>OZ005657.1:126320173-127790173 GCA_963930645.1 Salticus scenicus | reverse complement strand
CTGTTTTTTTAAAGTTTTAATGAAAGTAAATCTTCTAGTAAATATTAAATTACAAATAATCACAAAATTGTATAATTTTTGTAATTATATTAAATTTAAAGTTACCCATGAGTTCTAATTTAAAGTTTTCAACAAAATTTCGAGGTTTTGTGTACTATATAAATATACTTAAACAATAAATTTTAATAAAGAAAAAAGAAAAAAAAAAAGAAGTGTTTAATATCGTGTTAAACCAGGTAGTAAAAAATATTTATCGCCTTTAAATCGGAAGCAAAAAATATTTTTAAATGTAATGCAGTTGAACTCATTAACGTGAACACTGTTAACGTGAATTATTTTTAACATGCACTGTTTCCACAATCTCTGTGAAAATGAAGATTAGTTTAGTTATATGAAGATTAGTTACTCATAGCATGAAGTACTGATAACATGAACAAATTTTTTATCCCCCTTGAGATTCATGTAAACGAGATCCGACTGTATTTATAGTAAAAATGTTTTTCCGAAGCTTACGGGCAACAATTTTTTTATAAGCTATTTTTAGTGTACTATATATATTTTTTCTTCAAAAATTATTTTAAAAACATAATTAATACTAATTAAAATATGTTTTGACAATGTTAAAATAGTGAACGATTATTAAATGTTGGAAACATTTTTAAATAGACGTATATTGAAGTTTTCCGAGATGATTTCTGAAGTCCAGGAATTTAATTATATATATATATAAAGCTACATTTTTAGATTCTTTTTTTCAATTCCGATCCCTCAGTTGAATAAACATCCATAACAATGTGTAATATGGTATTAAACCCGGCTGTAAAAAATATTTACCACCTTTAAATTTGAGGCGGAAAATATTTTTAATATAATATTTATAGTAAAAATGTTTTTTCGAAACTTACAGGTAGCAAATTTTTATAAAAACTATTTTTAGTGTATAATGCATTTTTTTTAATACCAAAAAAAAAAAAAAAAAACATAATTATCGATAATAAATTTTGTTTTGACCATGTTAAATAGTGAATGATTGTTAAATGTTGGAAACACTTTTAACATAAAACATTTTAAACAAAACTCTTAGGAAATGTTTAGATAAATATCTTAATAAGTTTTATAAAATTTCGATAGAATTTTTGCTGAAAGGAGAACGAGGCTTTTTGAAATAAAATGCTAGCTTAAAGGCAAAGCTTGCCAGTATAGAGGAAAAAAGAAAAATTTTAAAAAACTGAAATAGATTTTAATACAACAAGGAATAAGTAGTCTTATTACTACTTTAGTGGGAGACACCTGAGAAAAAAAATAAAATAGACTTATTTTTCGAAAAGAAAAATTAAATTTTTTATCTTCTAGCTTTCAATTTAAGAAGTACTGGGTACTATTAAGTTAATATTTGTTTTCATTGTACCCTAAAATTATAGATTACTTTTAACAATGTAAGACCTCTTAACTTTTCGTCAACCATGCTTTCCACTATGTCAACTTCAATAATTTGTCCTTTGATGGAAAATATGTACCTATTTATGTGTACATTATATTTCGGAAGAATGAGGAGAAGAAAAAAAAAGGCATATTTTATTAAACTATTGCCATTTTTATCCACTCGCACCACATAAAAAACACAGTAGGTTTATTCTGTTAATTTTTGCAGTTAATCTATCTTGATATATAACGATATTTTTACCAGTGACAAAGTTGTGCGTGTCTTAATAATTTTTTTGCCATCCTTGCTTTCCACTATGTCAACTTCCGTGAGTTGACCTTCTATAAACAGGCACCGAATAAAGATAGTCTTCATAAAAATAGTCAGGGCTTCGTGTAATCTCTGACCGTGCCGCTGTCATGGTCGCTACTTAATCCTAGCTACCGCAGGAATGCATTCTGTATGTAGGGACCCCAGCCGCTTATTTGAGGGAAATAAACCTTAACTGTCGCATTATATCTCAATTTTTAGAGCCTCGTATTTGTGCCGTGGCTCCGGGCCGTTTACTGCCCGCGTATTCGCCTTTCCCGGGCCCATAAAATTGGGCCTTAACTGCCATTGAGTGGCTATAAAATTCGCGGCTCCTGTTCACTTAGCACCAACATCGACCGGGGTGGGCCACACTTTTTTTTTGCCAGAGTTTCCTGTTGCAACTGAGTCTTACATACGGATGACGTAGAATTCTTAAACGAGTTTCAAGTGTGGCTGATATTGTCTAAGTTCGTCAGAAACAGATTATTATTTCTTAATGTCTTTTAAAAGAATATTATTTTAGGTAATAATAAATGACATTTCTGTCGCCGGAGCGCAATCTGATGTGGTTTATTACAAATTTATTATCGAAAATTATCTCAAAATGATGTGACTTGTCGTTATTTTTTGTTTATTGGAAAATAAAGATAAATCGGTCGCTGCATTAAGTGTGGGATAAATATTTCTAGAGTAAATTTGATAAAGCAGATAACCAGGATTCCATAACTTTTACTGTAATTTAGTGAAATAAAAACTTATTTAACAAAAATAATTATAGCAAGGCCTAAATGATGAACTTTTTAATGAGTATAATGAATATTTAAAAATAATAATAATATATTTAAATTGATTTAGAATATAACTGAATTATACTATAATAATAACTGAATATTTAATATGATATATTGAATATTTAATATAATAATTCAATATCTTGCCTACTGAATATTTAAAAAAATTATATGTTTCAGTTGGTTTAGAATGTAAATGAATAATATATTCCAATTTTTTTTGGAATATAACTGAATTAACGTTTTAGTCACATCATTAAAAATAAAATAATTCTTCAGGAATTTAAAATAATTAATAAATAGTTATCGTTAAAATTATCTGTTTTGAAAGTTGTAGATTACACATACAGAAAAATAAGTAACAATATATGGAACCAGTGTACAAAAATAGATTAAAAAGCCACCGTTTCTCCTCGTCATCAGCTGCGCATGAAAAAAAAAAAATTATATATATATATATATATATATATATATATATATATAAAAGAAAGAAAGATGCGGTGTTTTGAAATTTCCAGGACTGTACTGGATTTTTTTTTTTTTTTTTTTTACAGTGAACTTGTTTAAAACAGAAAAAACATCGAGCTAAAAATGAAAATTGCAACACTTTGAAAATACTTAGCTACATTTGAATCAAAAACTTATAGTATTTTCATAAGATTACCATTAATTTTCCAGTATTTTCATAAGAAGCCATTTTATTTTTCAAATAAAACTGCATGTAATAAGCTACGTATAATAAGCTAAATATTAACAAAGTTCCCTGCTATCAGTTTTTTGCTATCACTATTTGGTAATTTAAACAAAACCAGAAACTTCCTAAAGTTAAATTAAGATTTGTCTAGTCTAACTCAATACCTAAATTTTGACTTTAGCTTTTTTTATACTGCGAAAAATTTATTGCTGCATATTTCTAGAAGTATTAACCTAAACCAAACTGTGATTATTATTAGGAATTTTCCAAAAATTTAATTACTAGCTGATATTTAGCAGAAACATTAATTAAATGGAATATAATTGTTTGAAATAGATCAAAAGAATTCAATGAGAAGGACAACAGAGCACAAAGACATTCCTGTTTTATTCTATAATACCAGTGGTATTCAGAAAATCTTGTAATCTGAAACTAGAGAACAGCGTTCGGTTTTTTTTACGAAGAAAACTGAATATGATATGGCTACGAGGAAAATAGTGGTGACAATAATTAAATGAGTATAAAACTTTAGGAACGCTGTGTGGACTGAAGTAAAGATAATAAGAGAAAACTTGTAACATTTTGAAATTTGAACTTATTTATAAATGCTGATAAAATGATATTTTAAGTTTTTATTTAGACAAATTAAAACTAACTAGGAATTGGACCAAATTTCTGAATGCTATATATTGCTTGTCTCACTTAGAATAGAGGGAATAGTATAAGGAACCAAAATGACTAATACACGTATATGTTCAAAGGAGTTTAGATTAAGATTTAATTATGTTTTATATAATAATTTGAATTATAAATTCAGTATTCTCGTTTCTTTTACAAAGGAAAGTTTACAAAATCTGTAATTAGCTTATAATAATAATAATAATAATAATTATAAAACGATGAATATGCACAATTATTAGAAATTGAATCACATTTTTTGAACTTTAATGAACAGTTTGAAATAACTACAATCCAACTGCGGTTTATTTCAATGTGGAATAAGTATGGACTTTCGAATATATTTGATGTGCCAATATTTTTTACATATACAATTTTTGCGAAAATTAAAAAATATTTCCGTGGAATAGTTGTTATTTGATATTTATTATTCCCATAACTTAAACAATGTTATTTATATTGAAAAAAGAACTCACGAATTTAATACCTTTTAGCTGAAAACTGCTTGAATTGACTATATAATACTCTTTTTAAACAATTCCTTTATTACAAATAAAATGTTTTCAAAGGCATTTTAAAATGCAAATTAATTCAAATGTGCTGAGATTTACTTATGTATTTATTTATTTTTTTCTATTGATAAGCCAATTATTACTTTTGGATCTTTTTTAGCTTCGTTTATATAAATTATTATTATTATTGTTGTTGTTGTTGTTGTTGTTTTTAGTTTTGTCACTAACCTCTAACATGAAATATGAGACACCTAAATACAAAATTTTATCTTAGTAAATAAAATATGTAACGAGATAACGTACATTTTGGTGCTTATCAAATCAATTTGGATTGTTCGTATAATTAAAAATACGTCTTTAGGAAATACGTTACAAAAAAAAAAAAATTTCCTTTGACACATTTTTTAATAAAATTAAAAATTAATCATATCTAATACTATTTTAACTGTTAATTTAAAATTTCTCTTGCATTTTTCACAGAGTCTTAAGTTTCGCCTTAGGTGAATTTCTTTTTCTCCAAATGCAGGAATGTTTTAGAATCAAAAAACACTCCAAGCGGATAATCTTCAATAACATTTGTAAAAAGGAGTGTCTCGAAAATAAACATATAGATGACATGAGGTTTGCAATTCTGCATTTGAATGTCAAATATCATGTTCTCTTAAACTGCTTCTAATGCGATGGTTCGATCATTGCTTTTGCTTTGGTTTAAGCAGTGAGTGAGACAGACGTAAAATGGGGAGAAAAAGTAATTTGTTTTCTTTCAAATCGATCATGTTGAGGGGGTTGAGCTGGAGAAGAAAGAATGAATAAAGAAATATGTATTTTTGTTCAGCTGCTATCGTATAATTCATTTTATCTGACTTACGGCTGAAAAAAAAAAAAGAGCTTAAAATATGATATCAGACAAAGAAAGAACTTCTTAGTACAGAAGGAATGATATTAATGATGTGAATAGAAAATAAATATTTTAACATGAATTTAGAGATCACAAAACAATTTCTCAGTGCAATTCATTTAATTTAATTTCTTTTTGTGTAACTTTTCATGCAGAATTTCACGTTAGTTGATATTTTATATTCTTTTCTATTGAGTAAGTTTCGTTTATATAACTTTTAAATGTCATATATATATATATTTATTTATATATAATTCTGTAAGTTTTATTTCACCTTCATAAATCTGATGTTTTAAATTTGGTTTATGATTTTTATTTGTTTCCTCCTTATAGAAGTAGAGTGTCACAGAAATCAGTTTTATTTTGCATGCAATATTTAATCAAAGCCTTTATAAAGTATTGATATTGTATGCTTTCATAATTTGTATTCTCATCATTTTTTTTTTTTTTTCAAACCTTTTCCACTTTTTATGTGTTTTTTATTGTTTCTTCCTGTGCAATGTTTGAAAATGTTTTCATAGTAAGTCATTTATATATTCGTCTTTTCGTATAAAAATATTCAAAAATAGAAGCTGAACAACTCTTTTAAAGTATTGTTAAGTGTTAGTTATGCTATAAATACATTTTTTAACGTAAAAATGATTTGAAAATACAGATTTTCTGCAGAACGTATTTAACTTCAGAGAAGAATATCTTTTATTTGAGAACTTTATAATAAAGTATTTTTGTAAAATTTATACATTTATATACATACATACATATATATATATATTTATTTATTTATATTCGCACTCCCCCCCCCTCCCTTCGTTTTATCACATATTTAGATTAATATTCTGAATATTAATACGTGTTTAGATATATTGATAGGAAATTTAGTGTTAAAATTTCTAACTTGTCAGTAAATAAATAAATAAAAAAATAAAATGATAGATTTACATATATGCATGTAATAGACACTTGTACTGAAAGTACTTCCTTTTTTAATATTTAAATTATTATTATGAACCTTAGTATGCGTTTTATTTTATATGTATCACACGTTACAATTTCAGCTCTGTTGATAAAAAATAACATTTATTTTTGAGCTAGTATTTTCTCGTTCTTTTTTAAAAGTTATGTTTTTTACAAATTTGTAGATAAAAATAATTTATTCTAGGAATATCAATAAATTATCAATTTCTACACTACTAGTAAAAAAAAAAAAAAAAATCGAAAATTTTCTGATTTTTTTCTTCTTTTAATTGTTATAGTATTTGGAAATTGGTGCTTACAAATACCATTAAATTATACACAGAAAAAAAATTATTATTATTATTATTATTATTTGGACTTTATAAAGGGGTATTTAGTTTTATAAAAAGTCCAAATTTAATAAAAATTTAAATAATGAAACGAAACAAGTGCTTGATGTATAATATTAATAACGTATTTACGACTGTAAAATTATCCTAATGTTTGAAGAAAATCTATGATGTAAAAAAGCCTTTTTGACTACTTTTATTGCGATTAAATTTAACTGATATGTTTCGTTCTGCAGTTAAATTCTTTTCCATATGGTCCTGACAACAATATATAAATAACGTATTTTCTTGCATGAATTATGGAAAGGGTTGTCCTAACACAACTACCACAAAATGGCATGAAGCAATGCCGGCATTCGAATGTCAGATTACACCGTATTAGATTCAGTTTAAGTGAAACTTTCTCTCATTCTTCTTGCTTTGGTTAAGCAGCTAGGGAGATCAGCATAAACTCCTTAAAAGAAAAAAAAATGCGATCTGTTTTCATTTGAATCGATCGAGTTCAGGAGATTGGGAATCAAGGGAAGAAGGTATAAAAAGAGTCTATATATGTAAAACATCAACAAAAACTTTGATTTTATCTGCAATTCTTCGGGAATAAATTTGTATAGACAATGTATATAAAAGCACATTTCGGTTTAGAAGTTGGAATGTTTTCAAAACAATTCACCTGGCAAAGAAATTGCTTTATAAGAACAGAGTTTCTTTAGGTTTTTCAAATATTTAAAGAGTCTTTTATTTAGATAAGATTGTGTTCGTTTCTTGGAAAAATCAGGATAAAAGAAATCGGTGGGTGCAGTTTTTTTTTTTTTTTTTTATCATATAAAGTGATTTTATAAACTGACTAATTATTTTGAAACTATACTAACTAAAAAAATAATCTGAACAAAAGTGTGACTTAATTATAAACTTTAACGATTGAAACAGATCTACCGATCACATTTAATACTTAAATATATATAAATATATTTTTTTAAAGATTGTTTATAATAAATGTACATAAGTATAATGATAGATTTTTCTGTAGTTCTGCAGTATAAAAGATTCAGATTTTTGAGATTAAGACCGAGTTATCTTTGTAAGCGATAACTGTAATTCAAGTAAACTTTGAAACCGACTATTAAAGAATTTATAGGTATTTATTTCATGGCTTACCTTTTTTATGTTATCTTGCTTCTTTCATGTTTCTATCATTTTTCTTCTTTTCCTTTCTTCCTTTTACTTTTCTTTCTTTCTTTCTTTCTTTCTTTTTTTTTTTTTTTCATTTTTGTCAAATTACAATAATTAATTGTTTCAAATAATTCTTTAAAAATGTTGTTTTAACTACGAATTACATAAATTTCGATTTTACTTGAAAATAAAAAATTAATTGAATTTTAACAATTGGACTTCTACCAAAAACCAAATGCGTAATGTTAGGGTTAAATTTGACCGGCATAAGAGCTTGCCGTTGCCACTGTATGAACAACAGTTACTTTCATTAACCGACTATCGTAGTTTGGGAAAATATTATATTTGGACGAAATTTTCAATATCGAGTTTTTATTTTATTTACATGTTTTAAAATCTCCTGAGTCCAAAAAAGTGTTTTCTGTAAATTGCTCATTGTGTGCATGTAAGGGAAATCGTCAGATTGTCGTATCTTGAACGTGAAAAAATATAGAGCAATTAAACTTTATATATAAGACGTGACCAGTGTACAGATGAGTTTGTCAACTTATGAGGAAAATTGGGAAGTGAGACAAGGAAAACGGAACTTAAATCTGTATTTCAAAAACGACACTAATGATGTTCTTGAAACTTACTAGATAAACTCGTTTGTATATGTTCTTTCGTACGTATTAGTTAGTTACTGTAGGAAAATTGATATAGGCATATAGGTTTGGTAGGCCAATTTTAGGTCTCAGAAATGGGTGTTTAAAAAAACGGCTCAACGAATTTTCTTCAAACACGCCATATTAACTCTTTTAGATATTATTTTCTGTATATTAGTTGTTTTCCGGTGTATTGACAAGCTTGGGAAGTTTTAGTAAAGATCGGAAGTCAGGCCGAAGGTCCGTATCGCAAAAACGGCTCTAACTTACTACAATTTCTTCAAATTTGCTACATAACCCCCCCCCCCCTTTCCGCCCTTTGTAGATGTTCTTACGTATGACCATGGCATTTTGCTTCGGTCGTGGTCTGGTGTCCTGTCCCATTCTTACGTATGCAGTAGTTGGTTGGTACAGGAAAGTTTATAGTCGTCGTAGGTCAGTTTCAGATCACGTGTCCCATTTATGCTGATTTTCTTTAAACTCGCTCTATAAAATTCCTTTTAGATATCTTTAGTAATCTTGTAATAAATACAGAAAAATTTGAAGGCATCTGATTAATTATGTCAATTTTATGTCTTCTGAAAATACATAATTACTGAAAATACACATATATCATCGAAAATTAAATGTATCAGTTTTATTTTTAGGAACAATATTTTTCGGTTGTTTTGTCCATTTTTCTGTAAGTTTGGTAAAATTCGAAAATTATATTTGTCTAAATATTTCTGGTATTCCTACAAAAAAGCGTACAAATGTTATAAATAGTAAGTGAAATCATCTGTTAGAGTTACAAGTCATTTGTAGGTTTTTACGATACAGGGTAATCGAAAGCATTTTTGTCTTTCTTCGATTTGTGATTGGTCCCCTAACTGCACTCGTACCTAAATAATTACTGGAAATTGTGAATTTAGGAATGTTCTTTGTACAATTAGAAAAATGCAAGCAAGATTACGGGCAAAGCCCAGGAGCGGAGATTCTACGCAAAGCCCATTAAAAAAAAAAAAAAAAAAAAAAAAAATAACGATAAAAAAAAGTACTATAAATGATGCATCTCTAAAAATTTAACGTTGTGACAAACTTACAAATTTGAATTAAATTAGGAAAACAATAGCTCTATTTGTTTAAATGTATAAATAAACTCTCCCAACCAATATAAATATAATAAAATTTTCAGTTTCAAATATGAAGTGGTTCTTATATGACGGCACTGAAAAGCTAACACTTTAAATTTGAAGGGATTTGACCGTAAAAATACATTTTGATGGGAGATTTGAGCAAATTACGTAAATTAACGGCTTAATGCCAATATTACAAAATTGTACTTCCATGTCATTAATTTATCATCAATTTACGGGCTATGACTGTTTAGCTAGCAAAACGGTCATTTCTCGGAAAATTATAAGGTACAATCCAGTGATTTTACAGTTATTATTTTTTTTTTAAATAGTGTGCATGTTTGAAGTTTAAGGCATTTTCGTCCAATGTTTAATTAAAAAATAGAAAAAAAACTCTAATATTAGGATTATCCGTTGTAAATGAAATTTTTAAATCCGCATATTTTATATTTTCTTGCTTATCATAATTATAATATTAATATTAATAATTATTATTGCTTTAAATCTTATGGATATATGAAGTTTTCCTGCACGATCCCCCTGCCCCTTAGTATTAAAAGGGTTTAATCCAGCGATTTCAAAATGTATGACAAAACTTGGCTTTGTGAAATAATTTTTGAATAATAAAGTGGCTGATCTAATTATTTTTCAACATTAAATTAATAGTGATACAAAGGTAATGCTCCCGAAGAAAAAAAATGCTCACTGCGTTAAATAAAAAAAAAAAAAAAAAAAAAAAAGCAAAATTTACAGTTTAACAAATCAACACAGATCAAACAATCAATCAATCATAATCAATCCTTACAAATATTAATTGCTAAATAAGCCATTCAGTAAAAAAATAAACTTATTTTCAAGTCACAATAAATTAAAAATAATTTCGAATGAGTATGGATTACTTTGAAATTAAGCATTTATTTCTTTCCAAAAATATTGGTTCATATTATTTTACCTTTTAAATCTTTCAAAAAATAATTTACCATAATAAATATTTGGACACTTTAGAATTTAGGCATTTTGTCAAGTATCTAGATAAGTTCTGTAGGAATCATCTTGAAACTTTGGGAGTATAAAGAATATGTTATACCTCATATATTTCAGCAAAAGTTTTGTCCTGAAAGAGAAAAGAGGACCAGTAAAAAATTAAGCAAATGTCAAATTGTTTTAGATCACCCTGTAAAAAGTAATGCTTGAAATGTATTTTGGCTTTAGTATATGATTACGAGGATCATTCTACTTATCTGCATAAATTTTATGAGACTACCATATATATGCATGGATATATAACGGTTTCGTTAAAAAATTGCCACTTTTATAATTATAACACATAGGGTATTAGACCCAGTGCAAAACCATTTTTAGGAAACTTCGCGTACTATATTAGACACAGCATATTGCAATCAGAATGCAAAAATTACGAAATATAATCATTTTTACTAAACAATTTTTAACTACGCATGCGTAAGCCTTAAAAAAATTTTAGTTGTATAATTTAATAGTATTCAGCGATTTATATGAAAGCTCCAAACAAATAACTTGTAAATCGAAAAATTATAAGAGATGGAATTAATTTAAACCATTCATTCCAATTAATTAAACCATTCATTTAATTGAAAGTATTATAATAATACATACACAGAAAAAACATATGCATCTATATGTAAAAAGAAGAGATTGATTAGGTTTTACGTGACACTAGTATTACACTATGGGCAACTGGCGGCATGGAAAGAAGAAATTATTGTTTTTTTTAACATAGTGTAACATAGTTGTATCCATACAAAATTGACTGTTGATATCATTATAACAATTTTTTGTTCGAAATACATTGGTTTATTTTAAAATAGTGGTGCACAACCTGTGGCTCATGGCCCAAATGTGGTCCTCAAGGGTTTAAATTTTAGCCTTACCAAAAAACTGTTAATTTAACTGATTTATTTTTCCCCTGTTGAAATTATGCAGTTACTTTTGTTTAATGATTTTCGATAAATTTGAATTTTATAAGAATCGGATATTTATTTATTTACTGTAAATGGTAAATTTAGTAACAGCTCTGCAGATATATGTGAAAACTTGTTTGTGGCTCTCCATACCTCAATTAGCTGTATGTGTGGGCTGTCACCCTCAAAGCTGGAATTATTCTTATTGTTACTTTTTAAAGGAATTTCAGTGTATCAATAACCTTTAATTTTATTTATTTATTTATTTGCACATTTCAATTTGTACTGGACGTTATTTTATAATCTATGTTTCGTTTAACATTATCATTTTTTCTATTTAAAAATATATATTCATACGCTATCAAATATTTCAAGAAAGATGATAAAGTACACAATATTTGATTTATGTTATTCTTTTTTTCAAGACACAATTAATGTTATCTTGTATATGATATCGAAATAAGGTTAACCAACTGTAAGTAAAGATCATCTTCCGGCTATTTTTGTGTATTAATCTTAATTTTAGAGAGTATGACAAAAATCAGTATTCAATACTTCAGTTAACTCTTTCTGTGTTATTATTTGATACTTGCTAATTAAAGCGTTTCTTACACTCAAAAAAAAAAAAAAAAAAAAAAAAAAAAATCCCCGAGGACTTAAGATGTGCCATACACTATCTACCAATAAGTGTTTGTATACTTCTAGCAATAAGTATTTGAAATTTAGACGTTTTATCAAATAACTAGAAAAGTTCTTTAGGAATCATCTTGAAACTTTGACAGTGTAAAGAACATGTTATACCTCATACATTTCAGCAAAAGTTGTGTCCTGAAGAGGAAAATGGGACCAGTAAATGATTAAACAAAAATCAAAATGTTTTGGATCACTCTGTGATAAGTAATGCATTAAATTTCTTTTTTGGCTGTATCATGTGAATATGAGGAATTTTCTCATTATCTGTAACTGACAATCTGAAATTGACAACATATTGACGGTGGAATATTTAAGGATTTCTAAATTGCCCCGTGTTTCCCGTGCGAGGTTGATTCTAAAGAGTTGGAGGGGGGGGGGGGGGCAAAATGACCGACAGGATGGGATTTGGTGAATATCCAGTCATTCGGCGTTCCCTTATCACTTATTTTTTCTCAACCACAAGAGTTAACCTCGTATTCTAACACTACAGTCATTGTTGAAGATCAGAACATGAATCGAACTTACACTGTAAAATAATCTGTTAAAAAATGAAAAATTTCTGTCAAAATAAAAAATTTCCTACATAAAATTTATGTTTTCAAAGCTACACAATTTTAGTTTACATCTCAATCTGTCAAAAGAAATTATTTTTCTCAGGTAAAATATGATACCATATGGTAAACCATTGATACGGATTTCTTCTGGTGGCTACATATATTTTCTGTTTTGCATAACAAAAATTGGTATCAAAGCAGGATTGAGAATTGCAAAGTGGCAGGACAATTCGTACTTCCGTGACTGAGAGGTAATAACATCGCCTATAACGCGATTAGTTCTGTATCGAGAATTAGTAAATTTTATTTAATGCGAGAATTTTTGGGTTGCACTCTACGGGAAAAAAATTGTGTAGGAACATTTTCTCTATTGTTCTGTTGCAGAAAATTTTCGTCGAAGTATTTTTCGCAAAGCATACAGATATTTCTTGGCAAATTTCCTGCCAGGAATAATCTTTAATAAAAGGGCATCTTTTTTTCTACAGCGTATGTACAGAATAGAATGCTTATCTTTTACGTTCAAAAGTGTCCACTGCTGGTACAGTAATAACCATTGGTACACTTATTTAAGTTGTCTTATTACTATTGAAAGAAATTCTCGTCATAATTGTAAACAAGCTTATGATTAAGAACAGCAACAACAGCAACAATAATGATAATAATAATTATTAGGAGTAAGGGGGAAAACAGCAATTTTACACTGTAAAAATATTTTATTCTATTATATAAAATTCCTGGCAACAAATTTGACAGAAAATATCAGTATGCTATGCGAAAACTATGTTAACAAAAAAATTTTGTAACAGGACAATACAGAGAATATTTGTGCACAACAGATATTTTCTGTAGCGCACACCGTAAAAATTCTCGCATTAAATAACATTCTCCCGTTCTACCAGCCAGGATCAAACTAGAGCCTACCGCATTGTAGACGATGATATTACCTAGAGCAAATCGTTCTGCTACTTAGCAGTTCTCAATCTTTGCATGCGAAAAATTGGTATAAAAACAGGATAATTATACGAATTTTTCGTACATAAAATCGAAAAATATATCTAACGACCAAATGAAATTTGTATCAATGGTTGCAGATTTTATCTGATTAAAGAAATATCTTTTCTTTTCAGACTGAGATGTAATTTTAGGCTAAAATTCAGTAGTTTTAGAAAACATAAATTTTATGCAAAAATCTTTCTATTTATACTAAAAATATCTAATTTGTATCTTTTTTTTTTTTTTTTTGTTACAGTATATATTTCAAACATTCACTTTAAAGATATTGACGAACTTTTTTGAAAGATACCCACTTTGAAAATTTATACCCCCCCGGGAGACACTTCCTTCCCGGATGGAAGCGATGCCTCTACGTATACATTTCGTTTTCGTGTTGACTACTGCTATTATTGTACATTTATACGAAATTTTGCCTTATACTCCCATGATAAAAATTATGAAAAAATGGGTTGACAAAGCCACCTCTTGTGTGAATGATTCCGAAATGCAATCAGATCCAATTTAAGTCAAGATCAATATGAAATTTGATTAAATTCCGTTTCGTGAGATAAAGCGTCCAAAAAATTTTGGATACACACATATGGACAGACATTTTCTAAAAATCGTCAAATTGCGTTCAACACATCTCAAAATATGTATACCCATCAAAAACCCAGAGGTGAAAAGTTTTCACGAATACAATGCTTTCTTCTTATGTATATAGAAGAATATAAAAACGCATAAAAAGTTTTTGTTTTTGTAAAAAGAAACCTTTATATCTTCATGAACATGCGTGTTATATTCATACAAAATAATGGAGATACTTAAAAGAAACAACACAATAATATGCTTTAGCTACAACGTATTTCATGCATTTTTATCTTGAATTTGTTACTGATCTCTTTTTTAACTTCTGTAGAAAACAGTTACTAAAGCGTATGAAGTATAACATGTTCTTTACCGCTGTCAAGTGTCAGAATATTTTTCTAATTATTTGACAAAACACTAAAAATTAAATGTATGTGATCATTTATAACTATCGAAAACTATTTTAACAACGCATTTAACAATTAAGAAGAAAGGCTAAGAAATTATCTAAGAAATTAGCTCTACGTATTTGACGCCAAAATAGTTAATTTAAGCCACTCAATAATACCACTTACTAAATCGATGCGTGTGGTGTTCGATTCTGGAGCAACGAAAATTTAAACCAATAATAGGTGATCCAAGTTAAGCGGAGAGAATAAGGACAAGAATCTGATCTCTAATTTAAAGTCTTGCGATTAATCATGGAATGAAGAAAGAAAGAAAGAAGTTGATTGGCAATTGGTATTTAACGCTGGGTGATGGAAAAATTCCTTGGTCGTATTTGAAGAAATTGGTAATTGCAGATTTGATTTAACGTTCTTTTTTATTCTTTAGTATTTAGATAGGAAAATGTTGCAGAAATATGTGCCAGTAAAAAATAAATATAAAAATAATTGAAAAACCTTCATTTCAGCTTTAATTTTTTAAATATTGGACTTATACATACATAATATATTACAAAAGGTAAGGTCGTGTACATTTTTTATTAAGTCTAAGCACACATTTTTTGAACAAAAAAATATGCTTTTAAGCATTTCAATATTATCTGTTGATTCCATTTTCTTGAATGCAATGTAACAATTATAAGATGCGTTCAATCTGGACGAAATTTTGCCCGTAAGCCGTAATGATAAAAAATTCTTTGGTTTGGACCTGTCCATGAACCACATTTAATATACACGCCAAAAACTGTGCAGCTATTTCTGAAAGCGCGTGAACATGTGTACCAATTTGCATTTTAATCGGGAGATTTTTGAGGCCGCCATCACGGTACAGAGAAATTCTGTCCATAAGCAGTAATGATAAAAAAAGCTTTGTGTCCCTGTACGTGAACCACAAACTGTATGTATACCCAAAACTGTACACTATTTCCGCGTGCCTCATGAAGATATGTACCAATTTGCGAGTCAATCGGGAGAGTTTTGCGGCCTCTATTGTGGTATAGAGAAATTCAGTCCATAGGCCATAATGATAAGAAAAATTTTGGTGTGTCTCTGTACACGAACCAGATACAGGATATACGCCCAAAACTATACAACTAACTCCGTGTGACTCCTGAACATACACGGCCGTTATCGCGAGACATACACACAGATAGACAGACAACCCCCCAAAAATATTTTAATCTCCACATGGAGGCCTCCACTGACGTGTAGGCAACAAGTTAAAAGCTATTACGTAAAATATATATATTAAAACTGAAATTGGAGGTTCAAACCAAGATTTAAGTACACCTGCTAACTATTTTACACTTCTATCAATTTTTTAATTATTTAAAGTTTTTTGGCTGATTTTTTTTTTTTCTTTTTAAATTTCTATATTTGGTATTCAGGGTTTTGTTTATTTATTTTTTATTGTTTTACTGATTTACTTATTTTGCTATTAATGCTGAGGTTAAATGATTCGAAGGATGGATGATTTAAAAACTCTTTCAGCGTTAGCCGTTTTTCGAAATATCTTTTTAATGATTCATAAAATTAATACTATGCACAGTATAAATATGAGAATTTAATGCTGTATACTACACACCTTTATTAATCTTATTTTTTTGAAAAAAGCAACATATATTTCAAAATGTAGCTACACCAGCCTTTTATTTTGACTGTGCATGCCGGAAAAACACGAACGTAACGCTTATAGGGTTAAAATTTAATCTTATGAAAATTTAAACCCCAAATTTGAAAATTTAATAAGTAATAATTATTGAATTTTTTACGAATTAAAAAAACATATGAAGTTATATACCTATATATTTCTATTTGTAACATATTTATAATTTTCTATAACTTAAAAAATAAATTTTAGCTTTGTTTTAATTATAAAGTAGAGCAGAAATAAAATAAAATGTTTAGATAAATAAATAATTAAAAAAAAATTCCCTTATTCCTACTTTATTTTATAATTAAAACAACAAAGCTAAAATTTACCTTTTAAGTTGAAAATTATAAACATTACAAATAGAAAAATAGAAAAATATAACTATAAATCCTATACATACTTTTTAATTTACAAAAATTAAATAGTTAGTATTTATTAAATTCTAAAATCTTGAATGTAATTGTAAAAGAAAGTAAAAAAAAAATTAGATATATAAATATTTAAAACAACAACAACAACAACATTCCCCTTAGTTAGCATCGAAACCGGACCCTCTGCACTGCAGCCCACTTACGCCAAGGGAGCATTATCCGTTTGCCGAAATAACCTTAGTCAATCAATAAAACTTGAAAGGTTCTTTTTTCTCAAGATTGTTTGGTAGTTCACGCTACTGCTGTAATATGGTGCTACCTTCATAGTATACTACAATTCAGTGCAAGTTCGTCTCGATATTAATTTTGTCGTGACCTCTCGTTGTGAGATCAATATTTAATGAATTAAAGCCGAGATAAATGTTTTCAGAACACGCTGTAGAGAAAAAAATATTTCAAGTATGTTGTGGCCATCACCAAATTTTCTTCTATATTATTCTATATAACATCGCCGCTTGATGTTTATCATGCACAAAAGTTTAATTATAGCTTCTCACAATAAATATTTTACATGCGGAATGATTTTAGTGTGATTTTGGTGTGATTTTAATCAACAAATGCTGAGATTAGCCATGTGGAATATCACAAAAGGTGAGTAATAGAAGCGCCACCTGTGGGCCGATATACAATTAAATTAAATCAGCAGTCATTTTTGTAATGGTTATCTCACATATCAAGTTTATTGCATTTTTCTGGCATGGAGATTGAGATTTAGCTCTCCTGTTGACGGGGTAAATTGCAACATAGCAGTGCTACATTTTGGCACCCAAATTAAATCAGTATAGCATTACATATTGGCCCTTTGGTGTATTAAGTTTTGTGCATTTATATACAATAAAATATGAGACACAACCTTTTCGTTCACGAGGAAAATTGCAGTATAGCACCGCCATTTATTGGCCGATATACCCCCAAATTGGATCAGTTTAATGTTTGATAATGGTCCTTTAACGTATCAATTTTTGTTTGATTATACGAATAGAACCTGAGATATAGCTTTCTTTAATAAGGGGGAAATCGCAGTATAACAGTACCACCTGCTGAGCGATTTGAACCAAAATAGTTTATGTCAAGGTGCAACGACATATAAATTTATATAAAATTCTGAGCAGTAGTTCCTGAGATACAACTTCCACACAATTTTTGTCCCACACACAGGCTCACAGACATTTTTTTTTTTAATGGTCAAATCGTGTTCTGAATCCCTCAAAACGGATGAATCCATCGATAACCGGATATCAAAAATCCGATGCTTTCTTTTATTGGATACAGAAGAAGTTAATAATTGGTTTCTATTTTAAATATTTTTGATACATAACGCATTAAAAATTTATTAAAAATTTGTATATTAGTAGCACAACATTTAAAGTACTGAATTCAAATTCTTATTGCTGAGAAAACTGACTTTAAAAAATTATGAATAACTTTCAAGTAATACTTCGAAAAACAAGTTTAAATGTTCAATTTCAATTATAATTTACAGAGAAAAGCGTTGTAAATTGCAGCGTGATTGACATAATGAGTAGGATTAAAATTGAGGTTAAGAATGATATAAAGCATGGCCAATCAGAAATAAGAAGATTTTGGCTGATATCTATGATAGACATATATCAGATGACATTATCTATGATATATATCGGACCTGGTTACATGCATTGGGTATCTTGAAAAAATTTTCTCCATCCCCTAAAAAATGATACTCTTTCTCACAAACTCATATCTATTTCTGTTTATTTGAGAAATTTTGTCAATCAAGTCTCTCAAAAATTATATTAAATACCTTTTCCATTATCTTTTCCATTTCCTACATTCTATGTTATATATATGATGATTGACAAAATATATTATTTGAATTGAGAAAAGTTTTTAAAATGTTGGCGTATTTTTTGAAGAATTACTAACTATTTTTAGGAAGAATGAAAAATGTACTTCACATTCGTGTTAGTCAAATAAAAATACTTAAATAAAAATTACTCTGTAAATGTCACAAAAAACAGTCAGCGTGGATTCATGAACGTCCTTAACGTGTTTTTGCATCTGTAAATATCTACTTATTTTTTATTATTCAGTGTTTTGTGTCTAATTTAAATTTCAATTCCAATTATTTCAACGTTAAAAATGGTGTCGCATGAAAACATTGCCAAGAAAAACATTACGAGTGAAAACGCCACCGCAAAAACTTTGCTGTTCATTGAAAAAAAAAAAAAAAAAAAATCTCGCCAAGAAAATCATCGCCATATGACAAACGTGTTTGTTAAAATATCCTTTTGTTAATCAACAGTTAAAAAATATCTGTTTTAAAAATCTGTATTGTGTAGGCTACCAAATATTTTTTTAAATGCACAGTCATATTTTTTTCTAGTACTAAATATATATATTTTTTTACTAGATGTTTGTGTTGATTTAATAGATCATACTTTATTAAAAGAAATACAATATGCAATTTTCCATTGCAGAATATGACTTTTTCTGGATTAAAATCAATATTTCGATGTTATTTTTTTTCGATCTTTAGCAACTCAGATGAAGACGAACAATTTTTACCGGAGAAAGCATTTTATATAAATGACTATTGCAAGTATTTAAAATAAATATCTCTTAAAAAGATGTTTTAACAATATTTGAAATGCAAAAATTTGAAAATTCTGTCTTTCATTTGTATGTTGATTTTTAATGACGAATATGCGCGTAAAACTTCTAACAAAATGAATAATTTTTTCTTTGTATTCCATTTCCCAAACCAGGAAAAATTCTGCCTTTCTAAAAAAAAAAAAAAAAAAAAAAAAAAAGAAAAAAAAAATCAAATAGTATAAATTAAATAAAAAATAATTTGAATAAAATTTAATTGTAAATATTTCTCGGGTGATTTTTCCTCTTAACTTTTACTTAATTTTTGAGAGGAATGTTTGTGAATGTTGAATATTGATGCGATGTAAAACGTTTTAAGCTAGAAATCGTATTTTAAAGTTACAAAATCTGTCAAAAATGTAATTTTTTTAGTTTAATTTATTATTAAACAATTTCCCATTTCGTGATACTTAAATATTTTGATAAGCGATACTTTTTAGTAAATTATTTCAAAGTTGGTAAATTGTTGTACACTGATCAAGCAGTATAGCCATGGTAATTTTTACACGACTTTAAACTTTTGTTCTTAAAATACCTTTTACAGATGTAGTTTGAAAAACAATTTTAATCTTGCCACCATTAAATGGTATGTCAAGTAACGTCACAATTCACAACCGCCACAAGACACATACTCACAAAAAATTATTATTTCTTTAATGACACTGTTTCCTAACGATACTTATGAGTTACGACTCCAGTATGAAACCACTATGAAGGATCGGCAAAAGACAACGTGGAATTTAAATTTAATTCATTTAAAAAGTAATCACAAGAGCTATTTAAATAAGCCTGTAATAAATTTTCATGTCCTTTCAGGTTTTTTTTCTTTTCTATATTGTAATTGATGTATTATTCGTGTTTTTTGTAATCGATGTCCCCCCCCCCCCCGAAAAAAAAAGACATATTTCATGGCCTTAAAATGCGTCGTACACTGTAAAAAATATGTCCTATTTGCTGCCAGAAATTCTCTGTAATTTGAGAAAATACGCGTAATTTATGAAAAAATTACATTGTCAGAACGTATTTCCCGAAATTACAGAGAATTTCCGGCAGCAAATAGGACATATTTTTTACAGTGTACAACGCATTTTAAGGCCATGAAATATGTCTTTTTTTTTTTTTTTTTTTTTTTTTTTTTTTTTTTTTAATCACTGCACAGTCGTAATGAGATCATATGTCAGTCATTATCCTGTAAACCTAAAAACTAATAGAACTAGAGTCTGAGAGTGTCAAATACATACTTGGGTGACTATTACATTATTTTATTTCTAATGAAGATTTTTAAATATTTAAATTAAGTTTTGCCAGAATTGGCAATCGTATTAATCTTGCATGAAAACTTGTGAAACTATAACAGAATTTAAAAATCAGACCTTAGTCTGAATACATTAATATGTTTAAAAATTAAACAGATATTCATGCATTATCACATTATATCACGTATACACACTGTAAAAAATATGTCCTATTTGCTGCCAGAAATTCTCTGTAATTTTAGAAAATACGTTCTGACAATGTAATTTTTTCGTAAATTACGCGTATTTTCTCAAATTACAGAGAATTTCTGGCAGCAAATAGGACATATTTTTTACAGTGCAATATATTATAAGATAATCAAAATGTTTCTTAGTATCATAATACTGTTTGTGAACTGTTTTAATACTGTTTATGATTTAAAATATATGTATGTGTTTGGTATTTGTGTAAATTTTTTAAGTTTGAACAGAAGTTTTGTAAAATATCCTGTAAAAGAATTTTGTATATACAGGGCGGCGCAAAAGTTAATGCACAAGCTAATTTCTTTAATAAAATGGAAAATGCACACCAGAATGCTTCGAAAATTTTACTGTATCTAAACAATTGGATTACAAATTCATGTTTCAAATTCGGAAAAAAATTATTGAAAGGAAAATAATAGATTATAAAAAAATCAAAATTGTGATGTCGCAAAAGTTTATGCACAAAATCGAAATATTTACTTTTCAAGGAGCACAGAAGTCCTTTAGTAGCCTATGGTGTTTCTATTGCACCTGATGAGATCAAATACTTTTGTTATCAAGTATTTTACTGATCACCTGATGAGATCAGGTTTTGGGAAGTTTCAGGTGCGAGTCTGTACCAAACTTTCACGCTCATTGATTTGAGCTCTTTCACTGAGAAATACTTCTTCCCATTCTTGTAGGCGTCAAATGAGCGGATTCCCCAGATGTCCTCTATTGGATTGACATCTGACATGAGTGCTGGCCAGTTCATCACATTGATCTTTTGAGATCTAAGTTATTCTTTTGTAGAACGGGAAGCGTGTATCGATGCTTTATCCTGCTGAAAGGTCCATTTGGGACCATCTAAGAGTTCACCAAATGACAACAAATGTTCACTCAAAGTTTTCTGATATTTCTTTGAATTTTGAAGCAAAGTGTCCATTGTATAGCCCAAAGCGCCTCATACCATGAGCCAGCCACCACTTTGTTGCTAGCTTAATATGTTCCTCGGATCTTTCCTAAAGTCATACCAATAGAAAGAGAATCCATCTGGATTATCTAAATTCCATTTTTTCCCAGAGAAAATAACACTGATCCACTCGTTACGATAATATATGTACTGATTTGCCCACGGGAGACTTGCTTGTTTGTTGACGCTGTTTCAGAAAAAGCTTACGAACTAATTTTTACTTTTTAGTGAATCCTGATATGGTTATTCGTCTGCGCATGTTGTCGCATGATATTTTTGATACAAGTTGATTTTTTATCTGATTAAGAGACAAATTGTCGGTTAGAGCTATTTTTTTAATTCTTCTATCCTCACGAAATGCAGGTTTTTTTTTTTTTTTTTTTTTTTTGTCTTCCTGAGCGATACGCAATTTTGAATTGTTCTCTACGTTGCAGAACACTATAAATATCACATTTGGTTCGATTTAAAGTAAGGGACATTTGTAAAACGTATTTTCTTTCCGCTTCCAACTACTACATTTTTGCAACTTCTTCAGGCGAGAACAGCTGCGATTTTGGCATTTTAATAACTCGTACCTTGATCACTACACTTTATAGTTAAGGAGATAAGACTCATCGATCTTCCACTAATCACTTTTACGACATCACAATTTTCATTTTTTTTTTTATAATTTATTATTTTCCTTTCAATTAATTATTTCCGAATTCGAAACATGAATTTGTAATCCAATTTTTTAGATAAGGGAAAATTTTCGAAGCATTCCAGTGTATATATTTTTTATTTCATTTATAAAAAATAGCTTGTGCGTAAACTTTTGTGCTTCATTCTATATAAATAAGATGAAATTTCCTATTTGATAATTCAATTTAAGTTATTTCCTTACTACTCTATGGAAGTGCACCCTATATTCGCAAACCGACAGTACATTAAAATTTTCAGATGTTCTGTGTCTGTTTGACTAAATCAGTATTTATCAGTTTAAAATTTACATACACTGTTAAAAATTTAGTGTTAGTTTGAACCAAAACTTGGTACTGAAGTAGCTGCAACCAACCACATGGTTTGATCTTTTACAATGATTTGGTAATTTTATGTTCAACCAAATATTGGTATTATGTTTTAAATAAAAAGAATTCTCATTTTAGAATGATAATATTTCAATAAACTTCCTTATAGAAACAGCTAGTTAGTGATTAATAGAATAAAGAACTCCTTTTTTTTTGCTATGGAAGTTTGTTTTAAATGGCAAAATCTCACGCGACCTCACTTCACAGATTTTTATTTTGTCTCTGCCCGGCTTCCAGTCGATGAAAACATACATTCTCTTTTCAGCGTGCTAGTGGCGCGTGTATACAAAGATAATCTCGTAAATACAAAGAAAATTACAATTACATGTACGCCAAAACACTTCCCTTGTGAGTGGATGTATGGTAGCCCCAAGTTTTGGTGCAACTTAAATTCAGTCGAAAGAAGTAGAAAACTTAAAAGTGAGGTTGAACCATATTATGTTATTGCTTATAACTTTACTCCATATAATCATTCAAGTTTAAACAGAAATTTTTAACAGTGTAGAAACATAAAGTTAGCATTTTTATAAGCAAACCCACTCAGCTACTTTCAAGAACGTGTTAGAGTTTATTAGAATTTTAAAAGTTATTTTGTATTACTGTTAAACTTAACGAGGCTGTTAAAAAAAAAAAAAAAAAAAAAAAAAAAGGAAAGAATAAACATAAGAAATCAAGGCTTTTTAACAGTTTCTACAATAATTTTTATTTTTTGCAACATCACAAACATAGAGCACATAAACAGAAGGACCCAGTCTCAACAACACCGTATTTAACTCCGGAGTAGAGAGTAATATTGTAAGGCAGAAGATCCAGGCCCATTGTTCTAAAGTTCTAACACAGTGCGACATTTAATTTGGGCCTTCATTTTTTAAAAAGATATAAATATATGCTATGTTCTATACAGTTTCCGATTTCTTTAATCAGTGCAGTAAAAAGAAAAACAATATGAGTCTTGAAATATTTAAAAAAATTTAGAGTATCACAACCATATTATAATGGAATTTTTTTAAAAATTACTTTCAAAGCTCATTATACAGCACTTTTTAAAGAAATCTTTAAAAACTATATTAAAATTTACATGCTTTTAATTTTTGATTTAGTACATCAGCCATCAACAGCATAACTATTTATCGAATGAAATGTTTTTTTTTACATGATGAAAAAAAATGAACAGTTGTAAAACAACTTCGTAAGTTGATTGTTTCATTTGACAAATATTAACTGGCAAGGAGAAACAAAGTGGTATTTATGTATTTAAATTAGTTATAACACATAATTGAGTTAATTATAAATACCAAATGATTCTTCCACTATATTTATGTTTGATTTTCTTTGATCAAACATAAACGTATAATGGTTACAATATTTTGTTTTGAAATATAAAATACTTGTTTAAAAAAAAAGAGAGAGTGTATTCTGTCTCCATTGTGTATATTTCCTTGATCAGTTTTAATTTTCACAGATAATATCTTCGCAACAGCGTTCGTACAATAATGCAATTGCTTGGAGACTGAAACGTCTGATTAAACATTGAAATTTATCTTAAAGTAACATTTAGACTTTATTAAATGAAAAATGACCGAGTTTTTCATTATTGGAAAACTGAGAAGTAACTGTTTTCAGATCACTGATGAATAGATGCATCGATATTAATCATTTCTTGGTCTTCTGAACTGTTTGCTGAAAAAGATCCATTACAATTTACAATTGAATCGGCAACACGAATAGGAGAATTTGGTTCCGATATTTCTTCATGATTAATTTGGTTGTGGAAAGCGGGGTACATCATTTGATCACCTCGTTCTTCGTGACTAGGACCATGTGAGGATTCAAGAGGCATAGGCATAGATCGTTCATTATCACCGCCATCTACAACGTCCATAGATAAAGATATTTCTTCAGATATTCGAGAAATAGTAGGATTGTTAAAATTTTCTGGAAGAGGAGGATTAGCTTTTATGTCCATAGCATCTAAAGATAGTTCGTTACTTAGTTCTCCGGGAATTTTGCCATTGGCAATGGGAACAGAACCGACATTTGTGTTAATGTTTGTAGAAATACTTCCAGTTTCAGAAGTTGCTGGCGTATCAGCTGCAGAAGGTTTATTAGAATTTTTCGAAGATTTGTTGCTTTTTCCTTTTGAAGACCCTGATTTTTCGACTGTATGCTTGTGCTCTGCAGCTTCTGCGTTGGAAATGCCTTCTTGTTTCTTCCATTTTGTTCGTCGATTTTGAAACCATATTTTGACCTGAAAAAATGAATAATAATAATATAATATAATTCAATTTTACAAATAGTAAATAAATTATGATTAATTTACTAAAATTCAATTTTATAAAAAATGACAAAAGATAAAAATTATCTTGGTTTTTAACATATAATAAACATAAAAATATTTCTTTGAAATTCTGAGAACTTTTCTTTCTAAGAGAAGGACAAAAATAAAAATATTTGGTTCAAGAAACACGTATTCAGAGAATATATGGTGCTATAAGTTGTCTTAATCAATTTCCTAAATTTAAATTTTTTTATGATAATATTTTAAAATATGAACATAAAAAATAATTTGAAAAAATATACCCATTTAAAACGCAAGATAATTTTGACGGAATTTCCTTCTTACCTCCTTAGATAATTTTAAAAGAAAAAAGATTTCAGATGAAATATCAATCAAAAAGAAAAAAAAAAAAAAGTGGATCAATGTCAGGAAAAAAAGCAGTAATATTTTTAGGAATGAAATAATTTATGATCTGCACACACGATAATGCAGGTAAATATTCAAAACATTATATATACACACATCATGATTCTGTTGACATCCACTGATTTTACTTTTCTTTTATTTCTCTCAAGTTCTGCTGTAACTTTGTTTTTAACACTAAGATCATCCCCAAGTTATTATTATTATTTCGTTTAGACGTATTCATTTCTTTATGACAATAAAAATTTTAGCACAGATACATTCTAAAATTCACACACATACAAATATTAACTTTATTTTATGAATATTTTAATCTTTTATTTTATTTTATTTTATTTATTTAAGTTTATTTTGTAAAAGGATGAAATGCTGCCAAGATATTAATAAGCATGCAGAACAAAAACATTGTAAACAAGCACTATAAAATGTAAAACACGCAATATTTCTTTCTAGTAGAAACAGATAAAAACATCGTTACATTACGGGAGAAAAGTAGGAAACGATTGCAATGTGAAAAAGGAATGGTGAATTTATGCTTTAATTCTTTATCATTACCTACTTTTTCATCTATTTAAGGGTTGTAGTTAATTATTACTTTCTTTTATATCTATATAAGGGGAAAGTATTGGATTCGTGAAAATTTTCGAACTGTAGTTTTCGATGGATTTACAAGTTTTGAGATGTCCTGAATACAATTTGTCTTTAAAAAATATCTGTCTGTGTGTGTGTATCACAAATTTTGTGGACGCTGTATCTCCCGAACCAACGAACGAAATTTAACCAAACTTGGTATTTAGTTGGACCCTGACCTAAACTGGTGCTGATTAAATTTGGGAATCAATCGTTTAACAGGTGTGGTGCTGTGATTCAATTTTTCTAAATTTTTAACATGGCAGTACAGGACAAAATTTCCTATAAATGTACATGATGAGAAATATTTTTATCTCATGACTGTAAAATTAATATTAATTATTGATAGTAGTAGTAGTAGTAGTAAGCTAAGAAAAAAAGTGTGTGCATGTAAAAGCATCGCTCCCGCCCCTTCCCCGGGGTGTAAATTTTCGATATCTTTTGAAAGATCTCATCAATACCTTGAAAACGAATGGTCGAACCATAGATCTGTGATAATTTAAAATGAAGCTATCGATTTTTTTCAATTTTAACGAGAAAAAAAAATCTCATTTCTTCTGATGCAGACACAAAGTTAATTTCAGCACTTAGAATTATACTTCTCTGAGATAAAAATCGTCTGCTTTCATCATGTAAAATAATTTTAATAAATAATAATTTTATGAATAATTTGTACTGAGTGAATTTGTAGAAGATTATATAGAAGAAAGTCTTGTGGTGGCCACAACATACTATCTACTACGTATTTTTGCATTTTACTGTGTTTATTTAAATGTTGTTATTGTTGATCATTTATTGTATTTTGGCGCTTTTTACTTCTAGTAATAAACAATTTCCAGTGCAAGTACTTTCAGGCAACACTTTGTCATTGCAAAAGCATGATGTGATGTTTAATAAATAAATAATATTGTGTAATTTTTCCTAAATTTACATAGTTTTATTTCTTTACTTGGAAAATTTTGACAGTTGGTATATTCATTTTGTTTCGTTATTATTACTATTTTTTTACTAACTGTATCTAACTGAAGCAATTAATTTTTCTTCATGTCTCTGTAAATGAAGTTAGATACCCGAGCTGGCCAAAGATCGTCATGTGCAATACCTGTAGCTGGTGCATGTAAAATTCGACGTGGCTTCAATGCATTCCATGTTCCGTAAAATGATACCTTTGGTACTGAAGCAGGAGAGCCATCCCCTCCGCGATAGATCAAAATTTTGATGGTACGTTTCCGTGTCTTCCCTACAGATCAATCCTAGAAAATCGCCAATTGCCCGTAGCGTAGCTGTAATGCGACGTAACAAACCTATTTAACACCAACCACTCTGATCATAAAAGAAAACTTTAATTTTATACATAGACTAAAATTCCCTTTAATCATTTATTACAGTTCTTCCCACTCGAAAGAAAATACTGTTATAAAAGTTTCAGAAAATAAAGCTAAAAGTAAAACAACGCGCATAAAGAAATGTAAATAAAGAAAAATTATATATTTTTTCAAACCATTAGTTGGAGAAAACAGTTCCAGATTGTTCTCAGATTAAGTGTTCATTTTGAGCCAAGAAAAAACAACCTGTGCATATAAATCTGTGACAAATGCTCTCTATGATAGATATAGGATGACAAAAAATATCTTAATGGGGATTCTCTCAGTAGGGAGCTTGAGAGTAAGAGAATTATAAATATTCGGTTCAAGTTAGGAGGCCAACACTCACCTTACTTTAGATACTAATGTTTTGCTCTCGACTCTGATGATAGATGTTTAGCTTCACATGCGGCTAATCGATCTTTGCAGGTACTATTAACGACGCATCTGGCAAGAAGAAGATTTGGGATATTTTTTCGCGCTGCTTTGTGTGAGAAACAGCCGTGGGATTGCCGGGCAAACCGCCAACTGGCAACTCAAGCATGGTACTGCTTGTTTTCACTATGTCCACTTCCAGACAAATGTTAGGAGAAATCAATTTTTTTTTCTTATTATTTTGCCATCATCAAAGTTTTTGTAACAATTTATATCTAACGAATAGAATCTGAGAGAGTAAATTGTTTTGTAAGAATTCAGTGAGTAATAAGTTCAGCTGTTTCAAAATATAAATGCTTATCCAAGCTTAAGTATCGAAGAGATTAAATGATAGAGATTAATATTTAGCAATTATAAAGAAACAACAACAACAAAAAAAAAAAAAAAAAAAAAAAAACTTGTTAAATATTTTTTTTTTTTTTTTTTTTTTTTTTTTTTATACTGTATAGTCAGTAAGATAACTGATCATTTAAATGGGCTATTCGAGCGCAATCCTATGAACACATATCAAAGTTTTTCTGCCAGGTTGTATTGTATTATAATATTAATGAAGATAAAATTCATATTGCAAAAACAAATTTCATTATTGTATATCTTGTTTATTTTAGTCTTCCCTGCTGCTGTATAAATAGTTCAGAAACAATGACAGACATTTAAAAATTTTCAAATAACAGTAAAATAATGGTAATTATTAAATTATAACTTATAAAATATTTTTCAGATTTTTAAATTTTAAAGTCGAAAAAAAATTACAATAAGAAAAATTAATAATTTCGATGGAGAATTCAGAATTAATGTTATAATAAAAATATCTATATTTTACAAATGGTTAAAATACAAAAATTTTTAATGTATTATAATTAAAAAACATTTAGTTTTTTTTAATTTTCGTATGTTGAATATAACTAACAGATGAAAGCCATTATTTTTTTGGTAATTTTATACGAAGCTAATGAAAAAGTAAAAAAAAATGTAGTTCTAAAATATTAACAATTATTAATATTTTTTCAAAAAATATATTTGTTTTATTTAAATTTTTTTCATTCTGGATTTTTATAGGTTCGAAATTTAAATTTTCTGTTGTAATAAGGACTTTATATAAGAAAAAAAAAGATTATCTTAATTATTATTGATTATTAATGATATTTGATTACCCTTAAAAATCTAGAAAATATCAAATTATACGTGTTAACAGTCCAAAAATAATTTTCTGTAAATGCGATCTCAATCTTCTGAGGCATAAAAAAAAAAAAAAAAAAAAGTCTTTAACTTTTCCTTGCACTTGACTCCTCTTGCCCCACACTCAACCGCGCACATGTTTTCAAATAATTTTATGAATGCGAAATACATTATAAAATTCATTTTATAACATTTAACGCATTCGAATAATTTAAATTTAAAAATGTACATAGTTAAACTCAAACGGAAGCCAATATTATTATTTTTCGAACTTAGTGCGAAAAGAATATGATTCTTACATAAATAGAAAAGTGAAATATCTAAATAATATATATGAAATATAAATGAAATATAGTCAATATTAGTAATATATTTATATTTTTCATCCAAATAAACACAATTCATTCTTCAGTTTCGAAGTGTTTAACATAGATGTTTTACATAAGATAAATTTAAAATTTAAAATTTAAACGATGTGTTGTAAAGAGAGTTTTGAAAATCGTAAAAATTTGTTGCAGACGAATTCTGGCGTGGTAATTATGTAGAAACTAATTATGTGCTCGTATGTAGAAACTATTGATAACAATTTACTAAATTAATATGAGACTAATACTTTAACACATTTACGAATCGTTTTTTATTTAAATAAATTCACACCAGTTTAAATTAAATGGCAAAAATATTAAATCATATAAATTATTTCATAAAAATTAATTTTCAAAAATTTTGTCGTAAACGTACATATGAATATTTGCGCAGAAGCTTTTAAAAAATAATGCTATTTATACAATTAAAAACAAATTATTTTGGTTAGTAATAGTAATCTATATTTATAAAAAAAAAAAAAAAAAAAAAAAAAAAAAAAACAGCCATGATTATCCTTTCTTTCTATATAAAATAAACCATTTATATCTGATATGATTTCATCTCATATCAAAAGCTTGAATCTATCAAAGCATCTAACACGAAATAAATTATTTAGCTTTTTTCTTAATTATATACACGCTAACAAAATATAATCTACTAAACTATGCACATTAATTAATAAAAAATTAATAATGAAACATGGTTTTTCAAATGTTATATTTAAATAAAATTATAAATTATAGCATAAGCATTATCTGTGGTATAATAATGAATATGATACAGTTACTTCCCAGAGACGATAAAGTGTCAATTCTTGTATGGCTCTGTTATAAAAAAATATATCCGTGCACCGTTTTCTTAAAATATTATCTGCAATGAATATTAATTATGTTTATAATTTCTGATGTGTTTGAAATAATACAATATTGTTAAAATATGTTTGAAATATTTTTTTCCTGCACTGTTAAAAATTTCAACAGAAAATTTCTTGTAATAATTTATCTTAAGTGTTATATAAAATTTCAGAGAAAAATAAAGAGAGATGTTAAAAAAACTATTTTACATATGAATTTTATATAACTAATATTAATTTTAATAGTTTTTGGCGAGTATATATTTGTGACTTAGAATACTTTTTCTAACGTAGAAACATTCATTTTGAACTTTTACTGATAAATTAAATAATAAAAATGGATAAAAATACAGAATAAAGGTTGATAATCCCGATTATTTATTTCTAACTGAAAATTATTGTAAATTTACAAAACTCTGGCTAAACATTTCAGCAAATTTACAGAAATTTTTTACAGTGTATCTCGCAATATAGTTATTTTAACTTGTGTTGCACTGTAGTTTTCACAAGCTACAAACTGTAATAAAGTTTATTGCTGAGTTAATAGAAACTCATAGCTGTTAAATTAAAGATGATGTATTTATTTTTTTTTCAGATTGAATTTTTTTCTGTTGTTTTGACCTTGAATTTTTAATTAAACTATAATTCTAGAAATTTTGATGGAATACTTCCATTTTAATGAATTTCACAAAATATTAATGATATTTCATTTTTACTTTTCGTCTTTTAAAATCACAGCTAATGTTTAAAAAGGAAGTTTTCAAGTGCAACTATTTATTGGTTATATTCATATTCACACCTTTCTTAAAGTTAGACATAGTTAATCTTAAGAAAATGAAATAGAAACCAAGTGAGTTTACAGCAAACAGAGAAAGCTTAATAGTATGTCTCTCTCAAAAAGAAAACATATAAACTAAATCACCCTCTAAAAGGAACGAAACAAGGCTATTGGTGAAAGAACGCAGTAGAATTTAAAATCCATTGCTGGTGAAAAGTTTCTGAAACTAGGAGTGTTAAAGAATAAGACGGCCTCTCCGAAGTCATTTGACACTGGAGAGAAATTTTTTTGCTCTTTATACAGAAATGGTTTCTTGATCCTTGTAAAAGCGAGCCGATAGAGAAAAGTCATCTTGTTCATCATGTTTTACATTTCAACTCTTGAAAAAAGTTACTCATACCGCTCTACTTGAAGAAAAATCAGAATTTATGACGGAACCAAGGGAATCTGTAATCTCTCGTTTTCCTACATTTTCTAAATATAAATAATACATTTTTTCTGAGCCATAGGGGCAATCAACAAGTGCAGTTTTTCCATATGACTCGATGTTCATCCTAAATTTAACTTGCTCGCGAACCGTTTAAGGAGAAATAACAGTAATATAGGGCGAAAATTGTGATTTAAAATATATACAAAACGCAAACATATAAAATAGTCAGAAGATATGATATATTTTAAACAAAGTTATATAATGTGGCATAAAATTTTCTTTCACTTTAACGTCATTTAAAAAACTCCTTGGCTAGTTTACATATAACTTATTTACAGAAATGCACTAGAAATTAAAAAGAAATACAAAATTATACTAATTATTCCGACGAGTAACTTTGAAACTTTAAGCAATGATAAAATACGTGCTCAGCACCTTTTGTATAGGCTGTTAAAACCGCGGTTAGATTCAATCAAAAACTTTCTTTGCTTACAGATTCTGTTTGTTCATTTCTGTGATATTCGCACTGAATACAGTGTTTTTCTTACATAAAATGCAGATTAGTACCTCACATTTTTAAAGTTTCAATTAAACACCGCTTGTCCCTTTATAGCGTATCTTTGTATACTACTTTTAGAAGTATTTATTAAAATTCTGTGTTTATTTTTCATAGTTTGAACAATTAACACAGCTTTTGTAAATGAATTTATTAAAGCCAGATTTTCTTACATTATTTCCTTGCAAAAAAAATTTTTTTAGCTGAGTTTATTAAACCATAAGTACTTCCCTCATCATGAAACAGCCTAACACTGAAATCAGCAATTAAAATAATCATAATAATAAAAAAAAAGGGTTAAAATTTAAAGTGCTAGAACGTGTTTCGAAAATCTATATCTTTCTTCATTAGGTAGAAACACTTTTTAACTCTACGATAATAATAATAATAATAATAATAAATAAATAAATAAACTGGTAGATGCAGAATGCTTTTCACCTGGTGAAGAAAGGTATAATTTTTGTAATCGCGTTGTGTTTGTTCCCTTAAAATTTTGATGGTTTTTTTTAAAGCTTTTTTCCTAATTTGTATTCTGTAACATTTATAAAAAAAAAAAAAAAAATTAGCACTAAAATTTGATTTAATATTCCTAAATATATAGAACCGTTGAATGTTTTATATCGAAGTTAAACGTAGTATCATAAACAATTCATAAAAATTTCTTTTTTATCTAACTAACGGTTGATATCCGACTTATTGCTCTATAAATAATGTGCTGTAGAATTATAAGAATCTAAAATAAGAATATTTGAAGTATAAGTGTTTTCAAATGCTCTTTCTACAATTTGATATTTATTGCATAAATGAATAAGCAAATTAAAAGAAATGCTTTCAACGCTGTCAGTTACTTCCTGAATTAGTACTGAAGGTTATCCATTAAAATAAGTTATTTTCAGATGTATGACGCCATCTCATTTAATAAAAATAGTATAGAAATACTCTTACGTTTTCTCAAAAAATTCTTTTGTCTTCCATTTCGAAGTGAAGATCTAACTATAAATAACGAACACTTCTTAGATTAATTGGCTTTCGGCAAGCCAAGCATTTTTAGAGGTTAATTGATTCTACCTAAGTTAAGCTATTTATAGGAAGTATTTACTGCTTGTTTCTAATCGCTTGATTTTAACTGTTTTTCGTGTCTTTCACACGAAGATTAGATTTCCCTGTCTTTTAAAGTGATGTAATAACAACACTAGCTATTAACTCAAAATAAACTTAATTGAATAAAAATACATTGTGGTCTTTCATTTACGCTTTGTATTTTCTTTAAATTTTAAATGTTTTTAGTTTTTTTAAAAGGCTAGGTTTATGAAATTTATGTATAATATAGCACAGGTCATAAAAAAAAAAAAAAAAAAACTAGTTGCAAGAAGCATTTTCAAGTGTTTCTCTATGAAATCCAAGTAATATTTTATAAAATGGGTTTTTAGTTCAAACTTGTTATGTTTTAGGAAATTTAAATATACTTATTTAGATTGAAAATAGTTGTTTCATTTTTGTCATAATTTGCTAAAAAAGATTGAATTATATTTGGATTGTCACTCTATAGTCATATTTTTAACATCAAGTCTCATTAGACCTCTCCGCAAACTGCTTCCCTCCTTGCCCCCCCCCCCCCCCCCCAAAAAAAAAAAAAAAAATGCAAGTTGTGCATTTTTTCAGAAAAATAAAATAAAATAAATAAATAAATAAATAAATTGAGTATTGAAAATAATGAGGTCATTCAAATGAACTCCTATAACAATAAATATTCAGAAATATGTTGAATTAAACTGTATTTCATTATAATCAGTCGTAAATGATTTTAGAATTAATTTAATGTAAGATAATAAATTAAATTACTTATTTTCTTCTTAAATTAATATTTTGATAGCTTCTAACTGTATGTAAAGAATCGCTTTTCCAATGAAAGTTTATTTTATTTTATTATTTATTTATTTATTGTTTTTATATGAAATAAAAAAGTCGCTGATTCTGATCCAGACATTTCCACTTTGAGTAAACATTTGTGCTGCAGTCACAGATTAAGTTATCATGGATCCTAATGTAATTTCAGTTTTGATTACCCTATACTCATTAAAATTAATTTAAACACAGCTTTGTCCCACTTGAAGATAAGTTACTTCAATACTATACTCAATTTTTTTCGGTGATGATGGTGAAGTGTTCAAGGCCAGTTGTCTACGCAGGGGTCTTGGGCCTGGTTTGAGTGTCCTCCATAGGACGTTTTAGAAAGTGTTCTAGCCCGTATTCACACGAGTTTCGAAGAAAGTTATGGGAAAATTTCGAACGGTTAAGACGGTGATTTGTGTTCGAACCCGGTTTCTCTCGTCTGATAGCTCAGGGAGAAATACTCCTCGGCTATTGTTGGGGCCAATTCTCTTTCAAAGAACTGAGTATATTATTGAGTTAGATTGCAGTTAAATTCCATATTCCAAGTCGGACCTTCACCTGCGAAAAATCATAAGTATACGTTTAAATTTAAACAAGGCATTATTTGATATTTAATTTTATTTGCTTTATGATTTTAAAAGCTCATTTCTATAATTAGTAATACCAAATCTCGGCATAAGTTCAAAACTATTTGCTTGCGAGTAAAAATAATAAAAATAGAGAGATTTTGCACTATTAAGAAATCCACGATAGATTAAAAAAAAATTACACTGAAAGCTACTTCCATAAATGCATTAAAAACAAATTTTATTTAGAGATTTAATTTTGTTTATTTACTTGCGATTCTTTAGGGCATGCCAGAATCGAAAATCACTAGCCATAAACTAACACCTAATTAACAACGATGACAACGATTACTAATTCATGAGCAGTTTTGGGACAAATAGATGAAGAATGTAAAATTCACGCAAGGTTTTACAGTGGTTACCAAACTGTCAAAAATTTCAACAGAAAACCTACTGGAAATAATTTATCTTAAGTCTTATGTAAAATTACAATAAAAAGTAAACGGATATGTTAAAAATTCTAATTTTTATGGGCATTTTAATGTCGAGTAAAATTTTATTTAATTATTGCTGAGAATATATGAATGGTTTATAATGCCTTCTCTGAAATAGAAAACGTCATTCTTAATTTTAATTGCGAAATAAAAACAATCAAAAAATTAAAATTAAAATACAGATGACAGACTGAGAATATATATAATTTATTTTTAACTGAGAACTATTCTAAAATTACAGAAACTCTGGCTAAACATTTCAATAAGTTTACAGAAATTCTTTGCAGTGCATTAAACAGCAAATATGTATCAATACAAGAACTAGTCTCGTGATACAAATGAGATGTGGGGGCTGCAACAATATTCCTATGATGTTAATTTAAATGGATTTCTGAAGCAACATTACAGTTAATCTTATATTAATTATGCTTGCTTTAAGTTTTTAAAAGTATGCTTCTGAGTTAAGTTGCTAACGTCAGTTATTCACTGAATAAGTTTGTTTTACTAAAGGGATAATCTTAGAAGAAATTTATTAACATTGATCAGTAAAACGCAAATCTACTAAAATCCTATTAAAAGTTTTCCAGTAAAAAAAATATATATATTTTTTTTTACATCATTTATGCTTATTTATTTACATTTGTACGACTTTTTCGAGCTTTAGATTACCTCATATTAACAATAACATAGGTCTACATTTAAAATTTTTATTTGATAATTTTCGGTAATCTTTATGTTTTTTGGTGTGCTGAAACCAAAACTGAAATCAGTTTTTCTTTATCACATGTAAATTTTTGCCAATACCGGGTCTCTACCAACACAATTCCGTGATTCTTCCACCAATATAATTATATGGTAAATTTTGTGGTATGTTTCCATGATTAATTGTAATTAATCATGGAAAAATACTAGAAACTACTGAAAATGAAGAAATTGTGCCGGTAGACACCCTGTATTGACAAAAATTTACACGTGATGCAGAAAAACTGGCTTTATTTTAGGTTTTAGAACACAAAAAAAACACATGTATTAGCGAAAATTACCAAATCAATTTTTGCCAACATAATTTTTGTAGACCTGTGTAATTAGTTGGTTTAAAATTAACAGTACAGATTACCTTTGTGGAAATATTTGTAAAATACCGATATTGAAGAATCCGTACACAATAATGGCATCAGTTACATTTAATATGCATTTTCAATAACTAGAGGACCTTCATTTGATTTTAGAAATCAATCAATCTCGAGAAAGCATCTCTCACGTTCTTCAATTCTATGCTACATGCAATGATTTTTGGAGCAACTTTGGAGCAGTGACAACCATACTGCAACCGTGTTTCCTTAAAATTTTTAAAAAGTATTTATTTATTTATTTCTGAGTTCAATTATACCATGGAAAAGATTCGCCCAGTTTTTTAGTTTTGGGAAAGCGATAATTTAGAGAATATATATTTAAATTGTTTAGGAAAACATGAACTTTTCTGGCTTTGAAATATTTTCCCACTAAATATCTAATATGCATTTATTACGCGATTTAGCTTCTTTCTTTATTTCTTTTTAATTACTATCAGTGTATCAAACTCTAGGCAATATTTAGTGTCATATGCTTTCAATTTATTACGAATTAGTACTGATATAAAATAGTAACACAATTTATATATTTATTTATTGTTGAAAATATTAGCAAAATAATTTTACAAGTAAGTGCATCATTTCTGCAGCGGTTAAGTTTAGATAATATTTACATTTACTACGAAGTCATTCCTCTGACTTGATGCTTGTGAAGAAAATCAACGAAAGACAAGAATCTTTCTGTCACGTTGATTTAAACATATGCTACCGGTGACTTTTTTTTTTTTTAAGTAGCTTTTTTGGCACACTTTCGCGTTATTTTATCGCGATATCATTTCTTTTTCACTTTTTAACGACCTGAAAATTTTGACTTGAGTAATTTTGGGTGACGGGTGATGTTACTGATGGAGAGTTTAGTTTACTGTTTTACTCATATTTTCTTTTTAAGTTTTTCATTCTAGTTTATAAACTTACATAGCTTAGGAGAAAAAAAAAAGATGTATGCATAAGTCTAAATCACACTCAAGAGTTTCAGATTTAATTCGTTATTATTTAAATCTGACAAATTTTAAACTCTTTTAAAAAATGTGTTGTCTCATTAAATAGCTTTTGAAATAGAATTTATCCCTGAACTTTTCCATGAAAATGAAAATTCGTGTTTTGAATTTGCACGACATTCTAAAATGAATTATATGAATAATTCGGAGCTTCAGCATGAGGTATATTAAGATTCATACCAAGATTCGTACGTACAATTATGTTTCAAGATTTTCCTTGTAGTATTTTTAGAACAATTTGTTAGTATTTCTGAAAAGTGAAATAAATTTTCTACGGTTAAATTAAGTGAAAATTACTGTGCTGAAAAGGAAGGATGGTGTGAACCCTGTATACATGTATATTATAAAATGTTTTCCTACAAAACAAATAAATTTCACAATATGATGCCTTGTTTAAATATATATATATATTTCTATCTCAATACATCAGAATTGTGAATACGTTTAATTCTTAACTTGCATATATAAATAACAAATTTTGCTTAATTGCTAAAACTGACGAATGAGTCACATAATTGTGAATAAAATAATTACATATTGATTATTATTATTATTATTATTGTTTATTAAAAACTTATTTAATATTAATCTTATTTATTTATTTATTTATTTATGTTTTTTTAAATACAGAACATTTGCTTATGTTTCCGGTTTTAAAATATTGATTTCGTATAAAAAAAAAAAGCCTCGTGAATTTAAGCAGTCACCGAAAGAATGATTTAGAATTAAAGCCTGTCTGAATAATATTTTAAAAATCTCTGTAATTTTCTATTTTCAAAAGAAAATCAATAATGAATTAGTTTAATGAAGCATTTAAATTTCTTCGTTACTTAAATGATATTACAAGGGTGGATTAAAATAACAATAAGGCGAAAGTGATAATGTGTATATCTATCTATCTATATATATATAGATAGATAGATAGATAGATAAACACGATCATCGATAGACAAAAAGTACAAAAGCAAATTAAAAGGTACATTTGTTAAATATATTTTCGCCTAATCACCAAATCTATTTAATCATATATACGAACTCAGGATCATGTGTTTAACATGCCTTAGTAGAAATCACGTCCTTGCCCATTAAGCCAGTTTTCGGCAGTTGCTTTCGTATGACTGTGAATAGAACCTTGTGCCTGTGTTTTTTCCTTTTAGATAGGAAATGATCACTGAGTGCCAGATCTGGGCAATATGGAGAGGATGGTACCAGATTTTCTACACGAACTTTTCCGCATTTCTCAAATTTAGTGATCAGTATGGGACCTGGTACTGTCTTGCAGGAGAATGACATCATCACTCAGCATGCAGATTATCCACGAGAAACGCATTACGACTCGCACTTCGAAGTAAGACCATTATTTTAAACGTCTTGCCATTTTAATCACTCTGATGTGTTTACCTGCGAACTTACTCTACCTATCCGCAACGCCAACTGCTGTAGTACAACAAGAGTCATTTACCGATAGTCAGGAGAAACATTTTACTTTCTCTTACCCATAAGGTAGAGAAAGTATTGTTTTTGGGTCAAATTTTTGAATGCGAGATTTTGTTATATTTACACGTTTTGAGGTCCCCTGAATACGAAAATCATGTCTTTAGCAAATGGTCTGTGTGTATGTCTGTCTGTCTGTGTGTCTGTCTGTGTGTCTGTCTGTCTGTGTGTCTGTCTGTTATCAGCATATCTCAAAAACAAATTATGGCAGAAAGTTCAAACTTGGTATTCTAAATGTGTATCATATAGGGATGCTACAGTAAGCTTTTCGTTAAGATCAAGCTAATGGTTTGTGTACAGGGACAATCAAGAGAATTCTAATACATTACGTCTATGGGGGAAATTGCAGGAAAGTAGAGTTTAACGTCTATAGACTGCACTAAACCAAATGAAACGAATACATATATTTTGTAATAGAGATAGTTAACTGGGAAAATTTTTTTGTGTATGTAGGAGCCTCGCCTACCCCCCTGGGGGGGAAGTCCCCCCTCGAGGGGAGTAAATTTTCATGATGGGTATCTTTCAAAAGAGCTCGCCAATAGCTTTAAAAAGAATGGTTGAACCATCGATCTGCGATAATTTAAAACAAAGTTATCGATTTTTTTCATTTTTAACGAAAAAAAAAAAAAAAAAAAAACTTAGAAAAAAATCGTTTTTTTTTTTTTTTTTTTTTTTTTTTTTTAATTTTGAGAATAAAATGGACTTTTTTTTTTTGGATATTTGGTGTTATACTACTCCTCTAATATGGAAATCGGCTGCATTATCATGAAAGATAATTTTTTTTAAATAATAATTTTAGTAAATTATTTTTTAAAAACAGACTTATTTTTTAATAACCGAATTAAATTCTATATAAATGTAGGTGCATTAATGAAACGGAGGGTTCAGGGGGGCGGTAGCCCCCCTCACACAGAACTAATTATCATATAAAACTCTTCAGAAGCCTAATATGAATTGTTTAACATAGGTTTACATAACAGTACTCGTTATCTTACCTATTAATCTGCAACCTGTATTTATTGTATTGAATTTCAGGGTAAGAGAAAGTCGTGTGAGTGACACACCAGATTATTTCCTTCGCAATTATTACTTTCTACATATTGTTGCTTGTAAACATTTTCTTGATTAATCTTTATATTTAAAGCATTATATAGATCATACATATGTGACATACATAATCAGATACATATATATATATATATACATATATGACATATATGACATATACATATATGACATCCATATTCATGATCATACATGTATGATAATACATATTGTATTATACATATATGATCATACATATATTTTATGTAAACTAAATTTTTATTTGTTTCGCAAAACATATTACTGTCTTTGGTTCAGAATTCTTTTTTCTTTTTATGATGATGGCTAATAAGTTTAAAGTAAAATAAATAAATAATGAAACAAAGCTATATCTGTTTTATTATATCATAGCTTTAGTAGAAGCTTTAGTTTATTAATGCATCTACAGTTCGGCCAACTTTAAAATTAAGCTGCCTCTCACCGATTGAAGGTAAAAATGTTTGTTTATAAAAAGCAATACAAGAAATTTAATTTATCTCTTGTTTAAGATAAGATTTTCTCTAAATTTTCACAATCAGGATTGCCGGCTTTGACGAACTTTATATTAAAAGAAAATTTTTCAAAAGACAATGGATGAAGATTTTTTATTTTTATTTTTATAGTGTAGATCTCACTGGAATAGTTTGAACTTTAGAGTGTCCATATTCTTTTACTAAATAACAATGAGATCCATAGATTATAGAAGATTAAAAAACTTTGTTCTAATTAATCTTCGTGTCTAATTCATCTTCAAAAAGCGAGAAAAAAGTTTGAATTTTGAACTTTTAAAAATAATTTGATGTTTTTTATAAATTGATAAAGCGACTAGTTATTGGCTATATAAGTTTAACTACTCCTTAAATTATCATAAACAACATTCACGAACTACCTTCTAAACATGACATTCTTTTTTAAATTTTGCATTTATTAGAGTTGATAAATTATTCAAACACTGTATTATTTTTGAATAACTTGATAATTTTGAGAGGTCATTTGCAACACCAGTATAGAATCTACCATTTTTCTTTAACTCTGCTTCGATTTCATTTCAGAATATATATATTAATTTTTGGATAGAAATTATGTACAACTGCTTGTAGCCGTAGAAAAATTTAAAAGTTTTTGGAATGATGGCGGCTGAAGTTACTTTTACAAACTACTTGCCAAGGAAATAGAATTCAGACATATTTAATGATGTACATTTGAAAGAATTTCTGATTTCTTACTCAATTTCATAATGGTTTTAATATAAAAATTATTTTCTCGAAATTAAGGGCATTAAGAAAAAAAGAGAATTATTTTAAAAATATTTAAACTACACATATATATTATTAACATTTATAATATCTGTCTAAAATGTTCAAAATTTATTCATTTCTTTAATAGAGATATTAAGGTACGTGAAACAACTGAGTTTTCGAAGTCCCACCATAAATCAAAATTATTGTAATTTTTTTTTTTTAGAAAAGATTAATTAAAACCACATAAATATGCTTCTCCGCAGCCTCTGTGATTTTTAACACTGATTCTAACCAGTCATATCTTCTTTTAGTTAGGATTTCCTCTAGTTTTTAAGCTGAAAGCGCTATTACATTTTCCTTAATTTAAAAATTTTCAAAACATTCTAAGAAAACCTTTAACGATTTAAAGTTATTTGAATGTTTAAAATATTATATTTACGTATAACAAACATGATATTTATGATATGTATGACATTTAGGTCATTTATAATATATCATACTAAACTGTTCATTTTTCTCATTGACTGTATAAATAGTTTTACTTTACTAATTTTGCTGTTTAATCAGACTAAAAATTAAAAGAATTTAGTAAAACTTATAATGAAGTACACTGTCAAAAAAAATTTCCTGTTTGCTGTAGTTTGCTTCCAGAAATTTTCTGTAATTCGGAAAAATACGTTTATCAACGGAAAAATTACGTTGATAGAACGTATTTTTCTGAATTACAGAAAATTTCTGGCAGCAAACAGGACATTTTTTTGACAATGTAGGCACAGCATGTAAATGTGTTTCATAACATTACTTTACGACAACAAACAGCAACATGTTATAACTTCGTATTGTGTAACGCCTTTTTTTTATCTAATTCCATCCCCCCCCCATTTAATCACTGACTTTCTCTTTCCTAAGTATCATTAAATCATGCCTTGTATTATAAGAAATTCTTAATAATCAAGGCATAGATACACTTAAAATAAATTTCAACTTATTGGAATTAACTTTACGCGGAATACGATCTAAATTCTTCTAATTAGAACCGAGCAGATTTCGCTCGCAAGTTCATCAAGATACTTTTAATTACCAGAACCTCTCGTCTGTTGTCACCCATATGTTTTAAAGGATGGGTAATCAGTTGGGAAGCAAACGCTCGCACCGAGGTTCCCTTATCCATCAAAACGTCAGGTTTTAGCGCCGCAAAACAACCGTCGAGAGATACTTCTGCTTTCAGAAAATCACTTTTTTCTGTGCTTGACTATAAATACAGCGTGTGTCTGGCTACCTGTCAACGAGCCGAGACCCTTGAGAGAAACTTGCATGTTTTGACGCTGCAGTAATTTACTCATGCTTTTATAGCCTTCTTTACTTTAACTTCACGCTTTTCCTCTTTTAACTTCTATTTACTTTCACTAGTAAAACAACTTTAAAGAAGAAGAAGATGATGATGGAAAAAAAAAAAAAAAAAAAAAAAAAGGCGAGAAAAACAGTCATTAAGACAGCTTTGCATGTCTGGGTTTTTCACAATCGACACTTTCAACTATTACATTCAGTTAAACTCTTTTTGAATATCTACAAGCATTTAAAAGAAAAAAAAAATATTTCCAAGCGGCCAAGAAAAAGAAATTCTTACGAAGAAAACACTTCACGCTGTTAATGGATATAACAATTTAAAGTTCAGGAAGTACACAGAAAAGTATGTGTGTGTAAAGATGCTAATAAATTTCATTCAATTTTAAAAGGAAGTTTAGTTTTTATTAACTGAATTGAACAGACACAGTTATTAGAAAAAGTCTGTAGAAAAAATAAACCTTGAAATATTTGTTAAAAATTTGCAATTTTTTTTTCCCCCAGAAACTGTCGTAGGCTTCATAATATTCCCATTTTTAAAATTAAGTTTACTATTTTTTAATTAAAACGCTTAGTGGGTAAACATGCTAAATGGCATTTTTCAGAGATAGAAAGAGAGAGAGAGAGAGAGAGAGAGAGAGAGAGAGAGAGAAATTTGGATGGAAGAACTTATTATGATCTTCTTAAAATATCAAACGTTTATTGATTCTGCTAAGTCTTCTAATAAAGCGGTTTGCTATGGAAATCACTACGTGCATCTATGAGTTTGTCCATTATTTCATCTGTAACGCTAATTTTATCCAATTTATTAAATAGTCACATAAGATGTTCATTCATTTAGCTTTTCAATTATGTTAAAGACCATGCAATTATTCTGAAGTAGCTATAAAAATAGTACAATTTGAAATAGTTGTTAGAAAACTCATTAAATTTGGGTGCTAATTAGAAAGAGATACTAAATAATCAAAGAAAAAGAAACTTATTTAAAGAAACTGTTATGCTACATAATATTTTCAGATTAAAAATTAAGTTTGTTATTTACTTACACTGTTATGATATACGCACCCAATTATTATAAAACATGAATAAAAATACATAATCTGAAACATCTGATAGAAAGTTCATAAAATTTAAAGAAAAATTAGAACATTTTACTTGTGTTTTGATATATGTATATATATATATATATATATATATATATATATATATTAAAACTCGCAATTAGAAAATTACCAAAATAAACAACAGAGAAGGATCAAAATCAGTGTAATCAGGAAGCAGATAGAAAAAGATCAAAATTTCAAAATGAGACAAATCAAAGGAATGAAAATTTTTTGAATTCCCCATACCATCAAGGGCATCAAAGGAATGGAGCAAGCAAACTATGGTTTTCAATAATTAGAGTGCATAAAGCTAAAATTTCTCTAAACCAATGCCCTAACCATAATTGCCATGATAAAAATATGAAGCAGAAAATAAATTAAAAATGACGAAATAAATATATTTTAAAGCAATATCGTAAAGCAAAATCGCAGGCACGGGACAAATGAAGAAGTGTCAACTAAAGCAGTTAACAGTTAAACATTCAATCTAAGTGAGTCAATACAATAATTAATGATCCTCAAAATTAAAATAAGCATGTTTCCCGTAGGATATAGCACAGTTCAAAAATTGCTTTCTCCAAATATAAATATGATTTTCAAATAAAATTAGACTTTTCATAAACTACTTTATCCAAAATAGGTAATTAAAGTTATGAGAGAATGATCATTAATAGGCAATTTTACTAAAAGAACAGACTGAAAATAATAGTGGAGACCGGGGCTAGTAGTGACGTTTTTGTCATTTTTGATATTATCTGTAAGATTTGAACTGGAGTAAAACATTTAGTACATCATACCATAGAGTAAACCTTGTGCAATATATTTATGAAACTATTATTAATATTATTAGTGTTTTTCATACCATAAAAATAATTTTGGGTAACCTCGAACTTTGTCACAACTTACCCAGTAGCGGGCTAGTAGTGTCATGCTTGGGGCAGATTGTGACATACAAATTACACATACAAATACATTCTAACATATAAAAATTATGTGAGAAAAGTAATTAAATGTAATATTTTAAATTTAAAATGAAAAATATTTTCATTTATATCGTTCCTAATACAATAAAAAATACTTTAATTTTTTTTAAAAAAATCTGTAAATCAAATGAAAAAAAAAAGTTAAATTACTGACACTTGTGAACTCTTAGTTTTTTATAAAGCTACATTTAGAGACACTTAACAATAGAATAAAGGAAACAAACTGTGTTAATCAGGAAAAAAATAAAAAATAGGTCAACACAAATCTTTGTACATATTGATCTTTGACTCGGTAGCTTACTAGAACGCATAGGTCTATATCCTATAGGCCCACCTATACTTTTAATCACTCATTGCCATCGCATGTTTCAGCGCCTCATTTGAAGTTAATATAAATATAATAAGGCTTATTTTTGGTACATTTGACATGAGCCCATCATTTACTTGTCATGCATTGCACCCAGTTTCCTCTGGGTGTAGAAATTTTGTATTGCTCCAAGCAAACTAGACATAAGCAATTTTCGTCATCTTCAGAGCTATCCCATTCTTGCTACTTCATTTTTTTCAATAGTTTATTTTTTTATTTTATTTTTTTTGTAATGTACTGTTTGGCCTTTTCCTGTAGTGTGAATATCATTCGTGGTATTTTATATTCCATTTCAATATACTCTTCCTTTTACTCAAATATGTAAGAGGCGACATTGTATTTACACTAAACAGTTCTTGGGCTTTCCTTAAACTGCACCTTCCTGAATTTACTTCTATCGCAGCCCTCTCATAATCTTCCAAAGTACCTTTAGCCTTTTGTAATTTCATACCATTTTTTTCTGAAATATAAAAACCTGCATTAAAAATCATGCCGGGGAAGTAGTGGCGCTGCCACAACGTGCCTCCTACACTGCGTCACAACTAGTCCCGCGTTACGCCGTTTTGAACTTTATTCATTAGTTTCCGAAAACTTGTCATGATTAACAAATGAAATACATAGAATAATAGCTCAAAATATAAATATTCAAATAATGTTAGTAAAGTTTACAGGCCTCACGATCCCTCGTGACAATGACGATTCTAACGCAAGTCACAAAATTTACTTTTTCAATAGAAAACACGGTAAATAATTTTATCTCAAAACAACGCAACGCTATACTTCCAAAAATATGCAGCACACTACAATAATCAACCTGTTCACTCACATGACGCGACAGGTTGGGCAACCTACTGGATAATTCTGGAAGCTGTATGGGACAACTTGCCCCCTGGCACAACTAACCCCGGTCTCCCCTACATCATTAAAGATATTAATATATATGGATTTAAAATATATATTGGTGTTCGGGAATAATGTCAACAGATTTACGCTTGGATTTTAGACCTGGGAAATTTTATCCTTTATGGGGGGGTCTTTTATCCTCTAAGGGACCTTAGCCCGTATTTACGCGAGTTTCAGAAACACCACACAGAATTCCGAACAGCTAGGCCGACGAGCATGACCTGGTATCGAACCAAACGTTTACCAGCTTGGACAGAAGAACCTCTCGAATACTGATAGGGCAAATAAAGCTTTTTTTTTTTTTAATAAATGGAATAGTATTTTCTTACTAATACTGTTAATAGTCAGTAAGATTTCAAAAGAAAAGAAACGGAATTCTTTTTTATAGGTTTGCGGCTCAGATACACAGTTTATGATTATTAAATTATTAAAACAAAACCAGTCTATTAAGATTTGAAAAACCACACATTTATTCTTTTTTACATTTTAAACTTTAATGTTTAAACATATAAAATTGTATATATATATATATATATATATATATATATTTCAATTAATAATGAATTATAAAATATTTAAATGTCAGTTATTTAATAGAAACAGTGATATAAATCATGTAATTCTTTAAGACATTCACTCTATTAAATTATATATCTTCTACATTTTCATGATTTTCCTCCTAATTATTCATTTCAGATGTTTCTAAACCAGAAATTTAAAGGAAAAAATTATAGAGGAATAGGAATTAAATGAAAACAGGAAAAATTACGTGATTTCCTCATACTGAAGAACAACGAATTTGTGCATACAGCATATTAATTTGAACTAACACCAAATTTTTAATTTAAAATATAATTGTAATATGGTTACCAGTTAATTGAGCTTTTCTTATAATTGAGCGTTTATTATATATATAAGTTTGTATGTAACTTATTTCGCAATAAACGGTTGTCGGATTAAACATTGCTGCTGGGGTTAGACTATGAATCAAAGCCCTAATTCAATACGGAGAGAAGGCCAATTATTTCCTTCGTATTTAACACAGAATGTTGAAACTATTTATCTTAAAGACATTTGGTTTGAAAGATCTTTAGAAGGTTCAATACATCACTAGCTTACAAATCGTTACAATGAAGACTTATCGGATAAAGTTAATTCAGCTAAATCATTTAATCACGCTCTACTTCACAAAAATGATGTATCTTGTAAAGTAGAGTACATAATGTAAAGTATATTATGTAAATAGAGTACATAAACAGATTTTCGTAACAGATTTAATTAAAAGTAAATGATTATGTAAAACATGAAAATGGAGAAATGCCGAAAATTATATCGATAAGATAACATATTTATGTGGCCGATTATTATCATTTCGAAAAGAGAAGAAACTGCAAAATTATAAATGCATTTATTTAATATGAAAATGAAAAATAAAATTTGAAAGAGTGATAAATTTTAGAGAATGTTATTTAAATAGAGATATTTCTGCTTTCAATATTAAAAAAAAAAAAATCTTTTATCGTGTTAAATAATAAAACTTACTCTTTTTTACTTTCTAAATTCTACTTTTTTACTTTCTAAATTCTACTTCTTAAATTTAAGTAAGGGAATATCTTAAAACTCATTAAAACTGCTCCTACTTATAAAATATTAAATAGGATAATTTTATTTTCAGCAAAAAAAAAAAAAAAAAAAAAAAAAATATATATATATATATATATATATATATATATATATATATATATATATAAAATAAATAAATAATAAAAAATAAATAAAAAATAAATAAATAAATAGTAATAATAATAATAATAATAATAAATAAAATAAAATAAATAAAATAAATAAAATAAAAACAAATAAATAAATAATCCATGAAGCTTTAAAAACAAAACCTCTCTTAGTAAATTTTTAAAAATCCTTTAACACAGTATTTTTTACCTTAAGATTGTTACCTTATAATTTTTATATTAAATACAGATCTGATTTTAATTCTAAACATATCGATTTTATATTTGTTTTTTAATATATATATATAAATATTATATATATTTATTTTTTGTACCAAATGCATTAAACAAAAAAAACAAACACACATTTACTTTTTTTTTTTTTTTTTTTTTTTTTTAATTCAAAAATCTTTTATATCGCTGTATAAATTTTCATACTCAACGCAGAATTTTTTTACAACCATTTTATAAAATATCTTTAAATGTGAATAATATGTAAATGTTATAATTAGGGATATAATGAACTAATACCTTAAAATTATTTTAAGATAGAAAAACATTTTCAGAAAATATGAACAAATTGAATATTATTACAGTATTCTTTTCACACATTTTTAGATGTAAATTTTTTATTGAGCATACGTAATATATATATATATATATATATATGGTATCCTTTTTTTGACATCCAGTTTTTATATAGTATCGTACATTTAAATAAATATTAAGTTGTTTCTTATTATCAACTGAGAAAAAAAAAATAATAATAAGGTTAGGATTCTTTTATTTTTTCGATTAAAGAAAGGGGGAAAAAAAGAAAACCGTTTTTAAATTAGAATTTCCCCCGATAGTCATGGCAAATTAAAAGTTTTTTTTTTTTTTTTTTTTTAATTATTTTTTTAATTCAATTTATTCGACATTTTTTGGATTTACATTTTTGTGATATTTTTTCTTTTTTCGTTGTCTGTCGATGTATGTAATTCCTACGCATGTTTGGTGTATTTAATTCCTACAGTATTACTGAAAATGCACAATTTGTGTGAGTATTTCGGAAAGTTGTCTTATTTCTAATGATGGTCATTTAAATCATTTGCTCTGATTTGATCTTGTTGAAATGTAAATATAGATATAAACTGGGGTTTTTATTTCGTTATTTATTTTTGTTTGAGTGTGAGTTTCATATCTTGAACAGACAACGTGAATATTTTGTTTTTTAACCATTCCTTGTTTCGAAATATTACATCTATATTTTACAAGCATCTCTTATGCTCAACTGGTGAAAAGAAGAAAGTTTTATTTATTTATTTATTTATTTATTCTTTCAATGTTTCGTTTTGTTGGGTGCTTCCTTTTGCCTTTGAAATTTATTTTATTTTATTTATTTATTTATTTTTATGACAGTATTTCTTAATTTATTCTTCTCATTTTATTCCCATTGTCCTTTTAAACTCATAATTAGTAAAGTCACTATTTCAGTTTAGTCTCGTGTATTCTTTTAAATTATTGATGAATTCTTTTAGTCCATTAGTAAAGTATTTTTTTTTTATTTATTATTATTTTTTTACGTGGTATTTTTATTATTACATTAATTATAGCATACTGTTTTATGATATATATATATATATCATAATTATATATATATATATATATATATATATATATATATATATATATATATATATATATATATATATATATATATATATATATATATATATATATATATATATAATTATTTAGAAAAGTAATAGTTATTTCTATATATTACGCTCATAGATCTCCATGAGGGGGAAAAACTGTAAAAAATATGTGAAGGAATAAAATATAGACTTTCATCAACCAGTCTTTCGATAATAAGTCCAAATTAAAGTAAACAAACAGAGAAAGTTTCTAAGAGTGCATTCTTATAATCACTAAAAAAATTATTTAATAAACAAAATTAATGAATAAATACATAGAATTATAAAAAATACGTCGAAAAAAGAATATTTCTTATAATGAAACTTATAACTTTATGTAAATTTTCACCTTTTTTGCTATTTAACCAAATTTTAAATATCATAGTTCATCATATTAGCAATGAGATGACAAATGTAATAAGTTTTATATTAAAGGGAAAAAAGATAATTAACACATTTAAAATATTTTAATTCAAATCATCTAAAAAAAAAAAAAAAAAAAAAGGAATACTTGTAATGAAAATGAAAGTCAAATAGATAGACTTATTTTAATTTAGTAGAATTTTATATGTACTTTTTATTTATTTATTTATTTTTTAAGGCACTTTATAGGAACATTTTTTGTAAGGGAAAAAAAAATAGTTGAATTTCACACGCACACGCACATGCACCAAAAAAAAAGAAAAAAAAATACGTACATTATGTGCGTACATTTTTTTTAATTAATTATTTTTTTGTGCACACATTATGTGCGTACACATTATGTGTTTGATAGTCACTTCAGAAATTAGCTGAATAATAGTTTTTATTTTCCTATAATAGAATTTCCTCTCACTACTGTAAAAGACTCAGAGTCAAACTGCTAAAAGTTGTAAAATTTTCCAGCATTTTCTTAATAAATGTTGCTTTTAATCAGTCCAAATATCTAGGTATTTCTTTTTTCATCTATATTTTTTTTGCTTTGCTCATACAGTATACAAAAATGGTTATTATTTACTTCGTCATACTATTCATTCAGGTATATTTATTCATATTCTTACCTTTGAAATTTTGTTAGGGATGAAAAAAACTAAATATAATTTAATAATTACAAAATAAATCTTCATGAATGATTACAAAATACCTTATAAAAAAACAAATTCATATAATTATAACCAGCTAGTTTATGCAAACATTAAAATAAAACACACATAACATCTATTAATTTTAACTTTTTCTGCATTACAGTAGTGTTTACATATTTATTCTGACATTAAGAAAATCATTATTAATTAATAAGCGACTTTCACCAATTTATCTTAAAAAAGAAAAATATTTTGTGTCAGAAACTAAAATCAGTTCAAAAACTAGTAGCTGACAATAAAATAAATGTGTCTTATTTATTATAATTTTGCCTTTAAGTAATTTTATCTTGACGACTGACAAAAAAGAAACACTAAAAATGATCGAAATAATGTAATATGTAAGATAATGATGTTAAACATCTATTGACAAAAGAATTAGTAAAACACTTATTGATAAAATTAAACATATTTCAAAGCTCATTATACACATTAAGGTACATATCTTTTGCAAACACCGTTTTATTTATACAATTTATTCAATGTTGATTGTATCGTTGAAGTAAATGCAACCAACCTGGTTGCTTTTCAAGCCAACTGTACAAAGCTACTCTGTGTAAATAATTTCTGTTTGCACAGTTTAGTGAAACGCTAACAGAAATGTAACAGAATTGGAATTTTTTTTTTTCGTTCACTGCAGGATTAATTACGTTTCTCGCCTTTTGGATTTGTCTTAAAATGCAATTTATTAACGTAATTACCATAATTTGCCAGGCTAAAAACAAAAGGGTGTCACTTTTAGAATGTGAACGTGTTTCTGTTTTCTCTCATTCACCCATTTCCTGCACATCCGGTGTTCAAACAAATTCTGAATTCTTTGAGTTTTTTTTCTCCCATTTTCGTATTCTTTATTCAATAATGAGATTCACTTAATTTTTGTCAGTAACAAGAAAATTTGGTGAAACTCCAAATGAGAAGCTTCATTTACTTTGTTCTTTATGTGTATCTAGATAGAAAATATATTCCCTTCAGGTGTTTGAGTGTAAAAGTATTCTATTTTTGCTCTTTTTATTGTCAATGTATACATATATTAAATTATTCCGCTTCGGTACGCGTATTTACGCCATGACAGGTAATTTTTCAAAACTATTTACGAAAGTTAATTTTATGCTATTTCTTAAGTGATATTTGTTTAATCATTTTTAGTATTTCTCATGAAATTTATTAAGTTTTTTACATTTTTTCAGTATTTTTGATTAAATGTTTGTCAGAAAATTATTTATTTCGCGACCATTGTATTTGTAATTGTTTTGCTAGTAGGAATTCTGTTTCTGTTTTTAATAAAAAAAAAAAAATAATAATAATAATTTCGTACATTTTCTTCACGGTGAAAAAAAAAAAATAATAATAATAATAATAATAAAAAGAGATTGCTATTTAGATACAATTAAATTTTCTATATTTATCACAGAATCAATAAATAGCTTGTTAAATATATTAGTTAAATGTATTACAATTCTATTATTTCATATTTAACTTGTAATTTTTTTATGTTTTTAACTTATACTTAAACAAAATAACTGCCTGGTTAATTTATGTTTTCTTAACAAAATGTTTTTCAAAAAATGATAAAATATTTATTATTAAACTTTCTGAAATACCTTAAAGAAAAAAAATCTGTTTTTGAATGCGTTTTATATAAATTTCCATAAAATGTTATTTCTTTTTCGGTTTTGTTTATTTATTTCTTCTTCTGTTTCTTCTTATGATTGAAAATCTATATTCTGACGTAAAGTAAGGAATAAATACACCTATTTTAAATCAAATATATGCGTCATATATTAAGTATTGAAATGTGGGCATATATCATATAGATATCAATTAGAAATTGCTTATTTTTTTGTTTTTTCGTATACCATAATAAAATCCTCAAATATAGGAAAGAGCAACATTGAATATAAAATAATATTTAAAAAAAGTTTCAAACATTATTTTGTTATTAATGAATGTCGTTTTTAACTTGAAAGCCAAAATTTTGATTAATTAGGCTGATTTGAAGAATAATATTCTAAAGGAAAACACGGAAGTTAACAAAAAATTCTCCAATTTATAGATTTAAACTTACTCTTGGTCTTAAAGGAAGTTGAAAAATAAAAATATAGTAAGCAAATAATTTAAATAAAAATGTTTTCACCAATTATATTTTTTTCCTTTTCTGATAAATATTTTCAAACTTAGATACGAAAAATATGTGAAAGTGAAAATAGCGCAGAAAAATACGAAGTTATTAAATCAAGTAATTTACTGTTTAAAACTATTTAAAATATATACCTTTATTTCGAGAAATAAGATATGTATGAACGACATAATATACTTCTCCGTTAAAGATTATTCGTTGAAATACTGATTTACACAATTAAGTATACATTAAATTAACGATATACAGTCGGCAGCAAAAGTATCAGAGTACTAGCGAAAATTCCTATATAAAAAGATACGCTTAATACTGTTTTGTTAAATAAATCCTTGTCGAATCATGCTCTTAGACTGACTAAGAACAGAATTCGACAAGGATTTACTTAACAAAACTGTTCTAAGTGTACTTTATTTAAATAGGAATTTTTGCTAGTGCTCGGATACTTTTGTTGTCGACTGTAATTTCAATTTGTTAAAATCACATGATTTAAACATGACACAGACATATGTTGAAGTTCATACCTATGTATAAAAAAGGTTCATTCTCTCTCTCTCTCTATATATATATATATTGCATTTGATGAATAGTGCTACCTAAAAAAGTTACTTTAGAAGGTGGTGAATAACGATCACATTGAGCTGTTTCTCAGTGAGCCAAATTAAAAAATACATATATAATAATAAATTGAGTTTTAAATAGCGATTCGACTACTGGTAAAGTTGGTTGCTTGATTTGTTCTGATGTAACCAATGTAACCACCTACGCAGTGTGTTACAAAGTACACCCGCGGAACCCATGCTAAATGTAGATTGATGGGGGCTTTTATCATTCACTTTTTATAGCACGGACAGAAGTTACTTAACATCATCGTGAAGCAACAGCTCTTACAAGTGTAATTAGTATTCTTTTTGCAATCGGTCGGCCCCTTTTATCTCATCATAGAATGGATTCTAAGCGTAATTCGGGTGGACGGCTTTTAGGCTGCGATTAGCGTGGAAGTGAAGTTTTACACATCACTTGTGTGCTCATCTTTTTATTGAATTGATCTTTTAGAGGCCACAGTTTAAACATACTGCTTGTCTCCACATTTAAAGAGAACACATCTTGTCATATCACTTGAAATCGTTTCAGGAGTCAGTAACACAATGAAAGATGTTTGGAATGGTGCCGGACAAGTATTTATATCTCTAACATATGTGAGTGATAGACAAATGCAATTCTTAAGATTGGTACGCAGATACTTGCACATTTCTTTCCACCTGATACATTTTCGGTAATTTGAAAGTTGATCTTTCTGTCTACATTCTCATTTTTATCCAACAGTTTTGTAGATTAGAGAATTTGTATCTAAAGTTAACAAGTCTATAAAGAAAAACAGTCCTTAATCACGTATACACCGTAATATACTTTATACAGAGTAAAATTTTAATTCTGAAGTTTATTGTATATTATATTTGACTTGTACTTATATATTCTTATTAGGCTTTGTTTTTCTAATAGTTTCACATAATATGTCTGTGAAAGATTTTTTTTTTTTATTTTGTTTATCTGATCAGTTAAGCAAAATATTAGAAAAAAAAAATCAGTTACGTAGAAGCTAAATTTATAGAGAATAGTTGGTATAGTTTATAAGTCACTAGGGTATAGTTAGCAACAACCGAGCTAAAGAGAAAAGTGAACAAAATATTACATTCTAATATACATTGTATGTCGTGTTTAACCTTTTTTTTTTTTTTTTGTCCACTGTTCTTGTAGAATGCTTTTGTTTTCTTAGTTGAGCTTAATTTAACCGTCTTTAGAAGAAAGATAACAGTAACCATATAAAATGAACGTTGTGCGATGAAGTTGAAAAATACATTTCAATCTATATTAAAATTATATTTATTTTCTTTTTCGTAAACCTGAAGATTCTCTCTCTCTCTCTATTTCTGTCTTTCTTCTTCTTCTTCTTCTTCTTTTTTTTTTTTTTTTTCTTTTTCAGATATTATTTTAGAAATTTAATGAAACGCTTCTTATGTAATCTTTTTGGTATAATTAGTATGGTAGAAATAGTAATAGTAATAATTGTAAAACTAATTAATTTAGAAAAAGTAATATGAAAATAATTTAGTTAAAAGGAAGTGAAATTAAAATGGTAACCATTTTACGTAGTAACCTTCAACACATACTTACACAGACACATACACAAAATTCTTCCAATTTTTCTTCCTTAAAACATTATGTGATGAATGAAAAGTTACAGCGGATATTGATTTATCACAGTGAGCGAAATATTAAATACAAATTACTAAAAAAGTAAATGCGTCAAATCTTTAAATACTACAATAATGGAAATAAAAATTTAATGACATAGTAAAATAAAGGAATGCATAAAAGTAGATTTCATCAATTTTTGTGAATTTTTATTTTATTTTATTTTTCTATTAAGAAAATTTAATTAATTAGACAGAAATTAATTTATTTTTAATTTATTAACACATAAATTTTACTTTATGTTGTATCTTTGCGTTTATATTTTTTATGGATTTTATAAAATTAATTAAGATGCGATGACACAAATTTGATCAATTACCATTTTTCAGGTTTTTACAATAGACCATGTAGGTTTATTTTTATAAAGTATTAATTTTTCATTAAGCATAACATATAAACATAAACATTTTTAATTCTAACTCTTTGTATTTTATTATTATTATTATTTTAAAGCGAAGAAAAAGTACTGTACACATTTAATTTCTTTCGCCATAAGTGTTTTCAGCTCAAAATAAACTACAAATGGGTGGATCTTATTTTACTATGATTGGTACAAAATGAATATAAGAAGGTTATTATTTTTCCCCTACATAAAGAGATTTTCATGTAGCGGGGATTTTTTTTTCTTCGTTAAATGGGAATGCGATCGCATGAAAAGCTTTTGCCCTTTGCGGTACAAACTATTTAGCTTCAATCGAAAGGAATTTGTTGCATCGCTTTTTGCTTCTGCCGAGTGATATAACAGTTTAATTGACATTGTTTTTTTAAATTATTTAATGCGTACTTTTTTATGACTAAGCCAATAAATATTGCATTTTCTTAAATAGTAATAGAAACAACGAGATAGTAAATTTACAAGAAAGCGTAAAAATGGCAATCTGAAAAGAGGAAATTATCAATAATCATACATAGAAGACTAGCAAGCGAAAATTTAGAATTGAATTACAACGTGTATTGGACGTTTTTAGTTACTGAATTTTATCCGCAAAAAAATTGAATATTTTAATATAAATGTCTTTCTTTATAGACTTTATATGTATGTATATATTGCTATAAATCATTCCTAAATTCTACAAATTCAAACGCGATTTATATTTTTTAAACAGTTTAAGCTAAAAGCTTTCCTTGGAGGCAGTCTTTTGGAAAACACTGTTTTTATAAATAACCTCTCCCCCCTCCCCCTTTTCCTTTTTTTTTTTGGTTATTTGTAGAAACTTCACATTCTTGCTTTCCTTACTAGAAAACTAATTTGAGCAAGTTTGCTGAAGAAAATTTACTAAAGAAAGCTCTGGATAAAATTATAAAAATATTCTTGTAATATTTTATTTTATTTTACAAATCCTTTAATATATATATATGAGTTTCTATATATATATATATATATAAGTTTCTTAAAAAAAAAAAAAAAAAAAAGTAAAAGAAAAGAAAAGGAAAACTAAATAACAATATTTTTTAACCGACTCCTTAATTCCTCGTTGATCAAAAATCATTCGTAAAAAATCGTAAATTTTGAATTAGTATCCTGATTATATACCCATTATTATATCTAAATTCTATAAATTTTAAGTAAGATTTAGATTTTTAAATAGCTTTCTTAACTATTTATAGAAATCTAAAATACTATCTTGGAAACATTTAATTGGAAAAGGCTATTTCTATCTATAATTTTCTGTCTTTTGTATAGATTGTACAAGTTAAAAAAAAAAAAAATAAAAAAAAACTCTTGCTCTCTTTACCAATAAACTATTTTTAAACAAATTTTTCTAAACAAATTTTTCTATGGGATTAATTTAATTTTGATTTTGTATTTATACATAAAAATTTAACTCGATTTTTTATTATTATTTAATTTTGATTGTTGTATGCTTTACATGGATAATTGTTTGTTATCATTTTACATATATAATTAAAATTGTTGAATACGGAACGTATAAAACTATGGCAAATTATTTTACCATATTATCTGCTTATGAGTTATAAAATTTGATTGGTTTAGTGACTAATTAAACTAAAATGATAATAAGAATAATAACTAAAACTGTAAAAAATACTGCTATTGTATTTTAGGTTGATTTCTTTAGAAATCGACCTATTGCAATCACTTCGTTTATCTATATATATATATATATCTATCTATCTATAATGAAAATTTTGTCATCACGATAACTCCCGAAATAATACTCCAAATTGAACCAAATTTGGACAGTGAATTAATCTTATAAATATCTTGGATGAGTTCGATAACCAAGTTGCTCCGACTTTTTGTTTTCAAGTGGCAGCCTTTTGAAAATTTCAAACCGACATTGTAAAAAGCATATTTAAAGCAAGATTTGCTTGAATGTTGATGTAAATACAGGCCACATAAGGGTCTCAATCAAGTTTGTTAATGAAGTTTATCCGCCATTTTTAATAAAGTGGCAGATATTTTAAGTTAAGCGGGACCACTTGTAGTCAGGCTACCACTTGAAAATTTAAAATTAATATAACTTCCGAAATAATACTCCAAATCGAACTAAATTTAGACAGTATCTTAACTTATCTTATAAATATCTTAGATAAGTTTATTAACCAAGTTGCTCCGCCATTTTGTTTTCAAGTGGAGACCACTTGAAAATTTCAAATTCAAATTGTAAAAAGCGTACTCCGAATTAGTTTGAAATTTGATGTAAATATAGACCACATAAGGGTCTCAATGATATTTATTAATAAAATTTATCCGTCATTTTGAATGAAGTGGTAGATATCTTAAGTTAATCGGGGCTACTTGAAATTACACTACCACTTGAAAATTTAAAATCACAATAACTTCTGAAATAATACTCCAAATCGAACCAAATTTGGATAGTGTCTTAACTTATCTTATAAATATCTTAGATGAGTTTATTAACCAAGTTGCTGCGCCATTTTGTTTTCAAGTGGAGACCACTTGAAAATTTCAAATTTAAATTGTAAAAAGCGTATTCCGAAATTGTTTGAATTTTCATGTAAATATAGACCACATAAGGATCTCAATGAAGTTTATTAATAAACTATATCCGCCATTTTTAATAAAGTGGCAGATATCTTAAGTTAAGCGGGGCCACTTGAAAGCAGGCTGTCACTTGAAAATTTAAAATCACGATAACTTCTGAAATAATACTCCAAATCGAACCAAATTTGAACAGTGATATTATCATATAACTATCTTGAATGCTTTCACTGGGCAACTTGTCCCGACATCTTGTTTCTAAGTTCCAGCCACTTGAAATCACACTGCCATTTGAAAATATGGCATTACGGTAACTTTTAAAATACTAACCTGATTCAAATAAAAGTTGGATAGTGAACTTATGGTTCAAATATCTAGGATAAGTTCACTTGATGACTTGATACGCAATTTTATTTCCAAGTGGCGGCCACTTGAAAATTTGTCATTAAGGTAACTTTAGTAATACAGAATCAATTCGCATCAAATTTGGGTAGTGGATTTATCATTCAAATATCTCAGATAAGTTCGCTGGGTATCTCACTCCACTTTTTTTTACAAGTGGTGTCACCTGAAAATTTCCTATGACGGTAATTTTTGATATACTGATTTAATTTAAACTAGAGCTAGACACTGAACTTATCGTACATATATACTGGATGATTTCGCTGGGCAAGTTGTTTTGCCATTTTGTTTCCAAGTCGCAGCCACTTAGAATGCCACATGAAAATGTGCTGTAACAATAACTTTTAAAACACGGCACTGATTTAAACCACAGTTGGGCAGTGAACCTATGCATCAAATATCTTGGATGTGTTTGCTGGGCAACTTGTTCTACTGTATTGTTTCCAAGTGGCGGCCACTTGAAAATTTGTTATCAAGGTAACTTTAGAAATACTTAATCAGTTCAAATCAAAGTTGAAAAATGGATTTATCATTCAAACAACAAAAATCTAGAAAATTCACGTAACTCGTGAACCAATCACGTTATTGCATCCATCTTTGGTATATCGATAATAAGTATTTTCCCGCCAAAACTCGCCAAATTTGGCGCCATAAAGAAAAGTCACCAAATTTGGCGCCAAATCCATTACCTGCGTTACTGGATCTTTTTAATGCGTTTTTAAGGAAAAATTAGGTTATTTTAATGCTAAAACAAACTAGAAATGCAGAAAACTAACATTTTATCAACTTACTAAGCCTCTTTGAAAGAATTTCTAAAAAAAAAAAATATTTTCAAATTTGCAACGATATCTCAGATGAGCAACTTTCTCTGCCATTTTGATCGAAGTGGCAGCCAGTTAATTTTTCAACACGATGACTTTTGTGATTTTGAAGTAATTCGAACTATATGTGTACAGTAGACTTATCTCACAAATACATTTCATATATTTGTGAACTTAACCCACCACTTTGTTTCCAAGCGCCAGTCACTTAAAAATTTTAAATTCACATAAAAATGTATTTATGAACCAATTTGCTTAAAACTCCATATGTGCATAGCCTACATCAATATTTCTACGAAAAGCGTTAATAATTTGTAGCCGCCATTTTGAAACAAAATGACGGCTACTTGATAAGGAAAAAGAAATCAACCTACCCTTCCGAATAAGCCGGAAGGTCTTGTTTATGATTATATTTAGATTTCTATTTAGTAAATTTTATTCAGTAAATTTACTTTAATAATTAATGTTTTTTTTTTTTTTTTTTTTTTTTTTTTTCTTGTGATAATATAGTATACAAATATATTACAGTTATTGTATTATAATTTCTTCAAGATAGAGCAGTGCAAATTATGCTATATATAGGTGTATTCCAACACGAAAAGCAAAATAAAACAAAAATGTTGAATTAAAGTGTTAAGATTTTAAAACTATGGTGGAAAATTTTTCTCCTTCTTTCGTGAGATGACATTTTACAGAGCCATCTTTCGGCAAAATTTTAAATTAAATAATAATACATTTTTGTAAATATTTTTCATTCTCATTTAAAAAAAAAATGTTTTTTTTTTTTTTTTTTTTTTTAAATTTCAATTTCGTTGAGTATCTGTTTTAAATATAATAATTTCGATTTTAAGCATAAGGTTATTTCCAGTAACGTATGAAGGATCTGAAAAAATTTGACTTGTCAAAATTATATAATAGTATCACAAGATATTATTCTAAAATTAATAATATAGTGGAAATGATACACTTGCTGTAGGATTTATTGCTAACAAATAATAATTTTTTGTATGATTTTTTTTTCCTCTTAAATTAATTCATATTATATAAGGAAGGTGAAACACGAAAAATATAGAGGCATATATACTAATTAAATATCAAAATTTCACTTATCTAATCGTTTCAACTTAATATATTTATTAAAAATATTAATTAATTATTTTATTGGAACTCTTTTTTCAGTCCATTTCGTGTAATTAAAAGTGTTTTTTTCACTTATTGAAAAATCCAGTAATTTTTTACTGTTAAATACGATCGCACATTTTTTCTGCTAAAAATCATATATTTTTCCAATTTGTTTGTGTATCTTAAAAAAATGTATTATTTTTGTTATGTTGTATGTAGTATAAAGATATCAAATTATGCTTGTGGATAATCGGACAGACCGACAGCCAAACCAAAGTTTCAAAAAAATTTCAACTTCGTTATCAAAAAACGGGAGATATTTAAATTTTTCTTCTTGAATATTCTTTTTATAAAATTCACTTAATAATAAATGTGATTGTATTAATAAATAGTCTGATATTATAAGAATCATGAAAAACTTTAAATGAAAGTTGCTTATGTTTTTATATTAATATTATTGTTATCTCTTCAAAAGTACTGAGAATTTCCAAACTATTTTCATTATCTAGCTTATATGTTTAAATTGTAGTATGCTTTCGTAAATATATAGCGTTAGATAAAGTTTTAAACTGTATTTATTTTCTTGTTAATTGTTAGGTTTATTGATAAAGGCCAATAAATCGCATCATTTAAGATAATTATTCGGATTTTAGACATAGGCATATTTCGGAAATGCTTTGTAATGTAAAATAATTCCTAATTTTTTAAAAAATATATATTTCATCATTATAAAATTTTTAAAAACGTTAATAGAAGCGATAGAATATCCTTTATATTTTAGAATCTTTTAGCTTTTACAACAGTTAAAATGATGTAGTTTTTATTGCATTTATTTAATAAAAATATATATGCATTGAACAGAAGAACTATGTATATACAGTCCTGTTTTGGGTACTTTGGGATATTTTTGACCTATTTCCAACAGCCTTTATCCAAATATTATTTTCTACATGCAGAAATGCTATCGAAAAATATAAATGATTATGAAGTCTAAAATTTAATCTAAAACTTCTGCTTAAGTGACACGTATTTATAACTAATCGCTTTATTTCTATTTGACTGTTATCCTAAAACTGACGAATTTCTTTCACTTTAGCTAACGAAAATACAAAGGATACTAACTTTGAAAAGGTTTGTGTCAAATAGAAGCAGATTAAAGAGAGGAAAGATTGAAAGAAAAATGAGCAGGAAAAAGCAGCAATCTGACTTCATGCTCGAGCCTAATCTTTCTAAATACGCTTTTGGAACGGCCGGATGTGCTTTTGGATGGGCTACTTATCCTTTCAACTTCACGATGTCAAAGATAGCGATACGATTTTTTTCATCCTCTTCATCGGCCGTCTGTCGTAGAATAAAGCTCTTGTGCGGCGAGGTAAGTTGATCCAATTCCTTCAGGTTTTCGGGAAAGGATAGATGCCGGATGTCAAAGTGTCAACGAGTTTCTCTAGGCTCGTTGTCCAGAGATTTTGTTTGATGTCTTTTTTCTCCTTTTGCGTTACGGGGATGGTTCACATTTCCCTGTAATCTCGTCCCCTCTTTTTCCTGCTCTTGTTGGCTTGTTAAAATGATTTCATTGATAGCAAGTGTTGAAGTTTCATTGCTATTGTTTTCGTTTCTGAGAAACGCATTTAGTTTTGTTTCTTTGTTTTTAGGGGGAAGATTGTGAATTGCTTCTTTTTATTGCCTTACTTAAAGAAAAAAAAAAAATGCATTTAAAAAAATAGTTTTAGTAATGTTCCAACAAAATTGAACCAAATGTTATATGTAAATCTTATATTAATCAAATGTCAAAATAAATCAATATCAAGAAGACAATCCAGTTACAAATAATTTTGGATGATAAATTGCTGGCTTATTATTTTTTAAAATAAATTTAATGACTTTTTGACTTCTTAATGGCTTATCTTTTTAAGGCGACAATAAGCAAAATTGGACTAAAAATTGGATATTTCAATTTTACTAAAATATGAAATTACTTAATAGTAGAACAGAAAAAAAAAAAAAAAAAAAAAAAAAAAGAGAAAAAAAAAAAAAAAAAAAACAGTTCCTTTCATTCTATGCCGTTATCTATATCCCCTATATATTCTACGCTGATATGCTGATATCTATGCTCATTCTATGTTTATATTTGTCAATAAATAATGAATCTATTTACAAATAAAAGAAAAATTTTAAACACCATTTTCTCGAAACTAATTTTTGCGAAGTTGCGTCAAATTTAAGATGCTCTTTGCGTTTTATTTTTTATTGAATCTTCATGAAACTTCATTTAATGGCTTTTTGTATATCTTAATATAAAATTTAGTTATGATTTTCCACTTTCTTTCTTTTTTTTTTCCTTTAAATTTTTGAAGTTTAAAAAAAAAAAAAAATCTTTTTTTTTTTTTAAATAATTTTAAATAATTTTTTTCCTAGATAATTATGATTGTAAAAATAAATTTCAATTAACCTTTGTTAAAATCATATAAAGCTTCCAGTAAAAAAATTCTTTTTCGAAGTCTATGTCAAAAACTAATCCGAAAACAGCATTTTGAAATTTAGCGACTGAAGGTCCACTGATGTCTTAACATTTATTTAAAAAATAAATAAATAAATAAAGATTTAAATGGTATATAACAAATTCCGTATCTAAAAAGAATATAAGACAATCATAATGATAAGAAAGCTTATATATTTTAGATAAAATGCTTTATAATCTTATTTGTTCATTAAAATCTTTTCTAATTGTATTAAGAATATCCCCCCCCCCCCCCGCCGAAGAAAAAATAAAAAAAATAATTACTAAGGAAAAAAAGCAAATTTTTTGACTTCGTGTTCTAAAATTTTTCTTTTCACAAAATGAGCTAACCATTATCATCATTTTTTAATAAAGCATCACAAAACTGGCGTTGTAAAAATTATTACTTACAAACCTTGAATAAACACCATAAAATGCAATAAACTCGCAACAATTGTTTCGGGTCGAAAAAACACACGACCCTTCATCAGGCGAACAAAGTAAGCACGAGTGCTGCAGTCAAAGCGGCAACGCACAAAATCGTTTGAAATGAAAAGAAAAAGTTTATAAAGTAGAAAGTAAATATAGCTACTGGTGTGACTAGAATTGTACAAAAAAAACAAGAAAATAAATAAATGAGTGAGATTAAACGTATAACAATCTAAGGATAACAAAAAATTAAACTAAAATCTAAGTTACGTGAGTAATTTCCAAGCATCAGAGAAGAAAGGAGTGGAAGAAATATCATTAACAAGATTTTCCGAATTTTTAAATATGTAAAATGCTTCATGAATATCCAAATGGGAGGAATAGACAGGAGATGAAATTATGTTAGTTTTGGAAAAATCAAAACGATGACCATGAGACCAGCAGTGGGAAGCAATAGAAGATTTGGTAATCTCTTCATTACGAACATTCCGACATTGCTCATTTATTCTGTATTTCAAACGCCTCCTAGTTTGACCAATATAAACTAAGTTGCAGGACGAACACGGAATTAAATAAATTCCAGAACGGTTTTCGGTGGGAATGGAATCCTTAAGAGAATATAATTTAATTTTATTGACGGGTTTGTAAATAACTTTGAAACCAAACGGTGAAAAAATTTTAGAGATTTTAAAAGAGAGTGAAGAATAAAAAGGTAAAACAACTGGGATGAGACTGTGATCGTTTAATTTGGGAGCAGAACGTTTAGGATTCTTAAATTTATATAGAGCTTTATCGATGATAGATGGGTTATAGCCACGAGAGAGAGCAAGATATTTTAAATAATTAATTTCTTTCGAAAGATTAGACGGGTCAGAACAAATGTGTAAGACACGGTAAACATAAGTGTAAAAAGCAGACATTTTTTGTTGAGGGGCGTGGTTAGAGAGAGCATTATTGCATTTTATGGTGTTTATTCAAAGTTTGTAAGTAATAACATTATCATCATTATTTATTAATGGGTACCTTCTTGAATAAACACTGCAATTTTTCATAAATCCATGTAAGCACCAGTAAAATGTTGTTTCAGTGGCCACTAGATTTTCTTTTTTATCTCTGAATTCTGCTCGTAACAATATAGTAATATCTGTCTTCTATTAACTTCTTAACTGCCCCGGGGCGTATATATACGTTTTACCGAAGTACGAGCTTTTGTATTTTACTGCTACCAGTGAAACTACTGACACGGCTTGACATTGCAGTTAAGTAGTCTTGAAAGTGATCTTACGGTGTTTTCGAAATTATTTACTTATTTCAGAGTTGAGAAAGAATGGTGACACTGGGAAAGAAATCTCGTAAATTTTCCTCGGCAGATAAGGGGTTAATACAGACATTTTTTTTCGTTTTTACATTCAAAACTATCTGCTAGTTACAGATGCTTTAATTTATCTAATTTATTTTGAATGAATTTATTAGGAGTGGATAAATTGGCAGATGAAATCTTATCAGTTTCTAACGCTTAAATCGCAATATGAGAATAGAATTCATTTCTATTTTCTGATTAATTCATTCTACTACTTTATTGAAGCCAAAATCATTAATTGCTAATTTCTCTGATTTATTGACCTGTAATTTGAATTTTTGAATAAATATTTTCATCCTGTCATTATCCAATAAAATTCGCACTATTTCAATCTTAGTCTAACATACTTCTAATCATTATAGAACAAGTCTGTAAAAATATAACAGCGTTTCTTTCCTGTTAGTGTTTACTGGATTCTCCTCACAATGCGAAAATGTACTAACACTTCAATCTAAAATAACATAGAGTAATTTTTCCAAAATCCCAACACGATAAAAATAAAACAACTCCGAAATAAAAACAAAGCTAACGTGAACATACACAAAAGATGATTATTTTTCATAAGGCATAATTAAGCAATGAAAGCTTTCATAAATAAATTAATGATTTTCATGAGTATAAATGAATCTTTAAAATACCATAGACATAATATTGCCACTAGCATACTGCATACTGCACATATCTTGCAAACTTCTACTAAGCTGTATGAATGACACACATTTGATTATTTTATTTAAAGATGCTTCAAAGAATAATGTCTGGTATATACAATATATTTTCATAATTTTTAAAACGTAGTAAAAGCCGAGCAACATATTTAAGGCCACTGAAACACATAGACCAATAAGAATAAAATTTCCTCAAATTAAAATTACCTATGAAGACTGAATGTTAATTATTGAGACAATTAATTTTACTTTTGAATTTTTGAAACAATAAGTTTTACTTATTGATTTTTTTTATAGAATTTAATTTAACTTCAAACTTACCTTAATTTTATTCCTAGATAGTTGCTATTTAAATAATGTTGTCTGTGCATTAAAATGACATGAAACCCGAAAACAAAAGATTCAAACAAGCAATGAGAGAATAAATAACTGAAGTCCATTTTCTGACAGAGTATTTTTCAATTCAGAATAGCTCAGAACGGCGAAAAAAACTCGTCAGGGGACGTTAAGCACCAATGTAGGATTTCATTCGCTAGTGGCTGTAATAACAAATTATTAGTGGGCCCCCTATCGTACATAAAAATAATTGAAGTTAAAAAAGTGAAGAATGTGGAAAAAACTAATTAGTTCGAGAAATCAGATAATCATATAAAATAATAATAATAATAATAATAATTAAAAAAAAAAAAATCCTCGCAGGAGTAAGCATTTGCATTTACATGAATTACAACAAGTAAAATAAATTAAAGGTTTAGTTGTTCATAGCATACGAAGAAAAAATGAATATAATATATATATACACATATCCCCACTTAAATGTACTAATTCGTTTCTCTAACTTTTCTAATTATAAATATTCCCACCAGATGGCGATTAATTATTTGAAATTTATGTTACCTTAAACCGAAGTATTTGCAGTCTTATTAAATTTCATCTTAAAAGTAAAAATATGTTATCATTAAAGGTTAATTTAAATTATTTCACCAAAACCTTTTAAACAAATCAATTTTTTTATCGAATTAAAACAGCTTTAAATGTGTCTAATGGTTGGTTAGACTATTTTTATTGTTTCCGTGTTGCTAGAGGTGATCATTTTTCTTCGTTTGCTACAAACAACTAAACTTATGATTTGCTTATTTTGCTATAATCTGTGTGGACATGCTGCAATTCGTGATCAACATTTAAACTAATTTGGTTGTATTTAATTTAATTATTTTGTTTAATCTCATTTCTTTTTACCACTTTTTTCCACTCAATTTAATGATTTGAATGCAAGATTGGGAAATCTGCTGGTACTTTTCCTTTAATAGCTTCAGCGAATGAAATATTGCCATTTACTTGTGCTCAACTGTAAAGATGGTTTCCCCTGATGAGATAGCTTCACACTTATTAGCTATTTTCCTATTAATTTGTGGTAAAATTTTGTTAATTAGTCCTCTTTTGTTCATTTTCTCATTGCTTGTTAACTTTTTTTGTTTTGGTTTACCTTCGATTCATCGTAAAGCATCACTTATTGTACTGAAGATAATTGTCGAGGAATAAACATACGGTAATATTTTCGTGAATTTAAATTAATTAAATTATTAAATTTATTAGCGCTAAATACTAATCATTTTCATTGTTGAACTAAAGTCATCAAAGGTTAATTTAATTTGGTTAACATTATTTCTTACTGTCTAAATGGTATTCGGTGGCATTAAAGCTTCTGTTACTCTGATTTTTGCTTATATATATAAACTTATGGAATATACGCCAAGTTATATGCTCATGAGGTATATAAAAATATATACATAAAGGTTTTATTAAAACCCTTGTACAAATGAACTTGTAATATTAATAAGCAATCGAAATGATAAAATTTTGGGTTTAGTCATGCGCATCACAAACATTACACACACACACACACACACACACACACACACACACAAAATAATAAATAAATAAATGAATAAAAATAAATAAATAAAATAAAATAAAATAAAATAAAAATTTAAGTTAAAAAAAAAAAAAAAAACATTTTTTAACAGTAGAAGCTTTTTATTGTGGAGCCCTTAAAAGCATAAAATAAAAATTTATTCTTTCAAAGACATGCTTTAAATAAATGAAAGTTTCAACACTAAGAAAATTTTAGAGAAAAATATAGATATTTCACTTTTGCAAGACATGAAACTTTTTAAATATTCAAAATATTTTAAACAGCTATCGAAAAAAATATTCTTAATCATTAGTTTCTACATAAGTATTCGTTAAGCCATAAAATTTCATAGGTCTCGAAAGCTTTTTAAAATATTTTGAATATTTAAAATTTTCATCTCTTGCAAAAGCGAAATATCTATATTTTTCTCTAAAATTTTCTTATTGTTGAAACTTTCATTTATTTATAGCATGTCTTTGCAAGAATAAATTTTTATTTTATGCTTTTCAAGGCTCCACAATAAAAAGCTTATACTGTTAAAAAACGTTTTTTACTTAAATTTTTATTTTCTGCTTTTTAGTTATAAAAAAAGCTTCTATAAAAACAAATAAAAAATCCTTAGGATACGGTGTAGACTTTGAAAGATTTTCTTTTATCAATTGACACCTTTCTATTAATTATCTGCAAAAATTAACACATCGGCCCTTGGGGAATCGAACCCACGACACGCTCTAACCAAAAATCAAAGAACAATAAAGAAAAGTCATAGAACATGTTAAACGATTCCAACGAATACTTATACAAAAATAATATTGTTCTCGAATGCTTTAAAAAATATTTTGAATATTATTTAAAAAAAAATTATCTCTTGCAAAGTGAAATATTTATATTTTTCTTTAAATATTTATATATTTTTGTGTTTCAACATTTTTCTTATTGTGGAAACTTTTTTTTTTTTTTTTTTTTTTTTTAGCATGTCCTTGCAAGAATAATTCTTTTAATGCTTTTTAGGGCTACACAATAAAACTTCCGTTTTTTTTTTTATTATATTTTTATTCTTGTGCGCTTTAGTAAGTAAAAGAAGCTTCATAAAAAAAATAAATAAAAAATTCTTAAGATAGTGTGTGGAGAATGAAGGACCTATATTTTATCATTTGACATCTTTCCTATTAATTATATGCAATAAAGTAATGCATTGATCTTCGAACTTACAACCACTGCGTTATCAACATGACGTTCTATCCAATTGAGCTAACAAGTGACGAAAAAAGGTGCTAACATTTATGTTAAAGTGGAGGCGTTTGATTTTTCAGTGTGACACGAAAACACGATGACAAAATCCAATTTCAATAAAAATCTTCTAAAAAAATATTTATTTATATATTTTTTATTTAAAACTTTTTATTTTGTGCTTTTTAATATCTAAAATATTTTGTTTTTTTTAATATCTAAAAAAAAAAAAAAAAAAAAAAAAAAAAAGCTTCTTAAAAAAAAAACTCAAAAATTCTTAGGATACTGCATAGTCAACGAAAAATTTTCTTTTATTAATTGACACCTTTCCTACTAATTATCTGCAAAGTAACATGCCGGACGTTCGGGGATCAAACTCTCGACCACCGCGTTTTGAACGTGACGCTCTAACCAACAAAGCCAAATAGCGACAAACGGAATAGCTTATACTTACTTTCAAATGGAAGCGCCTTGTTTATTAGCGTAATACGAAGACGCTATGACAAAGTAAATTTCATATAAAAAAAAAACTTCTAAAAAAGAGTATGTATAGACTAAATAATTTATTTACAGGACAACACAAAAGAATTCCGATGACATTCTGTAATCATCCAGATGATGTAAAATTAGATTGAAATATTAATGAGTTACAATTAATTAGTTGCACTCTTTTTATTACTGTATATAATATCTGTGGCTCGTGTTCAGGTGCACACAAAAGAATTTTGTACCATTATGATCTATAGATGGTCTGTCTTAAAAGTATATATTAACATGGTTGCACCTCATTAAATATAATGAAATTAACATATGCTATTAGAATATTTAGAAACATGGTTTCTGTGGAAAGTTGTAGACATAGAATTGGTAATTAGTTTACAGGGTTACACAAAATAATTGCATTATATTATGCAACCATTTGGTACAAGTATTTATGAGTTACGTGGAATTAACGCAAAGCATATCTACAAGGGATGTATAAACATGTAGATAGAGCGGAGGTTGAGGGGGGTAGCCCCTTCAGAAACGTATATATATATATATAAGCATTTTATGTACTAGTTTGGAATAAATAAAATAATCTGCTGAGTAATGTGTGATGTAAATAGAACGTTGAGGCTTTTGATCTCTAGATCCACTAGTTATATTAACGAAAATAATGAATCTGGCGTTTATATTATAACGACGAGCAAAAAAGTTAAATAATAAATCAAAAAACACTAAAACGATATAAAATTCAGCAAAATTGCTACAGCTTTAAGTAAAACTAAGATGACTGACCACTTAAATATTAATTTTAAAAGCTCTTTAAATTTAGCGAATTTAGTAAATCAGTCGTATGCGTTGCGATATGAAACAGTGGAATTTATTTATTTATCTTTAAACAGCACATTTCCTTTATAATATGTTATGAAATAATTAACCAGGATAATATTATTTTACATTTATACGGTTTTGCATAGGTACTACGCAGTTAAAGTAAATAATATAATAATAATAACTTTTAAATGTAAAATGAGTTGTATTTTTAGTGACATGTCTTTCAGAATTCAATAATGATAATCAGAATATTAATATTTACGTGCATTAAATTCAAACAAACATGGACAAACATTAAGGAACATTCTACTACGCATGTCTGTCCATGTTTAAGCAATAAACGTATTACATGCCAATGCCTTATCAGCAGCCAATGCCTTATATTAGCTATTATAAGACATGTATTTTTATATTATATATATACATATAAAAAAAAATAAAACTACAAGAAGCGATAAAATTAAGAATATTTATGTCTTTTGAAAGACAAAAAAGATAAATAAATAAATCTGAAAACCCAGAAAAGATTTAGATATTCTGTTGAATTTCTAGCAACTGTTACAGTCATGTCAATTTCTAAGTGCTTTCAAAGTAATTAGATCGATCCAAATAAAACGTTTCTTGTTTAGCAGTTCTTTTCGACGGTTATTGCGATAGAAAAGCTCTTTTTTTATTATTATGATTGTCTGAAAAGGATTTTCGAGACTTGACAGCCCGTACTTTGACACTAAGGAAGCTTATATGCTTCCGTTTCATGTCGAAAGTTAGGAGGAGAAAGTTGGAATTGTCATTTAAATATGTCTGTTCCCTATAAACTTTCTTTTAGAGCAAAGAAATAAGTTCTATTTAATAAGTATGTTAGAGAAACCCTTTTTTATATGTATTTTTTTCCGGCCAAAAGGGTATGGGTAATTTTAGATGATATAATTTTTATTAGTTAATTTCCCGTTTTTTTTTTTTCCCCTCTGTATTTACACGTCGTGCTGTCAAAAAAAAAAAAAAAAAAAAAAAAAAAAAGAATGTTATAGAAATTAATTATATATATCGTGATATCTCTTAAGCTATTTTTAAAGTTACTATTAAAATATCTCGTTTTAGTGCTTTCTCCTTTTTTTTTTCCTTTGCTATCTTTGACATTATTTCTTACATTTCTGTAATAAAGCAATGCTTCGTCCAATGTAATAATAGCTCTATGGATAAAAGTTAATATGTTATTATGCATTCGTTTCCAACCTCCTCCCCCCCCAAAAAAAATTAATTAAATAATTAAATAAAAAATAATTAAATAAATAAATAAAAAGAACTGTACTTTTGCTAATTTTAAAGTAATTTGTAAATGAAGTGATATTAATTTACCAGAAAGAACTGTATTCTTTAATAACTTTGGCGCAGCTTTAGTACATTATCCTCTTGCTAAAATTGAAATTTTTGCTCCATTTTTGCGATGAATTAAAATGGCTATCACAGCGACATTAAAAAAGACCTTGGCGAGAAATGACGAAGCTATTTGGGTGCAAATTTCAAATTTCACCAAGTGGGGCTACTAAAACTGTTTCAAAACATAATTATTTTCTCTACTTTATATGGCATATATATTAAATGATTTCCTGTTACCCATATCGGATTCAAATATCACCATAGGTTCATCATTTGACGAAGATTCAATGCAGAAAAACCTAATATATTTTCGATGCAACTGAATATTGAAGAAAAGGTAGGGAAGCCGGGATATAATGGACCATGGGGTAAAATGGACCACCCCCTATTATTTATTTTATTTATTTATTTCTATGGTTCGTATTTTGGTACCTAGATAACAGCATTGCAGTGATGAAATTTATCTGCTACACCAGTAAAAAAGATTATTGAAGGAGAAGCATAAAATAAAAGTAAATAAATAAACAAAAAAAGTCACTTTAGTTAGAGCCAGAAAAAAAAAAAAAAAAAAAAAAATGTTAGCTTCTGTTAAAGATAAAAATAAAACTGAAGTCTTACATCATGCTCAAAGCAAAATTATGTATTAAAATGTTCGAGTGCTTCTGAGAATATGTCAGTTTATAGTGATATAAAATTCAGTAATAAGGGTATAATTTCACAGCAAGATGCTAATTTTAAGACTAATAAAACAGGTGTAAATAAATTTTCGCAAAAATTTGACGAAAGAGACAGTTTTACATTTTGTTAGGTTAACCATAGAAATAAAAGATAAAGAATCTGTTTTTGTGAAATTCATGTAGCGAAAACCTAATCAAAATCTCTATATTTTTCCTGAGAGTGTTGTTATATCTCTCGTAAATTTTAAAGCTATTGCAATGATAAAGCTATTGTAATGATGAAGCCTAGAACTTCACAAAAAAAACAGCAGTTTTTCCATGACACAAACATCTTTTGGTGTATCGTTTTCAAATTTTAATGTTCATTAATATACATTATTTGTATGAATCGAAGACATAAATAAACAAATGTAATATATTCTAAATTTTATACTTAAATTAAAAAAAAAAAAAAAAAAAAAAAAACTACATTAATATACTTTTTAAATTTTACCTGTGGTCCATAGTACCCCGGGCTTGGGGTAAAATGGTGAACTTTGTCAGTTGCTATTAAAAAAAATTACTTTAACAAAAGTAAACTTAATTATTACTTTTGACTGAGTGCAATATAAACCCCAACACATTGGTAATATGCACACATATTTTCACTAGTCAAAGATCATTACTTTGTGAGTAAGAACATAAAATTTACAAAAGTTGTCCATTTAATCTCGGTCTCTCCTATAGCTTTAGTATAAAATCCTCTTCGCGACTTTCCTTTTACTAGCTATTGTCCCCGTTTCTCTGAACATAAATGGCAAAAAAAATTACGTTTTTTGAGCGTTGAGAAAATTTATGTTCAAATCTGTGCACAAACAATTATGCAAATTAAAAGATACACACACACAAAGAAATATATATATATATATATATATATATATATATAAGTGAAAACTATAAACTGTACTTATTAACTATAATAACCTATTCTCTATCTTCATCAGCATAGTAAGCTTGAATTAAGAGTAATATTTTTTAATAAGATACTGTGAATAATAATTAAATTCCCGTGCAAAGAACGGGCACAAAAGCTAGTTATATGTATAATATAGTCTTATCGAATGAAATTAAATAAAAATACAATAATATGTAAATGTCATTTTAAATTTTATTTTCTTCCAACTATTATATTTTCAAATTATTAGAAATTTATAGCCCACTCGATGACTGTTAAAATCTATTTTAATTAAGTTTGTAAACCATTACAAAAAATTGTATTCTAATATTTATGCGTTACATAGCAAAATTGTTTCATAGCATGTATTTTAGAAATCGTTTAGTTAAGCATATATGCTTAATTTTATTCACAGAGAAACGTAACAACTGTCACTTCATAAATACTTTCTACGTATAAATACAAAATAAAAACTCTTCCACATACCAGAGCAACAATCTATAATCACAACTATTTTCTTTCAAAGAGCGATTACAATCATTGTTGTCTTTTTTAGGAGTTAAATACGGAGTTAACGGAAAAAGGTATTACGCATTTATAAGTCCGACGGAAATATGATTTTAGATAAGAATACGCAACTACTATTCTGATTCAGTGACGTGAAGGCATTATAGCTCTAACATTAAGATTCTGAAGGGAAATGAATTTAATGATAACTCTTAAACATGCGGTGATGACGTCTTTTCAACATTGTACCTAATAACAACTGATAAACAGTTGTCATGCAAGGATATTATTAGTGCTATTCAGTATTCAATTTATTGCTTTTTAGCTATAATCAAATGTAACGAGATGCTTTATTTTTTGCAGCGATTTTTTTTTTTTTAATTTTATTTTTTAAGTGTTGGATGATTTGAATAAAATTTAACGGGGGGAAATAATTGCAAGCAAATCAACTGTAAGAAAATTTAATATGCAGAAGATATATAAATATATCAGATTTTTTAATATATATATTTTTTTTATGTCTGAATTTTTAATTTTCAAAAATTTTAAGCTGAATTTTGCCATTATTAATTAAATTAGTAACTAACTAAATCTTTTTCTGTTTTCTGAATAAAAGTTTTAAAATAGTTGTAAGCGAATTAAAGTGATAAACACATTTATAAAATTAATAAATACCATCTTTTTTCTGCAAGAATAAAAATATTTCCTTCCATAGATCTTACCTAAAAAGTAAGAACGCTTCTTCGATTTTTCAAGGCAATCTAAAAAAACGTAAAAAATATAGAAGCCATATTATGTTTTCCAAAGTCAGCAAAGACAAATGAATTCACCTTTTCTTTAAAAGTAACAATGACTACTAAACATCTTTTTAAACTAGAAAATCGCCTCAATGTAGGGAGTAAAAAGAAAGAAAAAGAAAAGAAACATTTTAATTCGTTGTATGGTCTACGAAAACAAAACTGCAGTATGTCCGAATCAAATGTCTCTAATTTCAACAAAAAAAAAAAAAAAAAAAAAAAAAAAAATGAAATAAAATAATCTGGTGTGTCACTCACACGACTTTCTCTTACCCTGACATTTAATACTATAAATACAGGTTGCAGATTAAGAGGTAAGATAACGAGAACTGTCATGTAAACCTATGCTAAACAATTCAAATTAGGCTTCAGAAGAGTTTTATACGATAATTAGTTCTGTGTGAGCCCCCCCCCCTCGTTTCATTAATGAACCTACATTTATATAGAATTTAATTCGGTTCTTAAAAAAAAAATTCTGTTTTTTTTTTTTAATAATTTATTAAAATTATTATTTAAAAAAAATTATCTTTTATGATAATGCAGACGATTTCCATATTAGAGAAGTAGTGTAACACTAAATATCCAAAAAAGTCCATTTTACTCTCAATATTAAAAACTATATATACATAGTTTTTTTTTCGTTAAAAGTAAAAAAAAAATCTATAACTTTGTTTTAAATTATCACAGATTTATAGTTAATCCCTTCGTTTTAAAGGTATTGGCGAGCTCTTTAGAATGATACCCATCATGAAAATTTACTCCCCTCGAGAGGGGTCTTCCCCCCAGGGGGGAGGCGAGGCTCCTACATACGCAATTTTTTTTTCCAGTTGACTATCTCTATTACAAAAAATATATATTCGTTTCATTTGGTTTAGTGCAGTCTATAGCTGTTAAACTCTACTTAACTGCAATTTTCCCCATAGACGTAATGTATTTGAATACTTTTGAGTGTCCCTGTACACAAACCATTTCCTTCATCTCAACGAAAAGCTTACTGTACCATCCCTATATGATACACATTTAGAATACCGAGTGTGGACTTTCTGCCATAATTTGTTTTTGAGATATGCTGATAACAGACAGACACACACACAGACAATTTGCTAAAAACACGATTTTCGTATTCAGGGGACCTCAGAAGATGTAAATATAACAAAATCTCACTTTCGAAAATTTGACCCAAAAACAATACTTTCTCTACCTTATGGGTAAGAGAAAGTAAAAATATGTCAGTGATACGTTGATGATATTAAGCAAAATTGTTTACTTAATTCTTAGATTTTGATAATTTTTATTTTGCGCGTACGACGCACATACTCTTGCTCGCGCCAACTGAAACCAAATGATGGAGCAATATTTCATACAAGAAACATGCTACACAAAGTGCAGATTTTGGGGCTCGATAAATTCTCACGCACTACAGAAAAGAGGGGGAGGGGAGTCCAAAAATATTCCTTAATACCTAGGTTCCACAAAATTCTTCATTGCTTTTAATGCTCATTTTAAAAAAATTAAAGTTTTTAATATATATTTTTCTGTATTAAAAATGTTACACACATGTTTGTAAAAAATACAACACCATAAAGGAATCCTCAGAATCGTACAAAATTTAATGCACAAACGACTTGTATTAGTACAAATAAGTGATTAAATATTCAAAGCAAATAACAATATTAAGTGTCCAAAATCAGTATTTGGTGCGGCCACCATGCGTTGCAATAAGTGCTGTTACACGACGTGGCATAGAGTCAAACAGGTTTCGAATGTACGCTTGGGGAAGAGTATTCCATATTTCTTGTAGGCGTAACCAAAGTTCATCTCTTGAAGCTGTAGGACGAGGATCACGAGCGAGACGCCGACAAATGAAATCCTACACATGTTCAATCAGTGGCATATCCGGCGAATAAGCAGGCCACAAAAGAAGCTGTATGTTTTCTGCTAAAAAGAAGTCTTGCACATTTCTTGCCACATGTGGTCGGGCATTATCCTGCTGAAAGGTAGCTCCAGGAATGCATTGAAGGAAAAGAACAACTTCGGGCTCCAGCACTTCTCTGATGTACCTGTCGCTGTTAAGATTACCTACAATTCGTAGCAGCAGCGATCGTCCATGATACGCAATCGCATCCCGGATCATAACTCCACATGTTCGTCCATTATGAAGTTCGATAATGTACTCCGAAAGGTAGCGTTCACCGGCATAGCGTCTAACATAAACGCGCCCATCATAATACGTCAAATTAAAGCGGGATTCGTCAGAAACACCACTTGCTGCCTGTCTGAACGCCAGTCTCTATGTGCATGAGCCCATTGCAGCCGTAAGCGTCGATGGTTTCGAGTGAGCGGGGATCCTGTATAAAGGAGTTCGTACACGCAGTCCACGGTGCAGCAGATGTCGAGGAATTGACGAAGCAGACAGTGATACACCTGTAGCAGTGGATCAATGTGCTGCCAACTGTCTAGATGAAGCTGTACGCTCCATCAGCGCTATGCGGACCAAGTGTCTATCATCGCGCATTTGCATCATTTTTAGGCGTCCACTCTCGGATTTTCGAGTTGTCCGGTTCTCGTCTGTCCACTGCTTCCAGGGGGCCGTGGGACTGGTTGCCCTGAGGCAACGGTTCTACAGGCGTCGGCGGACCTAACTTCCTCGTGGTGGTTCCTGGGGAGTCGCTTCGGCGACAAACTAACGAGGCGGCACGGGCGCTATCAGCTGGCTGGTGAACAGTAGTTCCTCCAGTCGATTGTGCTATATGTCTCTCTGGCATGGAGGCTATACTCACTGGCTGCTTGAAATAGTAATGGGGGCAGCCATTTCTGGGGCGATATCTGGTGGCACGAGGCGCTGGGTGCCTCCTCTTTGACTGCAACCACTCTTCACCCTGACCTTGCTCCTTAATATGTTCAAGCGTGTTTCCAGGACCCGGCCAAGCTGGTGAGCAGCTAGGTTGAGCAGTTTTCGGGGGTCCTTTCCCTCCGCTGACGTTTTTGGTCCCGTGCCCCTGTCTGCGGATCCGCTGGAAGTAATATGGTTTTTTTGCTCTGGGGGCCCCGCTGCCCGGGCTTGCCTGGGGATTCCGGCGGGTCACTCTCTAAACCGAAAGGTGGGCGGCCTTTAGTACCGGTGTTCTGTTCTGTCCATTGCTTCCAAACTCGCATCACTGTGCTGCTGCTACGTTGCACACGAGCTGCTTTTACGCGATAGGAAAATCCTCCTTCACGAAGGCCGATGATTCTCCCCGTTCAAACTTCATAAGTTGTTCAAATTTCGCCCTCTGCCGTTGACGAGGCATAATTACGGCTCACCTCACGTTTACCATAAAGAGATAAACATAGACTATTTTAAACATGCTGCTACAGCCCTTTATTTATACGGTTTCAGCAGCAGTCCAGAAGGCGATGCTAAACCCACGCACGCGTGGTGGCTTTGAAATGTTAATTATTTGCTTTACACAGTATAATTTGCATTTCCTGAAAATTTCAGCTCAATTGCATCATTCTTTCATGGTGTTGCAATTTTCACAAACATGAGTGTATATTTGTAATAATTCAGCAAGCGTACTAAAACTCTTAGATTGCTTGTGCCTTATCTACATTTTAAACTTCAGCAACACGTATTTGTTTCTTCATGCACTTCTAGTGTATTATTTGCCAAAAATGTCATAAATAATTAATAATTGGTGTAAACATATTTTCTTATACGGACGCAAATCTACAAGGATTAACCCTAGTTATATATACTGAAATTCTATTTAATACAAACAGCAAATTTAAATAAATAAATAAATAAAGGATAAAAAATGTCATGGTAAATCTCAAGAAAAAAGAAATCAATGCTATTTCTATCCCATCCTACATATGTGATACCTTTTCTTTGAATTTTTAATTAGACAAAGCTTCTTAAGGTCCCATTATGAATTGGGATACCTTCCATTTTTATGAAATTACTATTTTTAACTCTTCATTTTAATTTTTACTTTCTTGAAAAATTTTAAGTGTGCATTAAAGGTTAAATCCTTTAACTTCCGCACTGAAACCAAACACATAACTTTCTTTCTTTTCTTTTTTTTAATGTAATAATTTATCCATTTCCTTGTTTTAATCAATTTTCAAACTTTTGTTACTTCTGTGTTCGGTAGATGGCAGCACGAAAGTTAAAAAATGATGTTCCAGAGAAAATATATGCAGAAGTTACTTTTATTTTAATAGCGGTCGCAGGTGCATTTTGCTGCTTTGTTGATGCACTCGTGCCTAGTTTTTTCACCTTATGAAAATCCATTCTATTCTTTTGACTTGAAAGAACTGTTTAAAGTTTTGAAAATTTATAGTATCCACCAAGCCCGTAGTCAAGGAGGGGGTGGACGTTAACCCCCTCTCCCCCTACCGCCGACATTTTGCAGATTTCTTGACAGGTCTTGAGTTAAATTTCATTTTCAAAACTAAACATTATATACTTAATCTTCCCCGCAAAAGTTTTCTGACTACGGCCTTGGTGTTAAGTTACAAAATTAATCAATTTTTGAACTAAATCAGGTTAACATATGGATCTTTGAAACAAAATATTTCGAAAAATGAAAATGCTAATTTTCTCTTTATAGTCTTTCTCTTAAGACCAGCTAATCGTTTAATAACTTATTTTTGACATTAGTTTAGAAATTTTCAAAAGAAATTATATAGTGAACGATAATGGGTAAAATACTTCATTAAAAAAAAAAAAAAAAAAAAAAAAATAATTCTTAATTTACACAAAACAAACTATATTCATAATGCGAATATATATATATATATATATATATATATATATATATATTATTATTATTATTATTATTATTAAAAAGTAAATACAAAAAGTGAAAATAAGTAAATTTTACAGCAATTATTTACACATAAAAAAAAAAAAATACACTAAGCGCCTAACTATTTGTTACAGGGCAGTTTTTGTTGAAAAATATTTAACTATTGCAAGATATTTTTAAGTAATTAAAATTAAGCGCTATTTTACAATACATTTTATGTATTTTCGTTAAAAAATAAAAATAAATAAATTAATTAATTTTTGAATTGTGATATTAAAAATCAAAATTGTTCAAATTCAGATTCATTGAATATTGTAATGATTAAGAAAGCTATTTAAATATAAAACCAAGTTGTCTTTACCTGAAGGAAAAAAAAATCCGTAATATTAATTTATAATTTTTAGTTCGATTGATAGTCACCATTTTACATTTTAATTTAAATAGCTACTTTTTATATGTTGTTTATAAGAATGAACTAAAAATGTATTCAAAAATAAAGCTTTTGCTTATACCTGTTTTGTGCGTATTAAAAATAATCTTCATACGACGTGCATTTGAAATATATATATATATATATGTAATATAAGTTGGCATTAACAATGTATGTCTTGTATGTTAAATTTAATAATGATTTAAAATTCACCCCATTATATATATATATACATACATATATATATTTCAACAACCTAGCGATACCTAAGTTGAACATGAGGCAATGTGTTCCTTATTATTATTGTGATGATGATGATGATGATTTAAGAATAATATTAAATATTTTGTATGAGCTACCACGATAAATTTAAAATTTCTTTTATTTAAATTTTCTCCTAATTTTTGAAAGTTGTGTCTTATTTCACTGTTGTTTCAAATGTCATAAAGATTTTCTAACATTATTATTTCTTGTTCAATACACACGGACAAAAAGATAGTTAGTTACCTATTCTAACGATTTAATTAAAGGTTTTATACTTATTAAACGATTTTTAACGTGTCTCTGAAAAGAAAAAAAAAAAAAAAAAAAAAAAAAACTTCCATATAGCAAGCTGTTTTAGAAAAGCAGTTAAACAACATAACAACTTACGCGCATACACGCCCCATAAAAAGAAAAAAAACAAAGTTAAATTTAAAAATATTTTGCTTTACAATCAAATAAGCGCCACTGTAATTTTTCGCCAGATGATCTTCAAACAGGTTGACATAAAGCTAGAAAGATAGGGAAATATTTCTGAGAAGATTAGGGCCTCCTTTCTCTTTACCTGGTGAGGACAATTGCAATGCAAAGCCAATTAGGGAAAGATTTATTTTCCTTTGCAGGGACCTTCCACCAAATGAAAGATTTAAGAACCAACACGATTAATTTTGGTTGAAATAATTTAAGATATCGCAAGAATGTTGTTTTTTATATAATATTTTGAATTCATCACGATTGTAAATATAACAAAAAGTTTCATATGTATATATATATATAAAATGCCATGCAGAAATGAAATTTTTTTTCTTCTGAAAATGAAATTAAATAAAACTTTAGGACATAAAGAATTCATTTCACCTTTATAGATTAACAAAAAAAATTTATGAATAGAAGTATATATTTAAAACATATGGATTGTATATAAATAAAAAATATATATTTTTTTTGTATACCCCCCCCCCCCTCCTTCCTTTTTTTCGTTATGCTGTAAAAGTTTTCTAATAAATTTTCAATCTAATTCTTTTTAAGTTGCTTAATTATAGAGCAAAATTTTAGGGCTATTAAAAATTTTCTTTACAATCACTGAAAATAAATAAATAAATAAATAAATAAATAAAATAAGGTAAAAATATACATTTTAAAACACTTTGCATTAAAATCGAGAAAACATAAATTATGGCAAATAAATATATAAATATCTTATTTTTGAAATCGTTCAATCGTAAATATTAGTTAAAAACAAAGTATTAAAATTTTAATAATATTCATTATTTAACTACTCAGTTTCATTTGAGGAATTATAACATTTTTAAGAGTAAAATATTGTCCCTTACTCGCTTCTATCAACAAAAAAAAAAAAAAAAAAAAAAAAAAGACACCTCGAAAGAGTTGGGTCAAAAATAAAGATTTTTATTTTTATTTATTTTCTTTTTTCAAAATTTTAATACATAATATCCAAAAAAAAAAAAGTTTTCTTTAAAATCACACAATATTACACTTGAATATTTTTTCAACCAGTTAACATCTTTTAACTCTTAACACCGTGTAAAAGGAACTACATATAAAAGAAAAAAAAAAAAAAATGGTGAAAATAGAGATTTTTTGTCTTTTTTTTTTTTTTTTTTTTTTTTTTTGTAAGGTTTTTTTTTATTAGTCTCAATCTACGGATTTTTACGATACCAGTTTTACGATAGTTGGAACATTTATCGAAATCGAAAATTTATCGAAAATATAATTAAGTAATTTGAAAGCATTGTTAGGAAAAAAAAAAAGAAAACTAATAGTCCTCCGCAGTAAACTAAATTCTGCTTTTGCCAGAATTTCATCAAAATCTTTTTTTTTTCTTTTTCTGAAAAGAAAAGAAAATTAATAATAATCAGTATCAAAACGAAAAAGTTTTTTTTTTTTTTTTAAACCCATTTTTTACTCATTTTATTACATAGTATTTGTTTATTATTATTATTATGCATTTAGCTAAACCGATATTGTGTTACACATATTTTGGAAGATGAAAGCATTTGCATCAGTATAAATTTTACTAGATGAAGCTTTCAGTTTCTGTATATTTATTGATATGCTCCATAGTCCATCTTTTTTTTTTTTTTTTTTTAAATATTTTAAAATACTTCGAATATATTTTGGCATAAAAAAAAGAGTCAAATTCAAACTCATTTATAAATTACTCATATAACTCATTATAACTCGTATGTAAATTCATCTTCTAATTTCGCATCGACAGTTTTTTAACATTACAAAATCTCACCAAGTAAAGTTTATATATACATAATAGTGCAACAAAAAGTTGTCTACATGTTAAGCAATACCCCATTAAAATACTTTTCAATCAATTAATATTGTTTTTCCCTTACTACCCCATAAAAAGAGTTAAAATGAAGAAAACTTGAATTGCCAAAAATAGAGGGTTTTTCTTCTGTATTGTTATCTTTTTTAAAATATTTAATAATAGCGTCAAGAAGTCTTATTTAATATAAAACAATATTATCTTAAAATATTTTTGCAATCGGTTAACACCTTTTGCCCTAAATGAGATCAAATATATATATATATATATATAGAGAGAGAGAGAGAGAGAGAGAGAGATTTCTTTTATTACTTTCAAATTCTTAATACTCCATAGCGACAAAGGTTTTCTTTAATATTAAGCAATATCTCGTTAAAATATTTTTTTTTAATGAATTAATGTCTTTTGCCCCCCTATTACTCCATAAAGAATGGTGGTAATGTGAAAAAACATTTGTTAAAAAAAGAGATTACGTTTTGATCACTTTAAAATATTTAATACATAATAACGTGAAAAAGTCTTCTGTGATATTAAGCACTATCACACTAAAATATTTTTGCAATTGATCTACACATCCCCACCCCTTCATCCGACACGCTTTAAATGAGAGTAAAATTAAAAAAAATAATAAATTGCCTAAAACAGAGATTTCTCTTATTACTTTCCGATTTTCAATACTCCATAGTAAGAAAGTTTAATTCAGTATCAAGCAATGGCCCACTAATTTCTTTTTTTTTCTTTTTTTTAATTGATTAATGCACTTTGCCCCCTATTCCTTCTAAGGGGAGTGGGTGTGTATGTAAAAAATGAAAAGAAAATAAATAAATAAAAAATACTGAAAATATGGATATTTTATATTACTAGTGTTATTACTTTCATATTTTTGATAAGTGATACCGATTTTTTTTTTTTTCATAAGTAAAACATATCAATAAGATGCTTCTTTCTTATATACAAAATAAATAAATAAATGTTTTGTGCCCCCTTTTTAGGCCCCTGTTTGGAGGCAGAAAAAATGGTGTAATGAAAAAAATAAAAATACGTGTAAAATGGGGAGGTGTAAATGCAAGTTTTCAGCACTATTATTTAATTAAATTTTGAAAAAAAAAAAAAAATAATAATAATAATAATAATAATAATAAAATACAGTACATCCTAATCTACCAATCCCCTCGCATAAAAATTACGAATTATTCACTGATTAAAAAAGAAGGAAAAAGGAAAAATAAATAAAAACTCGGGCAATAATAATACCTCCTTTTTTCAAAAATTCTGCTTTTAGGTTTAACATAATTTTAGTATTTATTTATTTATTATTATTTTTTTTTATCACATCCTCTTTCAAGTAGTTTTAAATATCACGTATAAGTTCCTTTCTGAATGAGTGTGCTACATTTTTTTTCTTTTTTTTTTTTTTTATTAAAATGATGCTGTTCTAGTGTACAAATTTTCGAAAGAGAAAGCAATATTCTAAAACAGTTCATAAATTCATCATCTTTAATACCTTCAGAATAATGCCAGAATTGCCAAATAACTTGTGTGTGGTGTTAACATTTCTGGCATACTTCTTTCTATTAAAAATCCTTGTCTATTTGTTATTCGAATCACACACATGCAAATAATAATAATAACAACAACAACAATAATAATAATAATAATAAGATAAATAAATAAAATACATTAAAATAAAAATCGTTTACTTTATTTAAAATGCAGCATTTAACTTTTAAATAAATTTAATTGCCCTATCTTGAAAAGCTCCATAAATATGAGCTAAAATGTTAAAACTGATTTTAAACTGTATATATACATACATATATAAATATATATATTAAAAAATTAAATAACAATGCAGTTAGAGCTGTTAAATTTAAAATTTATATAACATTTTTATCTACAGCTAGTATCACCCAGTGACCAAAATTCGACTCTTTTTTAACTAAGCCTATAAATAATAAATTCATAAATTCAAATTCTTGTGTAAAAATTGTTCTTAGACTCTATTCAAAAAATAAATAAATAAGATACATAGCAAGTTTGTTACATATATATATAACATAGATGTAGAGATATAGCCTTTTCACAAATGAAATTAATTGCAGCATAGCAGCATCACCTTTCGTCCGGTATGCCCCAAAATCGAATCATTATAGTTTTATATACTATTCATCTCACATACCAAGTTTGGTACATTTATATATCAAAAAAGCTGGATCTTGCTTTCTCGTAAACGGAATTAAATAGTAGCACAGAAGTGAAAAGTGTCGGCCAAGGACAGAGTTTTACATAATATTCATCTCATGTACCAAGTTTCATGTGTTTATACACACAGATATATCCTTCACTTAAATGTGTCGAATCACAGCATAGCAGCGTCACCTCTTGGGTGATATATTCCAAAAGCTAATAATTCCCCTTCTGAAGTCAACGTCTAAACAAATATCGTTCTTGCCTAAATTTTATTGATTCGTGTGATACAAAATTTTACTGACACATCATACACGGACACAAACACTCATTTTCTAAAAACGGGCAAATCATGTTTAAGGCATCCCAAAACGTGTAAATTCATAAAAAACCGAAAGACGAAAACTTTCACGAATCTAACACTTTCTTCTACACCATTTTACATAGCACCCCCGCAAAACCAGTAAACACGAGATAAAATTTAATCAATGTATCTTCACACAATTACCATTTACATATTCAATTCTGTGCAATTTTCACCAATAGATGTTGAGATATAGTCATCTAAAAACCCACGAAAAACAGTACCAGCGCCACCTTTCGTTCAATTTGCACTCAAACTGGATCAGGAAAGTTAAAAACTAGTATGTTGTGGCCACCACGAGACTTTCTTCTATATTTTCCTATACAAATTCACTCAGTAACAATAATTTAAAAAAAAAAAAAAAAAAAAAGTGGGACTTTGACAAAATTTTGGGTAAAATGTGAAAATTATTCTAAGTTTGTCAAAACACGGAAACCGTGGAACTTTGACAAAATTGGGGGGGAAAATGCAAAAATTTGTTTAAGTTTGTCAGAACACGGAAACGTGGGAGTTTGATAGAATTAAGGGGAGAGAAAAAAAAAAGTGGGACTTTGACAAAATTTTGGGTAAAATGTGAAAATTTGTTAAAGTTTGTCAAAACACGGGAACCGTGGGACTTTGACAAAATTAGGGGAAAAAAGCAAAAATTAGTTTAAGTTTGTCAGAACACGGAAACCGTGGGAGTTTGATAAAATTAAAGGGAAAGAAAAAAAAAAAATTTTCGAAGTTTTTTTTTCGTAAAAAGTAAAAAAAAAAATCGATAACTTTGTTTTAAATTATCAGAAATTTATAGTTCAACCATTCGTTTTAAAGGTACTGACGAGACCTTTCGAAAGATACCCATCTTGAAAATTTTTGCCCTATATCACCCTGTTAAAAATTTAGAAAAAGCGGGATGGCAACGCAACCTGTAAGACGATTTTTACCAAAAGTTGATAGGCACTAATTTATGTCAAGGTGCAACTACATACCAATTTGTATGAAATTAATTCTGTGCAGTAGTTCCAGAGATACAGTTACCACAAAATTATGTCACACACAGACAGACAGACAGACAGACAGACATTTTCTAAAAATGGTAAAATCGTGTTCTACAGCTCTCAAAACGTGTAAATCCATCAAAAACCCGAAATCGAAAATTTTTACGAATCCAATACTTTCTTCTATTGAAGATAGAAGAAAGTAATAAAATAAAATAAAAAATTAAAATACAATCCCTATTTAAATGATTTTACTAATGATTATGATTATGAATTGATTATATGATTATTACTAATGATAATGATTTTTATCTAATGATTACTTTCTTCTATCTTCAATAGAAGAAAGTAATAAAATAAAATAAAAAATTAAAATACAATCCCTATTTAAATGATTTTATTAAAAATACTTAATCTGGTGTTAAAATTAACCACCAGATGGTGTTCAACTATTGTGTCTGATAAGATTTTTTAAACCATGTTCTGCAGTATTTCTAAAAAAATTATTTAGTAAAATTTTTAAGTTATTATTTCAAACAGTGTAATTATTAAAATAAAGTAAAACAATATAATTCTCTAATTCAATTAAAATACCTTTACAAGTGTTTATTGTCATTAATGTTATTTTTTATTTATTTCATTTTATTTTATTTTACTTTTATTTATTGTTTGATTCTCCGAATTCTCGTAGTAAATAGTTTTTTCCACTTCTTTCTTCTTCATATTTGACTTCAATTTTTTAATGTATGACAGGCGGCCCGCTAGTTAGTTGCTACTACTATAGCCACTAGCGTAACGAAATCGTACATTGGTGCTCAAGGGTGAAAAAGGTCTCCCCTGATGAGTTTTTTTTTTCATCTTTCTGAGCTTCTCCTACTTAAATATTGTCTAAAATAGTGTCTTAATTGTTCATTTTCTCATTGCTTGTTTGTATCTTTTGTTTCGGGATCAATAACTAAAAATTTTCTCAGCTATTTAAGAATAGTCTTCTCAGGTAATTTCAATTTGATGAAAATTTGTTCTTATTGGTCTATGTGGTTTCAGTGATCTTGTATCTGCTGCTCTTGCTTTCACTATGTTTTAAAATATTATATATATATATATATATATAATAGTAATAGTTAAAAAAAAAGGCTCAATAGTATAAAGCTTCGATCTACCACTCATTAACTTAGTAACATTTGTACCACTCTAAGAGATTCGGTCAAAAACAAAAACCTGTTCAAGCTGGAAAGAAAATGCACTAATTTGAAGTTAAACATGTTATCTAGTAACTTGTTATTTTGCTATTGTTTATCTTTATCTCGTCTTGTTCTTTTTTTTTTTCTGTTTCTTTAATAATTTTTATTTAAATATATTTTTGTAATTATTTTTAAATTTCTTTTATTTTTGTGATTTTTTAATTATTGAATTGAAATATCCCTTCCCAATAAAAATATTTTTTTTTATAAAAACTTTTCAACAATGTCATTTAAGTGCAATTATTATTGTTAACAATTTAATTGTAGTTATAAGTCAGCGCAATCGTTCCTACCCTATAAGAACAGATTGTGCAAAATTGCTTTTTTGGTTTTATTACAGTTGTTATTTTAAATTACAGGATAAGAACAAAATAGTAACGGAAACGCATAGAAGAAGGATCAATTCAAAACTATGCACCACTAGTTTAGCTAAATAATAATAATAATAATAATAATAATAATAATAATAATAATATTTGAATTTTTACTTTCTTCTATATGTAATATAGAGAAAGTATTGGATTCGTAAAAATTTTCGACCTCGGGTTTTTGATGGATTTACACGTTTTGAGAGCTGTAGAACACGATTTGACCCTTTTTAGAAAATGTCTGTCTGTCAGTCTGTCTGTGTGTGTGTGTGTGTGTGTGTGTGTGTGTGTGACATAATTTTGTGGCAATTGTATCTCAGGAACTACTGCACAGAATTTCATACAAATTAGTATGTAGTTGCACCTTGACATAAATTAGTGCCTATCAACTTTTGGTAAAAATTGTCTTACAGGTTGCGTTGCTATCCCGCTTTTTCTACATTTTTAACGTGGTGATATAGGACAAAATTTTGTATAAATGTGCATAAAGATAATTATTTTTTAGTAATCATTATGAAATTTACAAGAATTATTTATAATACAGGTAGTCAACTGGGGAAAAAATTTTGTATGCGTAGGAGCCTCGTGAACCCCCCTGGGGGGGAAGTCCCCCCTCGAGGGGAGTAAATTTTCAAGATGGGTATCTTTCGAAAGGTCTCGTAAATAAATCTGTGATAATTTAAAACAAAGTTATCGATTTTTTTTACTTTTAACAAAAAGTAACTTAGAAAAAAAATAGTTTTTTTTTTTTTTTTTTTTTTTTTTTATAAACGAAATTTAACCAGACTTGGTATTTAGTTGGCCCCTGACATAAACTGGGGCTGATTAGATTTGGGGATCAATCACTCAACAGGTGGTGCTGTGATCGTATTTTTTCTAAATTTTTAACATGGCAGTATATTGGACAAAATTTCGTATAAATGTACATAATGGGAGTTATTCTTAACCTGTGATTGTGAAATTAATATGAATTATTGATAATAGTAGTAGTTAATTAGGAAAAAAATCTCGGTCATCGCTTCCCTCCTCCCAGGGGAAAGTAGCCCCCGGGGGAGGGGGGTAAATTTTCAAGATGGGTATCTTTCGAAAGGTCTCGTCAGTATCTTTAAAATGAATGGTTGAACTATAAATATGTGATAATTTAAAACAAAGTTATCGATTTTTTTTTTTTTTTTTTTTACGAAAAAAAACTTTGAAAAAAAAAATCGTATTTTTTTTTTTTTTTTTTTTTTTTTTTTTTAATATTGTTACTGTGTGAATTTGTATAGGAAAATATAGAAGAAAGTCTTGTGGTGGCCACAGCATACTAGTTTATATTGTTCTGTTGAGTAAAGCGCAAACTCTCCTAGCTTTACCTTATATTGTTTTATGATTAATGGTAAATTCTTGAGTTAATATGAGAATTAATTATAACACACGTGACGAGATCGTGAAAAATTCCAAGCAAAAACACTCTATAAAATCCTTTCTAGAATAAAAACGGCTAGATGTAACGTCTAGCGCTTTCGAGTGAGATTAAAATGAGGTATGTGCTTTCTATTCATGGAAGAAACATCTTTGACATTTCTTCCAAAAATTCGATTTTATGCACTTTTAAAAATAATAGTTCTTTAAAGTGCCGTCGGTAGATAAAGTGTTAATATGGCCGTATTTTATTATTTCTCGTTTATATGTGCACCAAATTTAAGAGTGAGAAAATAAAATTGTTTTGCGGAAGTTCTTGGTATCCTAAATAAAATAAAAATCACAAAATTATATAATTATTCTGTTATTGAATCTATGTAACTTGCATTATGAATTGAATAATTAATATTTACAACAAATATTTAAATGTGCGCGTAATCGAATTAAATATTAATAGCATTTACATATAAATAAACATGTTTCATTTTTACATTATATTTTCAGTTTTCAATTACATTTATCTCACGCGAATTCGAAGTTTTATAGAATTCAGATTCTTATTTTGGAACAAACATGTGTAATAATGTTAATGTATTCCTATTATGTGCTTTAAAACAAGGATTATTTTTTAACATGTAGTTCCTTTCATAAAATATCGCGTAACTAACTCCCCCCCCCCCCCTTTATCTTTTTTCATCAAGTGAAACTAAAGATACAGTTTACAATCCGATTTAGTTTATTAACTGTCCTGTTTATTTATATTTTTTTTATTACTCTTTCTATTGCGTATACTGTACGCATAAGTATTGTACGCACGAGTAGAGCCGCAGTTACGAGTTTCACGAAAATGACATAAGAGAACGATGCACGAGAGAAAGGCGTGTAAGTACATGAAAAGATATAATCAAGCCTCATTGACGCACCATTTCAACACTTTATTTTCTTAAGAAAATAATTATATATATCTACAGTGTTATTTTTATCAGTTTGATGTTTATATGAAAGAAGTTTATATAAAAGAATAGTGATTGTAAAAGAACTTGTGATTATATATATATATATATATATTCCATATTATTTTATTCATTTTATTTTATCGATCTTATATTTAGCCATATCTGTGCGTTTTTATTAAACTGGCTGCCTAGGGGGAGAGTTTGATCAATTAAAAGCATGCTTTAACCCCACACATATGTCTCAAGTCACATGGGGCCTTTTTGACAGTTTAAATCATTTATTTTATGTTTTTGCAGTGTGCTTTACTTATGAATTGTTTCACATTGATTAATTTTCTCGTAAGTTTTTCTTTAGTTATTTTTGTTACTTATTTACAACTTTTACGACTGAAAACATATAATATAATTTCTTATATATATATATATATATATATATATATATATATATATATATATAAATTTAATTTAGTTTCGATTTATTATTTGCCCATACAACGGTCCTAAATAATGTATTTAAATTGAGGGTGTTCATATTGGTCATTTCCAAATAAAATAAATTAAATTGAATTAAAAAAAAAAAGTCTTTTTTCTACGTTATTTTATTTATGAAAAATCTAAAAAGCAAAAAACTTCTTTTAAATGAAAGCAAAGTGAATACGGTTATCCAATAAACCAGAATGTAAATTATAGGAATGGTACCAATTAACAAAAACAAATTTGTATACATATTTTTCTTACAATGTACATTTTATAAGATAAAAATCTCATTTCTCTGCTAATCTTTAAATATAGTTTTACAGACATTATTAGGAGTATTTATTTGATTTTGCTTTGGGGAATGAATTAACAGCGTATAATTTAAAATGCCATGTTCTTTATATATGTATATTGCCTTTCATTCTACAATTATGTTACATGATATATATATATATATATATATATATATATATAATTGATATAAGAACTGAGAACTATGTGAAACAAGGGCAAAGACAAATAAACAAAGCAGAAATAACAATAAGAAGGAGCAAAAGCAGAACTTTAATTTTACTCTTGACTAAATCGAGAATGGAAAGTGTAAATGTAAGAATGCTTTTTGCATATCTGAAGTTGAAAACCATTTTGTCCCGTATTTCCTTTGAAAATAGTGAAAAATATCAAATAAAAAAATATATAAAATTATGATCACCAACTGTTTAAGAATATATCATAAACAGAACAGTTAAGTATCGTTTATTGAATATTTAATTCTAATAGTTAAATATCGCTAACTAAACTGTGAAGTTAAGGACGATATCAAATAACTTTTACCGTTAAATAATTTAAAGCTAGCATAAATCACAAGTCATGCGCCGTTAAATACGCCACTTTAAATACTACCATAAATAATTAAGAATCGACAAACTCATTTTCAGCTAATTAATTCCCTTCAGTCATTTAAAAATTAAATTAAATTACGCCATTATCCAGACACCACAAACACCAAACAAAAACTGATCTGAATCCAGAAGAAACAAAACGATAGTTTGTTTTTTAAATGGTACGCCTGTTCCTTTCCCAATAAAAAACATCTTCTGACACTTACTGCTTGCTCCCCCGAAGTCAGAAAAATTTCGCTGCTTATCGAATTTTGTGATTCCCCAGAGTATTTTTGCGACGATCTCAATTGTGATAAATTTTTCTCTTTCACGTTATTTGGGAGGGAATACGATCCATTTTTGAATCAGCGAATGCGAGAGGAAATCATCTTATCATCGCATGAAGGACAGCAGCATCCCTAGCAGAGTAACAGAAGCGCCTCTCGCCTGCCTCTTTTCTCGTTATAGCGTAGTGTCGTGCTGCATGAATATAGTTTGCCAGATATAAGAGGAGAATGTTTTGAAATCCGATAAATGTGGGCTAAAACAAGACAGCTAAGCCACTCAGGAATTAATGCATGTTGTTTACCAAAGGGCAACTAGATAGTTAGGGATGATGCATTGCAAAGAATTAGATAATGTGGTATGAACGGTGATGTTTGACGGTTTATTCAATCTAATTTCTGGTTGATATTTTTAATTTTCGATTGTTTGTTATGTGGGATTAAAGAGAAATAAATTACTTAAGTGTGATTGTTAATGTGTTGTATATTTGGGCAGACACAATATTTGGAATTAATTAGCACTGGAGATAATCTGAAGTTTTACTTAATGAAGTAACGCAATGCATATGAAACGTTTAATTCCAAGTGCTTTCACAAAAGGTGATAAATAGGTCTTTAGTTTTAATTCCAAATGGTTGATCATTTAACAGCTGTATTTCACTTTTAATTGAGTTCCATTAATTTAATACTTCAACGAATAAATTTGTTGTAATATAACTTATACTTTTCTCTTGTTTTCCACCGGTAAGCGATATCTATTTTATATGGAAAGTGCAAAATGTTATTGTTGAAATAAAGTTAAAAAAAACTCTATTTTTTTTCCATTTCAAAAGTTTGTTTCGTGTTTTAGTCCATTCGTATCTCGCCGTGATTATTATTCATGTAAGCAAATATTTTATATTTCGTTTACTAGCAAACAGTTATTATAAATATGTGATTAAGATATATATACGCAGTAACTGATATGTTCTAATAATGAAATATTAAATTATTTTATAGAAATATTTAAGTTAATCGTATTCGAAACTAATAAGATTTAAATATGAAAAATATTACCTTATTGAAAACTAAGTAAAAAGAATGTGTATAAAATCCTTGACAATATATAACTAATTCAAGTAATTTTTAATATAGTCTTTTCCAAAGATTATGAAAAAAAAAGCTTACTTCAGCTATTTTTCATAGTGCTTTTATGAATATTTTGAATTTAAAAGATCCTAATATTATTCTTTAAAATTCTAACTGTTCCTAAATTTTCTAAAGTTTAGCTGTTTCTAAAGTTTCTGCTGGTAAAAAAAAAAAAAAAAAAAAAAAAAAAATCGATGTATCAAGTTAAACTGAGTGTTAGAATTTATCAAATATTGGCATTACATAGCTAATGTTATTCTATGGGAAAATATGTTTATAGATATACTCATTACCTAATATATATATATATATATATCTTATTCAGTTTTCACATTAAGAAAATTCACAAGAGTTAAATTTGTTCTCATTTCACAAAATTGATTTTTAAAATTCTAAATATTTCCTTTTGAAGCTGGAAAATGCAAAAAAATGCACTAAGTTCATTTTTCTCACTTTATAGTTTCAAAATTTAATATTATACATTAATAATAATAATAATAATAATAATAATAATAATAATAACGAGAACGAATTCAACGGTTGTGAATTTTATGAGTGTGAAAACAGAATTAAAAAAAATATTTTAGATAATGAATAACTCTATAAACAAATTTTCTCATAAAATGACACAGGCTTTGGTTAACCACTTTACCGGCCACTGCAGTGTGTAGAAGGCTAGTTCCCCGAATTATCTCGGGATGGCCGGTGAAGTGATTAATAAGTTGAAAAAAAATGGAAAAGAAAAAAACACACACCATAAAACGCAAAAAAATCGTAACAATTGTTAACAATCGTAACAAACATGACCCTTCGTCAGTCGAACAAAGTAGGCACAAGTGCTACAAACAGAGGACAATGGTGTGTTGTTTCAACCCGAATCAATTGTTGTGAGTATTTTGCATTTCATGATTTTTTTTTTTTTTTTTTAAGTTTAGTTTATTTTTCAACGCTAATTTTCTGGTGCAGTTTTATTATAGGCTTTGGTTGTCAGCGAGATAAGAATTGTACGCTCTTAATAAAATTCAGTGTAGTCACAATGCGAATGTTACCTGTTGAGTTGCTTACATTCAATAAAAATGTGCATGTAGTTAGCATGTTTTTTATCCTCAAATTAATTTGCACAAATATTTATTAAATATGATTTAACTAAAATAAAAATCACACAAAAATACTAATATTGTGTTAAAAAAAAATATAATATCGTAAATGATTATTTTAAAAAGAAACTTGAGTGTGTCGATTTAAATGTGGCGCTGAAATTTAGTTCGATAGAAAAGACACACTACTATATCTTCTGTACAAAAATATGGGATTCAAATACATTATAATCCAAGTTTGTCCTATTAGCTCAGAATTTTTTTTATAGTTTTTTTTTTTTTTTTTTTTTTTTCAATGGTGATTATTTAAAAATGAAACATATCAGCAAATGTATAGACAAGGCTTTAAATAAAATCCATGAAACCAATCCTGGGTCAATACATACAAATGCATGGAATGGCTGTGCTCGATTATATTTATTTCCTTTGATACTTTTGCCCCTTATAAGCACCTATGAGAGACGTATAAAGCAATTTTTATTTTTTTTGTCTACTATTGATCTTGGATTTTATAGAGGTCACCAAAAGTCGTTCTCGTTGTTAAAAATGGGTTTATTAGCCCTTAAATCTCTTTGAATTAAATTTATGAGGGCTATTTTTAAATCTTAGTATTAAAGTATATAAGGTAAAGATGTCACATGCTTACTTATACTGCTGCAACTTAATAACTAATATAATTATAATTGAAAAACTTCAAGGTCAAAGGTAATATTTTTACTAATTTCTACTGTGAATAACTCTTCTAGGAGACAAAACCACAAAATAAAATATCACACCAATTAATCTCAGGCATCAAACCAATGATAAAATTTAATTTTAATTGTGTAATTTTTAACCCTGTATAGTCTACAGCCCCCCCCCCAAATAAAACGAAAGGGAATGAAATTAAAAAAAATATATATATTTGCCAATTTATTAATCTATTAAAGTTTTATGCATACTGTGTGTATTGTTTTGTCATTTTGGTTTTAAAAAATACTTATAAAATTATGCTTAAATATTTACAAAATAAATAAATAAATAAATACATAAATAAAAAGAAAAGAAAATAAAAGAAAGAGCAAAATCTTAAATATTTTATCATAATTTCATTAAAGTAATTTTGCATTATTATAAAGCACATTTTAATAAAAAAAAAATCTACATTTATTTAATTTGATGTTTAATTTTAGACTTTAGTGTGCGTTAATTAGCCAAACTACATAGTTTTATATAACTATATAATTTTTTTAAAAATCAAAACCACAAAAAAGTATACACAGTATGCATAATACTTTAATAGATTAATAAATTAGCTAAGATTTCTTTTCTTTTCTTTTTTTCTTTCTTTTTTTATCCCCTTTTGGTTTATGGAGAGGAGGGTCTTAAAATGTCATTTTTGTTATTTTTTTTTACATTTCAAGGGCTATAAACTGTAAAGGTTTACCCCCCCCCCCAATTACAATTAAATTTTCTCATTAGCGTGATTCCAGATATTAATTTTTGTAATATTTTATTTTGTGGTTTTGTCTCCCAAAATAGTTATTCACTGTAGAAATTAATAAAAATTTCATGTTTTACCTTGAAGTTTGACCTATTATAATGATTTTAGTTATTAAGTTACAGCAGTATAATTAAACACGTGATACCCTTACCTTCTTAACTTTAATACTAATTTTTAAAATTAGCACTCATAAATTTAATTCGAAGAGATTCGTGCCAAAGTATAAAGGTCTAATAATCTCATTTTTAAATATGAGAACAAATTTTGATGACCTGTATAGAATCCAAGGCCAATAGTATAGAAAAAAGGAAAATTGTTTTAAAAATCTCTTATATGTGCCTATAAGGGGCACAAGTATTAAAAAAAAGATGGTCGAGCAACAATACATTTCTAAAATGTTTCATGAAATTATATGGACTGAACTTCCCGTATCAATCTCTAAAATATATTCTATTAGTTTAGAAACACCTGTATGATAAAGTTTGAGTGACAAAGCTAAATATTTAAAAAATATCATTTAGTTTATATAATATATATAAAATCCATGAAACGAATTCCTTATCGTCTTTTAAAATTACGATTAGTTTAGAAATATTTGAAAGCTAAATACAGTTAAAATATCAACTTTTTATGCCAGATTCTATACAAAATTCATTAAACCAATCCTTTATCATCTTTTAAAATTCATCTTATACGCTTGTAAAATCCTTCGATGATAAAATTTCAATCTCATTGCTAAATGCTGAAAAATAATCAGCAAGTTTATATGCAAAATTTTACATTAATCTCACGAAATCAATTCATTATAATTCCTTTAAATTCGTCGAAATTTGTGCACTTATATTAGAAATATAAATAAATATTAAAATTTCAATAGCAGTGCTAAATATTAAAAAAAATATTAAAAATTTGATAGTCAAGGCTCTATATAAAATCTAAGAAATCAATTCTTTATCATTCTTTAAAAAATTCTTTCTATTTGTTTAGAAACACCCTGTATAATAAAATTTCAATCTCAACACTAAATTAAAGAAGAAAAAAAAGAAGACGTTTATATGCAAAGTTTTACACAAAATCCATGAAATTAACTATTTTTCATTCTTTTAAATTCATACAAATTAGTTTAGAAACACCTTGCATTATAAAATTTCAATCTAAACGATAAATACTTTAAAAATATTAGCAAATCTATATGCAAAATTCTCCATAATTTTTTTGACAAATAAATAAATAAAAGTAGCAAACTAATAAAAAAATGGCTTAATTTCCTATTGGTAACAAATGAATAATATCAAATATATCATCGAATAATAACAGTCTTTTTCTTTTATCTTTCTTTTACGTTTTTTCTTTCCTAATTTTAAATATATAAATGATCACTCTTAAAAGGACAAAACATGAGAGAGAATCTTGTTTCCGCAAATAGTCATAAATATAAAATAACTGAAACCATTTCTTGTCAAAAAGTATTTTTAATACGCAAATTAATAATAATAATAATAATAAAAAAATCTTAAGATAATGTACAAAAGTCAAAATATCTTGATTTGAAAAAAATCCTTTATCTGCACTAACAAAGAATTAACATATTCAGGTTTAAAGAAATTCTTTCCAAATACAAAATCAACGCAACGTAAAACGCAGGGGAAAAAAAAAGGATTATTGTTATTCCGCTGAAAAATAAAATAAATGTAATAAAGTAAATGAATTAAAAGCGAAATGATGCTAAATTAATAATAAAAACAGGTGGAAAGATATTTTATGCACACAAGAAAAAGGATGTAAAAAAAGGATGAGAAGGAGAGAAAAAAAGATGAATGAAAATGATAAATAAAAGGTTGAGTAGAATTAAGCTAATAATAAAAGCAAACATTTATTTTAATTTTTTATCAATGAAAGAGAATCAGAAGTACGAAAAAAAAAAAAAAAGTTTTCTTAAAACATGCTCCAATTATTTACATTCAACACTAGGTTAATAACATCAAATTACTTGGTTTGCTTAATTGTTACGAAATAAATACAAAATAAAGTTTTTCATTATTATTATTATTATTTTTTTATAAACTTGCGCTGAAGTTTATTTTGTTTTGACTTTTTATATTGATTATTTATTTTTAATGCGTTTTAAGTGGTTAAAAAGTTTCCGAAATAAGTTGTTTCAATTATTTTAAATAATATTTAGGCAAGAAAATGTTACTTATTTATTATTTTGAAGTTAACACACACACACACAAAAAAAAAAAGGTTAGAAATTTATTCATGAACAAAGTTTTATAAAAGGTTTTTGACTGATTTAGATTCCATACCATGTTATGTATTAATGAAAAATTATGAGGAATATTATTGTAATTTTACTTTTATTTTTATTGTTATTCTTAGCTATAAGATAGCTATTATATTCATTTCATCCTGAAACTTTAAAAAACTTTTAAGGCGTACTGATATATTCTGTATGAATTATCTGTCTCTTTTTTAATTCGTTATCTTATTAGCAGTGAACTATCTTTTATTCTAAGAAATGTAACATACATGATAGTATAGAACACTAAGCTGACAAAAATCCATAGAGTATTATGCCTAAATTTAAAACATAGGGTAAAGCAGCCTGATTTATATTACATAAATGATAACTAAATTGTATTCTATAAAAATTGTTAAATTAATAAAATTAATTACATTTCTAATACACTAAAACACTGTATTTATTAATCTACGTTGTTAGTAATGTCAGGGTTCATAACATCCCACTTTATCACACTACTATTTTTTAATAATAAACATTGTTTTCATTAATAAACTAATTTCTGCAGTTAACGATAGAAATTTTTTTAATAAAAAATGGTAGTATTAAAAATGTTGGACTCTATTACCCTCTGTCATGTGCAAGACATTGTTCTGCATATCAGTTAAATTTTTATACATTTTTCACAAATTAAAACACAGATATAGAGGCGGAATAAAGTAAATATTTAAAGTCACATTTTGTAATGTGACAAAATATTTAAAAAAAAAAAAAAAAAAAAAAAAAAAAACATATAATGAATACCATAAACTCTAAAATAGCCAAAAGAAAAAAAAAAAAAAAAGGTATTTAGACTCAAGAGCTACATTTTATTTAAAATATACCTGCAATCACTACGAAGGTGAAGAAAAAGAACCCTTTTACCTTTTATAAGACCACACACTCTCTTAATTTGATGTTGATGCCTGCGAACACTTCCTTTTTTACACATTTCACAAATTTATAAAGCTTCTTCCTCCCCCCTTCCCCTTTAAAATCGAAAACTTAATATAAATTCCCATTTTGACTTATCATCAGTATGAAACATATTTGACATCAATCATCTCTGCTTGTTAAAACATATAAAAGAAACAAAAAAGCATGTTAAAGTATTTTCTACTTACTTGAGTTTCTGTGACATTCAATAGTTTCGCCATTTCAGCTCTTTCACTCGAAGACAGATATTTCTTTATTTCAAATTGTTTTTCTAGCTCAAAAATCTGTCGGCCAGTGAATGTAGTCCTTGCTTTTTTTCTTTTCGCTTTATCTCCACTCTCTTGATCACTGGAACAGTTTGTTGATGTCGTTTTAGAGTCCCCGAGAGTGGAGTTGAGAATCGTGGAGCAGTTGCTATTGCCATTTAAACTACTGGTTGGACTTAGGGACCCTAGCGGGACAGGATCACTGTCATGGACAAAGCCTGCAATTGGGCTTTTATTATTGTTGCCATCTGGTGGAGGGCTATTTTTAACTTCTTTTTTCTTTTTAGCTGGTTTAGTATTGTTCGTTTTACCTAAAAAAAAGAAAGAGGTAAAAATTAGAATTCCCTTACAGAAAAACCTTTAATTTCACCAACAAAAATCAAACATAGAAATAAATAAATAAACTTTACATATATTTGACAATAGTTTAATTGTAAATACTTTTACATTAGAATTACCCATTTTATTTCTGAAAAATTTGTTAAATTTATTTTTACACGCATTTTTAGTAAAAAATTTCTGTAATATTTTCGAATCATTATTCAAGTGAGATGGCTTTTGAAACATAATTGTGATTTTATTAATTATTCCATTTGCGTAGTAATTTTATTACATTTATAAATATCCAAATACAGCACAATTAATTATTTTGCTCGTAGAAGAACAATGAAATATATTTCTTTATTTTCAAAAATAAACGCTTTTAACAATCGGAGCTATTAGAAGCAAATTCATCACGGATAATAAAAAATAAAAGAGGAAATTTATGGAACAAAATGGAAAAGGGAAAGAATTGAAAAATAAAAGTGAATTAAAAATTATTTTTGTCTATTTTGCAGACTCCTTTAATAGATTATTTTAGAGGCGTGGATATTTTTAAGACATACGATTGAAGCCTTAGCTGTAATTAAATAAAATTCAAATATTTTCATATTAATATGTAATTTTATTTTGATATTTAGTCTAGAAGTGTAGGGATGCTTATTTTTCTAAGACTCTTATTCTCCTATAGTTCCAGTAAACAGCAGAAAAGAAAAGGAATGGGTGAGTAGCAGATTTGTACAAATTTAGTATAATATCTGTGTGTCATATGTTGCTAGAACACATCGTTTGGCGAAAAAAATTAATAATACTTTTTTTGAGGTACTTTTACCATAATCATAATCATCGTCATTTATATCACAATGATATTTTGTTAATCACGTAACACTCCTTAGATCATATTCAAGCTAAAAATAAACAATTGAAATAATATAGCATTTCGTTTATAGTTTGTTTATTATTCCTTATTAAACCTCAAACATTGCATTTATATTTAATTTTGACTCCATTATGTTTTCATTAGCTATTAAAAATAGCAATATAGGAGACACTGCTAGTAAGTATAAACTAATAACAAGGATTCAAAACTGAGTTTCAGCATGATGAAAAGTGTTAAAGCATAGGTGCCAACATTTTAATTTATTCCGGAGTATTTTTGGCCCCGCTTTTATTTTGCACCACTTTATTTACAGAAAAATTTTCTCCAATGTATAAATTCAATACAATAATAAAAATTTACTCTTAAAAAATAAGTGGCATGAAATAAAGGCTGGGCTAAAAATACTCTGAAATAAATTATAATGTTGGCATCTCTGTTAAAGTTATGACTACATTTACGTTAGAATATTCTTAAAACTACAGAAATGCTTCAGTAAAGACTTTAATTTCAAGAACAATTTACATTTTAGCATTTATGGAGATAGATTAAAATAATAAAATGCAACGATGTGATCAAAGGAGGGAAATTCAGAGGTTTTAAAAGAAATGAATTGACGCATCATTTGTGCCATTTTATCTCATGTTCTTAGATAAATATTCTCAGTCTAAAATATTTTCCTATATTTTATAAAATAAAAGTAATTTAAATAATCTAGTGTGTCACTAGGACGATTTTCTCTTACCCTGCATTTCAATACAAAGAAGACTGTAGAATAAGGGGCAGATTACAAGTATTGTATATGAAATTACTTTAATACATTTGAAATAGGTTTAGGGACAGTTTTGTTCGACATATAATTCTGTATGAAGGGGGCAACCACCCTCCTCAACCAACTGTTTAAATATACAGTGGGTTATGCACACAGTAATATACATACTAGTAGTAATATACAGTCGGTAACAAAAGTGTCCGAACACTAGCAAAAATTCCCATATAAAAAAGTACGCTTAATACAGTTTTGCTAAATAAATCCTTGTCGAATCCTGTTCTTAGACTGACTAAAAACAGGATTCAACAAGGATTTATTTAACAAAACAGTATTAAGGGTACTTTTTTTAGATAGGAATTTTTGCTAGTGTTCGGACACTTTTGTTACCGACTGTACATAATGCATTTATAAAAAATTCATGGCTGTTCTTAAATTTTAATGTTTATTCCAAATTATTTAGACAACTTTCACCCGCAACGCCCCACAAAATTTACCTATCTTGATGAAATATTTTAAATGGTAATCTCAAACGAATTTCAAATACAAATTTAAATTTCTGGCAGTTATTTGTTTTTAAGTTATGCCAATAACAAACATACATACAAATCAACCGCTAAAAATTACATTTTCGTATTCAGGAGACTTCAAAACACGATTTTATACAAAATTTATAGCTAAAAATTGAATATAAATATATATATATATATATATATAGTGTCTATCGTATAGGCATGTGAAAATAATTTTCATTCCTGAGCAGTTTTCATCGACATGTTAAAATGTACTAAAGCACTCCTATTTATTATAATTCAACAAAAAAGAATGAAAAACACCTCCACAAAAAACACATAACTTGAAATTATGTCCAGCAATTTCCAAGCACAACCCCAATATATCTAAGTTATTTCGGGTAGTCCTGTAAAAAAATGAACAACTATATCCATACCATATTCTACACAAGGTATGCTTTTATGCATATAAAAAATATATATTCCATTTTCATTTTATTTAGTGCAGTCTGAAACTGTTAAACTGTGACTACCCAAAATTTCTCCAATTAACGTAATGTATATGAATTATTTTTGGATCTCCCTGTATAGAACATGCTTGATCTCAACGAAATGTTTAGCATTCTTATATGGTACCAATTTAGAATACTGAGTTTTGACTTCCTACTGTTATTCGTTCTTGAGATATGCTGATAACGAACACACAGACCAGCCGCTAAAAACCTGTTTTTTTTTTTTTTTTTTTTTTTTTTTTTTTTCAGGGGACCTCAAAACGTGTAAACATAACAAAACCTTAATTTCAAAAGCTTGATCCGAAAAGTAAGAGAAAGTAAAAAATATTTAAAGAAAAATAAAATGCATACACGCGCGAAAAAATGCATTCAATAAAATGATGGAAAAAATATAATCTAATATTCACAATTTAGGGGGGGGGGGGACCTTTTGGAACTCTTTTTCATATGTATATTTTAATAGAATACGCTATAGCTGCATTAACAGTAACTGGCGCAACACACAGAAAGATTAGCGGCATAAATTTGTAAATTCTGTTTGCAATAGTGTTTAATTTGAGCCAGTTGCTTTTTCTGCTCAATCAAAGCTCAATCCTGTTTGATAAAAGTGGTCCCCTCACTCTATTTACAGCATCTCTCAGCAACAAATTCGTTCTCTCCTGACACTTATTTCCTTATTGTCAGTTCCTTTTGTGCTTTCTCAAGAAAACACTTGACATTATGCCTGCTTCTGAGCCTAGGGGGTTACGTGCATATTACATTCGAAAAATACCATTTTAATCTCCTTCTAGGGAAATATTTAACGTTTAGAATGAAACTGGTAACCACTAAATTTTGCGCAGTTATTTATTGCTATATTATAAAATCATCATTATTGTTTTTTTTTTTTTTTTTTCGAAGTTAAAAACGATTTGGGATATCGGTTGATTTACTGTCTTCCAAAATCTAATTTAGTAAGTCTACTTAAAAGGTACTTTTACGAAAAAAGGATGACGAATGTTTTGCCTTCTTTTACTTATCGTGATAACGAAACTTTAATAGTTTTAGTCAAAGCTATATTTAAATTTGTTTAATCAATTACATTTTGTCTTCTTGCAAATGTTAAACTCGACTTTTATCATTATGTAAGTTTAACACAAAAAATACAAAAAAAAAAAAAAAAAAAAAAAAAATATTTAAAAAGAGAATATTTGTTGTTTTCTCATCATTGATAGATTTTATTATTTATTTTTGTAAGAAAATAAATCTTTATAATATAGTAGTAATAAAATTTCTGTATGAAAAATGTTAAAATATTTAATTTAAGAGTAGCCTGTTTACTCCATTTTCTCTAAAACAAAATAAAAATTTTACGGCACTTTAATATATTTATTATAAGTACTTATTCGCGATCCCATTAAATGTTTTATGTCAGTTTGTTCAAAGATCTGCAAAAAATATTAAATGAATTGTCATTTATAGTGTTTTCCATTAAATCACTATTTTAAGGCAGTTAATACTTTTTCTTCTTCAACTAGGGAAAAAAGGAGAATATGCATTTCAAAGTGATTTCTATAAATTATCTCATTGAAATGAAACGTTTTTCAATTATAAGTTATCAAAAAATTGAATTAATTCATATTAAATTCGAGTTCACAACATTTCAGGTAAAATTCCATTTACAAGAAAATAATTTTAATAGATAATTGAACAAAATAATTAACTAGCTAACTAAATGGTTACAATACAATAGAAACGCAAAGTTAAAAACCACACCTTAATCCAAAGTTTTATATGCCTTTTTTTAAACATTTCTACAAAAGAAAAATAATTAGTTTTTTAGAAAATACTCAAATAGACTAAGTTGATACCCGTTCATAGGTCTATTTGGATGATTTTCTATCTTAAACCACTAACAAAAAAAAAAAAAAAAAAAAAAAAAAGTAAGAAAATTATATGCTACACATAGATTATGAAACAATTTCTAATTTTTTATGAAATATTACTTAATCTTCAACAAAGGCACCACCTGTACTGACAAATATATTAAATATGGTATTCTGAAATGCCCGTAAAACTACTTTTACAGCAACAGCAATACATATACAAATAATCAATTTTTAATAATTTTTAACGACTGTTTTCTTTTTCTTTTCTTCAGTATATTATTCTTCCGTAAGTTATTTCAGTATATTATAGTAATATATTCGAATTCTTTTGAATCGTTATAGAAATTAACTTTTAAAATGTTTTGTTCTGTATGAATTTAACTTTTCAGGTATCAAAACTATGTTTAGTTGGAAGGCTGATATTATCATTAAAAACGTAAATTAAGAAAAAACCATTTAACTTTTATATCTTTTTTAACACATCGTCTCCCTAGAATATCCTGGTATATCAAGTGAAAGTCCTAACGCTCTAAGGAAGTCCTGGTAATAAGGTGTGCTATATAATCTATTGGACTGAATGCAAGTATATGGTTTACAGGTTAATTTTATCAGGGAACGTACAGTCGGTAACAAAATTGTCCGAACACTAGCAAAAATTCCTATGTAAAAAAAGTACACTTCATACAGTTTTGTTAAATAAATCCTTGTCGAATCATCTTCTTAGTCAGTCTAAGAAAGTGATTCGGTAAGGATTTATTTAACAAAACCGTATGAAGTGTACTTTTTTTACATAGGAATTTTTGCTAGTGTTCGGACACTTCTGTTACCGACTGTATTTCAATTTAGATTTTCAATCTGTTTTGTACATAGTTTTTCTTGAACATTTTTACTATTTTAAGGATTTACTTTTTTTCAGTGTGAATATTGGGATTAAAACTGTTTATAGACATTTAAATATCACTAAATTAAATTTCTATATTGTATATTCGGAAAAAAAAAAAAATCTGCATCCAACACTTACTTGGATAGGAAAAAACATGTTCTGAATGTGATTTTTTGCAAAATATTGATAAAAGTAAAATGTGTTTAATTACTACAAATAACATAACAAACATCAATGATTCCATGGTCATTCCAATGGTCATTCCATGTCAAATTGTCCAGGTCATGACACAACTAATACAAATTTGAATCAAATCAAACATAATATACTTTGGGTTGTCTGTACACAAACATTGGTGAAAACTGAAGGAGGGGCAATGCGTGAAATTATCAGTTAAATTTATTCAGTTAAAAAAAAGACAGAAAAGTCATTGCCGTAAATATATTTGTACAATTTTAGCAATACAAATACTTCAGTAAATGAAAGCTTACTTTATTCTAAACAAATTAAAGTTTGATGGTTCTATGATAAAGATAAAAGAAGTTACAGGCATTTATATCTTTGTGTGTGGCATTCAAAATGGTGATAAGTCGGCCATTTTGGCATATATTTAAAAGCTCATAACTTGAAAATTTCTTGACTAATCTCAAAATAATTGAGATTTCTAGAATGAGCATGAAATGCTTTAAACGTATATCAAATTTGATCCAAATCTCTGATGGTGAGTTTCATTTCTTAAAAATCCTGGTCGATTTGGCATGGAATGACCCATATATTAAATTTACTTTAAATAATTTAGGGTCAATCGAACACGCTTTAAACAACAAGCACGTGTAGATTGCAAATTCTTGCGCTTGCTTCTGTAAAAAATAATAAATACTATTGAACATTTCCTCAAAAGAGAGCGTACTGAGAAAGTAAAACTCACTATAATTCAAAGATAATTTCGTTTAATTTTTAAAATATTAACCTCAATAAAACTTATATTAAATAATTAACTCTGTATAACCTTGTCAAGGAAATATGCAAGTAGTGTGCGTATTATTTTAAATAAGGGACACGCCACAGTTTTCACACAAAGAAGAATGTATGTTTTTTAGGTAAATTCAGAATTTAGTCATAAGACAAAGAAAAAAAGGGAATGCAGATGTATTAGAAAATACAGACGTACATAAATACCAAATAATACATAAATACAAATAATAATAATAATAATAATAATAAATAAATAAATAAATGAAATAAAATATCGAAGGCAGTGAATTGCTACAACACAACAGAAAACAAAGTTTTTAACAGAATTTTCAAATAAAGAAACACTATAAAGATTTTTAACGTTTTAGCGGTTATTATAAACATAAGAAATTCACAAAATGAAAAACCAAGTTCATTTTTATGTTTCTAATAAAGAAAGTGGCTTTTTGACAGTGCAATATATTTTGTATGATCTTTTGATGAATTTGATTAACTTTATGTAAAAATTCTTTATGAGATACAAAAAGGAAAAGAAAGCTTTTTTTTTTCTTCTTTTTTTACTCAATACATCAGAAATCATTAGTGTAGACGTATAAAATGGTGCAAGAAAAGGTATTTTTACAGACCTGTATAGTGTTTTATTTTATAATTATTATTATTTAACGACGATTTTTCAGTATAACAATGAGATTTAAATTATATTTAGAAACTTGTGTCTGCTGTACTCAAACTTAGATATTTCTGAATATACGGATAAACAATGAAACAAATAGAAATTAACTGTGTGAAAATTAGTTATAAATTTTTAACAATTTAAAAGGAGATTGCTAATCAAAGTTTCAATTCACATAACTTAATACTGAACTTTTTAAAAATGTACTTCCTTTCTGATGAACAAGAAAACAAAATAAAAGATTGTCAAGTTACATAGCTTCACTCTACTTTTACTTTCTCTTACTTTTACCCCACTTTTTCTCTTTCTCTTTCTGCCTCGTTCTTTTCTAACTCCAACTCCCCTTATTTTAAATATTTTTAAAAACCTTTATTTGTTTCACAGTTGTTTTCGTAAAATACCTTTATGTAACTGCAATTATTATTAATTTTTTTTGTGTATTAAACATTGATTGTCCATTTGTGTTCTGTGAACATTTTTAAAATCATAGATATTTTTACTTGTTGCATGCTACCGCATTTTAAATTCCTTTTACGTTTCTTTTAATGCTTACTTAAAAAAAAAAAAAAAAAAAAAAAAAAAACGTAAAATTTAATAAAAGATCCATTATCAGAAAATAAATTTAGAATAACTCCTTCCTTTTGAATTAAAAAAAGTATGGCTGATTTTAAGGACAAAGGGGAACATCGAAACGACTTTATTCAGACAATTTAGCGGCATCCTTTATCAACATCTAATATAAAGGGGGATGTTCATTCTACCCGTATTATGTATGTAATTGAAAAATACATTCTACTTGATGTCCCTTATGTATTAACTATTTCTATTTTTTGCTTGTATTTATATATATATATATATATATATATCCTGAATGGTATTTGAGTTCATTTTTATAATATTTGAACATTATTCCGCTTCAATTACCTACTTTTTTTTTTTTTTTTTTTTTTTTAAGAAACAGATAATAAAAAAAGGTATTGGAATGTTATAAGTAAATTTCTGAAAGTGCGATTGTAACCAAACATCAGGTGTATATTCATTTATTTTTATAGAATTCTGAATTGATACGATTTACAATAATTAGTTAATGCTGTGAACTTCTAGTTTGGTACGAACCGCGTTTTTACTTACAAAACTATTCATACTATCTACGCACATTTTATTCTTAGAAATACGAAAATACAAGTCATTCGCATTAAAAGTAATTCAATTATTATTATTATTATTATTATTATTATTATTATTATTATTTACATTTATCTTAAATATAATAATGAAGTTTTCATGCTTAAAATGTTTTTAACTTTTTTTTTTGTAAAATCTCAATATATTAATTTCTTTACGTTAAGTAATGACGAGACAGATTATTTAAGTGATGCATTTCAAAAGAGAAGAAATGCTATCAAAATTGTTACTAGAGTGTTATCATTATTTGATAAAAATAACTAAAGTTGAAGAGGAAAATAGAACTGATTTGAAAATTAAAAGTTGCCAACTATCCAGCTAGCACGAAATTCTTCACTTACCATTTACTTAATACTCATTTATAGTTTAAATAAATTATTATAAAAGCGATATATTCTCTAGTTGGTTGAGCAAATTACTATGAGAAATATGATAATTTAAAATCATCATGCATACTTCTCGAAAGTTAAAGAGAATTGGGTACCAAACATTATTTCACTATTACCACCACATTGCGTGTTCAAATTCATTTAACGATTTTTAATGGTTTTATTTGCGTATTTAAAGCTCCGTATTACACTCGAAATGAAGTTCTTCAAACAGTGCGTCTATAATTTGTTTCCAATTAGTTGATTTTAATGAGAGTCATTCTGTAGCTCATTACGCAATCTTTGAGCGAGATATGTTTGAGTTACATCGTCAATGTAGTTGCGCCGATCTTTCAATCAGATGCAGGTTCTTCCGTGTAACAGAAGTCAAATTGTAGTTATCTGTGGAGTTAATCGGATAGTTTGATTGCTAGGTGATGTTGAGTTAATTCGATATTTCGACTTTATATCCGCTTTTAGGTTGTTGATTTGCCAAGGTTGAACCATCATTTATAATCACCGCATATCTCGTTACATGACTGTTGATGATTTCATCGCAGTTGATTAAATACTCCCATAAAACCTGCAGTTGAAATCTGTTAATGAATATGATGATAGATAATGTATAATGTGTGGATAAATACCCAAATAATTGGTTGTTATATAACGTTATTCAGAAAATTCCTCTACACCCATTAAATGATCTTTTTTCTAACGTAAAAATAAAATAAAATACAATAAGTACCAAACATAAGTTTTTGCAAGAGCTTTTATTTGTTTGATCATTTTGTGTATATGCCTACATGCTTGTTACAAACCCATCGTCTCAGTACTTTTATTTTACCATATTCAACCTTTTGACTTAATGGTCTCAGCAGAACTATTACTTTAACAACTTGAACGAAATCAGCTTAAATCCCTTTACATGAATCCCACTTTCTTTCTTATAATTAACTTTATGAGATTGATAATTCTTTTAAATATGAAAAATTATATAAAGCATTCATAAACATACATAAAACTTTTCACGGTCTCACAAGAAACAAACTGTAATGTATGATCATTTTAATTTTTTCATGAGTATAAAAGTAAAAAAGAAAATGTAAATAAATTAATAATTATTTTTAGTTTATTTTTGCTTAACTTTGATATGACTTTTCACATTTTATATTTAATAATGTATAAAATTCTAATCATTAGCATAAAATTTATGAAACAAAATTATATGATAAATGAATATTAAAAGGACACTTCGCGCTGGATGAATAAACATGGGAAAAATCTTGAACATATAGATCGCCAAAGGGAATAATGAAAAATACGGACAGGTGTTTTAATAACACTAAGCGTACCATCATCAATGTATAAAGAAACTAAAGGGGCTCGATCATTTGAACTAGATTTCTTAGATCTATAAGGATCTTAAAGAACATTGTTAATTGTGATTTTGCTGTATCCCTATTATCTGATTGTTGGAAACATTAAATTCAATCCACAATGTCTTAATTTTTTTCAACATATTTTCACAATAACCGTTTCTTAATTTCCTGTTTGCCTAATCGCCACATTTTGTCCAGTTTTACTGGTTGAAACAGTCGTAGAATATTGTTCCTTTCTTATATATAGGCGCACTCTCCTTTCGTTTCTATAAGCGCTGATGACGGTATGCTCAGTGTCACCGAAACAGCTGTCTACATTTTCATTGTTCCCTTTGGTGTTCTATTATGTTAAAGATTTTTAATGTGTTTATTTATGATAATGAATTAATGATTTTTTTAATCGGTGAATTGAGGTATTCTGTGTAGACTTCAACATAGCGTAAAGCGTTTTGTTTAAAATTAAAGACAAATCTAAGTTACCGAAATAATGCATTTGTTTTGTATTGATCAATTTTTTTTATTAGAAACTCTTTTGAATTCTTCAAACTTTTAAAATTATCTCTAAATCAATCTCCATATATATTTTGCATATTATTACTAACCTTTAAGTCTCGGAACGAAAAAGATATGCAAACTTCTATTAGTCCGATTTTTTGCAGTTCGTCATTAATTAATTAATAAATGCAATTAAAACCTGTCAAAAATAATATCTTTGTTCTTTTTTCATTATATGCTATTTTAATTCCATTTCGGATCTGCGATGTCATTCTGTGTGAATTGTTCGTATATTAAGTGTTATTACTGAGAGCTACGATTTAAAGTGGTTTTCTAACCATTACGAACATCTATGCCTCAACCGGGACTCGATACACACACCTGGCACGTTATTTAAGAAAAAAGTCCAACAATTTTAAAGAAATCCCAGTCATAAAAACTTTTGTCATAGTAGATTTTGGCTTTCACTCTACGATCATTTTTTGTATACGAGGGGTAACTGAACCAAAACCTACTGCTGATAGTATATTAGAAACTACTACAACATCTATGTTTGGACCGCGATTCAAACCTGGCACGACCTGCTAATATAAAACTCACCACTGGGCATTTGTCCACCAGATGGGCACTTCGTGTTTCTAAAGTATACTAGAAAAACAATTGGTTTTGGAAAATGTACTATGGAAATAATCACGATTTTTTTCAGAAATTTTGTTAAATATTTTAATGTTTTTTTCTCACATATATTATTAATCAAACAAAAATTAAGTAAATAAAATAGCATAATAAAATATTTCGCATCATTTTATTGTTAGACATATTTTATCACAGAAAAAGCCCATAGGGAGATTTTATTTAAATAAATGACATATTTATAAATACTTTTTCTTTTATTTCATATAGATATTTATAGAAAAGAAATAGGAGCTAGCATTTGTATTCCAAAATTTTCAAGTACCACATTTTCCCTTGGAACTTCCGCAGTTCTTTTTAGAGTTTAACATTCTTTCAAAGCATCAAAAGAAAGAATCTACGTATATGTGACCTTGAATTTTGTTTGCTTTATTGTTTTTTATTAAAAACATAATAAGGCATAGTTTCAGCAAAGTTAGACTACTTTGAGGAAACATGAATAATTATTTTCTTATAAATTATTAATGTTACATTCAATTGCATAAAATACAATTTTCACTTAACATCATATTTTTAGTTAATTTAAAACACTGAAGATATTGTAGATTACTCTTATTAATTCAGTGATGAAAAATATTTTAGCTTGTACTTGAATTAAGAAGGGCTGAGCCTGAGCCAAGGCTCGAAATACACCCAAGTTCCTTCGTATACTTAACAAACTATTTTCGCCTCTAGTCATACATGATGTAAAATAAATATGCGAATGAAAATATTTAAAAAACGCATAAAATTCCAATAAATAAATAAATAAATAAATATGAAATTACTGAATTAATAAAGTACTGATATAATGAACAAAGGAAATTAATACTGATATTTATTTTATGTAATGTGGATAAAGTATAAGGTTTTGTTTAGAAGATTTCAAATAAATACATAATTCTTACATAAAGATAACTAAAAAAAAATTAAACGTGCAAAACTGCAGAATATTGCTTAACACGTTGAGCGCCATGTCAGCCATTCTAGATTCTAGACATTTTGTCATATATCTCTAAGTACTGAAGGAATCATCTTGAAACTTTAGGAGTGTGCAGAACATGTTATACTTCAAACATTTCAGTGAAAGTTTTACTCCGAAAGTAAAAACAGTACCAATAAAAAATTAAAACGTTCAACTCCCTGTCAGCCATCGGTGGCTGACAGTGTCAAATATAATATAACGCCGCGTCAACCATCGGTGGCGGATATAAAATGGGATATAAAGCTAAAAATATTACATTTAATGATTAAAAAATTATTAAAAATTTGTTTAATTTTTATTTATTACAGGAGGAATCATTATAGAATTTTAATGGACTTTAAGAATTTGCGTGGCGCTCAACGTGCTAATATTTCACCGCAGACAGAAAGAAAAGAAACGAAGATATAAGAAAGCTATTCTATTAGATTTAGTTTTCAGCAAACAGTTAAAAAATGTGTATAAACAATGTTTATATACTAATATTGTGGTTTAAAAAACGCCGTATGTGTCTACAATATTTTGAATATGCCAGAAAAGAAAAAGTGATGAAATAAGTTCAACTACAATTAAACTATTACGACGTAAAATAATTTTAACATGTGCTGTAACACTCCTCCTCAATCGAAAAATCTGTATGTTGGAACAGAAAGTACAAACAAGTTATTAAATATTAATATTTGTGCCAGATCTTTCTATGTATTGCTAGAGAATTTAGATTGTTTTATCCAATATATTTTCAAAAACATTCGGTATAATTTCCATTTTATACAAAACATTGAGATATTATTATTATTATTATTATTTTTATTATTACACAGATCTGCATTTTCAGTTAATTTCTTACATTTCCATCCCTGTTTCTCAGTCCCCAGGTGCTGAGTTAGAATCTCAGTTCAGACATGGATGATGGTAGTAGTTCGGAATCTACTTAAAATCATAGGCACCGGCTTAACCTTTTCAGGGGCGGTGGATTAATTTAAATTCCCAACCGCAAAAACTCATCCCTGGAATTTTTTACAAAGTTTTACTTTAATAATATAGAGGAAAAACTTCATTTATTTCTTTTGTTTTAGACTTGTTCATAAATTCAGGTGGTAATTTACTTTAAATGAGCAAAATTTCCTTGCCCCTTAAAGGTTTAATCAGCCTAGTATTCAAAAATTGGCTGCAGAATAACAAAACAATACAAGAATTCCTTTTGCTTTTCACTTTTCAGTTAACGTGTTTCTATTAATTAATTCTAAACATAGTGAAGATATTTTAGCAAACAATCGGGTTAATAATTACTGATGAAAAGTATAATAACGTGTACTGGACATCAGAAAGGCCGAGAAAGAGTCAGGCTTCGAAATAAACTCGGACTCAAAAATTTCACTAACAAGTGAAGTGTGAATCATTAAAATTGCTATTGAAGCCAAACCAAGCTTCAATTAAAGAGCATGGTCGAAAACACAGGGTAGAATACAAATTTGCTGCAACAACCCCCATGGTTTGCGAGATATGAACCCCTAATAGTTCTAGTTATTTCTATAAAAAACAACAAAACACGCAGCGTAGTAAGGACGGGTGGTGCAGTACTAGCGTGCTTGATTTGTGACTCGGAGGTCCTGAGATCAAGACCCCGTAAGGTCGTTTTGTATTTTAATTTTGTATTTCAAATGATTTTTTTTTTTTTTTTACATTTTTAATTAAGTTAAATTACTATTTTAACCCTCGCTTTCCCAAGATGGGGTCATTTTGACCCCATTTTGTAATTGAAATTTAGTTAAGAAAGTGCGCTAATTCGCCAAAGATAGCACTAGTGGAATGTTGCAACTTCTAGGAACGTTGCAACAAAAAGACGCGGTGCTAGTGATTTTCGCCAAACGTGCCAAGCGGCACCTGAAAGCAATTTTTCTGCAGTAACGCCTTGATCTTGGGAAAGCGAGGGTTAAAAGAAAATATTAATTATATTGAAAAGAAAAGTTTTTTTCAGCACGGACAATTTAATAATTTTTTAATTTTTAACCAATTTATTTATTTATTTATTAAAATAAAAATAATTAATAATTTAACGGTAAATAATTTAATATTACATTTAGATAAAATTTTGTTTATGATTTGTGCTAGTGTTTTATGTAAATTTTTAATTACTATTTTTTATCGACGTCATTAATAGCAAGTGTCAACCATCGGCTCTCAATTGTATTATTCATGCAATTTTGGGCATGAAAAATATTGAATGAACAACAGCTGTTGTTTAACTATTCGACGTCGCATTCAATTTTTATTTTAAATATTTCATTAAATAACTGTCAAATTTGGTGGTGTCGTAAGAACTGACAATAAAATTGAACACAATGACAAATTTTCCCAAAACGATTTCACTAATTTATAATTAATTTACATCTCAAAAAATTCAAAATATGGGTAAATATGAATTTACAAATCTAATAATCTCGACGAAAAGCCAAATATTTAATAAAATGTTCGTGATGAACAATAATTGACGGTGAACAAAATCGGAATTCAAGTAATTGTGATCAATCTTCTTATATTTCTTGTTCTCATTGTAAAAAATACTTATAGTTTCGTGATTTTTCTACCTTTAATCATAATTGTTATAAATTAGAAACTATATTCGTAGCTTTAAACATGATTTTCTTTTTTATAAATAAAAAAGTAAAAAATATATATTTCTTAAATTCATGACCCATACTTTATTAATTAGAATACTCAAAAAAAAAAGAAAAAAAAAAAAATCTTAATATAATAAATATTTTCTCTTAAATTAATAATTTAATTTAAATAAAACCTTAAATAATAATAATAATAATAATAATAATAATAATAATAATAATAATTTAAATAAAAAAATTAAAATACAAAACGCCCTTACAGTGACTCGATCTCAATGCCTTCGTATTACAAGACAAGCACGCTACCAGCGCACCACCCGCCCTTACAAGAATGCGTGTTTTGTTGGTTTTTATAGAAATAACTAAAAGTATTAGTTGGTCATATCTCGCCCTTATGGGTGTTGTAGCAACAAATTTGTACTTTACCCTATGTTTTTGACCATGCCCTTTAATATAAGCTCGGTTTGGTTTCAATAGCAATTTTACTGATTTATACTTCCCTTGTAACTTATGGGAACAGTACATTGATTTTTTTTTTTTTTTTTTTTAAGTAAAATAACAATAATAATAAATAATAGTTTTCGTGGAATAAGCATGCAGTCTAATTTTCTTATTTATAAAATCAGATTGCAGAAGGGTTGAATAAACTGGAATAATAAGGAATTTATTGTATATATTTGTGAAACTACCTTATGTAAGCATTTCAGCATTGATATTGACCATGAATATTTTTTCTTCGTTATTGCAGTCTCAAGCCACATTTTTGTTTAACGATTATTTAAAAAGAAATGAGAGAAAAAATATTTCTTTCATTGGTGTGAAAGATTATTTAATATGTATAACAGGGTTCGAACTCCACGCCCCTTTTCCAGGTCACTTTCAGGGATGAGAAATTTTTATCTTTTATGTCACCAGTAATTTTATGCAGAAATCTTTATGGTATTTTTACAGTAATGTGTCAGGATTAAACAGAATCGAGGTTATTGTACAAAAATAGTGGTAGCAATAACTGCGAAAATTTCTCGTCCCGGAAAACCTAAAAAATCTGGAGTGACTCCACTCGACTTTCCGAACATTGAGTAACTAACAGTTTTGTAGATAAAATAAAGAAAGAGGTGTTGCTACACAAACAAAAAAGAGAAGACCATAACAGAGTGTTTGAGTATTTTTCTCCATATATCACACGAGGTTTTATTTAACGCTACTGAATTTTGAGCCCTTAGATCATAAGGATAAAGAATTTTTCGTTGTGTCCCTGTAAAAATCTATAAATGCTAGATTCACCAAAATGCTTATAGTTAGTGCAACAGTGATTTATAATATTCATACAAATTTTCAGCTCAATTGAATAAGGCGTTTAGATGCTATCGCTGGTCTCATAGGCCATAAAGATAAAGAATTTTTCTTTGTGTCCCTGTAAAAAAACTGTAAGTGCTAGATTCACCAAAATATATACAGTTGGTTCAAATGTGACCTGTAACATGTGTACAAATTCTTTGCTGAGATTAATAAGGCGTTTAGACGCTATCACACTTTTAAAAATTTGGCAAAGAATTTTTCTTTGTGTCCCTGTAAAAAAACTATAAGTGCTAGATTCTCCAAAATCTATACAGATTGAGTATCTGTGACCTATAATATGTGTATAAAGTTTTTGCTCAATTGAATAAGGCGTTTAGATGCTATCGCACTTTTAAGATTTTGGTCCCTTGGCCATAATGATAAAGAATTTTTCTTTGTGTCCCTGTAAAAAAACTATAAGTGCTACATTCACCAAAATCTATAGGGTTCGTACTATGGTGACTTACAATATACGTACCAACTTTCAGCTTATTCGAACAAAGCGTTTAGACGCTAGCGTGTTCACTCACAGACATACACACATACATACACACATACATACACACATACATACACACATACATACATACATCATCGTAAAAATAGTGAAAACGGACTCGTTGGACCTCGAAACGTATAGAAACATCAAAATCTCGAATTCGGATTTTTGACATGATTACAATACTTTCCTCACTATAGTGTTCGGAAAGTAAAAAAGTGTGGGGAGTACAAAACCTGTATGAGGTATTGGCGTATTAAGCGACACCTTATTTTCTGCATGCGCAGAAAGTTTGAGATTGTTATTGCTTCGGTCGCACAGTAAATCACATTAAATATACTTATTCAGAAAATTTTCACAAAGGAAACTGACAAAGTGACTTAGATATCAACACATTTTTGTGTTTTCTTTCGAATAAAAGATCTTTGGTCAGATTTATTGGATTTTTTTTTTTTTTTTTTTTTTTTTTTTTTAATTACTATAATTGTCTCCTTGAGTAGAGCATTTGGTCAGTTCTTACAATAAAGTAGATCTGATCTCAGTGACAAAGCAATATCGTGAAGCTCCCTTATTTTTCACTGGTCGGATGAGAATTGCAGTGAGAGAATTTTTCCGTTAAAGAGGTATTTGCAATTCTGAGCACCGCTACATCCTTCAGTGAGCTTACATCAGCAAACACTTGCCTGCCTATCACGAAAACAGAATTTGCCTCTTTTCTTCGGTTACTTTAGATTTTCTCCCCTTTTCAATCGACTGGTGAAAGGGGAAAAGGAAATAAGTAGTCGAGGGCAGAAGGGAATACGTCTAACTCAAAATCGAGCGAAAGTGAAGGGTGGAGCAGGGGATGGTTCCCATCCATTCGAATAACATCTCTACCCGCGCGAGAATGAGGATCTAGAACTCGAAGTAAGGACAAGAGGCAGATTTGAATCGGCCAGCCGGCTAAAAGACGTTCCTGCCATTTTCCCTATAACTGACTGCTATGCAGATGCTCAAAAAGACAACAGAAAAACATGTATGCAATATCAAGTTCGATAGGCGATATCTGCCGCTTGTGGGAGGAAGAATTTGGGTTGGAAAACAGCTGTAAGGATGGATTCTATCACAGTCAAAGCTTATGCATCTCTCACAGCTATTTCGGGATATATCTTATTCCACATCGCCCTTAAACTTGATCTCGCCTTTGAATGTATTATATTTTTCGTTTTCCACCTCTTTTGCATTGCGCCTGCACTTTATGATTGTATTCAGAAACAAAAGAAAAACCCTTTTGCTTCAAGACTTCCTCTATTTTTTTCTTCAAGCTGTCGTTTTCCCAGATTCTTTATCCTTATAAAATACCACTTTTCTCGGCATTTGCTGTCAATCTAACATTATGGCCACTTTCTGGACACTGTCCATCTCAAGATATGCGCATAGACGTCAAAAATTTTAATAATCTCGGCACGTCCTGATCAGCATGCGTCGACAGCTGTGTCCACCATTTCTGCATTCCCCTCTTTTCCCTAATATTTGGATTGCAGAAATCCAAGAAAATAGTTTTTTACGTTTATTCGGTTATACATTCTTCTTTGGGCTTCATAAAACATGCAAGATGCAGCATTTTGATAGTAAGAAGGCTTACGTCAGAAACAGATTTTTTCAGTAAAGATCATGCATCATGCAAGAATTTTTTTATACAGTACATCTATCACAGACTAAGGCATATATTAATGATTAGCATAAACCTTACATTACCAGTGCAAATACCTCCAAGCTTCAAAGGACAGAGTTTGACATAAAATGTATTAAGCATCTAATTACAAAACAAACTAAGTAACATTTCTTGAATACTGAGAATCAATAATTATTTTGTTAAAAGTCGTTAGAATTAATTAACTTAAATATTTTACTTAAAGATACAACATAATTTTATACGAAAAGTTAATTTTTTTTTTTTTTTTTTAACTAATTTTTAAAGTTTGGAAATTTCACTATTTATGTTACCAATTCATTATAAAACATATTTCATTAGTTATTATTATCAAATATAGTAGTTAAATTATTTGTTGTTAAAATGTCGTTAACGATTATATAACTCTAGAAATTTTTTTTTATAGAGAATCGATATGATTCCTAACATATAGACAAAAAAATTCTGAAAACAGAAAACATTTTAATGAATTTTTCAGTTGCTCATTTCATTAATTATAAATCTACAGGTACCAAATAACCCAAAGATTAAGTTGATGATTCAAATAACATTTCTATGTTCAAATTTTATTACATAAAAGAAATAAAGAAATTCATGTGAATGTTATAAAAATAATTTAATATTTTGCTCATTTGTTTTCTTCTATTTTTAGTTAAATTTATATACGATTGATTGGAAATAAATGATGAAGATGATGCTGATAATAAATTAAATAAATAAGAAAAAGATGTTAAAAAATTGCATAATATTTTCCGTATAAAACTATTAAGATACATAAAGCATTAATTATAAGGAACTATATAATTAAATAAATTGTTCTCACATGTAATTCCTAGGTCCCCACTAAAGATCTACTCTAGAAACTGATAGACAGGAGGTGCCGGATTCGAAACTAGGTTGCGCTCGTTGGTCTATCCGTTTGGAGTTTTCATGTTGTTGTTTTTTTACGAAACTCGCATGAATACGTGCTAAGAACCCTTAAATACCCCTATCAAGATGACTACAACCAGGCCTAAGTTTCTAGCTTAGATAGATTCACTTAATCCCAACACCATAATGTAAGTGCTATGTTACATATTAAATTTGCACAAAATTAATACCTTAAAATATTGTTTCAAATAGAATTAGCTCTGAAAAATTTTAAAGAAAAATTATTTATTTCAAATTGAAAATTTATTTTTCAAGGCCTTTTTTTTTTCTCTTTTTTTTTTTTTTTTTTTTTTTTTTTTTTCAGATGGCAATTCCATTGTTAGCTTATTTACAATTGAAGTTTTTCTACAGCTCCTTCATTTTCATTTATTATGTCTAAAGACTTACATTTTTATGAGTAATAAATTGTAAGTCAACAAACACGTTTGGTGTTTCTTACTGTCTTTTTTTCCTATTCCTGTTTAAAAAGAACACAGAATACTGAAATTAGCAAAGCTCACTTTGCACGGAAATCAAACCGTGGCTCGTGTGCGGCAGCAGAAAAATAATGTAATTAACAAGTAGCATACGTATAAAGTTTCTTTCTTTCTCTTTCTATACATATACATGTTACTCACAGAACATCAGTACTTCAAATTTTAGGAGCCATTTTAAGTGCTTGTAATACATCATTAATTTGAAGCACGGAATTTTATTATTATGCAATTAATTTTATTATTATGAATTTTATTTTTATTCTTCATTTTTAGCTGTTGTTTACAATTAATATATGTTGTTTATAGTTAACATTAATTGTAATTAATTCATTTAATTATTATTATTATTTGCTAATTAATTGATCTTTTGATATTCCATATGTGTGTATGTGTCAATGCATATATGCACACATTTTTAATTTGAATATTTTTTTTGTTTTCTCAACATTTTACTATTAATATTAATTTTTCTTTGAAATAGATTATCATATTTTTACCAATTTTGATCTGTCTGAATAATACAATTAATAGGTTAAAAATGCATATTTGTTATTTTTAACACGCTTTTATTAGCTTCACCTGTATGCATGTTTGTAACCGCTCTGGGAGCAAACAAAAAATCTATATTGTAAAAAATGACTTTCCCTACGTGAACGCTGTGGCTGTGAGGTAAAGCTCCGGGCTACGAACCTAAAGGTCTAACGTTCGAGCCCAGTCAGGGGAGATTTTTTAAAAATGGTTTTTGTTTTATTCTAAATTATTTAATTAAATATTTAAGTGTATGTAAATATTATGGTGTGTCACTCACACGATTTTCTCTTACCCTGCATTTTAATGCTAAGATAGATATTTTGTGCTTTTTAGTTCACATTTCTATAAAAGCGTGTTCTTTAATTTTTTTAAAGTATCATTTTATTAAGATAATAAATGCTTATAGTGTTGGTGACTTTCTTCTTCAAAATGTAAGGTTTTTTTCGTATGCTAAGAAAAATATTAAAGTTTTTGGAGTAATTATTATCATGAAGTTTATAAGGTTGTTTGGACAATATTTTTCATTTGGTACATGCATTAATTACACAGGCCTAAAACTAAAAGTTTGATTAGATAATTTTGGCTCATGTTTATGTCTTTTGGTGTGCTGAAACCGAAACCACTTTTTCTCTATTACGTATAGACTTTTGTCAGTACAGGGTGTCTTCTGACACGATTCAGTGACTATTCCACCAATACAATTATATAGTAACTTTAACAGCATGTTTCCAGGATTAAAAATAATGAATCATGGAAACGTACTAGAAACTACCTAAAATGATAAACTTGTGTCGGTAGACGCCCTGTAAAAACCTATATGTGATACAGAAAAACTGCGTTTATTTTCGGTTTCAACACACCAAAGCACATACGTATCAGCTAAAATTATCAAATCAAATTTTGCCAATGTTATTTTTTCAGACCTGTGTTATTAATTGAAAAAAGCAAATGAATCAAAAATACTCCATTCATAATTATATTTGTCTCGGTTTAGAACAGGGCTATTCTACAACACATAATATCTAAAAACACACAGAGAAACCTTCAATTAAGAAAGGTGGTGGAAGTTTTTTTGTGAATTATTATATTAGAGTTAGAAAAATTGCACGCATAATCATTGAAATCATAAAGAATCGAAAGTATTTTAAAATTTCTCGAAAATCATTTCATTAAAAAAAATTTTAAATACTTCTTCCTAACTATTTTTATTTTTAATTTCTTTCCTCGATTTTACATTTTAGTTTAAAAACATATTCTAAACATGTCTAGGTATTACTTTCTGGATTCATTGTGAATTTTTTAAATATATTTTTATGTTTGAATGTAAATAATTTGCATCAAACTTTGGTATTCAAACATAAAAATATTCTTAAAAAATTGAATTATCAATAATTCAAAAATTTTACGCAAATACGTTTAGAATAGGTTGTTAAATTATAATAACGATAAATTGAGACAAAAATAAATAAATAAAAATTATATAACAAGGAGTAATTTAAAAATACTTTTGAAAAATTAAAATTTTGAATTCTGTTTTATTGATTTAATTATATTTTTATTGAGATAATTTTGAGAAATTTTAATATGCTTAATATTGTAGAATTTCTATACATACGTATGCAAATTTTTTTAATTATAAGACAATAATTTACATAAGTTATTTTTAGCGTTCGCCATCCTCTTAAACTAGATTATGAAGCATATAAACCTATAAGCAAGTACACGCCAGAATTACAATAACTGAACAAAGGGCCATTTTTAATTAGTTTTCCATCACACTATGGGTATGAGGGACTTAGGTATTCCATGAAATTTTTCCTTTTCCGTTTTTTGATGTCTTTACATGTTTAGAGGTTTGACAAATCTGGATATTGCAAAATAAATGTGTCGTCGATCTGAAGGTTAGTTAGTTACCGATCTTTAGTTTGTGATTCTTTGTAGACATTATTCCAAACATAAATATGATTTTAAAGATGTCGAACTCGCTTTAAAATGTCATTTATGTTTACTAGGAAAAACTCTGTTGAATTTTAACATTCTAATTTAAAAATTTCATCAGTCATTCGAAATTTAAAGATTTTTTTTTTTAACAAAGTGATATAGGGTGATATTTCGCATGAACTTACCCAATGGAAATTATTACATAGGAAATAGTATGGAAATTTATGAAAATTAAAATATAGAAATGGATTTACGTCGAAATTTGGAATAAAGTAAATGTACTGAAGTTGGGGAAGGGCTTATGGGTGGGGCATTTTTGTTTCCGACCATCATGAGCGATTGGCTGAGTTCTTTACTCTTATTATGAATTAGTATCAACTATAGTATATATATTTTTAATTACAAATAAGAAGAATGCGCCATCTCATATATACATATTTTTGTTTGTTTTTTGAGAAACAGAAGAATAATTCAGAAATTTTGTCCTATCAAACAAATAACTGTCTAAAAATCAGTGTAATAATATCAAAATTATTAACTAGGTTAAAATACTAATGTTTAATAAAAACGCAAAAGAAAAGAAAGAAAGAAAGAAGAAAAGAAGACGTTTAAATTAATATTCTTTCTAAATACAGCCTTAAAAGACGTAGCCTGATTTAGTAATTACTTTAATTAACAACTTCAGAAACTTAATTTCGGATATAAACCTTCACTTTACATCATAAAAGCACGTTTGTAATTACCGACTACTTCTAGCCAGATACTTACTTCGATATCTGACTAGAAGTTGCCCTCTTAAGAGAGACAATCTATGATCTCACGCCTCCTCTCTTTCCATTAACTCAAATAATCAAGCATAGACCAACTTTCCGTTAATACTTCATCGAGTCCTATAATCCGTTTTCTTCGGCGAGCTGATATCAAGTTGAAGAAGACAAAATGAACAGATCTCAGCTCAATCTTGAAAGCAATTAGTTGGCGGCCCCCCTCCTTATTATATTAAACATTTTGAGGCAATGCGACGGAAGCTTGCTGTCAAAGTTATTAAATGAGAGTAGCTATTGACTCGTCCAACTCGGAAGCGCACGTTAATGATTCACAAGCTCAACTGTATCATTGAATGTTTGACATATTTCTCTTGGGAAGAGGCATTGATCGCTAAACGGATGATAACTGCCGGATAAATGTCGATTGTAATATTCAGTCTTCATCATGTTAAATGTAGACTTAATGAACTGCACAACACACGCTAATGGCATTCGACCTAATATCGCAGGACCCCAGCCATTCACAGCAATTCCAATTTAAATGCGGTGGCCGATTTATAGAAACTTTAATCATTTGACAGTGTTTCGCTTTGGTTCAAAATTAAACCGCATCTGTTTGGGAATTTGAGGTAAATATAGCCGAAAAAGGAATACCGAGATAACTTGTATATTTCATCACATTTCAGAGAAGACATTGTTATACATTAATAAGTACTGTGACATAAATTATTCTCATTCTTGATTTCGGAATTAAACTAGAGGAAGTATTTATTATTCTAACATATATTTTTTAATTTGACGAAAAATTCCAATAGCGATCACTGTAATTTTCGTTTATGTATTACCATACTTGCCAACATCCTAATTAATATTCCGTAGTGTTGTTAGTCCCGCCCTTTTTTTTTTTCACACCAGTAAATTTTTAGAGTAATATTCTCCAAATACAAATACGATTAAATAAGAAGAAAAATACTCTAAAAATATACTGGTGTGAAAAAGAAGGCGGGGCTAACAATACTACGGAATATAAATTAGTATGTTGGCAAGTATGTATTACCAAGGAAAATCTTCTTCTACCTACATGATAAGGATATGATATAAGCTATTTATAACTATTATGATTAGCAAGTGAAATAATATAATGTTTGAAAAAATTCTAGGATATATAAAAAGTAGTCAAGATTAATAATTTTTTATATTATTAAAACTAAATACTGAAAACATATCTCAATTGACGCAAATTTAAACACTTGAAAAATGACATTATATATTATATCCAAAATATTATTTATATGGAAAAAAAAATCTTTTTAATAAGTAACAAAAATTAATAATTGTAACGTTTCAAGATTTTATTGAACTTTTAACTCTGTTTCAGCTCAACTATGAAATGTCTTTGTTTTTAAAGGAATGAGTTTAATTATTTTAATTGGAGATTTTTGTATCGTGATTTTACAATTTATTGTGTTTACAATTTATTGTGTTTCATAATGTAAAATAAGTTTTTGAGTTTATTTTATTGCAATTGTTGCGTTTATACACAAACAGACGCAAATATTTAAATCCGCGATTTTTTTTTTCTTCTAATACACAAAATTCTCTCGTAATACACAAAAATTATTCTCTCGTAACACACAAAAAAGAATTTAATATTAAATATTGCATAAATCGCTTCAATATATATCTTTGATGCAAGCAAATTTCCTGCATTTTTACAATATCAACACATTTTCTGGTTAAAATCCTTAAAAATATTTAATAACTGATGAATTTATAAACTTTTAAATAAATTCTGCTATTTGTTTTTTAAGTGCCCTAAACAGACATTCACGTTTTTATTTTAAGTAGTGTGACAGATATTTACATCTGTGGAATTTTCTAGTCCATTCTCACTTTAAAGAATATTCCACACAAAAAGCAATCTAAAACTATGAGAAAGTAAAATATATCTAAATTCTAAAAATATTACACGTACTGCTTCAGGGTAGATATTTGATAAAAATAAAATATTTCTGACCCTTTAATATATATATATATATATATATGAATAAAACGACATCAAAACGTTTTTGGTTAAAAATCCCGAAAAATATTTACTTAGGAATCCATGAACATTTAAATAAACTAATTTCATCCTTTAATTATCAGAACAGATATGTTAATTTTTACTAAAAGTAGGTTGACAATTATTTAAATTAATGGAATTTTCTTGTTCTTAACCCCCTTAAAAATGTGCAGAAGTCAATCTAAAACTTTGACAAAGTAAAAATTTTTTTCTTATAAAATATAACATTCATCACTTTATATATAAGTCGTGATTTAAAAAATGAACACGACATATATTTTGTACCAAAATAAAAAATAAAAAAACAATATCAGAAATTTCTGGTTAAAAATTCATAAAAGTATGTAATTCTAATTATAAATATATTTATTTAAATCAATACTATTATTTAAGTCAATTAATCGACATTCGTTTTTTAAGAGTCACGAACAGATATTTTCATGTTTATTTAAAGTAGGTTGAAAATTATTTACATTTATGGATTTTTCTTGTTCTAAAAATTTACTAGAAAATATATTTCACGCAAAAAGCTGAATAAAACTGTGAGGGGGGAGATACTCTTTCCTTGTAAAATATTGCATCTATCCCTTTAATATATGTCTCTCTCACTATATATACATATATATATCCGACATTTTCTGCTTAAAGATTCGTCAAAGTATTTAATTGGATATTATATCAACATTTAATCATTTATGCTACATATTATTCCTTTAAGTGTTACGAACACATATTTTCGTGTTTATTTACAGTAGGTTGAAATTATTAACATTCATAACTTTTTCCTACTTCTTAACACATAAAAAAAAATATTCCTTGCAAAAAGCAACCTAAAACTATAATAAAGTTAAACAGTTTTTATTTTTAAACTATCGCATGCAATCACCAATTTAATTTGAAATCGAAATAGATTCTCAGGACAGAAAAAAAAAAAAAAAAAAGTCACACGAAATTAATCACTTGAAGCTTTAAAAAAGTTAAAGCATTAACTACCTTTTCAAATTCAATTTAAATTAGCCATTTTCTCTCAATGGCCGCTTGTGATGCAATTATGAATGCATATTTTTCCAAAATGGAGGTTTAATTGTTTCACTTAAGACTTAAGTCATGCATTAAAGTGATTGGAGTTTGTTCTATCAAACTGTTTAACTGCGCTATTTAACGTTTCCCGTCTTGATTTAAATACGATAGGTCTACCTCTTAATAAGAAGTCGTTGTTATGCTTTAATTTCCCTTGGAGTATCCGATTACGGAAGGAAAAATTGGACTTCTCTTTGCCTGGTAAGATAATACTAATTATGAGGAAAGCGAAAAGGAAAAATAATTGAAAACAGGCTCCCGCAGTTAACAAATCAATTTCGAATCAAGCAAAATTTAAGGCTACAATTTCATTGATTTAAATGGAATCTTTTAATAACTTGGAGAGATTATCTTGATTGTTTCACGGGAATCGCTTTCGATTCTTATTGATTCAGATCGAGAATTTAATTCAAGATATTACTTTTTGTGATAGTTTTAATTTAAGCAAGACATTTTTATTAGGAAATCTAATTTGCAATATCTAAAAAGAAATTAAAATATAATGAAAATATTTTATTGCTTTAGTGATTAATTTGGTTGTAATAAATATGTTACGTTTCAATTATAAATTTATAAGACACATTTTAAGAGAATAATCGAAGAGGATTAAATTTGTTTTATTAAAAAAAAAAAAAAAAAATGCATGTGGATGAAAATTAAAAAGTTTAAACTAGACGTTTCTTTGAATACTGCCTGATTTAAACATGATATTCATAATACAATTATTTCCGTTTCAAGAAGAAAGTAAAATTTAATGACTTAATTTAATAGTAATAAAAATTATAATATTTTTTATTGAAAATTATAGTACGTTATGGACATCAGAAAACTTTCTTCTATATTTCCCTATACAAATTATTCATTGAAATTATTTTTCATAATGATTGCAGACGGTTTTCATCTCAGACAAGTATAATCACTAAATGTTGAAAGAAAGTGAATTTTGAACACATCTGAGGAAATGCTCTCCCCCCCCCCCTTAACATAGAAAAAAATTCAATAAATTTGTTTTAAATTATCACATATTTGTGATTTAACCTTTCGTTTTAAAAGTATTGACGAATTCTATTTAAAGAAACCCATATTGTAAATCCCCGTCCCCGGGGTACTTCATGCGATAAGTAGTCCTTAATATATTGGATGTATTTCCCTCCAGGGAAGTACTTTCTACGTATACAAAAAAGTTTTACTGGTTGAATATTACTTTTAAAAATATTTGTTTCTTAGTTTAAATTTGGAAAGTTAAAAACTATTCTTATTTTGTACATTTATACGAAATTTTGTTCTATACTACCATATTATAAATTAGGAAAAATGTCATGAAAGCATCACGTGTTCAGCAATTGATCCCCAAATGAAATCAGCACTAATTTATATTATGTGGTCCAACTAAATATCAAGTTTGGTTACATTCCGTTGATTGGCTCGTGTGATACAGAGAACACAAAATTTTTGAAACATACACGCACACAGATAGACAGAGAGACAGACAGACAGATACTTTGTAAAAACGTTCAAATCCTATTTAAGACATATGGAAACGTATAAATCCATCGAAAACCGGAGGTCACATATTTTCACTAAATCTTGGGAATTACTTAAATAATGACTTTGTGCAGATTCAAACTTAAAAAAAAAAAAAAGAAAAATTTTCAAGCAAATATCTCTCCTAATTATGGCCAAGAGGTCTCCTTACGATACCACTATTGAACTAATGTATTTCATCAAAATAAAGTCTAAATATTAATAATTTAAAAATAAAGGAAATTATTGACTTTTCATTCTCTATAACATTTTAAAAATCAGAATAAAATTTTCATTTATAAATTTGAACATATTCCTATATGATTTATTATTTATAATATATATATATATATATATATATATATATATATTTATTTATGCATGTATATTTAATTGTAACGCTTCATATAACATTAACACACACACACACATATATATATATATATATATGTGTGTGTGTGTGTATATATTTTAAAAATGATACTATTTTATTTATTTATTTATTTATTTTTTATTTAAAACGCAGTAAAATGAAGAATAACAGTCTGTGTTGGTGTTGGTGTTTGGGAATAAGGCTGATTGACTGCTCTAGGGTCCTAGGCCTGAGGAGGAGTGCTTTCCATGGAGGTCTTTCGAAGGGGGCCTAGCCCGTATTTACGCAAGTTTAGGAGAAAACCATGGAAAACTCAGAACGACTAGGCTGACGAGCGGGACCTGGGATCGAACCAGGCACCTCACAATAACAGTCTTTTAAATGCCATAAAAATACAAGTTATCCTATACGAATTACTTAATAAATAAATAAATAAATTACTTGAAAACTGCAATATAATTTTAATAAAGTAGTTAATTTATTTGTCTTTATCAATTAAACAAAATTGTATTTATTCTCTTCAAAATTACTTTAACTTTAATATACTATTAATTTCTACAATTTTTTTAATAACACTAGATGATGAATTGAACCATAATTTTAAATTGAACCACATAGTTATTATTATGAAATCAGGTTGATGAAATGAAAGTGAACCAAGGTTTAAATTCCAGCAAAAAATTATTATTATTGGAAGGACAAAATAAAAACAATTTATGACAAAATAAAAACAATATTATGTATGGTGAGAAAATATGTTATATATGCGTATGTATGTGTTGTGTGTATATATATACACAAACGATATTATTTGAAAAAGAAAATCTTTAAAAGATTACAAGAATACAGAAATTGTAACCCGAAATTTCGTTATTGTCTCCACAAATTTAATGGATTTTTCTTCGAGATATGACACTTTTACCTAAACATTGTTACAGGTCAATTACAATTTAGTTTTTAAAACATCGTATTTCGTAAAAATATCACATCTAAAAGTTTATTTTTTGGTTTGTTTAGCAATGAACAAGACAAATAAAAGAATGGTTTATGTTAAAGTAAATAAATAAAAAAAAACAGTTAGAAAAAACTTGAAATTAATATTTCTTCGTTCTTTATTTTATTAAATTACTCAACTATAATTCACAATAAAATAATTGACAAAGATATAATATAGATAATTCATAATTGTATATGCGATAATAAAATAGATATAATAGTAATATAATAATAACATAGATATAATAGTACATAGGTCTGGGTATATGATATAACTTGCATATAGGCTTTTATACGAAATCAGAAAAAATACATTATTTTTTAATATTAATAATATCTTAAAATTGTTTATGTATTTTTGTTTTCTTAATACTAATTATTATAATCATAGAAATGTTTAATTTAAGTCATTAAATATAAAAATTATGGAAGATATAGTTTTCAAAACTTGAAATAAATGCCCCTTAAAACTGGTGTTGGAAGATGAAGAAAGTAAACAAAAAATCATATAAATTTCGAAAACGCGTAACAGTTGTTTCAGGTAGAAATAATTAAGCATGACCTTCCAGTAGAAATAAATAAATAAAATGTGTAGCAATGCAAATGTAATATAACTGATTTAAAGTAGCGCTGGCATAGAACATTTAAGAGAGAAAAACATTGAAGCCAGCTATTGACGCTAACAGCTATTGAGGTGTTAATAAATAACTATTAAGCTATTAATGAAGTTTACGAAAAAAAAACAGCCAAGATTGAAGTTAGAATATAATTTTAAATGCTTGAATTTTAATTTTTAAATGGATTTTACTATTATTTTTCAAAAATATATTTGTTTCCTTTATATAAAAAAATAGAGAAAATAAATTAAATAAAAATATTTTGGATGACAAGTTTGTCCTCCATGTGCGTGATTTTTACGACATTTAATGATAACTTAATGACAGTTGTCGTTATGCTGGCGTAAACCTTAGGCATAGTTACAAATAGTTGCAAATGGGCATAAAGCACATACAAATTATTTTTTCATTGATTCGTAAAGCATAATTTTTTTCTAAAAATTATGCATTGCATTGATATAAAAACCAATTTTACCCCAATTATTTAATTGTTATATTACTAGGAGTAAAATCCATTCATTCTTCATTAAAAATATATATATATATATATATATATATATATATATATATATATATAAGTATGCTTCTCTTTTTCCTTATGTCTTCCCATTTTGTTTTCAAATTTATTCCAATAAGGCTACTACTAATAGTTCAACTAGAGTAATGTTCTTTAGAAATCAAAATTGCATATAAAGCTTGTTTCATGTAACTGCTGTGTATGACTTTAATGGCTCGACTGTAATGCAAGAAATAGTGTTAATAAAATCTATTACAAAAGAGAAATTTTATTTTCCGCTACTGTCTAAATTATAAAAACAGAGGAACTTTTCTTTTTTACATTTAGCCATTATGTCGTTTTTCATTTTTCTTAATACATGTCGCACTCCACCCATAATGTGAAGCCACTAATTTATTGAGTGGAAAATGACTCACTTAACAATTAGTAGCTGTTTAAAAGAATGTTTTATTTTCTTCAATTACTTGAAAAAGGTGGTACGTGTTAAAGAAAATTAGGCACTTTTATTGCTCGTCAATTTGGTATCCCACCTGTTCCGATAAAACTACGTGAAAGTAAAACAGTTAATGAAAGTACGCCAACTACATAAGAGGAAAAAAAGGAAAATAAAAAACACGGTATCATTACTAAAGAACAAACGAGAAAATAATTTAACTACCAATGTGTTATTGACAGCTTAGTGATAATACATTTTCGGTGATTTAGTTTTATGATAAATATTTGTTGAACCTACATTTATTTTTTCTACAAAAATGAATGTATTTATATAAACACGCGCGCATAGATTCATACATGAATGTATGAAACACACATAATAAAAGTATAAAGCTTATTGTTAAATTTATTTAGTGTACTCATCCGTATATATGATGTGCTGAGCCATAAAACGGTGAAATATTTTACAATAATTTGGTAAATTATACGATCTACTGCAGAAAAAGAAATAAATATGTTTCAACAACTAAAGATAAAATAAATCTTTGAAAATTCTGAGCACAAAAACTGGTTCAATCCGACACAACATTTTAAAAACTCAATGCGATTAATTTAAATAATTGATTTTTAATTTTTCTGAAATAAAACAAAAAAAATGTTTAGAAAAAAAAAAGTTTCTAAAACTGGTATAATATTAATCATGTTATCGATGAGTCTAATTGAGCTTTAGTTGACAATGAAATAAACATGAAATGACAATGAATTAAACGACGAAATACTCAGATAACATTGGTTACCATAAATTGATGCCAAATTGTGGTTCTAAAAGGGATTTTCAAACTAAGTTATTGTTTGCTTCAGTTCAGTTGATAGCAGTCAGTTCAAAAAACCTGTTTTTGATTATACATATTGTTTGACAAGAAAAAGAAAAATTAGGGAAAGTTTGGTTTGTTGGTTGGGTTTTATGTCGCACTAGTGCTGCACAATAGACAAATGGCGACGGCCTGGGACTCACCCCGAGAGATGTTCCGGAGACATACCATCTCAATTTTGGCCTAGACGGAGAGGATGGTTTCCCCACTTCGGTGACCTCCAGAGGTATAATTTCATTAGGGAAAAAAAAATTGTAAAATACTCGTCAGGACTTTATAAAATTTAAATACACCAAATGATAATTGGCAATATTAGTATTAAAATTTTTACTATATTTTTCTTATTTATCTTTATTATAAATTTATTTATTAATATCTAACATTATTATAGATGTAAAGACAGAGATATACACATAAATCACATTTACCGCTAAAGAATAATTTATTTTGAATATTTTAGACGGCTGTGGAAGCTTAACCAGAAATTTTGTTTTCGTTTAAAAATTCACATAAAACAGATCATGTTTGTTGTATAAAATTAATTCTTATTTGTAGTATAATTTATAAATGAAATATGAAGAACATTTTTAAGCCAATTCTTGGTTTTATATATAAATTACAGACATACATTTGTTTTTAAGACAAATTCATTCAGAGAATGAGGTTTTTCATTTTTCGTTTTTTAGTTTTCTAGAAACAAATACAATGAAGGAAAAAAAAAAAAAGAGAGAGAGAGAGAGAGAGAGAGAGAGAAAGAGAGAGAGAGACGAATTGTAGAAAAGCAGATCTTATTAATTGTATACAGAATTTGTGATTATATTTGATTTAGTGTTATGATATACCACATATTAATTCCAAAATTTAACTTAAAATAAAAGTTATTATTAATAATATTAATATTATTGTTATTATTATTATTATTATTATGTATGCAGCATCCTTCTTTAATGCCTTTTTCAAGAGAAAGAAAATCGATTTTCGGACAAATTTAAGCAAATGAATAATTATCGTTTTTTTTTTTTTTTTTTTTTTTTTTTTTTATTACCCGACTACCTACCGTAGGTTTGTGTTGGACATAATTGATTAAAAAGTAAGTGAATTACAATTGAATTACATTGAAATTACAATTATAATTATTTTACTGTCAATCGATTAACAAGTAATTGATTACAAATAAATTGAATAAGTAATTCAATTTATTTGTAATCAATTACTTGTTAATCGATTGACAGTAAAATAATTATAATTATAATTTAATTGTAATTCAATCACTTTTTAATAAATTATGCCCAACACTGCCGCAGGTAATGGAAGTATTTTATTCAGTCAAAAAAATTCGATATCGAGTCTTCAAATGATTTACATGTTTTAAGGTCTCCTCAGTTCAAATAAGTGGTTTTCGGCAGTTGGTCAATGTGTGTGTATATGTGTATGTGTAAATGTGAGTGGAGAATCTTCTAACAATCATATTTAACTAATCATATATCCTAAACTAACAATAATAAAGACACAAAATGATAATCTTCAAACTTTTGATGAAAACTGGTAAACGGGAAGGGGGACATTCGAAACTGGAAGTGGGGCCGTAAGTCCGTATCTCAAAAACGACTCTAACGATTTTCTTCAAAGTTTCTATATAAATACCCTATTAGATGTCCTTTCACATGTCATAGTTTGTTAGTTTAGAAAAATTGATTGGCTCCCTGTCTAAGTAGCTTAATTTGAGGCCCCGCAGGTTTTTTTTTTTAAAACGGTGTAAATTTTTTTTTTCAGTCTCGCAATAACAACTCCCTTTTAGATATCCTTTCTTATGTAATTGTTGTTTTTCGGTCATCATTTGAGTTTGCCAAGTTTTAGTGAAAGCCGGTATCTCAAAAACGGCTACATAAAATAAACCCCTTTCCATATATCATTTCGCATATATTACGTGATTATTACAGAAAAATTGACTGTCATCCTGATTAAATAGGTCATTTTTTGATCTCGGAAATTGGTGTTTCAAAAATCGGCTCTAACATTTCTTTTCTTTTTTTTTTTTTAACTCGCTATGTAAGGTAAACGCACCAGTAGTGGACACTTTTAATTTTAAACTCGGAAAATAAACTACCTAATAATTCTGAAGATTCGAGCAATGTTCAGGAAGGAAGTTATAGTCCTCTACTGTTAAACCTTTTAACTCAAAATAATTCCGGCCATTAGTTTTAAGATAATATCAGTTTAACTAAAAAAATTTGCACTTTTTGTGATTTTGCCGTTTTCTTCGTATCACTTTGAATAAGGAAATGAAATTTTATTTCCTCTCTCACTGTTTATTTTTAACTGATTTCTTCTACCTTTTGCTTTTATAAGACTAAAATAAGTATGCAGAATTCTTTTCTTTTGCTGTTTTTTAAATCTTGTGTTAACACATAAAATTTTTGTGGATGTCCACTACTGGTACCAAAACATGTCATCATGAACCATAGTAGACAGTTCTGTCTACTGTTGGCTCATGTGACTTTTAAGGTCAGATCCAGTAGTGGACACGATTCTGTAATCTCACAATTTTAGAGTTGAGTTCAGTGTTTTTAAACGTCACTCTAAAGCTACGCATTTAGCAAATAGAGCCGGTCTGAGACTCACTCCTAGGAGGGTAAGGAGACATGCTATCACAATTTTGATCTTCTGCAGAGAAGGTGGATCTCAGGCTTTCCCAAATTCAGAAAACTGAACAAAATGGAAATTCACTTGAATCATGATATAATCTTCGGAAATTTTAATTTTTTTATTCGCATTTCATTTTTTGGGTTCAATATTGGACTAGTTAGTTAAGTTCGGTTCCCATTGAAACATAGATATTGAAATAACACAACTGCAGTCAGTGTTTAGAGGATTGATCATGAGTGAATTTTATGTCGCACGGCACTAGTGCTACACAATGGGCAGTTAACGACGGTCTGAAACTCACCCCTAAGGATAGTCCAGAGACATTTAATAACACTCAAAAGTTTTACTTTGATGGGAACATGGAGGACATTGCGGCCACAAGAAGAAAATTGTGATGGGATATCTCCTGACTAGCCTTATTAGTGATTCCCAGACTGTTTCCAATAACCAATAGTGTAGCACTAGTGCGACGTAAAATTGCCTCAAATTTCAGCCCTAAATGTTGGCCTCAACGAGGATTCGTGTATGTGAGGATAAACTGCTAAAACGGGTCTGTCCCCAAAACATAGACACGTTTGGTCACCTTAATTTTAAAGCAAAAACTCAAAGGTGTCCACTACTGGAACAAAAAAGGGCCCCACTACTGGCTCATTTTAAGCTCTCCGGATTTTTGATTTTTTACATATATAAATGCTAGAGTTAGCAATTTTCATAATACAGTCGGGTTAAGAAATATTTAGTAAAGTTATACAGTATTAATTATTTTTTTAAACTCTAAAATTTGGGAAATTACACAAAAAATAGCCAGAAAATGTCCTTAAAGTGGTCACTACTGGTGCGTTTACCTTAAATTCTGTTCTATATGTCTTTACTCATATATAAGTTTTCTCTTAGAGGAAAATTGTTAAGCTTTCAATTTGTTAGGTCAATTTTAAGTCGTCTGACCACATTATCTCCAAAAAATTGTGAGTAATAGAAGTCGTTTGGTTATTACGCACCAGATTTTTATTTTTATTTTTTAATTTCATTAAATCTGTAAGCGTTAGCCTTTAATAAATCATTTTGCTTTTTAATTCTGTTTTAATCTTTTAAGCACATTTAATAATTCCAAATAATAATAATATTATTTCTTTTGTTCTCTAAATTTTTACATAAAATACATTTGTAATTTATCCGTAAAGAAACTTTTCATTTTTTCCCAGATGCAGTTTTTTTTCCTTCACACACACGCACACACACACACACACACACACACATATATATATATATATAAAGAGAGAGAGAGAGAGAGAAAGACTAGGAATTTTTTAATGGGGAAGACAGCAAGCAGTCTAGTGTCTGGAGCCAAAATGTCATTTTCAAACGAACAGTTCTTCAAAGCATTAATCTTCGGAGGTATTCTGTTCTGTCTTGAAAACAATTGTTGGAATTTATTCGCTATGTTAATTTCACACAGCAGAATGGAAGTGGAAAATTTCGATTACTCGCATATCAATATTTTCACGTTCTATTGAATAACAAGCTGAAAATCATATTAAGGGTTATTTTTATACATATTGAAGGCTTTTTATTACATATTAATATACGAATAAGTCTTAGCGCATTTAATATTTTGACATTTTTTTTTTTTTTTCTGCTTAGGGAAAGACATTAGATACGGGACGTGTCTCTCCAAGTCACATACAAGACTTTGTTCTTCTTTAGTTTTAACAACAAGTAAAGGAATTTAAGGCTATTTTTTATGTCACGTAAAGTACCAGAGGTAACAAGGTTCTATTCAGTGACAGCATATGTCCTGGTAGTATACATATTTTATACGTCCGATTTGAATAAATGCATTGCTATTCTGACTGTATAAATGAGTATGAACTTTGGATGAAGCTTAACGTCTTTTAGTGTTAAAATATTTTTTATAATATCTTTTATCAATCTTTGAAATTTTAAACTGAATTGTTAATCATATTGCATAATCCAGTAATTATAAATATATATATATATAAATGATTTAACATTTACAATATTTATAAAATTATCGAGTATTTTTTTTTTTTTTCAATTTCAAAATTCTAAAGTTTTATGAGACCATTATCGTTAAGAGGTAAACTAATACTTATATCATACTATACAACATTGTGCTAATTTTTCTATACATTATTATAAAATTATGAAAAATATTTATACTTCTGATTTTTACTTATATATTTCTAAAAGCTTACCGAAATTCAAAAGAATGAGATCAATGCCTGAATGAAGCGAATTCTAGCACGCTTCCCTTGAGAGCAACCGATCCAACAAACTCCTGTTGAGGTTGAAACGTGACAAATTTTGACTACGCGTCGGAATAGAATTTATTATACGCAACAGAATAGAATAATTTTGTATTATTATATGTATAAGAATAAAATAACTGAATATAGCCTGAAAATACTTATTAAATAATTCTAATGTCGCAGGAAAATTATGCCGCAATATGCTATCATATCTGATATTTAGGATTGATAACAATAGCATAATAAAAAATAGTTTTATCTTTACATTCCGACATATCGGTTAATATTCAATTTTAACCATCTTCAGGGAAATGATGTACATAAACTATAAACATAATGTTTATAGTTTATGTACATCATTTCCCTAAAGATGGTTAAACTATTTTTATATGTAAGTGGAATAAATTTCTTTATTAATAGCATAATATGATGAAAATAATTTCTTTGCAAGTTAAGTTTTAACTCATCGTCTAAAAGATTATTTATAGGTTTAAAATATTTTTAAAATATATCAAAATTTTCATATTTTTATAACATGATAAAGTCAGAAATTTTTAACTTTTTGTTTGACTTGTGAAACAGTATTCTAAAAACACATAACGCCACAAAATTTCTAGTACAATTGGATTATTTAACTTGCAAGAAATGCTGTGAAAATCCTTGATTTCTCACTAGAAAGCTTTTAAAGAAACCCGTGATATCCAAAATAACATATTCAAAATAACATATTATCTCTTAAAATTTAATTTCTCAGCCTCCTTTCAAACAATTTAAAGAAAATATTTATTGATACTTAAAAAGTGCGACCATTTAAAACAATTCATCTATCAAAGCAGAATATTTTAAAAGTTCACATATGATTTTAAAAAGTGTAAATGCCTGCAACAAATTATGTCATGCTACTACGATTTTTCCTGTAAGAAATAATGTAAAGAAACCGTTTAACATTATTCATCTCCTTTTCCAAAAAAATTAAGAAAACTTTTCTGATACTTATAAGCTAAGGGACACTTAAAACCCTTGGTCTAGAGAGCCAATAAATCTTCCTCTAAAAAAAAATATAGTGCTGAAAAGACACTTTGATGACCATTTATCGATTGAAGTGGCGTGCTTCTATCAAGAGGCTGAGATCATTTTTCAGGTGGCTTACAAAGTAGGGTAAATGAGGAACCCCTAACTTTCTTTTCACCCAAGTTACCCATCCATATGTTGGACCTTCTGGGCTTTTAGGGCGATAAGAGTTTGTGAATACTTTTTTTATTATTATTATTTTACCATTTTTAAATGTCGAAAGTGTATTATGACGATAAGGTGTGCCTCACTTCAATCTATCATGCTTAAACCTCAGCACAGCATTCACCAATAGCATAGTAATAAATGCACTTAAAAAGAATGGACAGATTACGTGAAATCTGAAATATTATTATGTTACCTCACAGAATTTCTTTTTCATTTCATTTTATTATATTGTTTAAGAACTAGGAAAGATATAATTTCACAAAAATAGCAATGTCTTCTTGATTCTCACGTAAAATTGTACAAATGAAAATAAATCTGGACTGTGCTTAATCTGTTACATTAAATTAAACTAAAGTAATTTTGTTTAACATCAAATAAATTTAATTATTATTTGTGCTACATAGCAAATCAGTATCTCATAGTCAATATATGGCTAGACATTTTGTAAGTTTTAAATAAAATAAGTGGTCAAACTAGTTTTATCTTTATAATGAACAATCGGATTTCTTATGCTATTCTCTCTCTCTCCCTCTCTCCCCCTCTCCCTCCCTCCCCCCCTCTCTCCCTCTCTCTCTTTAAGATGTGAAACCGAACAATTTTTAAAATAGATTTAAATTTCATTACTGCGAAACAAAAAAAAGGTGATTCATTTAATTATTTATAATTTTAAATAAGTATAAAATATTAATTTTCAAACACTATAAAGCCAAATTTTGAATGTTAAATTTTGTAATGTAAAACTATAAAAATATTCAGCTCTTTTGTTTTTCACATTTCGTTTTACGCAGTCACTTTTTTATACGACATAAATATATGAATTAAAATGCTTTCAAATATAATGTGGCTTAAATACGGTTTAAATTATAAAAAAATTAAAGAATATGTAACATTGGTGTTTCTTTTTTCTGAAATTTTATTATCTGAGAAACTGAACTTCAACTTTACGCCTGTTGATAAATAACATATTTCATAAATTAGGCTCGAACTTTTTATATATATCTTTTAATGTGAATGAAAAATTGTAATTTTTCATCTGAACATCTTAATTATTCCATGGAAATATTTTTAACAAAAAGTGAGCGGTTTAGCCTTTTTGATATAGCCATTTAACCTAGTTCAGTTTAAAGTTAACACTTTGCCAGACATATTGGTGAAATTCATTATATATATATATATATATATATATATATATATATATATATGATAAAATGCTATCATAATCTTCAAGAACCAATATCGATATAACCAATAATAGTTCTATTAAAGATATGAAAATATCCAGATTACACACATGGTTATTATTCCCAAAATCCAATTTAACAAATAAGGAACTGATTTAAAAATAAAATGATAAATTGCAAATTATAATAAACAAGAATGTCAATCCATATCGAAATTTAATAAAACGGAACAATGATAAACTTATCAAAAAAAGAAAATCGTTCAAGAAGCTATAACTGATAACACAGGTCTACATCTAAAATTTTGATTTCATAATTTTGGCTGATTTTTATGTTTCTCAGGGTGCTGAAACCGAAACTGAAGCCAGTTTTTGTCTATCACGTATAGATTTTAGCCAATACAGGGTGCCTACCGACACAATTTCTTCCGTAACTCTTCCACCAATATATTTATATGGTAACTTTTATATGTTTCCATAATTAATCATGGAAACGTACTAGAAGCTACAAAATTGAAGAAATTGTGTTGGTAGACACTCTGTATCACAAAAATTTATATGTGCTAGAGATAAATTGGCTTCCTTTTTGGATTCAGCACACCAAAAAACACATGTATCAGCTAAAATTATCAAATCAAATTTTGCCAACATTATTTTTGTAGACCTGCGTAATTTAAACAGGTAAGTGGGATTTTTTATTAACAGTCCTCCTCCCCCGCCCCCATTTTTTTTTTTTTTTTTTTTTTTTTTTTGGTCAATGGTCTGCTGATCTCATTCTATTATAACAAAAGGTAATAGTGCGATACATGATCAACTGGTTATGCAACAAAGTCATTCCACGTTATTACTGTCCATTGCGTAGAAAACCAGAGCTTATTTAATGAAATCTATAATTTGGTATCCAATATTGCATTGGTATTGCTAAATAAGCCACGTGTTTTAACTATATTTAATAACTCTAACAATAATGTAATTTGCCTTAACTACACAATGGTAATGCATTGTTTTCAGTTATGAATATTATTAGAATTTTAAACAGATGTTGATAGCTTCTATTTACTAAAGTCTGACGAAAGTTCCCAAATCTTCAAGTACACCGCCATAGACATTTAAGTATAAGGTATTGCAGTCATGTAAACTGATTGTTGTACACTTCATCGTATGGTTCTCTAAGACAGTTTTCAAACAAAATAATGCTTGAATTATTATGGCTTGCATTCAAAACTTCATTTTGTAAATTCAACTTTCTTTGGTTAAAAAGATTCTCATACATTTTGCTAACTGAACATGTATAGAACATTTTACGCCACCAGATGCGTGTTACTCGGAATATCGAAGTTCTCACACAAATGTTCAAAAAGTGTTTGCACAATTGATTGATGAATGAAGTTTGAAAACTATTCCTTTTGTAATATGTTTTGCAGTCAGAATACAAAAATTCTAAGCGCTATTATTTTTAATATTTAAATTATAGCTGCAAACAATTATTCGAGTAATGCAACATTAGATCACAAGCGACACTGAAATAATTTAGATGAGATTATTGTATACTTTAGGAACTGTTTCAATGACAGCATTTTTATTTTCATTGATTTATTTATTTTTTAATGAAAAAATAAAAAATTAAAATATTAACCACTTTTGAAATTTTATCATGGTATAAAATATATTCCCTGAATCAAATCAGTAGCATTATACGTCACAAGATTTTTCTTCACATTGCTTTATTGTTAATGTTTAAAAAAATATACAAAAGAGAGATCTGTATTTGAAATGATGAAAAAAAAATTAATACTCGCTTGAAAGAAAACTATTTGTTTGGTTTTAGAATTCGATGAAAAGTTCTCAGATTTTGATGGCCTAGAGAGGATCATAAGTAGTGTAAGAAGTAAACGGAAAACCACACAATTCCATCCAGAAGAATACATTCTCAGTCTGTGCTCTCAACACCAAGTGAGAGAAACCGAATGTTATCATTGCCAGGATATGAGCTTCAACCTCTATGTTTATTTTGGGAGTGAAAATGGAAGCGATTGAGCTAGGCACATATTATTTTCCCTTTTCCTGCCGCCCAAAGAAAAACACTTGGAGATTTCGTCCCCTATTAACATTTTCAGCAACCCAAAGCTCCCAGATTCCCTACTACTTCCGCCTATAAGTGCATTGAAAGATAGAGTTCCAGTGAAAAAAAAAAAATACCAATGTAACTCTAATTAGCTTTTAATATTCGTTGTAATCCAACTGACGTAATATTTGGGCATAACAGGGACTAATTCATTTAAAAAAAAATATTTCCAGTTTCTGACCAGTTTCATTTAATTACAATAATCTAACGTTTCCTGTATAAAACTAAAGGATATATTTAAAATCACAATTTTTGACATTTAATTGAAAATATTTTGAAATTACTACTAAAGCAACATAGCAATAATTTTCAATCTAACATTAGTGAATTTAATTTGATTTAATTCATTTTACAGTTAACGTTATTTCATCATATCTTTTACTGAATATCCACGTACATCATTAATTTATTTACGTAAAATGCTAAGGCAATTCTAGAAAAAAATATTAATTTAAGACCTGACGACTGCCAAATATTATCAGTTTATGAATGCAATAGAAAAATTAATGTTCTAATCTATGTTCAATTATGGGGAATAACAATCCAAGGTTATTCATTACTTGGTGCATACTCCATAATATAATTTTCACCATAAAAAAACACGAGAAAAAATGATGGAAGTCTAATTTTTCAAAAATTGTTTTCTCCAATTTCAAGTCCATGTTCTTTAAAATTAGTACTTTTGGGGGTTACTGAATCGGGGAGTGTCCCCTTCCCGGACGATTAAACTTGTGATGTCATATCTGCGAACCACCTGTAAGGGTGAATCCCATACCGTTGCCGATGGCTCCCTGCATAGGTCTAGTGCGACGTTAACTTAACTCAATCTCTACCAATTTAGAGTATTTTAAAATGTGATGAATTTTAAAAACGAATCAACAGAAATATGTTTTTTTTTAAGTGTGTTTTAAAATTTCAGAAACATTTTAGTAATACGCAATTCATGATAGGAAACTTCAAATTTTATAATGATAAAAATGTATTACAAATATGTCTGTTAGTAAATAATGTTAAAATGAAATTTTCCTATAGGGTTTTTTACGATAATTATTTACTCTTAAGCTGCAGCGATTCATGTTTATTAACCTCAAGTTACAGACAGGACAGTATTATTTACATTTTTTGGAGTTCAATTCCCATCATCAACATTTTTAAATTTAATACTTACTACGCTTTTAAAAGTCATTTTCTTACATTTTAAGTAATTTTTAAAAAGACAACATTTGCATTTATTACTGAAAATATATATATATATATATATATATATATATATATATATATATATTGCTTTAAAAGTATAAAGACAAATAAATAAAGCCGTTTAAAAAGCAAAACGCATTTGTTCATACGTAAGCTCAAATAGTGAGTAATAATTATGGAAAAGTACATTACACAGTGAGTTATTGTAACTTTAAATTTCTCCATAGGTTAAAATAAAACATTAAACTTCAATTTAATCTATCGGGGAATCCACAGACAAACAGAATTTCTTAATACTTACATTTTATAAATTAGGTTTACCCCAATAAGATGTTTACATGAGATAATTTCGATGTTTTTAAAAAATATTGCAGATATTACTGAAGTAAAATTCATTGATTTAAAAATATAAAAAGTGTAACAGGAAAATTTAAAATTTGAAATACGTTAATATTCTATATAAGCTTTAACAGTGACTAACAATTATGAAAACATATATTAAGAAGTGGGTAATTTTAATTTTAAAATTTTCCACAGATTAACAAAAATCACTATTCTTCGACTTCATAATTTGAAAGTTTAGCAGACAAGATTTCTCACTGCCTGTTCTTATTTTTTCCTTTCCCTTTTTTAATTAGATTTTCAGCAATAAAAAATTTACAGCTGCTATTTCCTACGCTTTTAAAATTACATTTTCTTGCATTTTATGCTTTGTTTAAAAGGCAAAAATGTCTCAATTTTTACTTAAAAAACGTTATTGTTTTTAAAAAAGTCAAAGTGTAAAAAGCCGTTTAAGAACGGGAATACGTCAGTATCATTCATAAGCTAAATAGTAAATAGCGATTGCTAAAAAAACAATAGTAAGCAATAATTCCAATTTCAATTTTCCCACAGATTAGTATAAGATTTTTGAGCAGTATTTTTTTTATTATTATTAAATCTTCGTTTACTTCTTTTAATATAGTCGAACAGTGATACAAAAAATTATTTGAGATAAAAAAAAAAAAAAAAAAAAAAAAAAAAACACTGAGATTCTTTTTTCTCTCCGAAAACTTATATAGTCTTTATAAGACAAATAGTGTGTAACAAAATTAAAGAATTACGATGTTTATCAATATTCAAACCCAAAATATATGAAATGAGCATGATAACTATAGGGCTGTATATAAACCCAAAATTTAATGAGATATGATTATATATTATGACATCTATACAAACTCAAACAAGTTAGTTGGCGATGTTTTCAAAAGATTGAAGAGCCATCTACAAAGTATTTGTTAAACAAAAAAAAATCTGTAATTGTATCGCCTGCAAGAAGATAGTTGTTCAAGCAACTTACTGTTACATCAAAAATTCCGTGCAAAATTCTGTGCAAAATTCCGTGATCGTCTTCATAAATGTAAATTTTATTTATTTTTTCTTAGTGTATGAAGTATGATTCCGAAATACTCGATAAACAAAAGAAGTTTGAATGTATAATAGTAATAAAAAGGTTGACAATTTTATAATGTGTGGTATACAGAGCTTCCAACCTAATCCGGCAAATTGTTAGTATCGCCCCTTTTTCTACACCACTTAATTTTTAGAGTATTTGTTTTCTTCATTCATCGTAAATATATTTGAAGAGAATTACTCTAAATTTAAGTGGTGTAGGAAAAGGGGCGGTACTAACAAATTGCCGGATTTGGTTCACAGCTCTGGGTATATTGATCTAGCGGTTTTATATAAAGTGGATGTGGATCGGAACTCCACAAATGAGGTTGTACATTGAATAATAACAAAATTGTTTGACAACTGATAATTTATTAGATAATTGACAATTGACAATTTATTGATAATTGGTAATTTGTGGTTAGAGATTTTATATAACGAGAGAGTGAATTGAATTCTGGTTTGTTTAAATGTGTTAAAAACTGGTTTTAATCTGCCAAATTTAACAGTGAGAATAAAATACATTTCTCGTATACGTTACAGTGCCGCTACGGAAGTCACTGCAAAAACTAAAATATGTATTATTTTCTTTTAGAGAAAAGAAGCCATAAAACCACGACACTTTAATGTGTTGTTTTTGGGAACTTTGCAAAATTTCTGTATTTACCGCTTTCTTTCCACAAAAAGCAAAGGATGAATATTTCATATTTTATGGTGTCCGCTATAACGGAAATGTAAACATATTAATGACATATAGTTAACGTATGACAAATGGTCGAATCTTTTTAAGTGACTGTGAGTGATATCTCTAAAAATATATGTCAGCAGTTTCCTATTGCTGTTACCTGGAGCTAAAATAATTTTAGAATTTTTTTTTTTCGTTTATTGTAATAAATTTCTGTAACCTTATTGATCATTTTATGTTAAAAAATTACGTGAAAAATGATTTAGTAAAACAAGAACAACCTTAAAACATTTTGCAGCTATTTTAATTATGCTGATGAATCACAAAAACTTAACTTTCCAAATTGACGCAACGCAGCACTAGTGCGACGTTAAACCCACCTAACCAACCATAAAATTGACGTATTTATTCGAAAAATTGTAAATTGCTACCAGTTTTTTAAACAGTACTCGTATTTTGGACACACATACTTTGTATTCATCATAAATTTACAATAACTATTTTAACCCGTTAACGCTCAGTGTCCTCATTTGATGACAGTTAATAAAATAGAACATATATTTTTTGTGGTTTCTTGGAATGATTTCTGCATTTTAGTGACAGTTTATAGCATCAGTCTAAAGGATCCCTCAAAGTTTTATGTACCTGCTATTATTTTTTATTAAAATCACACAATCAACTGATTGGAAGAAAATCATATTTATTGAAATTTTATTTTTCCGACTGAGTGAAAATAATGCCTGGACCGGGAGTCGAACCCCGGATTTTTGATGTACAAAGATCCGGGGTTCGACTCCCGGTCCAGGCATTATTTTCACTCAGTCAGAAAAATAAAATTTCAATACCTGCTATTAATTATAATTACATAATTTGGATAATTATTTTCTATTTTTTCATTCATCGCACACACACACACACACACACACACATATATATAAATAATAATAATTATTATTATAACTACAATAATAATTCACCAATAAACATAATCATAATGTCTTAATCATCACATGTTGACCTTTTGATGAGATTGCTTAAGAATAAAAATTAAACTGAACTAAAGTAAAAATTGTAAGTTAAATCGTACATTTTCTGTAATTACTTAAAAGTAAATCACTTTTTTCACGTAAGATGGCGCTTCCTCACGTTACATTGAACGTTAAATATAAAATGAGAATTAGAAAAGATTAACGTTAAAATTAAATAACCCTTTTAAAGATTAATAACTATCACTTAATGCATTCATTTAATTCATTTCAGTAGCACCTCGATCGATTAATCGTTTCTTTACTTTTAATCTTTTCTTTTCACTAATGTTCGTTTTGGCAACCTGTTTATTTCTACTATCTCTGTATGGAATCACTTACATGTGGACTTATTAAAAATACTTATTCCATGTTTCAATTTCGGTTTGTGTTACTGTTTAATCTAATTTCCTTTTGTTGCAAGATAGATACTTGAGTTGTATATTGCTTGAATTAGCTATACAGATTTCCGAAATCTTACATTATGCTGACAGAGGTGCAAGTTTCCTGAATGTGAACATTTCTGGTTTTCAGCATTTAAAATTCTATTTTTCATTTCACGAATTCTCTTTCCTTTTATCGGATCCTTTTGCTTAAATTATCTCTTTCCATTTCTATTAATTGAAAAATGTTTCTATTGGTTAAATGGTTTTTGCAAATTATCTCATCGTTAGGCTTATGTGTTATGTTTGTGTCATTTCTCTTCTGCGTAAGTACTTTAACATGTTTTTACTAATCAGTGTAATCAAATTAAATTATCATTGTGACAATAATTTGATTCGAAATACATCTCCTTTAAAATTTCATATGTTGGTATTTTCATCTATCTTTCATTTGCTGTGTGCTGCAAAGGAATTAAATTATTCAAATTATATATATATATATATTTATATTGCGCAGATATACCAATTTAAGTCAAGTTGAATAATAATATGTATTACAATACTTTACTTTCGAGGTCTTTGTCAGCATATAATAGGAAATTAATCTGTTATCTCGAAATTTTTCTATCTAGAAACTAGCTAGAACACTAAACGTCCTGAATTGAGGATAAGCTCTAAATTTAAAACTATCAGAAAAATTGTTTAAATTTATCACATTTTGCTGTCAGTTGTCTGTATTAATTTAGAATTGAAATACTCATCACAATGAATTTTGCAAATTTAATTCAGGCGTTAATGGGTTAAGTAGAGTTAAATAAAATTTCTCAACAGATGAGGAAGTAAAAGAACAATTTCAAGATTATAAATTTACACGTCTCTATGTCAACACTTAAACATTCAAAATGTCAGTAATTCTTTAAGTTGCTCTGAACACATATTTTATGGTTTATTTTTTTCTTTGTGTTCTTCGAAAAGATTGATATTTATTTGTATTCTTCAGCTCAAGATGGCAACTTCATTTCAACTTGGCAAATACAGAATGTCTTTATCTCGTTTTCTCATCGCAGTTGCTGGTATTTTCGAAGATGGCACAGCAAGATAAGAAGACCATTTGCAACGTGGGCAAAGACACTTATGTCCCGTTTAAAAGTTCTAAGCTTGGGACAAAATGACTATTTTTAGGGGGTGCTATTTAGGAAAAAAGGTATCATGTGTGACCTAGATAGGAATAAACCCTAGAATATCATTTTACTAGGTAATTCAACAGCGTCAACATCAAAATTAGTTTTGAAACCACCGAGTCTAATAATAAAACTGCGATTGCTAAAGATTTTTCGCCTGTCTCACATGTCAGTTAACTTTATCTGATCTAAGATATAATGAATATTTCTTCTACAAATGAAGATGATGTAAATTTTCGGAAGAATAGAATACTGTTAGAAACAGTCAAATCTTCAAAGTTAATGGTGTTTTTCTGCTTAATATTTGTTTAGATTAATTAAAAAGTGCATAAAGAAACATATCGTTTATAATACCAATATACCTTATTTTAGCTATCTCTCTCGCTTTTTCTTCTTTAATTTGGTTTTTAGTTTTAAACTAAATAGTCACTATATTTCTAAAAATGAGTTTGTATCACTGAATTTATGAGACGTGCATCTTAAAAAAAATATTTTTATGAACCAATAAAAAATATGAATTCAAATTTTTACAAAGTTTTACGAGTAAGCAGATTGCTTGAAGTTGGTATTGAGCATTTTATATTACTTCAAGATCTAGAAATGTGATCTAATCCCCCATTATACCAATACAAAAATTTCTAGCTTTACGCCTATTAGAATGGTTTAAAAGTAATAGGTTTGTGTGATCTGAACTTAATTCCTTAAATTCCGACAGAATCGTGTAAAAAATATTGTATACAAAAATTACATTCCAACTTACACGTAGATATTTCAACAATCTATATCTTAGCAGCAAAATATGTTTGCAATGAAATATAAAAAATTTTGAAGGTACGTTAATAAAGTACAAGATATATTTATGCTAATATAGTAAAACTAATGAGAATTTTGATAGACAGAACAAATTTGAACTGTTGGAATAATTTGAAAAGTAATTTTTTTTAATAATGTACATTATCTCTAGCTTATTATTGAAACGTGTTTTATAAATGTATTTATTATTTTACAATGCATGTAGCAGCCTAGATCTACACATGACAATCGAAATCACTATACAATGAATACACTGTACATCCATACTTTTCATATATATATATATATTAGTTTGACCGCTAATTTTTATCACCAACTTACTCTTTTATAAACAGCATAACTCTAAGATTATGACTCAACAAATATTGACTTAACAAAACAGTACTGGGTGCCCATCTTTTAAGTAGGAATTATTACTAGTTCTTCAATAATTTTGCGGCCGACTGTACTTTGAATGAATTGCAATGAATATTGCCAATTACGACGACCACTACTATTGTTTTATAAAATAACATTTATTTGTTTTGGTTTTCTCTCTATGGGCATTTTTTTACCGTCATGTTTTATCAATTTTAGGTAGAAGATAATTGAAGTAGAGAGGAAAAAAAAAAAAGAAAAGACAAGAAAAGAAATAACAAAAATAATAATTTTGCAGTAACATATCGTACGCATTGTGATTTTATTCAAATTATTTGTATTTTATGTAACATAAAGCAAAATTTGTTTATGAAATTTATGTTAGAGTATTTTCCCTCTTATAGCAAAGAAACCAAAAAAAAAAAAAAAGTTGATAGATGTATATAAGCTTATGCAAGCAAATGCAAAGCATGATCTCTAACAATCTTCTTAATAATAAAATCATACATTTTACGAAACTAACGCTCGAAACTGATGTGATTGCTACAAAAGTGTATTAAAAAAAATGTTTATCCTTGGATGGGAATGAATAAAATTACGGAAAAAGAATGATTTAGCTGAAAAAAAAAGAAAATCGTCGCATTTTTAATAATGCATTTGTAAGGTTGAGACAATGGTAGGTTACCATTGGTTGAAAGTTGTGCTGGATCCAGCAACGCAATAAGTTGGGAGAGTTAAAAATGCTTCAGCGCCAGTAGTCCGTGAAATTTTAGGTTGGAATGGTTTTGTGTCAACATAGCGCTGCAACGGAGGAAGTAAGTTGCGGAGTGTATGCGAATGCGAAGTGGTTTTAAAGATTGGTTAAAGTGAAGAGACGGGGAGTTGATTGGAGGAGGTTAATTTCGTAAAGGTGGTGGTGTGAAGCAGAGATAGATCTGATGTCTGGATAAGTTAGAATTTGTAGCATAGTGTTTAAATTAGTTCATAGTTCGAAAGTTAAAGTCCTGCTCTGTTGGAGATAGCAGGTTTGACGTGTGTAGTAGTGTGATAGTGTTAGATAAAGTGAATGGAAAATTCTTCCGGCTTGGGAAGCCACCAGATAATTTGAGTTCACATCATTCAGTGAAAAAGAGTGCACCCGTCACTATTCTTCTGTTAGCTGCTGTGAATGAGATCTATTTTACAATTATCTAAAATATTTCTTATGCCTATATCCTAAAGTACTTAAATTACGCTGATTGAGTCAATCACGCCAGTTTAGCCTTCCATATATTCCAGTTAAATAAAACTCTTATTTTTATGTTACTCAATTGTCTCGTGCTCATATATTCATTAGTTACTTATATTTAGTTACTATACTTAGTTAATTGAGGTTAAGATGGGGTCTGCGGCAACGTAAACCTCACACATTGAGAAAAAATAAATTTTATCAGTGATTTGAAATAGATGAAATAAATCTAAAGGATAGATGTAATGCTATGTAAATACCGTTCTTTGGCGATTTAGATGTTTAATTTCTTGTTTCTCGCTAAAAACATTAAAGATTAGATTTAAAACGTTAAGCTGATTAAAACATTAAGTTAAGTCTGAAGACTATTAGATTTAAAACATTAAGCTGATTCAAACATTAAGTTAAGTTAGAGGATTATTAGACTTAAAATATTAAGTTAAGTTAGAAGATGGAAACCTAAAATAATAATTAAAATGTAATAAATAATAAAATAGTATAAATAGTAAAATAATAATAATTGGAAATATCGACTGTTAGGTAGGAGAAGAACGACTTGTATAATAAGAAAAAAACAAACATACAATAAATAAATAAATGAATAAATAAAAATTCATATACAGAAAAAGGTATTCTCTACCATGGTTTAAATTGATTGTTTTATTTATCATGAGAGAATATCTGATATTTTTAACAAATGAAAGATGTATTTCCCTTCATTTTCCAGGCAGTTGTTTTTGATACGTGATAATTTTAGCAAGTGTTTTTTGGGTACATTTTAATATCAATAATTTCTATCGTGCCAAGGAAAACATTTTACCTGACATGATTCAGAATAGTGACAGCAGTTTCTACACGTTCTTCGTACGAAGAGTAGTTAAAAACTTTGCTACTGACAAATAAATTACCCATTTGTTCCTCAAGGGTACATCACATTATTTGATTATTGTTATTTTGCTTGCGAGAACCAAAAAAAAAAAAAAAAAAAAAAAAAAAAAAACAGCACGCACCGTTCGGGTAAAATGTATTTATCACTCAATATTTCTAGTTTAATTACATGGTTTCAGATAAAAGAACGAAGTTTTGAGGTAGAGTAAGAAGTGAAGAGATGTCTTAAGCTAAGGAACTTAGGTAAAAAATAAAAAGTATCTGTGAAAAAAAAAAAAGTGCTATATTCTAAATTTAAACGTTATTAAATAAGGGTGATCTTTAGACACCGAGGATAAAAGTATGAAATTTTGAGGTGGAATAAGATGTAAAAAGATATTTTAAGCTAGAGAACTTGCGTAAAATAAAAAAGTATCTGTGGAAAACAGTATTATATGTAAATTTAAAATTGATTAACTCTTTCGCGACCGCTGGCGTAGATTCACGTCATTTGAAAATCTGTAACTCCGCCAGTGGGCGTTTCTTTTACAATTTGTATGTCATTTATTTCTTAAAAATATACACAGTATTCATATTTGTACAACCAATATACTATGGATACTAATATTTGATTAGAAAGAGTATAATTATAATGTATATTCATTTGTAGTATGAATCTGAATATAGAAAATTTTGTTCTGAAATATTGTAACTTGGGAGAATAACGCCCACAGGCGGACCTTACTGTCAAAAAGACAAAAACATGTGGTCGTGAAAGTGTTAAAATAAAAATGAAATTTAAACACCATTGATAAAAGAACGGTGTTTTAAAGCTCAGTAAAAAATTAAGAGATTTCTTAATGTTGGGATCTTAGGTTAAGTATAAAAAGTTTCTATAACAAAGTACTATGTTCTAAATTTAAACTTAATTGATATATAAGTGAAATTTAGACCTATGATTCACAAGTATAACAGGGCATTTTTTAAATTATAAGGCGTTTAGAGCGATGCCATTTAACGGAGTTTTACGCTGTCATAACAGAAAGTTTTTATTATTATTTTATCCCTTACCATTCTTACAGTATCCTTTATTTCTTTTCTCTTTATTCTGGTGATTTAAAAATTATTTTTATTCAAAACCAAAATTTTGTCATATTGAATAATATTTTTTAATCAATTATTCTCGTTCCCATTAAAAAATTTTGAACAATGAAACAATTCAAATAAATCAATTACTTCACTAAGCTTTTTAAACACAGCCAAAGATAAAATACTCTGGCATTTCATTTTGAGTTTTGTATTTGTCAGGTAGTTTACGCAATTGATACATCGATTAAATTAAGAGTGGTGAAACAATAAAATTCGACAACTTACCAAATTCTCTCGCAAACATTTTTTTTTTTTTTTAATGATTTATTGGACTTTAGAAAGACTTAAAAATTTCTATGTTTTTTAATTATAGTAAAATAATTTGGAAAATACGATAATTACAAAAAAAAAAAAAAAAAAACTCTGATACTATTATAATTCATAAGAGTTTATTTTTTGAAATGAAATAAGTCGTAGTCTAAAAGATTGTAAAGTTGTGAGGCCTCACGCAATCTCTTTCAGTTGGTTTCAAGTTCTCGAAATTACGCTGAATTGCCCAGGGAGTGTTAGGTTGGAAGAATGTATATCAGTTGGAAGAATGTATATCAGTCGAATCCAGTTTTAGACAGCGATGGTCTTGCAGAAAGTGTAAGGTTGTCCATGGAAGAGTAAGGTTAGTGTAAGAGAAAACTGACAGTCGATGTAGTTTAGCTTGCCGTTTAGTTCTAGTGGAAATATGGGAAGTGTTTAAGGAAGTTGCGAAGTTTATGGTGTTCAGTTGGATGTCGGTATTATTAACCCTAGATAACTAAACATTCGGCTAATAGGCTACCGACCCCTGCTAGTTTTGAGAATTCGAGATGTACCCGTTGCGCTCACACCACTTCATTCATAGTACCTTCATAACTAGTAAAATGAGTTATCCGAAGATGATAAGCATGGCTGTACACTTGTTGCTTTTCGAGATTTGCTGTAATCGTCGTCTAACAATCGAATGTTTAGTGATCATTAAAATAAATATTGAAGATATTTTGAATATTGAAAATCCCACAGAAGACAGGACTAGAAGTGCGACGAACAAACGCAGAATTTGTACTTTCTGGCCATCTAAGAAACGTAGAATGACAAAATACGTATGATCTACTGCAACAAGGCTGTTTGTGGAGATCACACTTTTAACATCTTCCAAGAGTGCGAACGTTACTTTTTACTACTTTTCTATTTTTTAATTGAAATATTATAATACTTTATTTAAGTTACACTAATTTGTTTGAAATAAATATAGGAAATATAAAAATACACTTGTTTTTAATTCATAGTCTATGAGTCGAATGAGTAGTTACAGAGTAACACTAATTTAAGTTTTGTTATCTAGGGTTAAAATAGATGTTTTAAGCGAAGTGAAGTGAATGATTGCTTCAGTTTATTCGTAAAAGAAAAAAAAATAAGAAAACTTTGGACCGTGCCATTAGTTCTTGCTTTTGAGATTGTGAGTTTCAATTATGATTTGTAAAAACATTGTGGTTTAATCATTTCTAAAATTAATAATAGACTATTAGAAAATCTAATCATGTTAGAAATTGAGATTACCAGCTTATTGCAAATTTTGTAAGAGATTAATTTTATAGATTCTCTAAGATTAAGTTCTGTTTAAGATTAGATAAGAGAAAGTTAAAGTAAAGTGTGAAAGTCCACCTTCTTTTCTGTTTAAAGTTCAAAAAAAAAAAAGTTAGATTTTACCTGGCTTGTCTTCATTTGCATTATATAGATATTTTTAGTAGTTAAGATGAGAGAAGAAAATATGGCCGAAAACCAGCCTTTACAAAATGAAATAATTTAATTGGATTATCTATATTAAAATTGTACTTTTATTTTTGCCCTTTTAGAATGAAATCCTGTTACACTGCTGTTTATTAAATAACGTATCTTAAAATTTGTTTAAAACAAAAGTTTTTACATAAAAAATTAAAATGTTCTTTTTTAAAGTAAAAAAATAAACAAATTTTTTTAAATAAAAAAGTCACTTTTTCTAATTTTAACGCTAATTAATAACATTTTGAATTTAGTAATACAACGAGAAAATTAAAAATGGTCTGGATCACATTTAGGATGGTATCATACTCGTCCACTTACATAAAATAGTTTACAGTCGAATGTTGCAGTTAGAAAAGAGTAAATACATACAAGTTGTGCATTCATTATAAAGATATTTACTCAATTTCAACATGCATTTTACAATTAATAAATAATGCAGCGACAGAATTTGCCAGATCAAAAGCACGAGCTTTTAAAACTCGCTGTAAAATTCGTATTTCTGCATATTCAGTGAAAGGAATTGCTTTAATGTCTGGCAACATTTAATAATCCACACCCCAAGAGCTTCCGTTAACGGCATTGTGTGTTTAAAAATAATGAAGCAACTACACGATAAAGTGCTCAATTTGTAACACTATCACGCTCGGGATGGTCTCGAGATGTTTGTCGTCCACTTCGTGTAGAACTTATGAGCAGAAGCGAATATGATATGGAAACTAAAGTAGAAATGAATGCGGTGGCTCCTTTATTTTACTGTTCTAAAGCGTGACAAAAGAGTGATCCTTGAATATGTTCGTCTTTGTAAAAGAGAATCATAATAGGTAAATTGAAAATGATCGTAAATTATTAATTCTGTGTCGCAAGGAGTTAGTTGAGGATAATGTTTGTGTAATTTCTTTAAATTGAAACGCGTTTAGAAATTAATAATACTAGTAGTAATGAAAAGCACTTAATATTATAATAAAAGGCTTCAAGACAGCGTGTTCATCGTGCAATAATAGAGTGCTTTAATAATACTGGAATATGTATTTTACTTTTAATATGCTGCTCTGGCAACAATCTCAGTTAAATCAAATAATGTTGATTAACAGTTTATGCACTTTAGTAACTAATAAAATTAATCTTCATCTGAAATAGTAGTTAGCACAAATAAACCATAATCATTGTCTCATTGTTTAATTTTAATAAAACATATTTTATATTTAAAGATGTATTTAAAAGACACTGAAAGTTAAAATGAAATTAATAATAAATAGCATTTTCACCCTTTTTACTGTGAAACAGAAATGTAAATAATGGTATCGAAAAATATTATTAATTTGATTAGCAATATTAATTTGAATAAATTATTCATTATTATGATTTTTTAATAAAAGTTAAACCAATAAACACCCTAAAATGAATGTACGAAGTAAATCTATTTTTAGAGCAAGGAATATAAGACTATTATTTAAGCTACCATATAATTTAAAATAATAATAATTAATACTGAAATTGGAACAAATTATCTATTTACATTGTTCTTAGATAAAATGATAAGTTTACTAAAATGAACGTTTGACAGAATATCTAGAGCTACATTTAGGAATCTAATATCAGATTAAATTAACCACTTTCGAAGCTCAATTTTTATAAGTATACTATTTAGTAACTAATATTTATTAATTGTAATAAAATTACATTATTATTAACTTCACTAAGATAAAAAAGTACATTTCGCACATAAGAATATAACAAATAATAGTTTTGAGTTCAAAGATGAATTAAAAAAAATATATACAATGCAAAGGACACAACGGGGACTAGCAAATAAGAAGTTTGCACATTTAAACAAATAGCTTATTACCTTTTACCTTCCACACTATTTTAAGAGAAGGGAAAAAAAAAAAAAAAACCTCTGTCTACGTTTAGTTTATTTTAACAGTAAAAATCATTAAACATTACCTCCAATATTTACGTAATAAGAAGGGTTCTTAAATAATATACGTAAGACAACGTGGATAAATAAAGAGGTTTACGTATTTAAACATGTCACTGATTACCTTCGATTTTCACACTATTTTAAGAAGTAGATTAACTCTATTCACATTTAAGCTGATTGTAACAATGTAAATTATTCAACATTACCTCGAATATTGGCATAATGAGAAGTGTTCCTAAGACTGCTTAATATACTTCGATCATATAAAATTTCATTCTATGCAATACTATAAAGTAACAAAAATAAGACATTGTTCATACAAACCTCAAGAATCGAAATGACCATACCTTCTTTTTAAAAGTGACTTAAAATTTACCCTACTTACCTTTTTTGGGAAATCTAATGATTTAAGATTTTTCTGATATAAGTGACATACATCGACAACGTTCTGTCAGGGATACTACAAGTTCTAATATTTACAAAACAAAGTTTTTAAATCGTGACGTTGATTATTTTGTAAAAAATCAATATATACACATAAACTGAATATTCTTAAATAAATTTACATACAGAAATAAATTGATATTTTCAAAATATTGAATATTCCTAACACCACAGAAAAATTAAACAAGTATAAATATTTTAACCAAATATACACAGAATACAAAATGTGTAGTTAAAAGTTTTTTTTTTTTTTTTTTTTTTTTTTTAAATATTTGTAAGAATATTCTGACAGAATTTAGTGTGTTTATTTATCATATATGTGAGTATTTGAGACGTATTAAATAATATGATTTATACTTACTACGACTGTATGATGTAAGCAACTTTTCACAAATATTGGAAAGAAAAATCTAAGCAATTATATAAAGAAAACGTGAAAAGTTAATTTGTCTAAACACTTATATAGAAAAGACGTGGAAATCCGATTTGTATTTATATAATAAAAATGAATTAATTAATCACAATCTAAGCACAACAATCAAAAAACAAATGTTATTTCTCCCTACCATAAGTTTATATTTGGATTAAAAGGAATTTTTGCTACTGAAAGTTTCAGATTTTACTTTAGCTACATAATTTAACTTCATTTTTAAAAATAATTATTGCTGCGATCATTATTCTGATATATATTTAGAATTTCATTGACTATTCTTTAGTATTATTATTATTACTACTACGTGGTATAATTTTTTATTTAAATGAAAAATATTTACGTTCTTTTTTTGTATTGTAAATATTAGGTTGTAACCGAGGGAATAAATACGATTTCTTGAAGTTATCATTATTTTTATTATCTTCATCAATGTAAGCCAAGTGAAATTGTTTCTGACAACTATTTATTTAATACTGTTTTTTGAGACTTAAAAAAAACAGTTAAATTGTCTTTTATTTTTTATTTTATTTTTTTTTACCTTCACAGATTTAAACCAAAATCAATAAATATATTTGTCGTTTGATGTTTGTTTATTTATTTATTTGTTTGAAGAAAACAAAGTATTGTAACTTGATAATTTGACAATTTTCACGAACTATATTTTAACATTTATAACTACTATACTAATTTAAATTAATTATGAAACATTATTAAGGTCGCTTCTTTAAAGCTAAATTAATGGTTTGCCAAATATACCCTAAAGTGCTTTCCTTCGTCAGAATAACTGCACAACAGAGACTAAATCATTTATACATAAGCAGATATTAACATACTGCAATAAATATTTTCATTATTTGATGTTATTCTCCTGTATATTATACGACTTTCACAAAGCAATATATTAATAGTCAAAATTTATGCCCAACAGACTATTAATAAGTGAGATTAATATTATATGGGTTTGAGAAAATAAGGATTTCAATTTTCACTTTTACAAAGATTGTAATTTGTACACAAACCCCTATTTCTGGTGAGCTAATTTGCTGCTATGTGTCTAACGGGCGCTGGGGCATCATTACCAATTTGAAGGCGTTTCACGCATGTCAGAGTTAACTGAGCCCAGTGGACATCCCCAGAGGTTTATCATAGCAATTAAACTGGTAATGTATCCTAACAAAAGCAGAATCTGAGAAGGTGTCCTATGAGTTACAGATGAGTTTTCCGCTATCACGAACAAACATCAAGTGGATTTTAGTAATTACGCTTTATGACGTTTAATGCACCGTCAGTAATCCTTTTCCTAATGACGTGATTTTTTTAAATTCAAAATAAAGGTCAAAATAATGACGTCCCCTAGAGCTAAACAGTTTCAAAATGAAGATAAACATGTTTGGGAAGAATGCACTCATATTTAATTTATTTTGATTTCACTGTATATTTTAGGATGCATTAATTTATCATAATTTATTTTAAATGTTTATCTAGTAATTAGCCATAGAATGAAAATGGGTGTAATTGTTGGAAGTTGTTCTCGACGATGTTTCCATTCCATATGGTGAGAGGTAAAATGAAAATATAAAAACAAAGCAAACTAAATGTGAATTAAAGCGCTTAAATAGGGGGGAATAGATAGACAGTTACGCATTTTGCCATTCGGAATTTATTTTTAGAATAATTCGAACAAACGATAAAGTATCTCAACGGTTAGCTTCATTTCCTGCGAAATAATTTTTCCCCATTTTGTTTTTCTTTGCAATTAGGTGTTTGATAAAGTTTGAATCTTTGTGATTATCTCTTTGACAAAGTTTAAAATGTAGGTGTTAAAAATTAATTGGGAATAAAATATATTTCGAAACACATATTTAAATATTTTTAATATGAAATAAAAGTATTTTATTTCAGCAAAAATGTTGATAAATGAGTGCTGCGAAATTAAGTAATAGTATTTTGTTAATAAGTTTTAATTAACAGCAATTTAAAAAAAAAAGTTATCGTATTTTAAAACAAGTTTTGTAAATAAATTTAGCTGTATTAAAAAAAAAATAATCTCACAAAATAGAAAGGAAAACTAAAAGAATAAATTTTGAAAAAATGACATTCATATAAGAAAAAAAAATGGATATTTGAATTGTAAAATCCTTTCATTTAAAAAGTAGCTAACAAAAATTCTAATAACAAAAATTATAACACATCTAATGATATAGTGATATTGAAATAAAGAGAATTAAAAAAAAAAAAAAAAAAAAGAAAAAGAAAGAAAGAAAGAAAATCATGCATGTTTGAATTACAGATTACAAGATTATTTTATTTAAAAAAATATTACCATATTACAAACCAGATTTTATAATTTAAATTATATATTTAAAAAAAAAATAATCTCACAAAATAGAAAAAAAAAAAAAAAAAAAGAAAAGAAAACGAAAGAGAAAGAGAAAGAGAAAGAGAAAAAAGAAAATGAGCACAAAAATTTGAGAAATGTTTTTTTTCAAATTATAACCTATCTTAGGTGTTGAAATGCTTACATTTTAGAAACATTATGCATATTTGAATTATAAAATTTAAAATTCTTATTATTTATCATTTGATTAATTCAGTTTGCATAACAAACACTATTAAGGCTACCTTTCATTTTTATTTAATCCACCAAATGATTCATGATTTGGTATGATTTATAAATTATTTATATATTTTTTTGTATTTTATTCCTCGTATTCAAGTTATATTTTGCCAATTATACTTCCATGAAATAATTTATCGTTACATTTTTATTTATAGCTACAGAATTATGATAGTACAATGAATGTCATAACAATACTGTGAACATTACTTATTTATGGGTTAGTATATGCAGTTATGTATGCGTGTGTGTATTTTATTTTACTCTATATAAGGTAAGCTGGGGTAAGATGCCGCGATGGACAAGATGTCTTCTCACGTGGCTGTCTTGCAGGCATGCGTCGCAGGGGGTCACTGTCCATTCATACGAGAGATTCATTAATAATGATATATATCTTGCACTTTTGGCGAAATTTTAAGAATTTCTTAGATTAGTTTGAATCGATACTCCATCTCTCTTTACCTGGTAAATGTTACAAAATTTGACCTGTCCCTTGTTTAGTTAGTTATGCAAACCGTAGTTTAAAACGGGGAAAAAATAATTCAGATAATTTTTAAAAGTACAGTGTCTGACTTTCCCACCAAAACATATAAAGAGGGGCGGTCTCCCTTTTGTAAGTTAATAAGCAGACTTACATCTTAAATAGCATTTTAGGGTAAGATGACGAAAATTTATTGGGGTAAAATGCATGTAGTTTTATATTGAGGAAAGATGCAAGGTTGTCTTCTTTGTAGCTTTAAGTTAAATCTGGACATTAATTTTAGCAAAATAGTAAACAAGATAATACATAATGCATTGTTTTAGTTTTGTCTATGCCAGTCATATATTTAAAAATAAATAAATAATATTTCAGAAAAATGTCCCCTAACTAGACGGCCATCTTACAGTAAGATTAGAGTAAGATGCCGAAAAGAAAGCGTTGGAGAAAACTTTTATTTCAAAGTTTTTATGATAATTTTGAAGTTAAATATGTTTTAACATATATAAAGACACATAAATTTTCACAAGAGACAAATGAATAATATATATAATCAACACATGATTTTACAGATAAATTAAATAAAAATTACGGCGTCTTCCCCAATCTACCCTATAGTATATATATCTTTCACTTAAGTTTTATGTTTACATTAAATTCTCTTTGACAATATTTGTCATTTATATCTATCTATCTATCTATCTATCTATAAGTGGCGGATCCTCTGGGTTATGCCAGGCATGCACTGCATACCTGCGAAAACTTACTTAAAATAAAAAAATATATATATATTTATTTATTTTATTTTATTTTATTTATTTATTTAATTATTTTTATTTGTTTATTTATTTATTTATCTTTATTTATTTATTTATTTTATGTCAATCAGACCCTCCCATGTTTCTATTATCCATTATTCGGATTTCGAAAACTACTTTGAATACTTTAATAATAATTTATTTTATTTGGTATTTAATCATCTGCATATTGTGGGTAAAGAACTTTATTATACTAAAATCTTTAATATGGTTTACTAAATAAACTTTAACAAATATGAAACAATTAATTAATATTTATCTTTCTTAAGTTTTATTTTTTTCTCATGGGATGGCTTTAGTATTTTAGAATATGAGATAGCATATTGACAATTATTATTTTATTTAAAGTAATTATAAAAGTCTTCTACAAATAAATTATCTCTAAAATATATAATAGAATTTATATTTAATTATTGTGTATTTTAAATTAATTAAATACTTTAACTTTTGTTTTAGTAAGAATATAAATTAATTGATATTCCTTCAACAACTAATATTTTCCCTTGTGTTTCAATAGTTAAAATGAACTGTCAATTTTACGCACTCCTTTTGCCATTATTTCTCGCCTATTTATTCACGTTATTTCATTAAATTTGGTTAAAACATTTTTTTTTGGCTCATATTACTACACTTTTGAAATGTCTTTAGTAATTAATTTTTTGATAAGTAATTTTGTTCGGCTCTTATTATTTTTACTAAGATGTCGCGAAAATTAATTCCAGTATTTTGGATTCTTTAATCATTGCTATTATCAGAAACATCTTCATTTATTCCCCTCTTGAAATAATTTGCCCATGAAAACGATGTTGCAAAGGGAAAGTATTTCAAAGTTATTCTCCTATTCTCCTATTTGCATTTGATTTATTTTCATTTCATATGTTATTTCAGATTTTTATGTTTGATGTTTTGCCCTTGTTACACATAGCTTTAGTTCTTATACAAAGCCGTAGCCAAAGGTGGAGTTTGGGGGTTGAACACCACCTTCCCCTAAAATTTTGCAAATTTGTGGAATATTTTTGAGTTATACATCATTTTTAACACTCATAATTATGTACTAAAGCTTGAACCATCTCCGAAATTTTTTTCTGCCTACGAATTTGTTCTTATATAATATATATAATAAAACGACTTAATTTGCCAAAATTTAGAACGTAATACGTGGGTTATGTCTTTTATGAAGAAGCATAGAAGTTACCATTATATAAAAATAAGTTTCATTAAGAAAGAAGACATTTAAAAAAGGAAAAAAAAATTACAGTGTTTGACCATTATGAGGATGAAATATTATATAAAACTGTAAACGTAATTAGAATTCAAATTTAATTAAATCGATTAACAAAATTATTTGATTAAAAAAGCTAATTGTGCAAAAGATTATATTAATTTAATAAATAATTTCAAGATATACGATGTTAAAGAAATTAATTCTTTAACGTTCTTTGTTAAATAATCACAAATATGATCAATGATAACAAATCAATGATAACAAAAGTACTGTTGCGTACTTGGGGGTTCGTGAGTTGTCTGAGAATGAAAGGCCAAACGTACAAAAATTCAGTAATTTATTCACAGAAAGTTCCAGAAAAATACAGGTCAATAAACCAATTATCAGCTTCAATTCAAGCAGTAACCTCAGCTTAAACAACAGCTGTCAATAGCAAATCCACAGTACAAACTGTATACCAATAACACTTGAAGCAAGTCTCTCTCAAAGAGGCTTAAGAGCAATGCAATCACTAGCGACGCTGGCTGAGATCTGAACTGAACTGACTGCCCTTGGCGAGGAAGCGCTCCTTATATGCTGTTCCATGGAGCCCAGATTTTTCGAGAAAACTCTAGAAAGTGGTCAACCAATCAACTTACAGCTTCCATATTTGGTATATCCCATATAAGGATTTTCTCGCCAAGGTCGCCAAAAAAATCGCCAAGGTGGGGAAAAGTCGCCAAATTTGGCGCCAAATCCATTACGTGCATTACTGGGGCTTTTTAATGCGTTTTTAAGGGAAAATAAGGCTATTTCAACGCTAAAACGACTAGAAATGCACAAAATTAGCACTTTATCAACTTACTGAGCCTCTTTGAAAGAATTTATACAAAAATAAACACAATTATTTACAATTTCGTAACACTGCCCCCCTCCCAAGGACTGCACGTCCCGGGCAGTGCAACCCTTGGTCAAGAGGCGAAACTAAACAAATTTACACAATCTAAAACACAAAAACTAAGTTGCACATAAAGATAACATAGAAATATAAATTAAGTGGGAAATATTTACAAAATTCACAAATATGTACAAATATTTATATACAAATATTTACAGTGCGCATGCGCAAATTTTACAAGTATTTACATTTTAAATTTTAATTTTACCGTTACTTGTGGTACTTGGCTAGCCTATTATAGTGCACCACCTTCGGTTTTGATGAAGGTGTTTTAGTGATCCGCACCACTACATCATTCAGCCTTTTTAAGACTGTGTATGGTCCGTCCCAGTTGCACTGTAGCTTGGGAGAGAGTCCTTTGCGTCGAACAGGATTCCACAACCAGACCTTCTCTCCTTCCTGAAACTCATGTTGCGTAGCCTTTAGATCGTACCTTGCCTTCATTTTCTCCGATGCAATGTGAATTCGCTCCCGAGCAAAGTTGTGAACGTCCTCAAACCGTGCCTGGAGATCTTGGATGTACTCCTCGGGCGATGAAGGCGCATCGGGTGGACAACCAAACAGGAGATCACAAGGGAGACGAAGTTCACGTCCAAACAGCATCTGGGCTGGAGTGTAGCCGGTGGTTTCATGGACAGCACTTCGATAAGCCAGCAGGAACAATGGCAACTTCAAGTCCCAATCTTGCTGGTTCCTTGATACTAGAAGAGAGAGGTTATTCAGGATGGTACGATTGAACCTCTCGACCATGCCGTCCGACTGGGGATGTAAAGGTGTTGTCCGGGTTTTGTCTATTCCAAGAAGTTGACACAGTCCTTTGAAAACATCAGAGGTAAAGTTCCTACCTTGGTCGGTATGAAGTTGTAGGGGCGTGCCGTACCTTGACACCCATTGCTGCACTACGACCTCTGCGACTGTGCATGCCTCTTGATTGGGAATGGGATATGCCTCAGGCCACTTGGTGAAATAGTCCATCACGACGAGGATGTATTTATTTCCACTGGAGGTCCGTGGCAAAGGACCCAAGATGTCGATTGCAATTCGTTCAAATGGTGCTCCCACGTTATACCGTTGCAGTCTCCCTCGACTTCGTTTCTGCGGGCCTTTACGTGCCGCACAAGCATCACAGGATTTACACCATTTCTCCACATCCTCCTTTGCCTTGCACCAGTAGAAGCGTTCCCGAACTTTCTGCAGAGTCTTCATTACCCCAAAATGGCCTCCGGTAGAGCTACTATGCAGTTGTTCTAAAACAGCTGGAATTTTTGATCTTGGTAATAAAATCTGCCATCTGAAGCTTTTCCCATCATCAGATTCCCACTTTCTGCATAATACGCCGTTTCTGATATGAAGAGAGTCCCAAAGTGCCCAATAACTTTTCGTAATGGGACTAAATCTGGAAATGCCCTGCCAGGTAGGTCTGTTGCTGGTCGTCTCCTTCAGCTGTAATATTGGCTTTATGTCAGGATCTTCCAACTGGGATTTTCTAAGTTCTTCGTCACTCCATGGATCGGGATCTTGATCTGATGGTGTTGAGACAGTAACTTGGCAGGCAACCGGATTTATCGGCAGGTATTTCTGTTCGGCTCTAGAGCAATACTTGCAGCTTTCCGAGCAGGGCTTCCGTGACAAGGCATCTGCATTACCATGTAGAGTCCCTTTACGATGACGTATCTCGAAGTCATATTCCTGCAGGCGTTGTATCCACCTGGCAATCTGTCCTTCCGGGTTCTTGAACTGGAGCAACCACGTTAAAGATGCATGGTCAGTCCGGAGCAGGAATCTTCTGCCATAGAGGTAATGATGGAAATGTTCTATGGCTTTTACGATGGCGAGTAGCTCTTTCCTGGTGGTACAGTAATTTCGCTCCGGTTTAGACAGGCATTTACTCCAATAGGCAATGACATGTTCTTGACCATCAATTTCCTGCGACAGAACAGCACCGACACTCTCATGGCTGGCATCTGTATCAAGTATGAACTGTCTGTCGGGCTGTGGATATGTCAAGATAGGCGATGATGTTAAGGCCTCTTTAAGTCGCTTGAACGCTTTTTCACATTCATCTGTCCACAGGAACTTCTGTTTGGCTTCCGTCAGCTTGTGCAGTGGTCTGGCAATATTTGAGAAACCCTTGACAAACTTCCTGTAGTAAGTGCATAACCCCAGGAAACTTCGTAGTTGGTGTACATTTTCAGGGCGACTCCAGTTCTCGACTGCAGAGATCTTCTCAGGATCAGTTCTCACACCTTCGGCAGAGATGATATGGCCGAGGTAGCTCACTTCACGACGGAACAAGTTACACTTGCCTGGATTCAATTTGAGGTTAGCCATTCTGAGTTTCTCCAGCACCTTTCGGATGTTTCGTAGATGGTCTTCAAAGGTGCGCCCCACAATGATAATATCATCCAAATACACCAGACAGGCTTCATAGGAAAGTCCTTTTAGCACTGTCTCCATCAGGCGTTCGAAGGTGGCAGGTGCATTACATAATCCGAATGGCATAACTTTAAATTGCCACAGTCCTTGTCCCGTGGTGAATGCAGTCTTCTCACGATCATCAGGATGTAATTCTACTTGCCAGTAACCGCTCTTCAGATCCAACGTCGAGAACCATTTATTGCCAGCAAGTGTGTCTAATGTGTCGTCAATTCTGGGAAGAGGGTAACTGTCTTTCTTCGTGATGTCATTCAAACGACGATAATCCACACAAAATCTTGTTGAACCATCCTTTTTTCGCACCAGTACTATGGGAGAGGCCCAAGGACTCGTTGATGGCTCGATGACGTCATTGTGCTGCATTTCATTTAGAAGTTCAGTGACCTCTTCCTGTTTAGCAAAAGGAAGTCTTCTTGGATGTTGTTTGATTGGAGGATGATTTCCTGTATCAATTCTGTGCTGGGTGATGTTCGTTCGCCCGACGTCTTCAGGTGTTCGAGAAAAAAGGTCTTTAAATTCTTGGAGTAGCTTCTCCGCAGCGCATCTCTGTTCCTTTCCTAACTCTGCATTCTTGAGTAGTTCCGTTGTTAATTGCTCAGAAGACTTGGATTCGGTTGATTGCATGGGGCGGTTTATGCATGTTACAGGAGTGCAGGCTGCTAACACTTCATCCTTCTTCACTGTTCGGACCTTATCGCTGATGTTTGCGACTCTCACAGGTATAGTACTCTTTGAGAGATCAACTAGAGATGAAGCTACCAGAACTCCTCTTGGGCTATTGTCGGTATTCGGGTATTCAATCAGTCCATAGCGGAAGTATTGCTTTGTAGGTGGTGTTCCTGAAACTATTGTCTCTGTGTGTGGGGGGATGGAGATTTCAGACTTGGCTGTTATCTGGCAAATTGTCTGAATGTCTTGATTTTCAGTGTTGAACACAGCGATGTCTTCCGAACTCGAATGCAGTTCATTATTCTTGAAGTCCAAATGAAAGTTAAATTTTCTCAGGAAATCAATTCCAATGATTAACGGATCTTTTATATCAGCCACATATGCCATATGATGGTAACTGGCATTCCCAAAAGTGATGGTCAAGTTCATTTTTCCATATATTTTGATTTCGTCTCCGGTCACAGTTTGGAGTTTAACACAGGGCGGCGTCCAGATGATCTTCTCTTTTAGTTCTTGAGCCAAATCCGTTCTAATGATGGTCACGTTGGCTCCTGTGTCCAGAATCATCCGGCAGGTGGCGTTGTTGACTTGGCCATAGACGTGAAGTCCATTATCGCCGCCACTCATCGATGAAACATGGAATACTGTAAATTGGGGCTCTTTAATTTCAGGCAACCTCCGCCCCGCGAGATGGCCTCCTCTTAGTTTCCCTGCAGTGATGGTGAAGCCGGGTGATTTCCTACAGTTTGTCGTACAGGGCAGTTTCTCTTCACGTGACCATCCCCTCCACAGCCCCAGCACTTTATCTTCCGATCCTTTTTTTCTATATTATTTTCCAGGCTGCGCAATCTCTTTAAGATCTCTGCGAAACTTCTCTTCATTTCATTCTCATCAGCAGGCGTATCATTTAATGAGACTGCTCTTATGGTATGGCGGTCTTTACGGGAGGCTTGTTGGGCTGCCTCTATCCTAAGTGCATAGCCTAAAGCTGATTCTACGTCTCTGATGTTGGAGAGTCTCAGCGCTTTTTGAATTTCTGGATCCCGAACAGCATCGATAAAGTACTGAAGAGCTAAGTCGTTTCGAGTGTCAGCTTGACAGTCTGAGAATGCTAGGTGTGACAATCTCTGAATGTCCGCTGCCAGCTCTTGCAAACTTTCGCCCGTTTTCTGGTAACGGGACTTTAGCTGGAGGCGACTATAGTCCTTAGAACACTTCTCTCCGAACCGTAGCTCCAGTGCTCTAGTCAAGGCCTCGAAGTCGTTCCTTTCTTCTTTAGTAACATTTCTCAGTATCTCGGCTGCATCTCCCCGTAATGCTGCTGCTAAGTGGACTGACTTGGCGGTAGAGTCCCAGCCGTTAGCTTCAGCTACGATGGAAAACTGCGTCTTATATACATGCCAGGAGGAACTGCCGTCGTAGGTAGATAGCTTAATAAATTCGTGATTCTGGCTTCTTCTCTCTTTCTTTTCAGTTTCCTGGGGCTTGGATTCTAACTTTTCTTCGAGATTCCGAATCTTGCTCTGCAGTTCATTCCCTATTACCTCTCCGCTCCACTTTTCTCTCATTTTTCTCTCAAGATCTTCCTCCATTCTCTTCAGTTTACCTTCTATCTCTGAAAACCTTCCTTTCAGTTCCTGATCAAAATTTTCTTTAACTTTCTCCTCGAAACTCCGTTCTATTTTCGTAACACTCTCTTCAAAATTCTTTTCCACTTTCAAAACTTTCTCTTCAAAATTTTCTTCTATCTTTATAACTTTCTCTTCTATTCCATCCATTCTGTTTTCCATATCCGATAATTTACTTTCAATCACTTCCTTTACTGTCGAAAGTTCTCTCTTCATCTCGTCTTGATTAGATTTAATTTCTTCGGTCAAACTGTCTTTCAACTCTCTTTGCGATGTTTCCATTTTCTCTTGTGCTACCTTCATTTCTTCAGTCAAACCGTCTTTCAATTCTCTTTGCGATGTTTCCATTTTCTCTTGTGCTACTTTCATTTCTTCAGTCAAACCGTCTTTCAACTCTCTTTGCGATGTTTCCATTTTCTCTTTCAATCCGGTTTCCATCTTTTCCTGACCGGCTTTCATTTCATTCATCTGGGTAGCTAAGGTTTCTAGAAGTTTTTTCATCTCTTGCTCCATAGCCCTCGTTATCACCATTCACAGACAATCCCACTTCTGACACCAGAAATGTTGCGTACTTGGGGGTTCGTGAGTTGTCTGAGAATGAAAGGCCAAACGTACAAAAATTCAGTAATTTATTCACAGAAAGTTCCAGAAAAATACAGGTCAATAAACCAATTATCAGCTTCAATTCAAGCAGTAACCACAGCTTAAACAACAGCTGTCAATAGCAAATCCACAGTACAAACTGTATACCAATAACACTTGAAGCAAGTCTCTCTCAAAGAGGCTTAAGAGCAATGCAATCACTAGCGACGCTGGCTGAGATCTGAACTGAACTGACTGCCCTTGGCGAGGAAGCGCTCCTTATATGCTGTTCCATGGAGCCCAGATTTTTCGAGAAAACTCTAGAAAGTGGTCAACCAATCAACTTACAGCTTCCATATTTGGTATATCCCATATAAGGATTTTCTCGCCAAGGTCGCCAAAAAAATCGCCAAGGTGGGGAAAAGTCGCCAAATTTGGCGCCAAATCCATTACGTGCATTACTGGGGCTTTTTAATGCGTTTTTAAGGGAAAATAAGGCTATTTCAACGCTAAAACGACTAGAAATGCACAAAATTAGCACTTTATCAACTTACTGAGCCTCTTTGAAAGAATTTATACAAAAATAAACACAATTATTTACAATTTCGTAACAGTACAAAAAGCGATTTATATATAACGATGAAAAAAAAAAAAGTTTGGTTACCAGATATTTTTTAACATGTATATAACTCTATAGCAATGATAATTTCCATTCCTAATACTAAATATGTATTTTTTAATACATGAAATTTCAATTCATAAATATATTAATCAGTTTTCTCTCAATACAATGGGAAATATAAATCACCAGATATCTGAGAATAAATCACATTTAAGCAAATCAACACATTCTCTGAAATTTCAACATTTTTCAAAAAAACGTTCAGCGCTTCAATTTTATTTCTCCCAACATTTAAAAATATTTTTCTTCCAACACATAATATTAAATATCACACCCTCTTTTTTGAAAAATAATCTCAAATACTTTACGTCTGGCATTTTCTAGCTTCCATGAAGCATTTAATACATTGCTTTATTCTATCTTTAAATGAAGAAAAGGTTTTGATTCTATGAAGCGTTAACAAGGGATTTGTATGGCTCTTTTTCTGTACGAATTGCTCTTCCTAACGACTTAACGGAAAGTTGAAAAAATAGGAACGATTGAAGAGCTTCCTAGACGGTTCATTTCATCAATTTCTGCTTAGCCATCCCACTGTTCCACCTTTAGATCCCACTGTATTTTTCTCCCTAATGACAAAGGATTGTTTCCTTTCTCTCCTATTTTTATAGCTTTTCCTGGATCTGATTATGATTCAGTGTTGTGTTTGGATTCGTTTTCGCGTTCCGTGTCCATTTTTTTGATTCTCAGGATGCTAAATGAGACAGAATCTAGGATTCAAGGTTTGCTCAGAACGGCATTTGGTATAAAAGAAAACATGTTTTTATCGTATCCTAAATTTACTCTTACAGTTTTGTCGAGGCGTTGAAATACGTTTCTGCGTCAATGATGTTTTTTCCACTTGACGGAGAAATTATGAAACGAGTTTCAATTTACTTATTTTCGAATTTGGGCTCGCCCCGTAGTTACCAATTCAGTGACCAAACTATGATAATCAATAATTAGATTTATTTTTATAACATAGAAGTGTTTTCTGTTTAATTTGTTTAATGTGTCACATAAAGTTTGAGACAATTTAAATTATGTTCGTTATGTACTTAAATCTTAAATTAAGTACTCAATACAAAAATTGCATTTCCAATAAAGCAGTGAAAAGAAAAGTATGTCAAAAAGTATCGATGACAATTGGCTCATTCATTGTAAAAGTGAATTATCTCCTTGTAAGTGGATTTTGAAATAGCGAGCGTTTTGAAAATTCGTGTGTAAGGAAAAAACACAACTATTCAGTAAGTGTTATCGATTTTTAGTGTTTAATACAAGTCACAGGTATAAGAATTTATAAATTATAAGAAAATAATTTGAAGTAACTTAAAAACTTCATTTTTATAATAAATATTTAGAAGTTTTAATTGTCTGAAAAAACAAATAATGCCATTTTTGGGATTTGAATGCAATTGTTGGAGTTACTTCACTTTTATAACGAAAGATGTGACTAAATGTGCTACAAATAAGCAAAAATATACATGTTTAAAAAAATATGGAATTACACCACTTTTGCAATGAGCCGTCCATTTAATGTATCTGAACTGGTCTAAATTCACTGCCACCATTTTAACATTGATTTTAATAGCATTTAAATATTTTTCCGAATTTCAAATAAAATAGTTATGAAAATCAATATAGGTAAAACGGTACCATACATTTTATTAATTAACAACAATTGTTTTATTTAGTTAAATAGATTTGTAAAACTAAAATAAAAAAAATAATTTTTTAATGATAAAATTTGGTAATGAATTTGTAAATTTAATGAAAACATGTAATGTAGAAAAAATACTATATTATTTTATAAATGCGGGAGCAATTTTCTGAATAATGTAATTTCATTTTTTAACTTTAAAAAAAATCTGATCTCAAAGCTTTTTTTTTTTTTTTTTTTTCTTTTTTGTTTCTTTAAGAGAGAAGTAAAGAAAAGAAACGATAAAAGTTGCTTAAACTATTTTTTTTCTTTCTTTCTTATTTTCTTTACGTTCTTTTTTTTTTTTTTTTTTTTACGTACAGTCGGTAACAAAAGTGTCCGAACACTAGCAAAAATTCCTATGTAAAAAAAGTACACTTCATACGGTTTTGTTAAATAAATCCTTATCGAATCATGTTCTTACACTGACTAAGAACAGGATTCGACAAGAATTTATTTAACAAAACCGTATGAAGTGTACTTTTTTTACATAGGAATTTTTGCTAGTATTCGGACACTTTTGTTACCGACTGTATCTCGATATGAAAGAAATTCCTCTGTAAATGTAAAAAAAAAAAAGCATTATATTACTAAATAGTTAAATGAAAAATAATTTTAAGTAGTTACAGACGAATTAAAAAATAATAATAATAATAATAAATAAATAAAACAGATTTGGCGACCATTAAGCTTAATTTTTCAACAAGACACTATTTCATCTCGTAAACATTTTAGCATTTATAAAAAAAATCTTAATAAATTTTTAAAAAATTGGTGCAACGTTTTAATTTTCATGCTATTATTATGAATGGAATAATTTTTTTGAAAATAATAATAATAATAATAATAATAAATAATTAAATTAAATTAATATATATGTATATATATATATATATATATATATATATATATATATATTAAAAGTTATCAAGCTACAGTAATTTAAAAATAACTACTGTAAACACTAGCTTTAACTTTGATATAACACAAAATCTTTTTGCAGTTAAAAATATAGAAGAGTTTCAATGTATTTCTCTTTTTCATTTAAATGGAAACTTGTTCCGGTCATCTTTTGTATTGCGAAATAAAGAATATCTTACAGAAACACCTATTCAACAAAACTCTTTGCAGAAATTCGCTTTGTTAGCTTTGGAGAAAAGATACTCTAAAACGTACAAAAAATAAATAAATAGAGAGATGGGATCGAAGAAAAACATTTTGGAAAATCTGCTGCACTCGTGCTATGTTAGAGCGGCCATGGGGAAGGTAACAAAGCAAAAGAGGTTGACTCAAAAAGGATCTGGTCTATAATTCAAGACAGACTTTAGAGATCGATGTTTAGTGTGGGAGAGCCACAAATTACGACAAAGAGGGAAAATTGTTTTCTTAAGATTTTTATAGCAACTGATGTAAGTAACGATATCTTCAACACAATCTATTGCTTATTGGTTGAGTATAAGTTGTCTTACACGTTTAACTTCTTAAGTAGTAGTGACGTGTAAAAACCTTGTGCAGCAACCAAAATAGAGCAAAAATAATGCATTTAAATGACTGTCTGCAAATGTTCGACATTGGTTATGATAAAATCTTAAAATCTATATAATATTGAGATTTTGCTGTCTTGACACAGGATTTATAGTTAAAATTTTTGTTTGTTCGTACAAATTCATATAACGTATGTAATTATTTACCATTCTTCTAAATTCTTAAGTATTAACAAAGGGTATAAAGTAAGTGTTTCAACTCTAACCTTAAAAAACCAAAAAAAAAACTCTATGAAATACATAAATTGAAGAATAAATCAACTATTTCTAATAAAGCCGTTGATAAATAGTATTAGGAAACTATTTTACGACATAAATACTTTTAAAGAGATTCTTTTTTTCATATTAATACAAAAATGTGCATTTATGGAAACTTTATTTAAATTTGCCTAACAAGAACTGCTTTAATTTTGAAACCTTAGTACTAAATATTCTGAATATTTTTATTTTTAAAAATATAATATCGTTTTATGAATGCATTAAAGAAATCTATTTAATCAAAATATAATGTCTAGTGCAGGGAGGGGGGGGGGGAAATAGAAAAGGAATATTTTAAATGTCCTTTTGTTCAAAAAATAATTATAAAAAAAACTGTACTGAAAGGAGCACAATAAGTCTCGTTTACTATCACTTTTTACTTTAACATGATTTAAACTAATATAGTTGATGAATATACATTACAAATTACATTATACCAATAATTACGTTACTTTATTTCACACTGATTTTATGTAAGAAAACAACAGATCTGAAAAAATAGTGACTCAAATTAAGGATGTCTATTTTATAAAACTAAAAGTGGTTTGAAACAAAAAACAGAAAGCAATAATTTACATTTATATTATAAGCCCAAATGATTATATCCCACACAACACCGTGGGGGAAAATGATCATCAATCACTATCTTCATCTCCCCTTGGTACGGAGTAGGGTTACCTTTTTTGCATTTGAGTAATTTTGTTAAAGATGGTCCCTCAAAGAGGAGAGCCATGGGATTTTCTAGAACAGGGAAAGAAGATTGATAAAGAAGCTGATAATTTGCTGTTTTTTATTGAATACAGTGAATGAATTGGTAAATAATTGCACGGAAAAAAATCTTTTAAAATTACTTAAACTACGGAATTAAATATTACATATATCTCACTTTATTTGAGCAGTATTACACAGAACAACTGTCTAGTAAAAGAAAAAAAAAATAATTTTACAATTTAGGTAAAAAAAAAAAATAATAATAATAATAATAATAATAAATCCCCCCGCCCCCCACACACACACAAATATATATAATTTTTAATGACAATAATGAAAAGAATGAGAACGGAAACCAAACAGTTGAAAATAATTCACCACAGAAACCCACAGAAGCCGATTAGATAAGTAGTTAACTTAAATAAGTTAGTTTGGTGTTTTAAATTTATTTGAACAGTTATATATTAACTTAAATGTATTAAAAAGTTAATAAAATTATTTTTCTAATTTTAATATTTTTTTGGTTACAAAAAACGTAAACTTATAAAAGAAGGAATTTTAAAGGGAATTTAATATAAATATATTTTATTTATATAAAACCAATGTTTGTGCGTGTCGGTGTGTCTGTGGACAACGAAGCGTAAGGTTGGTACTCGTACAGTCAAGAGATTCAACAAGAATTCGCTTGAGGTGTCTTAGTGCATCTCGAAGCCCCATTTTTGAAATGTTCATTATTATTATTATTTTTATTTAATTAAAATAAGAAAATAATATTATAATAGTTTTAAAAGTTAGTCATTTAAATATTAGTTTACATTTAGCGCCAAAAACAATTTACCAATCTTTTCTTTTTAAACATGAAATATTTTTTTATATGAATAATGAAAGAAAACATAAAAAAAAAATATTTCTGAGAATAGTATACTTAGCACGAAAGCTAATTGAGCATCAAGAGCTCATAGTAATCTTGGGTAATTAACCCGTTAACGCCCAAATTAATTTTGTAAAATATTATTAGCTGATTATTTCACTTCTAAATTAATATACACAACTGACAGAAAAATATATTAACTTAAACAATTCTTCTGATAGTTTTAAATTTCAAGGCTATCCTCATTTATTGACGTTTAGTGTTCTAGCGAGAAAACTTCGAGATAGAAAAACTTTGAGATAACAGATTAATATCCTGTTATATGTTGACGAAGATTTCAAAAGTAAAGTATTATAATATATATTATTATTCAACTTGATTTAAGTTAGTATACCTGCGCAAAAAGCAAATGTATGTGCGACGAATGAAAAATCTTAAAATGACTATCCACATTATGAAATAATAATTAATAGTAGGCACATAAAACTTTCAGGGATCATTTAGAGTGACGCTATAAACTGTCACTAAAAAGCAGAAATCATTCCAAGAAACCACAAAAAATATACGTGTCATTTTATTAGCTGTCCTCAAATGAGGATACTGGGCGCTAATGCGTTAAAAAAAGAACAACCACACGACTCCTATTACACATTATACAAGTATTATGTGCACTTTTTGAAGAGAATTGCACTCAGAAGACATATAATTGACCTAATGAATGATGATTCGACTCCACTCTACTCGCTTTACTTATGAACCACTGCAAAGCTCTGCCCGCCTATTCGCTGCTTTGCTTTTTATTGAAAACCGATATTAACATGTTGAGCGCCATGTCAGTCATTCTAGATACTAGACATTTTGTCATATATCTTTAAGTACTGAAGGAATCATCTTGAAACTTTAGGAGTGTGCAGAACCTGTTATACTTCAAACATTTCAGTGAAAGTTTTACCGCTAAAGTAAAAGCAGTAAAAATTAAAAATTAAAACATTGAGCGCCCTGTCAGCCATCGGTGGCAGACAGTGTCAAATATGATATAAAGCCGCGTCAACCATCGGTGCGCATATAAAATAGGATATAAGACTAAAAATATAACATTTAATGATTGAAAAATTATTAAAATTTGCTTAATGTTCATGTATTACAGGAGGTATCATTATGGAATTTTAATGGATTTTAAGAATTTGCGTGGCGCTCAACGTGTTAATAGTCTATAACAAAAGATTAAAAAAAAAAAAAAAAAAAAAAAAAAAAGTTACAGAAATTCCCATATTCAATGTTAAATTGAAATTCATAACAATTAGTACCCCATTTCTTAAAATGAAATATTATGCTAAAAATCAGTATAATTTCTTTTCCATAATAGAAAGAAATTTGTAATATCCAGACCATTTGCTCTACTGCTTTAATATACGACCACTTAGAAACTATTAATTTTTTGTCATTATTTGTCGATTTTTTTTTTTTTTTTTTTTTTTTTTTTTTTGGTTATACATAGTTACTTGTAAAAAAGAAAGAAGGAAAATTACTTTTTTTTTTTTTTTTTTTTTTGTCTATACTTTTTATTATGGAATTTTTCAGTTAATTATAGCATTGTATAATACTCTCTATATATTTTTAAGATAAAGCGAGGTAATAATTTTACACACTCGAAAATATCTGGGGAAAAAAAGTAATAGTCTATTAATGTTTTATTGTGGACAAATCTCCTACAGCTTCAGTTTTAAATTCTTTCCTACATACTTTTTAAGGCGCCTGCCTACCTTTAAAATGCAATTTTCAGTCAAAACTAAGATTTTTTATTTTTGGTTTAGTATTAAAGCCTGACATTTAAACTTTCTAAATCAGTTTGAATTTTGTTTCTATCTTGCTTAGAATTTGAGTTACAGGCATCTAAATATTAGTCACTCGCAACTTTTTGAAACCAGAAGTGACCGGAAATGTTTGTTTTCATAAAAGTTTTACTCAGTATAAGCATCAAAATTTGTTACTGAATATAAAATGAATTTAAAAATAATAAGAAGAAATAAAAAACTTTGAAATAAATCAGGAAAGTTATTAAAATTATTTTTTATTTAATAGGTAAAATCTGGTTTTTAATTACGTTTTTTGCTTTTTCTGAGAATGAGATTTTTAACATTTTGCTTTTTCACAAAACATCATAACTCCAAAAGTTATTATATAAATCTTATGAAACTTTGACAAAATACGCTAGAGGAGTTGTTTTATGGACTGAACTACTACAATGAATCTAGCTTTTTTTTTTTTTTTTTTTTTTTTTTTTTGTCGATAGAAGTTATGAAACATTTTATAACTTCACAAATGATTGATTCACTAATGATTTTTTCAGCATGTAAAATGTTATATTCTCTAAAATATTAAATAATATGGTTATAGTTTTGAAAATAGCTCACTCCCATAAAGACTCTTTATATCACCATGTTAGAGATTTTAATGATATATTCTATAACTACCACTTAATTTTCATGAATATTACAATGAGTGTATTATATACCTGGGGGGGGGGGAAGGGGGACCAATGGAAATAAAATGTATTCTTCTTTAAACTACACTATCATCGATCTAAACAAAAACTTTGCATAATAACGTACAATTTGTGAAAAAAATCACAGTAAGGTTAGACATACTTATGGATAGGGGGGGGGGGTTAAAGACGAAGGGGGGGGGGAGGACAGAGGAAAATAAAATATTTTTTATATCTCCATTTTACCGATTTTAAAGACATATTCTATAGCTACCACTTGCTTTTTATGAAGATCTCAAAATGAGTGCATTATATATTTGTGGGGGGGGGGGGGCAAGGGGGACGCAGATAGAAGTAAAATATATTATTCCTTAAACAACCGCATTGTCGATTAAAAAAAAACTTTGTATCTATGCAACTTTCTGCTTATGAAAAATTGCAATCGCAGTGAGTGTACACATATCTGGACGATTTGCTAAGGAGGGGGGGGGGGGACAGAGTGAAGAAAATGTTTGTTTTTATATCACCATGCTACCTATTTATATGAAACTTTGTACGACTATCACTTTCATTTTATTAAAATTATAGTGAAAGTTAACTAAAGTTGATAAGGGGGGGGGGGGGGTAGGGGGACAGATGGAAAATAAAATAATCTTTTTAAACAACACTTATTATCGTTTGTTTTATTGTTTATTTATATTTTGTGTGTATCGATTACTATTAATGAATAATTATAGTGAGTTATGCAAAAATTCGATATATGATTTAAATCTGTAAAAAAGTTAATCAAAAATGAATTTTCTTCTTTTAATCTGTCTCTTTTGTCCTCCCCCGCCCTATGTAGAAATAGAACACTTCCACTCTCGTTGATGTTAAGCATCAATTTTACAAGGAGAAATTAGGTAAAATCGGTAAAATGGTGATATTAAAAAATATTTTATTTTCCTCTGTCTCCCCCCTCTCTTTAACTCCACCCCCACCCCCAAGTATGTCTGATACTTATTGTGATTTTTTTCACAAATTGTATGTTATTATACAAAGTTTTTGCTTAAATCTATAATAGGGTGTTTTAAATGAAAATATTTTTTATTTCCATCTACCCCCCCCGCCTCCCCTGTGCCCCTCCAGGTATATAATACACTCATTGTAATCTTCATAAAAATTAAGTGGTAATATATTATTAAAATTGCTAAAATGGTAATTTAAAAATTTAATATATTTTCCTCTGTCCCCCTCCCCTCCTCCAAGTATGTTTGACACTTACTGTAATTTTTTCACAAATTGTACATGATTATACAAAGTTTCATTAAAATCGGTAAGAGGTTTGTTCTATTTTTTACTATAAAATTTTCCTTCGATCCTTTTATTTTTTAAAGTTCTATAATGAATTAATGACAGTTTATCATATTTTCTTAAACAACATAATTTAGTTGCATTAACTGATGTATTATTTTTAAATTTATTTAAAAAATTGTAATATCTGTTCATATTTAAAGATAATAAATCAATAAACATTTTTTCCACATTTGAATTCAATGTTCTAATTATTTATTTAATTAATTAGTTTATTTACTTAATTAACTTATTTACCTAACATTAAACTATATTAATTAAAAAACGAAGTGAAATTACTAAATTAATACATTAAAAACCTTTACTAACTTCGTTGTTTGCCGTTAAACTTTTCCATCGGGATCCCGATTCTCATCAGACTTTTTATAAACTTATAAAAGTTAATTCTGGAGAAAACAATATTTACAATTTTAAATGCGTTAGAAATTCTGCTCTTTTTCTACAAATAATTGCCATTTTATCTTGATTTTCTTTATGCAGATTGCAGAAATATTTGATTAGGGGTGTTTAGACGCTATCACACTTTTTAAAATTTGGCCCCATAGGCCATAATGATAAAGAATTTTTCTTTGTGACCCTGTAAAAAAATTGTAAGTGCTAAATTCACCAAAATCTATACAAATCGTGCAACTATGACCTATAACATGTGTACAAATTTTTTGCTCAGATTAATAAGACGTTTAGACGCTATCGCACTTTTAAAAATTTGGCCCAATAGGCCTTAATGATAAAGAATTTTTCCTGGTGTCCCTGTAAAAAAAACTATAAGTGCTAGATTCACCAAAATCAATAGGGTTCGTACTTTGGTGACTTGCAATATATGTACCAACTTTCAGCAACAAAGTGTTTAGATGCTAGCGTGTTCACTCACAGACACACATACATACACACACACATATATATACACACATACATACACACATACATACACACATATATACACACATACATACATCATCGTAAAAATAGTGAAAACGGACTCAGAGGACCTCGAAACGTATAGAAACATCAAAATCTGAATTTCGGATTTTTGACATGATTACAATACTTTCCTCACTATAGTGTTCGGAAAGTAAAAAGATGATGATATTTACTTATATTTATTAATTTTAATTTTATTTGTTTATTCATTCATTTCATTTTTTATTTATTTTGATGGATAGTGTAATTTCTTAGAACATTTTTTATACTTAAATTTTGAATTTTTATATTTTTTATTTCAATGCGTACTTTAAAAAAGTAATAAGATTCAACCACCGGGCGATTCTAATATTTATGAATTTATTTATGAATTATTTAATTAATTAGTTTATTTGTTTAATTTTTATAAACTTGTAAAAGATAATTATGGAGAAAACAAAATTTACAATTTTAAAATTTCGGATTTTTGACATGATTACAATACTTTCCTCACTATAGTGTTTGGAAAGTAAAAAGATGATGATATTTACTTATATTTATTAATTTTAATTTTATTTGTTTATTCATTCATTTCATTTTTTATTTATTTTGATGGATAGTGTAATTTCTAAGAACATTTTTTATACTTAAATTTTGAATTTTTATATTTTTTATTTCAATGCTTACTTTAAAAAAGTAATAAAGATTCAACCACCGGGCGATTCTAATATTTATGAATTTATTTATGAATTATTTAATTAATTAGTTTATTTATTTAATTTTTATAAACTTGTAAAAGATAATTATGGAGAAAACAAAATTTACAATTTTAAATGCGTTAGAAATTCTGCTCTTTTTCTATCTTTCAATAAATCTTATATAAGGATTGTAAAAATATTATCTTCTTCACTTTCACCCTCTATAATTCTCCGATAGCAGTTTATCTTGAACCTTGAACGAAAGAGGGAACATGCTGGACAGGCGGGCAGGGGCTGTCCAAAGGTTTCAATGAGTTTCAATGAGGAGTGCAGACTGCCATAGCTAGACTTTATCGGTCTTTTCCCTGACAGCTTCAACAAAAGCAATCACAACCCTTGAGAGGGGTCGGGGTGGTCTCTGGGAATCTACCGCCCAAATTTAAATAATTTTTCACTCATATAAAAGAAAAGAAATCGTATACCATGCACTTTCCTACCACTTCGAACTATAGCTGTAGCAGTTTCATCAAATATAAATCCTAAATCATTTCGTTGATTTTCTACCAATAGAGTTTTACCCGATGAAGATGAAAATTGCTTTCTCTGCCCTACTTTGTGTGGGGGTTATTATCCTATTTGAACTCAATAATCGAATATCGGTAACAGAGGGGGAGAAACATTGACATGAAGAGCAGTTATTTGAACATCAATCTGGAAGCGAGAATCTATCTTTTACTTCTCCAATTCCCCCCCCCCCCTGCTTTTTAAATGATTTAAACTTACTGATTAGCCGTTCAGACACATAGTTTAAGTTAGTGTGAATTAGATGTTTTCAGAAAAAAATCTAAAGTAGTTTAAAAAAAAAAGTCGCAGTCTTTTATTCTGAGTTTTCAAAGTAAAATAGTAGTTTATTTTAATGTGGATTTGTAATTATTATAGGTATATTGATTTTTTTAATGTGTTTTTAAATTAAAAGGAAAATCACTTATGTTAAGTATGAAGATGAGTAGAATCTTTGATAATTTATTTCTTTATCTGTGACAATTTTCATTGTTGGCGCGCTATCTGAGTACAATTTCATTTTGGCGGGTGTTAGGAATAACGATAGTTTATATAAAAAGTAATAAAAACATACAGGGAAAATTGTTTGTAACGAATAATATTTATATTTTTGCATATACTGATAAATTTATGCAAGACAAATGTATCCTTTTCGTGATGTAAAAATACGTCAATATGCAAAATCGGTTCTACATTAGTTTAATAATCCTAAAGTAAATCATATAATTTTTTTTTCTGTACTTTTCCCATTAACTACACCCATTTCCCAGTTGATTAAAAATGTTATTTATTAAAAATAAAAACTCGTGTATTTAAGGTTTAAATATATACAGTAAGACCCCGCTTAACGCTGTTTCATTTAGCGCTCTTTCGGTTTAGCGCTCTTTTATTTCCCCTGTGGATTCCCCGAAATTACTCGCAGCAGTACGGGGTTTCCTGAAATTGTGCTCGCGCTGTTTCGCATTACGCTCTAATTTGATGGAACGTATCCCCCGTGTTAAGCGGGGTCTTACTGCACACACACACACACACATATATATATATATATAATCAAAATTAGATCAGGAATTTAAACTCGAGAGAAAAAAAAAATCTGGCTTTTTTCCCCCCTCTTTATTTTTTATATGTATAAATAAATTTTAACCGTTTTAAGACATATATATTTATGTCTCTCTCTCTAAAAATAAAATAAAATAAATAAATAAATAAATAAATATGATTTGCTCCCCCCCCCCTCTGCAATATATATATGTGTGTGTGTGTGTGTGTGTGTGTAAGTAATTCGTTACAATGATACAACATCAGGAAGAAAGACCAAAATTAATGAATATAGAAACACATAAACTTGAATAAGAAATATACATTTTTTATTGTTACTATTACAGTTATTACTGTTGTTTATAATAAAACATTACATGCACACGTTAAACCAAATATTGAAGTGCAGATAAATACTCGTATTAATTTAATAGCTTTTGTTTCATCTAAACTTTAGGTCATTACTGTTGCTATTTATAAACCATTACACAGTTATAAAAACTTCAAGACAATTGCTTTTGCATGGTTGTATATACATATTTTCTTTTTGAAAATTTTTTAAACATTTTTAATTTACTAAATAATTGTACCTTTTAAAAATTGTGTATGTATAAAGGAACGGTTTTATCTATGATGTTGTTTTAGTAGACTAAATAACTAATAGGTGTAGTTCAAAAGAGAAAAATAAAAATCTAAAACATATTTCTGCGTAAAACTATAAATTATCGAATACAATTCCACTTTCGCTAGTGATATATTAATAATTATTTAACGAGCGAAATAATTAATTCTTAATTTTTCATGACAATTACCGAAAAAGAAAATTATTTTCGAAAAATTTTATACATGAATTTTAAAACAAAAGGGAATAAAGGTGAAGTTTATATTTCAAAAAGTATGTCGAAGAAACTGTTTAATTTGATAAATTAATTAAATAATTGTAATAAATTTAACTGCTAAGAAATACTCAAATTTCTCTCTCTCTTTTTCTCTTGGGGGGAGGACGGAGTGGCGGTACTTTTGATTTAGGTTTTGTGAAAATTTAAGACAACAGTCCTAAAAATCTACAAATTCGTTATAAAATAAAGAACTGGCGTACAATAAATATTTAAACACAAGAACTTCTTGACACACTATAAAATACAGGGAAGCACTACCGCTTTCGAATGGAGTAGCCTTTCTTCTTCAGGTACAAAAAACGCGTGCTACAATCTTGGAGGCAAAAGCAAGAAGATTTTATGTTTAAAACTATAAATTCGTTACCTCAGAAAAACTGTCCTTTTCAACAGCATATCAAAACGTTATATTTCCTCAGAAGTTATTTACTGGACGTATTATTTTCTTCCTTTAATTTTAATTTTGTTATAGATGCTGGCTACATCATAACAGAGTTCTCATAATTTAGACATTAAATAAAGGTATCCCATACAATAATGATCAATAGATATTTTATTTCCTCATTTTTACCAGATTCAGCTGTCTTTTTCTGGATATCTGTAAAAGTAAGAGCAACTCTAAGAGCTTTGCAATAATTGAATGGAAAATTTTTTCTTTGCTCGAAAGAGGGGCGGACGACACTATTTGAGCGCTAGTCTCCCGGCAAGGTAAATACTGTTTCCAATAGAACTGAGTCACAGCCCCCGGCTGTAACAGGATTAGGCATTACTCAGAGCATCCCCATGACCATTTGATACTTCCCACTCATAGGCGACATCTTATTGAGCACTTTTGAAGCAAATTCCTCTCTCCGGGAATTGTCTCTGAGAAGAGATTTACTTTCAAAAGACTCCGGATATAAATTCTTTGATGTTTTTTTCCGGAATATTTTCTTTTTTTGCAGACTTACATTATTAACTTCTTTTCTCTCATCCTCGTCCGTAATATTTTAGACCTGAATTTTTTACACCCTACAATGGGTTTCGGATGTTAAAGATAAAAAATTTCCAGAATGCGTTTTGGAGAAGGCTTTTGGCTAAAAGTAAGTGATTGGTTAGCAGCACTTCTGAAGCAGATAGTGGATTTAGTTTCGAGAAAACACTCTATTAATAGTCTACAAATATCTTCTTCTTTCTATCTCTTAGGAGAACAAAAGAAGATATTTTTATTTCTACGCTTTTTTTTTATAATAATATGACAGCAAACTGCATAACGGCATTTTTTAGCGTGATCAGAAATTTATTAGTTTTTTTTTTTTTTTTTTTATGAAATGCAATTTTTAACTATGGACTTATTTTACTTATTTTACGAAATTTCATTCAAGCTTTTAGATTTTTCAATTTCTCATTGAAAATAATAGATGTTTTTAAGTGAAAACTAATTGCGCTAAAATGTATTGATGATTTTAATTAAATATTTTTTTTGTTTATATAAAGAACAAAGTAGTATTGTTACCAATTCGTTATGTTAACTATCATTTTATTATTTTTTCCAATTAAGTTACTAAAATGTTAATATCATGTAATAAACATAACTAATTTCGTACATTATTCTCTGAAGGTTACAAAAAAAAAAAAAAAAAAAAATAGATAAATAAATAAATAAATAAATAAATAAATAAATAAAAAATAAAAAATAAAAATAAATAAATAAATAAAGATGCATGTAAAAAGACGTGCATTGTTTTAATTCAATACATGCATCAAACAAATTAATTTTAACTACGAACAAGATTTAAAAATCATAAATAATATGAGTTTCAAAAGCAAAATTATTTTTTTCAAATAATTCAAAAGACTTTTCAACTGAAACAAATCCTTTACATTATTATCTCTAAACAATAAGTTTAGCGGCAAACCAAGTCGGACGATTCCGAGCCAAATTTTAATGAAGCTGGACATTTTTATTAAGGGCTGGTGTTTTAAAAAGATTACACAGATGTCATATTTATTAAAACAATTACCAAAACAGTTAATTTTTCGTAGGAAACATGTATACATCATTTTATAGATTTGAAGTTACAATTTTTCTTGCGTTACAAAATTTGATAACGCAAGAAAAATCAGTTTCTTTTATTTTAAAATAAAACATCTAATTAAAATTAAACAAAAAACAGTCTAAAATTACAAAATAATGAATTATTTTCTAAGATCCCCAATTTTGTACTAAACGATGTAAATTTTAAATTACAGTGTATAAATGCGATGTTCATGACTTATTGTAACGATTTAATATAATAATTTAGCGACAGTTAATGTAACTTCCGAAACTTCCGAATAACTTCCGAAATAATACTCCAAATCAAACCAAATTTGGACAGTACACTTATCTTATAAATATTTTGGATGAGTTTGATAACCAAGTTGCGCCGTCATTTTATTTTCAAGTGGAGATTACTTGAAAATTTCAATTTAACATTGTACAAAGCGTATTCCGAATTTGTTTGAATTTTGATGTACACATAGACCATATAAGGGTCTTTGTAATGAACTTTGTCCGCCATTTTTAACAAAGTGTGGATTTTATAAGCTAAGGGAGACAAATTGAAATCTGGCTACCACTTGAAAATTTATAATCATGATAATTTTTTAAATTCTGATTCAATTCGAACCAAAGTTGGACAGTGAACTTATCATATAAATATCTTGGATGAGTTCACTGGGCAACTTGTTCCGAGATTTTGTTTCCAAGTTGCGGCCACTTGAAATCAGTCTGACACTTGAAAATGGGCCATCACAATTACTTTTAAAATTCTAAACTGATTCAAACAAAAGTTAGATAGTGAACTTACGGTTCAAATATCTTGGATAAGTTGGCTTGGTAACTTGTTCCGCCATTTTATTTCCAAGTGGCGGCCACTTGAAATTTTGTCATTGTGATAACTTTTGTAATACTGAATCAATTTGTATCAAATTTGGGTAGTGGATTTATCATTCAAATATCCCTGACAAGTTCGCTGGGCATCTCATTCGGCTTTTTTGTTTCCTAGTGTTGGCACTTGAAATCACGGTGCCACTTGAAATTTTCTTATCACGATAATTTTTTAAATACTGAATAAGTTTGAATTTAGTAACAGGAGACTTGGCATTGGAATATTAAAACCCGGTTGCACTGAAGACGGTACGCTTAAGGCTACCAAAACAGCTGTATGCATCTCATTTTTTTTTTCTTTTGGCGTTTCTAATGTAGTAGTTTATTCGGGTTTTAAGTCTGAATTTAATTTGAACAGTTAACTTATCATGCAAATACCTTGGATGACTTCGCTGGGCAAGTTGCTCCGCCATTTTGATCACAAGTTGCAGCCACTTAGACTGCCATTTGAAAAATTGTCACAACAGTAACTTTTAAAACACTGCACTGATTCGAACCAAAGTTGCGAGTGAACTTATGCTTCAAATATATTGGATGAGTTCGCTGAGCAACTTGCTCCGTCATATTGTTTCCAAATGGCGGCCACTTGAAAATTTGTTATCCCGATAACTTCTCAAATACTTAATCAATTCGAAACAAAATTGAAAAATGGATTTATCATTCAAATATCTTTGATTTCGGTGGTAAAATTTCTCCGCAATTTTGTTTCCAAGTTTCGGCCACTTGAACGCGCCCACTTGAGAATTTGTTTTCGCTATAACTTTTGAAATACTGAAATTATTCGGACCAAAGTTGATCAGTGGACTTATCTTATAAATATCTTGGATTAGTTCACTGAGTAACTTGCTACGCCCTTTTGATATAAGTGTTGCGGCCGTTTAATTTCTTAACAGGATTTGTAGAGTCTTGACTTGTCTCCAAATGCATTTGATATATTTGTTTGTCAACTTGGCCCGCCATCTTGTTTCCAAGTGCCGGCCACTTGAAAATTTCAAATTACAGTAAAAATGTATTAATGAGCCGATTTGCTTAAAACTCCATATGTGCAAAGCCCAGATCAATATTTCTACCAAATCCATTAATAATTTATAGCCGCCATTTTGTTTCAAAATGGCGACTACTTGATAAGAAAAAAGAAGTCAACCTACCCTTCCGAATGAGCCGCAAGGACTTGTCTTAAATTTAAATCGTGATTACTTGGCTTAAATCTTTACATTCCTAATCGTAACTTTCTCGAGTGAGCCGTATTATCGCAGTTGGCGGGGTGTCGAGCACGTAATCGGAGCAATGCGATTTCGATACACGTGCCAGCAAAAAACTAATACGCATATTAAAGGTAGCTGCCACACGTAAAATCCACCATTGTTGTAATGTTCTCCTGTTCTGTAAAATTTATAATTGCACAGTAAAACATGAAAATATTGTGTTTCTTGTATATTTTTGACTGAAAATAATTAATCTGTAATTATAATTATTATTACAGTAAAGCACCGTTTATACGTCTTTTACATTTATACGTCATTCTAGTGAAGTCCCGATTCATTCCTATCCATTTTAATGCAAAAATTCTTCGTTTATCTGCCGATAATATCGGTTATACGTCTTTTCCACTTTACTAAAATTTTCAGAATTTCTCGACCTGTCATTATTTTCTAATCTAAATAAGACGGATATTTCCGAGAAAGCATCTTAAATGGAGGAACACAGGAAAGATCGAAGAATTCTGATTAAAGGATCAACTAAATTCGCAGTAGAATTTTTAATACTCTTAAACAAGCTGCAAATCAGACGAATATTAAAGATTATTAATGTTGTTAAATAACTGTCTGTATGAGCATAAACCGTATGCTCATTATTAAAGATACGCAATATATATAAATAATATTCAGAATATGTTCATATAGTTCTTATGAAATGTAATATAATACTCAATATATGATATGTGTAATTATTACCCGGTCATGCTTTAATAGTATGATTTTTCTCACTTTTTACAATATTTCCATTTTATTTAAAAAAAAAAAAAAAAAAAAAAAAAAAAAAAAAAATGTGTTAAAAAAAGTATAATATACATTTACTAACTTAAGAAACTTTATTAACTAGTATTTTCATATACATTTTGCTTAAATGTCATTAAATTTATAGTAATCGAAGTGTTATTATTAAAATTTCGATTATACGTCTTTTCATTTATACGTCCGTTTACATCAGTCCCTTGAAATACGTATAAATGGTGCTTTACTGTATTTTATTTTATTTATTTATTTTTTACCACACACCAATTTCCAAAAAATCATCATGGGAAAGCTGAAAACTTTGGAGATCTTTTTGGTGATATAATAAAATACATTCCTGTTATGCGGTGTGGACTCACATCTGGACTCACTTCTTTCCTCAAAACCTTGGCGCAATCAGGAGAAGGGATGAGCACTGAGAAAGGTTTCACCAGGACATATCTATGTTTGAAAAGCGACTTGGTGGAATGGATGTACAGTCGGTAACAAAAGTGTCCGAACACTAGCAAAAATTCCTATGTACAAAAAGTACACTTCATACGGTTTTGTTAAATAAATCCTTGTCTAATCCTGTTCTTAGTCAGTGTAAAAACATGATTCGACAAGGATTTATTTAACAAAACAGTATTAAGTGTACTTTTTTTACATAGGAATTTTTGCTAGTGTTCGGACACTTTTGTTACCGACTGTACGCTAGCTGAATCTTGCTGGTCTATTAGCAGGAGCATATCAATAGATGCCCACAAGAGGGAACGGCCAAAAAAAAAAAAAAAATCGTTTTAGTGTTTGTGTTTTCTGTAATTTAGCCTCTGTTGTCTGTAACCAGTCTGTATATATATGAGATGTGTGTCCTACAAAAACGGTACGTGGTGGATCATTTTAGTTTTGATATATATGAATTAAGCACCTTTTTTTTTATATACAGGACCACATAGTTTCATATAAAGGACAAAAAAAAAGTTCAAATTTGCTGTACAGTGTTATTCCTTATAGGGTTATCGAAGCGAGGAAGTCATCCTCATTCGCAGACGATTAAAATGGACCCCCTGAGGGCACCCCTTAAGGGTAAATTCCAAACCATCGCCAATTGTCTACTGTGTAACTAAAACGTGACGTTAAACACACAATCTCAACCATAACCTTTCCTGGGTAGTAAAAATAAATTTTTGTACAATTTAATTACAAAATTTATTTTTTATTCCTTAGTTTTCGTCTGAAAAAAAATTCGCTGGCTTCAAATTTTGAAGCGTCTCATCGCATTTTAAACAACTTTTTGACGAAAATTGTACCTGATGTGAAAATTCAAAGATATATATATAGATTTTAAATTTTTGAAAATGAGATGAGAAACCGAATTTTTATAATTTTCGACCATTTAAAAATGACGTACTGAAAGGATGAGATCACCGTTAGAATGTATGAAAGACAATTTAATATGTTATGACAACACCTTAGGTGTAACAATTTGTAAAGCTTAAAAGTAAAAAAAAAAAAAAAAAAAAAAAAAAACTTACACATTTACAGTTGGCAGTAAAATTATAGAAGCACACACCCACTTTTTTCCCATTTCATTTTTTTTTTTTTTTTTTTTTTGTGTGTGTGTGTTTGATTGCTAACTATTATCACCAACTTACTTTTTTATAAACAGCTCATGACTCGACAAATACTTACTTAACAAAACAGTATTAGGTGCACATCTTTTAAATACGAAAATTATTGTTAGCGCTTCAATAATTTTGCTGACGAATGTATTTTCATGATGGATCAAAATTGTGATGGCATGTCTTTGAACCACCCATAGTAGTGAATCCCATTCGGTCGCCAATTGCCCACACCGTAGCTCTAGTCGGACATTAAATCCACTTAACCTCAACCATTCTTTGTTTCCTTGACCCCTCCCCCAATCCCCGAAGAAGATCGAAATTCTGATTTTTTGCCATTTACTGATAACACATATACATCAGACTTAAATGCGTCACTCGAAGTGCGTTTGTAAATCTTCGTCAGATACAGTCGGCAGCAAAATTATTCGAGCGCTAACAATAATTCCTATGTAAAAAAAGTACACTTAATACTGCTTTGCTAAATTGTGTCGTTCTAGTGCGACGTAAAACCCACTCAACCCCAATCTTCTTTTTCTCGTTTCCTATAGAGTTGTCGTTTCTTCGGTGGCTCATATTGTCCAACGTCTAATAAGAGGAAGACGATCGTTTCGGTTTGCCTTAAAAAATATTTCGTAGACTCAACTGCTCTCATTTTGTTCTTAAAGAAACAGCTTTGTGTTTTAATATATAAGATTATTTATCGTCCAGGTAATAAAGACCGTAGAGGGGCTTTACCTGCAAAAAATCATAGTATTTCTAAAAATTAGCTTAGTCTAAATTTTTGGGGTCGCTGAATCTGAATTTTCAAAATTTGAAATTCTGTAAGTAGATGAAATTTCCAACAAAATAATTCTTATTACATTTTGATGTAGGATAAATTAGATGGGAATGAGAGGAAGGGACTGAACGTATCATAGCTTTATATTGTTTTTTCGTTCGAACGTTACCTACTCATATCGCAATCAAATCGGCCAATTTTAATGAATTCATTTTGTTTACTTTTTCTTTTTTGTTATACTATACAGATGTTATACTTTTTTTAAAAAGATGTTTCAATATTGTGAATTTTTGTGTTAACACTCTATGCATTAAGTTATTACTTTCGAAGACATTAGATTAAAAACTTTCAAAATCTGGGGAAAAGCAGCTATCTTTATATTAAAACGAAGCCTAATATTAAAAATAATGAATAATTTTACAAAAATCTTCAGTTTTGAAGCCCCAAACTTGTAAATTTTAGATTACAGCGTTAAACTTGTCATTTATAACGTAAGCATTTAAACGACGTTATTTAAATGATGATGTAATAGCATAACTTAGAATTGGAAAAATGCGTTAGCCAGTTGCTTTGTAGCAAAGTTACTTTCTGCTATTTGGAGTACAATGATTCAGTTCTTGCGCAACGGAGTACCTTTTCTTTTTTTTTTCTAAATTTAAAAATTTAATTTTTAGTCTCGATAATTATTTACACGAGAAAGACCAAAGAATAATGCATTTAGTAAAACTACTGACTTTTGAAATTTGAAATATGCTTTTGAATGATATTTAAGAAAATGTTTTCACTGTAGAAAATGACTTCATAATTAAGAGACAATACTTATTTTTATGTGAAAAAACGTTTCGATAAATTGGCGTCATATAAAAAAAAAAAAAAAAAAAAAAAAAAAAAAAAAAGCCTGTATTTGTAAACAGTATATGTAATTAAAACCTGAATATAAAGGGAAGTTTTTACCATGGAAATACACGCTATTATCAAAAAGAAAAATACAGTTATAGAAAAAAATATGAAGATTAGATAAATATTTTAGTGGATATGTATATCTCTACGCTTTCAATATGTTTAACAATGCTTCATGCTTAACTATGCAATTAAATATTGGAAGTGTTTTATACGTACGTTCATTTTCATAACAGTTTCAACTTTCAGGAAAAATAATTAAAAATCCAATGCATTAAGCTATTTTATAATTTTAATCTTGTGCTTCAGTTTTAACTAATAGATAGGCTATTTATAATTCCATCATCACAAGAAAAGTTTTATCTAATTAATAGATTATTTTTGTTAAAACTTTCCGTTGAGGAGTCAGGAGTAACTGCTGTTGTCAAATGAAAGACCGGAAGCAAATCTTTAAAAAGGGTTTTACACATTTTATCATATATTATTTATTTATTTATTTTTGAAGAAGGTAAACATTCAAAGATATAATTAAATTATAAAATGATGTTTAGAATGAGTAAAATTTCGTATTTTATTTTACAGCTAGTGTAAGTTTGTCTTTAAATACATTTTAAAATACATTTGCTGCATTCTAATCTTTTTTGAACATTTCCCAACAGAGATGAGAAAAGTTTATGTATTTAGTTCATCTCCTTGCGTACTCATCACCATAAATAATTTAAAAATGTTTTGAGACTGAAATATGTTACTCAGGTTCACCCTAGCATTTTTCCTATCAAAAATGATTTTATGAATCTATTGGTTTGTGTACAGGGACGCGCAAAAGAATTTGAATACATTAAGATCAATGAAAAGTATTTGTTTAACACGATGACTTCTCTCGACCGGAATCAATAATCTGTGCTGAATCGAGTTATTTAAAAGGAAACTCAATTTCCAAAATCTGACACATGCATTATTAATCAAGATCATATTGTCGACACGCTGTCGACAACCGACATCAGCAGGTTAAGACCTATTTTAATATATTTTCATTGTGAAAAAAATAATGATATTAACATACATTAATCAAATGCTTAAGATCAAGTTTAGATCAGAATATGGTATAAATAGCAATACTGTTTTGTTTAGATTGCCATACAATAAATTATGCAACAACTAATAAAGTGCTTTATTTGTATAGTTTATTAAAGTTTGCTCAATAAACTATGCAACCTCCAGATTTTTTCTTTTTGTTTTTTTTATATGTATAACACATATATTTTTCATTTCAGCAATTTTCTGTTCTATCGACTTTAATTCTCGTCTATGAAAATCTAAAGATAAATATGATAATATGAATGAATATCTGACATGAAATTTAAAGACCCCTCGTAAAATTGAATATGATTTTATTACTTAAAACCAGTTCAAATAAAATTTAATAGAGAAAATAGTGACTTCCACTTTCTTTATTCATACGAAAAACAATCTGGAAATCTTTAAAAATAAGAACTGGTTCAGTAAAATGAATCAGAGCAAGCGCAAAAATCTCTTTAAACGTATAATTTACGTCAAAATAATTTATAGTTTTATATACGATTTCTGAAGTTCCCTGCAAAATCTATATGCATTCGATTATGTATCGATGTTTTCCCTTTTTAAGTAGATATTTCCATTTAAAAATGATTGCTGAACTTATATCTAGGCAAGACAGACATTTATGGAAATATTAGATAAAACTGAAAATACACTGAGAAAAAATTCTATAACTGACATCTAGAATCTAAGTTGTGGCTCTAGAAAATATAGTTCCATGTAATCCTTATAATTTCTAGTCCCCTTGGAAAGTTCTAGAAGCCTCTATTAGAATTCTAGAGCGTTTGCCTATATTCTCGAGGGCAAAGTTATTTAAAAATCTCTGCAAATAAATGAGACTACAAGAGGCGGGTTTCAGCAACTATAATCTTGGTTTATTACCAAATTCTAAAAAATCAAGCGAGAATTTCTCGCAATACAAATGATTCAGAATATTGTTTCACCATCTAGAAATGTGTACACTAGAAATTCTCGATAATTTCGTCTATTCAGTTTATTGGCGGGCCTTATGCGCATAGCTGGGAAATCTATATTTCAAGTTAAGGGATTTAGAAAATGGCCACTTATTAATTCTAGTGGAAGGCGGTATATTTTTTTTTCTCAGTGTATAAGCTAAGCTCAGGGGACAGCCTTTGTTTGCTTTTGTTTATAAAACCTATTCTTTTATATTGAAAAGTTTACAATTATAAACAATATTAGAACATCATGTTATAATATCATGTTTAACAAATTTTGCAAAATTAAATAAAAGCATTTAAATTTTGCGAAAAAAAAAAAAAAAAAAAAAAGTATAATTAATATAAAAAATAAAGGTTGTGAAATTAATTGAATTTAAAATCGTGGGGATTTAAATATCTAGAATTTAACACTTTCGAAACGTAGAACGTTGCCTTATGTCACTAAGTGTAAATAACTCGTACTTACTGAATACGCTAGGAATCACAGGGGGCTTTCTTCACCTAAGATAAAATAGTAACCGGTAACAGATAGAAATATGTAGACATCAGTAACCGATTTATTAAGCCTGTTTGGAATTTTTTAAATGAATTCAAATTACACGGTATGTCTGCGAATAAAAACACATTTTAAATATAATCATAAAATTTTTATCTATTCATTTCGCGGTAAAGCTGTTTTACACATTTCAGCTTATTTAGTTTTAAATATTTATTTTCTTGGTGTAATATTTTTAACCAAATTTCGCAACAACAAAAAACAACAACAATAATAATATTTGTTATTAAAAATATAATTGTTGTTAAAAATATAATTTCCGAAGATTTTTTTTTTTATTTAGCTAAGCATGTTTAAGATTTAATAAGCATAGTTTTCATAAGCTTTGGAAATATATTTGAATTTTTAAAAACAACATTAATTTAAGAGCATGATGCACTATGATTTTATTTCAAGATTATTACAATATTTATTAACTCACAGTTTTTAATGCATAAATTAATGTTATTATGAAAAATGTCAGTTTAAAAAGAAAAGCAATACTGTTTTAATTTGATTAGAATATATATTTTTTTAATTGAAAAATGCAGAATATACTACTTTTCAAAATCCAAAATTTATTAATTCATCGTAAAAATGAATTAAAAAAAATACAGTACTTTCATGTTTATTTTAATTAGTAAAAGGTATTAAAGTAAGTTTCATATGGAGCATTTCTTAGACTATTTATCTACCATATGGCATCTTTTATAACAACATTTATCGCGTCTAAAAATGTATGATGATTTTATATGTTTAATGCAGTATAACGATGTTGAAATATATGAACATGAAATACGTCTGTTAGATCGTAATGTACCTGCATTTTTTTGTGAGTCCTTATTAAGAGACCAGTGTTTCTATGTGAAAAAGTTTTATTAGTAAAAGTTCTACAGTAAATCTGAAAATCCTGAGTGGAATATATTAGATAGAATTAAAAAAAAAAAAAAAAAAAGAAATATTTGTCGATGTGGAAACACAGGCAGACACGCGAAGTGAAATCATAAGCACTGTTAAATTTTAATGGAAAGTCTCGCTAATACATGGTATCAAAATTAAAATATTCAGTAGGTGCTGAAATATAGCCATCTGTGAAATTATAGTTCATAAATAATTGCAGAACCATCTATTGTCCAAGAAACACCCAAATTGAAGTGCCAGAATAAGGTGCTGCCACAGGTAGGGGAGACCCGGATCCGACATGCTGCGGGAGGAAAAAAAGTTTTGAGCAATTTCAATGGATTTTTTTTTTTTTTTTTTTTTAATTTAAAATTTATAAAATGACATAAAAAATAGTGATTCAATATTTTTAAAAAATCATTTATATATAGTGAGCAGCAAAGCGCTCAAAGATTGCATATTATTTTAAAATTTGATATGATTTTCCCACTTTAAATAAAATCTAATGGATCATGCTAATTAGTGATAGACATGTATAGTGCACTTATCACTAATTTAAATTAAATGATAAACATATTGAGCTTTATGTCTTCGTTTTTGAAATATCTTTGCTTTAAAATTTAAGCATAACAATTACAGATGCATTTAGGTACTGAGAAATATCTCTAACAATGAATAATTTTAAATTAATTAATTTAGAAAGTAAGTCTCAGAAAAGAGAGAGAGAAGAAAACAGAATAGATAGAATTAGAAATGAAAAGATAAGAGAAAGTGTACGAAAAATGTGCAGTCCTGTTAAAATAAAAATAAAAAAACTCATTTGACTCAATCCTGTACCTATAAATGACTATATATTTCAAATAAAATGGCTTTTTATGTTAAAAAAAAAAATGCTAAAAGAATTTACAGTCTCAAATTATGTTATTTATTCTCTTTATACATTGATTTATTCTTAAATTCAATAAAATACGAAGTCAACTGGTTAATAAGTTTAGAAACAAGCGAGTATTATTAAATTTTCAAACATTTGAATTTGAGAACAGTAGAGATTAACTTCTTAAGGACATATTACTGTTATAAGAATTTCTTTTAAAATTAGAATAAAATTGTAGCGGTAACGAAAAAAAAAAAAAAAAAAAAAAAAAAAAAAAAAAAACATGGATAACTTTCTAAGCTTGTATACACAACAAAAACGCAGTAGTAATCAAACGAGTCTCTAAATTCACAAAATTTCATGTCAAAAACAGTTTTTTTGTAAATGTAATTAAAAACAAAAAATATATATGATTTATTTTTAATTTTTTTCAAGTATATATAATAATAAGTAATGTCAAAAAATCAATATTTAACTCAATTTACGTTGAAATTCTTTACTTAATTAAGAAATTGATTAATTCCTTACATGCCGTCAAAAATTTACAAGATTCGCTTCAAAGTGCTGCCGTACTCATTCAACTCTGAAAGGAGTAAATATTTAGAAAACACTGTCAAGATCACTTTCCAGGTTATTTTATTGCATTGTCAAGCTCTATTAGTAGTCTCACTGGTAGCAGTACAATACAAAGTATCGTATTTCGGAGAAAACGTATATATACTCCCGAGGCAGTCAAGGGGTTAAAAGAACAATAACAATAATAAGAATACGAATAATATTGTTAGGATGGACGACTACAGTTAGAAAAAAAAAAAAAAAAAAAAAAAACTCGATAATATCGATGAATATGAGCAATAACAATCTATTATCTTCACAACAGAAAAAGAAACAAGAACGAAAAATCATGCGTTGCGCATTGATTATTAACATTTTCCAGCTGCACATACTAGTTGCATTGTATAACTTTTCATGTTCTTTGCCTACGTTCTCACCCAACGGACAGACAGAAATACTGAAAGGCATAAAATTGACTAATTGAATTCATAATCACTCTTAAACAGCGTTGGAAAATGTTCAAAATGCTTAACGCAAAAGAAAATACAGACCTGAGATTCTAATTGCAGCCCTTAATGTATCTGAATATTTTAGTTCCCTGTAAATAGGAAGGTTAACCATATCATATTCTACACAAAACATTATTTTAGCATTTTAACAATAAATGTCAATTTCTTTATGATTTTTATAGTAGAAAGTTATTTAAATGTGACTCATTTAAATATCTGTCCTAAAGAACAATGCTTTGGCATTTTTTGAGTGTCCCTGTACACGAACCAGTTATACAGGATTTATTAATGCCAATTTAAATGGGAAAAATTCCATAGCAAACTTCAATAACATACATCATTTTTTAAAAATTCTGAAAATATTTACGCTGGAGTCGGGCAGACGGACAGATAGACAGATATACAAATTCAAAACATATTCACACTTATTGTAAAAAAAGGTGTTGAAAACGCTTGATGTAAAAGAAAATGCAATTTGAGCAGATATCTCATCATATCCCAGTATGTAACTGAATATTTTTGAAGTGGCCCTGTAAATCTTATTGTTAATCATACCATATTTCATAGAAATCATTCTTTAATGCATATGAATAATATATTTTAATTTCATTGAGATTTGTGCAAAGTAACGTTATTAAAATTTGGCTTATAGAAACACCTCTCATAGAACGCAATGCTTTGGAATACTTTCGAGTGTCCCTGTACACAAACCACTGGTGGTATTCATTCCATATTCTAAAGAAAACATCCGATAGTGAACTTGAATAATCAGTTCATTAAGATTTGTGTAAAGTAACTGTGTGAAAATATGGTTTATAAAAATACTTCTCACAGAACACAATGCTTTGGAATACTTTTGAGTGTCCCTGTACACAAACCAGTAGAGGTATTCAGTCTATTTTCAATAAGGAATATCCGATAGTAAATTTGAATAACATAGGTCAGTTTCAAGAAATTCTATGAATATTTACGGGAATTAGAACGCATACAGACAGACAGACAAACCGAAGTCATTAACACTTTCCAACGTTGGAAAGTGTTAAAGAGAAAGAAACAATAAAAGTAAAAATCTTCAGGTAGCTTTTAGATATCTTAAACCAGATAATACTTAGGGTTGTATTTGGTAAGGCCTTCGCAGGTAAGATATTTTTGGGAAATGTTTTTGCTTCTGGCATAGAACTCAGCGAAAAGGACTAATATTTACATTACTCTAGAAAAAGTGTCGAATTTCGAAGTTACTCTAGTATGGATCACCAAGTATATTTAAAAAAAGAAAGAAAGAAAGAAAGAAAAGAAAAGAAAGAAAAAATAAGTAAATGCCTTTAAATTATACCGACTTGCTGAATAAATGGTGAAACGTAAGAAACTGGTTATTTTAATAAAATTTATCGCTAACAAATAGCTTTTGCAAGATGATTCTATTTAAACTCCTTATTGATCTTTTTAAATCAGAACGTAATTAAAGGCAAGATTTGTGGTCGCACAAATTCGTTTGAGGCATTAAAATTGAGTTTCCTGAGGACAAGTCTTCACCAAGATTTCGGATTAGAAAAGTAGTTCATATTTGATTATTATAAAATATATTGCAAAATAATATTAAGCATTTAGGAATGACAAGATACTTATTATTTTATACGTCAAAATAAAATATTAACGTCAAAATTGTAAAGTTCTAAATAGATTTAAAATAGTAGAATAGAGCTAAATACTTTGATTCCATTAAAATCTTTAGCAATAACTTTTTAAAAAAGTTGGTGTTTGTATTCTATTTCATACTCTACCTTAATTTGTTTAAATATTTAGAGTAAATATAGAAGAAATTTTCCTATTACATATGCAGTTACCAATACTGAACATTTAAATTCAATGTGACAGTAACGTTAGGTTTCCAGAGTAAAAACAACTCTATTCACAATTGTTGCAGAGCCTATTCCTGATAACATGCTGTTCATTAATAACGCTGCATTTATTATGTGATGTCAATACAACACAATCTTCTAAATAAGTTTCTATTGTGTATATTTTAATGTATCCGTCATGTGTTCCTTGTTATACGTTTTTAATTTATTAAATTCTGTGTAACATGTCACATTATGTAAAAGTTTATTCTTATGTCCTAAATTATTTGATTTTTTTTTTTTTTCATGGGGCAAAATTGTTATTATAATACTGTATTTGACACGATTGCTTAGATGCAACTTGTGCTTTTACTGTCTCTTACGGAATATCTACAATTTTTAATGATTGTTATTTGAATTGTTGCTGTAGTGTAACGTCTAGTTATAAATCAGCCAACAGACGTTGTCTCAATTTGGTCGGTTGCCACTAGATGGCAATGCGTGTGCAAACCTTTGAGACAACTTTTCACCATTTTACTTTAGTTTGGAAGAAAGTAAATGCATCAAAGTATGCAATTCATACTATTTCATACAAACACAATTTAGAAAAGGTACAATAAAAAAAAAATTGTTAAAATTATAAATGAAACGTTATTTTAAGTTTTCCACATTTATTTTCAGTTCTTAGAAAACCTTTTACTCTAATTCATTGAGTTAATAATTAGATCCACTTGCATTAATATTTCATATTCAATGATTCAATTAACCGTAATTTATTTCTCTTTTACGGATCTCAACCGACAAATGTGGCTATATCGCTACATTTCGAAGACTGATCCTGATAGAGTGTGTCATACCTTTCGTGACACGCTTTAGACATATTGCCGAGAACCCGGAAACTCGTGACTCAGGACAATATAAGCACGCGATGCCCTTTTAATAGCCAGAACTTTTCATGAGGAGGGCTGTGTCAAGACTCTGAGACCTTTTATTTCTTTTATGATATCGAATTATATCGTTCTCGAAATAGTTCTTCACCAGTGAAGTGAATGCATTGTATTTTGGGTGATTACTGTGTTATTGGTTTCACCAATCGCATATATATATATAATAGTTTAAAAGCTACAAACTATGTGTAGCAAGGGCAAAATTCAAAGGAATAAAACAGAAATAACGTAACAGATGAAGATTAATCCAAAATAATTAAGAAAATAACAAAATCATTTTGAAAATTTCCTTGTTTCCAAAGGCAAATTATTCCAAGAATAAAAAAAAAAAAAATACTACGATATTTTTGATAGATTAAAAAATTAATAGATTAATAGATTAAAAAATCCAAAATATTGCTATTAATTTGCCTGACATCTCACATCTCAGTAAGAACAACAGTAAGAGCCAAAAAGAAATAATAAACTATTAAATAATGAAGAGACATCGCAAAATGGAAGGAGCAACACAAATATATAATGTCAGTAATTAGCCTATGTGTGTGTGTGTGTGTGTGTGTTCTGTATGTTTTATAAAGAATACAACAAAAAAACTTATTTTTTCGGTTGTAATTTTAAAATTTTCGGATATATTAAACTTATTGATTAAATGAATCATAATTTCACATAATTTTAATTAATTATATCGATTGCAAATCTCCTTTTTAGTTAAGTTTTTATAGACAGCATAAGATGATTTCTAACAATTTCAAACAATGAAAGTAACATTTTAGCATCTCTTTTAAAACCATAAATCCTATCATATAATTTTAAATACTTATTCTATATTCGTCATATGTCGCACAAAGGTCATATGTTATTTGGCCATAATCTTAAAAAACAATATACTGATAAATGCTTTTAACAAAGTAATAATTTAAGAAATATTCCCCTACATATTGCACATATTTTATATACCTCAAATATCCAAAACAAATACGAACATTAACATTAACAACAACAACAATAATAATAATAATAAAAACAATGTAGGGCATCATTACATTAAAAAATAATAATAACAATAATAAAATTAATGCTTTCTCATAAACTGAAAAAGGAAAAAGAAAACTGAAATTAATTCTTTTTTAATTAAATATTCACAAACAAGTGTTTACAATATTTAATTCTTTTTATTAACAGCAATGGTAACAATTTTGTTAGTGAAAGTTTTCCCTAAATTTACTTTAACAATTAAAGATACATACATTTAAGCATATAAAAAGTAAAGAGGTATATTTTAGATCTCTCTGTGCATCGATTAAAGGAGATTTGTGCTGATGACATGTCCCATAGGAAACGAATTAGGATTGTAATTAGGGGTTTTTTCAAACAATTTATTCTCCATTTGTGCCACTGTACAGATTCCGATATTTAAAAAAAGCTATTATCATAATGAGCATAAAGACACGATATCAATGGTTCACACGTGCAACACCTAATAGAAGAAAAAAAAAGAAAGAGAGATAGAGGGATCGTGAAAGAGAATCAGAATCAGCTTTATTTAAATGTTTTTCCCCTCTTGTTTTCTTTTCTCGTAAGTATAATTTCAAAGTGATAATCAGTAAAATAAAAAGAGCGGATAAGAGAATTTAAATTCTTCAATCGAGTTTTGAAGAGATTTTTTTTTTTTTTTTAATTATGAGGTTAATTTACAATTTATAATTTTTTATAGAAAATGTTAAAACATAAAGTTTCAGTGTTAGTGGTTTATTATGTCCTAAATATAGATTAAAAACAGTGATAATGTATGTGTTTTATTTTGAATAATAATAAATATATTTTTTAATTGTTTCCTGTGTTAATTAAGATAATTATTTTTGATTATTTAGTGATTATATCTTTTTTTATATGTTATATATTAAAAAAAAAAAAAAATGTAAGAAATTCATTTGTAATGCAAATTTAAAATGACTTCATTAATTTCAAACTCTACAACGTACGTAAATTTTAATTTATTTATTTTTACTTATTTTGACGGTAAGTAAAAGAAAAAAAAATATTTTAAGAGTAAAGGTCTGAAGTATTTATAATATTGCATCATTTAGTATAAATAAAATGACGAATTTTCCGAAAGCCTCAGGATTATATTATTTTTTACAGACAAATTAGAAACAAATGATGCTTAACCCCTTTTGTTATGCATACAGATAAATAGTATTTTATTTGAAATTATTTCCAATATCGGTTAATATATTTAATAAATTATTTCTTATAATATATGATTCTATACTGATAATATACTTTGTTAAAATCATATTAAACGCACACAAACACATAACAGAAATGTAAAATGACTTTATCAATTTCAAATGCTACATACTACTTAAGTTTCCTTTTTTTTTTTTTTTTTTTTTTTTTTTTAACTGATTAATATTTCGTTCAGACAGGAAAAAAATAAAAAAAGGTTGGGCCGCGGTAGCCTTGTCGGTAAGAGCAGCGAGTTCATGATCGAAAGATTGCGGGTTCGGTCCTCGAGCCGGCCGAAGACCGTCGTGTACGCTAATGGCGACTGGTGCATGTTAAATTCCGTCGTGGTCGCAAAGTCCTCCAAGTTCCCATAAAAAATTATACCTCTGGGGGTACCGGAACATGGGTTTAACTCGCTCTGATCCGGATCAAAATTCGAGTTCCTTTTGTCTGGCTGGGGCTGGCATCTTTCACCAGCTTCTGGAGCTAAAGTCGTACTTCCTCCCTATGAGGCGCTTCTAATAACGGAAGACGCACCCCTCATGCCTTAAAAATCCGGTTAGTTCCACTACCGGGGCTCGGAATTTCCGAGTGGCACACGACAACAGCAACAACAAAAAAAAAAAAAAAAGGTTGTCACTGTTTACAGTAGACCACTTTGAATTTTGTATAATGAAATTGCATTTTATTGGAGAATGTAAGAGCTTACAAATACTTAACGAGGAAAAGTATGAGTCAAAAATATACACTGGTGCCCAAAAGTTAAGCATAATTCATAAAATGTGGAATTACGTGAATAAATATTTTTCCAGTTGTTCAAAATCCCTTCTAGAGGAAATGTTGAAGGTCAAAACTTTTTGAAGGTGAAACAGTCTACAAATGCAGAATGAGAATGACATTGGCATGCGCAAGTATAAAGCCAGTGAAGCCAGTATGGCACGAGTATAAAGCCAGTTCACGTGCCATACAGAGATCAAGCAAATGATGTTGCTGTACTGTGGAGTGAGTTAAACGATCAAAAAAGCTGAAGGATGGCACAAAGACACCAAATGTACATGTTTTTGAAAGGAAGAATTATGTGCTATGAGAGTGTGAATGAGCAGTGATTCCAAGTAGTTCCAGGCATTACGGAGAGCTCTTTTCTGTTCTGGAACGGGGTTTTGTGAGTACGGAAGGGCTGTAGTTTGTCTCCCGAACATATCCCACACATGCTGTATAGGATTAAGATCAAGAGTATGAGTAGGCCACTTCATGCGAGGAATATTTTCACTTTTAAGAAAGTCGTCGACCAAGATCGCACGCTAACAAAGCCTGTTATCATCCATGTATTATGCATAAATCAGGGTTATAACCGAGAACCGAAAGCACCTCGAATAAGGCGAACATAAGGGTTAAGGATTCGTCTCTGTACCTTTTAGCAGCAACAGACTCTGTGTCAAAGATGTGGAGGTCTGTGTGGTCATCCAGCTTTATGCCTGTCCACATCATGACTGCTTTAGAAGGAAGATGATGTCTTTTCATGTTGTTTCTTCGGTGAAATTGAGTTCCGCGTTTTCTCCATATTGTTATCCGACGAAAGTCACTTCGCAGAGTAAACCGGGACTCGTCACTGAATATCACATTAGCCCACTCTTGCAAACTTCAGTCTAGACGAGCGCGTTTATGCGGAGGCGTGAAAAGAGTGAAAACTGCTGGTCGTCTGGCATGCAGACCAGCATGATTGAGTCTTCTATAAACAGTTTGCCTGGAAACTCTTACTCCTGTGGTGGCTGTGTGAGCTGAACTGAGTTCACTGGCGCAACTGCAATTCTGACGTCGTGCGGTTATTGCCAAATATGGGTGTTAACGAACGGTTGTTACTCTTGGTGAAACTTGTACTTGTCGTCGGGTAACATCTCCCGTACTTTGAAACCTCTGACACAGTATTAAGATTACAGATTCAGGCACATTCAGAATTTGTGACTTTTCGGTTTGAGATCGTCCACATTCCAGTATTACAATAATTATTCCTTCCAAAAACATGTCCATTTGGCACCTTTGTGTCATTCTTCGACCTTGTCATTATTTAACTCGCTTTTCAGCAATTGCACATAACATACATACCTGATCTCCATATGGCTCATTATACCCATTCTGATGTGCGTACAGTCGGTAACAAAAGTCTCCGAACACTACCAAAAATTCCTATGTAAAAAAAGTACATTTAATACAGTTTTGTTAAACAAATCCTTGTCGAATCCAGTTTTTAGATTGACTAAGAACAGAATTCGACAAGGATTTATTTAATACAATTGTGTTAAGTGTACTTTTCTTATATAGGAATTTTTGCTAGTGTTCGGAGACTTTTGTTACCGACTGTAGATGTTTTGCACATGCTGACGTCGACTGAAATGTTTTGCATATGCTCACTATTTCACCTTCAAATAGTGATTCTGCACAAGTGATAATGAAGATTTTGAAGAATATTTAGGACTTTCTTTCACATTTTACAAATTATTAAAAATTATGTTTAACTTCTGGACATCAGTGTAATTTGAGTGCTAAATTCAATTCTTTTTAGGGAAGATTACGATAGAACTAACTTTTTCTAAAGCTAAAATGTATTTTTTTTTTGCATTTTTATTTGTGTTTATGAAATGATTCACCCTTTCTTCTCGAAATTAATTTTCAAAAAATACTTTCATGATTCAGTAGCTATTAAAAAAACTTTTAAATCCAATTTCTTATGTAATGCAACCATTTCATAAAGTTGAATTTCTGCAATGTTATTTTAAGACGGAAAATAACAAAAACAAAATTTTAAAAATTTAATAATTGCAAATGAAATCTTATAAATGATTCAAAATAACAATAATAATAGTAAAGACTTTAATCCTTAAGCCGATTATCATCAAGTAGTGAAACATTTAAAATTTAAAGCATGACTTTAAATAATAGCTATAAACCTTCGTCATTTACTATGCAGTTACACAATAATGTTTGCTTTCACTAGATAAAGAATCGAGTTCTTTTCCTCCTTTAACGACATGATGGCTATTATAAATTATTTTTGTAAATTATTCAATTAGGCAGTTGTGAAAATTTGAATACATATGCATTGAAATATGACAGTATTAAGTGTATAAAAAATTCTAGAAAACTGTATAAATTTAATAAAATAAAATTCAAAATTTAAATTTTTTTGAAATTTTTTGAAAAATTCCCTGCTAACTAATTTTTAATGTCCTCCATCTATTTTCAGTTATTGTAGTTTATCTTATAAATATATTTGTGTATTACTTTGTGGATTGATTAATAATTTAATTAAATATATATATATATATATATATATTAATATGTTTGTATGTTGAAATGTAATGTAAATATCATTCAAACATAAAAATAATTATTAAAAATTAACTTACCAATGAATCCCCGATGGAATATTTAAGTATGTTTAGAATATATTGTTAAACTATGATAAGGCATGATCGAGGGAAAAAATTAAACAGTATGGCAACAGGGAATATTTTAAAATACTTCAAGAAACTTAAAACTTTGAATTTTATTTATCAAATTTAAATAATTTTCCAGAAAATCTAATATATCTAGTATTGTTACATTTCAGTGCATATTTACGCAAATCTGCATAAATCTAAGACAGTAATATACAGAAATATTTATATAACGCCCATCGACCAATACAGTTAAAAACCGTTGAAATTGAACTTTTACAGTTATTACATATCATCGCAAAAAGTCTTCGCAAGCCAACTGATTTTGATACTTTGAATTCTTTTTATAAATATTTAATGTTTATAAAATTTTCGAAATCATGATTTGATGGAAAAAAAAAGCCCTTGTATAACTAGCTTTCAAATAATGGTTTATTGGATGCAATAATCTAATCGCTCAATTTAGTGTTTTTGAATTAATAACATTTACTCGCGTCTTTGAATTTTCTTCAACTCTTTTGAAAGAAGTTGAATGTTCTTCTCTTAATCATTAAACAATTTTTTCAATTCTCTGATAAGAAAAATGGTTTTTACGTAGTTTTTGAGAAAGAGTAGGTTGGTTGTAGGATTTAAGGCCGATTGACTCCTGATGTGTCCTAGGCCAAGAGGGGGAATGCCCTCCGTGGGGGTCTTTCTAAGGGGTCCTAGCCCGTATTTACGCGAGTTTCGGAGGAAACCACGGAAAACTCCGAACGGCTAGGCCGATGAGCGCGACCAGGGATCGAACCCGGCACCTCCCATCTACCAGCTTTGAGCGCAGAACCGCTCGGCCGCTGGTGGGCCTGAGAAAGAGTAGGAATAATCAGAAACATTTAAAAAACTAGTATGTTGTGGCCACCACGAGACTTTCTTCTATATTTTCCTATACAAATTCACTCAGTAACAATAATAATAATAATAATAATAATAATAAAAAAAAAAAAAAAAAAAAAAAAAAAAAAGTGGGACTTGACAAAATTTTGGGTAAAATGTGAAAATTATTCTAAGTTTGTCAAAACACGGAAACTTTGACAAAATTAGGGGGAAAAAGCAAAAATTAGTTTAAGTTTGTCAGAACACGGAAACCGTGGGAGTTTGATAAAATTAAGGGGAGAGAAAAAAAAAAAGATTTTTTTTCTAAGTTTTTTTTTCGTAAAAAGTAAAAAAAATCGATAACTTTGTTTTAAATTATCACAGGTTTATAGTTCAACCATTCGTTTTAAAGGTACTGACGAGACCTTTCGAAAGATACTCATCTTGAAAATTTTTGCCCTATATCACCCTGTTAAAAATTTAGAAAAGCGGGATGGCAACGCAACCTGTAAGACGATTTTTACCAAAAGTTGATAGGCACTAATTTATGTCAAGTTGCAACTACATACCAATTTGTATGAAATTCTGTGCAGTAGTTCCAGAGATACAGTTGCCACAAAATTTTGTCACACACACACACACACACAGACAGACAGACAGACAGACATTTTCTAAAAATGGTAAAATCGTGGTCTACAGCTCTCAAAACGTGTAAATCCATCAAAAACCCGAAATCGAAAATTTTTACGAATCCAATACTTTCTTCTATTGAAGATAGAAGAAAGTAAAAATCTGTAGAAAATCTTTTAAAGGTAAACATATCGGTCACCAATCTTTGTCGACGTCGACCATATCTTGCTAAATGACTGGGGCAAATGATTTTACTAAGAGTTTCGAAAAGGTTTTGTGATAAATAAATACACGTGTCCTTAATCATATTTTGTCTTTTACTGCTGTTTTAATTTGTTTTAATGGAAAATAAAATTAATAGTCAAAGAATATAAAAAATTTCGTTGATTATTTTACAATTCAGGGAAATGCCATCTTACAATATGTACCACCTTACGAATGTATATCGGTCAGAACTTTTTGAGCCCATAAACCTTCGATTTGAAACTTAACTGGTTCTTCAGGAAAAGGATTTTACTGAATCAATCAAAAGACGTAATTGATTGCAAACTGGCTAGCTTCTATCTCAGGTATTTTTCTTCTTAACACGTTAATCACCATGTCAGTCATATGTGTCTGACGCATTTTTAACACGCATTTTTAACTAGGAAATAACCCTAAAAGGAATATGATATACGCCGAGTAATTATTAACACGTTAATCGCCATGTCAGTCATATGTGCCTGACGCATTTTTAACACGCATTTTTAACTAAATTGTCTAATAAAGTTACCATGGCCCATGTGAAAATTTTTCTGATATTATCGTGGCGATTAACGTGTTAAGGAAAGAAAAAATTGAATAAAAAATTTGAGACAATGATATAGTAAATTAATTAATCCCAGTGCTGTTATCAACTTGTTTTTTAAAAACTTACTTTGTCAAAGATTTACATTTTAAGCATAAGCCCATGAAGACATAAAGAATTTCAGAAAATACCTTTCAGCAACACTTTCTAGATCCAATGAAGGCTTTTGCCTCTCATCGAGAAAAATGTTTAGAACTTTTTCGTGAGAAAAATGTTGTCCAAATTAAGGGAACATGAAAACATTTACTCACTTAACTCGCCTTTTTAATAGACTATTTGGCAAATTCTTCACATTTTTACATCACGGTGCCATGATTTCAATTAATCTTAAAGATCCGTAAGAACATGCACCGTAAATTCAAATTGCTCTTGATTAAACCACCACCACCATTAAATCTCATCAATAACACCGAAAAACTTTTATTTCCACGCAGGTAATTTAACTTCCGCACCATCTGTGTAGTCGTTAGGGCGATGTAAAAGACTTCGAACTTGTCTAAAGTGCTTAGCCCCAGGTCATCTCTTAAGTACTGCTTTGAATCGCATAATCGGTGGAAGATATTAAGAGTCTAAGGGGAAAAAATGGTATCCATAATGCTCACTACCTTACCTTGGTTAGGAAGCACGGTGAAAATCAGTTTTGGGATAAAAAAATAAAATTAAAAAAATAATAAAAAGATGTGTGCGTAAAAAATGAAGAGATACTTGATGAGTTTCAGGCCTCTAACTTGCTAAATAGAGGTGAAAAGTTGTAATGGGGAAAAAGAAAAGGGAGGGAAGGACTAGCCATATGGCAGGCAGCATCACTAGGTGCCGTTTAAAAACGAGGCGGCAAGCTGGTATTAAAAAAAAATGAATAAATTGCCCAGGATTTTTAAGATTTATGATAAGTAGTGATAAGAACTCGGGGGTTAGGGAATGGAGTGCAAAATCATCAAAATGTTAGCCAGTTTATTATTTAAGTAAAAACTATTTTACTCTTTCCAAAAAAAAAAAAAAAAAAAAAAAAAAAAAAATACTGCTGTTCCCATATGTCTAATCAAATGATCACATTGTGTGATTTTTTTTCCAGCCATTTTCTTATTATGTACAATAATTCTCCCTTCCCCCTTCAAACTGAATACTGATTTATGAATCAGAGATTCTCACTGCGACCATTATCATACTTTAAGAATTTGAACACCTGCAGTATTTTCTATGTACATTCAGATCCTCAAGTTTATTTTCCTCTTGAGAAACAGTTCATTTTAAACACTTATTTATAAATTCATTACCAAGAAATTTCTTACATGTGGTGTATTGAAGCAAAGCATGTGTTCGGCTTCACCCTTTTGTTTCAGTTACATATGCAAAATATTTATAAAACAGAAATAAAAAAGAAAGAAAGGAATGAAGAAAAGACGAGAGAAAATGCTGATGTACATATATTATAAACCCATGATTAGGAAGCAATTGTTTTAACAAAAAAAGATAAATAAAACATTTACCATTTTGCAAACAGTTAACTCCGCCCCCCCCCCCCAAAAAAAAAAAAAAAAAAAAAATCATACTGTTCAAAGTGCTAATGTATGTATGTACACCTATTTCCTGAGGAACTGTTGGACGCAGAAAGACGTAGAAGATACCAAAAACTAAGAAATAATCAAAGGATTTCGAGCACACCATTTAAATTAAATTATTCTAAATAGTTATAAGATAAAAACTTAAAACACAAAGCGAATACGGGAAAAGCAGAACAACATGCTTAAAAAAATGTCCTTCTACAGCAACTTTATAAAGCGGTTAGAGGTCAAATTTTGAATTACTTCTTATTCATTAGCAGGACAGAGAATAAAGATCAGAAAATCGATGTATGCGGGAAAGAAAGTTAATACACAGACACAAAAATACATACATATAAAATTTGTATAAAAACAGATTGCATTGAATGTACAGGCTAAAATCCCATTATTAAAAAACTGAAAATTATCACCAAAAAAATGATGAACGAGAAATTTTTGTATTTAAGTATACTTATGATTTTTTTTATAGAAAATTTCCTTTACGAACACTTGGAAATTTTTTCAATGAAAACTGTGCATTATTAAATAATGAACGTTGGAAACAAAAGAATTCCAGATTTTTTTTTTTTAATCTAAAAATCAAAATTCTTAGGATAATTGTAAATAATTTTTGCATACGATAAATCATCTTTATCGTGTAAGAGCCAATTCCTTCTTCGCACAAAATTAAAATAATAAATAAATAACTCTTCAAGGGCCAAGGAAAGCTTCTGTTTTGAATATAGACCAAATATTTTTTGCACACGGCAATGAAACAGGGCGGGGGGGGGGGCGGTAATATATTGATAAATTATACTTAAAAATACCTAATACCTCTCAGGCACGTTGGAAAGCACAACGAGTAGTCACGGCCGAGAGTTAATAACATTTTTGGAAGCAACCAAACTATTTCTAAAGAAAAATAATGTTTCTTTATTTTTAATGCGTTTGATTTTTCGCTTTTGAATTATGAACTATAAATAGATCTATATTATGCATGGAAAAACTGCAGTATTTTCTTTATGCTTCCAAACTAAAAACTTCTATTTTCATAAACTTAAAGCATTTGCATCAGAAATCCAAATAGTCTACCTTTTAGTATATCCTTTAATGCATTTTTCCCCTTTTCCGTAACCGTAGGAAATTTTTAGAGATTTGAAATTACAGTCTAAAAATAAAAAATGTAATCTAACGTTTTCCTTTTTCAATAAGAATTTATTTTACAATCTAGTCGATATTGGCTTATTAAGAAGGTAGTTTTAGAATACGCACATCTAACCAGTCACGCAATTGAAATTTTCATTTTCAGATTTCGATAAATTGTACTATGAGTGAAAACTATGTGCTTCACATGTACAAAATTACGAAAAACTAAAATCCCAATATTAACTTTCGTACATATTCTATTAACTATTTCTAGTGTTTTTTAAGAATCTTGAAATTGTAATAATTATTTTAGTAATTGTAATTTATTTATAATTTAATAATTTAATTTAAAACATTCAATGCCCCCTAAAACTCCTATATAAGATTTTCAAAATCAATAAAATAGACTTAAATTACGCATAATTAATAAAATACAACCATCATGCATGAAAGCCATCTCAGTAAATCCCATCCATGCAGCTAATAAAGTACCTATTGTGAATAATCACACAGCCATTAATGATTTTAAAGACAGTGAAGCCGCAAGCCTAAACGCGATTCATTCCTCTCTCAATTTTCTAAAGACGAAAACATCCTTCTGATGGTGATTCACTAGCTGTGAATGCAGAGATTTTCAATGCATTATTAGTTCATGTTTTCCTCATCACAGATGTGCCTGATTTATTTTCCTGATTCACCTGACATTGCATTCACATGAAGAAAATGTTATTTTTGTCACTACTATAGTTGTATCTGATGGATGTTTTTTGATTTATTGTTAAATGTTGCTTATAAAACACTTCTTCTAAATTTCAATAAGTTTTAATGAAAAATGTGGAATTGTGTTATAAAAATCATATTTCATTAAAAGATGGCGGCCGTTCAATTATTTTAAGTTTCTGCCTCTGTTATAATCAATACTTGAAAAAAAAAAATCTGTATATGAATTTAAAAAAAATCCCCCGAATATTTATTCAAATGCTAGTGATATTCTATTTACATAAAAATTATGAATGAAGTATGTGGAAAAAAAAAAAAAAAAACATAAATATAAATCAATGTGAATTCTTGCATGTAATGTCACACCAGTTACAATCTTTTAAAAAATAAATTTCGAAAATTAAAAAAATAGAATGACTTGCCTTACCTTAGCTTCCGACGTTATATTCTAAAGCAGTAGCAAAATAATTCAGCTGTTAATTTTCCCAAAATTAAATTTGAAAAATATGTGACGGGTGTGACATTTTATTGAATGGTCCATATCCAGCACAGGATACTGGTAAAATAGTTCACAAAAACTTACACTCATCAATAAAACTTGCACTCATTTGAAAATTATTGTAACTGTGCTACAGTTCTTTATACAAATTGTCAATTTGTATCCGTTTGTTCGTTAACAATATTTAATTTTAATTTAAATGCAAAACATTGATTTTATTTGTTTTTATCTAACTGAAAATATTTTAGATTTTTGTATGGAAAATTGACATTTTTCATTCAATAAATTTTAATTTTGGTCGCCATCAAACACTTAATATTTGTTGAGATACGCGTACATTATGTAGAAGGGTAATCATTTCTTAATACAAATAACTATACTAATATAAAAGCATGACTTTGGAACTAATGATTTTAATCGAATTGGCTTCCTCTATTCCGGGATAACTTCTGTTTCGTCGATGCTTATTTTCACTCTTTCCTCTTTATTTCTATAAATAAATTATTTTACTCCAAACCACTGAATTATATGCTATTTTGTTTTGAATCCCTTATACATCCTTTCCTCGTAAAAAAATTACTATATATATAAGCAGATTTTATGCATAAAAATTTTTACAAAGATCACCAATTAAATTTTTCTTTATAAGAGTATACTCATAAAAACGATTCAGACTTCATGTGAAAATGATTTCCAATAATTAAAGAGTTTATCGGTTAATTGTTTAATATAAAAATCTTTGATATCCTTAATAACTCATAAATAACAAAACATTTCACTGCGATATGTTTTGCTTAGAATGTTCCATATAGAATCTCAGAATAAATATTCTTACCACCTTCATTCACTTTTTCACAAAGTATGAAAGAAGCAAATTTTGAACTGGGTTCCGCATCACAAATGAAGAAGGGAGAGAGATATAAAAGGGGGGTTAAAAAGATAGGGAAAATGAAATTAAATATATATATCGCAACTGGATAAAAGCGGGAAGGGTGAATCTATACAAAGTCTCTAATATATAATCTACACCTGAGAAAGAGACTCGCAAGTTAATTGCTTTGGAATTCAAACGGAAAGAAAAGGTATTTCTTTGTGCATATTTTCTAGTGTATTCCAAATGATATGACAAATAGGTGTATTAAATGTGTTTTATTTTTATTGACACTTTCCAACAAGGTTGAAAAGTGATAATGACTTCGGAATTTTCCGTCTGTCCGTCTGTCTGCCCGCGCTCTAATTCCGGTAAATATTCATAGAACTTCTTGAAACTGATATATATTTTTCAAATTCACTATTGGATGTTCCCTATTGAATATATGATTGAATACCTTCATTGGTTTGTGTACAGGGACACCCGAAAGTACACCAAAGCACTGAGAAGTATTTCTATAAACCAAATTTTAGGAACTTTATTTTGCACAAATCTTTTTAAAATTAAAATATATTATTCATGTGCAGAAAAGAATGCTTTTCGTAGAATACAGTATAATTAGCATTAGGTTTACAGGGCCACAAAAAAAAAAAAAAAAAATCAGTTATATTAATGGGTATTGTTGGAAGTTTGCTGGAATTGTATTTTCGTTTATATTAATCCTTTTTATCCCTTTCTAAATGCTTTTAACTTTCCAAGAAGGTTGAAATGTGTTAATGACTTCGGTCTGTCTGTCTGTCTATCCACGCTCTAACTCCTGTAAATATACATGGAATTTCTTGAAACTGACATATGTTATTCAAGTTCACTATCGGATGTTCCCTATTAAAAATGGAGTGAGTGCCTCTACTGGCTTGTGTACAAGGACACCCAAAAGTATTCCAAAGCATTGTAATCTATAAAAGATATTTTTATGAACTATATTTTAATTCCTTTATTTTACACAAATTTCAATGAAATTGAAATATGTTATTTGAGTTCAATATCGGATGTTTACTGTAGAAAATGGAGTAAGTACCACCCCTGGTTTGTGTACAGTACAGGGAAACCCGAAAGTATTCCAAAGCATTCTTTCTATGAGAGGTGTTTCTAGAAACCAAATTTTGATAACATTACTTTGAACAAAACTTAATAAAATTGCAATATGTTATTCATATGCACAAAAGAATGCTTTCTACAGAATGTAGTATAATTAGCATTAGATTTACAAGGTCACAAAAAAATATTCAGTTTCATTAAGGGCTTTTATTGGAAATTTGCCAGAATTGCATTTTCTTTATAAAGCGATTTAACAGTTTTTAACATTTTTTAAGTGTGAATATGACTTCAATTGTGTATCTATCTGTCCGACTGTCTGTCTATTTGTCCGTCTGCCCACTGCCAGCGTCCGTAAATATTTTCAGAATTTTAAAAAAATTATATATATTATTGAAATTTACTATGAAATGCTATTTTAAATGGCATTAATAGGTCCTGTGCAACTGGCTTGTGTACAGGGACACCCCAAAAAATGTCAACGTATTGCATTTTAGGACAGACATTTTTATAAATTACATTTAAAGGACTTTCTATTGTAAAAATCATAAAGAAATTGGCATTCATTTTTAATATGCTAAAATAATATTTTGCATAGAATATGATTTTGTCAACCTTCTGATTTACAGGGCTACACTAAAACATTCAGATATATTAAGGGCCGCAATTAGAATATAAGGGCTACGTTGTCTTCTGTGTTAAGCATTTTTAACACTTTCTAACAATGTTTAATTATGATTAGGAGTTCAATTAGTCTATCTGTATGCCTTTTAGAACTATTGTCTGTCTGTTGTGTGATTAGTGTTGTAGGATAGTGTTAGTAATCCATGCATAGCGAATGGTTTTCCGTTCTTGTTTGTATATTGATATAATTGTATATTGAGATAATATTTATATTAGAAAATGCATTTTTCGAAAATTTAATTTAAATAAAAATGTTTTATTTTCATGGTGCTGGGGGATTTTAAGAATTTCAACTATTTTAGGAACTCTTAAAATATATAATAACTATTAAATAAACTTTTTTGAAAATACTTCACTTGCACAAAAAATTCTTCAGAATGCATTTTAAAAGTTTTTTATTCAATGTTTATTTTTGATACATGTGTCAATAAAAAAAAAAAAAAAAAAAAAAAAAAGAAACGAAAATTTACAAAATTTGCTATATTTATATTGTTGCTGTTACTTTTTTTCCCCTGGCTATTTTTTGGAAGGAACATTTCCATTTTTGAATGGTATAAATGTTTATTTTCATACACATTAAAAAACATTCTTTGAACAACAAGCCATGTTTCATTACAAACAGTAATTTTGTTGTATGTACTATATAACAAATGTCTGTGTTTGTGAAGTTTACTATTATTTGGATCTGGATGCGTATGTTTATCTAACTAATATAACATTTTAAAGAATTAAAATAACAATTAGTAAAAGAAGAGAGATTCTTTTAGCGGCAAAATGCAACAAATTTATTTGATGTCTTATTTTATTAGAGTACTTATTTCTTTCATTTTATTTTTTACTAAAAAAAATGGGTCATATATAATGTTTTTGAAAAATTTTCATAAATTTAGTTTTACTGGTCATAAAATAAAATAATAATAAGTTTAGAAAGATAAATTTAAAAGTAAAATTAATAGATAAGTTTAAAAAGAATATGGGAGACAATAAAAATATATTTCTCTTTATAAATAATAACCATAACAAAAAGAAACCGTTTTATTTGTCTTTCTTCACAGTCAGAATATTCAATAATAACACCGCTCTGCAAAAAAAAAAAAATCGAGGTCTGATTTCATGCATGCTGATTCTTATGTAAAATGACCTCCTGAATCCGAATATGACTTCTATTTTGCCCAGTCACCCACCGTTTTCTAGAAACATCCCCCCTCTCAATTTCTTTCGCTATTCGATAATTTTATGACCATGAATTTGATTTGAAGAATGAAAAATAATTAATTTAACATCTAAAAACAAAACAAAAATATAAAATTTAAAAAATAACATTAATAACGGATTAAAAATAAATATATATAAGATATGTAATGCATAATTTCAGTGGCAACCCCCCCCCCCTTCCAAAAAAAAAAAAAAAAAAAAATCCCTTGTCCATGTTTTAGAATTTTCCAACTCTGTAGCCCATCAGAAGATATTTGACGGTTAAAATAATCCTCCCCTCTCCTAAAAAATCAAATTTATAACCATAAAATTACCGGAAAATGATAAAAATAGGGGGCAATTCCTAAAAAACGGTGGGTTATAGGGCAAAATGGGCGTCCTATTGGGATGCAAGAGGTCATTTTACACAAGAAAATGCTGAAATGGTGTCAGAGGCATTTTTCATGCCAAGCAGTGTAATCTACTGTGCTATAACTCGACTTTAGTCATAAAGTAGAAACATTGCAATTTCAATAAAATAATCAAAGTGCAGATTAACAGGTGCTTAGCTACATTCTTTTTCTTTTTCTTAGTTTTTTTCTTTATATTCCAAATCAGTCCGTTTTTATGGCTTTCGTAGTTTTTATAATATACTAAATATAGATTATTTTAAGTTTTTAATAAATTTATGGGTTTAAATATACAACTTTTTATAAGGTGCTTTTCAAAATTGAAATAAGAATCCACAGATTTTACAAACCTGATAGCTTCATCTATTTCTAAAATTGATTAAATTAATATGAAGCTAGTTTATTCAAAGAACGATTCTGTTTTATTTTATTTATATATTCTTTTAACTGTTACACCTGCTGATTTTACCTATCACAAGCTGTCGGATGTATACTAATACATTTAAAAAACCATAGGGGAATCAATGAGCATTTTACGTCGCAAGTGCGCCCAAACACTAATTGGCTTTTGTTGCTATTCGAATAGTAGTTAATAAAACCGAACTTCAAGTCTCTGTAGGTGGCAACGGCGACGACCCCCTGTAGTCATGAAATGGCGCCAGATAGTGTAGGTGAGTCATTAACATCGATGCTTTTGGTGTTTCATTACAATATCGTGCTCTTTGTAGATAGTTCATCGATTATGAGATATGATGCATCGGTAATACATTTTTAGAACGCCTTGATGTAACACGTTAAATGAATATATTGATGATTCGACCGCACGAATTGATCAAGGGAATCACGTAATTATATTGAATTTTAAAAGGAGTTAAAAAATATATTTTTATATATGTAGAGATCATGTATGTGATGTAGCAAACAGGGTTCCCTCAAAGAGAAATTTGGATAGTAGAATTTTTATACAGTAATTTTTTTTAAATAGATATCAGTGCATATCAACTATTAGACAAGTCTAAAATTATTATATAAATATAGTGGTATTCAAATTTACTATTGTGAGAGTCCTGGTAGCAAGATGGAGAAATAAATTTCAATTTTTCTGACATATATAAACATAAATCACATCAGAAATTAATTTGAAATATTGCAGGAATAGGAATTTGATTTATATGAGTTACTCACGGTAATTGGAACTACTGTGTTTTGATATTATCTAAAGCTTTATATTGAGAAAAGCTAAACTTATCTAATTATTAATCACAGGATAAGCAAACGATTATACAGCTCAAATTATAAGGTACCAGCTTTATTTCAACGTAATTTTATTCAAAAGTTACGGTTATAAGATTTTAAATACAAATGTTTTCATCCCCAGTCGTTTTTTAATCTAATCAGTCATTTTTTTTTAATTTACGATGTTAAAAGATTCCATGAGCAAATAACTATATGTAAAATTCATAGAAAAGTTTTGAAATGATTTTTTGGGCTAATTGGAGCTTTTTTGAGCAAAAATATAAATAATATTTTAAAAATATCAGTTTATTCGATAAAAAATGAAAGATTGGTAGGTTTGTTTCAATATTTAAATACACTGACTACTATTAAAGTTGTATATTTTAACCAGTCTATCGCCATTTTTGTTTTCATCCATAAAACAATAAATCTTATATTTAGTCTTAAACATTTTTAAAATTGAAACATATAAATAATTTTTCATGAATAGAAGTAATAGTAGAGTACGAATTAATATAGTTAACAAAGCAACTAAGATGTGTTTATTTGTACCAGTAACGCTATTTAAAATCATAACATTTCAATAAATAAAGATATTAAAAATTTGAAAGAAATACGTGTTGAAAATGATTAAAATACAAATTTTGAACGTTAAAAAATAAAATAAGAATTTTTTGAAACAGTTAATTCCTACCAGAATAGAGCAAAACGTCCTTTCATTCATCAACAGGGATATTGGAACCATCTAATATATATATATATATATATATATATATATATATATATATATATATATATATTCGTAGGGAAATGTATATAGATTATAAAAATGTTTATTCTGAATCAGTGGGAGTTGTAGAATTCATGATTCCAATTGACATCATGGGGAATGGAAGGGTTAAAACCCACATGAACTTAAAACGTTATATCTATATTTAATGATATTCCCAAATCATAAAAAAAGTTCTAATAGGAATATTTACAGAAAATACCGTCTCATCGTTTTCTAAAATGATGCAGCAGCACTGACTACAATTTTGTATTAATTTATTTTAATTTTTACTTGTTTTTTTCAGCCTAATTCTGAAATTTATCCGATAATATAGGTCATTCGGCAGTAAATAAAGAACAATTAAATTAAAATTGTGAAAATAGTTATAGCCATCCAAATTCACTTTCTTGCATCGTAATTATATGCATTTAGAAAACAAATGAGTTCAAACTACTTTTCTGTTATTATTATTTTTTACTTCTAAAGTTTTTTTTTTAAATTACTTAATTATTTAATTTTTTTTTTTTTAATCTACAGCAGGCAAAACATGTTACAATGGAAAAATAAACACCTTTTTATTTATTTATTTATTTATTTATTTATTTTTTTTTGGGGGGGGGGAGGGGAGGACAAAAAAAAAAGATCATATTACGAATATATATATAAAGATTTTAATGCAAATTTCAATTATGAAAAATCCTTTTAATTGCAATCTAAACTTTAATACAATTATTCAAAAACTCTATAAAATTTCGTATATATCAATCTGAAAAAGTCAAATAAAATACTTTTAGAAAAAATCCTTTTAACTATTTAGAAAAATAAATCTAAAACTTTAACGATTTTTTAGCAATTTTCTGGTTATTGCATTCTTATAAACCATAACACATACTTCGAATGAAGATCTTATTCAAGCACTTATCAAGCCACGAAGTCCGATTTTTAAACTATTTGATTAATTTTTTTTTTAATTATTATTATTAATTTAGCAAAAATCCACATTTTTTTTTTGTTTGTATAAAAATTTAGACATTAGATTCCAGCCAGAAATTTTGTTATAGAAAATAAAATTTTTGTGTTAAAAAAAAACCTTAGAGATTTTTTTTTTTTTAAACCTTACGATAACCGATTTTCTCCACCGTTGAAAGTCAAGTCGTGGTTTTTTCTATTCATTTTCAAATACACCAATTTTACTATTCTGCCTCTTAGAAAGGGATTTTAAGATTTGACAAAGTTAAAAAGGAATTATATAAGTCATAAAAAGTCAATAGATTTTCCCCGCAAAAGTCACTGCTATTTCTTTGTGTAGCCATCATAACCGAGCTTAAAGTTACAGCTTGATCTGGATAGAACACAAAATATCGGCGCCAGGCCCCTGGAAGTTGAATCCGAACAGTATCTGTCACTTTAGGGTGACAGGCAGACTGCAAATTTGAAGGCAATTCTAGTTTGTCCGCTAATAGGCTAGATATGTCAGTGAAGAGGTCGCCCCTTATCGAGATTCTTTTCTTCATTCCATCAAATAAACACCAGTGGTAACTATAGGATATGGTGGGGGAAATTCTATCTAATCTGGCATCAATTTTATGGTGGACAATGAGGTTTCACCCAGAGATTAATGGTTGGAAAAGACAACTTTCGTATATCGTTTAATTCGAGCATTTTGGCTTGTACCACATCATTCCATATTTCATAAAAGGCAAAGGTGCATCTAATTACCAATTAATTATGCATTATTTATTGTCACCGGCAGACATACACTTATTTTTCTAAGGGAAAATCTGTAATTAGAATTATGACTACTAATTATCCAGTAACTACTAAATATAAAGTGTAATTTTCTTAGTTCCGTTTTCCCATTCGAAATATTACAACTTATTAGTCGTTGTTTCTGAAAAATTGATTTATATATATATACATATATATTTAATTTATACTTCATTTTTAACGTTGTACACAGTGTGAAAAATGAGGTAGTCGTAAATTTAGCATTTTCAGCTTCAAAGGGAAAATTTTTAAATATTCAAGGACTAATTTAAAGGTTGTGAATTTTTTTTTAACGTAAAAACGGTGTTTAAGTTATATAGGTAATGGATAATTTTAATAACAAAATTCTTAATAGAATAACAGGGTGCTTGGATATCGGTGACAATAGGTGATGCCTTCGCTTAAAGACTTTTAGAGTAGTTATTTTTAAGTCACTGAGAGACCTCAATACATAATTTAAATGCGATTCAGCTATATTTAAAATTTAAATGCAACTGAAGGATTATTATGAAAAAATAAAATCTATATGTTAATTTATGAGATAAAATGTGATTTTACAAAATTGTATTCTTTTTATAGAAAAATCATAAAATATAATTTTTGTCATTATCTGCTTCTCGTTAATGGAAGCACTTTTTGAAAATTTTACAAACAAGTTAACATATATATACATAAATTCTTTTTCAAAAACTATAAACTAATAAACTTTAACCCTTTTTTAAAATCCACTTACAAATTAATAAACTTTAAATCATAAATCTTTAAAACTATAGTGTGCTACGTATTTTATTTACATTTTATTTTATATATACGTATTTTATTTTATATATACTATATATAAACGTATACGTATTTTATATATTTTGCGTCGTCTTGATATATGAAATTTTGTAAATTCTGTTCAAACTTGATTTAAAATTTGTTTACTTGAAAAATAAAAGAAAATTGAAAAAAAAAAGTCTTACGTTTTTGTTTTTAAAAAGATTCTATATTTTATTTGGAAATCGTAGTAATATAATATAAGTATGCATATATAATATATGTGATATAAATTTAACTGAAAGCGTGAATAATGTATGAGAAAACGAACCAACAAATTTATAAACTGTATTAAATGCAAAACAAAGAGTAAAGATTAAATTTTTACTGTTCCACAGCTTCTTTTATTCGTCTTACTCTTTCGAATTCAGGGCTCATCTTCTACTTACGTTTGGGATAAAATAGTTCCTTTCAGTTATAAAGAGCTTGACAGCTTTATGTGAAATCTAGCTGTGAAAATCGTTTTGTCAATCATTCATGTGAACACAACCCATTATAGACTGTACTTTGTAATATCATTCAACGTCTTGGCATCTCTATCAATAAACTGGGAAGTAGTGGGCACTTTGGAAATACGTGACGTTTCGGGAACCACCCAGAAATGAAATTATTACGTGCCATCGAATGATCATACAAGCCGTCTGAATACTGCCTAAGTGCTCCTTCCTTAACTCCCACTTAATTTGAAACAACCCGAGGCGCGTATTTTTCTGTAGATTAAGCCCATTTCTGTAAAGATAATTTCTCTGTCATGACTGCTTGGAGTACTTATTTCACCTCTTCATCACATGTAATTTATGCACTCCGTTAATATTAAGGGTGTCAGCAAAATCTTAGTAAGGAATATCGATTGCATTTCACGTTGAAATATCAAGAATACAGACACAATCATTTGAGTTTACCAAAGAATTGCATTAATTTGAGATCAAATCACGTTTACATAAATATCTGAAAACAATATATCAACGGCGTGTATAAAATTTGTCTAAGTGCACTCGATATCAGCGTGAATTATGTCCACGGTTAAAGTGTTAATAATGTTAAATGTTTCGGAGTACAGAAGACATATTAAATTGCATTTTAGAAATTTCTATACATATTTCAAAGTTACATAGATATTTACTAAATTTTCTTGTAACAGGAGTCATATCAAATGAAATTGATTTTAAATTTATATGTAAAATTTTTCTTACTTTTCAAAATTTACAAAACTTCTTTTGAATTTATAATTTAAATATTCATCACTTCAATGTATATAGTAAAGTATTTTTAACTTTTAAAAATGCTTGGATAGAAAATCAATTTTACTATACCCTTAAACTGGAGTTTAAATATTAATTAACAGATTTTTTTTCCATATACAGTAGGTTGACCAGATCAAAATATCTTTATAATAGAGAAGCGTTAAAAATTGTTACAATTATCCAATTATGGATGTATTTTATCATTCCTAATAAATAAGGACTAAAAATAAAGTATTATTGATAATTAATTTATTTTCTACAATTTTTAAAACTTAGAAAAATGCTTTCAAAGAAAAAAAAAAAAAAAAAAAAAAAAAAAAAAGGAGGAAGCCCCCATTTGTCCCCAGAAAATGGGGACATTTGGTCAGTATAATATACAGTCGACAGCAAAATTATTCGAGTGCTAGCAATAATTCCTATAAGAAAAAAGTATACTTAATACTGTTTTGTCAAATAAATCCTTGTAGAATCATGTTCTTAGACTTTTTACATAGGAATTATTGCTAGTGCTCGAAAAAATTTGGTTGCCAACTGTAATAGCATTAACCCCTTACCTGCAGAGGAAAATTTACGAGATTCGATTCAAAGTGCCACTGTTTTCTTTAAACTCTAAAATGAGTAAATCTTTCAAAAACATTATGAAGATCTCTTTGAAGTTTATTTTATTGCACTGTGAAACTGTGTCAGTAGTTTCACTGGTAGCAGTGCAGTTCAAAGAATCGTACTTCAGAAAGACGTGCATATACGCCCGGGGCAGTTAAGGCGTTAAAATTGAAACTTAAGTAAACTTAAGTAAAAAAGACTAGATTTACAGTACGCTTCATCAAATCAAACTAAATAAATAAATATAATGATGATAATAATAATAATAATAACGGTAGAAATAAATTCTGCAGCATTTTCACTAGATCAAGAAATGATGAAATGCTGGTAAATTTACAATAAATAATTCTAATAATAATGATAATAATAATAATAATAATAATAAAAGTAGTTCTAATAAATAGAACGGGTCATAAATTATGATACATAACTTCGATTTTATGTCTCCAAAATCTACATTTTTGGAAAATTCATGATAAAATAATGATATACATTAAATTTTACAATTACATATTTTATTAATTGTTATTTTTATTAACATTTATTCTTTTCAGAATCTAGTAATATCGTTAAATAAATTAAGTAATTTAATGATCATTATTATAACCACGAGATATTCGCTACCAAACAGAAATAATATAGTCTTGCCATTAATGCGGTTTTTTCAAACCATTTATAATCTTTCCGTGAGAAGACTGAACACGGTGTTTTAACTGAAACATACATGATATATTTTGCTGTTAAATGGGGGACTCCTCGCCTCATACTTCTCCTTCTATATTTCTTTTTAGCGGCAGAAAAAAAAAAAAAAAAGAAAGAAAGAAAGAAAGAGCGAACAGGTAAACAGATGTTTAAAAAGAGAGAGGGAAAAAAAAAAAAAAAAAATCACAGACTGAGATGCGGGAACGTATTTTGCTTCTCATTTTTTTCCTGTTGATTAATTAAACCATTGATATAGTCACTAATTGCTTAATTTATATAGGGCATAGTATTAGAAATAAAAATTTATATGTTTAATAACGTTTCTAGAAATAAATTTTATTTAAAAAATATAACTTATTTTAGGATATATGGATTTTGTACCTTATAAGTACGTCAAAGAAAGGTACTTTTAAAAGAATAATATTAAAAAAAGAAAGAAAAATTAAACTTTCAATGAATTACCATTGAGTGCATTTCTACTACAAAGTAGGACTCTTCTCTTCTTACAAATTCCTCTTCTGCAGTCACGAAATCCTATGTAATTTTATGGAGAAATTCGTTGGTAGAATCTCTCGTTACTTAAAGTATTTTTTTTTAATTCACAACCTTTTAATTAGTAATTGTTTTATAATATATATATATTTTTTATATATATATATATATATATATATATATATTAATTTAAATTTTGAGTTTAAAATGTAAAAAATTAACTAAGCGCATTTTTGTCATTTTTTAGCTGTTAAATGAAACATTAAAAATTTAAACAATGTATTTTCAGATAAAGAGCATTGATTTAACGGTTGTGAATTTTTCGAATGTAAAAACGGAATTTAAAAAAATACATTAGGTAGTAAGTAATTTTATAAACAAATTTGCCCATAGAGTTAGTTACACGGGATTTCGTGACCGGAGACAGGGAAAGTGTATGTAAATGGAAATACATGCTTGTATATATTGAGAGCTTATTCTAAACATATGTAACATTATTTTAACTTACGTCTTAATATATATATCCTAAACTTTTTTCTTACGATAATTGATGCTATCGATTTGAATTTTAGAAATACATATCACACCAGGAGTTGATGCCTAATAAGATTACAATTAATAAAGAATTATTTATCAAAATGTTTAATGACATCTTAAAATATCTTGGAATCCATAACTAACATTAATATTCTACGCTTGATTGTCAAATAATACATGACAATTGGTTTCAAATTAATTATCAAACAATTTGAAATAAAGAAAAACGCTTGAAACAGCATTTACCAGTAGATACAAAAACATAATGTTAGAAGAAAATATTAACAACTAAAAAGATAATGAATGTTAATAAATATAACTAGAATTGTTCAAACTATTCTTTACGTTAAGCATGCATTGGATGACACGTCGTATTGTGTGATTATAACTTAGAACAAGGAAATAATTTCTAAAATTAGATCGCGAAGTTTTGCATAATTGTTTTTAGTATTTTTAATATGATGTAAAACAGTTTTCAGTCATTTTGAACAGCTATATAATTCTGATATTAACAAATGTTTCGATAAAAATAGTACGTAGTAATGAATAAATGACATTTGTTTCACAGCTTCTTTAGAAAAATCAGTATTTGAAGTACTTCTATCTCAAACCATTCTTGAACTTTTATAATTAAATGAATAATAAAAAAGTACTGAAACGGGGAATTAAAATCGGTTATTAAACGTGACTTTATTTTTAACATATTGTGATTATACAGTCATTTATTAATTATTTCATTTTCAAAAGGATAAAATTAGCTCTTAACATGTTCATTAAATAATGCACTAACATCGTAATATTTCTAATAAAGTCGTTAAGTGCTATATACAGAAATAGTTGTTTCAATAACTATGAAAATTATTCTCATATTTTTGTTCCAACAATTCTGAAGTTTATTTATTTAGAACGATTTTATGTAACGCATGTATTGTAAGTTTCATAAGAAAGTGCAAAAACAAGTGTATGGTAAACACTGCTCTTAAATATAATTAGCAGTTTAATGAATGGTACATAAATCATATACATTTTTTAGCCATGAGCATTCCATTTATTTGTTCCCAACATATTATTAAACAAAAATATATATTATATTCATATTAGGGGGCGTCCATTAATTACGTGAAGCGGTTTTGGCGATTTTTTGACCCCCTTTCCCCCCTGTTGGGATTTCGTGAGATTTGGCTTGACCCCCCCCCCCTCCCTCCCCCTAATATCACGTGAGATTTTCAAAATTCGTATTTTTACTGTAAATGCGTTGGATTTATTTCAAAAAACACAATTTGCTTTATTATTTTTATTGAAGTCTAGTTAAGACTAGTTTTTAAGATTGCATAGATCGTATTCTAGAATCACAGAAATAACATTGAACAATAAAATACTTAAATAGAATTTAACACAATTTTCTCGCAATTTTACACTGTTTTTTTTGCGGGAAAAAGATTATGTGATATTTGACGCCCCCCTCTCCCCCACGTGAGATTGGGTGAGATTCGGCTTGACCCACCTCCCCCCTGAACACCTCACGTAATTAATGGACGCCCCCTTATTCACAAAGTTTATGATTTATATAAGAATATTTTGTCAATATGAATACATAGAAAAGTTAATCATTTATTTTATCTATGTTGTTAACAATCGCAAAATCAAATACCACAGAGAAATTGCTCTTTGTTCAATGAAACTGAAATAAAATCTTTTATTTTCTTTCTTGGTAATTTTCATAGGGTTGTCACCACATAAAAATCTTAAATTTAATTCAATAATCAAATTCTACATTCTTCAAGCAGAATAAATACAAGTTTCCACAATATTTCTACGAGAAGAAAAAAAGGGATTCCCTCCATATTGAAATATGATATATTTAAGTTATGTAACTAATATAATAAGTTATTTTAGTATCCCCTCTATTTCTGTATTATGCATTTTTTATTTATTTATTTTTTTTTTTTTACTTTAAGGGATAATTAAAAAACTACTTACAGAAAAAAGTTAAAATTTTGTATTCGTGAAGCTTTTTTTAATTTTAATAATAATAATAATAATAATAATACAAGTTTTACGAACATGAATTTCATAACTTAACTCATATCGAGAAATAATGGGAAGTACATGACAGAAATATCCGATATTCAGTAATATTTTCATATAAAAATTCGATAATAGTATATTATTAATTAATTGTGGGAATGTTAAGAACAAAATATTAAAGTAATTTTGAAATAAAGTTCCAATAATTTAAGCAATTTCAATCATAAAAATATTAGTTCAGATGAATTTAAAGTGAGAACAAATATCATTTGGCTAAATTAAGAATTGTTATTGAAAAATAATATCAAATTTTAAATTTAAAAATGTAGACGGTCCTCAAATCGTAATTCATGTATAGGATTAAATAGTAGAAGTTATTTTAATTGACTAATATGGTTTGATTTTTATATGATGATTTTCAACCTTATAAGAGCGAAGGTTTTATTTTTTTTTTCCCCAACAGTACTATCTTAAGTTTATTTGTATGATAATAACACATTTCAAATATTCTACTCGTGTAGATGATAATAAATTGTCTTTCCCATGTATATAAAAAATACTCCTTTGATATCACTATGGATTTGCTTTATATATAGTTTGATTTCTAAGAATTTTATACTGTTATTATTATTATTATTATTATTATTTAAGTAGTAACAAAATGTTGTTTATTATTTTTTTTATCACTCATAATAATAAGATTCGATGTTAGAACTAAACTGTAGCTCTCAGTGCTTGTTTATGTGAGCAGAGTATATTAACATTATAAGATATTATATTTTAATATTATGTGATAAAAGGTTTCAAACCCCATTAACTTTAATGTTAAATCTAAAATTGGCGTGAGAAATTGACATTAATTTGTTTGTTGAGTACTAAACTAAGATTACATGTGTTTTACCTTAAAGTGAATTACAAATGAATGCAGGAAACGGTTGTAAATGTTAATTATAACATGCTATGTAAATCAATCACCCGTTTTAAGCAACGTAGAGTAAACTTTTATACTGTGAGTGAAACTCATTACAATGTATTTCTTTTTACAATTTCATCTTCTTGGACAAACACTGCAAATTTTAAAATTAATTTTAACTAATCTGTATTTTATAAAATGTACTTTTTAAGGTTTTTATAATATTGTCTATTCTATAGTATTGATTTTAATTATACTACCTTAATTAAATTGTTAAATAAACAATTTAACAATGTATTGCCTTAGAAACAAATCGTTACGAAGAAGAAGACGTTAGAACTTTTGTTTTGATTGTAACTATATGAATTGTAATTACGTGTTTATGGATAATGTTATTGTATATGAAGTATAGCTTTTGAACAGAATATTTTAATTATAATTTATGTATATTTCAAAATTAAAAGTTTATGTTGTTCCTATTAACATTTATATATATATTTTTTAATCGTATAGCGTGTTGGACAGGAAGGATTACAAATATATAATGTCTTCCTTTTTACACAAGTTGTCAAACTGTTGGTACAACAGAATATGATTAGAACACAATTTATCAAATAAATATCTGCTGAAATTTCAGTTTAAATACGCGCATAGAAGTAGAAATATAAAAACACCGATAAAGATATAATACCTGGTGGTGTATTCAAACAGCTTATGAAATATGGATAGCTCCCCCAAAGTAGAGATGACATATTCCTACTTCATATGCTATTACTAGCATTCGCAGATCTAGATTTCCTTTGATCTTGCTGACCATAGCCAGCTGTCGATCACATCAAAAGGGTGAAAGGCCCCAAAATGTTAGAGACATATATGTACTATGGTTACTATTAGCTTCTAAGGTGATCACATTATGTATTACAAGCATGGCTGTATCTCAAACGAAGGGAACGCATCCACTCTCTTCAATGAAATGTTTGATGCTTATAAAGTATATAGTTACAGACTGCTCTCCCCTTTTCTTTTAAAATTATGAATTAAAATTGTTAAGTGTTTCAATAATATGAATACTGTTAGGATTTTGATATAAGTTTAATGTGTGAAAGGGGGGATTGTAAGAATTTTAAAGAGACGGGGAATTCAAAAATTTATCTTAAAAAAATCCAATAAAAGTATAATTGTACATTTGCAAAAGAGAAGTACAGAAAATGTATTTTTGATCTAAAATAAGAGTAGTAATTGAATTTTATTCAAATTTCAAACTGGATGCTCATTTTTAATTGTATTTAGCTAGCAAACTTAATGATAAATTTAGATAAGAAAGCTCAATATGTTTTTTATTTATACGAAAACGTGAGGAGAAAGCAATGAAAATATATTTATAAGAATAATATTAAAACAATATAAATTTAATGCTTAGTGCATTTTCACAGAAATAAACATTCTTTTTCTTCTTCTTTTTTTTATACAAAGTAATAATTTTTATTTATGTGTCTTAAAACGTTCATCTTTCAATTTGATCAATTTTAATGGTAGCATTCAAAGTTTTTTGGGAGAAGAGGAAGGAAATTATCGTTAAGACATTACTTAGACATGAATTAAGACATTTTACTTGGAGGAGGGGTGTTGTTGCACTGTACAAATAAAAAGTATAACTGTTTATATGAAACATTTTATAAATTAAAAAAATCGATATAGGTTTAAAAATCGTTCTAGTCCATCTTTATCATATATAAATAAATTACACTCAAAACATTATAGAAATATATAAAATTATAATTATTCTACACACTGAAATGTCAGCATTGGCATATTTTCTTATTTGTAAATTTCTAATACTCCCACATATATAAAAATTTAGCCTTGTTCTATAAGATTTTATGATGTCACCAGATTGTTCTAATAATTGGGACTGAAAGAGAAAAAGCTCTTTTAATCCGATTAAATGGTTTTCGGAAGGCTTTATGCATAAAAAGGATTATTACTAAATAATAACTCACAATAATTAACCTTTTATATTAACAATAATTATTAATATCCAGTCGACTCCATGAAATTTTAAAATATCTGTGCAAATGGAAAATTCTCTTAGCTTACAAAATAACTATAAATACTTGAATTTGATTATTAATAACTGCAGTTCAGAGAATTCAGTTCGATTTCGCTTTATACAAAAGTACCCAGAAATAAGACTTTTTCTTTCTTAAAATTATAGGATAAAAAGGAAAAGAAAAGTAGTTATACATATTTTATTTTAAATTGAAGTTAACTTAAATTTATATCACAATTCAATTGTTTCATGTTTATAATAATATTATTTACAAAAGTATTCAAGGCATTCTTCAAGATGGATCAACTAGTAGTATTCTATCATTTTATGTATATTTCTATGAAAAGAAATTTTGTATAGGTAGTGAACTCATTATCTTCACACGCATAGATAATATCACCACATTTTATTTAACTACCAATATAATAAACTTTATCTGTCAATTACCCGCCTAATTTTATTTTATCTAAAAATACTAAGAAAATTGTTTTTAGATATGTTTATCAATAGTGGGTATATTTTAGTCTTTAGATATGCACTGGTGGACAATTGCTAAGGTAGGATGACAATAGCTTAGTTATTGTCATTCGTCCTTATCAATTATCTACCAGTGTATTTATTATCATTAATATTAAAAACGATAATTTGTTTTGTATATACCTAAGAAAAGGAAAGAATTTTCATTTAAAATTAATTTATTTACTCATTTAAAATATTTTTACGCAAAACTGCTCATAAAAATATTTTAATCAACTAATTACACAGATTAATTATTTTTGGCGAGAAACACAAAAAAATATGTATGAGGATTACTGAAGCAGATAGTCCATCCTTTCAGCAGAGGATTAAATTTGTGACGGTATGTCGCCGGACCCCCCCTTAGGAATTAATTTCAGACACTCAAGGGATGAATCCACCCAACCTCAACCTCAGAAACATAAAAATTAAAACATAAAATATATAGTGTTAACTAAATTAATTTTAAACATATTGTTAATTCTATATACAAATCTATCACTTAACTTTTTCCTATTTTTATCAGTATTTTGCTATTTACATTAAAAAAAAAAAAAAAAAAAAAAAAAAAAAAATCATGGCTGATTTAGCTGGACAGATGTCTGATTAAGAAGGAGGTTGGGTGTTAAGAATTGACTGGTTGGATGGGTAGATAATATTACATTAAAATTGGTCTTGGTGCTTTTCTGTTCGACATTTTAATCTAAATAATGGCTTTTATACATACAAGGTCTGTACATAATGTAAGGAGATTGAAGTTTTTGCGATGCTTGTGGGTGGTAGAGATTGCGGGGACAGAGTCTGGTGGAAGTCAGTTGGCTTTGAGCCTTTGCAGCGCACAGATCGCTCATGAAGCAGATATATGTTTGAAAGTGGCTTTGGGTTTCTATAATGAAGCAAGTATCAAGCAGCGATAAGCCATAAAGTTTTGCGTAAAATAAAACAAATCGGCCACTGTTACTGCTTACCATGTTACAAGAAGCATATGGGAAGTATTATTCTTTGTCCAAGACTAAGGTGTTTAAGTGGCACAAAGCTTTCAAAGGCGGAAGAGAGGATGTTAATGACGAACAACGGGATGGGCGTCCATCAAGTTCTTGAACATCACACAATGTTGCTAAAATAATTGAGCTATGATCATCAAATGAGTGTCAGAATGATTGCAGAGACGTTGGGACTTTACAAAATCGATTGTGTATCAAATTGTTACTGAGGAGTTTCAAATGCGGAAATGTTGCTGGCTCAGTTCCTAGCAAAATGCAGCATCGTAGCGCTGCCCAACTACCGCAGCCCCAATATACCACTGCAGGACTTTTTTCTCTTTCCTCGGTTAATATTCAGCTTTAGAAATTGTTTTGAGGTTGTTTTTAATTGTTTTGACTATCTGAAGAACTTGTAGAGAAATGTAACGTGTGTTGTAAACACATCCCAATTGAAGACTTCCAAGCGGGCCTCAATGGCTGGAAGAGTCGTTAGCGTCGGTTTATTAACGCAGGAGGAAGCTGTTTTGAAGAATATTAAGTGTCTGTAAATTTATCTTCAAATAAACGAATTTTACGGAAACAGTCTCTCTACTTTCTGGACAGACCTTGTATATCTGTTAAAATTAAAGTTAATGAGAACATACTAATACGATAATTTACATTAGGTCTTATTTCGAAATAGTATTTTATTTCTTTTTTCCCCTTCGATTTATATAATAACAGTTATTTATCTCTGTTCGAATTAAAATTTTTATTAATTAATGTTCTTTCCTCATGAAAATAAAATATTTGTAAGGAGTAAATTTAGTGCATTATCGAATATTTAATTAATTATTTATTTCCATAATCTGTAATAATAGCTCATTTGTAAAATATTTATTTATTTATTTTTAACTGTTTCTTTCTTCCAGAATTGCTATTTGTATCTAACCCTATTTTTTTGTGTTGTAAATCCACGTGCCTTTAATTATCTGTTTCTTCATTGTGGTAAGTATTTTTGTCACATTATGAATAATTTTTGCAGTATGGATTTTTATTTCTTTATTATGCCTATTTTCAACAGATGATCTTGAAAGCTTTTAACCACTGTTTGCTTCGAAATAATATTCATTTTTTGCAAACATTGACTTCCTTCCCAATCATTTTTTAGAAACACTTTATTTACTACTCTCTTTTGTTGTTAAAAGAATATTCTGGTGATAGTATTTTTATGAATTATTCTCATAATAGGTTTGGAAATTGTCTCAGTTTATTTTTGTGTCTACTTTGTTATAGATGATGAATTGTTTTAGCCTTACATTCTGCATTTATTTATTTATTATTATTATTATTATTATTACTATTATTATTTTCCACTGCATTGCATTTTTTAAAGAATTGGATATTGGATTATATAGTTATAAAACCTTGTTTTATAATATAAATATATAATAAACCTTGTTTTATTATATATTTTGAAAAACAGTTTCAGCTATCAATTTTATTCTTAATATATATATATATATATATATATATACTGTACATACAATAGTTCTCTATTAAAAAATAAATTAAAATTAAAATTAAAAATTAAAAAGTACTTTAATCAGGGAAATTTCCCAATCACGAAGTTAATAATATCTCTTTCTTTACACTGAAGTCAAATATCCATTTCACTCTTCAGATAAAAATAACATAATATCTCTTTATGATGAATTTTCTGCCCGGTATTTTATATTTCACTTTCGAGTCTTTGTCTGCAGATGCCGTCCCTCTGAACAAAAGAACCCAATGAGAGAAGGGAGTTTCTAATAGGTCGAGGAACCACCCGCAGGTTCCATCTTTCCCTTCGTAACGTGGTAGTCATTTGCAAGCAGCGGGGTTCGTAGCTGGTTGGATGACAAATAGCTGTCCTCTCTTGTCAGCTGGATACTGCTTGGGATCTGGCTTTAAGTAATGGCTGTGGTGGCTGGGGCCTTATCTGGGTTACCTTCTGCTGCTTTATCGACTCATCTGTCTATGTCAACATCGGTAATCACTAGCAAATGAATCCTGGTTAATGCAGACAGCCAGCACTCTACTGCCAATAATCGGTCATTAGCGGAACTGCTTTCTCTTACAACCCAAGCATGTCCAGTTGATTCACTTCCAGAGCTATTAAGTTTAGGTCAGGCGAATTTGTAAATATGTTGTTAAGGTTCCAACTACCTCCTTTTATAATCCAGGTCCTATAAAAGGTGTTCCAATATTTAAAAATTAACAAAATCGTAAAAAGTCATTATAGCAAATTTATCGCGATGTAATTTTAAATTTTCTCGTATGTTCCCCAAATGCTGCAAATTACAGCACGCGTATATAAATATGTTTTATCCTTTCCTGAGTACATATGAAATCACTGTTGAGATTTATGACTGACCAATTCATTAAAATTTTCATCAGCAGGCACAGAAATTTAATTTTAATTATGAGCGGAGGTGAAAAAGTAATTTATACAGAAAATGATTTTTAAAACTATAGGTACATAATAATCACAACATTAATTAAGAGTAGAATATACCAACAACATTAACCAGATTTATTTGTATTTTATTGATAATACATATACATCAGATCTGTATGCTTGACTTGTAGTCCGCTTGTAAATGTTCATCAGATAGCACATGACAGAATTGCAGTACTACAAAGAACTGGATAAACACCCAGGGCCAGCACGGGAATCGAACTCGCTCATCTACTCCCGAAGGCGATTAGCAGTGTAGTGACATAGTCACTTAGCCACGGAGGGCTCCAGCATTAACTAAAAGTTTGTTTGTTTGTTTATTGATAACTTATACATCAGACTTGTATGACTGACTTGAAGTCCGCTTGTAAATGTTCGCCGAGATGACGATAGATAGCACATGACTGGATTACAATACAAAGAATTGGAAAAATACCAAGTACCAGCGCGGGAATCGAGCCCACTCTCCAACGTTCGAAGCACCAGGACGAAGTAAAACCCAACCATTCAACGACCCATAACTTCTCGGCCTCGGATGGCCCAATTAAAAGTTTAATTAGGTTGGCAACGTAAACAAAAACAAAACTCTGGTAATGAAATAGATAGTGTCCTTCTAATGCCGAGGGGGAAGAAATGAAAAAATAATAATCTTACCTATGAAAAACTATTTAAATAGAATAAATTTACGAGCAAAAAATAATAACAAAAGTTGACAATTTTCTCTCTATAAATATTAAGTGCTTTTATTATATATATTCAAATTGAAAATTTAATACATAATGACTAAATCATATTAAAATGCTAGTTAAACGTTTAATCAAGATACAAATATGCCAATGTTATTATTTTTTAAATGCCATGTATTTTATTTGATTCGGATATACAACGAATTTTTCTTAAGCAAATGTGTGCAATACACTTAAAAAAAAAACTTTCAATAGATTAGGTAAATCAAATTTTCTTGTAAAATAGTAAATATTATATATTAATTTATATCCGATTTCAGATCAGATAATCTCGATACGATAAATATCAGATGTGTTGTTTGGCTCTTTCTGAAAAGAACACGCAAAAACTAAATCAATATAAAATAAATAAACGCAATGAATGACATTAGCTTAAAGATTATAACAACCATTAATTAATGAAAGAATGACATAACTGTTTATTTATTTCATCTTAACAGCAATGAAGATAGGTGTTTGGTGTAAAGTGACATTTGTAAAATTTAATCGCTCATAAAGCTACAAGGTCAGAGAAGGAAGTTGCAAATTGAAGATGACTAGTTATCATAGTGTTATCAGAAACTTAAGAAAAAGCGTTAAGGCGGTTACTTATCAGCGGTTTTGACACTTGGTCTCGCTTTGATTTCAAGTGGTACGAGCACTCACTTAAAAAAAACTTTTTTTTTATAAATGATGTCATTTTTCTTAAATACTTAACGCTGTGTCACTGAAATCTCTTTATCTGAAAACCTGTTTTCTGTTAATGTTTCACGACTTAAATCTAGAAGCTTTTAACAATAATGTATATAGCTGATTGAATTTTATTACTAGCAAGTATTGGAATGTGGTTTAAAGTATAAATCAATGAAAAAATTAAATAAAAATTAAATTAAATTAAATATTATTAAAAGTGCATTTCTTTCCCTTTTATATGAAACAAAATATGTTTTCCCAGAAAAGTAAATAGAAGTTTTATGTTTATGAGGAAGTTTTTAAAACACGAACATTTATTGGTAATTTACAAACCTAGATTGATATAATAGGCTGGGCAAAAATTACCTTATCTTCGTTTTCACTATACATTCAATTTTGTGTATTAAAATTATTATTATTAATTTAAGAGATCCTAGCATACAATTATATTAATAATACAGTGTTATACAGTGCTGGTAGATGAGAAAAATCCAGGTTGCGTTCGTCGCCTAGATTTCCAGAGTTTTCTGTGGTGTTTGTTAAAAAACAATGTTTAATACCATATTAAATTATTTATTTAAAAAAAAAATAGCATCTTAAATTATATACCCTATCTCTCATTAATTAACATTAATTATTCCCCCCAAATTAATTAAAAAACTTTCAGATTAAACAGGAAATAATTTATTAAATATGTACTAAAATATGGATCTAAATAATTCCATTCTAAAATATGTATTAAATAAATCCTTTAAATATATACTAAATATATTCTTATAGTTAAAAAATATTCTAAACTGTTATTAATAAAAGCGATGTATGTTTTAGAAAATAGAAAAATAACATAGTAATAAAATAATTTCAGTTGTCTAAAAAATACATCGTTTTCAGTTGTTTTATCAGCTTATTATATATTCAGCTTATATATATATATATATATATATATATATATATATATATATAATAAAAACAATGTATTTTTTAGAAAAAAAAATAAGACAGATAATTTCTTTTCAGATATTTTTATAAACAATTTAGAATATACTTTAATCAATATTTTAAACATTTTTTATTAATAATCTAGAATTTACCAAACATTTTAGTATTTATTTAATATGTAAATATTTTAGAATTCATTTGTTTAGAAGATATTTTTTTAATTATTCAATAAATTATTTCTGGCTAAATCTGAGAGTTTTCAAATTAATTTTTTGGGAATAATTAATGTTAATTATAGATAATGTAGATTTTGCAAAAGTAATAGTTGCAATTATAAAGTTTTATAGAAGTATTTATTCTCTAAAATAATCTATCATTAATATATCTGTCGGGGTAAAAAACATAAAATATTAAAGAAAGTTTTATAAGAAAGATAATCTTTAACATACACAGTGTAAAAAAAAGTAGAAGGACACTAGATATTTTCAGGAAAAAAAAAAAAAAATATATATATATATATGTGTGTGTAACATTTTGCAGATGATTTAACAAGAAAATGAGTATCATTACCATGATTTTCAAAAATATATTATTAATGACAACAAAAATAGTAACTCTATTATACTCGAATACTCTATTTGGTAGTGAATCATACAAGGATTCGGTTCCTATTTCACAAAAATTATCCTATAAGATATTCAAAGCTTCTAGAAGCTGTAGGAATTCAAACTTTTCCCAACTATATTATATTCGACGGACAACCATTGGCCAGACTTTTTCCACTATGTTAAGATCAGGGCTTTTAGCTGACTTTGGTAAAACCTGCACGTTATTTGCAACGAACCAAATTTTAACTCAATTCGTGGTGTGAATGAAGTCTTCATCTTGTTGAAACATCCTCTCTTCTCCTCCTAATTCAAAGCTATAAGAAAGAAGCTCAGAATCAGTATAGTCTGTATGGTTCTGCCTACCACTGAAAAAGACCAGACTTGTTCTTCTTTCATATCCAATTGCTTATCAGACCATCATCCTCCCCAATCCTCCATTTGTTGAGTTGAATAAAATTCTTCTGCATTCTTTAGACAGTGCCAGTATTATTGGTAGCCATCTAAATAGTCTAAGTTAAATTTCTTCTCGTCTAAAAAATATTCTAGAAGTCCCATCCGAGGTCCATGACATGTTTTCCTTAGCCCATGATAAACGGAAATCAACATGTGTTTTTCCACTTTAAATGGTGCTTCCACTTTTTGAAAACGAATTATTTTGATCTTTTTATATAGGTGTAAACTGTTTGTCTTCACATGTTAGTAAGGCTGGGATTGCGGTGCCTCGCTCAGCACTATCTTACGCACAAACTCTGTCTTAAGATGTAAACAAAACGCAAGTCGTATTGCAGTGGCTCACTATCTTACGACGACCTCAGAGCTATCTTAAGTCGAATCTTAACTGGATGCGCGCGCAATCACAATATAGCTCGCTCTGCGTCTCCTATTGGCTGGCTGGCTTTCTCTTACGAGGACACGCGGAGGACTTACGCTTGAGGCACCGCAATACCAAGTTAAGATCGTTCTTAACCACGCCCTTCTACGAAAGTTCTTAAGATTTAAGATCAGACTTAAGAACGAGGCACCGCAATCCCAGCCTAAGTCTTGCTTAATTTCAGGTCTTTGCAATACTTCCACTGCTCTTTTTAAGATCTTGAACATGTTTTCTTTCATCGTAAGGCGTTAACTTTTTACGCCTATCAGTCTTCTATCTTTTCTTATTTCTATCTGGCTTTCTGATAAAGTTAGAAACTCTATAGGGGTGACGTGTAGTATACGAACAATCTGTCTAACACTTTTACTATTATTTTTATCTGCAACAACTTGAACCTTTTGGAAATAATTTAAAGATATTATTCTATGCACTCTGAAAAGAAAATAACAATGCAAGTTTTAACAAAATACGTTTTCCTCAACAAAAGTAATTAAAGAAAGTTATATATTTACTCTTTTACTCGTGCACAATCCACCAAATAATAAATTTTGGCACAAGTGTCCATCTACTTTTTTTACACTCTCGAAATCATAATTATTAGTTTTTCTACAATCCACTAATCAGCATAAGGGGTAGAGATTTCATTTTTATGTGAAATTAAAGAAAACGTTGTTAAACAAAATCTGTATAAGAATCTAATAGCTAGGATAAAAATACAGAAAGTAAATTACAAAAATCGGCTGTCTTTCTACCTTTTTTTGCACAGTATATACACAGAAATATATAAATTCTGTAAATGTATGCAGAATATATTTTTTAAGTACATGGTGTTTGAAACCATTTGGGTGAATATTAAAACTACCGAAAATATACCTTATCAGTGTGCAATTTAGCAAAATATATACTGCTCAAAAAATTCCGGGAGCGATCAAATATGTGAAGAAAACTGTGCGAAATAACATGCACTGGTGTAAAATGGAGAGTACAATATAGAAACACAATATAGAAAAAAAGACGCAAAAAAATAAGTTTGTATAGGAGGTTTATTTCTTTAAAACGATGGGATGAACGGGGAAAGATCCTTCTTGTCAACAATTTGTTTGCATGGAAATTTTTAAAAATGTGTTGTTTAGAAATGATGCAAAACGTTTAATATGTTGCGTGGTCCCCTCGAACAGTTAAGACTGCTGTACATCTGTTTTCCATGAATGTCATGAGGTTATCGATAAGATTTTGTAGAATACTGTTCCATTTCTCAAAAATTACAATCTCCAAATTACGGACAAAAAGAGGCCTTGGTCTCGTTTGCAATAAGTCGTCCGAGTGTTCCGTACACTATATTGTTCCAGCTTGAAGCATATACTCCACAAGACGAGCTGTAGGAAGTCTGGCATTATCACGCATTTAAAGAAAAGAATCGTTAATGTCTTCAGCAAAAAGTATGATATCTCGTGTCAGTATCTCGTCTGTGTACTTTTGGGCCGTCAAATTGCCATTCCGAATGACATGCGTGTCTGTGCGTACACCTATGCTGATTCCAACTCTTATTATCATCCTCAACGTCTGTAATATAATTGTTCACGAACGAGTGTGTAGATATTTCGCGTCTATTTCCCTCCATACCAAAAAAGTTCATCGTGTGCCTAGAAATAACTCCAGATTCTTTCCTGAAAGCTCACATTGTAGACGAGGATGGTGACGGTATGGCTTGGAATCAGAATAGATACGTGCGGACCTGCATCATTCGAAATGGCAATTTGATGGCCCAAATTTATGCAGACGAGATATGGAGATCTCATTTACTACCTTACGCTTCAACTATTGGCAATTCTTTTCTTCTAAAGCATGATGATTGCAAACTTCATAATTTCGTCTTGTGGAGAACATGTTTTAAGCTGAAACAATATAATACATGAAACGGCCAGCATACTCTCCTGACTTACATCCGACGATCACGTTTGGGACATAATTGACGGCGTATTTCAGTGAGGCAAATTCCTCCTTTTACTGTCCAGGACTTGGAGATTCCAATTTTTGAGGAGTGAAAAGGTACTCCCCAATACCTTATCGATAACCTAATCGCATCTATGTAAATCAGGTGTGCAGCAGACTTAGCGGTTCGGGGGTACCATACCTTATGTTAAACATCTTGCATCAGCTCTAAACAGTTCAGTTTTTTTTTTTTTTTTTTTTTTTTTTTATATATATATTCAATCAAAATTTTGCCCTGAGCTACCTTTTCATGTTTTTTTTCCCCCATCGTTTCAAAGAAATAAGGAAAGGACACGTGACGTCACTCCCATTCAAGTTATGGATAGAGTGGTAAAACAGTGGTATTTCTACCAGTACGGGTAGGTACTTTTGCCATTCGAGAGATTCATTGACGGAGCGTTTGTTTGTAAACATGTCCTTTCCTTATACAACCCCCACACATTTTTTTTTCCTGAATTGTGTTTGATACACTTGTACACGTGTATCAAACACAATACCTCGCCATTTTATTCCTGTGCACAATTGTTTCGAATCATTTTCTTCACTTTCTTGCTTGCTTCCATAATTTTTTTTTTCTATGAGCAGTGTGTGTATATATATGTAAAGTGTTTCATCACTATATGGCGAAAAATCAGGAAACAGATCCTGATTAAAATTATTAAGAATTTAAAATACAACTATAGCAACCGAAGATAAGATATTGGAGAACGTATAATTTAACTGATAGATGGTAAAATAATGGAAGTACATGAAACAACTATGAAAAAATCCTTAAAGGCTGTTATAAAGTCACCAGATGTATGTATAATTATGAGGGTGAAAAAAAAAAAAAACTAAACATACTAGAAATTATATATACATACTAAAAATTTATATACATATATCCGTGTGTGCGGTTGTGGCCACCAGAGAACTTTCTTTTTTATTTTCCTATACAAAATTTCACAGTACAAATTGTTTTTTAAAATCATTTTATGTAATTAATGCGGACAATTTTCATCTCAGAGTAGTGTGATATAAATATCTAAAGAACGTTAATTTTGTGCCGTATAGACATCTGGAAAAATGTTTTTTTTTTTTTTTTTTTTAAATATTTACCTCGTTAAAAAGGAAAAAAATTGATAACCTTGTTTTGTAATATCAAATATCTATTATTTAATCATTCGTTTTAAAGGTATTGATGAGTTCTTTTGAAAAATGTTCATATTGAAAATTCATACTCCAAGGGAGATGCATTATACTCTATCTACATATGCAGAAATAATATTCCTTTATTCACTACTATCATAAATAATTCTTTTTAATTTCACAATAACTCGTTAAAAATAATTCCTATTGTGCACATTTATACGAAATTTCGTCCTATACTAACATAATAAAAACTATTAAAAACGGGATGGACACTTTACCTGTTTTCACCAAATGTTGATAGGCACTAAATTATATTAAGGTGCAATTACATTTAAATGTTTATGAATATATGTGAATTAGTTCTTGAGCTGGAGCTGTCACAAAATTTTAGTCGCACACATACAGATACAAATATTTTCTAATAATTATCAAATCGCTTTTAGTTCCTTTCAAACCGTTTAAATCCATCGAAAACCGGAAGTAGAAAACTTTTACAAATCCAGCAATTTCTTCTAAAATACACAATACAAAATAAAAATAATAATAACACCTTTTCTTATTTATTCTACTGAATGCTTACGAAAGAGAGAAAAAAAACAGAAGTTCTCCTGTAAAATGCCAGTAATATAGCAACCTAAAGTAGTCAATATATCATCTCGAAATATTCCGAAGAATCAGTTTCGTCTCGTGGCAAGTAATCATCGGTATTCCAGCACACAGACATCGATCTGTGGCGGGTTTTTTTCCCGGAGTAAAACAAGACCGATTCTCATCAATCTTAGTGTCATCAAATTCATAAAATGGTCTCCTCCAATCGACAAAGAATATTAAAGCCTCGCAAATTGAAGGTATGTTCGAACGATAAAGCGGCTGCTGATCAATAGGCGATAATAGAAGAAGTGGCTTTTAATGGCGCGCGATAAAACCTATTACAAGGGGGAGGGACGGCGGAAGAAAAGTCAGAATAAGAGTTAGCAAGCATTTCCTTCATCAACTAATTAACTTGATCGGCCACAACTATCACATTACGAATTGTCTGTCGGCAGAGAGCGCGGTGCTCAAACGCCATGATGAATGAAGTAGCCCGTTAATGGATGCATCTCGATTTCCTCCTAAATCCTCCTGACTTAATCAAAGAGCAAAAGGAGCTGACGATTTCGTGCAATGGAAACGGGAACAGGAACGTAATTGCCGCGCAAACCCCCTTTTCGAAATCATCTGTTATGCCAAATTGAGTGGCACGAATAGCCATTGGTGAGATGAAATTACTACTGCTGAATTTCTGAGAAGAAAAGCTGAAGTGAAAACGGATGGTGTAGTTCATTGCATAACCTTTCATTTCATTCATCATAATGTGATAAATTTAATTTTTCAATATACTTAAGATGTGAAGTATTTAAGTTAATTTAAGAGAATAAATGCTATGTAATTTTTCAAAATTAGTCGATAAACAGATTAGACAGGTAACACAATTTTTATTAAGATTTATTATTGATTGTTTAAAAACCTTTATAATTTAAAGCAATTCCTTTACTCTACAGTAAATTACAAAAGTAATTAATTTTATTAACAATTAAAGCTCAAGTATATTTGCCATTCCTTTAGATGAAATTTAAAATGAAAGAATATTATTAATCGATGAACCAGTTTGATAAATTACAAAATTTTTGGTCAAATTTATATATATATATATATATTATATATATATATATATACACATTTAATATTATTTATTCACTAACGCATTTCGTTTATTTTCCAGTAAGTTTTCAAAGGAATTACTTTTATCAATCATTAAAGATCAAATATATTTGTTATTCCTTTAAGCGAAATTTAAGTTGTAAGAATATCAAAATGTTTTATCTATTTTATATCGTCTTAGTGCAATGAAAACTCTCTAAAAATTCATCTGTATCGAAGGGCTACTTCGTCCTAGTTTTCCACATGGGAAGTAATATTAATACACTCCTATAAAAGTCCTATTATAAAAGTGCGTATTCCTCTTGTGGGGCCACATTCGGTGACAGCAGATGATTTCATTTTACCTTTTCCTAGAATTGACCACTATCCACCGTATAACTGCGGTTAATCTCTCTACATATAATAAATCTCCGTGTAAAAAGTTGGTGATAAGACTTCATAATTCTGAATATGCATATTCAAAAATTAAATTATGCTTGAAAGAGGGAATTGTGTGTTATGTCTTTATTTATAGCTAATAAATTTAAATGCAGTGGCTTTTTAAAAAGTGACGTTGAATCCAAATGGCAAAATAAAATTATTAAACCTAAATCAGTTCAAAAATTAAAAGTTAAAATTGGGATTTCCCCAGAAAAAATTGGTGGAGATTTGTAGAATAATACAGATGTCTTTTATACTCAAAAAATATGATAAGTTGCAGGATATGTTGCTTTACGTTTTTTTTTTTTTTTTTTTTTTTTTTTTTTTGTAAACAAAACAGCTGCCAAAATTTTTTTACGATTCAAATCAAATAATATTAATGATTGTAAGAAAACAATATAAACAAATAATGTAAATTTAAATATAATTGAACCATTAGAGTTATAGAATCTGTTGCCTGAATTAGGATTTTCTGAACGACCTCTGCTGAAAAACCATCTCCCTAATGGGTTGATTTCATATGGAGTAATGAGCGGCTCTCTTTAAATTTTACATCAAATTCTCTAAAACTCTTTAATTACGTACAGAAACTCTTAAATAATTCAATATAATTTATGTATATGTTATATATATATATATATATATATATATAACTTCCTACTGTCTTACAAATTAACAAACGTGACGTGTACTGCAAAATAATAATAATAATAATACTTTGCTTTATGAAAAACTTTTAATAGCATAAGCCTATTTTTTCGGCATTTTAACAGTTTAACTCATTTACAGTCTAGTTTTTTTTCCATTTTAAAATATTCAAGTTATAATCTGAAAATAATATCTCTGAAATAATTTACGAGATAATTTAACGCGGAAAATTCATAAACTTTAAAAAAATATATTGAAGGATTTTTTTTTTTTTTTTTTTTTTTATTAATGAAACGCATATCTCAGTAAAGCAAAAAATATAATTTCAATATATTTAGTTGATATTAAAAGCGTGAAGTTACCACGCTTTTTAAAATCTATACAGCTAAATTTTTGCCTGTTAATTTCAATAGTTTAGAATTTAGCTGCAAACTGTGGGCATTTAAATTTTGTTGGATTATAAGAAAAAACTTTACTAAAATAAATGTTCTCTTAGAAATTAAAAGATTTAATTTTCCGTATTTTATTGCAAAAACGCAATATTATAGGTTTCCGCTCATGATAATTTTTCAAATTTCTGACTATTAAGGTTTTTATTGCATCAAAACAAATTTTATTCATTTATTCAAATATCCATACGTAAATAATCACTGATTTAGTATTTAGGTGTTTATATCAAACCAAACCTATTTCCTCAAACAACATATTCAAATTAAATCATACATTTCCCATCTAAATCGCAGCCAAACTGCTTAAATTATTTTCTTTATTTCATGTATAACGGTAAGATTTCTTAGAAAGACATTATTAGATTTCAAAAGTAACTTGAAAGGTGTATTATTAAATAAATAATAATAATAAAAAAGAAATGATTATTGCAAAAGATTCTATAAAGGAAACAAGTGCTATTGAACAGACAACAATTCTTTTTAAGTCACTTTAATGGGATGCGTTTTTAAAATTTCAATTTAGACACTTTAACTTTCAGCCAAGAGCTATGATGTAACAATGAAGAAGAGAAGAAAAAAAAATCGTACAATAGTTTCCAAACGCGTCTCATCCGGCAAAAGTTACTGAGCAATTTCCCCAATTACTTCCTCAATTCACGGAAGCCTCATAACTTTTTCTTCCAGACAACTATTTTCTTTGTGGGAGGGAAAATGCTCATTGCATTTTAAGTAGTTAAATGCAAAGTAAAAGACAGTTCTTTGATTTCAAACAACGTCACACGTTGATTCACATGTTGAGCCATAAATAAACAGAATTGTAACAAGTTCTTTATGAGCTACGTTTTAATTCTAAGCGTTACAATTGGATTCAATTACCGTTGCCAAGTTGCAAAAAGAAATATCACGCGAAAATGGGGCTTCGGCTGATATATCTAAGTGGGGGGAAAAAAGAGATATCATGTGATAGCCAATATATTGCCAAACAATAGCTCCCGAAAAATAAAATGAGATTGCTCTTTTTAAAGGATGAGAATGATTGAGACATTCTTTCCCTTTCAGGAAACTTGGTTTGGTTTCCAAGAGCAACATTTCATTCTGCATGCAAAGAGCTTAAAGTAGAAAATTGCTTACTGACAAACATATAAATTTCTGTAACAAAAAGAAGCTAAATCAATGGATCATAGGAAAAAAAATAATAATAATAGATTTTTTGCGCAACAATTGAGGAATTAAATACCTATAAACGGAAACAATTACCAGTCCACGTTTTAACCGATGCATTGTATATGTAGTCTACTTTTTATTATGTATTATACTGATATATTTGCGCATGTGATTTAAAAGATGAAAGAGAAAACCTGAAAAATACGTTATATTTCATTATATTCCATTTTCAGTAATTAACCTCAATATATATCTTTTTCTACAAATTTAAGATTTAAGTTCTATAAATTTTTAACTTTCATGCTAAGCCACATTTCCTTATAAAGATACACTAATATGAACATTAATATGATACATTAATGTGATACATTAATATTCCTTAATTTTGATTTCTATAAGCAATGAATAAACACTCTATATTTCTTAACTATGACACTTAAAATATGATCTTTTTTGGATTGTGTTGTTTCGTTTCTGCTTTGAAGATATCAAGATTATTTACTTACTTACTTAACATATATACAGTCGGCAGCAAAATTATTCGATCGCTAGCAATAATTCCTATGTAAAAAATTTACACTTAATACTGTTTTGTTAAATAATTCCTTGTCGAATTATGTTCTTAGACTGACTAAGAACATGATTCGACAAGGATTTATTTAACAAAACACAGGGATGGAACACGGGCGCAGAATTCATACCACTATCAATGTAAGAAAATTTTCTACCTCTTAAATCAACGATATTATAGGTAGATAAATTTCTTCAACAGATTCCGGTATGAATACTGCGCCCGTGTTCCATCCCTGAAAACAGTATTAAGTGTACTTTTTTTAGATAGGAATTATTGCTAGCGCTCGAATAAATTTGCTGCTGACCGTATAGATTATTTAATTATTTCCTTACCAGATACAGATATTCTTATTTTTAGATTGCAGGAAAATGCATTTTTATAAAAATATAGAAAAAGGGAATGGAAATGAGTCATAGGTTCCCAGAAAAGAACAGTAAAAGTATATTTATTTTTGATTTTTTTTATTTCTAAGAAAACTATTTAAAATGCAAATTTCGTGGCTTTTGTGTGTTCTTCTTTTACTTCTTCTTCTTCTTTTTTTCTGATAATTAAAATACCAACTTGATACATTAAAATCGAAAGCGATATGATTTTTAAATAGGCGAATTTTTTAATTCTAATAAAGATTGTGTTTTTGTTACCATTTAATTTATTTTTATCAATAGGAACTTTTAAAGAAAAACGCTACATGAGAGAAATTTTTATACCGCATTGGCTTGTGTATATTAAAATTCCTTATTAAGAATATAAAAGAATAATAATAGTAATTTGTTAAAGGTAAAAATAGCCTTGCAATGATATTATTTCAGTTAATTACATTTCCCTGCACTAAAAGATAAAAATTTTAAATACTTGACAATTAAAACTGTACTCAGTTAGGGGATGTATGCTTTTGTAGAGAGATGAAGGAAAAATTTTAAACTTCACATCTTACTCCTTAAAAAACATGAATTCGTACCATGATTTTAATATTAAATATTTTGATACAGTTTAATTTAAAAATATTAATTATATCTCTCTTTGAGACTTTTGATTAATAATAATAATAATAATAATAAATAGGAGGAGGAGCAGAGGAAGAGGAAGAAAATGGGAAAAAAAAGAAGAATTTAAACCTAGAGAGATTTCTAGTTTAATGTTTATTGTTTGTTAGGCAACAAAAACATTTAAAACATTGTTTAAATCCAAGCTGCCCAATTTTTAATACATCTTTGATAACAAGTTTTAGTAAACTTATTAAACTTTCAAAAATTCTAATTCAGACACTTTAAAATTGAATTATGTTGGCTGTTATTCTGTATAGGCGTTTTAACTTCTGCTAAGCAATTGAGATTTTCATTTCTTTTTCATTAACAATTTGTTTTACCATTTTTCTTTTCTTTCTTTCTTTCTTTCTTTCTTTTTTTTTTTTTTTTTTTTTTTTACCGTTATTGAAATTTGAAGTCTTATTCTTTCTTGGTTTTAAAGTAATAAATATTATATATTTGATTTCTAATGTCGAATAATAATAAGAAAATAAAAAGAGTGTATGAAGGCATTTTATTAATATTTTTCAGATATTTAAATGTAAAATATGTTTAAAAAAATGTTGTATCAAAGTGTTTATTTATTTTTATATTTAAATATAAAATAATAATAATAATAATAAAACATTGAATTTTCATAATGATTGTGTGTAAAACCGTTTTGTTTTACAATTACTTTTTTTTTTTTTTTAACCATAATTATTATACATTTACACTATTGACATTTACGTCATATAATTTCTATAGAATGTGAGGAAGTTTAATTAACGTTTGATTTTCATGAATATCCTTTCGTCGCGCTAAACATTTCTTTCATTCTTTTGAACTTAAATTCATTCTCTGTTTTAGTAATTTTATACTTTATTTCAAAGAGCTAAATACAGAAATTCTATCACCACTTCTTACTTAATTATTTTTCCTTCATTGATAAACATTGATGTAATCTCGAGTTCATAGACATAATGTTGAATTATGATAGTTTATTATAAAAATCTGTCGTATTTTGTAAAGAATATAAAAGTTTTTTTTCCCTTCTTTCCTTAAAGAATGTTCGAGGATACTTTCATTATTCCATTAAGAAGAAACTGAATAAGTGAAACTAAATTTAGGATTATTCTTCAAACCCCACCCGTGCCGAGAGGTTCTGCTCACGAAGCTGGTACACAGAAAGTACCAGGTTCAATCCATGACGCTCGCCGGCCTAGTCATCCAGTTTCTGGAGATTTTCTCCAAGATTCCCGTGACGTTTCCGAGAATACGGGCTACGACTCTTTAGAAATTATCTCACGAAGGGCACACTATTCAGAACTAAGACCTACAATTAATTGGTTTTAACCTAACACAACACCATTATTTTATACCATTACTTGTTAAAATATTTTGAATAAATCAGTTTTATTATTCTGAAAGAAAAGAAATTGAAAAAAATTAAATAAATAAACAAAAGTTATAGAAAAACAATATATGAAATATTTTTAAGAGCATGTCATGATTAATTTCATTCTAAATTATCCCCCCCCCCATGTGTATACTATTTTTTTTTACAATAATAATATGCAGAAGAAGAAGAAATAAATAAAAACAATTAGTGCGACAGTGAAGGGAAAAGATAATTATTACATATGGCACAGTGCAACTATTTCTATTATTACCTTATTTAATACAAAAGTAATAAAAGCAAAATTGTTATAAATAAACTCTAAAAAATATTCAGTAATCTGTATCATATATTTGAACCTATAATAATACATAATAATAAAAGAAAAACCCTCGCAGATTTTCTGTTTAAAATTGATTGTTCGGTAATAGCTTTTCTTCTCCTTATGAAAATAATAGGAAACAATGTTATTTAAAATACAACCCCTAAACCTCCATCGTAACATGTCATCATTCTACACATAATGTCGAAATTAATTTTTCGATCGCAGACCATTTTTCTCGGCTATCATCCAGCTTCGCAGTGACCAAATAGACGAATCAAATTTCGGAAAATCTCTCTTTTTGAAGATCGTGTTGGATCATTCATCAATCCCATTGCAGCCATTCACGCGACAGAGCACTTAAAAAGCGACTGCAAGGGGTCGGCTACAAACTGAATGGATAAATTTAAAGTTTTTAGAGAACGGAGTTGTGTCTTTCAATTTCAACTTCTGTTTAAATGTGAAGGAACTTTTTAAAACTTTAGTTGATTTCAGCATAATTTGAAGTTTAAATTTTCTTAATATTTTGATTGAATTTTTAAGTGGAAGTTGTATTAATAACATCTATTTTTAAGCTAAGAATATGAATTAAGGATTACTTTTAAGTCACAGGTGTGATTAAAGCTTATGGGTATTTATTTATATTTAATAAAGGTTTTTATAAAAATAGCAAAATATATTGACTGAGATTATTTCCATACATAGGTTTATAGGATTATTTTGATGGTGTGGGTGTAGTAAATGTAGCATTATTTATTTATTTATTAATAAAGATTTCAAAGAAAAATGCAAAGTATATTAAATTTGTCCACGAACATGCGTTGATATCTTCTTTAACACAAATCTTTATTAAGTCTGATTTCTTTAATCTTAGTTTAATTTTTCTATTCTATGTTTTTTTTTTTATGTTCGTTTTTTCTAAATATGTAATACAAAATTATTAATTTAATATTTTAACTTGAATAGGTTTTTACGATTTCAATTTTCTTACTGTCCTTAATTTTTAAAATGTTTTTAACGTAGATGTTATTCTTTCACTACCCATTGATTTATATATTATTTATTTTGTTTTATTTAATTATTTTTCCGCTACCACTCTTTTAATATATCATGAAAATTTCACCATAATTTAAATTGCGCTTGTCGAAAATTCTTGTACGTTTCGAATTAACAATGACTGCACATACAGTAGTTTATTTTCTTAACAATTTTAATTCAAAAATAATATAATGTATGCAGAGTTTTTGAAAAATAATTATTGTTGAAAATATGTTAACTTTTTTTTTTTTTAAATAACAAGAAATTTTAAGCATATCAATTACATTATTTTAATTCTTTTTATGATCACATTCATATATTTAAATATATGTATGTAAATGTTTTTTAATAAAATGATAGAAGTTGTTTTAATACTAAAAGTGTGTTTTATAAACGCCCTTTAAAATATAATTATGATTAGACCTTAAATATATAGTTATAAAATGTACTGTCGTATACGAAACATAGCTTTTCAATAATCTTTTATAATACTTACACCGCTTTAATTCTTTTTTTTTTTTTTTTTTTTTGACCACATTTTAAGATATTTGAGTATATTAGTGATGTGAAGGATTTTTAATAAAATAACAGAAGTTTTTTTTTTTTTTTTTTTTTTTTTAATTAAAAGTGTACTTTACAAATCCCTTTAAAATATATTTATGATTGGGAACGAAACAAAGATATAAATAAATGTCGTATGTAAAACATTACTTTTTAACACTGTCTAATAATACTTACATTAATTTAATTATTTTTTCTACCACGTTAAGATATTTGAGTATATTAGTGATGTGAATGATTTTTAATAAAATAATAGAAGTTTTTCTTACACTGAAAGTGTATTTTACATTTTTTTTTAAAATATAAATATGATTGGACATGAAATATACATGTATGTATGTATATATATTATATATATATACATTATAAATTTATTGTCGTATGCGAAGCATTTTACTTTCTAACACTCTTTCATAATACTTACATTACTTTAATTATTTTTTCGACCACATTAAGACATTTGAATGTATTATTGATGCGAACGATTTTGAATAAAATAATAAAAGTTGTTTCTATACTGAAAGTGTACTTTACAAATGTTTTTTTAAAATATAATTTGGACATTAAATATATACATATATATATAAATCTATTGTCGTATGCAAAACATTACTCTTTAATACTCTTTTATAATATTTACATTAATTTAATTCTTTTTTACGACAATATTAAGATGTTTAAGTATTATAGTGTGAATGGTTTTTAATAAAGCAATAAAAGTTTTTCTTATACTGAAAGTGTACTTTACAAATGCATGTTCTTTACAAATGTTTATAAAATGTACATGAAAGTGCACTTTACAAATGACCTTTAAAATATCATTATGGTTGGACATGACATAGGCATATAAAATGTAGTATTGTATGCAATACCCTAATTTTTAATACTTTTTTATAATATTTACATTAGATTATTATTATTTTTCGACCCGTTCCGGTTCAGATATTTGAGTATATTAGTGCGAATGATTTTTAATTAAATACTAGAAGTTATTCTCATACTAAAAGTGTACTTTATAAATGCACTTTAAGCTATAATTATAATTGGAACTGAAATAAATATAATAAATTGTACTGCCGTATGCAGATCATTACTTTTTAACACTCTTTCAAAGTTATTTAAATTGAGTTAATAAAGTTTTCTTTCTTCATTGAGGTGGATTGTACAAAGAAAACGAATAAAAATATGTAATTTTATAAAACACTGGTCTAATGTAAAAAATATATATCATATCCTATGCCCAACAGGTTGGTTTGTCTTCTTTTTCATTTTTTTAACAGTGTATTTAGCAGAAGTGTTCGTGCTACAGTATTATGATTTGTGACAGTTAATAAGAATTAAATATAACAAAATTTACAATTTCAAATTGTGGTTTAAAAAATACCGAAATACAAACATCCCTTAACTAGTTATTATATGATTTGTGACAGTTAATAAGAATTAAATATAACAAAATTTACAATTCCAACTTCTGGTTTAAAAAATACCGAAACACAAACATTCCTTAACTAGCTAAATTGAGGTAATAATACTATAATACTATACTATAATTATAATGATACTTAATAATATGCTTTTCATGACTAAAGCTTCTCTTTTATGTACGAAATGTGATGCATTTTAATGTCTAAATGCCTTCTTTTTATAAAGGTTATTAAAATAATTTGAAATATAATACATCTAAAAATATTAATATTTATTCTCATATAATCTTATATTCAATGTATATATATATATTTTTATTGTACATATCTGCACCTGTATTACTGTAAAAAATTAAAATATTTTTAATGTACAATAAGTTTCCTTTTTGACCTGGTTCATCAGAAATTTGCTGCTTTCAAACTCTTTTGAGAAACCCTGCAAAGTAAGTGACTGGTTGACTGATTGGTATCATAAGTTATTCAGTCGAACAGTATTGCAAAGAAAATCCAAAATTATAAATATGAGATTTACCTTGCAAGCTCATTTTCGTAAACAAAGTTTTGCATCTTAAAGTTATCAAATGCTTCTGTGTAATTTGGAAAACATTTAATTAAGAAGCATTACTTTTTCATAATATATAACATCAACTCTATTAAATCATAAACAAGTCATTCCGTCAAATAAATGATGCATTTTTGTTACCATGACATGTTTACTTCAAGAACGAAAACATTCAAGAGAGTAATGGTATTTTTTCCCATTTCAGCTATATGTTTCCAGTTGAAAGAATACGCCGTCCATGGTAATCCTCGTGTCTTCCTACGACATCTATCCAATCAGATTACTAATGAAGAAAGTCGCCGCCAATTCAAGACCAACCAATCCACAACAAATAAATGATCTGGTAGTTTGTTAACAAGGGGGGGGGGCTAAGTCAACTGCTTTAGATGAAGAGATAGTGTCAGAAAATAGTCACTGACAAACTACAAAGTCGTCATACTATGAACATAATAAAGGAAACCGGATTTAACGAAAAATGTTTTCCGTCAATGATTAAATGGGCAACAGAAGCAGGTGTGTGTATGTTTAATAAATTATCTGTATTTCTTTCTGGGGCTTTTTTGAAATTTATATCACACTAATTCACATTTTTAAAAATAAGTTTAGTCAATGTAAAATCATAAAATTACAAATATTTTTAACATACTGAAAACAAAAAGGGCCTTACCAAGCCTTTATCGTTAAAAGAAAAAATATATCTATATTCATTAATTTACTTATAAAAATAACGAAAATAAATACCGTAGGTAAGTCAGGATCGGAAAAAAAAAAAACGAATTACGTCTTATCCAAAACGAGCACCATCAGTCAATAGTGTAGTTTCACCCTAATATGATTTTACCATAATATTTTTTCTCTTTGAGCATCGTGGCGTATTAAAATTGTGATGGCATGTATGCAGACTATTCTTAGGGGTAAATACTTGACCGTCGTCAATTGCCCATAGTGCAGCAACAGAGCGACGTAAAACCAACTCAACCTCAATCACCGTTAGCCTCCGCAAGAGTCCTAAAAATTAAAATTGCAATTTTTCTGTAATTTGTTTTCCGCAGTCTGTATTGGATAAGATGGGTTTTCGATAGTGTTAATACAATAAATTAAATTAAAAAAAAAAGGTCTTTTTTTTTTTTTCTTGTCGCTCATTTAATATTTTCAGCTTGCGCGAGTGACATAAATTTGAAGACTTTGGTCATGATTAAGCTATTTTCGAAAATTTTGGGTTTTCAAATTACTTTCGTGAAAAATAAATAAATAAATAAAATTATTTTTCAAATGCACTTTTAACATTCTAACATAACCCCAAATTTATTTTTTGAATGTTAATTGTTGAAGAAAATTGCAGAAAAACCGTAAAAAAAATAAAATAAAATAAAAAAAATAAATAAATAAATAAATAAATAAATGCAGAATTTTCAAAATTTTCGTCTCTTGTTCAGATTGAATGTAATAACAAAAATAAATAATTCAAAAATTGTCGTAGGGACAAGCTACAAATATTGATAAATTTCGTTTTCGATATGTCGCATTGCGTTTCCTTCGATCCATCCTCCATCCTCAGTGTAGAATATTTCTTTCTTACTATTTCTTTCTTAAGTAACAAATAAATAAACAAATAAATAAAAATAAAAATATAGAGAGATTTTAAGTTACATTTCATTCTTTCATGTAATGTTAAGATTGAGTGGTTGTTCGAGAATGATGGGTATTTTATTTGGGAATTTTCTCAGAAATTTAATACATAGCATATATGTTTATTTATTTGATATTCAAAAATCTACAGAACTCTTATTTTTTGTCACTATGTTTTTATAAACAATTTTGTATACTTGGAATTCTCTATCATGGACTGCATGATGTATGGATAATCTGCAAAAACTAATAGCATTATTTTGATATTTGTTGCTGGTGGTAATTAATATGATTACTTATTTTAGTGCCCATATACAAATGAATTCGTAAAGTATCTTTATATAAATTATATGGACAGGTTCTCATATTAGTATTGAGTTCACGTTGACAAAAAAAAAAAAAAAATGTAGAAATAATCTTATTATTTTTATCTATGCCTTTTCTAATGTTTTAATTTTAATAAAACCAACTGACTTTCCAAATAGATTCCAAATTGATTTAAGAAAACTACAATACGCAAAAGAAATACGCAAGATATTTGTGACAGAATAAGAGGGAATTTTTGAGATATTCCTCCGCGTGTACTCAAACAGTTGTGAAGTCACAAAAGTAATAAATACTGGTGTGGTAATTCGATTACGTGCTCCTAAAACGAGAATCATCTGCATCACGCATTTAATTCTTCACATAGAAAAATCTAATCTAAAAATCTAATATTGCGAAAAAATTATTCCTATGAATATGATCCACCTTTATTTAGCACGTAAGAATTTTTTCATATAGATAATCACTCGCAGTTTTGTTCAGTCATCGGATACTAGTTACGAGATGGTAAAATCTAATCTATATTCTCTTTCAATATTTTCACAGATAAATTACAATAATTTTGTAAAGAAACGTTATCGAGTGAAAAAATGCGCAACGCTGTTTAGTCACTTTTTCCTTTCACCTTTTCCCTAATCTTTCTACTTTTATAAGTTTTACACATTGATGTCTTTCGCTGCATCGATGTCTATTTTTTTCTTTTCTTTCTTCTTCTTCTTTTTTTTTTTTTTTTTTGTGCGTGTGTTCTTTAAATTTAGGGTGTTTACTTAAAACGCTCTTATTCTTTATCATTCGGTATCAGATTTTCAATAATTTTCTCACATGATATCATAAATAGGAACCAACCATATTTTTTTTTAATAAATAACTAAATAAAAAGAAAAATCACAGATATATTCGTTATTAGTAAATTCTTTGATTCTTCCAAGAAAATATATATGTATATATTAATCTCTCTGTCTTACACATATATATCCACATGAATCCATAAACCCAAACATAGACTTTGTTTAAGAAAATAGTGTATACTTACACCTTTCTTTTCAATTTTGTAAATAATCTAAATGTGACATTAATACAAATAGTTATTACTCATGAGTTGCTAAGTTAAAATGCCACTTTTAGTGCATATGAATCAGTAAAAATAACATTTAATCACTTAAGAGCCATAAAGTTTTCTAAATGTTATTATTATTTTTTTTTTAAGCCTAGTTTTTTTTATTTAGAAAAATTTTTGACAATAGAACTTAATTTAAAATTTAATTTAATAAGACGCTAATTGAGAATTTACTAATAGACTATTTAATCCAAATAAATAAATAAAAATCAATCATTCGTAAATCCTTTCCAAATGTTACAACAATTCTCTTCTACTTCTTTTCTTTTTAGCGAATATTTTTCACAAACTATGGCACTTTTAAGAGAAAACATACTTATAAAAGAGCTGCTATCCTCAAAAAGGCTTATTTTATTTTTCTTGTGTTGAAAAGAAAAGGAAAATGAGATGGGGGTTGAATTTTTCTAAAAGAAGGAAAATCTCACGAATTTCTTGATTTAGGGTAGAAAGAATCATTTAAACTGCTGTTTAACTGTATAATGAATATCTTGTTATCAAATAGAGGAGATTTATTTGCCTCTGCGTTAAGGAACTTAATAAATATGCAATTTAGATAGTCGACGAAAGAATTCATATATATTATGTAAATTTTGATAATTTTTTTTCCTATTAAAGTTATTAAATGTAAAATGAATAAATGTTATAATTTTAGTACTAGTTGAAAAAGAAAAATAATGTGTATGATTTTGATTGTTAACGCATATAAAAAATCGTATGATTTATTTTCTAATAAGGAGTTATCTATGTATTAAAACTAAACTGAACCAAATTTCAAAAAACTTCAGTTGTAGCTCACCAGTTTTATTCCAAATTTTGCTTCATCATGCAAGATCCAATGAGGTTAATAAAATAAAATTCGAGTAAAATCGAACATTTTAAAAAGAATGTGTTGGCTGTTTAGACAATTTAAATTATTCTTATGTTTTATTATTTTTCATTTTATTTAATATTTAGCAACAACTCAAAAATGATGCTGATGAATATCTTTAATGAGATTGTTTGTGTAGTATTAAGCGATGATTGACAACCTTTAATGAGATTGCTTGTGTAATATTAACGATGATTGGCAATTCGAAAATTTAAAAAAGTCACTATTAAAATGATAATACGCATTACCAAAACAAGTTCTCTCTTTATGTTGAATCCTTGGTTGTGACAGTATTAGCACCAGCAATTATGTAAAAATATAACTTAAGAGTCAGTAATTTTAATTAAATTTGAAGATTAATTTTTTGAATTTAACAATATTAATTATCATCAAACTATTATATATTTACGAATATACCATACAAATTCATGCACGAAAAAATAATAATAATAAATGATTATATTCTTATTTTAATTGCTATATCAACGTTTTACATAAGTTTTCAAAAATTACATTTCTCTATAACGACATAGCTCATAAACACCTTTTAGTTCATACTTAACAAGTTTTTCAAAATTAAACGCTTAAAAGCTTTCATTTAAGACAAACAAAGTATAACAAATCGAATAAAATAATTAAAAAAAAGTAGAAAACATTGAAAAATTAATAACAAAAATAAAGTGGGATTAAGAAGTATTAGTTCAAACTTTATTTCAATTATAACTTGAACTTGTGTTATTATAATTATTATTATTTAAGAATTGCTGTATAAATGTTGCCAGAAATGAGATCTTTTAAGTAACTTGTGCCTGTGTGCGACATATTTAGAAATTCAAATTTTAAGGATGCATGTAAAATTGGTTGTTCGCTGGATTAAACGAAAGAAAGTAGATCATTTCATAAAATATCACACATTTTAGAAAATGTAAAACAATAAAATTAAATAGTAAAACTAAGCAATAACAAAATAATTCTATATAATTTTCTAAAATTAATTTTAAATATTTCGTGACAAGTGAGACATATAATGTAATGGTCCAACTACAACTAAATTAGAAATGTAATATTCAGCATGAGTCAATAAAGGAATTAGTTCAAAAATAATCACCTTAAAGATATATTTAATTCAAATAAATTTCTTTACTTTATAATTTCAGCTAGGTCTGTAAAAGCGTTTGTAAGTTTCACACAAATGAAGAGAGAAATTTAAGAGTTATAAAATGTGATTCAATCTTTGTATCCGTATTTATATCTTTTCTTATATTATCCACGTCTATAATTAAGTTAATGAAATCGAATTAACTAAATTATTTATGAACGAGTAAATATGACGACTAAAAAATTACAAATTATGCGATACCACTTAAAAAGATGCAAATAATCTAAAGCAAGTGAAGTTACTTGCATGTGCAAGTAATCTAAATATGTAAGCTGATACTTCAGCAAGAAACGAAGGAGTAAATATCCTGGGCATAGTAAATTGCAAAATAATCATATATATCTTAAACATCTGTGCTTAGAATTTTGCGTGGTTCAAAGCTTTTGGTTCCCCTATAATACTACCTGTCTATCAGATGCTATCGTATGTGTATGAGAGAGCAGGATGAGTTTACAAAATGACTTTGATAAAAGTTTTGGAAGACCCACAATAGCTAATGAATATCAACTGGGAAAATTTGAGCGGATCCCCCTTTTTCCCCTATGGGATTCTCATTGATGATATCAGTTAATTTTGATTAAAGGGAGTTTTGTACCTGAGTAGATAAGAGCCCTATGGTGTACTGAAACTAACATTTTCTATACATTGTAGCTGAATCCATCTGTTACATGTTTTTTTTATGTAACAGAAAGGGAAATCAAACAATGTAGTAATATTATTTGCAAGTACAATAGAAAAATATTAAACCAATTTTCTGTAAGTTTTTCCCTCTTTTTTTTTTTTTTTTTTTTTTTTTTTATCGCATAGAGAAAATTTACCACATTGCGCTTTTTACAACAGGTATTCAAGCCAACGTTAATAGGGACATTATGGGCATTTTTTGCCATGCAGTGAAGCGGTGTTAAATAAATTTTGTAATAGTATCTCATACACTTAAGCGTTTAGAACTTCAATTCACCGAGAATGTCATGTAGATTATTACATATTATAAAATTTGTTTTCTTTTTAAAATATAGGTAAATTCTCTAATTAAATAAAATTGTAAATTAAATTATTTAATCTTAAACAACTATTTTAAATATAACGACGTAACTATTTTTAACCTATAAATAATAATTTTTCAATATAGTTTTTCTAATCTTTGTTTGTAACCCTTCATATTTTTTTTCAAGGCAACTGAAACAAAGTCCTTGGTTTTTTCCCAGTATTCATTTAACAATTCTAACGTAATGAAAATTCTTTTCGCTCTGGAAAGAATATATTTTGACTCATTTCTTCCTTTTGTTTTGTGAATCCAGATAGTATCGGCTTTTTTTAATCTTACATCGAAATATAACTCAAGTGCCCTCGTGTCGCCTAATTTAATTGCCTAATCTAGACAAAATATTTACTTAGCTGGTTATTTCCCAGGAACTAAATACTTGGCGAAGTCATGCCAGCATTCACTAACAACTGCCAAAGAATTACTGGTCGCCTTTTCAAGAAAATACATAAAAAAATTTTTAACGAATACCACAACCGTGCTCTATCTTAAACTTTGAACTTGGCGTGCATAAAATTAAACGCCAAAAGGAATGTCATTTTCGCTCCAGTTTTGGACGGCACTTGGTATCATGATCTAGCAGAAAAAGGATTAGGGGCTTATGTTCCGCTGCTGTTCCCCCACTCCATGTCATACTGACAATATTTGTAAATCGTTTGTCGGACTATGGTCACGGTTTCTTTTGCTAATATTCCTTTTTAGAAAATAGAACTTGCATATACTTAAGAGAGCAAAAGTTGTCGCTGATTTTTTATATCGAACTGGGACTTTTTTTAATATACCTTTGAAATTAATTTATAACAATGTTTTTGTTTTCAGCTATCGACAAAAAGTGATATTATTCTCTATACGACAACGAATTACACTCCGTCATAGAGAACAATGGCAATACGTAATATTCCCCAGAACATACTTATTTACTCAAAATATTACTTATTTTTTGTAATTCTTTTAAATTAGTAAAAAGAAAATGTTGATATAAGTTGTCAAAATTGGGCAAAAGTACGTTTTCACTATTTAAATTATAGATTCACCACGTTTCATTTGAGAACAGGAAATAAAAAAAATCATTTACTGTAGCAATTCAGGTAATTGGGATAAATTAGCGTCAAGTCTAGTTGTTCATTCTAAATAGGTAGTGTTTTAGGTAATTAGTTATCTAAAAATAGTATTTAAATGTTACTCTCCGACAACTGCAAATAAGGAATTGGTTTTTAATTTATTTTTCACGAATTTTAATAATATAAGTTTCCATTAAAAAAAAAATTAAATCTACCAGTAAAAAATTGAGCCGCGTAAGAGTAGGTTTATACCATGGTACTCATTTCGTTTTTTATACTAATTTTAATATTTACTGTTTATAATTTTTCTCTTTAAAAATATTTTTTATTGTAATCATTCTTGTTGCTTGATAAGATAGATAATTGAATGACTAGTTAAAAATTCAGAATTATCTCTTCAGTTTGATTATTTATTCGAATATATTCATCATAACATTGTGTTACAAATATCACTAAAAGTTTAAATTATATAGAATACTTAAAGGCCTTTTAAATAATTCAGAAATGGTTTTATCCTTCCTTGGAAAAGGAAGGATAATTACTCTCTTTGTTATTTATTAATAGTTATATATTAATATAGTTATGTATTAATAGTTATTTCTTGTCTTATTATGTCTTCATAAATTTTACCAAATTGATTGATCACAGACTTCAGTGTGGATATAATCCCTAGGCAAAGCGATTAATACATTATAAATGCACGAGCTAATTAAATCTAATTAGTCACCGCTTACAAAAGTGACCGCAAGGCATACTGTCAAAGTAAAACCAAGCAATGCACTCATTAAAAGCTCTCTTCATTAAATTAATATTTTACAGGGGTTTCACATTTCGTATTGATGACACGGTGAGACTTTTAACCTTATGTGTCAATATTCGCATTCTTATGTCTCTGATTAGGTGCTGTAGAAAAAAAAAAAAAAAAAAAAAAAAAACTATACATATAATTTTAGTCGTTTCTAGTTTTCTTGTGTTGAAGTTTCAAAAAATGCTTTTTGAAGGACTTTTTCTTTAGGACAAAGAATTAAGTTGTTTTTAATTAATTTTTATTTAAAACTGTTTTGTATTGGAATTCAATTCATAGCTTTTATAAATAATGGATTTTTTTTTATGTGAATGATTATGTATTGAAATACTACTTTAAACTAATTCTTTCAAAGTATCTATTAGTATAATGTAATGTGCCTATCAAGGTCACAATTTGCTTTTTGAATTTTTAATATACCTTCCTTAAAATTATCATATTTTAAATTTTTATGAGCATTTTATCAATTTTACACATGCATAAAAATAACCTATTACACTTTCCTTAATACGTATAATTGACTGAAATGCTTCTTATAAAAATGAGAATTAAAGAGAAAACGAATTAAAGAGAAAACGAATTAAAGAGAAAATCTAAAAAGTTGAACACCGTTTCATGTACAGTCGGTAACAAAAGTGTCCGAACACTAGCAAAAGTTCCTATGTAAAAAAAGTACACTTCATACGGTTTTGTTAAATAAATCCTTACCGAATCATGTTCTTACACTAAGAACAGGATTCGACAAGGATTTATTTAACAAAACTGTATGAAGTGTACTTTTTTTACCTAGGAATTTTTGCTAGCGTTAGGACACTTTTGTTACCGACTATACCTCCAAACTTACTGATAAAATGAAGTTTTCACATAAAATAAAAATTTCAAAATTTAGTACTAATTCTGTAGCAATGTTCAATGTTTATATAATAATAAAAAAAAAATACCTCGATGTTTAAATTAAAAGTACTTTATTTCATTTTTTATTTTTATTTTTATTTTACTTTTTTTGTGGAATGTTTTAAAATTTTAAGCTAAAAAATCATTTATTAAATCCTATAACTGAGAAATTAAAATCAAATAAATTAAATTAAAAATTCATTGAGCTAGCTATGCTAAATAAATTTAAAACTGTATTTTGCAATTCATAAGTAATAATTCAATCAATATTTATATCCAAATCTAGTTTTTTAAATTGTGAAAAAACTACTCATAGCATACATGTATAATAAATTGTTTTTAAAACTGTGTTTTTCTCCAAAAAAAAAAAAAAAAAAAAAAAAAAAAGAAAAGAAAGAAAAGAATCAACTTCTGTATTACATTAAAAACATGAAAACATAGATACATCTTTTTAGTGCTTAACAAACAAAAAAAAAAAAAAAAAAAAAAAGAGGCTGAATATTAATTTGTTCAACCAGTTGACAAAAAATATTTAATAAATCAGGGTCTGTAAATACTTTAAATTACACAACAGTACCTTTATTTAAAAAATAGTTTGAATTGTTATTAATTTAAAAATATTCTCAAACGACATGAACAAATGTTTAAGAAAACACTAAAAAAGTTATCTAGATCATTGAACTTTACATTTAACGCATTTAAAGTTAAGAAATAAAAGCAAACCCTTATTTTCAGTTATATAAATCCAATACACACACACATATATGTATGATCTAAAAAAAGTCATACAAAATAAATCATTTTAAGATTATTATTATTATTATTATTATTATTTTAAGTATTACTTTATCCCACTCAAAATAAAATAAAATAAATGAGATTAAAAATTTAAATATTTATTTGAAAAGATAAAGAAAAAATATATATTAGAATATTGTAGAAATTGTTTGAGTTACCTTATATTTCGCCTTTATCTGAATAAATTTTAATGTTTTATAACCAAACACTAATGGACAATTCCGTGAAAAATGTAATGTCAGTCACACAAAGAAATAATTTCGCTTCCACCTATATTTTCTAAGAATAGTCACTATCCTATTCAATCATAAATATCACATTCAATATGCCATTAAAATTTCTGTGTGGTGGTACTGGTGGCAAATAATGAGGAAATATTATCCTCTTATATAACTGATGTTACCTTCTTCCATGGAATCACCATAATGTTATATTATTGACATTAAAATTGAGTTGTCATATAATTTAATCGATATATTCTCTCTCAAAACATTCGAAGTACTTTTTGGATTCAGTTACCTCCTCACTTTTGAGCAATGAAATCAGTAAAATTGGTATAAATATACGTCATGCTTACATAATTCAAAAACGTTAACATACTCATTTAAAAATAAACCTTTACCAGTTTTCGTAAATCATAATCCTTTACTTTTCAAAATTGTATTTATATCACTGTGTCAATTTATCTATTGCAATTTATTTTCAGATGAATATACTTTTAAATTTCCATGACCTTTATTATTATTTACAATGGTATCCTGATTATCTTGATTTGTTTCTTAAAGTCAACTGAACTCATCCTTGTATTTAGTATTCGACGAAATCTTATTTAAACCATTTGAGGAAATGTTCCCAAGCGAGACCTTCAGATCATCTGTTTAAAGTTTTGGACTTCGAAGAACGATAAAATAGGGAAATATATATTTCCAAAAGAAAAATCAATGCGTGACCACTGTCCAAGTATAACGCACAAAACATCTCGCAAAGGACACTGATCCTTTAACAGGAGAAAAATAAAGAACAAAAACATTATATTGTTAACGGGCTGTGTCCAAAATACTTGCGGTTCTAAATATTGAATCAGTGACCTTACGCTCGAGTATCTTCATGTTATTCTGCTAAATAGTAACTCATTAGACTGTAAATAAATCATGCAGTCACGAGAATAGCTAAGAAGCGCTGAATGAAAAACAAAAACACAAAACTGTAATTGAAATATTGATTGATTTCACATAAATAAGATATAATTAATATCTTTATTGTGATTGCTTTTTATAAATATAATTATTAGGAAACACTATAAAAAGGGGGATTTTATGATCGAATTTGAGAGAATTTTATATTATGAGGGAATTTTATATATTTTTTATTTACGAAAGATAAATGTCATTATTTTTTTCTAATTTGTTTACGATGTTCCATTTGTTTTACGTATATAATTGTTCTGAAAATGAGAAAAACTATCTATGGGTAACAGCGGACTTAAATGATAATATAGTTATATATTTTATTTGAAAATAGCTGTTTTTTTTTTCTTTTAAGTGTAGTCAAAAATTTACTTAATTAAAAATAAAAATTAAGTAACTCAAATATGTTCAAAACGCATCAAATTATCAATAGCCAAAATTTACCTCAATGAATTCAAAAGTGAGTGATTGAATAATCATTTATAATTTTGTAATAAGAACGTTCGTAGGAATTCATTACAGATCATAAATGATTCATTAATAAAATCATTCTTAAGAAGTCACAAAACGTCACGTATTATTCCAGTACAAGACACTTTAATCAATTAATACGACCTGTCCACTTACAAACAATGTGAATTTTAATTGAAATCTAAAAACAAATCAGAAAAGAATAAATTATGTAGCATTAACATCACAAAAGATCCCAGCAAATGTTCATAATATTTTTTAGGATGGCTGCAACATAGCAACGATGACACAGAGGAATGCATATTTAATGTAAATTTTAATCGTTTTAGCCATCTGTTTGAACACAGCAGAAATGGAACAAATAAAAAACATGCAATTAAATACAGAGAAAGAAGAAGTTGGAAACAAGAAAAACTAAGTAAACTACATCGAATGACGGGAGGAAAGGTAAAGTTTGAATTAGCACGTGAGCTTGGTCTTTAAGCCTATTCTTAATTAAGTTTATAAATCTTTTGATATTAAATTGGGGGATTCTGTATGGAACTATATATAAAAACTAATTTATATATAAATGAGAAATATACAATTGAACACGTATACGTACATTATATATATAGGGTAGGTGCTCCAGTGATTGGCACGTTCCAGTAATTGACATCTATCCCGAAATAATTAATAAATAAGAAAAATAATAAAATAATATATTTTACATGTAAGAATTTTAACATTCTATGTCAAACACTGAAGCATAGGGTGCTAATAACTGGTAAAATGAATAACTAGCAGTGTCAAACACTGGAACATAGGGTGCCAATTACTGATAAAAGGAAAAACTGACAGTGTCAATTACTGAAACATTGAGTGGGTGTCAAATAAAAATTCATAAAAACAAAACAACAACAACAAAAAATTGTTATCAAATGTATATATTTTAACATATATGTGGTTCTGAATGTCTTTCGTGCCATATATATTAACTTAAGATTTCTAAAAATATTTTCTGATGACTAGAACATTCAAAACATCAAAGATTGCTCTAAAAGTGCCAATCACTCTTCAAAATTTATCAATCACACCCTATATAGTAATACGAGAGAAAAATAAAAAGGTCCAATCCTTATGCTTTATTAAATTTTATCTTTCATTTTCCGCCATCACTTTGTAAATTATTTTAAAATGCGTTATATATGTTTATGTGTATGTATATATAATCATAATAAGAAAAATTCAATTTTAATGCTCTATTATAACATTATTTAAATTCTGCTATTGTTATTAATTTTATAACTATTCTAAAATTATGTTCAAAAAGATTCTATTTCGATGATTCTTTTATCTTATTTTGAAGGTTTTTTAGTTTTAACTGTGCACTCTTTTTTAACTGTGCACTCTTAATATGGATATTGTATTAGTAATTAGAATATATTTTAGCCTTTTTGACTTTGGTTTCCTTTATCTACATTTTGACAAAGGTGAAGTTTAATTCTATTAGAAACTTTTTGAACCCGCAATGTTCTTCTAAGCTCATACCTACCAACTCCTGGACTCTTTATACGCGAAACTTTCTATTATAATATGTTTAATCGTCAAAAATATTTATGACATATTTCTATAGAGAAATAGTGGTGTTAATTATAGTTTAAAATTTTTAAATGTTGACAGCTATCACGAGAATTTTGAAACTTAACTTCTATTGGTGTACTCAACGTGCATTCACCAATAAATAAATATTATGTATCTGAATACACGCATACACGAATTTACCAATGACTAAAACTCATGTGTTTAAATAAACACAAACGCACGCCTACATAAACATATACATTAGAATTAAAATATATATATATATATATACTTGAGCTAAAAAAATTGTGTTATTAAAATTAATGTAACATACCAAATATCTAAAATCATTGCCGCACAGTTCTGTAAAGCAAAATTTAGCTTTTGATTTAATTTTGTTGGAGAATAATAGAGTGAATGGCAAATTAAACTTTAGCTCATTAATTAACAAGCTTTCTGAACTAGAAATTATTGACTCGAGGAAGCGGCCATTTTAATAAACGAGGAGAAAAATTAAAATAATTTTAATTATTCAGTTCCTGTCTAGAATGCTGGAAAAGCGCGCACTGGTCAACTAAACATCTGAGTAAGTAATTTCCTTAAATGGTTGTCTCTTTGGGCTTTGTTGTTAAATATGGAAATCGAACAGGAAAGGCCGATGAGTAATTAACGTCCAAATATTAAGGTGACAATTTATAATGTACACTTTTTACAAATTTAAACAATGATTTAAACTAGTGGATTTAATGTTCCTATTTGCATCACAAATTATTTAACAGGTCATTTTTATTTATTCCTTATTATATAATATATATATTCATTCGATTGACTTGCTACATAAACAGATACGTCCCTGAGTGTTACTGCCGCTTCCCTCAACCCCCCGCTGTATCTCTCTTTCTATACCAATCTGTATATATAATAGTAACTGACAGTCTTGTATTATTTCCCTGAAATTCATAAATATTTGTACCAAATTTCATGAAAAAAAGATTACATTGCATATCGGAATTATTTTGTGTAACCCTGTAAACTAATTATCAATTCTATGCTCACAGTTTTCCACAGAAAAACATGCTTTAATAAAATTTCATTACTTTTGATGGGGATTAACCATGTTAAAATACACTTTTAAGAAATACCGACTGTAGACCATAATTGTACGAAACTCTTTCAAGTATCTCGGAAATGGAGCCACAGTAATTATATACGCTAAAAAAGAATATGCCTATTTAATTATTTATAACTCATTAATATTTAAACCTAATTTGATAATATTTAAACCTAATTAAATAAATTACTTAGTCTATACATATCATTTTTATAGAGTAAGCATGCTTTTAAGCCTCTTCATAATGTATGTTAATTCCATTATGTTCAATGTAGCATAAAAGCATTAAAGTGCGCTTAAATTAAATTTTTTCCATAGGCTCTAATGTCACGAAATTCTTTTGTGTGTCTTTGTAAACGAACCATAAACATTGTATATATCAGTAAAAACTAGTCTTCGTTTTTCATGAATAATTGTTCGAAATTTGATATAATTTGAGTGATTACGTGACATTATCAGAACACTTTTGTAAGGTCCTGTACATTAATTAGGAAGTCTACGAGCACATATTTTCTGCAGAAAAATTAAGTTTAAGCATCTCACCAATGTACACTAGTTTCATTTTTTTTTTTTTTTTTTATTGCAAAGTAATGATGCTAATATGCGTTTTAACGAAATTCACCCCATATGTCGTAATGATAAGAATTTTGGCGTGTCCCTGTATACAAATCATAAACAATATAGATATGAAATATTATACAACTATTTCTATACCGATCGTGAACGTGTGTGCCAATTTGCAAGTCAATCGGAGGATATATGCGGCCGATACAAATTCTGCCCATAGGCCGCAATGATAAGAAAAAATCTGGTGTGTCGCTGTACACGAACTACAAATGAAATACACACTCAAAAGTATACAGCTAATTCTGTATGGCTCATAAATATGTGTACCAAATTGAATGTCAATAGCGTGATTTTTGCGGCCGTTATCGCGAGACAGACAAACAAACACACAGACGAAACTCACAATCTTTTTGAGTCTCACCAGGGAGGCCTCCACTGACGTTTCGGCAATAAATTAATCTAAACTACTGTTCAAAGGAGGTTTCTGCTTACCTTAGAAATTTAATTAATAAAAGCAAACTTTAAACACGAAGATGAAAACGAGGGAAGTCGCATCTCCTTATAATAAATTTTTACAAATTGAATTCATATTCAATATTTACTATATTAATATTACGATAATGCCTATCAAATGTGCATTACAAAATTAATATACAGTCGGTAACAAAAGTGTCTGAACACTAGGAATAATTCCTATGTAAAAAAGTTCACTTCATACGGTTTTGTTAAATAAATCCTTGTAGAATCCTGTACTTAGTCAGCGTAAGGACATGATTCGATAAGGGTTTATTTAACAAAACCAAATGAAGTGTACTTTTTTACATAGGAATTTTTGCTAGTGTTCGGACACTTTTGTTACCGACTGTAAATAGTAAAATTTATTATTTTAAAAATAGCTGGCGTATTTTATTCTGTAAAAACTGAAGTTAGACAATTTATCATTCTGCTTTTTAATTATTTTATGGCATTTTTAACAATTTCTTGATATAGTGGTTTGCATCTGTTCTTTAAGTTCCTTTTTAATAAGGACACTAACTTAAGAATATTAAACAAATAACTCTGAGAAAATATACTCATATTCTCCAGTAAGAATATCAAAATTTACATAATACAATTTATGAGAAAAATTAGCTAGCAACAGAAATACTTAACATTCGAAGACAAAATAAACGTATTCTATTTTCAGTGAATGTATTAAATGTTACTTGCTTTCATATGAAATTTAATATTCTAAAATAATACCTTTCTGGATATTATTTATGATAATATTTTTTTAAATACATAACAAAAAATAATGAGAAATATGGATAACGCAAATGCAATAATATATATTAAAATGTTTCCATCAATTCGTTTCGTTCATAATGAGATATACCGCCAGTTTCCATTTTCAAGAGATATTGCATTAATGTAAAATGTAGAATGAAATAAAAACACTGGGAAATGTGATGCAAAAGACAGATTAATTTAAATGCCAGTTTTCGATTGTTTTCTTTATAATGTTCTGATTTTATTGTTGTTTAAATACTTAATATTATAATGGAAAATTGTGCCTGTCTATATTAAAATACTGTTAAGAAGGAAATAAAACGTTTTACTTCAGTAAAATTAATAATTCATTATGAAAATAAAACAGTAAAGTAATTTATAAGTCAAAAGAGTTATCAGAAAAAAATAAAACTTTATATAGAAAGATATAAAATGTTTTGAAGGCTAATATTTAGTGTAAATTATACATTATACTATGCTCAATTATACCAATCAAAATAAAGAAAAAAATGTATGAAATTTAAAATAAGACATTCTGCAATGCAAAAGTAGGGAATAATAATCACACAGGTCTACATCTAAAATTTTGATATTATAATTTTGGCTGCCCTTTGTTTCTTGTGGTGCTGAAACCGAAACTGGAGTCAGTTTTTTTTTTCTATCACATATAGATTTTTGTCAATACAGGGTGTCTACCAACACAATTTCTTCCGTGACTCTTCCACCAATATAATTATATGGTAACTTTTATGATATAAGAAATCATACTAGAAACTACTGAAAAGGAAGAAAATGTGTCGAGAGACACCTTCTATTAATGAAATTCTATACATGATAAAGAAAAACTGGCTTCAGTTACCGTTTCAACACACCAAAAAACATATATATCAGGTAAAATTATCAAATCAAAATTTTTTAACCTTATTTTTGTAGACTTATGTAATAAATAAAAGATGAAATTCCAAATAAAATTTTAAGTACACGTTTCGAAAGATTTAGTATATCCTTTTCAGAAGTAAAATATCGCCCGAAATGAAATTTTGTATATGACTTTCGGTTTTGATAAGATATTATTATAAAACAAGAAAAATATCGTTGTTTTAGCTTGGTTTCTTTCAGGTTAGAATTCACAGTCTAGGAAATTGAGTGCCGATTTATATGATTTGCAAGAAGAATACAAAAAAAAAAATAAAAAAAATAAATAAATAAATAAATACTCCATGTTAAATCATGTAATATATTATTCTACATATACACATATCTTTATATCGACATCTCTGTAAACATTTTTTTATACTGACCTAAAGCATTAATTATTTTATATTGATCTTAAATATATACAGTGCATTATAAACATACGTAGAAAAAATACAAAATCAATCAAGCATTTCAAAAGATTCAATTTCAATTAGCACAAAATTTTTAATAGACTGTGTGATGGAAAAATAAATTCCAATAAGAAATGATACATCATATTCTAATACGTTGAGGGACGAAATTTCGGTATTATATCAGGAAAAGTTGTAGAAATATGTTTAAACTACGTTGTTAGCTAATTATTCAGAAATATAAATGTAAATTTCCTTACTTATTTATATGAGCATTGTTTTACTCGTTAATTTTAGTAACCCCCCCCCTCCTCCCCCGAAAAAAAAAATGGTCTGCTAGTATTCTTTTTTTGTCGAACTTTGATGCAGAAGAACTTAGGTGAAGTCAGCTTTTCTGTTTTCTTATATTCCAAATATGTTTATAATAATATATTGAGAATTTGTACTTCATTTTATTGTTGCTTTAAAAGCTGTAATAAATGTGTGATTAAAGTAAAATGATATTCACAAACTAAATTGAATCCACAAGAGAAATTATATTATCAGAACTACTTGTAATAACAAATATGTTTTTAAGGATTATTTTAAAGGTGGAGCTTTATGTATGTAGGAAATTTCCATTGTAAAGCTGTACAAATTACCCACCTTATTGAAAAATAACTCTAACAATTTTAACAATATTTTTTTAAATCTAAGAATTACAAAAATTTTAACGATGAAAATAAAATACATAAATAATTCTGAAAAATTCTTAAGAAATTATTTCGATACTTTCAAAGCATATTGTACTAAAATTCAATTAGTAATCATAAAATTGAGATAATTAAAACATGAATAAGCAATAACAACTGAACTATAAATAAATAAATAAAACATCAAAAATTAGATTAAAAAATAATAAAAACCATTTCAAAAAATAAATTTTAACTTTATGAAGAACGTATTTAATAAAGAAATTACATTAAAATTACACTCTGTCACCTTCTATATCTCATTAAATAATAATTTGATAGATTTGTTTACGTCTAAACAACCTTTTCCCCTCTAGCTTTATTAATTAATGTCTTTAAAGAAATAGGAGGTATCGATATTGCTAGATGCATATTAATTGGAAGGTGGGGATTAGCATTTCTCGAGGTAAACGAGGTGTGGCTATAGTTGACCAGTTGACCATTCAAGAAAGCACGATTTATTGGATAAACGATTTCAATTTAATCATTGAAAGTTCGTGAGAAATATTATTACTTACTTCCTGATCGTGCAGGAAAAAAAAATGCGTGGAATCAATGCTCAAGACAATAGTTTCTCCGATAAAGGCATTCCTCTTAATCAAAATTATAATAAAAATGTCTAAACTGAACACGCTTATGGCAATATATATATATATATATATATATATTAGGTTAGTGATAAGGGGTAATAAAGTCTTGCTTTTATTTCAAGGTAAATGCGGATTTTTATACTATTCATTAAAAAAAAAAAGTAATCAAAATTGTCACCAAAATTTGCTTTTTTCTGGATCTTCCTATACAAGCAGGTACCTTTTAAAATAATGTACCTAAATGTATTTTCTCTAACTCTGTTTAATCGGATAACTTTGTTATTTTAAACAATTTCGCAAGATTTTAAAATTTAAGATTATTATTTTTTAATTCTTTTGACACTATTTCAATTTTTATTTAAAAAGGAAGTATAGCAATAAATACTGCTTTTTTCATGGAGTATAAATTAATACTTTTATTATGCGAATGTTACAAAATTTGAAATGCATCACAAGTGTTTTATACATCAAAGTTAAAGACCCATGATAACATATTTAAATGTATAAATTTAATTTTAACCTGTACAAAAGTTGGTTATTAACTCGAAAAATTTTCTCATTTAATTTTTGTTTAGAATAGAGTTTAAATACCCAATTTGGAAAAAAATATTCTTTAGTAATAACTTACATAAATTGAATTCATCACTAACTTTGTACATTTGCAAACTATGCAAGCTTTTAGCTAATTAGGGGTTATATATTTAAGTTGAAAGCCAATCATTTCAGATCTATCTGAAACATTTTTATAATCTGACATCCATTTCCAAAATGAGCAAATTTTTTTCTTTTTTTTTAAGAAAAAATACTTAAGGAAAAGAATATTCAGATGTTTTTTTTAAAGCAAAATTTATCCTTTTTTATGATTATATTTCAAAAGTATTTCCGTTAAAAGTTGATTTGAGTATTTTATTTTTGTAATCTATCATACTTAAATATATTGGTAAAAACTGTCATACAATATGTGTAAAATAAATTAAATATAATTTCAAACTCTCATTTCAGCATCATTTTATTTTCTTGATGTTTCAAGTTTAAATTTTAAAGTAATTGTGTGCTAATATTAAAGAAAACTAATTAAATTAACTTTAAATTTCAATAGTTGTTTATTAGAAAACATAAATATTTACGGAATTTTTAATGTGAAATTCAGATCTAAAAATTTCAGACTCAAATAAAGGATTACAATTTAAATAACAAATTTAAAGGAACAAAAATAAAATAAAATAAAATAAAATAAATAAATAAATAATAATAATAATAATAATGGCAGTCAAATTTAAAATAAGAAAGAGGATTAATGGTGGAAATCTATTTTTAATGTATTTACATAAATGAAACAATTCTTAATAAATATATTTACACGAATCCATTTAATTAATACTAAAAAATAAATACTATTAGTTAAAATTATTCTGAATTCCTTATCTGTATTCTTTTCAGGAAGAAATAATCATCAAAGAAAAAGGAAAAAAAAAAAACGAGTATCATAAAAGTGATTTTCTGAACAAAATTTCGCATACAAAGAAAGCAAATTATTGTGCACAAGACAAATTAGATTAAATTAGATCGATTCTATTTCTCATACGCAAATTTGTTATTGCTAATTATTTTCCTTTGATCTGAAAGTTCTTTCTTATTAAAAAAAAAAAAAAATCAAACAATGTATTAAAATTACGTAATAAATAAAATGAACGAAAAAAAAACAACAATTTAAAAAATCAAGCCTTTGAAATTTTGAAATTTAAATTTTTGTTTATCTTTTTTTTTTAGGTTTATATTCCTTTATTATTATTATTATTATTATTATTAAAAAAAAAAAAAAAAAAAGAAAAGAAAAAAAAAAAAAAATCAGGAATTACATCACATAATTTATAAGTTGTAAAGTTACCATACGATCTAAAATAATTTTAGATTAAAAAATTATAAAAACTTAAGTAATAGGATTTTTCCTTTTCTAATCAGTATAAAATAAGAACAAGGAGAAATGGATGGCCGAAAAACAAAAAATCGAATTAGCAATTAACTTGAACAAGAAAAATGTATAGGCATGAAATTTAATATATGAACATGAGCTGATGATAGTGATATTTATAAAGTCTAAAATCCGTAGTTAAAAGTTAAACAGTTCTTTTATTATTTTATATGTATTATTATATTATATGTACTTTATAGATCAATTTCTAAAATGGAGGCTATATGTTACGGTAGCATACATTTGATGTAAATTAGTTCCTTAATAATGGTTGTAAACATTTTAGTATAAACTTATTTAAAAAAAAAAAAAAAAAAAAAAAAAAAAAAACATCGTGGACGTACGAAATGAGTCACATATATTTCTTGAAAATAGAGTGCTATTAAAACTCAATATCCAGTGAAACATGAAGAGAAGATAATACTAATGTTAAAGTTTTTATTTATTTATTTATTTTTCTTTGAAGTAAGTAATAGCAGTAAGATGTGGAGGTGGGGAAGAATCACAATGAAAGAGAGTAATTTCTAGATTACCATAAATGAAGAAGTTTTTTTTTTTTTTTTTTTTTTTTTTTTTCATTTCTTGTTATAATATCCATGGAATTCATGATCATAGAATGCAGTCACCAAGAACACATGTGGTAAAATTGAAAGATATAAGCTAATCCAATGGAATCATATTTGAGGTAAAATTTCTACAAGAGGGTTATTTATGTTACATGTAAAATATGGCATGCCAAGAAAAATTCGTTAAATTTCTTTACAGGGATGGGCCCCGACGATTGAAAAGAATAAGTAAAATAAAATAAAATGTACCTGTTTCAATACTACTGCAGAGATGAATTGAAATCTATTTTTCCGTAGTAAAAAGAAAACTTAATAATGAACTTTCAACATCTTTTAAAAATATCCGTAATAGAATCATGATTTAATTACATACATAAGAAGTTTATTAAGTAATTACATTTAAAAATATTACTGAAATTGCTAATTAAGAGAATGGAGACAATGTTAAATACATATTAAGGAGGAAAAGGAATTTTTTAATCTTATTAATTTGCATTTTTATAAAGACAAAATATATGATATTTCAATAGTTCTAAAATCGCATTTCATCCAGTAAACAAACGGGTTTAAAACTGATAAGAACTTAATATTTTTATTGAAATCTTCAATAAGTTCAAACTGAAAATCATCCATTTTTATTAATAACGCTAACAATTATTTTTAAATAATTAAAAAAGGACCATTTCCTTCGAAATCTCGAATGATGTTTCCAAGCAAAAATTTGTAAAACATTCTTATTTCAAGGCATTTCAAAAAGTTATTTAAAAAAAAAAAAATAATAATAATAATTAATATTATTATTATTTTGTATGAATTTTTAAGTAACTTCCTAAAAAAGAAATAATAATGTTAACGTTTCATTTCTTAAATCATGTTCCATCGAGGGAATAAAACAATTACAGATTTCAAATTGATGAGAAATTAATGGTTATATTTTGACGCATATTTCCAATAAATACAGATTGACAAACATTTAATTTTATTAATAACCCTAATAATTATCAAACATGGAAGGGATTATTTCCTTAGAAATAGCCAATAATATTTCTAAGCATAAATTTGTAAAACATCCCTATTTCATGACATTTCGAAATTAACGATTTGCGGGGAGAAAACGTGAACGATCGTAAACGATGACTACTTGATATGCAAAACGAGTCGCACTCAAAATACGGAAAATAAAGCTCGTTATCGTCAGCCGTAATGTAGCCATTTAGTTCCGGTGCAGATGCTATGGGAGCCGCAATCATCTTTTGAAAACGCAGCACTTAACTTCAAATAACGTTTCATTACGCTTTCACGACTTCATTCAAGCTTCTGATAGCCGCTCTCAAACAATGAATCTTGAATCAAGCGCGAGACGTTTGTCGGTACAGGAAAAAAAAATGTTGTAAAAAAAAAAAAAAATTCTCACATCAGAGGGCGCGTTATCGACAAATTTGCCGGAAAATATTGGAGCTCCTAAAATAAAATAAAAAATGTCGTTCTTACTCGAATTTTTTTTTTTTTTCCCGAAGTGCATCTAGCGATAATTTTTTTCTTTTCTTAACGCTTTCTCCGTGTCTTTCTCTTCCCTCCCCCATACACTCACAGAAGACGCTCGGGAGTTATTTTAAAAAGCTTTTTACTAATCGTATGCTGTTTAATTGGCGATTTCATTCCACTTTTAAATTGATTCTTGTGAAATCATTGGAATTATTTTTGATGCAATAAAAAAGACTATTTATTCCAAAGACATCTAAAATACACATTGGCAACATTTTTTAAAGAATGATCAACACCTTCGAAGTGCACGTCAAAATGGGAGTTGAATAATCCCCCCCCTCAACTCTATGGAAAAGCAAACATTTATAATTTTTTTTTTTTATTCTTTCTTTTTTGTCCTTTAAGTTTCTTTTTACTTTCTCTTACCCATATATATGGTAGAGAAAGTATTGTGTTTGGATCAAATATTCGAAATTGGGTTTTTGTCATATTTACACGTTTTGAGTCCCCTGAATCCGAATAACAGGTTTTTAGTCTGTGTGTGTTATCAACATATCTTCTTGAACAAGTAGCAGCAGGAATTTTTCTGTATTCCAAATCTGCATCATATAGAGATGCTACACTAAAATTTTTGTTCGTGTCCAGTTCGTGTCCAGGGACATCCAAGATAATTCAAATACATTACGTCTATAGGGGAAATTGCAAGTTAGTAGAGTTTAACGTCTATAGACTGCACTAAACCAAATGAAATGACTATATATATATATATATATATATATTATAGGCATAAAAGCATATTTCATGTAGAATGTGGTATGAAAATCATTCAGCGTTCATTTACACAAAAGATAAAGAACTACACAAAAGAACTAGAATGTAGTAGGGTAATACTTGAAAATTCATGGAAGTGCATTTTGAGCTTTGCTATATATTATTAATATAAAATTATATTTAATTGCACTATGTGGTTTGTACATAATTTTTAAAAGATGTACTTGTCTGCCAATAGTTAATCGGAAACATTCTTTTTTATTGAATGTAATTAGTGGAAGAGCTTTACTATAATATTTTACCATGTTTAGGAAAACTGCTCAGAATTTTAATTTAATTCCTCATACCCATGTGGTAAATGAAGTATTTTTAAAACTACTAGGGGGCTCTGCCCCCTGCTCGCTCTGCTCACCAATCCCCGAAGGAGGCTTCGCCTCCTCTCCGACTCACTTTACTTATTAACACATGCAGAACTCTGCCCGCCTATTCGCAGCTTTTTTTCACTGAAAAGGAATTTTAATAGTGCATATTACAAGAAAAAAGCAGAAAATTATTATGGAAATTCTCATATTCAATGTCAAATTGAAATATATAACATTTATATATAAATATATATATTAATAGAAAGAAAATCATAATATCTAGACCATTTTGCATTACAGCTTTAGTATATGACCCTTTTTATTTCTTTTTTACAACCTTAAATCCTGACCATGGTACCCCAGTCGGTAGAGCGCCGAGTTCCTAATTGGAAGATTGTGGGTTAGGTTCTCAAGCCGACCAAAGACCGTCGTGTACACTAATGGTCGCTTGTGCACGTAAAATATGTCGTGACCTCAATATCCTCCGTATTCCCATCAAAATTATACCTCTGGGGGCCACCGAAGCTGGGAAGCTATCCCCTTCGTGTAGGACCAGAACTGTGGTGGCATGTCTCCGGAACATCCGTAGGGGTGCGTCCCAGACCGTCGCCAATTATCCATAGCGCAGTAATGGTGCGATGTCAATCACAACCTACCTAATTATCTACCTACCTACAACCATGGATCATATTTTAATTTTCCCGTGTAAGAAGATTAATTTTCTAAAGCTAGAGAAAAAAGTTGATATTTATTTTCTTTGCTTTGTACATTCGTCGTTTCGGGCCGCGGTACCCTAGTCGGTAAAGCGCTGAGCACGTAATTGGAAGATTGCAGATTCGATACTTGAGCCGGCCAAAGACCGTCGTGTACACTAATGGTGGATGGTGCACATAAAATCTGTCGTGTTTGCAAAGTCCTCCATGATATCATCCCCACTATACCTCTGGGGATCACGAAAGAGGAGGGGGATCCCCTCCGTGGAGGTTCAAAATTGTGATGACATGTCTCCGGAACATCTCTAGGGGTGCGTCCCAGAACGTCGCCATAGCGCAGTATTGGTGCGACGTTAAATCCAACCAATCTACCTACGTACGTACAACCAATGGATCATACTATAAATTTCTTGTGTAAAATGACTTCATGACAGAAGAACAATGTCACTGGGAGAAACTTTTTTCAAAATGGAAAATAAAGTACCTTCATAAACTTGTCGTTTTTAGTTAATACCTTCTTCAATTAAAATGATAGAAATTTCTAAGCGGCTGAAATGTCTTCCTTGGAGTACTCGGAACACATTGATACCTCTCATGACGCGAAGGACCCTACCCTCCGTTAGAAGATGCTGTCGCAGGCAAAAAAATTTGACGCCAGTGACAGTAACTTTTTTTTAATATATATAGAGAAATATTTCTCTCTCTCTTTTTTTTTCTTTTTTGTATAGTGATACCTTTTGTGATTCCCTGAATATTAGAGTCATATTTTTTATGTTTAATTTTTGTCTATGTCTTTTATCAAAATAACTTAAAAACAAATAATTTCAGGGAATTCAAATGTTGCATTTGAAGTTAACTTAAGGTTGTTACTTGAAAAAAATTATCAAAATTCATAAGTTTCAAGAAATGTTGTCTGTGAAAGTTATCTGAATAATTTGAAATTAACATTTAAATTGGATAACAGCTTCTGAATTCTCTTTCAATGTAAGTACAAGCCCACTCCCCCCCCCCCTCCGCGCATACAGAATTTATCAAATGACACCTTTTCCGAACCCTATTTTAAATTCTTTTTATTTAAGGTTTATATAACAGTATTCGTTATCAAATGTCCAATTTGCATTTATGGTATTGAATTTAAGAGTAAGAGAAAGTCGTGTGAGTGCCACATCAGATTTTTTATATAGTTTAAATTTGTATTTTTACAAACAATGACAGAATTAGAAGATTAATTAACTGTTATGAATTTTAACTTGAAATTATATGCAAAATTAAAAGTATTTTATGCAGAATTCGCGCATGTCTTTTATTCCTAAATCATTCTGTAAAAAATAAAATAAATAAATAAATGACATCAGGTTTTTTGTAACTTTGTATAATATTTGACACATAAAATTCAACAATATCTATATCAGACAGATTTATTTCGTGAAACTTTCTAGCTACAGTAAATACCGTTCTCAAAATTTTATTAATTATTAATTCATTAACCAATTTAAAGAAAATGCGAATAATAATTAAATATCAACGGAAACAATATAACCCCCTATATAGCTTATTATTATTATTATTATTATTATTATTATTGTACTTTGTAACCTAGTTTCAGTCAATCACAATAATCTGTGATATACATTATAAATATGAAATATTTTATATTTAAGTATTGTAAATTAAACATTTTTTTAATAATAAAATTAATTTATTTCACATACGTGTAGTTAATTTTGATTTCACAATGACACATACAAAAAGGCATACATTTTTGAAAAAGTTTAAGCAGAATCTGTATATAATTCATATTTATCTTAATTGTAAATAAATGATGTCTGAGCATTTTTAGTGCATTAGTTATCTGCATAATTATATAAATGCAAAATTAAATGTGAAATTTAATTTCCTTATAAAAATTTTGAATATGTTAAAATTAAGGAGGGAAATTATTAAAACTTTATATATATTTTTCTAATTATTTAATTTTTTGATAACGTGAATTTAGGTTTGAATTTAGGTATTTACGTATTAACTACATTCAAGAAATTAAACGCCACTATGATAAACATATACTTGTTATAAACTTAAATGATGTATTTACTATAAACTTATATGATAAATATCATACAAACTTAATTATATAAACAGTGCTAAACTTGCAACAAATATTATGATAAACTTGTACACATCATCCTTCATATCTTATAATGCCATACGGTTATACAAAAATATCAAAAATATAATGTCATATAAAATTAAAAATTCTTTTAGGACTGCACATGCTTTTTTTTTAAAGCATTTTATTATAGTATACTATATTAACATTAATTTTTAATATATAATATTAATTAGAATATATTATTACCAAAATAAACTCTAATATCACAACATAGTAATAAGAAAAATGTCAATAACTGTTTACGATTAAATCATAATTTACAGAATGTTACATAACATTATTTCCAGGTCTTATATTACAACTTTTTCACATTTTACCTCCTCCCCCTCCCCCCACTTAATTGATCTTTGTTTCCTGTCCTCTATATTTAATTTGCTAATCTTTTTTTTTTTTTTTTTTTCTTTTGAATATTTTTAATCTATTTTACATCTATCTATTAATGGTCAGCTACCTTTTTTTCTTTTCTTTTCTTTTCTTTTTTTTTTTTTTTTTTTGTACCGTCTAAAAAAAAAAAAAAAAAATGTAAGTTTGTCCAAATTATTTTTAACTACACAAACTTTTCGTGCAATTATCCTTAATAACGAAAATAATATGAATTTCAACCAAAACATTCGTGATTTGGACAGACATGAATTTATTTATGACTCTAATTGTTTATCTTTATTATCTCTTCCACGGTGCTTAATAAAAACATCTTGCACGCTGTTCCAAGTGTGTGCATCCAGATGCAGGCCTATCACGCACGCTACGACGCGTGTTAAATCTCACCCTTGTAATGCCTATATACTTCCTCTATCATCATAACTCGATCTATTATGAAAAAGCAACCCCATTTAAATAGCCATATGTTAGAACTATTAATAGATGCGTCGCTACTCAAGTGGCTAGTGCAGAGGAATGATATAGCATCTCTGCTGCATCAAGCACTAGTGGTCATCGTGCTATGCAAATAAAACTACTGACCCCTTCTGAGGTAAAACCGGAACCATCTAGGAAAATTTAGAAGACTTTGAAGATGAGCAGTTACTCTCTGTTTCCCAAGCATATCTGCTTTAAAACTTTTCCTGCGACAAACGCAGGAAAGTGTGGTCCGATTTGCTCATTTTGAATCGGTCAGGCGTCTGAGGAATTTGTTTTTGGTTAGCTTTGCTTTAACGCAAGCTACTGCTATTTTTTATTTGCAGGGTGATATCCGATAAAATAACCTCTTAATCTCCAGCAAAGGATGGTTAAGTGGTAGCTATTAACTCCGATTAGATTAACTTTTGTTCGTTCGTGTGTATAGGTTTATAGATGTCGTGTAGAAAGTTGATTTCGTTGTTAAATATATCTTATGATTTTAAATTTTAGAAGTTAATTTTCAACTGTTTTTAATAGTTTTACAAGAATTGTTTAATTTTAAATTTAATCAGATGATAAACAAATTATTAAGGTTAATATTTTCAATCCTGCTGACTTGAAATTTAAAACTGCTGAATTTTTACGATTAAGAAAAATTCTAAGTACACTTGTTATATATTGTAGATTGTTGTATTCAGAATTTACCTTCGGATTATTCTATAATTAGAAAAAGTTTCTCGTTATCCCTATTTTAATGAACTTTTTTTTTAAAATAAATTTTTATTTCCTGGAATAGATATACTAGTTATGTATATATATATATAGATATATATATATATAATATTAAAATCAATTTTAAATAACTTTTTGCAATTTATTCACATTATTAAAGATCTTGAGGATAATTTTAAGGAAATAGTGGTATTAAACAATCTGGAGGTTTAGGAGCTCTGAACTATTCAAGTTAAAACAAATTTGTGTACTGTAACTGATTTAACCTACTTATAAATATTCCTGGAACGTGTTATTTTCTAACGTAATGTATAGACTTTTACTTATTATAATGTACAGATATCTAATGTTAATGTAAACTCTACATAAACACCCTTGTCATCTAATCCAATCACAAAATTGGGTTTTGTTTTGTTTATATGCCACTTTACAAATAGATTACTAAAAGATGGGCCGAATATTTCGAAGCACAATCAATAACATCAGTGTCGAGTCTGAATCTAGTTTAATATTTATTATTACTGGTTTCTTGTCGCCAACTCAGCACAGAGACAAAGCCGCCATTGAAAGCTTGCTACGTCAGCAGGATGCGCTGGGGCTCCGATCTGTCATCAGGGTTTAATCAGGCTGCACTGTGAATTGATTCGCGAGGCCCTCTGTATTTAGCGATCCCCCCCCCCCTTCAGCCCCACCTGGTAAGTATCACTTTCAGATTTATCGAGTTACACTTGTGAGGTCAGATGGGAAGGGTTTAATAAGATTTTTCACGATTCTACTGAACATTTTATAGAGATGTTATCTGAGGCAATGAAATCACGTTTGATTTCATTTGTACTTACAAGATAATTGGATGGACATATAGAGTGATCTAATACTCGTATTTAAGAGTAGGTAAAATAATCCGAGTGAGAGAGCATGTGTAAAGATGAAATTTACTACTTAGGAGGATCTTTTATTTAGCAGTTTTGAGAAAGGTATTGGAATAAACGACGAAGTAGCTATTGTTGTTGTTTGTAAAAGTGAATTTGTAAGAAAAATCATTACGCACTTTTTAAAAATTAATTTTCAGATTTTTATTTATTTATTTATTTTTTATTTAAACTTGAGATGAAATAGAGATTATTTTTAATTAACCGGAAATAAAGTATTCAATTAATGTATGTATAATAGAAATAAAGAATTATAATGCTAATATTTGAGATTGGTTTAGCGCTAAAGGAGATGATGCATAAAGGTTAAATTATTACTTAATGAATGAGCGATTTATTACTTAACGAATACATTATTTTGGAACATAAAGTATTATTGGTTTTAAGTTATAGCATAACCAATATTTATTTTCCTTTCATAAAAAATAATAATAAATCAGTTTTAGAAAAATTATTAGGTCTGTTTATTTTTCCTAAACGACTTTTTAGGATTATTCTTGTTATATATATATATATATATATATATATAGTGCTGTGAAAATTAAGAGACTCAAAGCAGAATTACACATCTCCTTACTTTGTACCTTTACTTTTCACTATATCAACTTCTGAGCTCGTGGGGTGTAAAGCACATCTTATACCTCATATATTTAAGCAAGAGTTTTGTCCCGAAGTCAAAAAGGGAACAAGTAACGTATTAAACAAAACCAAGAATGTTTGATTTTGAATTGGATTTGGGATATTTCTCAATGATTATTTTCTGCACACTTACTAGGACCTAGGGCTTTAAATGAATTTCGAACCACCACCAACATGCATAACTGAAATGAAATTCGAACCCTAAACCAGCGAACTGTGGAGTTTACGGCCACTGGATGAGCCCAGAATGTTTCTATTCAACAAAATTTCTTTAGTATAATTTATTTGCCAAATGTATTAAATTACTCTTAAAAAAAGAGAGAAAAAAAAATCTCATGCAAATATCGTGGAAATTCAGAAAGCTATCGTCAATGGAATATGTAAAATTTTAGCACGAACATTAAAAGAAACAAACTTATAATGTGTTTTATCAACATATTTATTTTGAATCAATGTGCACTATACTGTCGTTAACTGGTACGAAAAAAAAAATTGATAAAACCCCTTATCTTGTTACTCCTTTTTGTGAGAAATTAAAATTCAATTTATTCTATCAACGATATCTTTCAGAATTTTTCTGATATTTGCGTAGAACATTTTAAAGAGTAACTCAAGACAGTTGGCTAATAAATTATGTAAAAGGTATTTCGTTAACACTCGCGCATTTTCAAATCAAAACTATTTACTAAAAATGTCCATATTTCGTCAGCTATTTAATACTTTTATATTCTAATTGAAGTGTGTTGTCCCTGCTGTACTATGTCAAGTTTTCTAAAAATGACGTTGCATTGGTTAAAATCCTGCATGTTATAAATAAAATACGAGGGAGAAATTTTCGTTGTTATTAAAGAAATCTTTATATTTGCCTTAATAAGCGTCCTCTTAATATGCAAAATAATAAAAATAATTCTAAGAAGAAATATAATAACATGTTACAGCAATAACAAATTTCAAGCATTATTTTTTTACAGGGTGATCCCAAACGTTCTGTTTTTTTTGTTTCATTTGTTACTGGTACCTTTTTTAGCTTCAGGACAAAACTTAAAATATATATTACATGTTATTTACACCCCACAAGGATAGAAATTGAATTGGTGAAAGGTGGCGCCATATGTTAAGTAGGTGTGTAATCTTTGTGTTGATTCTAACAATTTGCATACCACTGCAGGTATATATATATATATATATATATATATATATATATATATAAACAATTTGCATACCACTGCAGGTATATATATATATATATATATATATATATATATATATATATATATATATATATATATATATATATATATATATACAGAAGAACTGAAAACTATGAGAAACAAATGCAAAAATTCAAACAAATAAAACCGTAAAAAGAAGAAGATTGAGCAGAGGCTATCACGGTTTAAGACGAGTAAAGCGGGTTGAACCAGTTTTGAGGGCACCCAACTTTCCCCAAATCCTCCGCAAGACCATATAATAATAATAATAATAAAAAAAAGTTAAAATGGTGATAATAATTACTGCTAATAAAAAAAGATTAAATAAAAATAAATTTAAATTAAATTAAAATTAAAAAATAAAATAAAATACGCAAACAAAAATTAAAATTATTATACATAATTTTCAAGATTAATGCTTGTTAATAATAAATAGGCTATTAGACTATATTATATACATGTATACGAATAAATTATATATCCACTATTGTTGCCTATTGTATTTCCACTCTATCATGAAAATGGAAATAGCTATTTATGCATTTTCACGATAAAGTAGTAACTGTGTTATTTATCTAAAAATATTATGTTATATACATGGTAAAAACACCCCTTTCATGAAAAAGATACTGACAAACAACGCTCAGAGAAAAGAAACTCATACTCGTAATTAACCCTAGAACACTAGCGTGTTCATATCTGCCGCTATCACTATAGGTACGTAAAATTTACGTGCTCATGTAGAATTCGTTTTACTTGCTTATATTACATTAATGTTGTTTTTAAATATGTTTAATTATTTGCTGTTTTACCCAATATTACTAACTTTTGATTAAGTGAATATTTATTTGTCTATAAAAATATATTTGAAAACTATAAAAATGTATACTATTAACTAAAAAGAACCAATAAAGGAACACTGCACGTAAAATTTACGTACACTAGTGTTCTTGGGTAAAGAAAACAAACAAACAAACAACAACAACAACAACAGCAACAAAAAGTCGAATATTGTAAAAATACTGTGGGTTTAAAATATTAAAAATATGCTTCTCTTGTAGGTTCAACTGAAGTACCTGTCGTCAAATATTATTTAAAATGAAATTTAAAAATATATGTATTAAAAAGTAAATTATTTAATTTGATCCAGTTTAGCGCACAAATAAAATCTACGAATACCATAGCTTACTTACTCACACACCCACATGTTATTATTTTTACTATATTATTTTTATTTTATTATCTAAAAAAATTTTAATTTCACGAGGCAAAATTATGCACGTAATATTGATTTTTATTTATATTAAGTTTCTGCTTAAGTGTGTCATTTTGTGTTAGATTTTTTTTTAATTTATTCTTTAATTAAATTAGATATATATTTGAATATAATTACTTATGCTTATATGCTTTTGCTTTTTGTAATTAAACTTTTTGTGAGATTGAAAAATTACTCACACACACTCATATTTATAATTGCAACACACACACACACATATGTATATATATATATATATATATATATATTTATTTATATGTATATATAAATACGATTTCAAAATATATACGATTAAATTATATACGATTTCAAAACGCTATAATTTTAAAACTATTCATCAGAGCGATTTGATATTTTACCAGAGCAATCGTGAGGCAACGAAATTTTATTTGGGGGCGGAAAAAAGTAGCTCCAACATGTTCCTATGGATGGCGCTGTCAGGGTAATGACAGAGGAAACGTCTAAATGGACTCATTAAACATAGTAATGTTGTTACCAACACAATGGAATAGCAGGAAACAATCAACTTTATATAATTTTATATAAGTTATATAACTTTATATAACTTTAATTATAACCACACTGTATATAATGCGGAACAGTGGGATTCCTTTTAACTTCTTCTTGTTAATTGGTTTTCTTCTTGTTCTTCATGTCAATTGAAAAAAAAAAAAAAAATGTTGAAAGGAAGCTATTTATAGAGACTGTGATTTACTTTTTCTTTTCCGTTCTAACAGTGAACCTCTTAAATAATTATTCTGAAAATCAGATTTAGATTTTTAGAATCCTAGTATTTTTGTTTTGACAAGCTACATTTTTTTTTTTTTTTTAATATTGATATTAAGCTTAACAAGAAAATTTTAAGAAATTCATATTATATTTCCCTTCTGCCAAGCTTTTCAACTCTTCTATAGAAATAACAGAAAGTTGCACTATATCATAACTTAGAAACTACTGTGTAAATAGGTTATAATTAGGTTATGTTAGGATACATCCTAACATAACCTAATTATAACATGCTTTTTACTGATTTGAGGAATTGTATTTTGTAAAATGTATGTATTAGATTCTTAAAATATATATTCAAATTTATTCATTATGTTTGAGTATTTATCCTAAAAAACATATCAATTGAAAAAAAGAGTCTACAAAATTAATTTTTCTATAGCTACCTTAATTTAATAAACACTTGTGAAACTACTTATTCAATTAAAATTCAATAAGTATGTAAAAATAAAATTAAAAAGTGGTTATTAAAAATTGGGCATTATTATTTAAATAATTAATTTTAAAGCTCACAAGCATAATTTTTCATATTTTCTAACCAGTAATGTTTAAACTTAATATATTAATGATCTTACTTTTTCAACAAAAACAAACGCAATAACGAATAAATTACGTCTAATTTAACGGTCTCAAAACGAAATCGCCTTCATTTATTGAAACTGTTTAAGCGTACACTTTAACAAATCAATATAAAAACGTATTTATTGTGCTTTTTATTTTCCTTTAATCGATAATTCCATTTAAAAATAAAAATAATCATACTGGTATATAATTAAAGCAATATTTCTTATTTTACGGAAACAAGTATAATGGCTACATTAATTTTTTTCTCAAAAATCTCTTTAAAAATGGCTGCTTTAAGACATCATTCATTTTAAAAAGACGAAAATTACACTTGAAAAAAAAAAAAAAAAAAAAAAAAAAAAAAATTGAAAAATTTTGACTCTTGTCGTTAGAACATCCAGCTTCTTTCACAACAAAAATTATCCATCAAGGAACGCGGCGATGTAAACGATGAAACTATTCATCTTAGCTATTCTATCACTTTCACTGAAATGCGCTTCCATAAAGCAAAGGCAGAGAAGCCACATTACATAAAGTAATAAGGAGATTCTACTTAACTCATCATGCGCTTGCTTAAGTTACCATAGCAAAAAGTCCGATCATCTAGCTTGCTCGTGAGCAAACTTTTTAATCTTCTTTATTTGCTTATTGAAATTTCCTATCTTAGGTTAATTAAGTCTTGATCCCCCCGTTTTTATACCCCTTTTAATATTTTTCCTCCGGTCGGGGAGATTTTTTTTCTCTCTTTTTTCTTCTCTTCTACTTAAGACAGGGGTTTTACGATTACATCGTGTTTTTATGCTCGTTATTAAATATCCAACAACCTTATTTTTCAGCATTTTAAGGAACGATTTAGTGATAATGAACCTTAATAAGTACATCCTTTCAAGTTAATGCTAGGGGCGACAATCACCTTACTGTACTTCCGCTTCTAAAGAGAGGCATTTAAAGTATCAGATAGTGGAATTATACAGTGTAAATCTGACAGTTAAGCATTTAGATAATTAATTAGTTTGATTCTTTGATAAATTTATTGATATAATAACAATTGATGGATCTATATAATTTTCTTCATAATATTTTACTAACGTATGATGTTTTTATTAACTTTTGGTGTTTGCCTTGTTAAATTATTAATTCAAACAATGGGTAAAGCTATTTTTGGTAGGTATAAAATATATAGTTGTAATTTTTTTTCACCATGTTATATATATATAATTAGTATTGAATATTTCCTTTATTTAAATGTGAAGTAAAAAAATAAAATGTCATTAAAAGCTAATATCATATCGTGCAATGTTTCGCGCATTACTTGTCATTAATAGTATTTGCGTAAAATTATATTCTCTGCTATCATCGCGATTTTTGCAGGTTTGAATTATGAGAATAATTCACTTGATATACACACACACATTAAAAGTGCATTTGAATAAACACTTTAAAAATTTATTCTAATATTAAATAAACGAATTTCCGAATCTATAAAAAATTTCTCATGAAATTAGGCAGTTTTTTGAATTAATCAATAATAGTTTGTTATCTAAAAATTATATAATGTTAGTAATATTAAAATTTAAAAATATTGTGCAATAAATAATTTTTTAACTTTTAAGTAAGGTAAAATTTATTTATGACTACAGAAACATAAATCTAAATATTTAATTGAATAATAATACTTAAAGCTAATATTTTGAACAAGAAACTCTAACTTAATAGCTTAAGAAAAAGAAGTGCATACTGGGAAAAAATTAGAAATATTTAGTTTATGAATTTTAGCTTCAGTTTTATGAAGAAAATCATCTTAGCATTAGCTATAAATTTCAGTTTTTTAGCCGATTTATTAAAAAAAAAAAAAAAAAAAAAGATAAAGATATTTGGGTAGATATAAGAAATACGGTTGTAATTATTTAAGTATATAATCAGTATTGTGTATTTTATTTATTTAAATATGAAGTGTAAAATAAAAACACAGCTTAAAAAGTTTCATATGTTATTAATTATTCACATTTTTTTTTCTGGTAATTATTTCCTATGTTATCATTATAATTTCTACAATATTGAATTATGAAAACAATTTATCTGATAAACACATGATATGTCTATACACCAATATTCAATAAATGAATTTTATTATTTATTTATTTATTTTTAAGATATGAATTTGGGCATTTTAATGCATTTGTCAATAATAGTTTGTCTTCCAATAGCCGCATTACATTAATAAATCAGAAATAAAAAAATATTTTGAAGTAAATCTTCTTTAAACTTTTAAGTATGGTAACAGAAGCAAAATAAATTTGAACAACGATATTGAATAACCATATTTAAAATAATGTTTAAAAAAAGAAAAACTAAGTTTAGCTTGAGATTTAAGATTTAGGGTAGACATAGCAAAAATAAGATATATTCATCTTATAAATTTCAGTTTCAGTTTTGTTTTAAAATTTCTTGAAGAAAGTCAAATTAGTATTAGCTAACAATTTCATTTTTAACTACTTGCAGCAAAATTGGCATTAAAACACGGAAATAGAAAGGATAAAAAAAAAAAAAAAAAGAATAAATAAATAAATAAGACTAAGAATAAAACAGAAAAATCGTACAGAATTTACTTTAAATAATTTCACAACTAGTTTAAAACTCTTAAGTATAACTTATCGTAAATATAATAAAAGTATGATATGTTGAAACATTATTTTTTTTAATCGAATATGAGAGGATTACAAAATATAATAAAGGATAGTTTTAAACAACCTTAATTAAATATAAATTCCTTTCCTTCTTTCTTTCTTTCTTTTTTCTTTTTTTTTTTTTTTGAAAAAGGAATTTTACCTTTTACATCATTTATTATCTTTTCATGAAAACAGTCACACAGTCAGCTACCTTCATATTAAGTTACTTAAGCAAAATGTATTTCACATTCCGAAATAAATATCTCAAAGGCATTTATAATATAGAATTTTAATGATGACCTACGAACTGATGCGATTCAGAAAAAGCTAATCCTTTGTCTACTTAATTTGTTTTTATGCAGTGCTATGCATTTTTACAAGGCTGCCCATCCAATACAATTAAACATGAGGATGAGGATATTATCCATGTTGTAAGAACAAATGGCTAAAAGGGTAATATGAAACAGGTTACAAATCGGCATTAGATAGGAACCAGTAGATCTGCAGATCAAAAGCCTTAACATCTTATTTGAATTAATCATTACTGATCCGACCGTTTATAATTATAAATACATACATACATACACTCACATATATATATATATATATATATATATATATGTATATATATATATATATATATATTATTTCATTACGTTTATGTGTGTGTGTGTGTGGGGGGGGGGTGCCGCTTCCCTCAATCCACCGTTGCATGTATCTATCTATGTTTGTCTAAATATATGAGTGTGTGTATGCGTATTTCTTTTAACTGATAAATACTTTACTTATACCAAAATTGATGCTGAATAAATGCATAAGTCATTGGAAATTTTTGTGTAGCTCTGTAAAGTAATTAAGAATTCTGTGTCTACCATTTTCTACAGATAACATATGATATTACAGATAACATTCTAATAACATGTGGTAATTTCATTACGCTGAATGGAGTGTAATTGTGTTAAATTACACTTAAAAGAAATTCAGCCCATAGACCATAATGGTACAAAATACTTTTGTTTGTTCCTATACATGAACCGGAAACATGATGTACACAAATAGTGTACACACTTAATAAAATAAACTTAATTACACGTAACCCATAAATATTTTTATGAAATGTAACTACATTTGGATGATTGTAAAATTTCATCAAAATTCTTTTGCGTGGTCCTGTAGGTAATTATTTAGTCTATGCACATCTAATTTTAGAGAAAACATGCTTTTAAACATCTTAATAATGTATGTTAGTTTAATTTTTTTAAATGCAATGTAACTGCGTTGAAATTTGTTTAAAAGGAATTCTGTCTGTAGTCCGTAATAAAAAAAAAAAATATTTTTTTGGTTTTTCCTCGTACACTAACCGTAAACAAATATTAAAATAAAACACCAAAAATAATACAGTTATTTCTGTATGGCGCATGACTATGTGTACCAATCTGCAAGTAACGGGTAACTTTTACTGCCACTATCGCGGTACATACAAATTCTGTCCATATAGGCCGTAATGATAACAAGAACCGTGTTTACCTATAAATTAACTACAAACAGAATACACATCAAAACCTACAGCTAATTCTGTATAACTCATTAACATATGAACCAATTGGAGCGTCAATCGGGTGATTTTCGTGACCGCTATCGCGGTACACACAGACACCAAGTAAATTTTTGACTCTGACAGGAAGGCCTCCTCAGACGTTTCGGCAATAGATAAGAAGCATGAATAAAATATACTTTCGGTAAACAAAACATTTAATATTTTTTGTAAGTATTTAGAATATTTCGCTGTTGAAAATAAATGTCTACGTTTCACCAGAAAAATAGTTCAATTTAGCTGTAACCGCAATATAAAAATTTCGTTCCCTATGTTTCAACATTTTATTAGTGCTATTTTAGTGATTACTACTATTAAAATGGTGAAATTCAGTTCTAAATAATAAATTGCAAATGATTTTGTCTAGTTTAAAGCACATTTTGGCAAAATGTTGTACTATTACTTTTTAATAATGTTTCATTAATAAAAACTTTTAATTTTTATGGCGTTTACAGGAAAGATATTATCAAACAAGAAACTTAAATTTAAATCAGACCATTAGAAATTATTTGATATTTATTTATTCTCAGATTTCGAGTACAGTACCCGCCGCTTATTAAAACCACATTCGTTCTGTGCAAAAGTGGTTTTACTAAGCGGCTAATTTTTATATCCGGCGAACGTTCCTGCATTCGAGAAAAAGGTGTTACTTCTCTGAATTTGGAAAGTAATTTCAAAAAGTACCAAATAATGAAATTAATAAACAGTATTAATAATTTTTTAACAGATAATTATTTAACTTTTCCTTCAAAATAAGAGAATTAAACACATCTCAAGCTCCGATGCGCTTTCCTTTGTGGAAAATCAACATTACTTTGCAAAAAGTTTACGCCTGCCTTTAACCCGCCAGTGCACGGGTGGGAAAAAGACACAATTTTCTTTCAATATTTGAATGGTTACAAAAGGACACCCACAAAATAAAATCACACAGTAAAAAAATACGAAGTATAAATTTTACGTTTCTTATATATACATATATATATATAATTTTTTTTTTCAAAGAATATATAAAATGTTTTTCTTACTTTGCATTGTAGCAAATAAACTGAGTCTCAGAGACCCAACCCGTGCACTGGCGGGTTAAAATTTAAAACCTTTCCGTTTAAACATTTTGCTTCTTAGTTATTTCCTAATAATGATTAGAATTTGGCTTTTAAAAATTAAAATTTAAATTAAAAAAAATATTTGCGAGCTAAATCAAATTTGTAACTTATTACCTCGCTTTGAAGAATACATTCCTTGAAACTGTTCCAAAGACAAGTGATGGGGCGTGTTTAATTACTGCAAATGTAAAATTTAATGTTCTAAATGTAAAATTTTCGACAAAGAGAGATAACGAATGGACTGCTGCATTTTCCTTTCTCTTTTATTTAAAAAATAAAAATCAATTTGCTCAGCATGCGTAAATGGTATTTTTGCTGCTGAAGAGATTTTTTTTTTTATTAATCGGCGATGCTGATTTTATTAAGCGGCGTATTCAAAAATTGGTTTGCATTGATTTGATTCCGGTCCTGGCAATTTGATCAGATTAAGCAGCTGATTTTATTAATTAGTTAATTTATTAAGCGGCGGTTACTGTATTTCAAATGGAAGTGTAATTATTTTATAAAAATTCATAAAGAAATTCGCTTGGGTCCATACAATCAAATGGTACATTTTTAGTTCTTCGTCATACTCTCTGGAGAACTTACGCAATCGTGAAAGTTTTCGATCTCGGATTTTTTATGTTTTTATACATTTTAAGGTGTGAGGAATACGAAAATCACAGAATCGGCATGATATCTGTCTGCAGGGTGTCAGTATGTGTTGTAAAAATTTAATATAATAAAATGTAATAAAAATTATTATAGAATAATTCTCGAATAAAATTTCCCGCAATTCACCATTTTGCTTCTGAATAAAAAAAAAATGTCCTGCAACATAAGAAAAATTCGTTTATTCCGACACTAAGTCTCGCTTAGGGCATAATTTTAATTAATTAATTAATTAATTAATGCATTTATTTATTTATTTATTAGTTACGAAAGGATTTCTTAACTACATTGCAATACTCCTATTTGAAATTTAGATTAGAAATTTAAAATGATTTTTGTAATTTGTTAAAACATGAAGAAGAAATATAATGCACTTTTAAAACGCAAAAATTTGTATTACTTTAATTGCAATTTGCATATTTGCATGTTTGGGTTATGATTTTAAAAATTATAGTAAGTCGGCATTTGATATTAAATTTTATGCAATATTATCCAACTTAAACACATAAAGATAAATAAATAAGTAAATATTGAATATAGAAATTTTTTTTATCACTCTTTTTTTATTCCTATACCGTATGAAAAAAGAAAGGCTAATTCAGTACCGTAAATACCAGATAAGACTTTTGCTTCTCAACTAATGTTTAATACATCTCATTTAAATTCCTCCATTCAACTCATCAAAACAGATTTCGAATCTTTATAAAACTTTTTTTTTTCATATCTGAAAACGAATCAAAGAGAAATAAATAATAATAATAAAAAAAGAATATGTAAGTGCGAAAACTAGCTCAAAAAATTAATAAATGGGAAATCTAAAAGCACTCATAAGAAAATAAAAATATCTTAAAAGTTATTAAATTGAAAGCGATTTATTTCAGAAAAGTAAGAATTAGTTTTAAATGACTTATTTAGTTCGTTTCTTTATTTTTGAAATGCAGGTCCACCAAACTAAATGTGCTTCATCATCAGTTCTTTTTATTGTTTCCTTTTAAATCTGAATTAGTGTCTTCTCCTCTTTGTTTGACAAAGCACATTTTAAGGGAAAAGGAAATGCTACTTATTCCAAGTACTAAAATGGCTGCGGAAAATGAATTAATAATCCACTGTGATTCGCTTATTTTCAAGTGACAATAAAAATATTAAAATAAGTTATCGTATTAGATATTTAGATTTTTGCTGAGAAAAGCGTTATGTAGTTACTATTATTATTATTATTTGCTGCCGTTTTTCAAAATTTGATTTACTGAGATTCAAATATCATTTAACAATTTCTCAGAACATTATAAATACTAATTGTATTGTTACTGAAACCAAATAAAAAATAGAAAATCATTATGATTTAAAATTTTGCATTTTAAAATAGTAGTGTTTAGTATTAGTACCAATATATAAATAAATGAAAACGTATATTTCATATTAGTCTTCTTATTTCAAATAAACTTTTAAGTAAACCGTGATAAAAACGTATTGGTATAAAGGATGAATTTTATTTTCCACGTAGCAACTAGATTCATGTTTGCATATTTTGAAGAGAAAAAAGACTTAAATTCTCGTTTCTTAGTTTTTTTTTTTTTTTTTTTTCATTTTCTTAGTTTTCCGTATATCGTTACTGAACCCAAATGAAAAATATAAAAATTTTACGATTTAAAATTTTGGATTTTTAAATATTCATAGCGTTATTTAGTCCCATACATTTACATATAAATAAATGAAAATAATATATTTCATATTAGTCTTTCTATTTCAAATAAACCTCATAAGAAAACCGTGATCAGAATGTGTAATTGCATGCAAAAATTTTTCATCTGTGACTATTTTTATGTTTTACATATTTTGAAGTGAAAAACTACTTGAAATTCACGTTACTTTGTTTTTTGTTATGTTTCATTTTCTTACAAATCTAAAAAGACTTCCACAAAAATTAGATAGATAGACAAAAAAGGACAGGATATATATATTTTCTGTAAATTGAAGCGTATTTAACCTGTGACTCAACACAAAGAGAGAGTAATTATATATTCCCATTTCAGGCAACAACTGACAGTCATTTGAGAGTTACTAAGCTTCCAACCTAATTAGACTTATTTTGGTCACGTTATGAGTCTGACATTTTTGATCATTTGCAAGGATTGTGACACAGTGTTATCAACTTATAGTTTTTTTTTTTTTTTTAATAAATACTACTAATTTTGATGAATGTTTTTGATATATTTAATAATCGATTAGACAAACATTATAATTAAAAATTAGTGACGGATATTGAACAGGAAATTCCTTACAACTTATTCCTTGTTTGGAACATTGCTATGACTCCCGAACTAGAGACGTTATTATAACGCAACTCAATTTCCCGTCTGCCCATCAGGCCTAGGTCCCTAGCGTTGGCAATTGGCCTTAAATACTACACCACCATCAACACCCCACCTGCCAATCATTTTATACACATATGAACATTCTCATATCATGTATTTATTTATCCATTTCTCCAAATCTTCCTTATTACGTAAGCCCCATCAACAACCTAGAGGTTCTGATTTTGAAGTTGGTAGACGGATAGCGTCGAGTTCGATCCCAGATAGCGCTTGTTGACCTAACCATTCAATTTTCTTTTCTTTTTTTTCTCCGAAACACGCATAAATACGGGCTATGACCCCTTCAAAAGACCCCCGCGGAAGGCACACCAGGCAGGCTTGAAACCCAAGTGCAGTCAATCAGTCTTAATCCCAATCCCAATACCAACACAAACATCTTATTATATAATGATAAAGGAGGAGATTTTACTTAGAATTCATGCATATCTTAATTTTCTCTAAATAACTCTATACACCTAAGATAAAAATAATGAAGAAATATATTAATGAATACTTGAATCATCTTAATAAGTAAAGAGCGTAAAAGATTTATTTCAGATTTGTTAATTTAAACAAATTATTATTCTGTTTAAAGTACAATGTAATGAGAGAGGATCTTTCAGGGGTTACATGGGTTTTAATATCTCAAATATGTATATATATATATATATAGTAATACAATATTATTAGTGCAAAAATTTGAAATTTAAAGATGATTTAATTTCAGTATTAAAACAATTATTCGGATCATAAGCGAAGACTACCCAAATCAAACCAAAAAAGAAATAAAGTAAAATCGAAATGAATTATTGGAAATTGGAATGAAAAAAAAGCATTATTTGCATTCTAACATTTTCAAGGGCCTGGTACAATATATATATACATATATATATATATATATATACATATATTTAACATAATAGTACACCGTAGTCAATCGTAGTAAAACTCTAGAGAGCGAGATCCGTTGAAAATTCTTTTTATTAGGTTCCCTTTATTCCTACTTAATGCAACTTTAGAACACTAAAGTTATCTTCTAAATCAGAATTTCAGCAGAACCAGACAGACACTTTTAGAACAGAATAATCAAAATCTGGCAATTTCCTGTCATCACAGAGCTGTGTTTCATATACTACAGGAAGGGTTTATTTATACTTGCAATTCTAATCTTAAATATTATCCGTTAGTATATCATGAAGTATGTATAATCAATGCAATATGTTCTTTCTTGTCTTGAAGCCCCCAAATAATCAACATTTAATCTCTTATCACTTCTAAGTATTTCAGGGTAAACATAATTCCTACAAAATTTGAAATTGAACAGGAAGTTTATGCCGAATGTAATGAAAGTCTCATTATGGTAAAATTGAAAACTTCTGTTATAAATGAAAGAATCTGATAGTAAAAATACAAAACGCTATGTGATAATGAACAGATCATGAACTATGCACAGTTAAAAGAGATCTGAAAGTTTAGATAATAAAAAACAGATTCTATGAAAAGGATATTTTTTCTATTTTTAGGGGATCTAAAATTTTGATTAAGTTTTTTAAATTTACGGAACATTGGTTCAAAATTATTCGGATTAATGCAAAAGTTTTGCTCATTAAGATTATGATCTTTGAATCATTTAAAATTTTTAACAAACATTGCTGTTTTATATACAGTAATATAGCTGATTTAAATTACTGATACAGTGCGTTACACATATAAACAGTGTATATGTATATTATTGTAAGAATTTCTAATGTATTCAAGGAAATATTAATATCCGGTTGCAAGTATTTTAAACCTTACTTACATAGTTTATTAATTTTAAACCGCCATAAATTTTAAGCAAGTATTTTAGCAAAATCATCCTAAATTTGAGTAATTATTTAAATAATATATCCAGTCATAGGAAAATATTTTTTATTATTATTATGCTTATATATATAAACAGAGTGTTCGAAATTGTTTCATTACAGCGTAATTTCATAAATATTGATTTTAGAAGTACATAACAAATTACAGCGATGCGTCAAAAAAAGATTTTGAGAATTTTATAAAAATGGTCAAAAATTTATAAGAGTTAAATTTCCAAATTTTTATCTTTTACAACCACCCCTTCAAAAAAAAAAAAAAAAAAAAAAAAAAAAAAATCCGGGTAAAAAATGTCTGTCATACCCTAATAAATTCAGGTATAAAATTTCAGCATTTTATCATGGAAAGTTCTAGACATGTCGTTAAAGAAAATTTGACAGATTAGTTGCAAATTAAAATGCAAGTTGGATTATTTAATTAATTTATCTATGTTTTTAAAAGCAATTTGTGTCTGGCCCCTAAAACAATATCTGGCGATTTTCTCTTGTCCCATGAAAACTAATTGTCAAGACATTAAGGGATTTAACATTTTAGTATTGTCATATATAAGAGGTTTTTTGAATAATACAATAATGATTTTTTTTAATGACCTCATTGGTTAATTAGGCGCTTTTCACTCATTGGATAACTTTTGAATGGGAGCCTTATAAATATTTAAATTTTGTAATCTTTAAATTAAACTTTTAATTGATTTTATGAAGCTTTGTATTTTTTTTTTTTTTTTTTATTTATTTATTTATTTATTTATTTTTTTTTTGTACTTAACTTTAAAATTATAGTAATGTGCATAAAACCAGTATTTAAAGAATAAAAATCGAAGACATGTTTTTTTCCTCACATTGAAATTCTTTATTTCTTTAATTCATTTCATAAATTCATACATGTGTATCGCTCATTATAATAATATCCTTAAGAAAAAAAAATCGCGATTTATCTCTTATAATGTAGTAGCCTTTTATTAATTAATTATAAATGTACTTTTTGATAGTTTTTTATCTCTTATATAATTACTATCATATATATATATATATATTTTTTTTTTTTTTTTTTTTTTTCTTCCCGTATGAAATGAAATATTCTCAAGAAAGCCACCCACCATAACAGAGAAATATTTTCCTTGAGTGGGTTTTGAATAGAGCTCATTAAGAAAATTGTGATTCGTATAACAAATTCTATAAATAAAATAGTTTTCATTATTTTAAATTTTTATTGTTTGTCTTTATAACTTTCTAGCATAGTTTGTCTTTAAAATATTCTTAGAAATAACTTTCTTTTTTAAAAGAATTATGAAAAAGGAAAAAAAAAAAAATTGTTCAGCAGAACATAATTTTCGAGTTGAAAAGCGGTTTCTACTAATCTATAAATTTCACAAAAGTTTTTTAACAGGAAATACAGACTTTTACTTTTAATTTTTAATCTTAGATTTATTATTTTTATTATTGGATTTAATATTTTTATTTTGTACCCTAAAGCCAACATCATTTACTTTGAAGTCATTGCATTTATATTTGATAGATAAATAATAAAATAGCACAAAGTTCAATGTATTAGGCAGTTTGAACTTTATTTCTAAGTATGCACATTCAGAAATATGAAGTCTTATTATGTACCTATATTTTCTATATAGTGATTATTTTTGCACAGATATTTAAGCTCAGTTGTAAGGTGACCAATAATCCGCTCAACTCAGGGGAAAATCAAATCTTCTGCTCGTGTAACAATTATGCGTATTTTTTAAATGCAGTCTGTATCCTGAAAAAATTGGTCCTAAAAAAGGCGTCCTAAACTTGGTCCTAAAGATGAACTTTTACAGAAGTTTCACTAAAAACATTTTAAACTTTTTATATTCTTTTAAAACGGGATTTTTATTTTCAGGTTATTTTATTTATTTTTTTATCCCCCCCCCCCTACATTTGACTTATTCTTAATTTACATTATTTTAATAGTTTCTTTAATTTTTCCTATCTGAGATTCATTAACGAATTCCTGAATTTATTATTGTATTAAACAGATTTAGAGATGAATCTTGAATTTAACAAATTCCTTCACTTAGCAAATTATAATACTCTGCAGTCAAAGTATGCCTTCTTTCACAGCTTGCCGGTAATGATGATATTTTCATGTTCCTTGTTTAAGTGCTATTTTCAAAATGGAAACGGAGATTGTCTTTTACGTAATAGTTAACTAAGTAAGAGAATAGTACGTAAGAGAAATACGTATATTTCTCTTATGTATACTCACTTCGATTTATGTATGCTTTTGATAAATTGTCTTTTTATTTTTTATATTATATTATATTATTTTTGTTTTGTTTTAAAGCTGCGACTTCTATTATGCGTGTCTTTAGTTATTCGTGGTTGATCATTGACGATATAACTTCACTATCTCGTTTTCAATCAGTATTATTATTGTTTTACTTCGAAAAACTGTTTTCTCAGTGATGATTATCTCAGCAATTTGCTATTCCATATATAAAAAATTTTAATACATTGCTTATATTCTGCCACTGAATTCTTCTTAAAGCTTCCCACAAAACATAATTCTTTAATTCTTTATATATATATATATATATATTAATTTTTAACTTTTTTCTGTATATTTAGTATATTTATTTGAAATTTAATTTGAAAATTGCTTGATTGTTCTAATTATACGTACAAAGTAATAAAACTTTGTGTGACAAGTACGAATTTATAACAATTGCTAAACAAAATCATTTGAAAAACACAGAATGTATTTTGAGAGAGATTGCTGTAAATAAATTTTAAATGATAACGAGTTATTACGATTAATACTCTTATTTAAAAGTTTGATGTTCAAGCAAAAGAGCTCATTTTTTTTTCTTGGTGTACTATCTATATCTAAACATTAAAATAATAAAAATATTTCAGTTCTTAAGTGTCATTCTACCATACAAGTATTTACCAGCTGCAAATTAAAAATTTAATAAAAATAATAAAACTTTATCATAAACAAGTTTGAATACAAAATAAAATAAAAAAAATAAATAAGAAAGAAAGTAAAATAAAACATAAGTAAAAAAATAAATAAAAATAAGGAAATAAGGAAAATAATAAAAATAATAATACTTTATCATAAACAAGTTTGAATATAAAAATAAAATAAATAAAAGCATAAGTAAAAAAAAAAAAATGAATAAGTAAGTAAGTAAATAAAATAAAATAAAATAAAATAAATAAATAAGTAAAAAAAAAAAAAATTTACTTCCATAAATGATATAGACAAGAAAAACAAGTATGTAGAGAATATTATAAGGAAGAAAAAAAAAAAAAAAAAAACAATAATCTAATACACGTAATAGATAAACACAAAAATACATTTACTGTCGGTAAAATTCAAAAACAAGCTTCCTTCAAAGAAGTTATTCCTGATTAAAGGATTCAGAGATGTTTTTAAACGCCTTTACTTAATAAAAATGTGTATATTTTAACATCTACATCATGAATACTTCCGTTTAACTTTTATATTGTTTGTCATCGAATCCACGTCAGTGATTTATGTGAAGAGAGAGTTTGCACTATGATAAAAATGCAAAAATAGATGCTCCCCTTATTCTAGTTCCTGATCCATTGGGGAATAAAAAAGAGCTTCTTGGATTGCAGTTACAGCGTATTTGCTATGTGAGATGTGGGGGAATATATTGCTGCCGGAACTGTTTGATTCTTTGATGATTTCGCAACAGAACGGCCTTTGATTTTGTTTTCACGAGCAGGCTGTCGTTCAAGAAACATAAAGAAAATCTTGTTTTTTTTTTTTTTATAGAATTCAGTACTTTGCCTCGGATCAAGATAAATTTAATGCATGTAACAGTAAAACAAATCTAATATTTTTTATTTATTTATTTATTTATTTTATTTTATTTTTTTATTTTTTGTGCTGAATGATTTCCATAGATTATGTTATTATTAAAGTCATTATTAAATTTATTTATTAAAGTCACAGAGCGAATGAAAAGTTTTTGGATATTTACAATCGAAATGAAAAGTAAAATATAATTTCTGATGAGCAGGTATTGAGAAAATAATATTTCTCACAACAACTTCGCACAGAACTGTTTGAAAAATGAGAATAAAATAGTAATTATGCATTAATTTTTCATTTCATCATTATCAAAATCTCTTATATTGCTTGATATGTTTTTCAATTTTTATATTTTCCTAAATATTCCCTAAGACATTCTCCCAAGGCTCCCGCGTTGGTCCAGCAATTCGAAAATTTCCGTGGATTTATCCAAAATTAGCTTAAATGCAGGCTAGGTTCCCTTAGAAAGACCCTCAACGGAGGGCACTCCACCCAGGCCTACTATCCTTATGTTGTCAATTCGCCTTAACACCTACACCTCCTACGACATTCTAGAAGAAGGAAAAAAAAAACTCTACACCTCACTATCTCTAAAAAATATTTAATTACTACAGATATATTTTAATTAATCTCCTATATTATCTGATTTGACTCTTATGCAAAACAGCCTTCATTGTCGTATCAAAAATATGAGAACAATATAAAATAATTTTTCTTTTGGTTCTATACATCATTGCACACACACATACGCGCTGCACACACACAAACCCGCTGCACACACACAGACACACCTACAGGCATTTATACTATTTTCATATACAGTGAAGAAGCACTTAAGGTATTATTATTATTTGAATTAATATGCTTTACATGATTTTTAATATTAATTGTAATGTAGTGTCCGGATGCATACGATAATAAAGTAATTATCAATAATCCGAAAGTTCACAGAAGTGTTTTTTTTTTTTTTTTTTTTTCTGTGGATCTCGCAAAGAGTGTGAAGTACTTTATGAATTATTTGCTTTTCATAAGTTTTAATAATAAGTTTTCATAACATAAGTTTTATAAACATAATATTAATAATAACATTGAGTTAATTACAATTTGAATTTTTAAATGAAATTTTAAGCTTTGTTTGTATGTGTGTGTGTGAAGGTGTGCAATAAATATATATATGCGCACATATGTTCTATGTATATATGCATAAAATGCTAAGTGTAAAACACAGTGAAAATTTATGCAAAGGGGGTATAACCCATATATTAAGCAAAAAATGAAAATTTCATGAAAGCGACAATTGACACTAAGGCATAATCAGCCAAAAGCATGAAATCCAATTAATAACAAAATACACTTTTATGCGATATAGACCGATAAAAAATATATCAAAAGTGTTTAATATATCACTCCTAAATAAACGAAATAATATCCTAAAATAAAAAAAAAAGTTGAATAAAATTCTTCCTTGATATAATGTTATTTGTAGGATTTACATAGCTTCAATTATTAATTTTGATATGCGCTTGATTACTTATACATCAAAAATTCCTATTTTTTTTAAAGTTTTACTGTATAAATTGATTTGACGCAATGTAATTTTGTCAAAGATTATTGCGTTAAAAAATAAATTTAAATTAAGCTTTTAAATAAATAAAAGGATTACATGCGTATCAGTTATTTATAGAATAATAACGAACAAATATAATTTATTCAAATAAAAATATCTGTAATTTATATCCGAAATTGCTAACTTATGCAATTCGATCTTTAAAGTTTTTAAAATCATTTTGAATAAAAACTGCATTTAATCATCAACACAGCACCGTCGCCTCTTAATAAATGAACTCATTTCCCGGACTTTCTTCCTCATTACCGATAACAGATTTGCTAGAATTATTTTGAAGATTATTCCCGCTTTTCATGGATAAAAGGATTAGAAAACGGGTTTTGTACCGGCTGATTGCAGTAGCGAAATGCCGCCGCAAAACGGGCGCGCTGGGGCTTATTTGCAATCCGAAACAATTTTTGAAGAAATGGCTTTTGCACCCGTTGTCTGATGAATCGCAACTCGGAAAGAAATTGTAATTGGAATATAAATTTCAATGAAGCCGCTAAAGAATTTATATTCAGCAGCAGGATAATGATATACCATGCATGTATTTTAATCGGTATTTTCAAAATGGATTTTTCTGGGTAATGATTACTGATGATGTTAAAGACGTGAATTTAAAATGTCTTTATCAGTTTTTTTTTCTTTAGTAAATTAAGAAAGGAATTGAATCGTTTGTTTTAAGACAATTCTGGTTTCTTAAGTGATTTTTCTTTTTTCTCAAACAGAAAAAAAAAAAATTAAATATGTAAATATATATATCTATATACATTTATGTTAGGAAATGCGTCCCCCTCCCCCTTGTTTTGTCTCAGTATTGGGAGAATTAAATGGTTTTATATAGAGTTTGGAAAAATATATATATACATATATATTGTTTAGATTGTACTTATTCTATTACACTTTTGCAGAATACATATTTCGGGGTGTATTGTCTGTATTTTATTTTTCATTTCGAAAGAATAAATTGTAAAATAATAATTTTATTGAAACATTAATATTAATTTAAATAATATTACGGCTTTAGAGTCTTTGTAATACATTCATAGGTTTTCTCAACAATGTCTAAAATTTTTATATTTATATATGTTTAAAGCGTATTTTCCAGATTGAAATTTTTGTTTCAAAAAAGGTAAGATATCTGCATAGAACTCTGAAATTTGTTTTAATGTGACATTTAATTTGTTATGGATGCTTCAGTAATGTTTAAAATAATACAAACAATAAATTTACATTTTTCCTGCAAATACAGTGCAAATATATATATGTGGTGTGTGTGCATATTATTATTATTATTAAAACTAAATAAATCAACTCTAAAAGATTTTTCTCTTGATCTACTATTCTTAGTCTAGATTTCAGACAAGTGATTGTCAGTGGAAAACTGAATTTATAAATAAATATAGTATCAATACAAAATCAAACAGAAAAAGAAGTAAAAATAAATAACTTTGTTTTTTAAATAATCAATTCATCCATTATAACAGCAATAGTTGAATTAACTCAAAATTAAGAAGGATTGCTGTAATTCAAATAAAAAGAAAAAGCTGATAAAAAACCTAAAAATCTCTAAACATCCACAAATTGATTATACTTGCAGCGAAAAATCACTACAAGTCAGTTCCCGGGGATTTTTTATTTTTTTTTTTTTACGAAAAATGGTGTATCATTCGATTCCTGGTTACAACAAAAATGATACATATAAGAATGGACACTAACAATTAAGGATACTGCTGCTATTTACACACACACACACATATATATATATAGGGTGCTATTAAGTATCCGGAAAATTTTCGAGGAGCTTTTATGGACTATTTCTTTATAACCACTCTTTTGCTGTTGTAATGCTTTTATCTTTAAATATTACCTATTAAAACAATTACTCAACGTTTTTGAGCGATCAGGGAAAGAAAAATCTATTAGGTAAATGAAAAAGTTTCGTGATTTTTTTCAAAGTGATATTTTGAGGTCTGATGAGAAAGTTTTTACTGTTTAAGTTGCTAAAAACTCTCAAAATCCTCCCAAACTTTTAGTGCTAGCTCTCAAGAACACCAGAAAATGTTTGATGGTTTGGGCTGAGATTAGCAACAATGGGAAGACGCAACAATTTTTTTTTTTTCGAAGAAAACGAAAAGTTTATCAAAAGATATTTTAGAGAAAGCTGTACTTCCATGTAAGCAAAATCACTCAGCTAAGATCCTTCACTAAATTTGTACTCTCACCCATGGAGTCAAATCAACGTTTGCTTTAATCAATGTCAAAGTGAAAAGGTATCTGACCAAAAGTCTGTGTTATTCTAACAGCTCTGATTTGTATCCAATGTATTTTTCAGTGCGTGGGTTCTTAGAAGATCAATTATGAACACAGAAAATCATGCATTTGACAGACTCAAGAAAGCCCTGAGCAAAATATAGGATGGTTTAGATCCATACTACTTGCACCGCACCGTTACCTCACTTCCGAAGAAGATTGCAGCTTGCATCAAAGCCGATGAACGTCGTTTCGAAAACTCATAGTAAAAAATAATTATTAGACATTACTTGTTGCACCAAATTTAAAACTTCTATTTTTAAGCTTTAAATTTGTTTGCCATTCACTAATTGTTTATTATCAAATACTTTTTCCGGACACTTAATACCTACACGGTATATTAAAATCATTGAATCCTCATGGAACATAGAGTGTAGTATGAGGTAAGTAGCAAACAAACAGATACAGAATGAACCAGTGACCAATAATAATAATAATAATAATAATAATAAAAAATTAAATAACTAAAATAAAATATATAAAAAAACAAAAAACAAAATAAATAAAAATAAAATGTACACACAAATACACACAATAGAACAGACATAAAAGATACATACACACGCAAAAACAGTAAATCATACACACATACAGTTGGTAACAAAAGTCTCCGAACACTAGCAAAAATTCCTATATAAAAAAAGTACACTTAATACAGTTTTGTTAAATAAATCCTTGTCGAATCCTGTTTTTAGACTGACTACGAACAAGATTAGACAAGGATTTATTTAACAAAACTGTATTAAGTGTACTTTTTTTTACATAGGAATTTTTGCCAGTGTTCGGAGACTTTTTTTGCCGACTGTACATATAAATGCACACATATACAAACATACGTACGTATACGAGCATAGAACCATGCATATGCACACATGCATCCATATACACGAACAACAACAACAAAAAAAGAAGAAGAAAAAAGCCAAGAACAGAATTAGTTACACAAGTTACAAAATTACTGAAGTAACTTAATCAATAAACTTGCAAATATCCGCAAATGCCAGCTTATTCTGAACAAAAACAAAAAGTGGGGGAGAAAATTAATATTTATAAAGTTCAGCTGATTAATAAGTTCCTTTCTACCTTGTGTATATTCCTACACTGCTGCTCTTATAACATACGTTTAAAATTCCCAATGGCAAATAACCGTTAATATATGCTAAGTTGATATAGGCATGAAAATACAAAAATTTAAGAACTTCAAATATGCAAAGTTTTAAACGTTTTTAGAACTTGACATCTAGTGCAGGTTTACGATAGTGAGTTCAAAAATTTGCCATAGTGTGTTCATTGGACCGTTTTCGGTAATTTCATAAAAACCTTTTAGTGGACAAAAAAAAAAAAAAAAAAAAAAAAAAAACTATTAAAGTTTTATCTTTTTCACTGCGTTAGAGGGCTGGTGTTACACATGCATATTAACTTATGATATCAAGAAAAATTTTATGATTGGCACAAATGGATGTACAAAAGAAAATCAAAATAAGTGCAATCAACAAAGAGTAAGAAAGAGTTCTAGAATCAAGGTAATCATTTGCATCCATCTTGCGTAAAAGATTTTACATGTTTAAAATTATTTTTTTTAATAATAATAATAAAAATAAATAAATAAATAAATAAAAAACATAAATGCGTAACAATTACTTTAGTCGCTGATACGTTATTTTTATTAATATAAAAGTTTGTAGGTTTATCTCTTTGCTTACGTTTCCAATAAAGATAAAAGGAAAATAACAAATAAAAATAAATTAGAAGAAAGTCTTTATATATACATACATATATAAATATGTTAAATATAAATTTCATACAGTTATCAGAAATTGTACTTATTAGTGTCACTCTCTAGCAGAAACTGATAAAAACAGAAACTGATAAATGATAACTTATTCTAGTCACACGCAGAAAACTAACCCCTTTCATTTAATTTTTTAAAAGCAAAAAAAAAATAAAAAATAAACTTTGTTTAATATTTATATCTGTACAAAACCTTTTTTATTATTTCTTTTTTTAAAACATACATTTTACATCATAACAGAAAGCTATGTCAATGATTTTATTTCCGGTAGATAGTCGTTTAACGATTTTTCTCGTTTGTTTACCTTTATTTCAGTGAATTCCGTTTATTATTACGTGCTTGTTTCTGTGCAACTCAGATCAACACAAATATCCAATAAAGGAAGTATATAATAAAAATATAACCTTGAAACACGCATTTTTATTGAAGAGTTAATATTCATTTTCCTTTGCGCTGTAATTTCTTCATTTCTCTCTTCTTCCGTTTCGTTTAACAGATATAATTTATATAAATTATATTGAACTCAATGTTATATTATTAATAATATTTTTACTACTATTACTTATAAGAGAAAACACCACCGAAAAGTGTTTTGTTTTGTAACTGTAAATTAACAAATTCCTACCAAAAATAAATATAAACAAATAAATAAACAAGTGAAAAAAGTTAAAGATTATGTTGAATCAATTGTTTTCATTGATTTCATATCTGAATGTTGTAAAATATATTTACCGCATGAAAAATATAGAAAATGCATTTATGAAGATAAACGTATTAAAAATATTTATTATATATATATATATTCTTTCAACTTTATTCAATAATTGTTTAAATGGACGTATAAATAACTAATTTTAAGATTGCATCATTTTATTTATTTATTTAACCGTTTAAAATGTAAATGCCATAAGAAGTATTAAAAGCAACAAAATCTTACTATTTTGTAAGAATTGAGAAAATATATTTATATATATAAGGAGAGAGGGGGTGGGGGGAGAACGAAAATATAATACCTCTTGTCGATATATAAAATTGTGACTACCTTTTAATTATTATTATTGAGATTTGAAGTTTAAGTTACATAGTTTCCCAGGTGAAATACTTATTAGCTATAGAACATTTACTCTAAACGTTAAATATTCCTTTCACTTAAAAATATATTAAAAAGCTTTTAACTTAGATAATGCTTTTTTAAATTTAATTTTTATTTAAATCTCAGAATTACTTATAAGACTTCGTAATTTTTTGTTTAATGTTATACATTATAAATAAAAAGATAACACACATAAATTTTTTCAAAACATTTACACAAAGTTGATAATATTAAAAAAAAAAAAAAAAAAAAAAAAATTCAACTAAAAGAAAAATCGTTTAAAAACTTATTTTAAACGAATTAATTAAAATTCACAAAGCTCACTAAAAACTAACTTTAAATGGTTAATATTGCTGAAATTTTTGCATTTATAAGTAGTTCGTATTAAAATATTATTGTAATAATATTTTTAAACATACATATTATTAGCCCTCAAGTATTTGGACATTTTCTTTTTATACTTAAAAGAAGTACAAATTCCTAAGTTCAAAATGGCTACAACGATTAAACACCAACTACGAAAAATCTCCTTGCAGGATTTTTTCTCTTTTCACCAAAATATTCAAGTACTTTGTGTATACTTTATGATATATTTATATATATTTTAGCAAAAATATAATACTTTTCACTTAGGGTTTCCGAAAGGGTTAAAAACATTGTCTCAATTTACCAGGTAGCATAGCTATAAACAAAATACATTATTATTTAATAAATTTCTTGTTGAAAGATAAATCCATGAACAGAATTAATGAAACCCGCATGACCTATTTAATATTGTTAGTTCGCATGACAGCTCAAACTCGATCGGTATTTGAAAATCGTGAAAATTCGCAACGTTCACCAGCATGGATTTTATCCCTTTTCTATTGGTTCCAAATAGTATCTTCATCATTCATTACAAAGTGCATAATAATGGATAGTTAGCAAAATATTAATTATGTTAATAAAAATGAACATGGCAATTTCGGTTTACCTTTACTTATTTATGAAGTTAAACTTTTGCTAGTTTTTACATATTAATATAAAAATAATATTTCTTTTGCCCAAACAAAATGACTTTTGCATAAATGTTTGAGTTACAAATTGTGTTATAACGTAATGATTGCTTTACAGTTAACTATAGTGATTTTTATCGATGCTGATTTCCTTAAATACTTAACAGTTCCATTTTTTCCTTTTTTTTAAAAGTCTTATAAATTTTGTTTTAATTAGGATCTACTATTTTTCAATAATAATATTCGGGTTATTAAGACGTTGGATATTATTGGAAGATATTACTGGTATTTTACTAAAATGAACAAACTGCCACAAGTAGAGCAGAACATGGTTTAGGCAAAAATATTCAGTAGTAAAAAAAAAAAAAAAAAAAAAAAGTGGTTTTGTGGCATAGAGAAAAATCTCGTATTTTCTTCTTTCTGATAATCACATGTTTTTTTACTGTTTTATTATATAAAAGTTGTTAAATTCACTATCTATGAAAAATATTTTTTAATTAAATGCAATTAAATTTTTATAAATTTTCGCATGTTTAAATACCTGCTCTATCCATACATAATACATGCAAATAAAATATATAATACAAAAACCAATTCGATTCATTCTTCATATGCAAAAAAGATCTTTAGAAGACACGTTGTTAATAAATTTTCCTTATAAATTATAACGAGAAAATTTCAAGGTAAACCACAGAGAGGTCAAAAGTTTATAGAAAGATTTGTGATACCCAGGAGATGTTACAATTGAAACCAAAATGCATTATGTTACTTATTAATTCGAAATACATTTGATTGCTTACATATTTGAAAAATGCACTTTATTATAAATTAATATAAACAAATTTTTGTATCATGTTTAATGCAATCTTAAAAAAGTACGTTCACTAATAACAATCATACGCCATATTAAATGTATATTTGCAACATCATTAAGATGGAAGGATATATATATATATATATATCTAACAATAACTAATCTATACTACCTAACTATAACTATCTATCCTAACTATAACTATAACTATCTATCCTAACTATAACTATAACTATCTAACTAATCTAACATAAACTAATCTATAACACACACATATATATATATATATATATGTGTGTGTGTGTGTGTGTGTGTCAAGTTTATATGTTTCAAACTTTTCTGAATATCTTCATGGTGTTCCCCCTAAAATATTAAATATATAAAATTTATCTGAAAGAGCTATAAATTCATAAAAATTACAACGAATAAGAATACTTTTTCACCAAAAATGAATATTTATGTAACTTTAAGCCAAAATGTGATATATTTATGTAAAAGGCTATTAGTAAACAAGGCTATTAGTATTTTCTTCGAAACAGAATGCGGCGGAAATAGGAATATGCGGCTTAAATAGGCATTAATTAATTTATTTCTGACTATATTGTGGGTCTGTTATTATATCTATATAAACAAGGCTATTAGTATTTTCTTCGAAACAGGTAGCGCTATATACCAGCTAACATTTAAACTAGTTGTACCAAGTCTAGAAGAAGCAATGGCGGTATTCAAGCGATTGCAGTGTTACACGTCTGAACGTATGTATTGTCACAATCATTTTTATATACTTTATTTTTGCATATAAAAAGCAATTTACAATTATTTTTAAATGAAGGATCATTTTGCCCTTTAGTGAGGGTAAAATGCTTCTTTGGACCCTTTTTCAAAAATCTATTTTTTTCATTACTCTGTGAAAAAGTGGTTTTTATAAAATCTGTTATAAGTTTTCACTTACAGAACAGCACTTTCATGTAGAGAAATATGACTTGGTTTTCTTAATAAAATATGTTTTTTGATGTATATTACACTTGCTAATTTTGTTATGTTTCTGCGTAATATGACCTAAAATGGATGGTCATGTTGTCGGGTAAAATAATACATTAAGTAAATAGTTTTGGATCCAATATGTGGATCGCTATGAATCCATTATCCGGAACGGATGTGGCGGAAATAGGCAATAATTAATTTATTTCTGACTATATTGTGGGTCTGTTATTATATCTAATATTTTTGGATGATACGTTTAATTTTCAAATATTCCATTTTCTTTCTTTCTTTCTTTTCTTTTCTTTTTTTTTTTTTTTCCTTAAAGTTGTTTGAGACACATTTTTTTTTTTTTTTTTAATTTCATAAATGCTGTTTATGAAATTATTTATGTATGGAATTATTTATTAAACTATTTATGAAATTATGCTATTTATGAAATAAATGATTTATGTATGCCATTTGATTGCAAAACTTATTTTCTTTCATTATGTATTGTCACAATCATTTTTATATACTTTATTTTGCATATAAAAAGCAATTTACAATTATTTTTATATGAAGGATCATTTTGCCCTTTAGTGAGGGTAAAATGATTCTTTGGACCCTTTTTCAAAAATCTATTTTTTTCATTACTCAGTTTAAGTTTAAAATATTATCAAAGTATGTTTATAATGTAAAATATAGTATAAAACACACTAGCAGAGGGCTAAAGTTTTATTTAGACATTAATGTTGTTTTACACAAGATTTTACCTAAGGGAATCATTTTAAGCCACCTTCCTCTAGCCTTTAATTTCGATTTTTTTTTTTTTTTTTTTTTATTTAATGTCGCCGTCGCTATATATTGAATCCACATATATAAGAAGACAGCCAATATTTATAAATTGTGTATATGCAGGCACTACCTGATATAGGTGAATTCAATATATATGGAGAAATCTCTAAATACGGTGGATAAACACTTCTAGCGACCTCTTTTGAAAGGATTAATTGATATCTATTAAAAAATGATACATCTTATAATCAATGAATTTTATTTAAAAATCGTTTTATTTATTTATGCGAAATGTTTTAAATATTTAAATTTAGGTTTTTAAAATTATAATATGGAAACAGTATAAATTACGTATTTAATTTAGAAAAATTAGTAAATTAACGTAATTTTTTAAGAAAATCAGTCTTTGAAGCATTTATTACATAAATTAACTGATATAAGGATTTTTGACACTGAAAAGTTTAATAATAATTATTTACTGTTCTTTGTCTGTTGAATGCGAACGATTATAAGGATTTTTTTTCTATTAAAAAAATATTTAAATTTTCTTGAACTGGAATAGAAATTTTAGAAAAATTAACAGATTTCGTAAAGCTTAAATTATGAAAAAATTAACATAATTAAGACTTGCTTACTGAAGAAACATTTAAGATACACCTTTTGTCTGTTCTTTTCCTATAAAGTATGAATAATAATAATGTTTTCTTTTTCTATTAGACAATTTTTTAACGGTTTTTATGAACAAAAGTAGAAATTTTAAGTTTTATTTTTAATTTTGTAATAGGTCTTATGGAATGAGACTTTTCTCTCTCTGTTTCTTTCTTTCCTTTTTTTTTTTTTTTAATTAATGTCCAACACAATATGATTGTTAAATTTACTCTCTACTATCGTTTCTAATCTATAAAAGTGCAAAACACGGATAAAAAAACTTTAGTAGAATTTGTTTTAATATTTTAAGAAATTTTTTCTAACATTCAACTGTAAAATTTTATGTACTCAACAAAGTACATAGCTCTCAAATAGTAAACGAAACTTCTCTAAAACAAATGTCCTGTTCCAAAAAATACTTTTTTAAAATTTAATTAAGAATATTTATTCGAAATTAAAATTTTCCCAATAATTTGTAAACCCATGATTATGTAAATGTAGGTTATACGTAAAGGAACTAATAAATAAATAAATAAATTTCAGTGTACTGTTATTAGTTTCCTCTTTCAAAGGACTAATAAGAACTAATAGCACAATTCGATGTCTTGTTTTAAAATTATTTCTCTGTTAGATAAACATAATTTGTTTGAAAAGGTATAAGAAAATAAATAGCGCAGTTTCAAAAATTCTTTAGTAAAACAAGTCAAAAAGTGCAAGTGAACACTTTTAAGATATATATTTTTATATATGGCTTTTACTTGAACAATCTCTTTAAAATTATAGTTTTAAAAATGAAATTCCACTTCTGCGGATTAACCAATAGTTCAATAAAAAAAAAAAAAAACTTTTCCCACTTTATTTTAAAAAGTAATTATACAAATAAGTCATTGAAATTATTTGTTATACTTATTATTTCTTTACTAAAAATCTGTGAAGATTTCTACTTAAAAAAAAAAAAAAAAAGATTTCAAAATGATTATTATTGTTTTGGATTATTAAAAGATAAAATATTTCAGTAATTCACAAAGCATCTGCTGATTAAAATTAAAAATAAACATAAAAGGCATTTATATAATTCACTCCAACAAGACAATATCCAGAATCGTCTATCATAAGTCAAGATTTAAGAAATAAATAATTAGAACTGCTTTTTAACCCTTTTAGTTTACATATACATTTTGAATTTAAGTAAAAAACATTAAAAAAATCTTTTCCTTTCTTATAACATAGTATTATCTTTAATAATTGGAAATTTAATAAAAACAACTTTAACTCTTGACATTTTCAGCAAGAAAAACTATTGCATCAAAATAATCACACATAATTCTTTTGTAAAACAAAAATTTCCTCATAAAAACAAAATGCAACATAATTGTTGCACGAGGTTTTAATTAACAGGTGATTTTTGCCAATAATATATTAATTTTATAGGTATATATTAAAATCGTTAATAATAGAAGTAATAAATCACATTGCCTTTATCTATTAGCACTTACAAAAAGAAAAGCGAAAGTTTCAAATAAACAATTTTTTTCTTATACAAACAAATCCGAGAAATACACCGTCAAAATCAATGCTTTTTTTTTTTTTTTTTTTTTTTTTTTTTACATCTATACTTTCATGTATTAAAATTATATTTTGTTAAAAAAAAAAAAAAAAAAAAAAAAAAAATCCACGACTAAGGGTGAAAAAAATGTTTCAAATGAAGAAATCACCAATTTAAAATTGCATGCAGAAAACGTAAAATAGCAGACGATCATCTGGTTTCAGACGATAAGAAAACTTTAGTCTATTGAAAAGAAGCGCAGCCGAGAAAACTTCAAATCTGTCACTAACATCGATTACTGATGTCTCGAGAAAAGCTTTCGCTTTTTCCGACTTCAATCTGTTCCGGATAGTTCACATCACGCTGCCTTTAAATCAATGATCACCAATAGCACATGCAACCAAACAAAATAGAATGTTTTCCAATACATTTCTTTACAATCAAGGATTCTTCTGTTCATATACAAACCAAAGAAACGAGACTGGTTTGAAAAATTGCCACTTTGAGTTGCGTTTATTTAAAGATCGCAAAGTTAGGAATTTAAATACAGTGTTTTCTGAGTCGATGATTTATTTCCTGATACATGAACAATGTATTGGCTTATATTTTCTTTATATTTTGAATAAGGAGAAATTCAATTAAATGGTTCGTAGATGACTTGATAAATTATACAGTTATGCTATAAAAGATAAGACGATGATATTATATGTATATATATATACGTATATGATCATTTATTTTCTCCCATCAACAACAACACATAATAATAATAATAATAATAATAATAATATCATCACCAAAAATCTTTTGTAATTTACTTCAGATATTTATGTAGAATTGGAATTCCAATCTTATTATATATGATTGAATGGTGTATTTTATAAGAATTAATCATACACACAGTTACGAGCTTTTAAGTTTATTTTTAAGGAATAACCACCACTATTTTCTAACAGCATTTTCCAATTCAGTTAACCGCAAAGAATTTCTAGAAAATAATTATTATTATTGTTATTATTTTTTTTTAATTAGGTAATATATCGTTTGGGAAAACCGGAACACATTCAGATTCTTTTATTATGTATTTTTCATATATAACAGTATATAAATTCAAAAACTTTGCTTGCTTAATAAGTTGCACTGGGAAAAAATTCTGTAATTGACATCTAGAATCTAAATTGTGGCCCTGGAAAAAATAGTTTCATGCCATCCTTATAAATTCTAGTCCTCTTTGAAAGCGAGTTCTAGAAACCCCTATTAGAATTCTAGAGAGTTTTTCTATACCGAAGTCAAACCTATTTGAAAATATCTCCAAATAAATGCGAACACAAGAAGTGGGTTTCAATAACTATAATCTTGGTTTATGACACAATTCTTGATAATCAAGCGAGAATTTCTCGCCATACAAAAGATTCAGAATATTGTTTCACCATCTAGAAATGTGTAGACTAGACATGCTTGATCATTTCGTCTATTCAATTTATTGACGTGCCTTATGCGCATAGCTCGAAAATCTATATTTCTAGTTAAGGGATTTAGAAAATGACCACTTATTCATTCTAGAAGAAGGCGGTATATGTTTTTTTCTCAGTGTGTTTTAACAGAACTCTATAGATAAATTAATGATAAAACAATTTCGCTTCGATTTTCTTCATTTACAAACTGTATATATATATATATGATTCTCACGATTTAAATAAAAAAAAATGATAAACATTTAATGTATATAAGGATTTTTTGTTTATGTTTACATAGTTGTGCTGCGACATTTAAAACTATCATAGAACAACATAATTTCCTTTTAAAGATACTTTCACTAAATTTAAAATATTCTTCAAAGTAATCGTTTTTCACAAATAAGAAAAAAAATCTAGAATTTTAAAATTAAATAACTTTTAATGAACAGACTAAAATAGCTGTTGCGGAAAAATATTTCATTTACACTGCAAAAATAATTAACAAGTTTTTAAATATTAGTGTAAAATTCTGTGCATTTATTTACGAAACTTACAAACTTATTCACTTTGTGTCTACCTATACATGTATTTTAGTGCTAATAATTTGTAAACATGTTACGAAAATTGCTGAAACTTAAATATATATATATATATATATATATATATATATATGTTACATCATGAAAAGTTCTAAGTCAGATTGCTTTTTGGATATTTTTAATTGCATGTTCTTTAGTACTTTGTTCCACTGAGCATTTGTACTTTAGCATAATTGCTTTAAAAAATACCTGAGTATATTTGAAATACTTCATAAAGTACTGAAAAAATATGCTTCCTTGTATTATTTTCGGCAAATGTTCAATTGCATATTTGTAATTAGTTTCAAACCAAAACAAATAGAAAAAAGTGTACTGTAATTATCAGTATTTCTGCGCGTATGAACAACTACAATTACATATCACGGAACCTTGCAGTTAAACAATTAAATTTACGGGTGTAGAAAAAGATAAATTACGTAACAAATTTTTCCTTAACAGTTTTTATGGAAAAATAAGTTTAAAAAGATCTTTAATTTGTTGCTCGTTAAAAATAAATAAATAAAATAATATAGAAAAGTTATTTTAATTTTAAAATAAAGTTTTCTTAAATACTTTACACTTATTATATTCTCAATATTTCACATTTAAGTTTCAATTTTTACGCTAATAGGTACTCATTAATGCCGGACAGATTCAATTAACGATGACAGAACAATCTTATTTAAACTTTTCACACAACGTAGCAAAAATTTAAAATCCACTTTTTATAGAACAGATTCTTCATGTCTGTTAAAATTGTTAATTATAATGAATTTTTATACAGGTAAGCATTATTTTTTAGACAAACACTTTTCCCGTATACAGGATAGGCAGCTATATATAACGCAAAAGTCAACTTGTTTTCTTCAATAATATTAATTTCACAGTATTTTTTAAGGAAAAAAAATCTGGAGTGACTCCACTCGACTTTCCGAACATTGAGTAATTAACAGTTTTGTAGATAAAGTAAAGAAAGAGGAGTTGTTAAACAAACAAAAGAGAGAAAACCATAATAGAGTGTTTGAGTATTTTTCTCCATCTATTACACGATGTTTTATTTAACGCTACTGAACTTTGAGCCCATAGATCATAATGATAAAGAATTTTTCGTTGTGTCCCTGTAAAAACCTATAAATGCTAGATTCACCAAAATGCTTATAGTTAGTGCAACAATGATTTATAATACTCATATAAATTTTCAGCTCAATTCAATAAGGCGTTTAGATGCTATCGTATTTTTAAAAATTTATTCCCATAGGCCATAATGATAGAGAATTTTTTTTTTGTGTCCCTGTAAAAAAACTGTAAGTGCTAGATTCACCAAAATCTATACAGTTAGTTCAACTGTGATCTATAACATGTGTAAAATTTTTTTGCTCAGATTAATAAGGCGTTTAAACGCTATCACACTTTTAAAAATTTGGCCCCATACGCATAATGATAAAGAATTTTTCTTTGTGTCCCTGTAAAAAAACTATAAGTGCTAGATTCTCCAAAATCTATACAGATTGAGTATTTGTGACCTATAATATGTGTATAAATTTTTTGCGCAATTGAATAAGGCGTTTAGATGCTATCGCACTTTTAAGATTTTGCTCCCATAGGCCATAATGATAAAGAATTTTTCTTTGTGTCCCTGTAAAAAAACTATAAGTGCTAGATTCACCAAAATCTATAGGGTTCGTACTATGGTGACTTACAATATGCGTACCGACTTTCAGGTTAATCGAACAAAGCGTTTAGACGCTAGCGTGTTCACTCACAGACATACACACATACATACACACATACACACACACATACATACATCATCGTAAAAATAGTGAAAACGGACTCAGGGGACCTCAAAACGTATAGAAACATCAAAATCTCGAATTCGGATTTTTGACATGATTACAATACTTTCCTCACTATAGTGTTCGGAAAGTAAAAATTATGTACTGTGTATATTTCCAATGGTGAGAAATGTGTATGTTATATATTTAAAAAGGTTTTTATTAAAATTCAAAAGTTTTTCAGGTACATAGAAGTAATAAAAATTTTAAAATTATAACTACCTTGATGATTAAAACTTAATAATTTAGAAGATTATTTTATTTCACAGAAACAGTCGCAAAAACTGAAATGTTTTTTAATCATTAAAAAAGCTTTAAGAAAAAGCGCAAAAGCTAATATATATAATTTTTTTAATTTATTATTACGTTCATTGGGGATTGTTTAATAGACTGTAATATAAATCTTAATATTGGAATGTTTTTAAGTTTTACTTCGTAAACAATATTTTTAAAAACAAAAATAAGCAGCATTGATAAATTTAAAAGTTAAAAAAAAAAAAAAAGATTATGCGTTTTATTTTTATTTATTTATTCATTTATTGTATTAATATTGACAAAAATGTTCACAGTGTATTTTCATGCCGTTTTAATACTACATAAACGTTATAATATGAATTAAAGTTTTCAAGGTAAAAAATAATATGAAATGAAAGAAAGTTGTCAGTTAAAACAATTTAAAATTTAATTTTACGGAAAGATTATATATATATATATATATATATAGATAGATAGATAGATAGATAGATAGCAGTTAATTTTAAAACATTTGAGGAGATTACGAAATAAAGCTGCAGCTAAATTACTAATTATTTTTTTTAATAAGGACTTTATCTTTAAAAAAAAAAAAAAATCGTTTTACATATTCTAGTAAAATTATGCACGTTTATTAGGATTTTTTCCTCCAGTCTGTTTTAAAGCAATTGTTATAGAACATTTCATTTATTATGGAATACATCTAATCGCATTTCTTAATACTTTCTCACATTTAAAAAAATTCCGCGAACACTAGAAAAAATATAATCGTAGACTAACAGAAAGTCAGACGCTGTACATTATACTTTAAGATTTTTTTTTTTTCAAGTTAAAAGTCACAAACGTTTTCATTTAAAACATTTTTCGCTGGACAAAGCCAACATTAATCTTCTTTTATTACTAAAACTTAGAGAAATAATAATTTCGTGATGTTGGCTTCGACTAAATTTTTACTTTCGTTATAATAAAATATAATGAAAAAATGAGTCCAAAAGTTTAACCTCTAACAGGAAAAAAAAAAAAAAAAAAAAAATCTCAACTTGCTTATAGTCTCTGCGAAAATTCCAGGTGCATGTTCACAAGGGAGTAAAAGACCATAATATGGTTTTGACAGTAACACAACCAAATAAATGAAAGGTCGTTTTAGGAAGAAAGCGGACTAAAAGAACAATTAAGAGTGCCTGAAAGCTGGCTTTCTGCCAAACACGTGAAATCAGGCTTTTTAGATGGATTCCTACACCATCTGGCGTTTGAATTGCATGACAAAATGTATCAGTAGATTTCCCTGCTTAGATTTATCTATAAAGTATTTCAAGTGCTCAAAGAGCACTTAGATAGCCAAGAATGGGAGTTTCTGGTGTAATTTAATACTGATAGAGAATTATTTCAGGAAAACAATTTTCACAGTTAGCTGTTTTATATTCTAGGTTGTTAATTTGAAAGTTTAAGTGTGATGCTGATATAATAAGCCTATCTTCTTATCGAAGACGTTTGTATTTAGATAGTAATGGGTAGAATTAGAGTTATCACACCATAGTATAAGGAGAATGAGATAGCAGATTGATAAGAGGAATGAAAAATCGTTTCAAGTAAAATATGGCTGATTGAAAGCCTTCAGATTTTAATCGTTTTTATTTTGCCGTTTTACCTTTTAATAGTTGTTACAATAAGGTGATACATGAATTCTTTATCTTTATCTAATTTTGTCCACTGATTTTAAATCTAATGTTAAGCACGGAGAAGAGGAGATGATATATATATATATATATATATTAAATTCACGATCGTTTATAAAAGGAACTCACGACATTCAGACAGGCAACCATTTTACGTTTTTAGACTGGCAGTTTTTTCTTTTCTTTATGTTTGTTTCTTTTTCTTCCTTGTGTCAGGCTTTAACATTTAAAACGCTTAATACAAAAATTCTCACCATTTAAAAATAAATTTTAATTTTATTCGTTTATTTATTTTCGTGAGATATTTACGGACAAGAATTTTTCTGATAAAAATAAATATGAATGCTATATAATAATTATTGTCTTCGGTAAGAATTATAGGTTTAATGTCAATATATCAATAGTATATCAAGAAGATAGAAGTCGCATTTAATTATTTAGATTCTGTGTTCTAATTAACAAGGTTAGTTTTAATTTTAAAGAAAGACAAAAAAAAAAAAAATTAGAAACAATATAATTTATATATTGATTTTTTATTCTTTCATCTTGAAATAAATGAAGATTTTAAATATTTTTATTAGTAAATGAATATTCTTGTCATATCTATAAATGAAATCAACTAATATTATAAATCATCTTAAATAGTGTGGAATTTTAACAAAATATTTTTTTTTTTAATCTTAAATTTTATTTCTAAATAAATCAGTACAAGAACAAAAAAAAAAAAAGAAAGAAAGAGAGAGAGAGAATTAAAAAAAACAATTATCTCAAAAAAAAAAAAAAAAAAAAAAAAAAGTATTTTTTTTTTTTTTAAACTAGCGAATACATGCTTTCTATAAACGTATTACGATTACATTAAATAATATGTTAAAGAATCTAATAAATTATTATACATAATTTTAAAATGTATCTCACTAAAGAAGAAAATGGTTCTTACAATTGCTAAAAAATATTATAATATATATATATATATATATATATATATATATATATATACATAATATATATTTTAAAAATTGCTAAAATATGCACCTAAAAGACTGAATTTATTAAAATGTTAATATTTAACAGCAATAATAATACAACTGATAACAATACTGTGTAAAATACTTTTTATTTATCATTATTGCCTAGTTTTATCTGTACTGAGTGTGGGTGAAATATATTAGACAAGACTTCCCTCCCCCTTTTTTAAACTCTTTCTGCTGTAAAAAGAAATATATTTAATACTCGTAGATGCCTTACAGTGAGAAATTTAAACATTTTGAACGTAAATTAAGACATGAATTTTGAATTTGACATAGAATTAGAAGAATTTATAAATTTTCTTTTAATATAAAATAAATATATATAGTTTTAATAAAAAAACATCAATTTTTCTAAAGCTTGCATAAGTTTATCTGATTTGGTTGTTCATTTCCACAATATATTAATCATGATGGTATTTGTAGTTGCAATATTATTTTTCAGTATTTATTGTTTCATTCATATCTTACTGTTTTTATGATTTCTTCCACCACTGTTTACAAGCAATACATTTCTTTTTAAATTTATAGGCTCATTTTATTAGACAAATTGCTAAACAAAATTATTAGTAAAGTAAAATAAGTTCAGTGCAAACTTTGTAAGAGTGATAGAGGTCGTTCATGAATTTCACATTAAGAAGACATTTAAATTTCTCTTTTAAAATTATGCAAATTATACCCATTACAGTAAGGAAAAAAAAAAGATCCAATTCCAATCAGTTAGAGAAAATTTAAATAAATCATATTTCTACATTTAAATAAACCATTTGAATATATCATTTTTTAAACATATTATTTATATAGATCATATTTAGGGACACCTTGTTTAAAAGATCTTTATTATTATTATTATTATTATTATTATTATTATTATTATACTTTTACGCAATAATTCTCAGATATAGTAAATATATTCTCCAGTGTTGCTTTAGAGATATTTCGTTTAAAACAAAGGAGAATAATATAGATAATAAAAATAAATGAAAAGAAGAGCACTTAAGAATAAGAGTACACAATATTAATAATAAAGTAAATTTTTAAACTTCAGGCTACGTTGTAAATCATTTTTTGCCTTTTAGTATAATTTCTACTTTCGATATTTCTGGGTCTACAATTTTTGAATAAAAGAACAGATTGTTTATTATATAAACTTGTTTATGTTTGCTTTAGTGTAAAACTTATGCTATTGGAGGATGGATAAATGGGTAAAATAATTTATTGTGGATCTTTATTTGAAAAAGCTCACTAACATTAATATATATTTAATTATTTTTTTAGTATTTGAAAATGGTAGTTATTTTATAACAATTATTTCTAATACTTCAAAATAATAGTTATAAAATATCTTATTCTATTATGATACTTTTATGTAATAATAGTTGAAGAATACCTTTCTCATTGTTACTTTTGAAAAATCTCATTTAAAATAAGAAATAATAAAATGTAATTATAATTTCTACTTACGAATATTCTAGTTCTACAATTGTTGAATAAAAGAGCAGTTCGCGTAATTTTTATTGCAGACGTCTGATTGTACGAACTTGATTGTTCATTTTTGCTTCAACAATAAAATGAGTAATTGTTAAATGGCTTGAAATTTTCGTTGCTTTTTAATAAATGGATAAAATATTTTGTTGCGAGTGAATATATATATATATATTTTTTTTTTTTTAACTACATTAAAAAGTTATTTAACTTTTTAATAGTTACAAATATAGTTTAAACAAGTTTAATTCGAACTTTATTTATTCTGTTTTGAAAGATAATATATTTCTTCATTTATTTTTGTAAGGTTTGCTCTTTTTGGATTCTTAAATTTGTATTTTCCTGAATGGTAATTAAAACTGTTTAACAAAAGTAATATTTTTGGGCACTGTATATTTAAATTATCTTTTTATTATTATTATTATTATTATTATTTTTACGCTTGAGTTATATCACAGTTATTCAAAAAATGTTTGTAGCAGAAAAAAATAAAATAAAATAAATAAAAAATCTTAATCAGAAAAGGACAAGTACAAAGGGGGTATATTTTATTAAAGGAAGAGAACAATACTTAAGTTCACTATAATCATTTCTGCGACTATACTTGTTTAATATAAGAAATATTTTTAAGAAGATCTATTAAAATCTCCTTTTTCTATATTAAAGTGAAATTTTCTTTTTTTATAATTAAATTTCTCAATTAAAATTTCCTTTTTTAAATATATATATATATATATATTAACAGATCTTTAACAATAACAAGTTATTTTCTGCCTCTTCTAAAAGACAGTTATGATAAGACTTGAAAAATTTTTTCTAAATTATAAAATAACAGCAGTATTTTTCCTTTAAAAACAAGGAAAATAAATAAAGAGAAAGAAACAAATATCTATTTTATTTTATTTTATTTTATTTTTTTTTTTTTTACTTTAATTATTCTATAACAATTGTTTAAGTTAAATAGTAAAAAAAAAAAAATAAAAATAAATAAATAAATAAAATAAAAATGTGTCAAAATCTTAATAATTGTCGCAAAATCAAAGAAAAAAAAAAGAAATCGTAATAATTATGAGTACTTCTTTATCCAAAATCTGAAAATCTGAATACATAGTATTCTTTTATGTGTAATGTTTTAAGAAAAAATATTAAAAACGTAGCATTAAAATTAGTATTGAAAAAACTTTTTTTTTTTTTAATTTAATTCTCTGCAGTACTATTTTCTGTTACAACTGAATTTTCTGCAGCAATATTTTGAGTTACAAATGGAAACGAAATGTAAATCTTTAATTTTTCAATAATTTAAACTTCTTTTTCTCTTTTGTTTTGATAAAAAATGTTTTAAAGCAATGGTATTATAATTAACATTAAAAAAACGTTTTATTTATTTATTTATTAAGTGAATTATGTGTTGTAATATTTTGAGTTTCAAATGAAAACAAAATGAACATTTTTAATTAATTTTGCAACAATTAAGTATTATTTCTCTCTCTCTCTCTCTTTTGTTTTTCAATAATAATAATAATATAGTTGTCATGGTATTATTTTAAATTCTTAATAACTTTTATCATGATCTGTTTACGGGATTCTTCTAATTGTCGTGATAAATTAGTATACATATACATAAAAGAAGAAGAAGAAAGAAAGAAAAAATGTGTTTTCTCTTTCAGAGTGAATTTTGTACCGTCGTATTTTGAGTTACAACTAAAAACAAAATATACATAAAACTTTTTTTAACAATTAATTTTTTTCCCTTTACACAGCGTTAAACCCGAATCTACTTACTTTTCTTTTTTAATTTAATTGAAAATATGAGTTAAATTTTGTGAGAAATTATTCATTTGTTAGTAAAGTGGAAATTTAAATAATGACGATATTTGATAAATTTATTATATGATAGCTTTTTAAAAATGTGTAAAAACTACAATAATATAAGCAGTTGTGTCATATGCGTTAAACTATCATATCACATGCGTGATAGATATTAAAATATATTTCTTCTCTCATTGCTACTTAATCTGCGAGATATTAGAATGAAATGAAAAAAAAAAAAGAGAGAGAGAGAGAGAAGAAAACAATATAGATATTTATATGCTTTGTGCAGATTCTAAAGTTAGTATACCAGCTTCAAAATATAAAAGTTTTTTTGACAACTCATGATACTGCAGTATTATCCCAAAAATTTCCTTTTTATGCCTCTCTCTCCTTTCTAAAAGATTTATATATATATATATATATATATATATATATATAAATCCCAGCTTTACTTTATTAAAAGTTCGTTTGTCATTGAAGTGGAAATTTAAATAAAGACGATATTTGTTCAATTTATGATATTTAACAAGATTAAATATACAAATAGCATATGACAGCTTTTTAAAACTGTGTAAAAACTAAAACAATTTAAGGAGTTGTACAATATGCATAAAACTGTCATCTCGTAAGTATGATAAATATTTTAACATTTTTCTCCTTTCATTGCTACTTAATCTGCCAGTTATTAAAATGAAGATTAAATAGGGGAAAAAAAAAAAAAAAAAAAAACCTAACATTAAAGATAGAAATTTATATGTTTTATGTAGATTCTAAAGATAGTATACCAGCTTGGAAATATGAAAGTTGTCAGACAGCTCCATGACATTGCAATATTATCATCAGAAAGATCCTTTTTTATACCCCTCTCTTCTTTCCAAAGGATTTCTTATCTTAAGATGAATGTAACAAAATTGAAAGCCGGTACTTCAAGATATTAGTTATGGATACAACGTTCCTACAGGCTGGTAACTTGTTACACATAATAATACTTCCGCTATTTTATTGGAAGTGCAGATTTTATAGTAGATTATATGTTAAGATTTTATCTGCTAGAAATCTGCAGAAGCTGAACTGTGTACAAAATACGAAATTAAAATAAACCTGACAGTTAAAATGTGTCCGGCTAAAGAGCTAATAATGATGTTCTAGCGTTTATTCACAAGCGATATTTTACTTTTGTTAAGTCTTTTTTTTTTTTTTTTTTTTTTTTTTTTTTTGTTATTATTATTTTCTTTCAAACAAATCTATTACTATTCATAGTGTTGCATTTTCATTTTAAAGTTATAAACTGCAACATATATTAAGTTGGTAATAATATTTTTTATTAAAAATATAAGTAAATAAATAAATACAATGGTATACAGTTTCACTAATCTTAATGCATAATTTGATCTTGTTTCGAATAATTGAATTTTTCTTTATATGTTAATTATTTCAATATATACTTAAATAATTTATATTAGTGTTATCTAAATGAAAATTATTTAAATAGCACCAGAGTGAATTTTATCATTTTACACCCGACTAAAAAGTTTTGTAATCGTACGAAATACTTCAAATTAAGAAAATAAATAAATGATAAATAAATAAATAAATGACTTGCACAAAGCTCTATGTTTATGAGTTATAATTGTTAAAAATAAGATATTTACTGTTTAGCTCTCGTTAGATAATATTTGGTATTTAACAGAAACACGTATCTTCTTACAGTTTGCTTCACTAGTTTAAAATAGTAGGAAAGGTAAATTAAATGTGAAATTTCATATAACGGTATATATTTCACTTGATAATTGAAAAGATGTATTTTAAGACAATATTTCCGAGTATAAAAAGATTCTTCTAAATTGTGCAATTTTCTGCTGTAAATTGTAACTTAACTAAGAATACATTGAGGAAAAAAAAAAAAAAAAAAAAAAAGAAAGGACAGAAAGAAAGAAAGGACAGAAAGAAAGAAAAAGAAAAGGAAGATCTCTCGAATTCTTTCTCGAACTTAGCCCCTTCTAATGTGGACTGACTCTATTTGCAGGGAATTATTATTTTCTAAAAGCATTTATTGCATTTTATGTGCTTTATTGCACAATAAGCGTAAATTAACATAAAAATGCAAGTAATGAAATAATCCTTTTCAATAAATGTATTACTCGGGCTCTTTAATTTTAAATGAGTGACAAGTTGTAATATTACAGTGATGATTCTTTTCATACATATAGAACGATATTTAATAAAATATGGTAAAACTTTAACTAGAGTCAGAGTGAAGTAATCATACGCTGAATTTTCTCATAATCATTTTCTAAAGCAAAAGTTTTGGGCCCGACGACCTGGTACCAGGCGCTAAGACAAATGGGTGCATGAAATAGTTCGTTTTCTCTAAGTAACTGTGATTTATTGACATAAAAAATAAAATAAGAAACAATAGATGCTTAATTTTATGATAGTCGGAAAATTAATTAATATTTTTACCTATTTAAATTATTTAAAATGTACTGAAATGATAATATACAATGAAAAGTGTATTATTTAATAAACTATTCGGTTAAACATTTCCAATTTAATCGCTTAAATATACGTTTAAAAGTTTTTTTACAAATTAGAATTTTAATATTATAATAAAATAAAACTTATTTAAGATGTTGTTTGTTACATTATTTACATTATTTTACCCCTGGCATTCAGTTATATAAGTACATTAAATTTTATTATTCATATTAGGACTGGTATCACACAAATTTTGCAAATTACGTTTAACATTTATTAATTTTAATTTTTTTTATTTTTTAGAAATATTAAGATACTTTGTTTAGAGAAGACTTAAATGTTCTTAAAAGAATTTTTAGGGCGTTTACATCTAAATAACTTCAAATATTTCAATTATAAGAAATCATCTAACCGCCCACACTCTTCAATTTTTATCTTTAATTTAATGTCTTTAACAAATAAATGGAGAATAAATTTACCTAGACTGGCGACTGTAACATGATTTTAACACAGTTAAATAATTCACGATCGCAGATTAATATATACATATATTACTAAAATCTGGCAAAGTAAAAAAATATATATACGTGTTTTATCTTATTTACTTACGTTTTCTTAACTCCATATATAGTTGCATGTCCAATAATTTTAGAAACATTTGCATAAATATGATTATTGTAATTATGAATCAGAGAAGGTAAAAACTGAAGTGTTTTAACTCTTAATTTTAATTATGCGACTGAAAAGTTCGTCTTATTTTAATATCCCTGTTAACATTTTTTGAGAATTAAAGTTTAACTTTACCACGTAATTATAATAGTAGAATAATTACCACTTACATTGGCCTTTGAACTTTGGTTATGACTAAATCGAATAAATCGGAATCATTGATTGTACCTTAGTATTGGAAAACATTTCGAAAAATTCTAATAATATCCACTTACCTTTGACTTGTGTCCCATTATTTTGGATTTTTGGAGCTACTAATGGAAGATTCTGCTTTTTGGGGACCAAGAGACCATTAGATGGATTTGGAATCAGGCCGAGACCAGCCGCTGAGGGCGTGAATGCTGTGTGGATCACCGGTGGCCCATGGCTGGGTTTGGCTACTCTAAGAGGAGTTAGTTGAACAGGTGATGGTGTATCACCTCTGGTTTTTTCTGAACAAGACAAGTTCAGAGGTTGTTCAATTACCATCTTAGATTCTGTGAGATCCTCTCCTGCAGAGTTTATTGAAGGACTGTAGCTGGAACAACTACTGCTGTTACTGCTACTGTTGTGGAAATTTTGATGAGGTTGCAGATGATGACTGGAATAATGTCCTGTGCCATTTACAATGGTCTGCGAAGTAATGGGAAGTGGTGAAGCTGATGATTGCAAAGCCATAGTACCAGTGACATGGGCAGGTTGTAATGGTGAAGAACTTTCTCTGATGCCCAAAATGTCTATAATGAAATGAGGGGTTAATTGTTTAGGAGGATTGGCATAAACATGAGGATGCCATGTTCTCACAGGTGTCACCTTAGAAGCAGAAAAAGGTGATTTATTTCCTGGATCGTGGTGCATGTTATGCGTGCTATTTTAAAAACACCTTAAAAGCACGTTAATTCAAACTTCATGAAATAAAACTATGATTTCCACTGACAACATTGATATCAACATCATATATGAAAATTAATTAAGAATTTTTCAAATCTCATAAAAGTATTTAGTATTTACAACAATATATGGAGTTTTTTTTTTTTTTTTTTTTTTCTAATTAGTCACTTTTCGATTTTTAATTTTTATTTTTCTCATTAAATTCTTATAAATCATTACTTGACAAACGCACTTTTCGTTCTTTGAAATAGTACAGCAAAGTTTCTCTAAATTATATGATTTGATAAATTCAGCAAGTTATTATTTAAAAAAAAAATTCCTTATTGAAATATATATATAAATATATTCATAATTCTAATAAGATTTTTTTTATATATATATTATGTTTTTAATAGTTTTTTGATAAATATTTATAATTTTTCAAAAAACGCTATAAACTGTTCCTATACTGAAGTGTTTCTTTAAAAATATTTTTTCACATGCTAATAAAATTACTAAATAAAAGTTCGGAAGTTGACAGAAAAAAAAATATTATTAAACTTTCCGAGCAACTATTCAAAACAAAGAAGCGCGAAGCATGCTTTCAGACGGAATTCAAAGAGAACGATTTAAATTCTCTACTCCACACTCTACTTCACGTCTTATCACTTCGGATGCAATCCGAACTACTTACTCTCTACAAGATCTAAACGACTTGAGCGCTCACCGGTGGTACATGGCTGCCAGGTTAGGCGATTAATCGCTCGATTGCTCCAATATCAATTCAGCCAAATTATAGAACCACAAAATTTCGAATCACGATTAAAGGATAGGAGAATATTAAGTGTGGCAACGTGTTGACGGGTAATTTTCTGATGCAGGGAATGGTTTAACTTTTTTGTGGTTCAGTTAACTTGGGTAGGTGGATTCATTTTGAAATAGCTTGCGGTTTAAAGTGATGTGGTGCAGTATATATTGTTTTTTAAGCAAAAATGTAAGGAATTGTTCTAACATGGTTTGAAAAATACTTTATAAAGCTATATACTCGAAAATAAATTGGTATAATTTAATTAATTAATAACAGTTTCTAATTTTTCAGGACGTATTATTTATTTAAAATTTTTAAATGTAAAAAAAAAAAAAAAAAAAAAAAAAAAAATTAACGTAAAAATATATGTATTTAATACAATTACAATAAATAAATAAATAAATAAATAAATAAAAACACTAAGAAGAACATTTAAAATTGTATTTTAACGTGATATTTACATACCTGCAAAAGACCAATTTAGCAACATGTTTATTTTATCGTATTATATTATTATTTTTAGTTTATGATTACCAACTGTATTTAATTATTCTACTATCCACAAAAAAAAAAAAAAGAAAGAAAAAGAAAAAAGAAAGAAAGAAAGAAAGAAAAAGTAAATAAATAAATACATAAATAAATAAAATATTCTAATTTTTTTTTCTATTTATTTTGTAAGAATTTAAAAACTTAATTAACTTCTGTCTACTGTAATAAACGAATCAAATTTGCATAACATGTGACTCAATTTTGTATTACGTGTAATTTTTATTTAAATCTTTAAAATGAAAAGACCTAAAAAATTTTACCGAAAATTTTATATATCAGTTTATTGTAATAAACGTTAATGCAATTGAAAATAAGGACCCCCTCCTCTCTCTCTCTAGGAATAATTAATGATATATTATTGCTCAAAATATTATAAAAACATTATTGCAAACAATATCATTTGAAAATATTAATTATGTCAAAAAGGACTGTTCCATTATCCTTTCGAAAAAAGATCCTTTTATCGAAAAAATCTTTTATACCATTAAAAAAAAAAAAAAAAAAAAAGACTTCCAAATGATATTATACGCAAATATATATATTTTTTCATTTTCAACTTTAAATCTTTTTGTTAACCATGTATATTATTATTATTATTATTTATAAAGTTTTAAACATCGTGAGAGATTTTTTCAATCTACACTTTCCATATTAAGTTAATACTAATGATGAATTTTATTTTCAGCAATAATAAATCAAATATTATTATTGAAAATGTATTCAAATTAAAAAAAAAAAAAAAGAAAGAAAGAAGAAGAAAAGGGAAAACAGAATAAATAAATAAATAAAACGAAAGAATGTAGAACACTTCCCCCCTAAACTTTCTTCTTTACATTTTTATGGGGTTTTTTTTTATGTTTTTTTTTTTTTTTTTTTTTCAGCTTCAAAATTCTTTGTTAACATGCATATGAAATGTTTTTTCTTGGAATTTAAAATGCCATTGATTTAATAATGATTTATTGAGTTATATGAACACTAATTTAATTTCAAATTTTGCATTAACTATTAACTAAATGTTCAGAGACAAAAAAGGAGATATTTTCAAACAGTGAAACTAAGTAAAAAAAATGCTTGTCTTTCATTTCAAAGAAAAAGAATAGAAAAGAATGAAAGTAAGAAAAATTAAGTCTTTTAACACTTTTTTTTTTTTTTTTTCTAGAACTTGATGTTTTTTGTTTGACTCAAAAAGCCTTTTTCAACCTCTTAAAAGATATTTAAGTAAATTGTCACATTATTTTAACCTTCAATTGGTAATTAGTATAAATAATAAATATATCAGATTTTGAATAAATGATTATAGAAAAACTATAAGTTTCTTTAGAAAGAAAAAAAAACGTCAGACATAGTTGTTGAAAATACATTATTTAAATTAGAAAAAAAAAAAAGAGAGAGAGAGAGAGAGAGAGAGGGAGAGAGGGGGAAAAAAAAGAGACATCTTTTAATAAAAGAAAACAAACCAAATTATTTTCTCCTCGATTACACGTTATTTCTTTCAACTCCGAAAACTTCTTTTTTTTTTTTTTTTTTTTTTTTTTTTTCAGCAACGTACATAATTTTTTTTATTTTCTAATTTTATCGAAATTTAAAATCGAATGAAACATTGTTTTAATCTTCAATTGTTCAAACATTATTTAAATTTCAGTCTTATATCTAATCTTGAGCAAATGTTTAGAAGCAGAGTATCTGTTTTTTAACTAACGTCACAGAATCGAAAGTGCTACTTACTTATCTTTTCAAAAGTTCCGAAAAAAGATTATATACTTACAGAAAATTTTACGATAAAATAGCATTGTTAAAAAATATGCTACACAATTTGATACGTTTAAAAAATAACTTTCATTAAAATTATATATGAGTAAAAATACTTTGTTCTTTTATAGTAAAAATATTTCGTTAGTTTAACATACGTATCTTTAGAATAGTTTTAGCATAAAAATGTAACACTAATGAATTGCACTTTTCCTAATTCACTTTGTAAAGGAGAATGTTGAGAATTGATGTGAATTAATGAAACAGTTTTTAACTCAACAATCAAATCGAAAAATCATCGTTTTTAGGGTAAAAAAAAAAAAAAAAACTAATAATTGATCATTTGTAAAAATCCATTTGCGTTTTTTTATAATGTTAAATTTGCAGATAATTTGCACTCGTGAATTATTTTTAAAAAGTCATCTTAGATTATATATTTTATTATAAAGAAGACAAATCAATGTTATAACATTATTGTTTTTAACATTATTTTAAAACTAATATAATGCAATTTATACATCGAATTGTAAATAATTCTCTGTGAAAGAACCAATTCTTGTTATTACTTACAAACTTTGAATAAACACCATAAAATGCAATAAACACGCAACAATTGTTTCGGGTCGAAAAAACACACGACCCTTCATCAGGCGAATAAAGTAAGCACGAGTGCTGCAGTCAAAGCGGTTTGACTGCAGCACTCGTGCTTACTTTATTCGCCTGATGAAGGGTCGTGTGTTTTTTCGACCCGAAACAATTGTTGCGTGTTTATTGCATTTTATGGTGTTTATTCAAAGTTTGTAAGTAATAATGTTTACAACGCCAGTTTTGTGGTGCATTTTTATTCAATTCTTGTTAAATTACTTATGGTCTATCTTTTTAAATTATTTCTTCCTAAATCGTTTAATGTCATGTTAGAGAATATTTAGATAACAGTAAGTCTTATTTTAGGAAAGGATGTTTAGAAGAAAATATAAGGTTTGTCATTCGTGTAGTAATATTGATGTCATTCATGTAGTAACATTGAAGCCACCTTTAATAAATAGGAGACCTTTCTCTGTATTGTTTATTGGCACTACACTATATAGGACTAAAATATACTGGTCATTTATACTTTTTTTTTCGAGAAATTATACTGAGATTATAAATACGGAATAGAAAAGTAGTAGGTAATTGAACTTTTTACATAAAATAATAATAATAATAATAATAATAATAAATTTTTTTACTATTTTTGAAGTAGTTTCTTTTACCTTTTATTTGGAGACCTGTTAAATTTATTACAGAAACTGACGTCCCTTTAAAGAAGATGCAATTTTTATAATAGCAAGCAATATTATTTATAAATCTCTTGCTGTTAGCATTATATTTCCCTAAATAAGTATATTTTAAATTAAGTTTAAAACAATACAATAAACTATAAGATGATTTTGCTGCAGTATAGAAATATTAAGCAGTCAACACATGATAAATTTTAGGGTAAAATAAGTAGAGAAATTAATGTACTTTTTAGAGAAATAATTATACTTTTTTTTTTTTTTAAAGAAACAAATATGGTGATCACATTATTAGATTTTTTTTTTTTTGTCACTTTTTCGATTTTCTAAATAAACACTTGTTGAAATGACCAGGAACTTCACACGTGTAAAGAACATCTAAAAATTTGTAGTTTCCAATATCGATTTAGTCATGAGTGCAATAAGGGGACCAACCACAAATTGAAGAAGAGCGAAAATATTTTGGATCACCATTATCATTAAAAGCTGTAAATGATTTGCAACTTTAATACATTATTGCACATACTATGTACAATTTTTTTTATGTTTTGGTGCAGGAACTGTGCAATTATTTAGGCGGATATATATATATATATATATTTTTTTTTAATTATAATTTTTTTGACAAGTTCTTTGCTTATAACTAGAAAATATTTCCATAAAATTTTACAAAATTTGCAGAAAAAATGAATAAACATTAGAGAAACAGTATTCTGAAACATAAAATTCGCTCATGTAATATTCGTTGAGATATAATCTTTTTTAGTAAATATTTTTTTACTGCGCATGCGCGAAAGATAGAAAAAATTTCATTAAATAGATTGAAAGCTAGATATATTGAGCAACTTTTGTCAAAAGCTCATTTGAATGGAGTAAAAAATAAGCAAATTGTCGGCAAAAGAACGAGCTAGATTTTAGATATTTTCCAGAGTTGAAATTTCGTAAAGGGGTTTTTTACATGCTGCATATTTAATTTGAAGATCCAATTATTTCAACAACATTGCCAAAGTTCTCTTTTGTGAAAAACCCTTTATAGGCTTGTAACTTTAACATATTTTTATATCTTTAGTAAGATTTGTGAGTTCATATGGGGGTTTATACATGCCTACGCGGCATGTGTAAAACCCCTTATGAGATTTCAACTTTGGGAAATATCTAAAATCTAGGTCGTTCTTTTGTTGACAATTTGTTTAATTTTTACTCTTTTGAAATGAACTTTTCACGAAAGTTACTCAATATATTTAGCTTTCAACCTATGTAATAAAAATTGTTTTATCTTTCGCACATGCGCAGTAAAATGATATTTACTAAAAATGCTCATATCTCGGCGAATATTACACATGTGAATTTCATGTTCCAGAATAATGCTTCTCTAATATTTTGTCAATTTTTCAGCAAGTTTTGTGAAATTTTATGGAAATCCGTTCCAGTTATAAGCAAAAAACTTGTCAACAAAATTATTAATTTTTCAAAAAAATTATATTTGCCTAAATAATTGTGCCCCGCATGGAAACATACAAATATTGTACATAGTGTGTGCAACAACGTATTAAAGTTACAAGTCATTTGTTGCTTTTTTGTAATACAGGGTGATCCAAAGTATTTTTGCTCTTCTTCAGTTTGTAGTTGGTCCCCTAATTGCACTCTGGACTAATCAATAGAGTAAAATATGACTTTTTAAATGTTATTTGCATGCAAGTTTCAGGCCATTTCGTTTAATATTTTTTTAGATAATCGGAAACATGCCAAAATAGAAAAAATTTCTAATAATTTGATCACCCACTGTATATATATATATATATATATATATTAAACGTAGTGAAACAAAGAATAACAGAAGATTTAATGCCACCGAATACCACAATGACCAATAAAAATTAATTTTTAGTTAAATTAAATAACGTATGAAGATTTTAGTTTAAAATGAAAATAGTTAAGATTACTAGCTCTAACGAATTATTTAAATTATTCACAACAAACTTACCGTAACATTATTCATCGATTATTATCTTCAAATCAAAATCAGATAGTTTATGATTAAACGAAAGGTATCCAAGATTCAACAAATAAAAATAAAAATAAAATAAAGTGAATAAACAATGAGAAAATCATATCAAAAGGACTAATTAAACACATTTTAAAACCAATAATTGGGGAAAAAACTCAAAACTGTAGAGATTTCTCTTCAATTATATATATATATATATAAATATATGCTATAATCTGCTATATATATATATATATATATATATATATATATAGCAGATGTATGATAATTAAAACCATTACTTAGTGTTGCGCTGCAATTATTATTGTTGCGTTCATAGTTTATATACCTCAAATTTTATAAAAAAAAATAAATAAAAAAATACAGCGTGTTTTTCTAAATTTTAAGAAATAGTGAATAATTATTTTAAAAAGATTAATTTCAATCTTTACTGGCCTATCTGATAGAGGATTAGTTCAGGCTCTGGCTTTCAATTCCCAAACACCGGGTTCAATTCTTGGTTCAATCATAGATGATTGTAGTAGAAGGTCGGGATGATGAAAGTCCTGGTCTAGTGAGTCTCAATGAGCAAAAGTTTATTGTTCAGCAAGAACTCAAACTCAAACCAAATCCTCATGGAAGATATCATTAATATTAAAGTTAAATATGCAATGAAAGTAACTTTTTTTTTTTTTTTTTTTCTCGTTCCTTAAAGTATGTAACATTCAACGCACATGTGCCACTTATACTTTTCTCTTATACTAATAATGAAATTACATTTATTTAAATATATATATATATATATATATATAAGTCTAAAAAATATTTAAAATACCAAAATACCTAATACTCAGTAAATAATTATAAATGCTGATCCATTATTAAATAAGATATTAAACTCTGAAAATGCTCCATAATGATCCACAGATATCTTCAATAGTATTTACTTATGCATAAAAAAATATTTACATTTACATGAAGGCATTTTAAACTTATTAATAATTTGTTAGAATATAGGCAAAACAATCCAATACAATTTTCTAATTACGGAATTTTCAGGTTGCTTGCTTTCGAGATTTTGCAACTTCGTATAGGTAATTTATTTTTAGGAATATAAATCATTCGAAATCTCTGAATTGTAATCCCTAATAAAGTAGCTTGCTTTTATTATTATTGAAACAGTCATAGTAAGAAAAGTTTGTGTGTATGAAAACACAAATTCTCTCTTAACCATTTGATTGAGAATTTTTATTTAAAGAGAAATTTTTTTTTCATAGAACAGTCAGCAGTACACAATCATAGTATTTTAATAAAAACTGTCTAACGGGTAAAACTAAAGGGGGAGGAATACAAAACCACATTTTCAAAAATAAAATTGTAATTATTAAATAATGATTGGTTTTAATTTTCCATTTAGTACATATGTTAGCTAAGTTAAAAGAAAAATTGGATCTGTTAATTGCAAGCACATAATGAGTTTATTACAAAAATCAAAAATTTTAAAAGGAACTTTTGTTTTCAAAACGAACTTTAAACCCCTTAAACCGAGCATTAAAAAAAGAGGTTTACAAAAAAATTAAAAATACTTTTTTGAATATTTTTTCTTTTTTCCAATTAGCTAGATGGAAGTGCAGGCGATAAAATGAGCTACCAAGTAGCTCTAAAAGCGGAAAGCATGGTAATCGAGAAAATTTTTAACAGTTTATTCTCGAAAGTTGTCATTATACTAGCTTTTTAAATTACCAATTTTTGAATCAATCTATCTAATCATGCGAAAATTCTTGAATATATCACATAAGAGATTTGAACGGATAAATCTTATAACTTCATGTGTAAGGAAAAACTAAAGTATAACCGAACGCAAGATCGGATATCCATTTCAACTTATTAAAAAAAGTGAAAAAAATGGATAGAGGGAGAGTGAAAGAAATCGTAGTCGTTTTCTAAATCGAGAGAGGACGCGACGAAAGGAAATAAATATTGATACCCTTCTAGATTATAAAGTTTGTATGATGACCGAATGTATATATATATATATAAAGAAATATTTGTACTAAAGAAATTAGGATTTGAAAATTATTTTTTCTATAGAAGTAAGTGCTTTCTTAGAAATCTAACGACAAAATAAGTTATACGGAATCTTTTTAATGCAAAAAATGTACGAAAACGCTGTCTGAAAGGTGAATTTTTCTTTATCACTGTATTTTATTAGATATATTCATATGAAGTCACTTTTTTTTTTCGCTTTTTTATTCTTGCTAAGAAAAGTGTTTTTCTTTGTGCAAACATATATCGTTAAAGACAGACAAATTTCTTCATATAAAGAAAGTTACAATCTATAATTTGCTCAGACAAGAAAACTATAAAACAATTAAAAAAGAAAAGAAAATCATTTTCAGCTATTATGCTTCTATATTAGAAATTTATTTAAGGTCTAAATAAAATAGATGAGATGCCATAACATGAGTGGGTTTAACGTCAAACTGTAGCTACAGATTGGGCAATTAGCGATGGTCTGGGAATCACCCCGAAGAATGGTCCAGAGACATGCTATCGCAATTTTGATTGTTACACTGCTCTGAAAAAAAAAAAAAAAAAAAATTCGAGTTCTGATACCATTCTTGCTGATTTTTACGTAAAATGACCTCCTGAATCCGAATATGACTCCCATTTTGAACAGTCACCAACCGTTTTCTAGAAACACTATCCCCTCAATCAATTTTTTTCCCCTTTCGATAATTTTATGACCATGAATTTGATTTGGAGACTGAAAAAAATTAATTTAACACCTAAAAACTAAAAAAATATAAAGTTTAAAATATAACATTATTAACAGATTGAAAAAATATAAGATATGTAATACATAATTTCAGCGGCAAAGCCCCCCTCCCCCCCCCCCCCCCCAAAAAAAAAAAAAAAAAAAAAAAAAAAACTTGTCGCAAATGTCCATGTTTTACGATTTTCCAACTCTGTAGCCCCTCAGGAGATATTTAACGGCTAAAATAATCCTCTTCTTCCTAAAAATCAGATTTATAGCCATAAAATCACCGAAAAATGATAAAGGTAGGGGGCTGCTCCTAAAACGGTTGGTGATAGGGCAAAATGGGCGTCATATTCTGATTCAGGAGGTCATTTTACATAAGAATATGCTGAAATGGTTCAGAATCAATTTTCATGCCGAGCAGTGTTGCCTTTCCTTGGCAACCCCAGAGGTTGCCAAGGTTAATTAACGAGCATGAGAAACATTACGACCACGACAGATTTTACATGCACCAGCCACCATCAACGTACTCGCCCGTCTTCAGCCATCTCGAGTATCGAACCTGCATTCTTCCACTTACGAATTCTGCGCTCTACCAACCCAGCTGCCGGGGCCTCCAATGAATAAAAGAATAATAATATACATAAAAATTTATACATTTCGTAAGACGATGCATGGAGTTATTTATATTTTAAATTTTCTTAAAATCCCAAAGATATAGTTGCCAAATTCCACGAATTTTGAATAACCCTACTTTAAAACTTTTTTTAAAAATCTTTTTTAGTTGAAAAATTTCAGTCTTTAAATAAATTAAATTTTTTTTCTCAATAAATAGCGATATTTAAATGACGTAAAAGGTGGCAACTGTGCAAACAGTGCGTCAAAATGTAGAACTGATCAGCGGAAAACCATATTTTTTATTATCAGTTCATATTATTCTTAAAATACAAACGAAAAGGAGAAGAAGGTTGAATATGGTTTAGAAGCATAACATGAAAAAAACAATACTTACATTTACATAGATGTAATAATATAAATAATTTTCTATGATGTTCAAAACAGCAAAGCCCTTTAAAAATATCATTTTGGTCCTTTAAAAATATTATTAAAGACCTTTAAAAATATTAATAAAAAAGGTCCTTGTAATCAGATTTTTTATTTGAAAATGTTATGAAGGAAAAAATCTGCTTTAGAAAGTGAAATTTTCTGTCACCATTATGAGACATTTTTAAACGAAAATGTACAGAATTTAGAAAGACCTAAATCAAAATGATAAAAATTGGGAAAAACTCGCAAAAATTGTTTAAAACTGGTGTAATTCAGTATTTCAACTTAATTTTTTTTTCCATTTTATCGTTTTTTCTAATAAATCATTTTATATATTATATTTAAATACTTTTTTTTTAGGTATATTTTGCTGCAAAGTTACACGATTCATTTAAAGTTTAAGTCACTTTCAAGACGCCTATTTTGAGTTATTATTATTATTATTATTATTATTATTATTACTTCTTAAGTAATAGTTTTTTTTTTTTTTTCTTTTTTACTTTAGTATTTGGTTTAGAAAAAAAAAAAAAAAAGCTTAAAATGAATAGAAATTAGGCAAATAACTTTGAATTTCCTGTATGATTCTACCTCAGTTATTGCATTTCATACAGGCAAACATTTCTAAAACTTTTTGTGTCCAAGAAAAGATTACCTAATCGATAAATGTCAACCCCGACAATTTAATTATGGCTTATAGATAATGATAAATTTCCAGTTTCAGTTCCTACAACTGAAAATTTTATATACAGAATGAAAAAAGAAGCTATATATATATATATATATATATATATATATATATATATATATAATTATTTTGATTAAAATGGAAAGAATGAGAATGAAGAATAGACAGTCAAATAAATCACCACAGCTGCACACATATGCTAACAAAGTAACTATGTATTTAACTTAAATTTATTTAATTTTAGAAGATTAGTTACATTAACTTTAAAATTTATTAGATTACATTACCTGTAGAAGACATTAAAAAGGACCGTGCAATGTAATGCTGTATAAAAGAAGGAATAGTAAAGAATAGTATTATAAGGGGGGGGGTCGATTTTATATTAATGAAATGAACCATTTAAGTTGAGATTAGCAAAAGATTTTCAAACTATAGCAAAATAATAAGATTGAATTTTAAATAAAAAGCTCAAAATGCGATAGGACATCTTCAGGAGCTATTCCTAAAGCATTGGCGCGAAAAATGCAGGTTTTCTGTTTCTGGTAAGCAATTTTAAGCAAAATGCCAAAAGATAGCTCAAACCCACATGAAAATATTACCGTGAAATGAAACAAATGAAATCAAGACAGATTACATTCTGAAATTTTATAAAAGAAATATTCACCAGAATAAAAAATTTAAATCGAAACGCAAGTAAAAAGGGGCGACGTAGTTGTAAAAATGGCATTTACGAAGTTGAGTTATAGTGGGCAAGTTTGACAGTTAAAAATAATGTAAAATAATTAAAAATTAAAAGTCAACTAACTTAAAAAAATATATATCCAATTATCTAAAACATATTTAATTTTTAATTTTTAATTTTTAATGTTTAAATGATTAATTTTTCAGTGCAAGGAGATTTATTCAACTTAATTAATTTTAATTATGTAATTATATCATTAACTGTTAAACGTTCTAAATATTTAAAGATTACATAGTACTGCCATCTATATTTCATTTTTAAATTTAAAATATCTTAAATAATCTGACCTGTTTTACTTATAGTGAAACCAACTTTTATTAAAGTGAAAAAATCTGAAAGAAATGCTTTGCCATGAATTCAAAAACAAATGTGCGTTTAGACTTAACTAGATGGTTAATTTTAATTAAAATTTTAAGAGTTTAGTAGTAAATTATTTATTTATTTATTTTTATTTATTTTTATTTTATTTTTTTAATTTATCTGATGCAAGACTTTTTTTCCTTCAATTAATTTTCTTCTCAATAGTTTTATGTAATTTTTTCGATTTACTTTTATTAATGTTTTTTTTTTTTTTTTTTTTTTTTTGAGAATCCTTTTAACTGAATTCAAATAGGTATTTTGCATGTAATCTTTGCTTTTTTTTTTTTTTTTAATTTGTAATTGATCCAAAAATTTAACAATTTTAAAACAAGCTTACAATTTGTGAATAATATTAAATGCAGTCATCCTTCCGTCATTATATATATATATATATATATATATATATATATATATATATTTAATTCAATAACCCACCCAAACAATCAACCTACAACGCCACCCAATCTCCTTAATCAAACATCTGTCCACCCATCCTCCACCTTTTTTATTGTCTTTTATATATATAAAAAGAAAATTTTTAAACATTTTTCTATAGATATGCGGGAAATCCTATAATCATTCATCAAGTGTTTGAACGCTTATTTTTTAAGAGAATGATTTTTTTTTCTAGTAAAAGAATGTAATTCAAAACAATTTCAAAAAGCCTAAATATCAAATCTTTAAAAAATAATTTATAAAAGAGTCTAAAATATTTTTAAAAATTTTATCTGTGTTTCACACAATTATAATAACTACACTTAAGATAACTGTAATTATAACTATAATTATAACTATAACTATAATTATAACTATAATTATAACTATAACTATAATTCTAACTATAATTCTAACTATAACTATACTTAAGATTAAAAAAAAAAATCTTACATAGAATTGATTTTTATTGCTGTTGATCGATATTTTAATTCTGCCATTCCAAATATTTAAAAATGGTAATTCCAAAAACAATTCCACGGTAATTCCAAAAAAAGAAAATCTCTGTTTACAACAGTTTAACGTAATTTTAATCTGAATGATTTTTGTTTCTTTGTTTAATCTGAATGATTTTTGTTTCTGATGTTAATTTCGATGTTCATCTCAAACGTGAACTTAAAATGCAAAAATCGATATGTACAACATGAATTAGATTCACAATTTAAAAAATTAAAATTTAAGATACTCCATATTTCCGGCATTCATTGTATCTCTTACCTTTGGGCCTAACTTGGACTAACTAATTTTAAGCTAACTTGGACTGTTTTCTTATCTTTTGGCCTAACTTTCAACTTTTCATTAAACTCCCGTTAACTGTATGCTTTCACTGAATTTCCCGTACGCTATCTGGTTGAAATTTTTATCTTTTCACCTCGATAAAATATAAATTGAAATATGATTTGAAACTGTAAATGCATTTTAAAATGGATTTCGATAATTAAACAAAGACTCTGTTAAATGTAATAATATAAGGCTAAAACCACTGAATTTTATTTCTAACTTACTGACGTATTTGGAAACCTAGAAATACAAATTTCCTTCGGAATAATTTGCATTTCTAAAATGGAAGCAATTATAATTTTTATTCGTACCTAAATGATAGGCTTTTTTTTTTTTTTTTTTTTTACATTTTTACTCATACTTCAACGTTTAATAATTAGACTAAAAAAAAAAAAAAAAAAAAAAAAAAGTAACATGCTAAATTTTATGACAGCCAAGAAATACATTTTTTTTATTAGTAAATTTTTAATAATTACATTTGTAATTAAAACCTAATAGCAAATAATCAGCTTAATCAAAATTATGTATGTGTGTTATGATCAGGATTTTACAAAGCATCATAAAGAATGAAAAGTAATTACATAAATGTAATATTTTCTAACTAATAACATTTTTTTTAGTTTATTTTTTAAACTTCTTTTTTTTTTTTTTTTTTTTTTTTTTTTTTTTTATTAAATTGACACTTTCTGGTACATTTTCAAGGTTTTAAGAGAAAACGTTTGAAAGAAAACAATATAATTTAAATACCGATTATCAAAGTATTTATTATTATTACTATTATTATTATTATTATTATTACAGTCTGACTTCGTTAACGTGAAAACGCTTAACTTGAATTACTTTTAACATGCACTGTTTTCACAAACCCCGCCAAAAGAAAGATTAGTTTCTGAGTTACTGATAGCATGAACTACTGATAACATGAACGAATTTTTTATTCCCCTTGGGATTCACGTTAACGAGGTTCTATTATATTAGTGAAATTTAACAATATTCAAACAATATAATTTATATGTACAAATTACATTAAAGGTATATTACGTTTCTTTATTGTATTAAAAATATTTTTATTTGAAATAAAAATTTTCATTAGTGATTTTTCTTTTCAAATAATCATTGTTTGACGATTAAATAATTTTTCCAAATTTATTCATTTAAAAACTAATTTTAAATATTAGTCACCTTAAAGACACATTATATAAAGTGATCTTGCACTAAAGTGCTTAAACTTTCATTGTTTTGTTAACCTGTATGTTTAGAATTGTGTCTATTCTTCTTTTGTAGTTCTTTTTTTCCAAAAGTATATTGTTGTAAAAATTGTCTTTTACTGATATAATGTTGAACAATGGGGCGTTAGAGAATGCCCGTTACAGAAAAGGAATCTTTTCTAAGTTGATAAATTATCGGCTATTATTTTCTTTAGTTTATTCATTTACGCAACAATTTTATAAAAAGTATTTTAAACCTATAAAGTTTATTATTGTTTCATTATCATAACGATATCAAGTTTTATTTAACAGTCAGGTTTTATTTATTTTGGAATTTATTTAATTTATTTCGGAAGGACTGAAAATGCTAAACTTTTTGGTTAATATTAACATATTTTTATATTACTGGATGACATTTTAAAAATCTTAAAATAAATAAATAAATAAATAAATAAACATAAGTAAACAAATAAATAAAATACTTGTTTATTCTATTCGATATTGGATTTAAAATGTCAGAAAAAGTTTAGTTAGATAAAAAAAATATTTCCAAAGAGTTATATTTTTTAGATAATTAAAGCATGGACGAGTAAAAATTACAAAACTTAGCATGTTGTTTCTACAAAACTATTAAGAACTTTTAAATTGTGAAATTTTGAGCGCAATTTAAATATTAGAATAAAATACGATTCTTAATGTACAAATTGCAATATTTTCAATGCAAAATATCATTTTTGAAAAGTTTGAAAAAGAAAATAATTTAAAATTTTCATCGATAACTATTCAACAATTGAACTAAATCTTAAAAAATATGCAGTAGCCGGCCCAAAAGAATAGATAAATAAAATAAGTAATAAGTAAGAAACACGATTTTCATTTTTAAGAGATGTTTAATCCTACTTTTTTACCATGTTTTCTCGATTCTTGTTTGTTTGTTTGTCCAGTACAAATCTTGCAATCGATTTTTAACTAACTTCCCGAGGAGCTAGACATTTGAAACTTTCAGGATAGCTCAGAACACTGGGAAATTTTTTTAAAAATACTTTTAGCCAACTGTTTCGAATTCCTGCTGCCTTCGACAGCGTTACCAGTACAAAGCATGCAATCAATTTTTAAATAACTTCCCGACTATCTAGACATTTGAATCTTTCAGGATAGCTTAAAACATGGTAACAATACATTTTTTTAATATTTTTAGTCAACCGTTTCAGGTCCCTACTGCCTTCGGCAGCGTTTATATGATTCAACAGAAAATTTATTTAACTAACTTCCCGACTATCTAGACATTTTAAAATTTCAGAATAGTTCAGAATACGGTGAAAATGCATTTTTTAAATACTTTTAACCAACTGTTTCGGGTCCCTGGTGCCTTCGGCAGTGTTACCAATACAAAGCTTGCAATCGATGCTAGCCATTTGAAACTTTTATAATAGCTCAAAATACGATAACAATAAAATTTTTTAATACTTTTAGCCAATTGTTCCAGGTTCCCGCTGCCTTCGGTAGCGTTTATATGATTCAACAGAAAATTTAAAAACGTTGATATATAAAAAGTTCTTTTTATGTTGTAATTATTATCTTTGACTTTCTATATTTCTGAAATTTCAAACATTTAGTTTTCAAAGTTTGGATTTTACATTCTTTCTTTAAGCTACAGACATCTAAGATTTAAGTCGATGAATTCTTTTCTTAAGGACTTAGTATTTTCTGAAGCGTACACATGCATGATATTTATGAATGTACAAACGATAGAGTTGAAAAGCATAAAAATCACTGTTGTGTGCAATGAAATCTCTCAGGAGACCATAATTGACAGTGCTCGCAGTTATATGTATGGTGATCTAATTGCAAGAATGACACCAACGTTTGTAGGAATATTAAACAAGACGGGGGACGAAGGATTCTGCGAAATAAATAAATAAATAAATAAAAAATAAAAAAAATAAAAAAAAAAAAAAATAGATAAAAGTTTTTTTTTTTTTTTTTTTTTTTTTTTTTTTTTAAGTCTCAAAATTTACCACTAAGAGACTACATTGTCTTTGTAAAAAATACTTCTTTTTTTATTATATATTTTTTCTTTCTCTGAAAAAAAGAGAAATACAGTAAAATAGACAAAAAAATATATATATTTCTTAAAATTTAGCATATTCTAAATCGCTATTGTTTTTATTTTATATTACTTTTATTACATGTATCAGAAATATTTAACTTTCATAAGGTGTATTTTCATATTTGTATTCACTCTTCCCATAACATAATACAAATAATGAATATAAAAGATATATTTATAAAATGTATCCATAGATGTCAATACATTTCATAGGAATACTAAAAATTAACAAAAAGATCTGTAAAATAATAACTACAGACGTTGTTTAAAACACTTTATTAAAAAAAGAAAAAAAAAAAAAATTGGAAAATATTTTGAGATATTTATGAATTCGTTCTATTACTAATTCGCAAAGAAAAAAATAAACGTCGAAGAAAGAAAAAAATAAAAAATAACTTAGAAAAGACAATATTTAAAAGAAGAACGTTTCTTCTATGCAATCAGAAAAGGTTTTTTTTTTTCCTTTAAAAAAGTAAATACACAGCTCAAGAAAATTAGGGCACATGGTTTTAACGAAATTACGCAAATAAGTATACCTGTAACTAATGTCAAATAAAACATCCACAATTTAAAGCGTACGACATGAGGTAACAAAATCATGGATGTTTTATTTGACTTTAGTTATCTGTATAAGTATTTGCGTTATTTCGTTAAAACCATGTGATTCCCTAATTTTTTTTGAGCAGTGTATCTTTATGTTTCATTTAAGGGTGTTTATTGTAAACTGGCACAGGATAAATAAAAATGGAATTAATTTTTAATTAATCATTTATACCCTAAAATTATGTTGATGATAAAGCTATTAGTTCAAAGAAATTTTCTACACCAGTTCAGGAAAAAAAAAAAAAGAATCTAAATTATAAAAAGAGATAGACTTCATTATCTTACTGTAAAAAAAAAAAAAATCACTTTAACTAAAAATTGACAAACACGATATTTGCTAATTAATTCATTAAATTTTATTAATCATTCCTTTAGTCGTATTATTTTGCTTCATACTGTATGACTCAACTATCAATAAAAGTACAGACGAATAGATATGATTACCTATTAAATCTAACTTTTAAAAATGTAAAATGCTTATTAATTTCCGCTATTACAAATGTGCCAGATATCTTAATGCCATAATACAAATTATCTTTATTCTCCGAGGACCTCAAAAATAATCATTTCACAAAATTATTTCCCTTTGCTGGCACTCAGAAATTAGGCGCGAAATGAATTCCCTTAAACTTTATAAATTTAAGCGATTTGCTGAAAGTTTTTCGAGGAAGACGTATTAACTCCACCAAAGTATGTGCACAATCGACCATTTAGGACTAAGATCTATGATGTTTAGCCCCCACTGCACATCATATATCTTCCACATTCCCGAATGATCTTCAAGTTTACTCCATTCCACGGGGTCTGACTCCAACGAATTGCAAACAAGATATTGAGCTCTAGAGTATCACTCATTGTGACAGTTAAATTTCGCAATTCGGAAGATCGTTTTGACTCGAGAAGGAATTTTATGCTATGAAGAGGACTTGAATTGTTAAAGGGAATCTTCTGTATATGTTTCTGTTTTGTCAAGCATGTTGTCCTAGATTTACAAGATGAAATTACTTTGATATTAAAAGATTTTTATTACCTGAAGATATATATGCGTCAGATATTGTTTTAAACGGTTTTCAAGATAATTGAAAGTAATTAGAAAGTATGGATATTTATTTTATATTCTACATTTTAATTTGTAAAGTAAATAAATAAAATAAGAAATGAGTACAATTTAAATTATAACTAAATAACAAATAAAAGATGAAGATTTTTTTTTATCATTAAAATATTTTTATTACCTTAAGTTATACATATATTTGCGTCAGATGTTGTTTTTGTTAAATGGTTTACGAGGTGGTGAATGTTATTAGAAAAAATGGACATTTATCTTACTTTCCGCATGTTAACTTGAAAAAAAAAATTAAAAAAATATAAAAAGGAATTAACTAAACAATAACTGATCAACTTTTAAAACTCTATTTATTTTTTTATTTAATTTTAAGTAAAAGAGACATTTATGACTTAAAATAGCGATTATAATTAAAATAAATGTTTTACAGTTGTAACGTATAAACAGGAATGCATAATTAGGTAATTTATTTCATTTCAATGTAAAATTTTTGCATGGTTAATATTTGTAAAATAGATAAACAAATAACTAAATCTGTATATAGAGATATAAAAAATTAAGTAGATAAAATTATAAACAGCTAAACTGAATATTTCATTGTTGTTTGAGTGGTCAAAATATGAAAAATGACCTTTGTTAATTTTTTCGTAAATCAATGCAGATGCAGATATGTTAACAATATGAAGTGAATTTTTAATTACATCAAATTTTATTTTCTGCTTTGATAAGTTAAAGAATTATTCAGACCACATTGTGGCTAGCTTATACATGTATTTTTATTTTTTTATTTTAATAACCATGGTACTTCAATTAAATTTCATTATTTACGATCCAAAAGTTTTACATTTAAAATTTTTAAATTACTTTTCCAAACACAGTTAATATGCATAAAAAATTAAAAAATTAAAAAGTATTCTGCTGATAATACTACTACTAATAGTAATAATAACTATTATATATTTAAAGGGGAAAAAAAAACTAGGACAAATTTATCGCTATATTTCTTAAAATGCGTGATGTAGTTTTTTTTTTCTTTTACTGCATAATTTCTGCGCGCAATAAAACGGTAAAACGTATTTCTTGAACGTATTAAATATAATGAATCCAAATTATAATGCTTCTCTAAAGTAAGTGATATAAAAAAATAAATAAATAAATGTTATTTTTCAAAACAATTTATTATTTTTTTTTCTAATAAGGGGAATAATTATTTGAATTAAATTTTTCCTGAAAACAAAGATGATTTTTTTTTTTTCAAGTGAAATATTTTTAAAACTGATTTAGTAAAACTTAATTAAATGTATCCATGTGTATCAAATTAAATTTTATTTCTATGCTAGTTGAATGAAACGTACTGTAATATTATCTGATAATATTGTAGTATAATTATCTGATTTTCCCGAAAATATCTTTGATATGATTACTTTTTTTTTTTTTTTTTTCAAATGAAATTGTGTCCTAAATTACTTAATTTTACCAAGATATTTTAGTGTTCTCACAAAAAATCTGATGTTTCTAAATTATTTATGAATAGAATTTCAATTCATATATTTATTGAAACTACTTTAATAATTTAATGAAACCTAAAACTATTATTAAAAAAGAAATGTAACGACGTAATATTATTAATATAAACAAAATGCTGGTTCCATAATATAATTTTATTAAAATAGGTTTAGGTGTCTCGTGTTGTATGGTGTTCTTTCTGATTCTTTGTACGAGAAAAAATTTTGTTTGGTATTACCGTCAGATTATTGATAAAAATTAACTGAAATTTCTAAGTTTAAGTGCACAAGTCGGAAATAAAAAATAATAAAATGAAATAAAATAAAATAACGGGATTTAGACTAATTCTCCATTGAAATATAATTTTATACCCTTAAATTATATTGATAGTAGAGTATTTGGGTCATAGCAGTGTACTGTCTCATAAACAATAATAAATTTCATTTAAGAAATTTCAGAGGAAATCTTTTATTTTAAATTTATATTGGGTTTGACTTCTAGTAGCATTCTAATGGCCTATTGTGTCTTATTCTGATTTTTTGTAACAGTAAGTTTTCTGTATTACATTATTGCCAGATTAATTCTGAGAGACTGTAAATGAAACCCTAAGATAAAATACAGGGGAGAGTATGATGTATATTCTTACACATATACATATAATTTACATTCCATACAAGTGTTTTATTTAAATATAATTTCATAAAAGATATATAATCATAAAAGTGCCAGTAATCTAAATTCTTCAGGGTTATTTTATTCAGATAATCATCTTGGCAAAGTCATTTCATAGTGAAAATTTTTTAAACACGCATACAGATTGAATAATATCTACCAAAAAGGTTTTAAGCAGATGATGAATATTAAAAATTAAAATAATAACTGGATGAAAAATAATTTTAATTAATTTCAGATATAGAGAACAATAATATATGATATTTTCCACTTATCCTTAGGTGTAATACCTGTATTGCGTTAACTTCTAACGGTCTATTGCGATAAATATTCACCATTGTTTTTATCAATTTTTTAAATATATGTTGTTTAGTAAAACTTACCTATCTTTTCATAGATAAATTTGTCAAAAAGGCATGATTAATTACTACTACTTTAAGATCATTCGAATGCTCAAAAAGCTTAAGCAGTTTTTCGAAAGCTTGTTAATGCATATAATGTGTGATAAAACAGTCTATATCTCAGACTACTTTTTCTTTTTTTTAGCTTTTCTTTTTATTTTTTTCTGTCTTTCCTTCCTTCTTTCTTTTTTGTGGATGGAGTTATATTTAACAAGTTTGTTTCACGTTCCTTTCAGTATCTTACTGTACTATGTATGTTATACGTATGAAAGCTACAGAAAAACATGCAAAATCCCATAATGATATTAAAAAAAGAGAAAAAGATCACAAGCCATATGTTTAGAAATTGTAAAAAATAATGGGGTGTGTCACTCACACGACTTTCTCTTACTCTGCTTTTCAATACTATAAAGGCAGATTTCAGATTGAGAGATAAGATAACAAGTAAAATTCAAAATATTTTTAGGAATAGTTTTATTCGAAATATAATTTTGTGTGAGGGGGCTACCGCCCTCGTCAAACCCATGTTTAAGTATAACGCATACGTTTGTATAAAAAAAGTCAAGATTGATGCGAAATCAAAAAAGTTATTTAAATATATTAAAAAAATTTTAACCTTTAACACTCCTTGGATCTTACCAATCTTGACCAAGTTTTTCAAGTGTAAACCTCAAATAAACTTCAAAATACCAATTTTGAATTTCCTGTAATTATTTGTTTTTAAGTTATATTGATAATAGGCATACATACAGGTCAACCACTAAAAGCGTGACTTTTGTATTCAGAGGACCTCAAATTTCCATATTATAAAAAACATTACAGATGAAAACTGAACTTCAAATACTACTTTGTTTGCCGTATGGGTATGACAAATTAATTTTCATTCCTGAACAGCTTTCTTCTATACATTAAAATGTAATAAAACACTTCAATCAGTTAGATCCAATAGAAAAGAATGTGTTTTCTTATTATAGGATAGCCCTGTATATTGTCTATAAATTATATATACAGCACATTGATAAATAATTTTCATACCATATTCTACACAAAAAATGCTCTTATGTATATAAAATTATACGCTGATTTCATTTTGTCTAGCACAACCAATAGATTTTAAACTGTTTCTCTGAGAAATTTTATCCATAGATGTAAAGTATTTGAATTTTCTTGATTGTCCGTGTACACGAACTATTTTGCTTGATTTTAAAGAAACGTTTAATGTAGCATTCCTATATCATAAAAGTTTAGGATACTCAGTTTGGACTTCCTGCTTTTTTCCCCCCTTGATCTATGCTGATAACAGGCACACGGACCAACTGCTAAAAACCTGTTTTGTGGGTTTAAGGGACCTGAAAACGTGTAACTATAACAAAATATAGATTTAGAAAATTTTACCCTAAAACAATACTTTGTCTACCATATATATGGGTAAGAGAAAGTAATTATTAAACCATTCAAAATAGTGGTTAAAATATATTAGTAATTTAAATAATTTTTTAACAATAAATGATTTCTAATTGCAACTGATGAAATCGAAATTATTTGGTAAATTATACTACATTCTAAAGTATACGTTAACCTTATCCAATAAATTTTATTAGATATATGTAACCACTAACACAACAAAAGAGAAGTAGAAATGATTTTATAGGAAAGAGTACGTATTTTTTCTGTATTTGATGCCACACAAAGAGACATGAATTTAATTAATTATATGATAATAATCAAATGATACCTTGGATGTGTTTAACAAAATGAATGCAAGTCTTATGGTAGTTTCTGTTGTAACCTTTAAATTGCTGATAATTATATTAAACTTAAGATTTTAGTTTTGGTTAACGAACAGAAACTGCCATAAGTCATTATGGCCCTTTCTTTTTAATTTATTGAGTTTCATTCAAATTTATAATGTGGGTTTTGGGGCAGAGAGGGTGCATCTATCCAATGAGGTTTCGACCTCTTTTAACATCTTCCTTTTTATTGAACTGCGTTCAGTTAATCTTTGCGGCCAATGTACCAAAAGTCTATACGATCAAAATTTAAGTTAAGAAAATTTAAAAATTAAGTTATGTTAAGTAATGTAAGATAAAATTTATGGACACAACAACTAACTTTTTTCAACACAACAAGAAATAAAACAAAAAATAATAAATCTGACGCTTTTTAAAAAACAAACATATTAGTACCAAATTTAGCTCATGACGATAATATTCTACAGCCTTCTTTGGAACAGAGAAATTAGATAATTATATTTTAGCGTACACGGGTAATGTAACGGCATTAACTCCCACTTAATTAAAACCCCCTTCCAAAGATAGAACCTCAAAAGGCAAGTGTTCACATCGTAAAATGATGAAAACTGGCATTCTAACAAGCATACTTATAAAAGGCTATTACAGCAAATTCAGTATAAAAAAAAAAAAAGAAAACTCTATGGATAGTCTAAACAATGTAGATAATTCCTTAGATCAGTATCAAGGATGAAAATGAAGAAAAACGAATCCGACACTTGTGACGATGATGAAAAATGTTATGCTTAATATGCTTGCAATCGTACAAAACCTCATGACCTGTTAAATATTGGGGCAATGCATATTATGTTGGAAATAGGCTCATGTGTGTTCATAATGAAACAGGTTATAATTTTATACACTTTAAACATGTAAAAAATAGTGATTATGAATTAATAGTAGAAATTTAATACAGGATTTTTATTCTCATTAATATATATATATATATATATATATATATATATATATATATATATATATATATATTTAAATTTTCAATTTTTGATTTCATTTTATTTTACTGTTAATTATATAATTTAAAATGCACCCCAAAATAAATTTATGATGTACTAAAATACATTTGGTAGTCAGTTTCAAAATTTTTGTAAATAGACTTATTTTTTTATTTATACGTTTAACCATATGCCGCAAGTATGCCGCAGTTAGGGCTTCTCTTCAGTGTAAAACATTTACACGAATATGTAAATTTAATTTTACTTTGTGAAAAGTGTTATAAAGTATAAAAGTAATTTAATGGAAACATTTAACAAACCATTTCCTACACACATTTCATAGTAAATATTTTGAATAACAAAAAAAAAAAAAAAAACTTATAACTATTTATAATACCTTCCCATTTGAAATTTGAAAGTTGCCCTAGCTAGAGCTCCGGGTCCAAGCTTTTTTCCCCCAAAAGAGGTCCCTCTCGTATTCATTGAATATATGTTTCGTCATTTTTTAGAATTTCGACTCATTTTCGAGTTAGGAGGGGGGTGTACGACTTTTGGAACACACATATGTATAAACAGTTACTAATAGCCCCAACAAGAAGAAAGAAAAAGAAAAAAATGATATAAAATTTATTTAAATTTTTCAATAAACTATTTAAATCTACATCTTTTAATGGCATATACGGAGAGATTATGTTTGATTAATTCATGTTAAATGAAGGTGTGGTTTAGTTTTTTTTTTTTTTTTTTACGGTCATTTTTTACACATTAGGGCTAGTCAGACCGAGACTGCTTAAAATAGATTCCTAAAGACCAGCGCTAACCCTTCATTCACCAAATTTGTAATTAAATAGAGAAATAATATCTACTTGGTTAGTTAATAAATATTTATGAAACTGAGTCCCAGAGATTTTAATTTCTCAGTATTAATAATAATCTTAGAAAAACAAGCAGGCTTTGTATAAAAACCAAATAAGTTGTATTGGTTAAGATATAAAACGTTTAGCTTGCCATATTATTCTTTTTTACTTAAAAATAAATGTTTTATAGGGATACGCGTGAAAAATATTTTTAAGCACTTATAACTTAATGTAAACCAAATTATTAATGAAAACAACTTCATCCGATTTTACATGAAATTTTTAGTGAACAATTAATTTTTTTTACCAGGCTACTATAAGAAATATCTTTTATAGTTTCCTTAAACCCAGATAAATAAAAATAAATAAATGTATATAAATATGAAATTACACGAAAAAAGGATACCAATTAAAATAATAATGAAAATTACACTAGTACAGTAATAACTAGTCATTAGCGAGCTTTTATAAAATGAAATTTATTCTAAATAATATGTTATCCTTCGTATTTTATTCTAAAATAGAGAATATATAGCTTATAAATAATCGCTATACATGCAAAAGCGATAGATAAAAATAATTGATATTTCACTGTCGCTTATAAAACCAGAGTAGGGACCTGAGGTACAGAAAAGAAAATTTAAATAGTTATAATGCAGAATAATGCTTATTTTATGAGAGGAGCTGAGTCCGTTCAATTTTTTTCTTATTTACTTTCCCTTTTCTTCTTTCTCTCCCTTTGTTTAAACTGTTATTTTGATTAACGTTAGTTTTAGTCAACAAAATTTATTCTGTAATCATTAAAAATTAATCTTTTTTGTTACTTATTTTAACTAAATAAATATTCATTTAAATACTTTAAAGTAAGGGTATTACTTGAAAAGTTTTATGGCAATAAAACTTTGGAAATTTTTCGTGAAAATGAAAAATATTTTATGCCTGAAATTCAAATTATTTTTCTAAAGAGGCATACATATTTTAGGTAGTAGTAAGGAAATGTGTTGTATAATATCTGTAAAAAATCATAATGAAATATATATATATATATATATATATATTTTTTTTTTTTTTTTCTTGAATGGCGATTACATTGAATGTATATATTATCAAAAACGCAATCCCGAAGAATAGTACGTGACTTTCAGTTAAAAAAAAAAAAAAAAAAAAAAAAAAACAGAAATTCTAATATTATCTGATTTAATAAACTTCAGATTCAAACATAAAATGCTATCACATGTCTTTTATAGAAAAAAAAATCATGACTTATAGCTATTACTACTATACCTGATGTCGTCTAGTTACGAAAAATACGTCCATGTATATTACATCTCCCGACTACAGAAATATATGTGGCTATTATATTAAAAATATAAACAGATACGATAAAATTATTGTCCTTAGCTATTAAATTATTGCTTAATTAATTATTATAATTAGTTGTCCTTAATTATACGACAAATGAAGTCTTTTATATGGAAAACTAAAGTAAACTTAAAAAAAAAAAAAAAAGGCTGGGTATCATTTCTTTTTGGCACAAATAAGAAAGAAAGAATTGTAAGTATCCGAAACTCAATGAGGAATTTTTAAAGTAGTCTGAAACTCAATGTGGAAGTTTATGGCGCAATCAAGCCCATAAACTTCCTCATTGAGTTTCGGATACTTTCAAAAACCAACCAAGTGGCCAACTGGGTCTCAGACTTACCTTTTTAATTTAAGATAACATTTAATTAAAAAAAAAAAATTTTCATACATAATACACCAAGAACAACCAAGCCAAATATCTATTTACGTTCAGATGCTTAATCGCTTATGACATGCAATTTGTGACAATCATAAACTGCGAAAAAAAAAAAAAAAAAAAAAAAAAAAAGCTTGTTAATTGAAGAATTCATTCACACTACAATACAAATTTCAAGGTATATGAAAAAAATGTTTATTTACTTTTTTTTATTTTTTTTTTTTTAATAATTTTTATACAGAATAACATCTGCATTTCTTTCGAATAATGCCTTTTTATAACTTGAACGCATTTCTTTAAGTAATTTTTAAAGATAATTTCCATTATGAATATTGTGAACTCCGTAAAATAAATTAAAATAAAAAGGTCTAATATAAATGGCTAATGTTTATGAATGTTGGATCTATTAAAAAAACTCAAGACTTTTAAAAAGCTTTCCAGAAAATTTTAGAAATTCAACTTTCAGTAAAGAAAACGTTGTAACTATCTTTTAAATCAACCACATTAATATAAATTGATCTTGAGACCAACTATTTTTAGAACTCTCACATTATATTCATTATAAAGTGTTGTATTACCTGACAAAACTGAGTTTGTTCTAATCTGCTAATTAGGAGCATTTAAGCTAAACTCCACACACACACACACACAAAAAAAAAAAAAAAAAAAAAAAAGAAAAAAAAAAAAAAAGTCGCGTCAAATTTCAGTGTGTGACATACTCAAAATAGTTCCAAAGCAAAAATACTTAAATTTAAAAATCCCATGTACATATTATTCACTATATCAGCAAGCTTAAAAATTGGCCGATCGCGAATCCCCCAAAATCTAAAACAAAGATTTTTCACTGACGTATTCTTCCGCAAACCAGTATGAAACCGCCATGAAATATAGTTCTGGAGATTTAAGGAAATAAATTTTATGTTTGAACTCTTTCTGTTTAAATTTGCAGAAATTATATTTTAAGAACTTCTTTTAGTTCAGTATATTTATAATAAAGTTCAAAAGGAACAAGTATTAATTTAAAAACATGCAATATTTTATAAATGTGATAAGCATGTTTTCCTTTTTGAAATAAAATTACTCATTTCGAAATGAGTATATTCATTTATTCATTTTTTGAGCATTTAATTTTAAGAGTGTAGTAAGGTGGACGATGATTTTGCCGCTATAACTACAATTTAATATATGAGTAGCATAAAAACAGGTCTACATCTAAAATTTTTATTTGATAATTTTTGCTGATCTTTATGTTTTTCGGAATGTTAATATCGAAATTGAAGCCAATATTTTTCTATATCACGTATAAATTTTCGTCAATACAGGCTGTCTATCGACGCAGTTTCTTCGATGACTTTTCCACCAATATAATTATATGGTAACTGTTATATCATATCTCCATCATTAATAATAATTAATCTTGGAAACATACTAGAAACTACCCAAAATGGAGAAATTATGTCTGTAGATACCCAGTATTGAGAAATATCTGCACGTGACAAAGAAGAACTGCCTTCACTTTCGGTTTCAGCATACGAAAAAAACATATGTCTCAGCTAAAATTATCAAATAAAATTTTACCAACATCATTTTAATAGACCCGTGTAATTATTAATCTATTTAAAATTGAAGAAAAATGTCATTATGGCTAACTGTGTTTAAAATATTACTTCATTTCTTTAAACAAAGGGGCCGCGGTAGCCCAGTCAGTACAGCGCCGGCCTAGTAATTGGAAGACTACGGGTTCGGTACTCGAGCCGGCCAAAGACCGTCGTGTACACTAATGGTGGCTGGTGCACGTAAAATCTGTCGTGGCCGCAATTTCCTCCATGTTCCCATCAAAAATTATACCTCTGGGGGTCACCGAAGCGGGAGAGCCATCCCTTCCGTGGAGGATCAAAATTGTGATGGCATGTCACCGGACCACCTCTAGGGGTGTGTCCCAGACCGTCGCTAATTTCCCATCTGCGCAGCACTCGTGCGACATAAAATCCAACCATCCAACCATTCATCCTTTAAACGAAGTATTTCATCGAAAAATTGAAAATCTTCAATAGAGACACTTTTGTAGATTAATCAGAAATATTTTTAATTCGGGGAGTTGGTTGGTTTTTACGTCGCACTAATGCTACACTGTAAAAAAAAACCTATTACCAGCTGCAATCTGTGATTTATTTTATCCAATCACAGAGAATTTCTTCCAAGAAATTCTCTGTGATTGGATAAAATAAATCACAGATTGCAGCTGGTAATAGGTTTTTTTTTTACAGTGTATGCATTGGGCAATTTAATTCGAGGAGGAGAAATGTCACATGAATTTAATGTGATTTCATCACTGAATCACATTTAATCAGTGAAATGTCCCATCAGTCACATCAAGGGGGTGAAATGTTACAATTTCTGTATAACCGATTCTATTTGACTTACAAATTCAGGAAGCATCAAGCAGATTACATCTATTTATCGGCTATTTAAATAGCTCAATCTTTCATACAAGTACAACTTTTAAGCTTTTCTTGAATTGCTTAAAGCGTGCGACCATGTAATTAAGTTCTAGCTTTTATTGTCACGCTTTTGAGTCAATCCATAGCGAATAGCTTTTAACGAAGTGTCCCCTCTCGCACGATAGAAAACCTATGTTTAAGCTTGGAAGCAAAATATATAATAAACGACATGATTTGGTTCATTCGGTCGTTCTTTCATTACTGCCAGAGAGAATGACCACGGTTCTCTAAATAACTTTAGTGCAGACTAATCATATATACCCGAGTGAATCAAGTACGATCCATTTGAGAGTAGTTAAGTAATGGTTGCAAAATTAGATGTCGTTCAGCCTGTTTCAATCGCGTGAGTAATTCTGCGACAGATAATTATATATTTATAATAATACATGCAAAGGTCATTTTCTCTTCCGTTTTTGAATCATTTTTCCTGAAGTAAATGAAATAAAACGACCAAATATGTTTCCATGTACTTCAGAAGCACATGCAAAAGATACTTAACATTCTTTTTAACGGAGCGTAGGTGAGAAATATTCTTAAGCTTCACAGCAAAATTAATTTTATTTAATCTGATACGGATTAGCTTCTTTGCAAGAATAATCTTAAGAACATAGCTGAACATGTATAAATATGTATAGTCGGTGTTTCAATTTACTTAAACAGAGGACTAACTTTTAAACTATCGCTATTAGTATTATCCTTCCAATTACAAAAAAATATATAATGTTACGCAGTTTCTTTTTATAATGTGCATTTTATAAAGGATATTATGTTTAAAATATACGAAAAATTACTTTTCATATAGACCCTGTATACAAAAAAATTCGAATTATTGAAATGAAATCTTACTTCTGAAAAGTCATTTATAAAAAAGTATGTTTTTAAACATAATTTTATATGAAATAGTAAAGATTCGAAAAGGTTTTTTTTTTTTTTTTTTTTTTTTTTTTTTTTAAATTACTGTTGTTTAGTCCTGTAAAAATTCAATGAAAATATTTATTTGAGGAGTCGTACACAAATCGCACATTATTCATCACATATACTTTCACCCTTTTTTTAAAAAAACTATATGGTTAATTTTATGAATATTTACGTACTTTATTTCATTTAGTTTCTTACTGACATATAGGCAATGAATATATATATATACATTTTTAAAATCGTGTGAACATAATCAGGTGTTTTGCTTTACAAAAATCTTAAAAAACGTTAATCAAATAAGAAACATGTTTTATTTTAAAATATAAAAGAAAGGCTAGTAAAAATTTCGTAAAAATTAAACGCTTGTTTGTGAAACTCCAAAAAGTTGAAATAAAATTAAATATTCATACCTAATTATACTTAAAAATTTTAAAAATATAAACGAAGTACAACCTTAGCATTAAAAATATATTAAAATTATTAACATTAAACTGATTTTTACTTAGATTTCCGTACGATTTTGAATCTTGCAGAAAATAAATAGTAATATGTAATATTTTTTGGATTTTAAAAAATAAAAATTAATGAATAACACTAAAAAAATGAAGTACATAATGTGTCAGAAAGTAGAAATGTTCATTATTATTTTATGTATTTATTTGTATTTTAATTGCTTGTCCTCGCTCAAATTCAAACCAAAGTTAACTTGCGATATCCTAAAACACAATTTCAGAAAATCTCTGGCCGCTGAAAAGGACGGATAGAGCAAATAAACTAAAAAAAAAAGTTTGTTTCATTTTGTATTTAATGTATATTTTCTCAATTTAAAAATAATCCCTTTGTCGTTGACGGCAATTACTCAAAATTTAAAACCAAACAGTGGATATCACATTTACATGCATGTAGATTTGAATTTTCAAAAATAGATCAGTATTTTTCTAATTTGAATTTTTTATTTAATGGGTCACAATAAAAAGTACTATCCATTATAAATAAACTATCTTTTACAAAATATATAACATAAAAATAACTACATTTCTTTGGAAAACATTTTATAGATGGAAGCATTACGCAAATCCGCTAATGTTAATAGCGTACTCGTTTCTATTAATATTAGTGTAATATAGATATCCCTTTGATCAAAGAAACTGAAATGTATATATATATATATATATATATATATATGTGTGTGTGTGTGTGTGTGTGTGTGTGTGTGTGTATTCCGGAGGAAAAGGACACTATGTTCATTTTGTGAAAAGAGTTATCACCAAGTTCTTGATGTGCATTTTTTACTTTAGAGGCATCAAGCATTTTTTTAGAGGCATCAAGCATTATGCCCAATTACTATAAAGGAAATACGACAGTAGAACATAAAACTATGTGCATTGTCTTTATTCATGACAAGTGTCATCAATTAATTTCATTGTAACATCATTCTTAAAAAAATTCATATTTGTGACATGGTGTCCTTTATCTCCGAGGTACATATATATATAAATATATGCGTGTGTGTGTGTCTGTGTGTGTATGTCTGTATGTGTGTGTCTGATTTTTTTTTTTTTTTTTTTTTTTGTTAAATTCGATATTTTCGAAAAAAAAAAAAAAAAAAGGAATAAATAAATAAAATTGTACAATGACATAAAATATTAGGTATTTGTAAATACCTTATTAAAAGTTATATTAATGCTGTCCAGGTTAAATTTCCAGTGTCAGTTGTTTAATTCAATACGACAGGATTTTCCACCAACTTAATAGATATCAAAATGTTAAACATTCTTCCCAACACACGCCTGTACAGCATTCAAACTGAATTTTTAATGTCGGTTATTCTCTTGTTGGTAATTTTATTATTTTTTTCCCCAAGTAATTGAAACAAAGTTCCACAATATTAAATGAATAAAAAAATATGAAATATTTATTTATTTATTCAGTGATAGAAAATTCATTAAACTAAAGATTTTCTACATACAAATTACTGTTAATTTTAACTATTTTATTTCAATCGTATCTGATATTAGTTAAAATTAGTCATAATTAACGCCTTTAATGGCAGAAATATTTTTTTTTAAATGAAATAGATTAGGCAATATTGTGATTTAAGTGCTTATGTATAGAGAAAATGGAAAGTAGGTGAGAATGCGTAATATCATTTCTATTTGAACTCACTGTAACAAATTGAATTGTTTTGGATTATTGTAGATTAGACTATTGTAACTTTCAAGTGCTGTTAATGAGTTTTGATGGTTTTACGTTAGAAAAAAATAGAGTTCAAATGCAAAATTTTAGTTAAGAAAAAAAAAAAAAAAGAAGCTATTGTCGGGTAATGTGGACTAAGCGGGTAATGTGTAATTCCATTTCCTTGAAGGATAATATGGAATAGGGTAGTATACGGTAGTATTTTTAGATATAATCATGAATGATTGCAATATAAACATTTTATTTTTAAATTATTATTGAAAATAAACAGCATTGAAAATATTATCAACATTCAAGTTTTGCAAAAATCTCAAATAATATGAAATATTTGGTATTTCATATTACCCTAACCGCCATCTTGGAGAATAAATCAATCTCAACCACTTGTTGGTAAAAGTAAGTTCATGGGAATTAGACTGCTAATTAATTCAACTCCCCTTCCGGAAACGACACTATGCTTTCACTCATTTTGCTGCTTCTTAAATAGATTACAGAAATACTTACCTCCAAAAAAGTTTGAATCTTAATAAACCAAAGAAGTTGTATGACACAAAAACTGTTTTTCTCACTGGCGCATGTTGAACTACTGATCCTATTTGAGGCCCAGTGAAGACGTTTGACGGGCTTCCGATAGGTTGCATCACTGTACATGTTAGATAAAACGGTAATCCATTTTACCCGACTATTCCTTATTTTCCAACGTTCTTCTCTCTGTATATATATATATATATATAAATTGTAAACGATAGAGAGAAAGCAATGTAAAGTAAGTTTCGGTAATTGTGTGCAGTTTCGAATTTAAAAGTTTCACTAGTTTTTATTATATCAAGATGCGATTTTTAGTTAAAACTTTTTAGTTTAAAACTTTTCTGATAGCTATTACTTTAAAACTATCTGCTTGAATTTTACATAGTCGTTAAAAATATATTAAACATACACTAAGAAAAGGGGTAAATTCTTTTCGTAAAAAAAAAAAAAAAAAAAAAAAAAACCCGCAGAGATTGATTTCTGAACGATTAATATCAAGTGATTTTTTTTTTTCTTTTTTTCGTAAGGCATAGTTTAACGATAAGGACAATAATCGAAGAAAGAGCATTCGTAAAAAACTATTTTAAAGAATCCTTTACGGCGAGTTCAAAAGATTCTCCATGAGCCTTCATGATAGAGACATCGATAGCACAGCGATTATGACATCCGACTGGACTAATTATTGTCTTGGGAAACGTCCTGTCAACAATCTGCAGCTCCTGCTGGGCTACCTAGGTAATGCTCAAATATTCCTCCAGGCAAGTCGGCATCTCTTCATAAGTCAAATATGTTACTGATAATGATAGCCAATCTTAATTATTATTTAGTTTCATAATGAGATTAATGTAGAAGTGGTTAAAAAAAATCACATGTTTGCCTCACAAATTGTAAGTTTTGTTGAGTGAAAAATCACACTGTCAGAAAACGGAATTCTTTCAAGGTAAAGATTTTCATGCGATTACTTCACCTGTACAATAATAAGGGGAAAAAATGGCAAATCATGGCGTAGCATTTTTCTTTTTTAATACTTAATTCGGTATCGTTTCAGTTAACTTTACATCCACAATATAATTACTAATGTGAATTTCAAAATCAAAAGCAGTTTTGTTTCAAAATGTTTAATACTTTTAAATGCTTAATACTTTACATACTTTTTAATACTTTTAACTTTATAATTAAAAATTTTTAATGCTTTTTGTACACTCTGAATGGATCCTAATTATATTTGATGGCCTGTGTATAAATAGTAATAAATCCCATACTACAACTATGGGATTCCGAGATCTTCGTTTTTTCTGATGTCGAAACTTGAATGATTTTAAATAAAAATTCCGATATTTTTCAGTATTAATAAAAGAATAATTATGAAAAGGTTGTGAAGTGAAACATTTATCAAAAGGTAAATTCAGTCAGCTCTTACAATCCTGCGATTTCGAGATCCCCTTTTTTTAAAAAAAAAAAAAAAAAAAAAAAAAAAAAAAAAAAAAAACGGAAATTTAATAATTTTTAATGTATCGTGATTTTTGGAGATTGTCAGAGGGGTAATTACGAACTAAAATATTTACCAAGAGATAAATTTTAATCCGTTCCTAGTTCTTTGTCAGGTATTTTACATATTTATTGTGAGGGAACTAATAAGAAATATTTCGGTTTAATCCACACACATATACGCAATTGTGGATGAAATATATTTTTGTAAAATATAAGAGACTTTTTCAAGCATAAAATGTAAAAAATTCTAATTTTAGCTCATCTTTTGTTATTTACTAAAATATATTCATTTAAGGAACATTTATTTATAGTAACTATAGTTAAATACTAAAGACGTGTATTTTAATTTAAATTATATTATAATGCTCACCTTACCCGAGTGTTGAATTTTTTCAACTGTTTAAAAAATCTCAAATTTTGCTGTTTTCTTAAGTATGAAATATAAGTGACACAATTGAAAGTACACGCATTAGATGATTATATATTGTAATTCAACATAAAATTAGAATAACTAACGGCTTATTCACATTTTTAAATGAAAGAATTATGCCATACCTTAACGACCTATTAAAATTTGTTAATCTATTTTTAAATATTTTGTATAGAAAAATTACGTGTCAGTAATTGGATATTAAGATGGAAAACACCAAGTTTTTTTTTTTTTTTTTTTTTTTTTAAATAAAATTTATAATTCATTAAAAAATAAATAATAGGGTAGGATGAGGTAAGTGGGTGCTAAATTAATATATATATATATATATATATATATATTTATTTATATATATATTTAACCCTTTTTATAATTTATTAAATATGTTTTAATAATGCCAAAATATTGTTTATACTTTTCTTAATAATAAAAAAAAATATATTTATGTTCAAATTTCTACTGCATACAAAAATAGAAAAAGATGAAAATTTTATATCCGTTTTTCTTAATATTGTGAACATCAAATTATGTTCGTTCTTATGAAGGAAATCATGTTGTAGATCACACAGAATTTGAAAAAATTGGCGAAATATATTATCACAAGAAAAACTATATCCAAAGATATAAATATGTATATGCAACAATTTTTTTATATTACAGGGTACATGGAGGTTGGAGGCTGAACATTTTACCTCCAAATTACCCCATATAGGGAAATTGGTGGAACTTTTTATTTATTTATTTATTTATTTATTTATTTTGTTTTCTTTTGTTTTTTCAATTAATTTTTATTTAGAATTATTTCCAAATGGTATAAACAACTTGGTTAAGTAATTTCCTTTTATCCTTTAGCTTAATTTGGATACTTAATTTATCAAGTCCAGTTGGTTGGTTGGTTGGTTGGGTTTTACATGACACTAGTGGTGCGCAATATCAAGTTAGTTCTAGGCACATCGATCTTACTGAAGCGGACTATAGTAATATAAAGGCATTATTATATAACAAACACAAACGGCTGTGATGTTTGCTTTTAGAACTTATTCAGGTTTAAAACAAGGCCTACAATTGTATTTTACCACGTTTTATTGACTCGCTTTCTTGTTTGTTTGCCCAGTACAAATCTTGCAATCGATTTTTAATTAAATTCCCGACTAGCTAGACATTTGAAAATTTTAGAATAGCTCAGAACACGATGAAAATGTATTCTTTTAATAATTTTATTCAATTCATAAGTGTTTGAAAATTTCTTATAATTGCTCTCTTTATTACGCATTTGATCATTTTCTTTGAAGTTGATGGGATAATTCATCAAAAAAATTTTTTTTTAAGTATTTTTTTTTTAAGTAAAATTAAAATTAAAATTAAAATTTTAAAAAAGTATTTATTAATACATAGAATTGTCCAGTTTATATGATTCAACAAAAAATTTAAAAACTTGGTATACAAAAAGTTCTTTTCAACTTGTAATTATTTAAGCTATTCTTTTCTTATAAATACATTTCTTAATTTTAAAGTAATAAATTAACTTAGTTTGTTTATCCAAAAACATAGATTTTTGCCAAATTTTATAAGTTTCTAATAAACATTCTGTGAAAGTTTCTAAAAAATTGGACTTGTTTTTCTTAATCCAATTATACTTGTTAGTAACTTATAGCAATATCAATTATTTACTTTATGTCTTTAACGAGGAGACCTGCACAAAACAAAAATAGTCAGAATTGGCAATTTTTACATTTAACTACATATTTTGCAGCCTTATTTATTTATTTATTTATTTATTCATTTATTTTTTAATGAAAGTATGTTTTCTGTAAAGGTTTTAATTGTTGTTTGATCTCTGCTTTACCCCACGTTTTCAACATCAGTCTGAATGTGATTTATAGACATACCTGCAAATTACCCCACGTTTTGGGGGTAGATTGGAGGTAACTTTTATTTTAATCTTTTTATTCAAGAAAATAATAATAATAATAATAATAATAATAATAATAGTTTATAAAACTATCTCAGCGTAATACAATAATGAACTCCCTTGCAGTATTCATTTTTATAATCGTAAAAAAGTTGAAAGTATGAGCATCGTTTCAAAAAAATAAATAAATAAAATAAAATAATTTTTCCACCGATTTACCCCATACTACCCGAATACTGAAATTAAAACTAATGTTAATATTCTGTTATTTTGATAAATTTCATGCTCAATTATGTTATTTACAAATTTGTGAAAAAGCATAAATTTAAAAGTTAAGTGAAAATGATTAGTCCTTTTACTTTTAGATGCCAGGTGCTTGGTTCGAATACCAGACTTATATATACTTTAAGATTTCTCTAACCTATACCACTTCCGATGGTTATAATTTACAGCCCAACTGCTTTAGGCAGATAACACTGCTGTAGGCGGACATTTATTTTACCAGTATGCTGTTTCGCTTATCTTGGACTCTCTCTGGGTTTTAAGTTGATACATTTTTTGTTAACTATTTGGAGTAATTTAATTCAAAGGTTTAACTCGAAATCCTTTGGTTACTTCACATTTTTCACTACCTCTCTCACCTTACTGCATTTAGCAGTTCGTAAGGAGATAGCATGATATACATACAATCGGATTTTAATAGTATAATTAAAGCTATAATGTTTTGAGTAAAAACACTTTCATTATATATATATATATATATATATATATATATATATATATATATATAAGTAGATGGAAAATGAGAGTTCTGCGGCATGAGGAGCCGGAGGAGCCGAGGAGCCGAGGAGCGAGCAGAGCAGGGGGAGGAGGAGGAGCCGCGTTATCTTGAACGATAGGTTTGAGAGAGGAGCGTTATCTTGAACGGTAGGTTTTTCGCGATAAGAATTTTTGACTGATAAGAAATTTTTACGAGATATTTTTTTGAATAAGGGGACTTAGAAATTTTTCGGGGCAAATTTCGGGACTTAGTATTTTTTTTTTTTCACAATTTTGGGGACTTCAAAATTTTTTCGAATTTTTGCAAGGGGTTAGATGACGTCACGATCTTTTGAGACTTAACCTGAAAAGAGATACATACACAGTTTAAGAAATGAGAGTTAGAAAGAATAAAGTTAGAAAAAAAAGAGAAGAAAGAGAAAGAGAAAGAAAGAATTCACCTTGAGCGCCTGGGAGACTGCCCTCCCGAGGCCCTGCGGTGCCCCTTTTCGTTCCGTAGAACAAGGCGGGAGTTAGTTCCTTTAAAAAAAAAAAATAAATAAATAAATAAAATAAATAAATAAATAAATAAATAAATAAAAAATGTCAACCTGATGAACTCATCACATAGTTTTCTGGGGTTGTCTTCCAATAACCTGCGCCATGACTTAGTATTTTTTTGTGGAATTTCAAGGAGTTAGATTTATTTTCATAAATTTCGGACTTAGTACTTTTTTCACAATTTCAGAGACTTAGCATTTTCCGCAATGCACAGCGAAGTTGATTGACTGAAACAAAGGTAGATGAGTATTATCTAGTTAAAAACAGGGTATAGACTTTAAAATTTAGGTGTTGCCACCGGAAGAATAGAAACTTTTGAAGAGTTGTCATTCGGGGATTATAAATTAATTACAGAATTAAATAGAAATTTTCCTATGTATTTCGGGGAATTTGACAAAATGAAATAAAGGTTGATGTGTATTATAGAATTAAAAACAGGGTATAGACATTAAAATTTAGGTGTTGCCATTGGAAGAGTATAAATAATTTCCGGTGGGACTTAACACTTTTTACTGAATGAAACAATGAATGACTGAAGTTAATTAATTAACATCAGTAACAATTTATGTGTATTTTAGAAACTTAGCATTTTTAGAGATTAAAAATATATTGCGTTAAGATAATAAATAAGGAATTTAAATAGGAGTTCATACTGTTAGTGTTATCATTGTAAATTTATATTTGGAAATTTTTACAGAATTTATAGAAACAAGATGATTCTAATACTGCATTCTAATTGGTTAATGAGTACACTTAGTATTTTAGAGCTTGAAATTTAGAAATTTTTACAGATTTAACTAGAAATTTTCGTATTTTGAGGATAAGTGTCAACAGTGGATTAACACACAGATTTAAAAACAAAACAATAATTAACAGATTTAAAAACAAAACAAATTTCTTTAAGCTCTAACTTATAAATACTATTAATACAATCGTTAAAATTGAACGCTGAAACAAAGGTAGATGAATTTAACGAATGGTATAGACTTTGATCTTAATATCTGCGCATTACCATTCGGAGATTATAAATTTATTACAGAATAAATAGAAATTTGCCTATGTATTTCATGGAATTTGACAAAATAAAACAAAGGGTTGGTGAGTATTATATAATTAAAAACATTGAATGTGAATGGTATAGACTTTGATATTAAAATTTGGGTGTTACCATTGGAAGAGTATAAATAATTTATATGTTATAAATTAAACTGAATACAATAAAAATTATTTAAATTAAACTAAATATAATAAAAATTATATAAATTAAACTTTATATTCTCACTAAATAAGTTTCACACTTATTTAAACTCTAACTTACATTCGTTAAAAATTGAACACATGCACTTTAAAAAATGACTATCATATAAATTAAAAAAAATTACTTTCATATAATAATATTAATTAAAAAAATGCATACAAAGATATACAGTAAAGTTATAAAATAAATAAATAAATAAAAAATAAAATAAATAAAAATAAAAATAAAATAAAAATGACTATCCTATAATAATATTAATTTAAAAATACATACAATGCTTAAAATCAACAATTAAATTTTATATACATTATAATTAACTAAACTTTATGCTGTTACTATTAAATAAATTTATCCTAACACGAAAACTTTACATAAATTTTATAAGCAAAAAAGCTATAATTACATGAATATGTTATTTAAATTAAACATTATATTGATACTACACAAATATTATTTAACATTTATTCGAGTTTAACGCTGTAATATAATTAAAACTATCTTAGTTGATTTAAATGAAACAGGTAAATACTTTTAAACTTGAAATAATAAAAATAAGTTCTTTTTATAAAATAATTGATATAAACTATAATACTAAAAAGGATTAGTTATATTTAAAAACTATCAGTTACTAAAAGTTATTTTGTATTAAACATTTCAAAATAAATTGCATAAAAATTCAACGTATCATTTTAAATGAAAATAAACAGTTTTCTTAAAAAACAGATAATACGGAATATTCTATGAGTCAGTTATCACCTGCAACGGAAAACCCCTACAGCTGATGAATCACGCGTTATATACGCTGGCGAGCCATACATATAAGTAATCAATACTATCTCATATAAAGATTAAGTTAAAATACAGCGGATAATTAGGAAAATGCAATATTTTTTTCACAAAGCATATCATACAATGAGTTTAAACGATTATTACCTACGTATCACTTAAACGGTATTGAAATAAATTAATATAAAAGTAAGTTATAGTTAAAAAATAAAAATTCGTTTGTGAAAGAGTTTTATATATTGCAAAATTTAGTTTTACTCAGATATTTTCTGAACATACACAATTAAAATCGAAACTTTTCTAGATTTCATTTAAGCAGTAAATATTCGTTTGGGAAAGTAGTTTGATATGTTATGCAAATTTCTTAAATTGATTTCTCTCTTCAATAAATCAATAAAAATTGTCTTATGTAATGTTTTTATAAAAGTTATGTTTTAATAATTTTTTTATGATATAAACAAATAAATTTACTAGAGTATACATATTAAGATATTACGTATAGAGTAGAGATACATATTAAGTTAAATAAATTATCAAATAGTAATAATAAATTATGAAACTTACTTAAAATTGAAGAAATTTCCCTTAGCGAAATGCAACCTTCAGCCTTGCACACAAATGTGACAAACTGTTTATCGCTACACGTTGATTCACATACAGATAAGAATGTTGAATCCTACCTATCTTAGTAGAATGTTGTTAGAGTTCTGTGTTTTCAGAGTAATATAAAATAGTTTATAGAGATCATTTATTTAATATCAGTTGTAAACTACATTTAAATATTGCAATAAGAGTTGAACTTTGCAATTAACCTGTTAAAATGCGGTTTTTAAAATTATGCTAAGAAAATAATGTGCGTTAAGTCGCGCTTTTTATGTTTAATAAATAAAGTTTTAATAAAATATAAGTGTATTTTAATAAATTGTTTTAAAATCACTTAATGGGATAAAATAAAATTAAAAATCTTATTGTTTTAGTAATTATTTTCTCTAGTTATAAAACTAAGTAATAAACTATCTATAAATAATCGGATAGCAAGAGAGATTTTTGTATAATAACTATATAGTATTTTAATATATGCATTACATCACAGGGTAAAATTTTCAACTTATTTATAGCGAATGAACTATAAGTAATAAAACTTAATCATTTGCATAACCGCTAAACTTTATAAGTTTGGTATATGATTTAAAATACTAAACAACAATCCTTGTAAGAGAATTGGGATGACACTTTCACAGAAAGAAATTGTCCTTTACAATAAGATTTGTTCAGAATGTCTAAGTAAAAATAACTTACCGTGAGGCATACTGGTATCATGCTGTTGTATTGAAATTCATTGTTTTTAGTTCATGGCTGGTTAAACTTCTAATGAGACAATTAATTTTACTAGCACATAAATGCAATTTTTTATATTATTCCTGTATAGATAAAATATTAAATAATTCATTAAGTGTTAAACTTTGCATTTAATCGATTAAATAAATAAAGTTTTACTAAAATATAAGTGTAATTTTTAATGTAAGGGATTAAAATCACTAACTTTATAAGAAAAAACAAAAAAAGAGGTTTTAAAATTACTTAATAGGATAAAATTAAAAATCTTATTGTTTTTTAGCAATTATTTTATCTAGACTAAGTAATAAATTTTTAAATTATTTATAAATGATCGGATAGTAAGAGATTTTTGTATAATAACTATATAGTATTTTAATATATGCATTACATCGCAGGGTAAAATTTACAACTTATTTATAGCGAATGAACTATAAGTAATAAAACTTAATCATTTGCATAACCGCTAAATTTTATAAGTTTGGTATATGATTTAAAATACTAAACAATAATCCTTGTAAGAGAATTGGGATGATACTTTCACAGAAAGAAATTGTCCTTTACAATAAGATTTGTTCAGAATGTCTAAGTAAAAATAACTTATCGTGAGGCATACTGGTATCATGCTGTTGTACTATATTTAAAAGTTTTACTATAGAATAAACATTCACATATGGATATTCATAAGGTTTAAGACTATATGAGGATCCTATAAGCGAAATGCATGAGAGACTTTCTAAGGAATCCTATTGCATATTTAAGCAGGTTTTAGAGAAAACCATGAAATACTCCAGTCGACTAGGTTGATGAAATGAATTCGAACCCAACACTTCCCCTTTTACCATAGAATCGTGCGGTAATCACAAGGTTAATGAGTCATGCAGTTGTATTGAAACTTATTGATTACAAGTCTAAACTTATACCATTAAATATTTAACTGTTGGTTCTATAAGTGGATTGCTCTGTGTGTGAGTCTTTGTAACTTATAGTTAAGCGAGTTTTAGTGAAAACCAAGAAAAACTGCAAACGGGTAGATTGTTAAGTTGAATTCGAACCTAGCATTAAACATAGAATCGTTTGATCTTCTAAAATCCTTGTAACAACATGTTTAAGAACTTTAGAAAATGCTTAATAGGGTTTGCATGCGTTAGCTATATTAAACATCTATTAGATGTAATTTTTTTTCAATATATATTGTTTAAACTATGTTTATACACCATGCAATGTATAATATTTCCTAAAGTAAAAGTTTAAACTGAGTAACTAATCATCAACATAAGTGTTAAATTCAATACATAAGACAGTATATGAATAAACAGTAATGTGAAAATACTGATTTGTAAAACTTTTTGAAAGTAGTAACTTTTAAATTTATACTTATGAACACACATGGTTAAGAGACTTATATAAAACAATACTATGATTAAAAAATTTTTCAGTATACAATAAAATAAATCGTAATAGATATTCATTTACAATAAGTAATTTAATGATTTAATGCTTTCATTAAAAGATTAAAATTACTAGATTACAGATTTTTGTTTAATATTTTATGAATATAGTAATAATCTTTCACTAATAATATATTTCAATAGATATAAGTTAAAAAAAATGTTTTAAAGTTTCACTTACCTGAAAACATGTCTGACTCCAACAGCAGTCTTAAGAGAAATGAGCGATAAGGATAGTTCTTATCAGCAGCATCAGGTCACGTGATTACGGAGACGTCACGAGTCATATGATTGGTGACGTCAAGTCACGTGCCGAATCTCTTATCTTATCAGAGATTGCTTATCAGCGATCACAGCTCATTCTGCCATTTGATTTCGTATTTCTTGGTTGCTTCAAAATGTCTGCTGTGAGTTTTATGGAAAACGGACTGAATGTCTACTATGTTTCAAACTTTATCGAAAAGGAACAAGCGGATCGATATTTTGCTGAGTTAAAAACTTTACCTTTCTACACGCCAACGTTTAAAATTCATGGAAAAAGTATTAAACCTAAAAGGCAAGTTCTAGGATACGACGATTCGATTTTAAGTTATGCCTTCAGCGGAACCCATGTGCCAGCAAACCCTTGGACACCTCTGATGTTACAACTGCGGGATCGAGTGGAAAAATGGACGGCTTCTACCTTCAACTATGTTCTGCTAAACCTCTACATCAATGGATACAGCTACATAGCTCAACATAAAGACAACGAAAGTGGATTGGATACAACTTTCCCCATCGTAGTCCTCAGCTTTGGTGCCGAACGAACAATTGAATTCAAGAGGCCTAAAACACCATCAACTTTGATTTCATTAGAACATGGTTCGCTCTACGGTATGTTAAAGCCTACCAACGAACTGTTTACCCATGGCATTGCACCGGACCCTAACATTAAAGATATGAGAATCAGTCTGACTTTTCGTCATTTAATACACAACCCCATCATGTCACCTTTAAAGAAACCAAGACTTGATCTAAGTGATGCTTCATCCAGTGCATGTGATACACCAAAAAACTCTTTATTCATTGATCTGAATACTTTTAAAAACTCTCATTGTGATGTGTCTACAACGAGTGATACTTCTATAAAAAACTGTTCAAAAGACTTGTGTGAAAAACTTACTCCAAACGATTGGTTAAGTCAATGGGTACGAGAACACCCTCTACACCCCATCTGTACTGAATGGAATTTAAAATGGAATACATTTGTACAAATTGTAGTGGAAAAGAATTTTAATGTGAGAATTCATATTCGTAATTTTAAAGAATTACCCACGGGTGAGTGGGTACACACTAAACAAGGTATTGTAATGACATCTCAGACTTGGTATTATTTTCAAGATTTGATTGAAAATTTTAGTTTCAACTCAGTAAGTGATAGTTTTATTAGTAATAACCAATTATTGATGCTTTGTATTAATAAGAATTTCTGTATACTTCAACAAATGTTTACCTTAAACACATGTGAATTTTACTTAAAACCCAATGTCATTAAATTATTTAAAGAGCAAATTTTGAAACTTAGAGAAATCAAAATTAAAATAACTGATTCTATCATTGATGCAATATTTACAATTCAACTTCCTATGTTAATTCTAAGCAAAACCCCCTTTTGTTTATATCATGTTAATGAAGAAAATGCTAAGAGAATCTTTTTAAAGTCTATTGTTCATGAAGTTCGATTATGTATAGAAGATTTGTTTCACTGTGATGAGTGTTTATTTAATTCTTCTCATCAAAGTTCCCTAGATTATTCAACGATATCATTACTTGCAAAATTTCAATTAAATCGCGACGAGATACTTTTAAAATTAAATATGTTTGCTATTGCTCAAAATATAACCTGTACATGTCATTACAATATTTCTTTCTTTAAAGAACTAAATATGAAACTATATGAAAATCATATTGAAGCTGCTTTATCTAAATTGTAAATTAATCTCTATTTATGTTATGCATTTTTAATAAAGAAATTAAAACTGTATATATTGTGTCAGTAGTCCTTTGTATATATTTACAACTATACATAATAATATTCAATTCTTATTAGTATTAATATAGTTAATACAATAAATAATTTAAGAATAAGGTATTAATAATTTTAATAAATATGTTTTAAATAAACAAAAACTTAAATCCATATTTATTAGTTTTATAAAACACACTAATGAAGCAAAGGTTTAACTTCAATCGCGAAAAACTTAAAAATATAAAGAAAACCAAAAACATATTAATTAATTATTATTATTATTATTATTATTTTATGTAAAAGATTGTTGAAGTAAACTTTTAAACGTACCGCAACACGCAGTGAAAAATATTCAAATTCCACAGGACATTACTCGAAACGATTCCATTGTCTTATACGGTAAATTAAATTTCTCCCGTATATGTCGATCTTTTTTCCGTGTGTTATATTTCAATTTACCGTATAAGACAATGGAATCGTTTCGAGTAATGTCCTGTGGACTTTGAATATTTTTCAGTTAGATTTATTTTCCTAAATTTCAGACTTAGTATTTTTTCACAATTTTGGGGACTTCAAAATTTTTCGCGATAGAAAATATATTTCAGGGAATGAATAGGTTGGGTTGACTGAAACAAAGGGATGATGAGTGTTATATAATTAAAAGCATTTAATGAGTGGTATAGACTTTAAAATTTAGGTGTTACCACCGGAAGAATAGAAACTTTTAGACCGCTGACATTAAAGATTATAAGTAATTTCCGGTGGCAACACCTAAATTTTAAAGTCTATACCACTCATTAAATGCTTTTAATTATATAACACTCATCATCCCTTTGTTTCAGTCAACCCAACCTATTCATTCCCTGAAATATATTTTCTATCGCGAAAAATTTTGAAGTCCCCAAAATTGTGAAAAAATACTAAGTCTGAAATTTAGGAAAATAAATCTAACTGAAAAATATTCAAAGTCCACAGGACATTACTCGAAACGATTCCATTGTCTTATACGGTAAATTGAAATATAACACACGGAAAAAAGATCGACATATACGGGAGAAATTTAATTTACCGTATAAGACAATGGAATCGTTTCGAGTAATGTCCTGTGGACTTTGAATATTTTTCACTGCGTGTTGCGGTACGTTTAAAAGTTTACTTCAACAATCTTTTACATAAAATAATAATAATAATAATAATAATTAATTAATATGTTTTTGGTTTTCTTTATATTTTTAAGTTTTTCGCGATTGAAGTTAAACCTTTGCTTCATTAGTGTGTTTTATAAAACTAATAAATATGGATTTAAGTTTTTGTTTATTTAAAACATATTTATTAAAATTATTAATACCTTATTCTTAAATTATTTATTGTATTAACTATATTAATACTAATAAGAATTGAATATTATTATGTATAGTTGTAAATATATACAAAGGACTACTGACACAATATATACAGTTTTAATTTCTTTATTAAAAATGCATAACATAAATAGAGATTAATTTACAATTTAGATAAAGCAGCTTCAATATGATTTTCATACAGTTTCATATTTAGTTCTTTAAAGAAAGAAATATTGTAATGACATGTACAGGTTATATTTTGAGCAATAGCAAACATATTTAATTTTAAAAGTATCTCGTCGCGATTTAATTGAAATTTTGCAAGTAATGATATCGTTGAATAATCTAGGGAACTTTGATGAGAAGAATTAAATAAACACTCATCACAGTGAAACAAATCTTCTATACATAATCGAACTTCATGAACAATAGACTTTAAAAAGATTCTCTTAGCATTTTCTTCATTAACATGATATAAACAAAAGGGGGTTTTGCTTAGAATTAACATAGGAAGTTGAATTGTAAATATTGCATCAATGATAGAATCAGTTATTTTAATTTTGATTTCTCTAAGTTTCAAAATTTGCTCTTTAAATAATTTAATGACATTGGGTTTTAAGTAAAATTCACATGTGTTTAAGGTAAACATTTGTTGAAGTATACAGAAATTCTTATTAATACAAAGCATCAATAATTGGTTATTACTAATAAAACTATCACTTACTGAGTTGAAACTAAAATTTTCAATCAAATCTTGAAAATAATACCAAGTCTGAGATGTCATTACAATACCTTGTTTAGTGTGTACCCACTCACCCGTGGGTAATTCTTTAAAATTACGAATATGAATTCTCACATTAAAATTCTTTTCCACTACAATTTGTACAAATGTATTCCATTTTAAATTCCATTCAGTACAGATGGGGTGTAGAGGGTGTTCTCGTACCCATTGACTTAACCAATCGTTTGGAGTAAGTTTTTCACACAAGTCTTTTGAACAGTTTTTTATAGAAGTATCACTCGTTGTAGACACATCACAATGAGAGTTTTTAAAAGTATTCAGATCAATGAATAAAGAGTTTTTTGGTGTATCACATGCACTGGATGAAGCATCACTTAGATCAAGTCTTGGTTTCTTTAAAGGTGACATGATGGGGTTGTGTATTAAATGACGAAAAGTCAGACTGATTCTCATATCTTTAATGTTAGGGTCCGGTGCAATGCCATGGGTAAACAGTTCGTTGGTAGGCTTTAACATACCGTAGAGCGAACCATGTTCTAATGAAATCAAAGTTGATGGTGTTTTAGGCCTCTTGAATTCAATTGTTCGTTCGGCACCAAAGCTGAGGACTACGATGGGGAAAGTTGTATCCAATCCACTTTCGTTGTCTTTATGTTGAGCTATGTAGCTGTATCCATTGATGTAGAGGTTTAGCAGAACATAGTTGAAGGTAGAAGCCGTCCATTTTTCCACTCGATCCCGCAGTTGTAACATCAGAGGTGTCCAAGGGTTTGCTGGCACATGGGTTCCGCTGAAGGCATAACTTAAAATCGAATCGTCGTATCCTAGAACTTGCCTTTTAGGTTTAATACTTTTTCCATGAATTTTAAACGTTGGCGTGTAGAAAGGTAAAGTTTTTAACTCAGCAAAATATCGATCCGCTTGTTCCTTTTCGATAAAGTTTGAAACATAGTAGACATTCAGTCCGTTTTCCATAAAACTCACAGCAGACATTTTGAAGCAACCAACAAATACGAAATCAAATGGCAGAATGAGCTGTGATCGCTGATAAGCAATCTCTGATAAGATAAGAGATTCGGCACGTGACTTGACGTCACCAATCATATGACTCGTGACGTCTCCGTAATCACGTGACCTGATGCTGCTGATAAGAACTATCCTTATCGCTCATTTCTCTTAAGACTGCTGTTGAAGTCAGACATGTTTTCAGGTAAGTGAAACTTTAAAACATTTTTTTAAACTTATATCTATTGAAATATATTATTAGTGAAAGATTATTACTATATTCATAAAATATTAAACAAAAATCTGTAATCTAGTAATAAAACTTAATCATTTGCATAACCGCTAAATTTTATAAGTTTGGTATATGATTTAAAATACTAAACAATAATCCTTGTAAGAGAATTGGGATGATACTTTCACAGAAAGAAATTGTCCTTTACAATAAGATTTGTTCAGAATGTCTAAGTAAAAATAACTTACCGTGAGGCATACTGGTATCATGCTGTTGTACTATATTTAAAAGTTTTACTATAGAATAAACATTCACATATGGATATTCATAAGGTTTAAGACTATATGAGGATCCTATAAGCGAAATGCATGAGAGACTTTCTAAGGAATCCTATTGCATATTTAAGCAGGTTTTAGAGAAAACCATGAAATACTCCAGTCGACTAGGTTGATGAAATGAATTCGAACCCAACACTTCCCCTTTTACCATAGAATCGTGCGGTAATCACAAGGTTAATGAGTCATGCAGTTGTATTGAAACTTATGGATTACAAGTCTAAACTTATACCATTAAATATTTAACTGTTGGTTCTATAAGTGGATTGCTCTGTGTGTGAGTCTTTGTAACTTATAGTTAAGCGAGTTTTAGTGAAAACCAAGAAAAACTGCAAACGGGTAGATTGTTAAGTTGAATTCGAACCTAGCATTAAACATAGAATCGTTTGATCTTCTAAAATCCTTGTAACAACATGTTTAAGAACTTAAGAAAATGCTTAATAGGGTTTGCATGCGTTAGCTATATTAAACATCTATTAGATGTAATTTTTTTTCAATATATATTGTTTAAACTATGTTTATACACCATGCAATGTATAATATTTCCTAAAGTAAAAGTTTAAACTGAGTAACTAATCATCAACATAAGTGTTAAATTCAATACATAAGACAGTATATGAATAAACAGTAATGTGAAAATACTGATTTGTAAAACTTTTTGAAAGTAGTAACTTTTAAATTTATACTTATGAACACACATGGTTAAGAGACTTATATAAAACAATACTATGATTAAAAAATTTTTCAGTATACAATAAAATAAATCGTAATAGATATTCATTTACAATAAGTAATTTAATGATTTAATGCTTTCATTAAAAGATTAAAATTACTAGATTACAGATTTTTGTTTAATATTTTATGAATATAGTAATAATCTTTCACTAATAATATATTTCAATAGATATAAGTTAAAAAAAATGTTTTAAAGTTTCACTTACCTGAAAACATGTCTGACTCCAACAGCAGTCTTAAGAGAAATGAGCGATAAGGATAGTTCTTATCAGCAGCATCAGGTCACGTGATTACGGAGACGTCACGAGTCATATGATTGGTGACGTCAAGTCACGTGCCGAATCTCTTATCTTATCAGAGATTGCTTATCAGCGATCACAGCTCATTCTGCCATTTGATTTCGTATTTGTTGGTTGCTTCAAAATGTCTGCTGTGAGTTTTATGGAAAACGGACTGAATGTCTACTATGTTTCAAACTTTATCGAAAAGGAACAAGCGGATCGATATTTTGCTGAGTTAAAAACTTTACCTTTCTACACGCCAACGTTTAAAATTCATGGAAAAAGTATTAAACCTAAAAGGCAAGTTCTAGGATACGACGATTCGATTTTAAGTTATGCCTTCAGCGGAACCCATGTGCCAGCAAACCCTTGGACACCTCTGATGTTACAACTGCGGGATCGAGTGGAAAAATGGACGGCTTCTACCTTCAACTATGTTCTGCTAAACCTCTACATCAATGGATACAGCTACATAGCTCAACATAAAGACAACGAAAGTGGATTGGATACAACTTTCCCCATCGTAGTCCTCAGCTTTGGTGCCGAACGAACAATTGAATTCAAGAGGCCTAAAACACCATCAACTTTGATTTCATTAGAACATGGTTCGCTCTACGGTATGTTAAAGCCTACCAACGAACTGTTTACCCATGGCATTGCACCGGACCCTAACATTAAAGATATGAGAATCAGTCTGACTTTTCGTCATTTAATACACAACCCCATCATGTCACCTTTAAAGAAACCAAGACTTGATCTAAGTGATGCTTCATCCAGTGCATGTGATACACCAAAAAACTCTTTATTCATTGATCTGAATACTTTTAAAAACTCTCATTGTGATGTGTCTACAACGAGTGATACTTCTATAAAAAACTGTTCAAAAGACTTGTGTGAAAAACTTACTCCAAACGATTGGTTAAGTCAATGGGTACGAGAACACCCTCTACACCCCATCTGTACTGAATGGAATTTAAAATGGAATACATTTGTACAAATTGTAGTGGAAAAGAATTTTAATGTGAGAATTCATATTCGTAATTTTAAAGAATTACCCACGGGTGAGTGGGTACACACTAAACAAGGTATTGTAATGACATCTCAGACTTGGTATTATTTTCAAGATTTGATTGAAAATTTTAGTTTCAACTCAGTAAGTGATAGTTTTATTAGTAATAACCAATTATTGATGCTTTGTATTAATAAGAATTTCTGTATACTTCAACAAATGTTTACCTTAAACACATGTGAATTTTACTTAAAACCCAATGTCATTAAATTATTTAAAGAGCAAATTTTGAAACTTAGAGAAATCAAAATTAAAATAACTGATTCTATCATTGATGCAATATTTACAATTCAACTTCCTATGTTAATTCTAAGCAAAACCCCCTTTTGTTTATATCATGTTAATGAAGAAAATGCTAAGAGAATCTTTTTAAAGTCTATTGTTCATGAAGTTCGATTATGTATAGAAGATTTGTTTCACTGTGATGAGTGTTTATTTAATTCTTCTCATCAAAGTTCCCTAGATTATTCAACGATATCATTACTTGCAAAATTTCAATTAAATCGCGACGAGATACTTTTAAAATTAAATATGTTTGCTATTGCTCAAAATATAACCTGTACATGTCATTACAATATTTCTTTCTTTAAAGAACTAAATATGAAACTGTATGAAAATCATATTGAAGCTGCTTTATCTAAATTGTAAATTAATCTCTATTTATGTTATGCATTTTTAATAAAGAAATTAAAACTGTATATATTGTGTCAGTAGTCCTTTGTATATATTTACAACTATACATAATAATATTCAATTCTTATTAGTATTAATATAGTTAATACAATAAATAATTTAAGAATAAGGTATTAATAATTTTAATAAATATGTTTTAAATAAACAAAAACTTAAATCCATATTTATTAGTTTTATAAAACACACTAATGAAGCAAAGGTTTAACTTCAATCGCGAAAAACTTAAAAATATAAAGAAAACCAAAAACATATTAATTAATTATTATTATTATTATTATTATTTTATGTAAAAGATTGTTGAAGTAAACTTTTAAACGTACCGCAACACGCAGTGAAAAATATTCAAAGTCCACAGGACATTACTCGAAACGATTCCATTGTCTTATACGGTAAATTAAATTTCTCCCGTATATGTCGATCTTTTTTCCGTGTGTTATATTTCAATTTACCGTATAAGACAATGGAATCGTTTCGAGTAATGTCCTGTGGACTTTGAATATTTTTCAGTTAGATTTATTTTCCTAAATTTCAGACTTAGTATTTTTTCACAATTTTGGGGACTTCAAAATTTTTCGCGATAGAAAATATATTTCAGGGAATGAATAGGTTGGGTTGACTGAAACAAAGGGATGATGAGTGTTATATAATTAAAAGCATTTAATGAGTGGTATAGACTTTAAAATTTAGGTGTTGCCACCGGAAATTACTTATAATCTTTAATGTCAGCGGTCTAAAAGTTTCTATTCTTCCGGTGGTAACACCTAAATTTTAAAGTCTATACCACTCATTAAATGCTTTTAATTATATAACACTCATCATCCCTTTGTTTCAGTCAACCCAACCTATTCATTCCCTGAAATATATTTTCTATCGCGAAAAATTTTGAAGTCCCCAAAATTGTGAAAAAATACTAAGTCTGAAATTTAGGAAAATAAATCTAACTGAAAAATATTCAAAGTCCACAGGACATTACTCGAAACGATTCCATTGTCTTATACGGTAAATTGAAATATAACACACGGAAAAAAGATCGACATATACGGGAGAAATTTAATTTACCGTATAAGACAATGGAATCGTTTCGAGTAATGTCCTGTGGACTTTGAATATTTTTCACTGCGTGTTGCGGTACGTTTAAAAGTTTACTTCAACAATCTTTTACATAAAATAATAATAATAATAATAATTAATTAATATGTTTTTGGTTTTCTTTATATTTTTAAGTTTTTCGCGATTGAAGTTAAACCTTTGCTTCATTAGTGTGTTTTATAAAACTAATAAATATGGATTTAAGTTTTTGTTTATTTAAAACATATTTATTAAAATTATTAATACCTTATTCTTAAATTATTTATTGTATTAACTATATTAATACTAATAAGAATTGAATATTATTATGTATAGTTGTAAATATATACAAAGGACTACTGACACAATATATACAGTTTTAATTTCTTTATTAAAAATGCATAACATAAATAGAGATTAATTTACAATTTAGATAAAGCAGCTTCAATATGATTTTCATACAGTTTCATATTTAGTTCTTTAAATAAAGAAATATTGTAATGACATGTACAGGTTATATTTTGAGCAATAGCAAACATATTTAATTTTAAAAGTATCTCGTCGCGATTTAATTGAAATTTTGCAAGTAATGATATCGTTGAATAATCTAGGGAACTTTGATGAGAAGAATTAAATAAACACTCATCACAGTGAAACAAATCTTCTATACATAATCGAACTTCATGAACAATAGACTTTAAAAAGATTCTCTTAGCATTTTCTTCATTAACATGATATAAACAAAAGGGGGTTTTGCTTAGAATTAACATAGGAAGTTGAATTGTAAATATTGCATCAATGATAGAATCAGTTATTTTAATTTTGATTTCTCTAAGTTTCAAAATTTGCTCTTTAAATAATTTAATGACATTGGGTTTTAAGTAAAATTCACATGTGTTTAAGGTAAACATTTGTTGAAGTATACAGAAATTCTTATTAATACAAAGCATCAATAATTGGTTATTACTAATAAAACTATCACTTACTGAGTTGAAACTAAAATTTTCAATCAAATCTTGAAAATAATACCAAGTCTGAGATGTCATTACAATACCTTGTTTAGTGTGTACCCACTCACCCGTGGGTAATTCTTTAAAATTACGAATATGAATTCTCACATTAAAATTCTTTTCCACTACAATTTGTACAAATGTATTCCATTTTAAATTCCATTCAGTACAGATGGGGTGTAGAGGGTGTTCTCGTACCCATTGACTTAACCAATCGTTTGGAGTAAGTTTTTCACACAAGTCTTTTGAACAGTTTTTTATAGAAGTATCACTCGTTGTAGACACATCACAATGAGAGTTTTTAAAAGTATTCAGATCAATGAATAAAGAGTTTTTTGGTGTATCACATGCACTGGATGAAGCATCACTTAGATCAAGTCTTGGTTTCTTTAAAGGTGACATGATGGGGTTGTGTATTAAATGACGAAAAGTCAGACTGATTCTCATATCTTTAATGTTAGGGTCCGGTGCAATGCCATGGGTAAACAGTTCGTTGGTAGGCTTTAACATACCGTAGAGCGAACCATGTTCTAATGAAATCAAAGTTGATGGTGTTTAGGCCTCTTGAATTCAATTGTTCGTTCGGCACCAAAGCTGAGGACTACGATGGGGAAAGTTGTATCCTATCCACTTTCGTTGTCTTTATGTTGAGCTATGTAGCTGTATCCATTGATGTAGAGGTTTAGCAGAACATAGTTGAAGGTAGAAGCCGTCCATTTTTCCACTCGATCCCGCAGTTGTAACATCAGAGGTGTCCAAGGGTTTGCTGGCACATGGGTTCCGCTGAAGGCATAACTTAAAATCGAATCGTCGTATCCTAGAACTTGCCTTTTAGGTTTAATACTTTTTCCATGAATTTTAAACGTTGGCGTGTAGAAAGGTAAAGTTTTTAACTCAGCAAAATATCGATCCGCTTGTTCCTTTTCGATAAAGTTTGAAACATAGTAGACATTCAGTCCGTTTTCCATAAAACTCACAGCAGACATTTTGAAGCAACCAACAAATACGAAATCAAATGGCAGAATGAGCTGTGATCGCTGATAAGCAATCTCTGATAAGATAAGAGATTCGGCACGTGACTTGACGTCACCAATCATATGACTCGTGACGTCTCCGTAATCACGTGACGTGATGCTGCTGATAAGAACTATCCTTATCGCTCATTTCTCTTAAGACTGCTGTTGGAGTCAGACATGTTTTCAGGTAAGTGAAACTTTAAAACATTTTTTTAAACTTATATCTATTGAAATATATTATTAGTGAAAGATTATTACTATATTCATAAAATATTAAACAAAAATCTGTAATCTAGTAATAAAACTTAATCATTTGCATAACCGCTAAATTTTATAAGTTTGGTATATGATTTAAAATACTAAACAATAATCCTTGTAAGAGAATTGGGATGATACTTTCACAGAAAGAAATTGTCCTTTACAATAAGATTTGTTCAGAATGTCTAAGTAAAAATAACTTACCGTGAGGCATACTGGTATCATGCTGTTGTACTATATTTAAAAGTTTTACTATAGAATAAACATTCACATATGGATATTCATAAGGTTTAAGACTATATGAGGATCCTATAAGCGAAATGCATGAGAGACTTTCTAAGGAATCCTATTGCATATTTAAGCAGGTTTTAGAGAAAACCATGAAATACTCCAGTCGACTAGGTTGATGAAATGAATTCGAACCCAACACTTCCCCTTTTACCATAGAATCGTGCGGTAATCACAAGGTTAATGAGTCATGCAGTTGTATTGAAACTTATTGATTACAAGTCTAAACTTATACCATTAAATATTTAACTGTTGGTTCTATAAGTGGATTGCTCTGTGTGTGAGTCTTTGTAACTTATAGTTAAGCGAGTTTTAGTGAAAACCAAGAAAAACTGCAAACGGGTAGATTGTTAAGTTGAATTCGAACCTAGCATTAAACATAGAATCGTTTGATCTTCTAAAATCCTTGTAACAACATGTTTAAGAACTTAAGAAAATGCTTAATAGGGTTTGCATGCGTTAGCTATATTAAACATCTATTAGATGTAATTTTTTTTCAATATATATTGTTTAAACTATGTTTATACACCATGCAATGTATAATATTTCCTAAAGTAAAAGTTTAAACTGAGTAACTAATCATCAACATAAGTGTTAAATTCAATACATAAGACAGTATATGAATAAACAGTAATGTGAAAATACTGATTTGTAAAACTTTTTGAAAGTAGTAACTTTTAAATTTATACTTATGAACACACATGGTTAAGAGACTTATATAAAACAATACTATGATTAAAAAATTTTTCAGTATACAATAAAATAAATCGTAATAGATATTCATTTACAATTATAGTTCATTCGCTATAAATAAGTTGTAAATTTTACCCTGCGATGTAATGCATATATTAAAATACTATATAGTTATTATACAAAAATCTCTTACTATCCGATCATTTATAAATAATTTAAAAATTTATTACTTAGTCTAGATAAAATAATTGCTAAAAAACAATAAGATTTTTAATTTTATCCTATTAAGTAATTTTAAAACCTCTTTTTTTGTTTTTTCTTATAAAGTTAGTGATTTTAATCCCTTACATTAAAAATTACACTTATATTTTAGTAAAACTTTATTTATTTAATCGATTAAATGCAAAGTTTAACACTTAATGAATTATTTAATATTTTATCTATACAGGAATAATATAAAAAATTGCATTTATGTGCTAGTAAAATTAATTGTCTCATTAGAAGTTTAACCAGCCATGAACTAAAAACAATGAATTTCAATACAACAGCATGATACCAGTATGCCTCACGGTAAGTTATTTTTACTTAGACATTCTGAACAAATCTTATTGTAAAGGACAATTTCTTTCTGTGAAAGTGTCATCCCAATTCTCTTACAAGGATTATTGTTTAGTATTTTAAATCATATACCAAACTTATAAAGTTTAGCGGTTATGCAAATGATTAAGTTTTATTACTTATAGTTCATTCGCTATAAATAAGTTGAAAATTTTACCCTGTGATGTAATGCATATATTAAAATACTATATAGTTATTATACAAAAATCTCTCTTGCTATCCGATTATTTATAGATAGTTTATTACTTAGTTTTATAACTAGAGAAAATAATTACTAAAACAATAAGATTTTTAATTTTATTTTATCCCATTAAGTGATTTTAAAACAATTTATTAAAATTACACTTATATTTTATTAAAACTTTATTTATTAAACATAAAAAGCGCGACTTAACGCACATTATTTTCTTAGCATAATTTTAAAAACCGCATTTTAACAGGTTAATTGCAAAGTTCAACTCTTATTGCAATATTTAAATGTAGTTTACAACTGATATTAAATAAATGATCTCTATAAACTATTTTATATTACTCTGAAAACACAGAACTCTAACAACATTCTACTAAGATAGGTAGGATTCAACATTCTTATCTGTATGTGAATCAACGTGTAGCGATAAACAGTTTGTCACATTTGTGTGCAAGGCTGAAGGTTGCATTTCGCTAAGGGAAATTTCTTCAATTTTAAGTAAGTTTCATAATTTATTATTACTATTTGATAATTTATTTAACTTAATATGTATCTCTACTCTATACGTAATATCTTAATATGTATACTCTAGTAAATTTATTTGTTTATATCATAAAAAAATTATTAAAACATAACTTTTATAAAAACATTACATAAGACAATTTTTATTGATTTATTGAAGAGAGAAATCAATTTAAGAAATTTGCATAACATATCAAACTACTTTCCCAAACGAATATTTACTGCTTAAATGAAATCTAGAAAAGTTTCGATTTAAATTGTGTATGTTCAGAAAATATCTGAGTAAAACTAAATTTTGCAATATATAAAACTCTTTCACAAACGAATTTTTATTTTTTAACTATAACTTACTTTTATATTAATTTATTTCAATACCGTTTAAGTGATACGTAGGTAATAATCGTTTAAACTCATTGTATGATATGCTTTGTGAAAAAAATATTGCATTTTCCTAATTATCCGCTGTATTTTAACTTAATCTTTATATGAGATAGTATTGATTACTAATATGTATGGCTCGCCAGCGTATATAACGCGTGATTCATCAGCTGTAGGGGTTTTCCGTTGCAGGTGATAACTGACTCATAGAATATTCCGTATTATCTGTTTTTTAAGAAAACTGTTTATTTTCATTTAAAATGATACGTTGAATTTTTATGCAATTTATTTTGAAATGTTTAATACAAAATAACTTTTAGTAACTGATAGTTTTTAAATATAACTAATCCTTTTTAGTATTATAGTTTATATCAATTATTTTATAAAAAGAACTTATTTTTATTATTTCAAGTTTAAAAGTATTTACCTGTTTCATTTAAATCAACTAAGATAGTTTTAATTATATTACAGCGTTAAACTCGAATAAATGTTAAATAATATTTGTGTAGTATCAATATAATGTTTAATTTAAATAACATATTCATGTAATTATAGCTTTTTTGCTTATAAAATTTATGTAAAGTTTTCGTGTTAGGATAAATTTATTTAATAGTAACAGCATAAAGTTTAGTTAATTATAATGTATATAAAATTTAATTGTTGATTTTAAGCATTGTATGTATTTTTAAATTAATATTATTATAGGATAGTCATTTTTATTTTATTTTTATTTTTATTTATTTTATTATTTATTTATTAATTTTTTTTATAACTTTACTGTATATCTTTGTATGCATTTTTTTAATTAATATTATTATATGAAAGTAATTTTTTTAAATTTATATGATAGTCATTTTTTAAAGTGCATGTGTTCAATTTTTAACGAATGTAAGTTAGAGTTTAAATAAGTGTGAAACTTATTTAGTGAGAATATAAAGTTTAATTTATATAATTTTTATTATATTTAGTTTAATTTAAATAATTTTTATTGTATTCAGTTTAATTTATAACATATAAATTATTTATACTCTTCCAATGGTAACACCCAAATTTTAATATCAAAGTCTATACCATTCACATTCAATGTTTTTAATTATATAATACTCACCAACCCTTTGTTTTATTTTGTCAAATTCCATGAAATACATAGGCAAATTTCTATTTATTCTGTAATAAATTTATAATCTCCGAATGGTAATGCGCAGATATTAAGATCAAAGTCTATACCATTCGTTAAATTCATCTACCTTTGTTTCAGCGTTCAATTTTAACGATTGTATTAATAGTATTTATAAGTTAGAGCTTAAAGAAATTTGTTTTGTTTTTAAATCTGTTAATTATTGTTTTGTTTTTAAATCTGTGTGTTAATCCACTGTTGACACTTATCCTCAAAATACGAAAATTTCTAGTTAAATCTGTAAAAATTTCTAAATTTCAAGCTCTAAAATACTAAGTGTACTCATTAACCAATTAGAATGCAGTATTAGAATCATCTTGTTTCTATAAATTCTGTAAAAATTTCCAAATATAAATTTACAATGATAACACTAACAGTATGAACTCCTATTTAAATTCCTTATTTATTATCTTAACGCAATATATTTTTAATCTCTAAAAATGCTAAGTTTCTAAAATACACATAAATTGTTACTGATGTTAATTAATTAACTTCAGTCATTCATTGTTTCATTCAGTAAAAAGTGTTAAGTCCCACCGGAAATTATTTATACTCTTCCAATGGCAACACCTAAATTTTAATGTCTATACCCTGTTTTTAATTCTATAATACACATCAACCTTTATTTCATTTTGTCAAATTCCCCGAAATACATAGGAAAATTTCTATTTAATTCTGTAATTAATTTATAATCCCCGAATGACAACTCTTCAAAAGTTTCTATTCTTCCGGTGGCAACACCTAAATTTTAAAGTCTATACCCTGTTTTTAACTAGATAATACTCATCTACCTTTGTTTCAGTCAATCAACTTCGCTGTGCATTGCGGAAAATGCTAAGTCTCTGAAATTGTGAAAAAAGTACTAAGTCCGAAATTTATGAAAATAAATCTAACTCCTTGAAATTCCACAAAAAAATACTAAGTCATGGCGCAGGTTATTGGAAGACAACCCCAGAAAACTATGTGATGAGTTCATCAGGTTGACATTTTTTATTTATTTATTTATTTATTTATTTATTTTATTTATTTATTTTATTTTTTTTTTTAAAGGAACTAACTCCCGCCTTGTTCTACGGAACGAAAAGGGGCACCGCAGGGCCTCGGGAGGGCAGTCTCCCAGGCGCTCAAGGTGAATTCTTTCTTTCTCTTTCTCTTTCTTCTCTTTTTTTTCTAACTTTATTCTTTCTAACTCTCATTTCTTAAACTGTGTATGTATCTCTTTTCAGGTTAAGTCTCAAAAGATCGTGACGTCATCTAACCCCTTGCAAAAATTCGAAAAAATTTTGAAGTCCCCAAAATTGTGAAAAAAAAAAATACTAAGTCCCGAAATTTGCCCCGAAAAATTTCTAAGTCCCCTTATTCAAAAAAATATCTCGTAAAAATTTCTTATCAGTCAAAAATTCTTATCGCGAAAAACCTACCGTTCAAGATAACGCTCCTCTCTCAAACCTATCGTTCAAGATAACGCGGCTCCTCCTCCTCCCCCTGCTCTGCTCGCTCCTCGGCTCCTCGGCTCCTCCGGCTCCTCATGCCGCAGAACTCTCATTTTCCATCTACTTATATATCAATTTAACAGTTATATTAAATAAAAGTAATAATGTATATATATTCATATATATATACATAACTTAAACTTCGAATCACGGAATTTATCTCGAGATTTATGGATTCAATGTAAGGTACCTGTAAATCGCAGAGTTGAAAATTGTCTTACAATTGTATACTGTTGTAGAGAATCATGTGCATTATTGAATGAAACAACGGGTATTATCACTTTTTTCGATGGTAAATATGGGGAAATTGGTGAAAAATCCTTTTTCATTAATATCAATAAAGGAAATTCGGCGGGATATGATAACTCACTTTATTTCAACCTAAAGTTAAATATAACGCTAACTTCTAATGAAATGTTGTGCTACATCAATAATCTCTAGAGGTATTTATTGAATTTCATGCATTTTAAATGCATACAAAAGATATAAGGCAATTCGTCTATGTAATTGTAAAAGTCTAATCAATCTGCCTTTTCTTTTCCAATGTTAAGAATTTAGAGTGTAACTATGTTGTGGCCATCGTAAAACATTCTTATACAGAGGAACGATGGGAAATATGGAACAGTCGGGTAAAATAAAATGCTATTATATCTCACTAGTACGGTGCTGTAATAAACCGGAAGCACACCAAACGTCTTCACAGTGGCTCAAATAAGAACGGTAGTTTCACCTTGTGTCAGTGTGAAGAGCAGTTTTTATGTCGTACAACTTCGTTGATTTATCAAGATTCAGTCTTTTTTGGAGGTAAGAATTACGAATTCTGTAATCTATTTACGAATCAGTAAAATGAGTTAAAACATAGTGTCATTTCTGGTAGGGAAGTTGAATTAGTTAGTAGTCTGATTCTCATGAACTTATTTCTACCAACAGCTGGTTGTGGTTTATCTATTCTCCAAAATGGCCATTTCGGTAATATGGAAAATTAACTATTCCATGTTATTTGCTATTTTTATAAAACTTGAATTCTGATAATTTTTCCAATACTGTTTATTTTCAAATATATATTCAAAATAAAATGTTTATATTGCAATTATTCGTGATTTTCTGTAAAAACAGTACCCTATTCAATTTTATCCTTTAATAAAACAGGTATTCGCTTGGTCCATATTACCCATTTTATTTTAATTACAAATTTTGCATGTAAACTCTATTTCTTGTTACAAAAAGCTATCAAAACACATTAACAACATTAAAAAGTTTGCAATTGTGGAATTCACAATGATCTAAAACACTTCTGTTTATTATGGTGAGTTCAAATAAAAATGGTATTCCATATTCAGCATGCTTTCCTCTATTTTTCCACACAAATTCAACTGCACATTCTATGATAAATGCGCACGATTTTTTTCTATGAAAAGTAAAACACTAAATTCCTAAAATGAAGTTTCTGCTTTACAGACAACATCTTAAAAAGTTTTTTTTTTTTTTTTTTTTTTTTTGTTTGTTTGTTTGTTAAAATTGAAAAAAAAAATCGATAACGTTGTTTTAAATTTTCACAGAATTATTGTTTAAACATTTGTTTTAAACGTATAGACGAGTTTTTTGAAAGATACCGATATTAAAAATTTTCAAGCCCTGGGCCATAGCCTCCTAAACTAGATGCCTTCCGTGTGGCTCGGAAAATTGACAACAGTTCAAGCGGTATACAGCGCCACCTGGTATATATTGCGCAACTGTTTTATTCAACAGCCACCAAAATATTTTAAAAGTGGGATTTGATATACATAAAAAGCGAATACAATAAAAAAAAAAAAGTCGATTACATATATCATATATCACTTCTTAAAATTATTGGTGACAGTTGAATAAAAAAGTCATGCAATCTGTACCAGGTGGCGCTGTCTACCGCTTGCACTGAACTGTTGCCAAGTTTCTGAGCCACGCGAAAGGCATCTAGTTTAGGAGGCTATGCCTGGGGGATACTCCCGAGGTAGGAAGGTATGCTCCTACATACACACACAAAAGAGAAAAAAAAGAAAAAAAGTCTAGTTTATTATTACGATTGTAAATAATTCTTTTAAATTTAATAATAATTAGTTAAAAATAATTCTCATTCTGCACATTTATATGATTTTTTTTTTCTACACTGCCGTATTAAAAATTTATATAAAACAAGATATCAAAGCTACCAGTTGCACGATTTTTACAAAAATTTGATAGACACTAATTTATGCAAATTTCCAATTACATATAAATTTATATGAAATTCTGTGTAGCAGTTCCAGTAAATACAGTTGCCACAGAATTTCTGCCCCACATACGCAGTAAAAGTAGCATTTTTCAACATTCTAAAGAAAAACGATATTTTTCTTTCTCCATGTTCAAATTTTTAATGCAAAATTTAGGATACAGAGGAGGTTCTTGGCAAAAAGATGTTTAGTGTACAATATTAAGTATAAAGAGCAAAGTATGGCAATTTTAAATTTTGATGCAAAGTTGGAGATGGCATATGATGAATTAAAAAGGACAAGGCGAAAAAGGGAATGAAAAATTTAAATGTGAGTTATAGTAGTTTATGAAAAAACTTAATTAATAATTAGATCATTTCAACTTATTTGATGATGTATGGGAGCTTTGTAAGCAGATAACATAAATAGTTAAAATATACAATAACTATTTTAGGTTGAAATAAGTAAACATGAGTCATCATTTGTCGAAAATATCTAAACATAAGTATATAGAGGAGTTATCTTGTTCCTCCCTCCATACACACTTCTTCCTAAATAGAATTCAAAATTACTTATTTCCTAAAATGAAATTATTTTTTTTTTTTATATAATGGCGAGTGTATGTCAAAGATGAATAAAATATCATATATTTAACGCGGCATATGTTACTTTTCATGTAATTTGCTTTAATTCCATTTAAACTTCCTTAATAAATTCCGGTGCTTATTAAACAGTTTTAAAAGTTGCACTTTTTTTTTTTATTATTATTGTTTTAGAAAGTCATTCCTCAAAAATTTAAATTTTGATTACCGTTATCATCAACAGTTTTAATAAAACTACTAAAAATTTTATTCTTTAAATGTAATAAATTCTTTTTTGAATTGGAAATAATATCGCTTTTAAGAAAAAAAAAACTTAATCGTTACATAGCTTTTAGTACAATATGCAAAGAAATATTAAGCTCAAAAATTTTTCGTATTATACGTGATTGATCCCTTTGTTGCTTTCGTTCTGAACAACCGAAACTCCACTGAGTTAATTCTAATTATCGGTCGGCGGCTTCTCAAGGGGGCAAACTGGTTTTAAAACTTGTGGTCTCAAGCACATTAAATGTTGTTATTATGTATAAATGCTATTATTATTAATGAAACGTATAACTAGGCAGCCCAATACCCCTTATTAACAATTGCTTCCGTGTTTGGGAAGTGCTGCTTAGTATTTATTCTCACATATAGAAACGAATGTAATTTTAGAGAGATAGGGTTATATTTATGGCAAGTCTTCGTGTTTAAATTAGTTTATATCAAAGACTTTTTTTTCTTCTCTTTACTTTAAACTTTTCTTAGTCAGTACTGCAGGTTTATCATTTTAAGGTATTCTATTTAAAAATATGTGTTTTCTATTTTCCTATTTTAAGGAAGATTTTCAAAAAATAAATGTCACTAGACCGTGAATGGAAACTTGTGACTGATGTCCTGCGAATGCTTTGTTACTTCTCATTTCAAAATTGCTGAATACGTTCATTAAGTCATTTTCACATTTTAAAATGTAAGAGCACCTTTAAATGAATAACAAATCTTCAAAATTTAGTGAATGAAGCTAAAAGTTCTTCTGACTAAGAGTGAGAAACTGGTGTAAATGACTGCTAACAAGATTGTATAATTAAAGGATGAGAAAGAAAGGAAAAAAAAAAAAAAAAAAATACGAATTCGACAGGTATTTCAAGGATTGCATAAAAAGTTTTTTTTTTTCTTTTTCTAGTACAGCTTCAAAGTCTTTATACTCTTACAGAAGAAAAAATGTTTGTTCATGAGTCATCCTGCTTTCTCTTTTTCTTCCTCTGTTTGTACAATAGAAAATCTTTTTTGACGTCTTTTCATCTCCAGTCCTATAATTTTAGCGGATCACCCCCTAGGGGGACTTCCAGACCGTCACAAAAATAGGTAGCTCAAGTGCGACGTTAAACCTTCTCAAATTCAACCTATAATTTTAACTTTGCGAATTCAAGGTTTCCCAGTTGAAGATGTGAAATGAATGTGTCCTTGGTTCTGGTGACGACTGGAAGCGGAAACAAATCTCGACTGCGGCATAATTAAATAAGTGAATACTTTTAAGACATTATGTTTATTTATTCTAAATTTAGTAATTACATAATACTAATAATTATTATTGTTGTTACAAAGAAATTCAGATATGAATTTCACACCAATTTTACTTGCAATTACAGTATGTATACTATACAATGGAAAGTTATGGGACACCTAGGATTTTAGGATTTCTTTCAAATACTGAGAGAAATACAAGACGAAAAAATTTGTAATTTTGTCCTGAAAAGTAGTATGGTTAAGCATGTTCTATTAAGCCATTAATGACTACCGCACTTAGAAGACCACGAAAAAAAAGTAATTTAGATCTAATATAAGTAATTTAGACCTAAATTATAAGTTTCAAATGACTCGTAATTTTGGCAAAATATACAGACAATGCAAAATGCTATTTCCAATTCAATATTTTGTATTCATTTTTGTTAAAACTACACCTACATTCATGAATATATAAGTGTTTCTTAAAAAAATTCTTAATGTTTTTAGAAATATTTAATGTATAATAACCTGGACAAAAGTTTCACAAAGCTTACAAAATTTATGTATTTATGGAAACACAATTTGGTTTGCCTAAATTTGAATGCCTCAAAAGGTTTATACTTTTACGAATGTACAGGCATTTAAAAAAGTATCAGCAATTACGCAATTAGGATTTGAAAATCACTTTAAAGTTGGCGTTTTTAAATTTGAAGAATTTACTCTTCTTTCCACGAGTGAGTGTTTAACATCTTGGTAATATAACTATATAACTATACTAAGTTTTTTATTTTGTTGATCATGCGCTAAACAATCAACAAAACAACCTAAGGGGGGCGTCCATTAATTACGTGAGGTGTTCAGTGGGGAGGGGTCGAGCCGAATCTCATGTGGGGGGAGGGGGGTCTCGGCAAATATCACATAATCTTTCTCCTGCAAAAAACAATATAAAATTCCGAGAAATTTGAGTTACATTCAAGTAAAACATATCTCTTGACTTAGACACGGCAAAATCTGACACGATAATATTTATCGTGGCTATCCGAACACCGCGAAACAGCACAGTAGCCTTTCAATTGTTTTAGACGCCGCCGGCCAACCACACGCAATCTATGCACATCTATGCAGTCTTAAAAACTAGTCTTAACTAGTCTTCAATAAAAAAAAATAAAGCAAATTGTGTTTTTTGGAATAAATCCAACGCATTTACAGTAAAAGTACGAATTTTGAAAAATCTCACGTGAGATTAGGGGAGGGGGGGAGGGGGATCAAAAAATCGTCAAAACCGCCTCACATAATTAATGGACGCCCCCTAATTATATTTATAATAGCTTTACTTTACGTCTTTAATTTTATATATTATTTAATATACAGAATTTATTTTATATTACGCCGTACCACAATATGATACTCTAATGAAAATTAGAAAATATACACCAGGATACGAGAAAAGTTTGTAGAAGTATTTAGTCTTTTTATCTTACATTTTGCAAAACTTATTTTATGAAACACCACTACGGACTTTTAACTTCTTTAGTAAGAAAACTATCTATGATAAATGGCTCTGTGCTTTGGCGTGTTTCCAAAATCACTAAATTTCATCTCTGATAGTACGTCAGTCTTCTCGTTATTTTATTTTATTTTATTTTATTTTTTAATCCGTATACAAAAACTGAAAGTTTGCATCAAAAAGGATAAACGAGAATTTTCATAAATTTTCATTTTGCACATTATCAATATGAAAGATTTCTTGTTAACTGATTTCAATTATATATGACACAAAATAAATTTAAATCAATTTTTGATAATTGGTTAAAATGTATAAGAATTTAGATATTTTTTTGCACTGAAAATTCTACGGAAAAATTACATTTCCTTTAGAATTAACTCAAAGTTTTCCTCGTTTAAATTAATTCGTATACAGTCATTTTATTTCTCTTTTTCACAATCCAATTCTGTATTTTTATTTCTTTTTGCTATAAGATGTTGAAGAAAATTATTTATTGCACATTTGTCCACATTTTTTAGCAACATTTTTTTTTTTTTTCGTTATAAATAGAGTATTTCTTGACTTTTAACTTAGACTTGCAGTTTTCATATAGAACTTGACGCCTCCCAAATATACATGTAAACATGTATATTATTCTACATGTGTTTGTGAGTGAGTGAGAGAGAGAGAGAGAGAGAGAGACAAGGAGTTGAGAATGGATATGTATTTACGATTTATTACAGAAAGAATCAATCACAATATTTTTTTTTTTTTTTCAAAATTTTCAAAATTTCTATAAAGAAGTTTCAGAAACGAATATATTTTCTCATCCCCACCCCCTACTCCTCTCCAATTTAAAAAAATAAAAATAAAAATAATTTGCGCTTTCGTAATTCTATTTAATAATTATAAATAGATTTATAAGCATAATTTCTTTAATAAGGATTGTGTATCATTCATATGAAATTAGAGAAAAACTTATGTAAACACTTAGTGGAAAGTAACAGTTATATATTGTTAATTTAGGCTTTATATTAGTAGCATTAACTAACATAAAATAAATTTAACATAATAGAGAAATGGAATTTGAATTTTCATAATTTGTAAATAATTAAAAAATAATTTTAATTTAAAAAATTCAAGTTCAAGTAATCTGAAATTTGGTACTAAAGGAATAAATTGAAACAGAGAATACGTATGTTTCTTTTAAATTGGGCGTTGATTCTAAAAATTTAAAAGTCAGTTGGAATTTTTATATGGAGACGTCTTCAAAAATACCACTATATACAGAGATTATACCAATTCGATTAACAGTTTTTGATTTTGTTTAATATATTCAGGCAATAATGCGAAATATTATAAAATAATTGTTGTAGAAAGAATAAACGAAAATATGAAAAAGTGATTTAAAATTAATAAAAAAATTTTAGTTCCGGAAATTTTGTCTCTAAAAATAAAAATATATGTATATTGTAAGTATTATAAGTATATTATAAGTATATTATAAGTATTTGGACATGAACTTGAATATAGAACTCAAATATTTCAATAAAGTTTGCTATCGAAAATTTTCACGTCAAAGTTCAAACTTTAATAACAGCATGTTCACAAAAGCTTAATTTATGGAATTTATTTTAAGTGAAATTTATAGTAAACTATTTATAATTATAAATGAGAGGCTCAAAAGTTTGGAGGAAAAATAGCAATTTATAAATAATTATAAAAAACTTTCAATATTTTATAATTTTTTTAACTTCACATTTAGTAATTTACCTCAAGTTACCGATTTTGGATTTAGTCCTTTGGGATTTTTGTGTATCAGCATTGTCTGCTCATTGAGACTCACTATACGTGGACCTATGTCATTAAATGGATTTCGAATCACGAGAAATATTCCTATTTTTTATCCCATTTTGAATTGTTTAGGTGTGTTAATAGCACCAAACTTTCTCTGTGGCTTTCTTAAGATAATGTGTAAAGAAATAGTGTTACATAACAATTACCACCCATAGACTGTAAATACATCAGAATTCATAGAGAGAGGTCTGCATGGACCGAAACTTTAAAGCCCGGGTCGATGGCCCGGACAAAATACGATAAAATAAGGTCCGCCCCGATAAAATAAATAAAGAAATAAAGAAGAAAAAATGAAAGGAAAGAAAACTATTGCATACATTTCTATGCATTTTTTTTTTTTTTTCAATATCTTATATTTTAGAGCTTTCATATAGCCAAATAGTAGAATATTGATTAACAGAACTACTGATAACTTTAAACTTAGATAATTGAATGCAAATAGAAATTCATTAATGAATAATGTAACTCAAAATAATAATAATAATAATAATAATAATAACAATAATATAGAGCATTAAAAATATTAACAATAAATCTCTATAGATAGAAAAGTAAAAATACCAATAAATATTAGACTATAAAACACAAGTTAAGTCACAAACGTTGTAATAAATTTTTTTACTAATATTTTTACAGTAAAAACAATATATATATATATATATATATATATATATATATATATTATATATATATATTTTTTTTAATGGTATTTTACATACCTTAAAATTTTTAATAAGGAAATAGACATAATTGACTTATGGATTTTACGTATGCCCCTTTAAAAGAATATTTATCATAATGGTATTTTACATACCTTAAAATTTTTAATAAGGAAATAGACATAATTGACTTATGGATTTTACGTATGCCCCTTTAAGAGAATCATAAATTCTAAACTATGACTTTCAGCAGGAAGCATAGGCAATGTATGTTTAATGAATGTTACCAACACTTATATATAAATATGTATACACACCCATACACATATGTAATATTCACAACCGATTCCTAATTATGAAGTTAAAATAGATGATAGAGGAAAAGACGAACACACAGAGAAGCAGAATGTCAAACGAAAATATAAGTACTTGTCAAACAATGATGGAAAATATTAAAAATGTTTAATAGTACTAAATTCTCTTACCACCATTTCCATTTATCCTTAATGCTAATTCTTCCATTTTAAATCAAAAATGTGATTTTGCGTATCTGAAAAATGTATGTTAATTTCATTACATAAAGTTCTCTGCAAAATAATTAAAATGCGTTAAAAAATTATCCCTCATAAATAGTAGACCATAGGTCATAAAGTCTCTTAGAGCGTAACATATTTAAATTATTTTCTATGTACTTGTGCACAAACTGGTGGTGTCCTGCATATCATTTTGAATTTTAAACATGCAGTTGTGTGACCTTTAATGAGAATGCCAGTTTCCAGACACACTAAGACTATTTACGTAAATTAGAACGCAAACACATCGTCAGACAGACATACAATCAAGTCGAAATTTTAAACATTTAAATAAAAATGAATATATATATATATATATATATATATATATCATCTGATATAAAAAATTATAAAAATAATAATAATAATAATAATAATAAACTTTTTATCGTTTACTTTTATCCACTTATTAACGAGGGAAGGGGGGGGGGGTAAACGTAATCCAGGCTCGGCTTGAACCCGCGTACAGAGAAAAAAATATTAAACCTGCATCTGGCCCAGTCGCGTCTTTACAAAAGTTCGTGAATTCAGCAGCTTGGAGATTTTGGCATCTAAATGCTTGGCGAATGGTAATTGTACAACTTTTACTACTGAAAATCAAACGATTTCTGGTGTAATTGGCTTTTTTTTTTTTTAATACTATTTGCTTTTTCAGTAATATATTTATGTAATGATACCACGTAATTGCCTCTGATTTGTTAAAATAAATAAGATCATATGCTTAAATATATTTTTCAAACGAAAGTATTTATCCATTGACTTAAAAAACTTCGTACACGTGAAAATTTTGTAGAAGATTTGATCATTATATATAGATATTTTAAATATATTCCATTATCGAAATGAATGGGTAAAAAATGTCAGAAAAATATTATGCTGCACTAACAAGGAAGGTCTCCTTAAAACGCATATTTAGAATAATGTGAAAAAAATTACAGAGATACTACTTACATAGGTAATACAAGATCAGTCAACTTTATCGGCGAAAACCCATTAAAAAGTCTACAAAAAGCAAAAAAAAAAAAAAAAAAAAAAAGTTTTCTAATATTTGGCGCAAAATGACAAAAGTGCACGCGATTTGGCGAACATCTTTTCCGCCAAATCCAAGTAATTTTAATGTGTTTAAGAATTTCTTGCAAAACAAACCGTTCTGAATAGCGTTACAGTAAATATAGTTTTAGAATAATCGATGAAAAAGTTGCCTTTTGCTCATACAAGCTTGTATAGTATATGCATGTGCCTTTTATTAAAAGTATTTCATTTTAGTTTTGAAAAAAAAAAAAAATCTTGTGAGTTTCAAATATTTAAATTGCATGTGAAATACTCGTTTAAGTTACACTTATCTTTAGCTTTTTATATGGTATTTGAAAAAAAAAAAAAATATGTATTTTGCAAGTTGCAAATATTTATTTTTATTTAGCGTTTATAAGTTAATTATAGCGTGCTGATAAGTGACTACTGTTTACCATTGTTTCATTTCCAAACAGTTGTGTACGTCCTTTTTAATTTGTTATGCAACATAATAAATGTGTGTATTTTTTTTATTCCATACTAATAAATCTCAAGCATTGTTTAAGTATTTCACGTTAAACTAAAGGTTGTATAATTTGATCGTTAAGTTTACTTATAAATATATATGTGAAAATTGTAGTTATAAAAGTGTATTTATTTAAAGTAAACTTTCTTAAACTAGTTTAGTATGAAGAGTATAGAAAACGTGTTTCTGTAATAAATATTTATTAAAGAACTGTTTTGCATAAGTCTTTATTGTGTCGCCAACGAGCGATAAATAGCCACGAATCGTACATTTTCAATATCTTTTTTACGGACAATATATAGTGATTCCGCCGGAATTTTTTTTTTTTTATGAACATAAGTAACGTCAAAGAGGAGAGTATTATGTAATTTTTTCAAAATTTTTTGCGTATGCGCATGCGGAGACCTTCCTTGTAAATGCCATTCAAATAAATGCCTATGAAAGATAATAACCTTAATTCACGCGAAATTTTTCTCAGTTGTGTTTCACGGTTTAAAATAAGAAAAAAAAAAAGCGAGTAAAACAGTTTTGTAAGGTATTCCATTCCATGGATTTTTTAACAGTTGGAAAGAGAAAGAGAGAGAAATAGAGGTGAATTACTATAGCGTTTCATGATATATAAGGGCGGCAAAAATCACGACAACGCCTTTACATCTTCTTACGATCGAGATTCCTCAGTGAAGGCGCTAACATTACTTACCGCCATTTTCGCAGTTGTTTTTATTTCGCGGCACGCTTTTATTACTATAATATAATACTCATTATTTAATATATTTATTGTGATTACAAAGAATACGTTATGTAAAAAAAATTCAAATTTATCATTATTTTGAATAATATAATAGAGTTACCAATGTCAAATAGAAATAAACATTATGACAGGGTTTCAGAAAAAACTTAAACTCGGCTTTATTTTTTTAAATATTAAACTTAGATATATATATAGCGTATATAGCAACAAAGTTGCGTAAAAAAATCAGATTTTTTAAAAGATAAAAAAAAATTAGGTTATTCAATTTCAAGAATTACAAAATTTAAATTTATACACGACTCCCTTGCAAAAAAATTCCCAATTACTAACTATAACCCATAACGTAATAAATTGATACACAAATTTTCAGCGCTGTATCATGAAAAACCTTAGAGGTTATTGAGGGATTATCCTTAAATTAAAATGTAAATGTACTTATTTATTTATATTATCATCGTTATCAGTCATATTTTTCTATGACCCCTGAAACACCGTATACCAGTTTGCATTTTCCCATCGAACAACTCACGTCTAAATGAAAATCAATTGTGTAAGTCAGAATTTTTGTCTTCCAATAACTCTAGAGCTTTTTACTATGCGATATGGAATTTGTACATCATTTTATTAGTATGTGCGGCACTTTCATTGATATTTATTTTGTTTGGAAGGCATAATTAAAAACAAATTTCATAATTCTTAAAATAAAGTTTTACTTTTCTTACTTTGCCATTTATTATCTAAGATTAATATTTAAGTAATTAAAGCCGAGGTCACTTTTTAAATATATTGTGTAATTATATATTATCTAATCTATTAATTAAAATTTAACATATAATAAAGAGGTGAGTTTGATGTTGCTAAATTCAGGTTGACATCGATAATTTTGAAGTTTTTACCTATGCATATTTGTATCTTCTTCCAAGTATTTAGAGATTATATTTTTGTTTTTAAAATTTCATTACAATAAAATGTATTATGCTCAAATAAATGTTTAAGTTGAAATATTTAGAACACTTAAATTTATTAGTATTTTATTCTTTCTTTCTTTTTTTTTTAATATATATATATTTCGTAATTAGTTTAAAGAAAAATATTACTTAAAGTAATAATAAACCGCACTTGTATCTTTGCATTTCCTTTCATCTCATTGTATTATGGAGGTTTTTCTGTACAGCAAACTCAAAATTAAGCCGTACAAAGCTGCTTCTAAATAGCATTTTTTCTTTTTTTCCCTTTCTTTTTCTTTCTTTTTCTTTTTTTTTTTTCTTTTTTTTTTTTTTTTTTTTTTTTTTTTAAGAGATAATTTTAAATGCAGTATTTAATGAAAATTCTAAATAAATTTTTGAATAAGACCTAATGCCTTTCAATTAATTCTAAAAATCTCTAAAGTTTTTCCACATTTTGTTGAAAAAGATTAGAACAGTATAGTACGAAAAGAAAATTAAAGTATATTTCGCAAAGCTGATTACCCAGTATTTAAAATAAGTATTACTTTTTTCTGATATATATATATATATATATATATATGTTTAAAACGACTTATTTCTTCAATTTTCCAATTTTTGAATTTTCGGCAAAATATATTTGAGTAAGTCTCATTAATTTTAACACCTTTCGCCATTGTATTTCTTCAAATTAAGTAAATTCCTTAAATTTTAAATAATCAGAGATTAGCATTATGCACATATGTATATATAAGACATTCTATTTTTTTTTTTTTTTTTTTTTCTATTGCAAAAATAAATATTTTTGTTTTAATAACAGCTTATTTTTCTATAAAAAATGGCCGATAAGAAACAAAATCTGCAACTAGCAATTTTAGCTGCAGAAAAAGCAAAATTGTAGTTGACAGGCTCTCTATGAAAATGCCCGAAACGGTCAAATAAAAAGCCACTGAATGAAATCGACAATTTGCCACTGGCAAGCGGAGATGTTGACAAGCCATTTCCTACAAGTGGTTAAAAGTCCGTTTTCTCCGAGTCAAAAAAGCAAAATCGGTATTGATTGGTCAAGGAGCACGATGCCAAAGTTCTAAATTACCCTTATTTGATTCCGATAAAATTGGAATTTCTTGTGACCCAAGAGGGTCTTTTCACGATTTGATTTTGTCTTCTGGCAAAAGAAAACTTTATACACAGACTGCTTTCATTGGCAGATTTTTTTTTCTGTTACTTAAATTCAACTTTCGCATCAGAAAATAAATTTTGTTGACTCGTATAAAGTTTTGAAGTAGATTTTAGTTTAGGTTACAATATGCATAACTCACTTAGTTTGAGTTTTTGTTTATTTTAAAAACGTATTGAGAGTTCGATTCAAAGCTTTATGTTCTATAAAGGTGCATGTTCTTATTAATTTTTACTAATACTGAAACGCATAAATACATTATTATTATTTTTTGTCTCCATTTGTGAATTTCAAATAAAATTTTTTAATAAAATATTTATCATGTATTATAAGTTCATGAAACATTACATGAAATGTCTGTCTGTCTATCTACCTGTATATTCAGTGTTATACTATTGATAACTGCAATTAGGGTATGAAATACAATTCAATATAGGAGGATCAAACATTTAAACCATGTTTTAAACATTTATACATGTTTTCTCCTTCGGAACAATTCTTCAGAAAACACAAAAAATTAATAAATTTAAAAAAAACCAAAAAAAAAAAAAAAAAAAAAAAAAAAAAAAACAATTCTTGTAAACTTAATTCACCTTTTCTATGATGACGCAATATGAAGACACTTAGGAGAGATTTGATTGGTTTATTCGATTTTCTGCAATCTTTCGGTTTCTTTTCTAATAGAGTGGCACTGCTTTTAGGATTATAACTAGAAAACGTTTAAATTATATTTATATTAACTAGAAAACGTTTAAATTACAAACCTGTGTTTTTTTTTTTGTTTTTTTTTAAACTATGAGTTTTCTCACTTTTATGAGGGTGGTCATATCTCCCTAAGTAGGGGGTCAAGTCTCCCTAGGCTTTTTGACACTTGACCCATCTGCTGACTTAAGTATTTTTTTTTTTTTGCACCATTTCTAATAAGAACTGTGCTATTATCTTTAGCCACAGTCTGTACAAAATAACAAACTATTTGCTCATAAATTTTATTCAGCACCAACTGTTATACAAAAAATATGAAAAATTAAAAACCAAAAACTGGGTCAAGTCTTCCTCCCTGTTTCACCTGTTGCATTTTTATCGTGTCATTTCCCTTTATGTGAATTATGAAATGTAATATTCACTTTTATCGTCAAGTGCATCAATTTTATTTATATCTGATTATTGGGTACCGCTGGTGAATTTCCATAAAAGACTTCACCATAATTGGAACATTGTTATTATTATTATTATTTTCACCCTAACAATTATAAGTACTCTTGCTGACATTATAACAGTTTTTTGGGAGGTTTTAGTGGTTATTTCATAGTTATTTCATGAATTTCAATTCTTTTACCATATTTTAGTGAAATTATGCATTTTTCAATGTGCTGTAGTCACTTCTTTTGGTTGTACTTTAAATTCTCAATAATTTAAATCATGATTTGTTTTCTGAAATTTTTCACATTGTAGTGATAAAATGATGTATAAATATTTCTTTTTAAACTATGTAAAGCATCTGCTTTAATAAGTAATCATACAGTGGTATCCTCGTTTATCATTTTTCAATGTTTTAGTGATGTTCTATAAATTAATGTATGTGGGGGTAACTAAAGCGAGAGTGACATCCCGTGAACGAAGAATCAAAATTGTTACGACATTTTTTTGGACATCCCTTAACACTGAATCCCAGACAATCGCCAATAGCCCACTAGGTAACTCTTGTGCAACACTAATCAACCCAGTTTAATTCAACTCAGTCACATTATTTCGTGAAATTGCTTCATTTTTCCGTTTTATACACCTTTTGTTTCTGCCCATTTATACATTCTTTCTTTCTTTCTTTTTTTTTTTTTTTTTTTTTTTTTTTCTTTATTGGAAAGAAGAATGGAGGAAGAATATTTTGATAATTTTCCAGTTCAAACCCTGAATAGGAAAAAATTGCAGGGAAACAGTTTTCAACTAAGGGTCAAATATACATGCAGCAAAATGAAAGTGGCATTTCAATAACAAACCATTCATAAACAATTAGGATAATAACTTCGACCATTTCTACAATAAATATTTGATAGATTAGTCGAATCATTTAGGTTCGAATCCTGGTCTGGTCACTTTTCGCTCTTATAAAAATTAATCTGGCCAATCCATCATCGATGTGAAAGGTAAAACTGTCTTTAAAGCCCTGTGGTTATTAAAAGTTTTGTAGCGTCGTAGTAAATGGGTATAAAGATTAATGTAAAAAATAGCAAACTAACGCTAACTAAGAGATCATAAAATATATTTTGAGTGCACATATTTAAAAATTTCGTCTATTTATTGCGTATTTAAGTATACTTCTTATTGAAAAACTGAATTTAGCTTTCTTCTTTTGCTATATATATATATATATTATTCTTTTATTTTCATATAAAATATTCTAAGTACACTTCATATATATAATGGTTCTTGTAAGCATTTTACTGCCTTTTAGATTTTTCACTCTATTTATAGGTTAAATATAAAAGCTTTTTTTCTTAAAAAAAGGCTCAATAAAAGCTTAATAATAAGCTGCTTTTTAAAGGCTGAATAAAAGCTTAATTTAAAAAGCTTTTTTTTAATACTTATACCAAATGTTATATTATTATTTTTATTAAAAACTTTATGCTTCAAAACTAGTCACCAGACACCAGAAATTGTAAAAATATACAATAATTATTTTGGCTCGAAAAAAAAAAAATATATATATATACAACTATTTATCAGGCAACACATAATGTAGGAACGATTGCAACAACGCAGAAAATCTGTGCATGTGACAATATAAAATAAGATCAGTTATTTCTAAATACCGGTGTGATTTAGGCTGAATAAAAGTTGAAAAAATATATAAATTAAATTTAAAGCAATCGCTAAAAATTAAATTAAAAATTAAAAAAATTAAAAATGAAAATAAAATGAAATGAAATAATAAATAAGTAAAGAATACCATGAAAGAGAGAGAATAATTTATCTAATATTGCCATGAAACATGAACGACGTTAAATAAGTATCATAAACAAGATTTTTGGAGCTTTTGAAAAATTTAAAAAGCTTAATGAAAACCTAAATGAGAAATAGCACTGTAAAAAAAAAAAAAAAAAAAATCCTATTATATTACACTCAGTGGCGGATTTAAGGGGGGGGCGCCCCCCCCCAAAAAAAACACTGACATTCACAATTGAATATTGCAATTGTAAATTTTTTATTGGTCTAGAATAACACTTTGAAAAATCTTAGCCCCCCCCCAAAAGTCAAGTTCTGGATCCGCCACTGATTACACTGATTACTTTCTGGCAGCCAAGTTGTCAAAAAACATTTGTATACTACGGAAAAAATACGTTGACAGAAATTTTCGGTAACAGAACAACTAAAAAATATTTGTACATTACAGAGTCCCGCCGTAAAAGAAAAAAAATACTTTGCAATAACTAAAATTGTTTAGATCTACCAGCTAGGATTGAACCAGGGCCCTCCGCAACTAATCAACGACTTTTTCTCACAGCTACGGAATCACATGTAATTCTGTTATTTAGCGCTTCCCAATCCTGCTTTGATACTACGTTTTCAGAATGAGAAACAAAAACAAACAAACAAACAAAAAAAATATGTACCCATTAGACAGAATCTGTAACCATTGATACATACTTTATGTTGTTACAGAAAAAAAAAATGACTTTTGACAGTCTGAGAAGTTTTTGTTGATTTTGAAAAAAGAAATCTACTGTCCACTTTTTCACATTTTCTTTTCTTTCTTTTTTTTTTTTTTTAAGTGTAGGAGTAGAAATACTATTAGTCAAATTCCCTCTTTATTTCTTCCCGTATGTTACCCTGTGAAGTTTCTGCTGCTTTGTTTAATCACATTAAAAAATGAAGCTTCAGCTTCAATTTCTGTTTTTTTTTTTTTTTTTTTTTTTTTTTTTTTTTTTTTTAAATATTGCTCTTTCTTTGTATCATCTTTTAGATTAGCGAAAAAGTTTTGAAAAAAAAAAAAAATTATTGCATTAAGTAAATTTAGGACTTTTAAGTTTGGATCTCTAAATGAAAGATTTATTTATATTTTTCCCAAAAAATGCTCACTAAGCTAAAAGATGACATATTTAAGGAGTAATATTAAAAAAACAGAATTAAAAGAACTTCATTATTGAATGGAATATTCTTATAAAACGAAGCAACGAAAATCCTATTGGATAACTGGGGAAGAAAGAAAGGTGCAATCGCAGCCTTGATATAATTTTATTGAACGATCATTTAGACAGCTTTCATTCTGAAACTTAAATAATGTTCATCATATTTAGCATAGGTCAGAAAGAATAGTACTTGGTCTTTATGAACTACCAGCACACCAAACTCCACTACACACCTATTGCTGAATATCTTTTTCGGTTATTTCCATCGACTAGGTTAAATCATGCTACATCCAGCTAAAGCAATGAAGAAACTTCGGGCTACCGAGGAGCTAGAGAGGTATTTAAGATTTTCTAGAGTGTAAGTATGTAATAATTTAATATTTTTCAGCAATGCATATGTAAAAATATGCAATGTACCGACTCATTTAGAAACTAGTACATGCTAACATATAAAAAAGATCAAAGTTCAATTACAGTAATTTTTATTGTGTTATTTTAAAAGACACATTAAAATATTTCGATGCATGCACAAATGAAGAGGTTATTCTCTGCTGAAGGAAAAAAGAAAAAATCGTACTCTCCTTAATAGTTCTTAATTAAAAATAAAGCACTGTTAAAACTGGGAAAAAATTCTACATTTTATAGTTTAAAATTATTTATGTTCTTAAAGTGTACAAAACTGTTTTCTGCATCAAAGTATATAATTTTATAAAATGATTTTATTTTAGTTTACTGCTTAGAATTACGTCAGTCGATGATTACAGTAAATAGATGTTTTCTAAAAAACATTTTTATGAGCTTCACTTAGTTTCTGTTGCTAAAAATCTTTAAAATATCTTCGATAATTACAGTACTTAATATCAGACATTAATATTTAAGGAAACAACTATTAAACAATTTTTGAGATAAACATAATATCTTAATTAAAAAGCATAATTATTTCCTAAAATCTGCTATCGTAATTTTTACAGATTTATGCTTCAAAAACAAATACTTATTAGCAGTGTAATGGAAAAAAAAAATAAAAGCTTATTTCTGTAACTGATCATTAAAGGTAACTCATAAAAATAGCTTCAAAACTTTTAATATAAACTTATTTTTGTTTTAAATTGTTATAAACAAAGAATTGGATTCAAATTTTTGCTGTCAAATATAGAAAGTTACCTGACCATTAGAGAAGAAAATTGTTTTGTACAGAAGCTACGCCCAGATGTTACCTCCATAAACAGAAGTTTAGATTATAAAAGACGTCAGTTTTTCGAAAAGAGAGGGAAAAAAAAAATCTGAAGAATGTCCATGGTAACAGAGCGATGTTGGGCAATTTCTTTACTGAAAGGCAAAAGATTTAATGACAATCTTCTGCAAGCGATTTCCGAAAATGCTTAGCAATTTAGCAAATGCTTCACGCCTCTCATAATGTCACAACAGAACTTTTAAGAGCAGAAAATGTAACTTAATTATAAAGGGAACACAATAAACATAAAATAAAAAAAGGCTAAAAAATATGAACAATAAAGAATAAAGCTTAGAATAATTCCGGGGAAAAAAGAACTCGGGGAAAGTATAAATCTAAGCCGACTTGTTTAATAATAACTTTTCACAGTTCTTTGCGAACGTGTTTTAATGTCTGGGTAGTTTACTTGTGATGAAGAACAGCGTGCACCTTTAATGAGCATTTAAAGAAAAACAGCTGAATTTCTTGCGCTTTAAATTAAAGTCTTTTGTCTCCAGCATTTTTGGAGTTCTTTTATTCGCTTCGTTGGAAAAGAGAAATCTTTCTTCGCCAAAACCAATTAGAAGGCCGCGAATTTTCTTTTTATGCGTTTAGTAAATTCAATTGGTATTTATTTTACACCATACAAATTTGGTAAAGAAAAGATATTTCAGTAAATATTTTTATATGAAGCTGCGGGTGTTTAGTTTGGCATATTATCTTACAAAGCTGCATGTTTAAACAATAAATATATTAACATAAATTCAAGATTTATTCGGTGAAATTAATCAAATTTGATTAAACATAAATGAAATAATTAATGAAATTCTTTTATATTCCAATTTATGTGTCTTATAAAAGTTTTTGAAGCTACTTAATATTATTTTAAATATATATATATATATATATATATATATATATATATTAAATTATATGAGTATCTTAACCCTTAAATGACTGATTAATTTTAATCAATTTAAAAATGTTTTATTCTTACCACTTTTAAATAAATCACGGGAAAAATATTTTTAAAAATCATACTTTATTTTAACTACGGTTTACTGATTAAAAGCAATTTGTTGCCAATCTGCAGGCATGAGGGCATTAGATCTTCAATATTATTCTAATAATACTTTAGAATACAAAATTGGGTATGCTGACGAATGGCAACACTCGGCATTTAAGGGTTAAAATGATAATATTGGATTATTTTTAAATGTACCATTTATTATTATTATTATTATTACTTATTTATTTATTTTTTTTACCTTAAACTTTTATTTTTAATTTTCTTTTCTAATTCTTTTTATTCTTACAAATCGTAACTTCATAATTTTAGATCGATTTAAACACTATCAAATTTAATAGATTTTAAAGTAAGATTTTAAGCGCATAAAGCATTAGATATAGGCGACATCGAAAAAGGGTGTCTGAAAACGAATGTAACTCACATTTTTCATTTATACTGTAGAGTGGTCGCAGTGTTTCTTATATTTTTAAGTGCGTTTAATTTTTTTCTTACCTCTACTTTCAGATAGCGTTTTATTAACATACGTTTAAATTATTAAAACCTTTACAAAAAAATTTATTTGAAAAGAAGTGGTAAAAATTTAATGAAAATCACGCAAAATATAGGAACGCTGCAACCCCTGAAGTATCTCAAAGATAAACCTAATTTTTGATGTTTTTAAAGCGTTTTCATTCAGTAATAATTATTATCTGATACTGAATGCACTTTTATTTAGAATGTTCGTTATAACTCCAATCTGAGAACGATTTATACAACCTTGGGGAGCGAAAATATAATTCTAGTAACAAGAAATATCTATATAGCGATAAACGGAAATGGCTATCTACTGATTATTATTATTAACTATATAATATTTCTCTAACGTGAACTAGTTACGATTAAATTTTGGCGAAACGATACAACAGTGATTTAAGGTTTTATCTGATTGCTCAACCCAGACCCAAAGCATAAATTCGGCTGTTACAGACAAAGCGATTATAAGCGCTCTTGCTAGAGATTTCGGCTACAAAAATTTAATCGAATACACCTGAAATGCACATATTCTTAAAGAAACTGAAAAAAAAAAATTAAAAAAAAAAATTAAAATTAAATTAACATTTTATGCATAAACATATGATCAAAATCTCCTGTTTAGTAGTACATTTGGAAAGATTTAAAGTAATTTAAGCTTCGCATTTAATAGTGGCTATTCGCAGGATGTTAGTGGCATCCGTTATTATATATTTTTCTGGATTTTTCATTCATTTTGAACGTTATATATATATATTTAACGTTATTTCGTTTTATGTATTGATTTATTTTGTAGATACATTTATTAATTATGGGATTTTGTTTCTGTATGGTGATATGGTAATTTAATTCCGTCAAATTCTAAGAAATTATTGTTTTTTAATATAACAATAATTTAGTTTAATTCTAAGAATTTTTTATTTAGCAGCGAAAAAAAAATTCTAAAACTGAAATTATGATGCTAATGTCACAGTTTTAAATCTCTTTTATTTAAAAAAAAAAAAAAAAAAAAAAAAAAAGTATAAAACTGAAATTTTCCAGTAATTTCATTTATGAAATTTTTCTAAAAATCATATTAGGCATGAAAAATCTATCACGCAGATGTTCTGCGCCAGTAAAACTATTATTATTATTATTATTATTATCATTTCATATTTTTTTATGATATCAGTTATTAATAGGAAATTTTCCACTAATTTCCTTTATGAATTTTTTCTAAAAATCATGTTAGGTATGAAATTTCTATCACGCAGATGTTCTGCGCCAGAAAAAAAAAATTATTATTATTATTATTATTTTATTATTATCATCATTTCATATTTTTTTACGATATCGGTTATTAATAGGAAAAGGGCAAAGATTCTTTACCGTATTCAATATGAAACACAATAATAATAATATTTTACAAGAAGAACCATTTATACAAAATATCATTGATTTATAAAGTCAAAATCAGTTAATTCTTAATCAGTGTAGATTAAACAATTGTAAAAATGCATGTTTAAAGAATATTTATCAAATAAAATTACCTTTGTAACCCAAAATTCGTGAACACTATATATATATATGTAATTCTTATACATTATCTTCCTCAGCAGAAAATTAATGAAAAGCTGCAAAATAAAACTTGAACACATATATTGATTAAATAAAATGTGTTAGGAGGTACTTTGAAATGCATTTGTGCCCCAGGCTTTCAGAAGTTTAAAACTAACCTATTTATATCATCTTAAAATAAGTAATAAATTAAAGTGATATTTATCCTTTACGTAACACTGTGCACTGGTAACTTTCTATTTGTAAATGTAATAATAAAATGTAATCTAAATAAATTGATTTTTCGGCATGTAACTGAAAGCTATTTTTTTTTAATTAAGTATTGAAGTGTAGCATTCATGATATATTTTGATAATTGTTGGCAGAATCCTTTTATATTTTAACAAAATTTAAAAATGTATTGAAGAATGACTGAAATTCCTCTTTTTATGCAGTGAGTAGAAAAAATCCTCGTTTTAAAGTATATAAAAATTATTTTTAAAAGAGTATCTTTAAAAAATACTAGTAGTTTATTATTTTCTTGAACATTGACTTTCTGAGTAAGAATTAAGAGACGAAAATGTTGTGAAAATCGACTATTTTGTTATTAGCTAACGTTCTTTTTCCTATCAAATTTAAAACAGACGTACTCGTTTATGAAATTCAATTTAATTTGTCTTTATTTCTCTAAAAACACTGCTCTGCAAAAAAAAAAAAAAAAAAAAAAAAAAAAATTCGAGATCTGATAACATTCTTGCTGATTCTTATGTAAAATGGCCTACTGAATCCGAATATGACTCCCATTTTGCCCAGTCCCTCACCGTTTTTCTAACACCACCCCCTCCTCAATTTCTTTCCCTGTTCGATAATTTTATGACCATGAATTTGATTTGAAGAATGAAAAATAATTAATTTAACACCTAAAAACAAAAAAATATATAAAGTTTAAAAAATAACATTAACAACAGATTAAAAATATATAAGATATGTAATGCATAATTTCAGTAGAAAATCCCCCCAAACTTTTTTCCTTGTCGCAAATGTCCATGTTTTAGAATTTTCCAACTCTGTAGCCCCTCAGAAGATATTTAATGGTTAAAATAATCCTCCCGCCTCCTAAAAATCAAATTTATAGCCATAAAATCACCGAAAAATGATAAAAAATAAAGGGGGCATTTCTAAAAAACGGTGGGAGATAGGGCAAAATGGGCGTCATATTCGGATTCAGAAGGTCATTTTATATAAGAATATGCTGAAATGGTGTCAAAGGCAATTTTCATGACGAACAGTGAAATATTTCATGAATGCACAAGTTTATCTTCACAGTCTGTCTAGTCTTCACAGGAGTTATAGAAGTTATTATATCTATTCACGCAATTTTACAATTAATTAATGTAACATTTCTTATGCATTATTATTATTTTATCCTCTATTCACAAAAGAAAGTATTGTTTAAAATTTTCGACTTCCAGTGTTTAATGCATTTAAACGCTTTGAGAACTCCTGAACTTGGTTTGACCATTTTTAGAAAATGACCGTCTGTCTTCAGTGTCATAAATATTTTGTGTCAGTTCTAACTCAAAATCTAATGTACATAATTTCAAGAAAACTTATAATTAGTAAACATTGACATAAATTGATGCCTATAAAATTTTTTGTTTAAATCTTATAACAGGTGGCACTGCTATAGTACAATTTTTCCCACTTACGGAAAGGCCATATCTTAAAGTTTATTACATACGAGGGGAGGTTACAAAGTTCTTGGCTTTGCCCTTTCGAGTTTAAATGCAAGAATAAATTTGATGGAAAATGAAAACTAAATGTCTTAATATGTAACTGTAAATAAATATCAAGCCATTCTGATTTTTACAACATTTTTTTATTCATGCCGAAATGTTTGAACAATGACCAGACGAAGGAATAACGAATTTGAAACATCCAAAGCCATTTTGGACCATTTTGACAATTCACAGAACTTTCTGTCTAAGTTAGTGACAGAAACATTTCTCCACATTTATGTTCCTTAAACAAAGAAAAAATCAAAAGAATGGTGCCACAGGGGTTTCCCGCGGCTGAAGAAGTTCCGCACCCAAAAATCGGACAAAAATGTCATGGCGTTCGTTTTCTGGAGCAAGGATGGGATTCTGCTGTTGGAGTTCTTACCTCAGGGCTTCAGCATAACTGAAGAGTATTATGCTAACCTTCTAGACCAACTAAAAGAAGCAATTAAAAAGAAATGCCGGGGGAAGTTGACCAGAGGAATCCTGTTTTTACATGACAATGTACCTGCACAAACTTCCAGTGTTGTTCAAGCTAAATTGAATACTCTGGGTTTCCAATTGGTCCACCATCCTCTCTATTCATGAGATCAAATATATATATATATATATATTTTAATTGAGTAAAATATTATTTTAAATATATCATTAATTTAAATTAAAACATCTATGGGATTTCATTGTAACATATTAATATGTTTTGCAGTTTCTTCTTTAAAAATCATTTGGATTTATACTTTCCTTTCTTTTATTTTCTTTTAGCAATATTTAAACTATTTTTTCTGAACCGTATTTATGTTTAATGATGGTGTAGAGTTTTGGCATTTATTAAGATTTCAATTACGATCGTTCATTACAAAGGTCTGTAACCAAAAAACTGCATAAAATGTTTTAACTACATTTGTTGATTTTTATTTACTTAAACCGAAATATGTTATTAAAAAAAAAAAAAGAAATGTATCACGTTAATTATATATATATATATATATATATATATATATAGAAAAAAATATATATATTTAGTTAAAAATATATATATTTAGTTCAATTTTGTGTAAAAATATGAAATCTGGCATTCTATTCTTCATTAGAAAAACCCTATTCAATAATTATTTCTTACTATAAAACAATATTTATAAGACTGAGTCTAAAATGTAATGGAAAATAGAAAATAGGAGGGATGAGGGGGCAATTGAGAAGGTAAAAACGAAAAAGTATTCAAATGACATTAAAAAAAAAAAAAAAAAAAAAAAAAAAAAAAAACTGTGAATACAGAATGTTAAATGTACCAAGAGGGAATCGTTTGTCTAATTATGAAAAATAATAAGTTTAGTTCAGTAAAATAAAATTAGTGATTTTTTATTGTAAACCACTAATATTTTGAAAAAAAAATATGTGCTGTGCGGCAGAAGTGGAGGTCATTTTTGGATTCAGCATCCTCGAAAACATACAGAGTTCTAAAAAAAAATCATGTAACTAATTTATTTATTTATTTATTTTGCACACGTTTATTATTATTGGTTAGCATGTCATCATAAAAATGATGTGTTTCTGAGACAAACTTATCTATAAAATTTCTTTTGTGTAATTAATGCTCAGCATGTCATTTTCTTTAGTGAATACGATGTTTATAATTTGTGAAAATGCAACAGTTTACAATATATTCCAGTTTAACTTTTAATGGTTGTAATAGTATGTTGATTAGTTGGTGCCATATTAAACATGAGTGAGAACTTAAAAAGAGGGAGAATTCGTCTTCAGGATCTATTTACCAGTATCTTAAGTATTATACAAGACAAAAAATCTGTTAAACTTTGATAAAAAAAATTATAAACTTATTGACTTCAAGCCAAATGAAATGTTTATACAGGATGAACACAAATGATTACCCCTATTTTAACACAATCTCACACTTTAGTGATTGCATTGATTTTGATTTTATTTCGCACATACGTTATACACTCTGTCACAAAAAAATATATGCACCCAGAAGGAAATGAGCTACAATCACGAAACTTAACATGTGTGTAGTGTATGAAGATATAAGCAAATGATTAAAAATTCAGAACAAAAGATCGTTTTATTAAGAAGTTAGGGCATGAAAAAGGTTACAAATCAGTAAGTAGTAAAGCCACCTCTGGCAGCTATACAAGCCGAAACATGGCGTGGCATCGAATCAATTAGGTCACCTATATCCCCCTGCGGAATATCATTCCATAATCTTTGCAACTGAGCAGTTAATACAGCAGTATTCTGGCATGGCTGCAGTTGCCTTCCTAACACACCCCAGACGTGCTCTATTGGAGAGAGGTCTGGTGACCTGGCAGGCCATGGGAGTACGTCATATCCTTGAAGTCATTGTTGGGAGAGTCGAGCAGTATGTGGACGAGCGTTATCTTGCTGATAAATGGCACCTGTGCGGCTTGATAGCATAGGCAGCACAACTGCCGTTAAAATGCTGTCCACATAACTGCGAGCCGTCATAGTGCCTTGAAGGATGACCAGAGGGGATCGTGTGTTCCAATAAATCGCTCCCCACACTGTCACACCTTGTGTAATGGCTGTATGCTGCTCGACAACAAATGCCGGATCAGACTGCTGGTCTGGCCTCCTCCACATGCGTGTGCGATGGTCATCAGCACTGAGACTGAATCGTAATTCACCACGGACGATCACACGTTTGGTCGGTCACACTCCAGCTTGCTTTGGGTCGAGAAAAATCCAGTCGACACTGCTTATGATGTGGGGTGAAGGGTAGGTGTCTTAATGGACGTCGGCTGTTCATACCAGCGTCGGCCAGTCGTCTCAGAATGGTTTCCCTTGATACTACTGGATGCCTAGAATGTGGTAAATGGCATTGAATCGAGGCTAATGACGCTGTTGGTGCGGACGTGGTCGCTCTTATGATTGCGCGATCCTCGTGTTCATTTGCGCTACTGGGACGTCTTGACCCTCCTCAATGGTTGATTCTTCCTTCCGTGACCCACTGTTACCAATCCCGAGCAACTACCATATCGCTCCGAACGAGGTGGCGGCTGATATGTCTGAACGACCAAACTGCTTCTCTGAAGCCTTCTCTACGGCCGCTCTCACTATCCGACAATTGTCTGTACTGCCACCGGTTACGTCTCAAAGGCATCTCAAGTCACAATACCTTCCATTAAAGTCGACAGATTCGTTTGAATAGCTCTACGGTGCGAGAAATCCTGCTTTTAAACTCGCCCAGCTGCGCAGTTCAGATGCGCATAACGTGCTTAGCCTTGTCTTATTGGCGTTGAAATTTTAATCATTTGCATACCTCTTACCAGACTACATTTGTACCAAGTTTCGTAATTGTGGTTTGATTTCTTCTGGGTGCATATATTTTTTTGTGACAGAGTGTATAAATCATAAATTTTTGATGTCTGATTTTAATATGTAGGTGCATTAGTTGCCCTCTGACTTTCATGAAAAGGGAAAACTGTAATGTTGTTTTTACTGAAAGGTTTTAAATGTAAGATCACGAAATCGTTATAAACGATATAACGCATATTTTGAACTTGTTAAAGCGAACAACTATATTAAATGTGAAGTTCTAAAAACTTTGGAATCTTCGTAGTTTGAAGTTCGAAAAACTTTTGCATGCAAAATTTATCAACTTCAAATCTGGTGGTTGTTTATCACAGCTAATTTAAAACTTACGTTGTTACAGCAGCAGTGCCATAATGATGCACTTGCATATTCATTTTGGACATTTAAAAAAGCTTTAAGATTGATACAATGCGTCGGAAAATGTAAAACCGAATTACATCAAAATCAATTACTAAGTAGTAAGAATATTGTAAAACCAGGTTAATAGTTTGTATCCACCGTATATAATAAAAATCTAATAAATCACTTTAAAACACCAGCTTCTGAAGCTTTATTGTACCACTGTCCTTTGTGTTTGTATAAAGTTAGCTGGTGACTTCCTACCGAGATCCGAAAAGCCCCCTAATGTTATAATTCTTTTTATATATTTTTTTATTGAATGAATAAAGGTTGTATATAAACATGGTTTAATTTTACTTACAATTCAACCTCTCTAAAAATAATTTTTAACCTTATTTCGATAAACTGATCTTTATCAAGTACCATTGTTACACTTTAGTTTGCTAAGATAAGCAGCGTTTTAAATATAAACTATTTTACTGAATTATAACACATAGTAACATTCCCATTCTTATAAGAAATTATATTAATCCAAATCTCAATCATTAAATATATTATAAAATAATAAAAAATATAACGTAATTAAATATTTTCTGCAATTGAATTAATATCCATCCATCACCACCAATCAATTATCGAGTTCTACCCACGAGATCGTGTTTTATTATTTATTTACTTTAAAGATAAAATATAATCTGATAAAATTAATAACTTCATATTACTTTAATTAAAATTTGGATAACAAATGATTAGTTTAAGATAGAATTGTAAGAAGGTGGCAACATTCAGTTTTTTTTTATTCCACGTTATTCAACAAGCAAACGAAGAAAAAAGAAAAGAAAAATAAAATTTTTCACTGGCCTTAAGCATTTTCAATTTACATGCCCAACCCTTCACTGTCAACCAAATGTTAGTGGCTATCTGATTACATCAACACAGAACACAGAACTCGTGTGTCTTTTCACACGTTGTTGAGTCAGTATCCGATCATTAAGATGATTACAAGCCAAGAATAAAGAAACTGAAAAAGAAACAGATTCTATAAACGAACCAATTAAACGAGGTACTAAAACTCAAGCTTAGTAAGGACAGCCCAAAAACACATCTTATGGTCAGAATGAAAGACATTTTCCGCTTCAGCTAATTCAAATGGCTCTTAGTAGACAGTTTGAAAAGTGACATTGGATAATTATAATGTCATCGTCTTGAAGACATTTTGCTCTCGAAACAGATAATAGCTATGTTGACAGAAAAGAAAAGATTAGTCAAAAGCCTAATATGGTATATTATTATCTTTATATATCCAGACTCTTAATTGGCCCTGAGTGATAACTCTATCTTTAGTAGAAGTCAAAAATAATGTATTTCTGCAATAAAAGGTCTTAACCAAAGTTGGTAAATTAAAAAATAAAATAAAATAAAATAGGTATAATAATAGCAAGTGTAACAGATTATTAATTTGTTTATGAATTGTTATTTTTTATGATTATTTTGATTTTGTTTTTAAAATCTTAATTTTTAGAAACAGATAATTCATGAAAAAAAAAAAAAAAAAAAAAAAAAAAGTGCAGCAGCAAACAAATGAAAGAAAATTTATTATTCGTGAAAATCAACTTATTTTACAATTCATAGAGAATTAAAACATCATATGATTATGCAATAATAATAATAAAAAAAAATTAGTAAAAAAAGTTTGGTACTTTTACAATTTAACAAGATAAAAATAGTTTAAGCGAAAAATCTCAAAGTACCTATCTATATAATGTACTGCTTCTAGAAATAATTTACACTGTGTGTAAAAATGATTGCACAGATATATGTTCCTATAAATATTTCATTTGATCTCACATTTTTTCAATTCCTTTTCTTTAAATCAATAATTCTTAATCGTTAAATTTCATAGATATACAAACATTTAAAAACCAAAATGAAAAAGAAAAAAAAAAATAATAATAATAATAAAACAAAGTCTCTTTAACTATTTTATTCCTTGTGATGGGTATATAATTTGTTCTTAAAATATTTTTATATTTTAATAGAAATAGTGTAAAAGATTAAAGCCTTTAGCAACTATTAAATTGCCACAATTTAAAAATCCTAGCTTGGGTAACAGAATTCGCTTCAAATAAATATTTATGTGTTTTGAATGAAATTTAGAGATACTAATAACAAACATGGTATCAAATTAGATTACCGTTACTTAGTTTTTTTTTTTTTTTTTTTTTTTTTTAATATTTGAAATTTTTAAACATCTCTCTACTAATAATTTTAAATGGGTACACGAATCTGGTGTTTTTTCAAAGTGGTTAGTTACTGAAGATAATTAATGATATATTTCAAATAATTGGCTAGAGAAAGGATAGTTTAACATTTTATTGACTCTAGAATATTCTTTAAATTAGACAAAGATGATTTTGCTTTATATATCTAACATTAAGTTCAAAAAGTTTCATTCCAAGAATTGTTTTATTAATTTATTTTATTTTAACGCCGGGATTCCAAAAGGTTTACACGATTTCAACTTTATGAAAAAAAAATTTGAAAAATCATTTAGAAAATTTTATAAATTAATAAAATTTTATAAATTTTATTTATTCATAAAATAAATAAAACTATTATAAAATAAATAACACTATAATTAAAAATGTCATTATAATGTATGATATTCAAGTTAATAGCAACTCCTTGTTTACCTCGATGTTTTAAAAATTAAGTTAATGTGATTGCCTTATATATTTTAGTGCATGAGGTTTTCGCCATTCTATAATTTAAAAAAAAAAAAAAAAAAAAAAAAAAATGAAAGGAAATTCCAGAATTTCTGTCGAAAGAGTAGTTATTCTGGAATGAGATATGTTTCCTAAGAACCACTGAAGAGAGGTAGTTTGCAACAAACCAAAAATTAGTTACACTAAAAAAGCGATCATTAAAGTGAATAGCTGCTTAATAAATAGGTTTGGGGTAAAATGTACTGTAAAATCATTAGGATTGGTTTTATTTCTTTAACTTCAAATTTGTGTTACATATAAAAGTTCCCAAATATAAATTAATTTTTTTTTCTTTCTAAAAGTGTATGAAAAATAATTTACGATATAATTTACAATGACACGTGTTTAAAGTTAAAACTATAAAAAATTGTATATTAAAAATTTTCAATTAATATCTATTAATATTAAACTGTTTTTATAAATAAGTTTAATATATACATATATTTTAATAATAATTAAAAAAAAAATCTTTTTTTTTTTTTTTTTGAAATTTTAAACAGTTTTCATGATAAATTGGTAAATTATGTTAAAAATATTTAGCCATATTAGAGAGAAACCATAAAATATAATAAATAATTTAATAATTTAATAATAATAATAAAATAATAATTTTAAATAATAAATAATTCAAAATATTATACATAATAAATTGAAATACATAAATACAAATAATAAGAACACAAATAATATTAAATTTAAATAATAATAGTAAATTACAATAATTTTATTTCTTTAAAAACAATCAAGATAATAACTTTGGCGATAACAAAAGCCTTTAACAAAATAAGTAATAAATTATATATATATATTAAATAAAAGCAGTTTTTTTTAATAATTTTAAAAACAAAATGTTTAGATGATTTAATTTTGAATAAATACCTTCTTGGAATTAATAAGGCATTAACAGTGCCCGCTTTAAAAATTTAAGTTTTGTCCTCTTTCGCTAGATTTTTGGATTTATATTTAAATTTTAATTAACTTTTGCTTTATTTGAATTTTTCAAAAATGTTCAGCATTTTCGGAAGTAAAGGAAATAATATATTATATAATATATGTAAAAACCTATAATAAATTACCCTTAAAGAAGTAAAATGTCCAATAAAAATGAAAAGTAGACAATGTATATATATATATATATATATACGAAGCAGTACAATAATCAGCACTTCATCAGGTGCGTATATTCGATTAGTGTATGCAAATATATGCAAATTTCTTTAAACCTGTACGTAGTGTAGCACAAGTAAGACCCACTTAACCTCAACTTCAACCTCTATAAATTTGTATGTTCAAAACTAAGAAGTAACAGATTTATACACCCAATTTACTTATAAAAGAAACTATTTTCTATTGAACAGAAGGAAAAATAAGGAAATGAAACACAAAATATTTAAGAAATAAAAATAAACTATTTAGAAAAAAAAAAAAAAAAAACTATTTCATTTAATAAATTACACGATCGTTAAAGAACGTTACATAAAAAACTAATATAAAATATTCTTACGGTTTCAGTGTACATAGGCGTTTAATATTTAACTGATTAATTTTGAGAATTGAAATAAACTCACAAAATAAAATTAAAAAATAAATTATTTTATGAAAAATGAATAAATTAATAGACTATATTAAATAAAGTAAAATAAAATACTTAAAAAAACTATTTTATTTTAAAAATTTATGGATATGCATATTACTTAATTTACAAATAGTGCAGCAGTACTGTTTTCTACCGCAATCTAACCGTCACAGTGGGAAAACATGTTTTACAGGCTTGTAAAAATACACGAAATTCGTCTGCCTGTTGCATAACAGATACTGCTATAAGATACTTTTTCATCTGCATAGCAGGTTTTATTCTGGATACGCTTTAGTATCTCTCTATTACTGTTAAGAATCGTGCTAAAACAATATTTAATGTTGAACTACTAGATTTTTGAAAATATACTTTCTTTTTAAATTAAAAAAAATAATAATTAGGTATCTTTAATCAAAAGAAGTTTTTAAAAAGTCCATGCTATTTTTATAGTTAATTCGTTAAATTAACCCGTTAACGCCCGAATTAATTTTGCAAAATATTATTAGCTGATTATTTCACTTCTAAATTAATATAGACAACTGACATTAAAATATATTAACTTAAACAATTCTTCTGATAGTTTTAAATTTAAAGCCTATCTTCATTTATTGACGTTTAGTGTTCTAGCGAGAAAACTTCGAGATACAAAAACTTTGAGATAACAGATTAATTTCCTATTATATGTTGACAATGATATCGAAAGTAAAGTATTATAATATATATTATTATTCAACTTGATTTAAGTTAGTACACATGCGTAAAAATATGTGCGACGAATGAAAAATCATAAAATGACTACCCAAATTATGAAATAATAATTAATAGTAGGCACACAAAACTTTCATGGATCATTTAGAGTGACTTTCACTAAAAAGTAGAAATCATTTCAAGAAGCCACAAAAAATATATGTGCCATTTTGTTAGCTGTCCTCAAATGAGGATACTGGGCGCTAACGGGTTAATGAATTCTTAAAGTAAAGCTAGTGTTTCTAATTGAAACAAAATTAGTTAAATAATAGCAATCCTTTTTAAAAAAAGTATTATAATTAACAAGTAATAGATATAATTAAAATGAAGAAAAATAGATACATTATTTTTTCTTTTTTAACTGCACCTAAAATAATAATTGAAAATATATATATATATTATCTAAAAAGTATTTATGAATAATTAGAGATTTTACGGGACAAGTATTATTTTTTTTTAACTTTTTATATAATTTATAATTCGATTTTTCATACTAGAAGATAAATTTAGAAAGTTTCATTAAATGTGATAACAGAGATTTCGATAGTCGATTTTTTGTTACAGTTTTTACCATGAATATGACGTTAAAATGCTGTATCATTGTGATGTTAAAATGATCTTAAAATGCTACATCAAATTCATATACATTTGGAAGTCTATTTAACGAACCTCTCTTTTGGGAATGTCTCCATTTTACACATTTTTCCTCTGAAGTAAAATTATTTTAAGAATTTTCTAGTAATATAACTTCGAAATAGCGAAATACGTTCCCTGTTTAACGAACTTTTTTGTGTTGTCCAGTATTTTCAACTCTTTTTTCCCAAAATATACCTTTTTATCCAAATTAACGAACTGAAAATTTATTTTGAAAGAAACATTCTGAAATTGAGTTGGGAGATTAACTAAATTGGACCGAGTGAAAAATATAAACAGTGCATAAAAAAGATCACGATGAACATGAACAAAAAAATTCAAATAATCATGATGCTAAATTCAACAAACATTCGCATATTGATATATTAAAATCTTTTGAAAAATTCGACTTCGATTACAATTGGATAAAAACATTCCAGAAAAAGTTGTTAAAGGACTGCGAAATGTGAGGTTTATTATGAAGGGAAAAAAACAATATTTTATAAAAGAATTCAGACAAAACTAGCAGACTTTTTCGAAAATTAATGTGAAGAAGACATATGATATGTATTCTTAAGTTATTCCGCTGCAATGTATATGAAAATATCACAAAACACTGAAAGAATACAATTTAATATATAGAGTAATTTTAAATTATTAAAAAAAGTAATAATGTTATGTTTCAAAGTAGCGAATTAGTGCATTTCTGGAATTTATTATTTTTTTTAACAGAAAATTTATTATATATATATTAAAATAATAATAATAATAATGTCATTTATATAAAAAAAATGTAATATAAAAAATATATGTTATAAAAATATATTATAATACAAAATAATAATAATAATAATATTTTGCACGATAGGGCATATAATTTGATTTTTTTTTTTTTTTTTTTGAGATAGTTCTAAATATTAATTAAAAAATCTCTATTTAACGCATTTTTCATATAACGAATTTTACTGCTAAATTTAGTCACTTAGTTAAACAGAGATCCGACAGCATGTTAAGCGATCGTTAACAAAATTAAGTATTAATAAATATACAGGAAAAAAAATCTTCTAGCAAAAATCAGAGTTTAATTTATTAAATAGAAAAATATAATAACTGATTGTAAGCTTGCGAATAATAAAAAAAAAAAAAAAAAAGCCACGTTATTTTTTACCCCAAACTCACCGTATTAGCTGGAAAACAAAGTTTCATAGGCTCGTAAAGAAACAGGAAATTTGTCTGCGTATTATGTAGGAGATAACCCATACGACAAATTTTCAGCTGCATAACAGTCATACATCTTATAGCCTACCTATGATTGTTAAGAATCTTACAAAAAGATGATTTAGTTATGCAACTGTATTTTTGAATGTATACTTTCTTTTGTAAGGTACAGTAAAACCTCTCTAAGTTGGACACCTACGGTTCCAAGAAGAAGTGTCCAACTTAGAGAGGTGTCCATCTTATAGGGGTGCTTACTTTTCTTGATTTAATTAAACTGTATCTATGCATGCTTTTTAACTTTTAATCACATCTACATATAATATAATTAATTATCCACGACTTATATACAAAAAATAATTAATTTCCCGATTTAAAATTTAAATTTAAATTATGTTGTGGCCATTATAATATTTTCTTTTATAATATTTTTATATAATAGCGCTACCTACCAGTTAACAAACATGAAGAAAATTTAATCAATATAGCTTCTCACAATAAAGATTTTACACATGCATTTTGGTTTATCCAATAGATGCTGAGATAGTCATGTGAAAAATCAGAGAATGTGAGTAAAAGTAGCACCACCTGTATGCTGATCTACACCCAAATTAAGCTGATATTCATTTTCATAACGGCCATCTCACATATGAAGTTTGGTGAATTTATTCACTCTAGAAACTGAGATATAGTTTTCCGGTGAATGGGGAAAACTGAAGCAGAGCAGCAACACCTGTCAGCTGATATGCATTCAAATTGAATCAGCATCGTTTTTCACAACAGATCTCTTTCATATTAAGTTGAGTGCAACTGTACACTCAAGTTATACTTGGTAGGAAAAATAAAAGGGGTAAATGAAGAGGAACTCTACCAACCAAAATGTATTTTCTAAAAGCCAATTTTTAAACAGTCTAAGTCAAAACATGCCTGTAAGCTCTCTGTGGAATATTAAAAAAAAAAAAAAATGCAAGGATAATTCATGCAATTCAATAAAAGAAAGATTCTTGCATTATGCACTAAATTACAGTAATTTGTGAATGTTTCAACTGAAGAAAGGAAGTATTTTTTATAAGATAGTGGTCAATATATTGTGACAAGAAACTTTTTTTTTCTTTTTCTTTTTTTTTTTTTTTAGATATTTACAGTTTTTTCTACAAGGGATAAGTAAAATTTCTAAAATAAAAGTGAAAAAATGGAAGATTTCCTTCTTTTTTTTTTTCTGTCTCATTGGGTAAAATTGTCCAACTTTGGAGAGTAGTTTACTGTCCAACTTCCAAGTTAAAGGGGTGTCCAACTTATAGAGGTTGGACATAATGTTAATCCTATGGATACATTCCGTTCCGAGAAAAAGCGTCCAACTTATAGGGGTGTCCAACTTGCGAGGTTTCACTGTACCTCTAATAAGAAGAAATACGAAACTAGATCCAATCCACCTAGTTCATTCATTAGAATATCAGTTTGCGAAAAAAAGCCCATGTATCTAATTATGAATGAACCAAAATTAGTTAAATGATACCAAGGATGTTTTAGTGGATAGTATTTAATAAGTAGTTAGTATCATTAAAGTTATGTACAGTGGTTACGTTAATCATTTTTTTTTATCCTTTTTTTTTTCTTTTTCTTTTTTTAAGTCACATAAAAAAATAAGTAGCAATTTTTTAAAATCATCTAGGAAGTATTTACAAATAAACTGAGCATTCAATAAAAACCAATGTAAAATTAATAATTTATCGACATTTTAAGTAAATTTAGCATCGTTGAAAAAATATTGAAATATGGAAAATTAACTCTAATATTTATACTAGAAGAAATTTATAAAGTTCAGAGAGTGCCTAAAAATGCAATAACAATAACCTAGTTATTATTTTTTAAGTAAAAATTGTGTTCATAACAATGATAAATATATATATTTCAAATTATTGTTAACATAATTAAATATTAATAACCGCACATAAATAAAAAATAATTTTTTCTTAGAAAATATTAGAGTTATGTGTATTAAACATAAGATTATAGTAATTAATTTTTGGCTAGCAATTGCTGTTTGAAATTTTCCAAATATTTTAAGTTTCATGAACAATAAATGGTATTCAACATTTTTTTTTTTTTTTTTTTTTTACAATGTAGTTTTTGGGGGCTTAAAGAATTCGAAGTCCGGTATTTTTCTTTATTAAAATGCCCATTATGTAACATAATAAAAAGCTTTTAATACAAAAAAATTATATCACCAATCTTATTATATTTAACATGAAAATTTTTACTTTCGTATGCTAAAACATGCTTTACAGGCTTAGAGAAACACTTCGAAAAATGCTTAGATATTTTAACTCCGTTTTTTAATATATAAATTGTTAATGGTTTGGTTTAGTTTGGGTCTCTACGGTTATTTTTGACATATGAAGATGAATTAGATCAGAATTTATGATCTAAAGAAGTAGGCGCCGACGGTTGTTAAATTGTTAAAAAAAATTTGAATTTAGAAACTTGGTGTTATAATCCTGTAGTTGTACATATATTTATGCTTTCTAGCTATACTTAATGCAGTAAAATTGTTTTTTTTTTCTTCCTTTCTTTTTTTTTTTTTTTTTTTGTTTAATTAAAGTCTTTCAAAATTGTAAACATGCCTAGTCTTTAGCTAGCTTCTTTGCTTTTTACTTTTTTTTTTTTTTTTTTTTAATGCATTTCAGCGAGGCATTAATAAAAGCAAAATATTGAATATAATAATGAAATTAAGTAATTTAAAATTTTTCTTAAAATAATTTAGCATATCCTATGCCAAATTACTGGTTAAGCTGCTTTAAATAATTTCTCACATTGGAAGAAGCTTTTTATCTTTGTGTATTACCCATTTTTTAAGTATTTAGTTATATTATATTTTTAATGTCGAAACGATTCAAAGTTTCAGTGTTTTCAAAAATATTTGTATACGCTTGGTAAAACCAAGTTTAGCATTTATTTGGATATATTATTCTTATTCTTATTATTTTTATTTTTAACATAATGTTTAAAAAGCATGCTTATTAATTATGAATTTTGATATATACATAGATAAGAGTAAAGTGAGAGAATTATAATTAAAAAAAAAAAAAAATATTTTTAAGGCTATTTCTGAGGTACGAATTGAACATTAACTAAGCATCTCTTAATATTATTTAATAATATGAATTGTTCACATTGGAACAATCGCTTCTAGTAGAGAAACGTGGAAATTAAATTTGAATACCTTTCTTACATAACTAGGTAAACTGGTATATTTTTTTTTATTAAAAGAGAATATATCTTATCTTTAAGTAAAATTATCAGTTTTATCTTACATTTATCATAAATTACAATTTTTTAAAACTTTTAATATTTCTTTGTGACACAACCTATCACAGTTTATGTGTCTTAATCAATATCTTTTATGTAAAAGCAATGCCTTAAAATGCCTTAAACAACACTATCTGATTTGATAAAGACGATCGCCTATCTCTTTACTTTCCTTAAACAATTTCTAAAAATAGAGCTCATCACCCAATGGAAGAGGATTGCAAAATACTTAAAAAGCCATTACACAGAGTTCCCAGTGTCCGAGTCATCATTTTCGCAATCTTCTTGTTCTTACTTTCTTTTACTGGAAAGTTGTTGAGTAAAAAAGTGTTCATTAGAGGTGCCCAATTTAAAATCTTTTCAAGTATCTCCCGCCCCATGATCTGGATTCGTATTGAAGGGGGTCTGGTGTTAAATAAACATTAACAAGACCCATTAATTGCCAGTCCGTATTCAGAAATTCTTATCTTTTGTTGCGGCCCGCTAGGCGAACTTAAGAATACTTAACCATCGTTGCTGTAGGATGAAAATTAGTAGTATTTTTTCTGAGCTCAAGTCAGTTTTATCGTGCTCTCTTTTTCTGAAACACTCCATCAAACTCGGATCGAGATAAAAGCGAAGTTGTGCGAGATAAATTGAACATCTTTCTTAAGGTTTTATTTTATTCTTCTTTTTACTTCTTTTTTTACTCATCCGAAGTCGCTCGTGCCCCAAAGCGACTCCTATCAACTCTCTTCAATGACTACTTTTCCGCAAAATTTCCAATTAGTAATTGAACCTTGAATTAAAAGGAGCGCGAAGGGAAAAAAACATTCCGGGCGCCTTCGTAAAAGGGGAAAAAAGATTTTCTGCTCCGGTGTAAACAGCGAGCCCCAATCTGCCACCGGATCTTCAAAGAAGAAGAACAAAAGAACAGGGAGGGCCAAACGGAGTCCGGGTAATTAAATCAGCACTCGAAGGCTGCAGGTCTTTGTTCGAAACAACTCCTCTGATGTTCGAATCCCGCTTACATTTCAGAGCGCTTGTTTTCCACCGTTTTTGTGCGGCTCTCGCCAGCCCTCTAATTAACAGTAGAACGTTTTGCTTTAGCGGATGCTTTAGGCTAAAAAGAAGTGCTACTTCCATTCCACTGGGAACGTTTCGTAAATGTTATCGATTGCAACTCTTTTAATTCTTTTTCCCTCAACTCTCAAATTTTTTTCACCCTCTTTTAAAAGCTTCGAATGATTGTTTGATCGCAAACAATGTCTTGAAAATTCTTTGACGTGTCACTGAAAAGATATTTATTTATGCACAGATTTTTTTTTCCCCCCAGTTTTCTTTGAATACAAGGATTGCATTTTTACAAATACTCAATACAATGAGTTGAATAAGTTTCAAAGTGAATTAAAACCGTACCGACTGCGGCTCCTGATGCCATCACGCAGCCAACAAAATTGGACTTAAAATAGAAAACGTTTTGAGGCTGTTTCCGAATTTGTTAATTGTTTTGCTTATTCTTATTCCCATTTTTTCCGCTCCTTTCTCCAGTTTTTTAATCTTTGGAAACACGTAAAAGTATGAGAAATATCGGAAATCAACTCATCAGATTTTTATTTTCAGTTTACCTTAAAATCACTAAAATCAAAAATAAAATAATAAAATGTAAAATTATGCCTAGCTCCTTTAAATTTACTTCTCTTTCTTTCTTTTCTTTTTCTTTTTTTAGTACAGAGGACTATTAGTCTCAATCTACGGATTTTTACGATACCAGTTTTACGATAGTTGGACATTTATCGAAATCGAAAATTTATCGAAAATATAATTGAATAATTTGAAAGCGATGTTATAATTTGGAAAAAAAAAAAAAAAAAAAAAAAAAAAAAACTAATAGTCCTATATACTAAACTAAATTCTGGTTTTGCCAGAATTTCATCAAAATCATTATTATTATTTATTTATTTATTTATTTATTTATTTATTTATTTTTTGAAATAAAAAGAAAATAAAAGAAAATTAATAATAATCAGTATCGAAATGGACAGTATCGAAAAAGTTTTTTTTATTTTTTGGAGGGGGTAAGGGTGAGAAGGTCGAAATGTTTATAGTTTATTTTTTAAGTGTACTATTATGGTACTTAGATAATTACATGAAATACAATTGTATTTCTAAGCCGTATGATAATGTTTTAGACATTTAAAATTTCGCGATTTTTTTTTCTGGGGGGGGGGGGGGGTGAGAGGAGGTAAAATAACTAAAAAATAAAATAAAAGGTCGAATAAATTATTTACAATTTAAATTGATGTTAAAAAGTTCTTTAAATGTTTATTAATGCATTTTTAATGGAATGTTTTAACTATGAATATGGTTCATCTCATCACTTACGAACAAATTATCTATTTCTCAAACTAACATTTATGTGTGCGCAAACCGGCAGATTGTCTAAATGTTGAAAGTTTTACACACTGCGAATAGTTCTATTGGTGGAATCAGAGCGTTATGAAAAAATTTTCAGATGGAGTTACGAGTTTTTGTTAAATTGCGAGTTTCAATGAAGTCATGATTTTGGTGAGGTTTCGGTATTACAGATGGATTGGAAGACAAGACATTTGAGGTGAAATTTGATTTTGTGGATTTTTCAAAATGATTCTGTAGTAGGAACTGTTTAACCCTTTAAGGCGAAGTGTCCTTAACACGAGGTCGTCATTAATAAGTCCTAACTGCAAAAATTCATCCTGGAATTTTTTTTAACAAAATTTTACTTTTATAACTTAGCGTAAAAAGTCATTTATTTAATTCATAATTTTAACTTTGTTCCTAAATTCTGGTGGCTGTCTAATTTAAATGAGTGGAATTACAATTATCTTGTGCCTCAAACGGTTAAGTAGCGAGACTTCCAATGTAAGAAAAGTTTTACGTCGAAAAGTTTCCAAAAATATCAGAAAAGTCTACAAGAGATTAGTTGAGGAAATTTAATTTCAACTTGGAAGTATTTTGAAACACAGAAGTACATTTTATTTGTAGAGTCAAATTTACTTATCGTCAGTGGTTTACACGAAAACCCACTCCACACATTTTTTTTACTTCACGTAGCATTAATCCAACACTTAAATTCGTGGGTAGCAATATTCCCCATTATTGATATTTAAACAAAGTTTTGAGCTTTATAATTCTCGCATTTCTTGTTTCATCATAACACCTTTCCAGTTGCAACTATGTCAGGCTGTTGATAACAATGCAACCTCACAAATATTGTAACTATTTTCATACTTTGAAAAAAGCTCTCCGATTCTTTGTGGTGTGTTTGTTTTGTTTTGTATTTATCTTCAAAATTGCTTATAAAGCGTTTATTTTGTTTTTATTTTTTATGTTAAAAAAAGTGTAATAAGTCATTAATAAATAGCATAACTCTAATATGCGTAACCGCCAGTATATAATAATTATTAAATACAGTCGGTAACAAAAGTGTCCGAACACAAAATTCCTATGTAAAAAAAGTACACTTCATACGGTTTTGTTAAATAAATTCTTGTCGAATCCTGTTTTTAGTCAGTCTAAGAGCGTGATTCGATAAGGATTTATTTATCAAAACCGTATGAAGTGTACTTTTTTTTACATAGGATTTTTTGCTAGTGTTCAGACACCTTTATTATCGACTGTACTTATTCAATAGAATATCAACTTTTAATCAACAGGTTTCAATAAAAAGGTCGCATTAGAAAACTATAGACAAGAAGAATGATATATCATCATAGCTACTTCAATAATTCGGTGGAAAACTGGGTCAATTTATAACAACAAATTCCGATATAACGCGATTATTTAATTGCCAATTACTGGATAACCGCGTTACAGCAAGCTTTTACTGAAATAAAAGTTTAAATTAAACATACAAAAGCAAATTTACGAAAGTTTGTATATAAGGCAACGTCTATTGTTTTTATAAAGCCATCAAAATGCCGCGTCTGTTTTGGAAACTTCAAAGATAATTCGCACTTTATAGCGGGGACAACTCTCTCAACAAATATCTTGCTAATCAGTTTGTATAGGGATTAATTTTCCAAGGGAAAGGCATACCTAAGTTTTCCCAGCACTAATTAGTTTCTGAATAACACAAGATTTTATTTCCACAGAATACCGCACAAGATTATTCGATCTAAGTAGTATCTGTGGTACGTCTATGCAAATAAAGTGAAAGCTTTTATTCTAAATTTAAGCAATTGAACATAATAATAAACAATTCGGTAAAGTTTTATTTAACACTCAAAAATGTATAAAGGTATTTTTTCCCTTTTATGATACTGAAATGCGAGTAAGTATTTCTAAAGTTTTTAAAATTAATTTTCATATTTATCGAAAACATTCACTTTTGATAATAAAATAAGTTTTCGTTCTTTAGAGATTGTAAACAAAAATACCATTAAATTTAAGATACAATCATAAACTTAAATTTCTAAATAAACTGACTTCATGATTTTTTTATAGCTGTTACATCCTGTTGTTACATAATATGTAAAATAGGAAAAAGGCTAATTTTTCAACAAAGTTCATGTAAAAATTTATTTTTACTACTACTTTTATGTTAAGCCAACAAAAATTTTCACAAGGAAACTAGTTTTAACTATCTAATTTTTTTTATTGTAAGTGTAATTAGCCAAACGCTTTCCGACTAATTACACTATTGGAATATATAAGGTAATTTATATACTTATTGGGATTTATAAAGTAAATATATAATTTGAAGGCTATAAATTATAAATTGTTCATTAATCCTCTTACACTTTAGCTTCTGAGTAAATTTTTAGTATTACCCATTTTTCTCATTAACAAATTTACGGCATATCATAAAATATTACTTTATGTAGGATAACTTTATGTTGGCTTAAAGTTACTAAAATAATTTCTTAGCATGCACTTTAACTTGAACAAAAAAAATGTTTGTACTTTTTAAATCACTTAATTCCTATCTTAAGAGTAAACATTTGTGAAGACATCTGTTTGACATTAACATTATTTTAAACAAGAAATTGTTAATGTTAATAACACAGAACTTTTGAAAACATTTTTTTTCGTATCATCTTCAAAAGTAAAATATTATTTTCAGGTTGGAACATCTCAAATCATATGTCTGCATAGAATATACTGTTTCAGAATTTAGGAAACAACATATACTATGATGAAGGGGGTGGAAGACATCGCCTTTTCCATATTTTTCCCTTTTTACTTTTGTTAGCAGCTACTCTACTGTACCTGTTTGACAGGTTATAGCAATTTGTCTTTATTAAAATCCAGCTGCTCACCTTAGTGTCTTATTTCTAAAACGTGCTTTCTTTTAACACTTTTCAACCTTGTTGAAAAGTGTTAATGACTTCTGTTTGTCTGTCTGTCCGCTATAAATATCTAACTCCCGTAAATATTTATGGAATTTCTTGAAACTTATACATGCTATTCAAGTTCACTATCGGATATTCCCTATTCAAAATTGAGATCATATCTCTACTGGTTTGTGTACAGGGACACCCGAAAGTATTCCAAAGCATTGTGTTCTATGAGAGGTATTTCTATAAACCATATTTTGATAACTTTACTGTACACAAATCTTAATGAAATTGAAATGTGTTATTCAAGTTCACTATCGGATGTTTCATATGTAAAATGGAGTAAATACCACGACTGGTTTGTGTATAGGGAACTCGAAAGTATTCCAAAGCACTTCGTTCGATGAGAGGTATTTCTATAAACCATATTTCGATACCTTCCCTGTATACAAATCTTAATGAAATTTAAATATGTTATTCAAGTTCACTATCAGATGTTTCATATGTAAAATGGAGTAAATAGCAGGACTGGTTTGTGTACAGAGACACCCGAAAGTATTCCAAAGCATTGCGTTCTATGAAAGGTATTTCTATAAGCCAAATTTTAATAACATTAATTTGCACAAAGCTTAATGAAATTGAAATATGTTATTCATATGCAAAAAAGAATGTTTTCTATAGAATATAGTATGATCAGCATTCCACTTACAGGGCCACACAAAAATATTCAGTTACATTAATAGCTATTAATAAAAATTTGCAGAAATCGCAATTTCGTTTACATTAAGCGTTTTTAACACTTTCTAACAATTTTTAAATGTGAATATAATTTCACTTTGTGTATCTGTCTTTCTGTTCCTCTGTCCATCTCTCTGTCTATCTGTCCGCGCTCTAACTCCCGTAAATATTCATGAAATTTCTTGAAACTGATATATATTATTCAAGTTCACTATCTGATGTCCCCTGTTTAAAATGGAGTGAATACTCTACTGGTTTGTGTACGGGACACCTGAAAGTATTCCAAAATATTGTGTTCTATGAGAGGTATTTCTATTAATCATATTTTAATAACTTTACTGTACATAAATCTTAATGAAGTTGAAATATGTTATTCAAGTTTACGATCGGATATCTCGCATGTAGAAAGAAGAAAATACTGCCACTAGTTTGTGTGCAAGGACACTTGAAAGTATTCCAAAGCATTTCTTTCTATAAGAAGTATTTCTACAAACCAAACTATAATAACTTCACTTTGCACGAAGTTTAATGAAATTGAAATATGTTATTCATATGCACAAAAGAATGCTTTCTATAGAATATAGTATGATTAGTATTAGTCTTACAGGGCCACACAAAAATATTCAGTTACATTAATAGCTATTAATAAAAATTTGCTAGAATTGCATTTTAGTTTACATTAAGCGTTTTTAACACTTTCTAACAATTTTTAAGTGTGAATATGATTTTAATTTCTTTAACTGTCTATCCAATTGTCTATCTTTCTATGTGTCTTTGTCCCGCCCCCAGCGTCCATAAATATTTTCAGAATTAAAAAAAAAAATTACATATTAATGAAGTTCACTTTGGTAACATTCTAAAATAATGATATGTATAGAATATGATATGATTAACCTTCAGATTTACAGGGCTACACTAAAATATTCAGATACATTAAGGACTGCAATTCTAATCTAACGGCTCGATTTTCTTTTTCGTTAAGCTTTTTTAACACTGTCCACCAATATTTAAGAGCGGTTTTAAATTCAATTAGTCGATGCGTATCCTTTTCAGTTTTTCTGTCTGTCTGCTGTGTGATAATGTAGGCAAAGAATATTGAAAGTTATACGATACAACGAGTACGTACAGTTGGAAATTGTTAATAATCAATGCGTATTGCATAATTTTTCCGTTTTTTTTTTTCTTCTTTTTTTTTTTTTTTTTTATCATTCATAGTTTGAATAAATTTCACTGACGAATTAGACTTTCTTAGTGTTACACTGAAACCTGTTATGTGACTACCTAGTTAGGCACGTTTTCTTGAAAATGAATATAGCCATTGGACTAATCGTATGTTCACATCATCTATATGTTCCACACTTCTCTCATTTGGATGTTTGGCTACCCAAAACTATCTTAACGTCTTCACTTCTCTTTATATAGTAATCGAAATAAAATGGACTAAAATAAATAAAAAATATACCATATGAGTTTTCCATTTCATATACTCACAATACACTTTTATCTTAAGTTAATGCCTGTTTAATAATTTTTTAATCGCTTTATACATGATCCACTATTTTCAATGAATCTAAAAAGCTGAAAATGCAGTCACCGATGGTTATCTTTAAGACAGTGGCGGATTTAAGGGGGGGGGGGCTAGGGGGCTTAAGCCCCCCCCTCCCCAAAACACTGACATACACTATTGAATATTGCAATTGTAAATTTTTTATTGGTCTAGAATAACACTTTGAAAAATCTTAGCCGCCCCCCCCCCTCAAAAAAAGTGAAGTTCTGGATCCGCTACTGCTTTAAGAGAGTATTCTGATCTAGAAGCATAAATTTTGGGCGTTTTGTCGAGCTCGTTAATAATAATAATAACAAATAAATAAATATCTTTAGTATTCATTATTTACAAGATATTTATTAATATTTTACAAATATACAAAATAAATAAATAAATAAATAATAAAAAAATTAAATTAAATTAAATCCGAAAAATAAATTTAAAATTAAAAACTAGTGAAGTGCGTTGGGGAAGGGTAAAAAAGGGGGATGTTCTGGTTGACCCGAGTGTAGCACTTCTCGTCATCTGAAACAAAATTAAAAAAAAATAATAATAATAATAATAATAACTAGTAAGAATGCAATTATTGCCCTTCCCTAATAGAAAACAAAGGGTTTTTTTTTTTTTTCGTAAAATGGCGAATGTTTGAAAAAAAAAGTATTTTTCGATTTATTATTATTATTATTATTATTATTATTATTATTATTTTAAAAATAGTAAAAAAAATAATAATAATAATAACAACAACAACAATAATTTTGATACAAAAGTGATAGGGGCGATAGAAGGTTATATACTGGAAGTTTCTACAACTTTTGAAATAAATTGGTTGAATAGAACTTGAGATATCATAAAACGCGTTTAAAGTTTGAGAAAATGCTTTTAAAATTTTGACCAAAAGTTTAGGCAGCCTCAGCAGTCTAAGCCATTGAGTGATACGTTATACTTACATGTTGTTAATTGGTGATTTACATTAGGTTTTGTTAATCCATTTTAAACACAAAACAGAAAATTTATTTTTTTCAAAATTGTAGACCAGAATACCCGCTTAAAAATAAATATTCAAAAATCTTACCTTTAACATTTTATTAAAACATTTGTTTAAAAATAGTTTTATATTTTTTTATTGGTTTTACTGGCATTTTTGTTGGTATTTAACAGAAGTCAACATTAGAATTTTTTTTAATAATCAAAATGTGCATTAAATACACTTAAAATAGCCTATTGGTTGTAATGATTTAATTTAATATCGTGCAGCTATTTATGTTTAATTATTTAATTTTTGAGCAATATACAAAATAATAATAATAATAATAATAATAATAATAATTCATATCTTTTGTAATGAGACTTTTAGGGATTTTCAAATTTTCTTTGTAATATTTAACTTATATATTAAACAGAATCATATCCAACCAAACTCCATCAAGCTTTCTTTTATTAAGTGTTATTTAAACGATCACAAAAGCTCCAAATGGTAGATATGTAACTATGTTTAATAGATTTATTTACGCCAAACAATGCAAAATTTCTCTTTCCTCCTTTTCAAATGTTCTTCTAACAGAAAAAGTGTATCTGTAACAAAGAGTTAACTATGTAAGTGACATTTATGAAAATGTTTTTTGGAAAAATTATTGGTTGGTTGGTTGGATTTTACGTCGCACTAGTGCTACGCAGATGGGCAATTGGCGACTGTCTGGTACTCACCCCTAGAGGTGGTCCGGAGACATGCCATCGCAATTTTGATCCTCCACGGAAGGGATGGCTCTCCCGCTTCGGTGACCCCAGAGGTATACTTTTTTATGGGAACCTGGAGGACATTGCGGCCACGACAGATTTTACGTGCACCAGCCACCATTAGTGTACACGACGGTCTTTGGCCGGCTCGAGTACCGAACCCGCAATATTCCAATTACAAGGTCGGCGCTCTACCGACTGGTCTACCGCGGCCCGTAAAAATTATTGGTTAAAAATTCTACATATTTTACTTTTAAACTTATACCGAACACATTATATGATGTTGCATATCATTACTAATAACTGATTCTTTCGACTTATACATTTTACGAGTAATTTTACATGCAGCAGAAATTTGAACTAATCGCCCAATTCGGTTTTCTTTCATATATATATATATATATATAAGACAAATATAGTAGAATGCATGAAAACAATAATTCATATTTATTGAAATTTTTATTTTTCCGACTGAGTGAAAATAATGCCTGGACCGGGAGTCGAACCCCGGATCTTTGACTTACAATTATTTTCACTCAGTCGGAAAAATAAAAATTTCAATAAATATGGTTTTCTTCCAATCAGTTGATTGTGGATTTTAATAAAAAATAATTCATATGTCCATATCCAAGTATAAATCCACTAGATCCAGATAAAGATAATTATTAACAGGGGAAATTTAAAATGTGTTAAATATCCTGAATACTCACTTGATAAAAAAGTTTGTGTATATAGGTATGTATATTTAATAAATTGTCATATGAAACAAAGAATTTTGAATCAGTTGTACTTGCATTTATTTAAATCGTTTAAACGTTATCATTTAACTGTTTTCTGTCAATACAAAACTATGTACATATCACATCTTTTAACAGTATGTAACATAAAAACTGATTAATAAAAACATTTTCTCGTTTATCATTCAAAATCAGCTGTCTCATAAATCGTATAAGCGAAAGCCACTTTTAAGAAATTCAAGTACCTCCATATGTCTTAATCGATATCGATTAAAATAAAACAGCTCGATCCTCACTCTCCAAGAAACATAAATCCCGCAACTGTAAAAACAATGCCAACAAATTCTCCCCACCTTTCATGCTCGTTCACCCATTTCTTGGAACATTAAGTAGATTGACGTTATTGTTAAGTGGCCACGAATTCGTTCAATACGCTTCTAATTATCGAATCGAATTCCTTGTTTTCTTGAGGGACTGACGAAAAAAATCTTTATCGATAATGATATCGATATCACAAAGTGTGCGGTTTTAACTTTTAACTAATTATAGTGTTGGGAAACATTTATCAGAGACTTGGGGGCGAATGGCACAAAACTAATGATTTTCAAACATCATATTTTATTGCTCCAGAACGCTGTCCTTTACAGCAAGGACTCTTCATAATTCATTAAAGATAGCTTTATATGTTATAGATGGCAGGGTGTATGCTTTTGGCGATGTTTTAACGGAAATCAATCGGCCCGTCAATGGGAAAACGATGTTTTCAGATTTATGTTCCATCTATTTTAACCAAAAACTAACAGCCAAATTTTCTTGGCATACGTATATTTTAAACTCAGATCCCAGCAGTACACAATAATAAAAAATAAAAATTGCCATGATTCTAGAAATAATTTGATAATAAAAATCCTCTATTTATTAAAACATTGACACGAAAAAAGAAGGGGGGGGGGGAAACATTACTATTTAATATATACAGTGTGTTCGGTAAACCTTTCGGTACACTTTAATTCCTTAAATGCTGATTACATATAGATACTATAAGCTGCAAAAATGCAAAAAAAAAAAAAAAAAAAAAAAAAAAGTAAATAAATAAATAAATAAATAAAAATAAATAATAAATAATTAAATAAATTAAATAAAATGTACAAAATATTATAAAAATCAATTAAAAATTTCAAAGATTCAATGGAAAAAGTTTCATAATTTTAATTTTTATAATGCTCCATACAAAACATTTCCAATGCGTGAAAGCGCTCCATACACAAAATAATCATAGTAAATATTCGAAATTGTATCGTGTAAAAAATTCAGGGTACGAAGAGACAAAAATATGACTTAAACTAACTTTTAATGTCCCGACAGATTGCGTTTAAGGACTTATATATAAATTAAGAATGAAAACAAAGATAATGTAAATAAATAAGCATAATTATATTTAAATTTGCAAGAAATACGTTAAAAACTATCTTTAAACACATCGATAAGAATTCTTATTATACAAGCAGAAATTTTGCATTTTATCTTATACGGATATGAGGCAAACCTTACTGAGTGCACTTTACACTTTTTGTAATTTGATATGTATGTCTAAGATTTAAGGAATTAAAGTGGAGCTCAAGACTTTTCTAACTTCCTGGGTATGAACGCAGGTATGTTTGGAAAATTCTGCTGTTAAAAATCTGTACGGCTATTAAAAATTAGTTTTGAAAGAACGGCATTTTAAAAGTGTATGCCTATTTAATAAAAGTCAATAAAATATGTAAATATATGTATTTTTAATATATTTAAAAGATATTTGGTAATTTTCTTTTTTATCATTAAAATATGCATAATTTTAGAAGAATTTATCTCCAACAATGGTCTGCCTCTTTGTGATTGTGTTCACCAATTTCGTGTTTGAAATTCCCAGTGTACAGTCGGCAGCAAGAGTATCCGAGCACTAGCCAATAATTCCGATGTCAAAAAGGTACACTTAATACTGTTTTGTTAAATAAATCCTTGTCGAATCATGTTCTTAGACTGACTAAGAACTTGAATCGACAAGGATTTATTTAATAAAGCAGTAAAGTGCACATTTTTTTAGACAGAGATTATTGGTAGTGCTCGGATACTTTTGCTGCCGACTGTTACATATTTTACGCAATCACACTCGTACCTCAACTTCCACTTCAACATTTATTTATTATCAGATGTAAATCATAATAATAATAATAATAATAATAATAATAATAATGTATTTGGAATAAGGGAAATAGAAATAATTACATTTAACAATAAGTTTAGCATAAAGCTAAAGCAAAACTTTAAAATTCTATTTGTTTTTAAAAGCATCTGATATTTATTACGGATACCACTTTACTTAAAGCAATATTAAAAACTCTTCTCGATTCGAGCTTTCGGATAAAAAATAAATAATGGTATATACAAACTTCGGTATGATTCTACAAATAAAAATAGATAAATAAATAATTATTACTACTATTGTTGTTTTACCTTATAATTTAAAGAATTATTTCTGAGTACTGCATATACTTGGACAAATCAAATTCATACACTAGGAAATCAATCATCGATAATTGTTTCATTGTTCATTTATAAATGTTTATAATTGTGAATTTCCATATAATTGTTTTGGTTATAATTTGGATGCAACACATTTATCAAAAATTAATTCATAATTCCACAACCTATATTCCGCTGTGAACAGTAATAGGAAAAGAAAAAGACGGAAATACAAGCCCTTTTAAATAAGCTCATGGCCTCCCACATTGATATGTTCTGTCCATCATCTAAGCCTCCTAATGAGTGTAAGCCACCCAGCGAGAAATACATTGATGGTAATACTATTATGGACTTTGAAAAGACATAGCAATAGGTCCAACCAATTAGGGATATACTTACGAATCAGCAGGATAGCAGACTATATTTAGTGAACAAGTACAGTTAATCACAAGATGCTTTATTATAGTTCCTAGAGTTTTTTAAACTTTATTTTCGTACATTTTAAAAATAGACCAACGCAATAAAAGTAAAAAGCTTTGAAGATAATAGGGTACAAATTAGCGGTTAATCATCTATTTGTCACAAAGATTTTTTTTTTTTTTTTTTTTTTTTTTTTTAGAACAGGTTCTTAATTCCATAAATAGATTAACATTCTGAAAATTATTTAAGATTTTCAATAAAATAATTCGTAAAATCATATATATATATATATATATTATTTGCTTTACTCGTTTGCTATTTAAATCAGATTGCATTATACAGTCGGTAACAAAAGTGTCCGAACACTAGCAAAAATTCCTGTGTAAAAAAAGTATGCTTACTACAGTTTTGCTAAATAAATCCTTGTCGAATCCTGTTCTTAGACTGACTAAGAACAGGAATCGACAAGGATTTATTTAACAAAACCGTATTAAGTGTATTTTTTTTACATAGGAATTTTTACTAGTGTTCGGAGACTTTTGTTACCGACTGTACATACTATTAACATAAATGAAATGTATATATTTAAACTCGTTATTTCACACAAACGTGTAGTTGGGAAAAAGGTCTTTCTGATACTTTTGAAAAGTTTTATGTTACTTTTTATTAAATGTTAGAACATTGAAAAAAAAAAAAAAACGATATCAGAATTATAAAATGAAATATTAATTTATATTTTCCATACAATTTATTTTTTATTATTTAAAATGGTGTGCTAATATTAGCTTAGAACATCAAAATGAAGCAGATATTAATTGTTATAATTAATAAAGGTTTATCTATCTATCTAATTCAATTATTGCATTTAAGTAGCACCTAAATCGATTAATCATTTCTTTACCTTTAATCATTTCTTTTTACTAATGTTCGTTTGGCAACCTGTTTATTTCTACTATCTCCGTATGTATCGTTTAACATGTGGATTTCTTAAAAATACGTATTCCTTGTATCAATTTTGGTTTGTGTTATTGTTTAATCTAATTCCTTTTTTTTTTTTTTTCAAGATAGAGACATAGAGACTTGAGTTGTATATTGCCTTGAATTAGCCATACAGTTTTCCGAAATCTTGCACTCTGCTGATGGAAATGCAAATTTTCTGATGAGTGAACATTTCTATTTTTCAGCATTTAAAATTCCAATTTTCAATTCATGCTCTCTTTTTCCCCCCTTTTATCGGATCTCTTTGGTAATTTTATCTTTTTCTCTTTTCTATAAAATGTTGACTGTTTCTATTAATTTAATGGTTTTTGCAAACTATTATCTCATCGTTAGACTTATGTGTTATGTTTGTGTCATTTCTCTTCTGTGTAAGTACTATTACTTGTTTTTACTAGTCATTGGTACTCAAATTAAATTATCACCGTGACAATAATTTTATTGGAAATAAATCTCATTTAAAATTTAATTATATGTTGGTATTTTCATCTATCTTTTGTTTGCTGAGTGTTACAAAGGTATTAAATTATTCAAATCATATATATATATATATATATATATATATATATATAATTCATTTTTTTTAATATTAATATTTAATAAAACACGTTTTAAAAATAAGTTCCAAAAGCTAGAGCAATATACCACAAAGTCTGTTAAATAAATAAATGTTTAGTGCTATAAATTCTTCCCTTAATGACAGTATGATCTTCTCTCTCAAAAAAAGTAATCAAGGCATATATTTTTCAAATATAACATGTTCTAATTGCAATTTATATAATATAATACATCTCAAAAAACTGTTGTTACAAGGTAGAATTTCTATAACATTTATTGATTATAAAAACATTATTTATTAAAATTTACATAATAATATTCCTTATCACTGAACACAGATTAACTGTGTAATTATCCTGGTGATATAGAAAGACATTGCAAAGGAATTTCATATATACGTACTCACATTTCATCTCCTGTTATTATTATTATTATTAACCCGGATTTAGATTCTAATTATACTTTTTTTCTCATTTTCTCCCTTTCACTTGCCTTTCTCACTATTCTAAAATTAAATAAATAAATAATAAAAGCATTTTAGATTACGTTTACTACCATCCTTTCAAATTTTTTGCATACGCACAGATTTTATGGCAATACAGGGTGTCCATAAAACAACTTTCAATGTTTTTAGACATCTACAGCTTAAACTAACTAACCAAACGAAACTAAATATTATATACAGACTACGGAAGTCATGGGGAGATGATTTCCGCAAAGAAAAAAAAAAATAATAATACCAAAAATTGCCGATTGGCAGGATTTTAGCGCTGTTATCAGGTACTCACTGTGGAATTAACATAATCTACGTCAATTGCTTGAAATTAAAAATACTGCATGTGGTCTTGGGTATCCTAATGTTGATTAGTAAAGTAATATTTTCCGTGAGTTTTATTCTGTATGCCATTCGTTTCTCCATGTGTATTTTTATTCCAATATTAATGAAACTTTACATGATTCATTTTCCGTACATTGAATGTAAGTATTATTATAATTTTTTTTTTTTTCAACGGCTCTGAAATTACATATCGACTAGGAAAAATGCGTAATGTATCTTGATTGTGTAACTTTCATAGTGCGTGGGTGACAGTAACGCCAAAATCTCCCTATCGGCGACTTTGGTACCAATTTTCTTTCTCTCTAAGGAAATCCTCCAATGCCTTCCATTGTCTGTGTATGAAATTTGGTTTCATTCAATTTAGTTGAAAATGCCTTTAAGCATGGAAAATTATTTTATGGCCACCTGTCTAATCGTATTGCAGGAGGTTCTTGAATCTCGTACGACCATCCTTCTTACTACATGATCATCCCGTGCACTCGTTTTTCTAGGGCGACCGCTTCTCTTAAGGTCCACAAATTTTCCCGAAATTTTAAATTTACTAATAGCTTGATGCACAGATGTCTTGCTCACATTTACCCTCCAACTTATTTGACGTTCAGAAAATCCAATTTTATGTAGGGTCATTATTTCTGACCTTTTTGTAACAGTAAGTGAAGGTTTTTCACCCATTACAATAATTACACAACAGCACTGTCTACGACAAAGTCCAATAAACAACTGGCAATAAACGTGCCGGGCACCTTCATTTATAGCAGTAGAATGCGTCTGATGCAATCAGCACATGAGATGACGCAATAATCTGCGCAAATGATGCAATGTGTTAAAATACTGAAAATCAGCTACTGGTCTTAAACTTTTGCAAATGACTGTAATACATAAATGAATAAAGCGGTATTTAAAACAGTGACTGCCAATAATCCCGAGTACTATTTCAGTAATAAGCACCACTAAAAAAGGAAAGCTTAGCACCATAACGTTCGTTGCAGCTAAACTTGCCTAATAGGCACTCTTTTTTTTTTTTTTTTTTTTTTTTTTTTTTTTTAAAAATCTGTGTACGTGCGTTAATCGTCGAATATTATTTTTAACAGTGTCCAATGCTCCACTATAAAAATGTGATTGGTCATAAATTCAATTATTATTTTTTTAGTAGTTAAACTAGTGAACCACATGGGGGCTTTTTTGATTTGTTTTGTTTTAGAAGTTATTTATTTATTTGTTTATTTATCATTAGTAATCTAATACTATAATATAGTACTTTCACAAGTGGTAAATGAAACCTTTAAAATTTATATTCTTCATTACTTTATTTGTAATTTTTATGAATTAATAAAAATGTCACGAATCGTTTTTGAATCTACCATAAATAATAGTTTTAATATTTTAAAAATTATATTCAAAATATCGAAATATATAACGCTTAAAATTTCTTATATCAATCATAGTTGGTGAATTTTTTTTATTTTTTTTTAACATATTAAATCTCTTTGTTAATGTTTGACTCTTTTTATTAACCAGTATAAATTACAACTCACGAAAACAAATCGTAATTTATTCATTCTAGACTTCCGAAAAAAGTTAGTTTTAATTCTTATTTGCGGAAGCGAATTTGCACAATCTCGATCAATGTCTCTTCTAGAAGAAAGAAATAATCTTTTTACTTTTTAATTAGTTTCTCTGCGATGAAAAGATAAAAACAGCTTTTATCTTTGAAGGAGATTTTTGTCTTCTGATAACTTACATTTCATGTCATTCTTAAAACGGAATTTATTTTTTCATTGTTTTCAAAAAATCTTGAATGCATACGTATATATATATATATATATATATATATATATATGTATATATGAAATATGCATCTTTTAAACTACATTGTTAAAAAAAACACACACACATAAATTTCGCCCACTTAATTTTCCCGATCAAGACCATTTTTTACCTATAAAACGGGCAAATCCGTATTTTCTAAAACAATTTGATATTTTTCCCTGTACAATACGGTTCTCAGCAGTCAAAATTTTTAATACCATTTTTTTAATTAATTATTTTCATAAATTGTTTGTAGTACATATATTTCAAACAATAATAATAAAAAAAAAATCCTTTATATAAAAAGGGGTATTCAAAATAGCGAAATTACGGGCAAAATATTAATTAACGGGTATTTGACTGAAACTTTTATCGACAGGCAAAACCCCGTATAAATACTGCAATTATTTTTACAGTGTACGAAGAGCCTTAGAAGCATTTATGAGGTTACAACAGAAAGAATAACATAAAATAGAAATAGAAATCGGAAACAATATTCCTCCTAATTATCTTAAAACTATAAAACTGCAAAGTTTATGACGTTTTTCTTATTCATAGCAATGTTTCAGCACAGGGATGTTGAATATCAAATAAGCACCTAAAGAGATGAAATAGTTGAATTACTTTCCTCATACTGATAAGTTAGTAACTCTGTATTACCAATATGATGATAACACAGTGTTTAAAAGGTAAGAGAACTTATCCCCATTCAAAATTTATCTGCAATTGTTTTACTTAAGAAGAAAAGAATTAATTACTCAATTTTCATACAAGTTTCATTTATTGAGCTTAACTAAAATCTATAAGTTACATAAAGTTTGTTCAACGCGATGGCGCGAAAACATACAGAAAAAAAAAAAAAATCATAAAATTAAAATTAACCAACTTACTGAAAAGTTAAACATATGATTCAAACAAAAAAGAAAATCTGTTAGCTGTAACCAAAGTAACAAGGGATAGCTATAATACTTCTCAGCAAATTTCACTTTTTTCTCCAGGTGGAATGAAAATGAAGAAGCTTTGTTAATGGACTAGAAAAACACTTGAAATTTAAATCGTGTTTAATTTAAATAAAATTTAAGGCTGGCTGAAAAGCTGCACACAAATATGAATCTATTTTACTAAAATTACCTATTTTAACCCGTTAGTAGTCGCTAGTTGGTCGATTTGCCGCCCATGCTTAAGTGTTGCCTGATTTTTTTATTCGATAGCCACCAAAAATTTTTAGAAGTGACATTTGATATACATAAAACGCAAATAAACTCGAAGAAACGTCGATCACATCACTTTTTTAAATTATTGGTGACAGTTAAATAAAAAGTGCGCAATCTGTAATAGGTGGCGCTGTCTATAGCGACTATTAACGGGTTAAGATAATATTCGTTTGTATATAATTCTGTAGTGATAAGTATAAAGGATTTAAGTCCATATTCTTGATTTTTCAGGAGACGAAAAATAAAGTTTAACTAGCTAAAAACAAATCAGAAGAATGGATTAGGGAAAAGGTATTTCGTTGATTTTTACCCTTTATACCATTCAGTGGTTGTCAACCTTCATTTAATAACGGGAAAAATTGAATTAAATATTTTATACCATACATGAATGGTAAATTTCTAAATTGGTCCTTTTTTTACCAATGGATTTTCTCAAAGACTAAATGACATAGAATTAAATCCTTTATACCAATCGATAGAGATTTTTTTTCTGAGTCTCACTATGTACTTAACTCAAAATCGACATTTTTGGACTTAAATCCTTTATACTTATCAGTACAGATATATACATATAAATCAAATAAGCAATCTAATCAATAAAATTAAACTTAACGATTCGGAATTATTTCGATGAATTTTATTTAATAATTTAATTAAAAATTAGCTCAACTGTATTTTTGCTTCTATAATTCTGTATTTTTTACGACAGGGGTTCTTAATTATTAAACTTTTATTTCTTAATTAATCTTTTAAAATTGTTTTTAAGTTTAAATAAATTTTATTTCAATCTTTTTACTTTGTATATAAGTGCAGTAGATTATATAATTTTTTTATGTAAACAGGCGTAAAAAAAGTGATCCCATTATTATTATTTTCTTTTTCTTCATTATTATTTAATGTGTTTTGGTAAAATGTACTTTTTTTACTTAATAAAGATACATTTTCTAATACATCTAAAAGACACATTTTTACGCGAAATCATTATATTTACAATGAGTACCATTTAAGAGTGGAAAAACCATGCAGATTTGTTCATTTTTATTATTATATAGAATACATTTCATTAATTGGAATTTTTTTTTTTTTTTTTTTTTTTTTTAGCTTGTACAAATTTTTTTTTAATCTTGTCAATTAAAATTTTTTTAGTCTAAAAATTGAATAGCATGAAATTTTTAATCGACTTTATAAAAGTCTGCACTTTGTTTCACGTAATTATGAAATGTATTACCTTAAGATTTTTCTATCTTTCTCGTACTTTTTACTTTTAATTTTAGCACCACAGAGATTAAGAACTTAAAAAAAAAAAAAAATCTACAAAACTCTAGTATCAGAAGTATTTTAGCACTCTGGAAAGTACAGGGAAAATCTGAAATGCGACAGATTGTTCTATTATTATTATTATTACTAGTACTACTACTATTATTATTGTGGTACAATTTTTGTTGACAGCATTCAAAATCGAAATTTTTAAAAAAATAATGAAAATTTTTCTCCACATGAATTATATAAAGACTGATTCATTTAATCAGTAGATGATACCAATTGTTGATTTAATTATAAACTAAAAATTGTAAGTAACGAATATATTCAACCGAATATATTCGTTCAGGACTACGATTTAGTTAAACATTGAAAATAATAATAATAATAATAATACAACACAGGAGGATGTTAAAAGATCAATTAAGTTTAAAAATATTATATGATCAATTTATTAATAAAGGTACTTTTTGAGAACTTTTATAAGAATATGAATTAAATTGTATATATGTTATTAGCTGAGACATTTTTAGGATATTTTGTAAATGTAAATTAAGTCTACTTATTTTATTGAATTTAAAAATCGTTTTATAATAATTTTATTTTTAGGATTAGCCTGATCCTCATGATTTTTCGAGATAAGATATAAATATTGATTTCACATCAATAGTTTAGCATAATTAAACCACCATTTCGTATGCTTGTAGCTATTTGTTCATAGAACCTGATTATTTAAAAGCATATTGCAGCAACTACAGTGTCTTAAAATATCATAAAAAGAGTTGATGAAGTATAAGAAGAGAAATATAATTTAAATCATTTTTAAATAAAACAAATAGTTTGAGAAACTTTTAATTCATATAAAATATTCTAAATACAAATCTCTATTAATGAATCTTCCATAACTGAAACATTCTATAATTCTCTATAACTGTTTTCTCAACAAATAGAAACAATGACTGTGATATCGCTAGAGAAAGCCTGTTTTATTATTAACTGTTTATTTTATTTTATTTTTAATTACTACTTAACAAGCTGTTAAAAATATTTAATGTTTTTTCGATAATATTGTAGTGATATATTTCATCCAAAATTATTTACAACTCAATATTAAAACTGTAAGTTAAGTGCTTTTAGATCGATCGTTTTCATTCCATGACTAAAAATGTTAGGTGCCTTTATACGTAATGCCCTCTGAAACAATCCGAGTAATTAGCGAAATTTGGTCGCCAGTTGTGGCTGGGAATTGGTGGCCAGTCTGTTTGTCGCCGACCCACGGTTTGGGTCTATGAGACGGAGTTCATCACCCTTAATGAGTGCCAAGAGTTACTTCATTTAGACAAGTTAAACGAGGATCCATATGATGAGAATTTAATGCGTGTTCTTAATCAATTTAAAATAAGGATGACTGTCAAACGGGAACACGAGGCAAAGTCTTTTAATTAAGATAGCACTTATTCATGATTGACTATAACAACGTTTAAGAACAACAATAATTGGTCTTAAAATGCCACACTCTTTAATGCTTTTCGAATTACGGTTGGAGGAAACGGGAATTTCGCTAATTAACTATTATGAGAATCTTATTAAGACCACGGCGGAGATAACTAACGATTCTCCTGCTACTTTCAACAGATTATAATATGAGATAAGTAATTTTAGGAATTGAATTTTCTTATTAGAAAGTCGCTCTTTATATTGATTTCCTTATTTTATTATTTAAAAACAGTGTATGATTTTGTAAAGATAATACTGGTAAAGCGCTAAAAGTATGTCACTATTTTTTGTTCATTACGTTTTTGAACTTGCATGGCTATTAAATGCGCGAATATGGGTTGAAGGATGGGCATTATAAATATAAAGTATGTAAGCCAGCATTTCGGTTGCGGCCAGACTTATTATTACAATTATTTTAACTTTGTTCCATAAAAATTATTAAAACAGCATACATTTTTCAGTAAATGACAGTATTTTGCTTAAAATATGAAGGATATCAATAAGCGTTAAAAATTGTTAAATGTGTCGGAATGTGTCGAAATTGGTTGACCTTTGAAAATCTTTGAAATCATGTTCCAATAACAAATATTTCTTTTGTGTTGTGTAAGGGTTGTAATAAATACAAGGAAACCAAAAGCAGCAGTTAAAGTAATGTAAAGTTTTGTATCTAAACAAAATTATACATATATAAGTGGTGTATCTTAAATATAATTTCAAATTTGTTAAACACTAACGTAATAATTTAAAACAATTTAAAAAAATCTCGTTTTTATAGAGTCATACTTAAGTTATGGATATAATAATCAAATTACAAGAATGGTTTCTTTAAATTTAATGATTGGTTTCGAAATCTTTGAAAGAATTGTTTTTATACATTGTAAAATATTACGAAGAAAAAAAAAATATGTTGTTTATATTAGCATAAAATACATGAAAATGAAATATTTTGAAAACAGAAAAAGTGATTAAAAAATGTTACGCGAATTAATTAATGAAAACTTTTGTAATTATTGTGGAATTCTTTTGTACGAGACCAAACTGTCCAGTAATTCAACCGCATTCTAAAGGCTATTTGATCGCGACATTATAGTTGGTGAAAAATTCCAATTAATCAGAATTCAATTAAAATTACAGTTATTTTAGCCGATTCATAACATTTTCTTAAATGATATGAATGTATATATATATTATCATTTCTTGAACTGTAAATCATCGTAAACTAAGACTATTTTTACTATTATTAAAGAAACTGTAAAACGATTATGAAATATTTGTCAATAAATTAATTTTTCACTGGAAAATTATTGCAGTATTTCATATTTTAGTTTATTAATAATTGCGTTAATATGCTTAAAAAAAGAAAGAAGACAAAGATAAAGGTTGTTATATAATATTAAAATTTACAATGCAGCATTGTAGTGTTCTGATATTAATGTATTGAAGAAAGTTTATAAAGGCTACAGATTAATTGAAAAAAAAAATTAAAAAATTAAACACATTTATCTTTAAAACTATAACATATAATTCTCTAAATATTAGGTTTCTGAAATTTTCTCCTACACAATTTTTGAACTTTTTACATGAAGCATCGAGCATAATCCTAAATATAGCTGAAAATTGAGTATTGTTATTTTGAAATTTCAGAAAATAAAATATTAACTATTTTTTATTGCGTGAAATAGAAAATACATTTAAACTTTTAAAAAGAAAATAGAAGGAAATTATTACTTTTAATAAAATTCAAAAGTTAAATAAGAATTTTCTCATTTAAATTTTTTACATATTTAGAAATATATTTAATATATAAAGTAATTAATAAGTCTTTGGAATTTTTATAAAATGGGCAAATAAAGAATAGTATTTACCGATTTTTTAATAGAAAAGCTGAATTAATTAAAAACAACATCTGTTAATAAAAAAAAGAAACGAAACTAATCTTCATATACTAGTTATAATGTGAGAAGTTTTAGACTGCCATCTGGAAAACTCTTCTTCGGAAGTCCACAGTTTTTAATTTCCTTCAAATTTTCTTTTAATAAAGACCCTGACTCCAGATTATCCAAATCTAGTTAAAAACATGATATATTACACTAAGACATCTCTAAATGTATATTTATAATTCAGAGAAGTCATAATGCACATAATTTAATAAAATTCCTTTTACAGACTTCTACTATTATTAACATTTTTAGTAATGATCCAAAAATGATTCCCAGAAATATTTTAGGTCTCAAACTATTTTTTTTAACATTTTGCGCTACATTAAACAAAGTCTCCATATTTATCTTTATCTATAATATGTAGAAAAACGTTTACTGTATTTTAGCATTCTACGTGACTCACGATATGAAATAAATGTAATTTGTTTCACTATAAATAAAAGTAAAATGGTGTTACTTACAGCTTTCGATACGCTCTCAGGCTTACCATGTATTTTCTTTTTATACATTAGTTTTTATATATTCATCAAACATAATATGTATTTATATATACATTAAGTATTCTACGTGACTCATGGTATAAAATAAATGTAAATTGTTTCACTACATAAAAGTAAAATGCGTTAGTTACTGCTTTCGGTACATTCTCAAATTTATCATTTATTTTCTTTTTTATATATTTAAGTGTAAAAAAAAAAAAAAAAAAACATATTTTTTAAACATTTCGTTAACCTTTGAATAAAACATTATACTAAAACGTTGTTATAATAATCCTTGCTCCAATTTTCGAAGTTTTGGGCAGATTTAACTTATTTGGAGATATACAGTTATAAAATTTTCACAAATAACGCTAGTACAGATGTAGTTATTATTTAGTAAAATTTAATTGAGAACCGTTGAAACAATAAGTAAACTATTTCGCAGTCTTGTGTTTACAACTACTATACGGCAACAGCAAAATTCAGCTCAAGCTATTACAAAAACTCTACCTGATTACCTTTTTAATTGCCTTACCTCTCTAAAATGTTATAACTTTTGAGCTACATTGAAAGAATTTTCGGCACTGAAGTGCCGTAAGCTATAAAATGGGGAAATATTATTTTACCATGATTTATTACTTTAAGCAGTGGCACGGCACTAAATAAAGTTAAAATGTATAGTTGTAATTTTCAAGTACAAAAGTTTTGTTCAAGCTGGTGCAATATGATAAAACGTTTGTAAGTTTTTAATTGCATGAGTATTACTTTAATTATTATAGTAATAATTAATTTTGAGATAGGTTTTTGCCTCCTCCGAAGATTTAGCACATTTTCGTTACATATTTTTACCCTTACTTTACTACTTTTGGTATTAAATAGAAAAATAAAATATTATTAATATTATTAATAATAAAAAGATTTTTAATTAAAAATGTCATAATGAACAATAATAAATAATAATTTTTAATAATTTTTATTGTAATTTAAATTTAAGTTATTTCTTTTTAGTTGTTTAGAGAATCGTCTTAAGCATTTTATTTTCACTTTATATGGCAATTATTATACGTATGTATTTACGAATAGTTTTCCTCGAAAGATATAAGACCCATTAGATTGCCCTTTATCCCACATCGATACATTCTCCTTATCCTAATTTCTTTCGTGATAACACTGGCGTTAACTTTCCCTCTATTTTGCAAGTATTAATCTTATTAATTATATAATTTATTTTCTTAACTACATAATTATGAAATATTTCTCTATTCTATCATGCTATGAAATCTATTGAAAATAACTAGATTTAAAAAATAATTTCTAGATTCATTAATGTATGTAGCCCATATCTTAAGTTATATTAAAAAAAAAAAAAAAAAAAAAAAACCTCGGCTTATTTACGACGAAAATAATCTTCAAAATGCAGGTGTATGCGAAATTTCGTCTTATTTTACATGATAAAAAACTCTTAAATTTTGAATAATACACAAAGTTTTTAAACGAATGCTTAAATTTAATTGGTTTCTGGCCAGTAACATAATGGGTGTGTCATAATTAACTAGTGAAATCTGGTCATAAATTTAGTCATGGGTCGTAACTAAAATTTTTCTGACTTCTTTATAATCATTCATCCTGAGATATTGTCTGCATAAACTAGCAAATAATCAAATTACCGAACTTAAAAACTAAAATACTGAATAAGCTAACAGACGAGTACAACATTAATCTCAAAACTCAAAAGGTAAAAAATCGTCTAAAAATCGAAGTAGAAAATTTTCACTGAAACGAAAATTCCCCATACCTAAGTATGACGAAAAACTATAACATTGAATATGATTTATAAGACAGAAATTATTTGGGCCCCTAAAGGTATCACAGCTGTTAAACCTTAATATATATGTATATATATATATATATATATATATATATATATGTATATGTAGTATAATTTTTCTACTTTCTTTATAGCTATCAGTTTCGACCATGGTGATTCGTCAGACACGTGCTATTATTTTCTAGGAAACAAAGACCTGTCACATAAAAAGCTCATTAATTGACGTTACTAGGCAAGGAACTGCTGCCAAGTGCTCTGCGACTGATTGACCTAGAATTAAATATCACCTAACTGTTTGAAGTGGCAGCACAAAGCTTTCAGAATGTCAACTTTTTCGTTTGAGCTCGGATTGTGTCTTCGTTGTGAATTCGTCATGTTTGTTTTGGCGGAATTTGAAACTAATTTTTTTTCTTATACGTCACGCATTTTATTTATTTCCAAGCCAACAGTGATGCGTGAATGACTCAAATGTACACCTTTTGAAATTTTTATTGCGACAGATAAGCTCGTTTCTCATTGCATCTAGAGAAAAGATTAATAGTTATTTTTTGTCTCTATTTTATATAAGTTAATTGTTTTTAATTAATAAAAAAATATGTGCGTTTTAAATGATTAAACTATTTTAACAGTAGCCTGAGGAACGCTTAAAATACATGTGCTATTTAAATAATAGTACAAACATTTTAAAACAACTCCAATGTCAAGTGAACTAAAATAATAATAATAATAAATGAATAAATAAAATTAATATAAAATTATTAATGCAAAATCCTCTTTTTTAAGCTGTTCGCTATAAAATTGTGATTTTTTTTTTTTTTTTTTTTTTCACTAGACAACTTTTTTTTTAAATTATTATTAAAGCAAAGCTAGGATAAATTGTACACAAGGAATATCGGAGGGAAGGAGTAGCGTGAGAGCGCTGCTACTCCAGGATGTTGTACAACAGCAAGAATAGAGTCTCTACTTGAATTGCACGTTGATTGTTTCGATCGTTTAAGGTAAAATATGCTTATTTTGTCTTGTTTTCAAAAATAAATGCTTGAATTTTCATATCACTTCCTAGGATTTTCTATAGAATAGCAGAAGTGCAATTTTTTTTTTTTTTTTTTTTTTATTAAACGATTCCTCATAAGCTACTAATCTATACTAACGTTACGAAAACCAACAATTCTCCATAAAAACGAATAATTATTAAATAAAAGGCTGTGCAATCTCTCCTGTCGAAATGGGAGAGTTTGCGCATTTGCTACTTAGGAGAGATTGCGCATTGATTTCATTAAATTCTATACTAGGACATATTACGTAGCTTAATGACAAGACAATGAGAATGAGTTTGTTAAATGTCTGGAACTGTACCATGAGCCAACTTCGGCAAATGATTGGACTTATTTAGTCCAACAAAAACCGTCCCCAGAATCCAAAATTGGGCATTATTAAGAGTGACAACGATCGACAAAATCCACACCTCTTATAATATTTGTCTCTTGAGTGCCAATGTTAGCCTATAGAAAATTTATCGCAAATTATTTAATGTTATTGTGCATCTGTTTAGTTACGTAATACTTTCAAGTATGATGCTCTCGTTTTGCACAGCTATTGGCTGTTTAAACAGAAGCGATAAAACTCCAAAAAATGTTTTTAAAGAACTGTAATCGTATAAATTCCAATAAAATAAAATAACGTAAAAGCTTCTAAAGTAGAAAAGAGAAGATTTCAAACCAAGTGAAATTAAGATTTTGTGTTTTGAATCTTTTTGTGCGGAAGATTATGAAAAAATAATTTTAATAAATAATAAACGATGAGCGAATTCTGGTATAAAAGTGGGCGGAACCAGCCATACATCATTAGAGACACTGTTGTGCTACCCGACGTTTTGGCTCGGAAATGCATTTACGAGTACAATTCGTCTCAAATGAGTTAACTTGTGACAGGTGGTTGTACGAAAACCGCACCATTTACAAAAATTAATTCAGTGATTGTAGACAACGACAGGTTAGGTCAGCAAACAAGAAACCATTAAAAATGAAAAGAAATGTACTAATTTTAAGTCAAACGTGTTATCTACTAAATTAGTATTATTTTGTAATATCATCTCGACTTTTTTTTCTGATTCTTTAAGACTTTTTCTTTAAATATATATATATTTTAATTGTTTTTAAATTTATTGGATTTTTCTGATTTCTTTAATTATTACATTGAAATATCCACTCCTAATATAAAAATATTTGTTTACGAAAACCTTACAACAATGTTATTTAAGTGATATAATTATTGTTAATATTTTAATTGTAGTTATAATTAAGCGGAATCTCTCCTACCAATATGTGCAATCACACCTGCCCTTTAAGGAAAATAATATCAAAAAAAATGTTATGAAATATTTGAAAAAAAAAAAAATAATATTTGGCTGCAAATAATGTGCATATTTTATCATGGTAAGCTAAAAGCCTACATCTTAACACAGAGAAAAACATCTGGGAATTGCTTGTTCGCCGAGCATATGCTGATGGAAAACAGTTTAAATTCCTTACTGTGTTTCCAGAAGATATGACTAGCTCATAGGATAGTTTTTACCAAACAGAAATCCAATCTTTGTATGATCCGTTCCTAAAATCTGTTACCATCCTTATAACTTCTGAACGGCTGTAACTATAGTCATAAAAGGGAAGTCTTGGTACAGTAAAGTGACTATTCGCTAGTAGATGCGATCGCTTATCGCTTATCGCTCTGCGATCACCTGGTGGAAAACAGAAGAATTAATGATCCTATCTCGAAAATAGTACGTAAGAGGCTAAAAAGTGAATTACAAATTTGTAGAGCATCACTAATTCAATACGAAAAAACACATTGCAGAGATAAATACTGAAAACAAAATGCATAAAACGTGTATTTGTTTGTTCGAGATTGTTACGTACCATTGTTCCTGCACTGTTACGTGGGGAAATGAACTTAGAAAGACAAAAAAGAACTAGTTATCACAACATACCTTTGTTTTTGATGTTCAAACTTCTGTCCTTCAGCTGCAATGCCCATCTGGACTCCTGTTTGAACTTTAAGTAACATATGTGTCACCTGCTACGCGTAAAGTTCACGTGTAACGTATAACGCATAACGTAAATTTCACACAAGAATAGTGAATTGAAGATGATGCACATAAGTTTAAACATAAAAAATAAAGGTATGTTGTGATAACTAGTTGCTTTTTTGTTTCTTATGCCATTTCCTCTCGTCACAGTGTATAAAACTGCAAACAAAAAAATGCACCATTCCTGTCTACAAGGTTTCTTTCCGTACTAAATGGATGATGCTCCACAATTTTGTAATTATTCGCAGATTTCGTACCGTTTTCTATATAGTAATGCTCCCTGTGCTGTTTTCCACACAGTAGCATTTAGTAACGCATTGCCATTTTCCTATACCACAAGCGGCCGAGCGATTCTGCGCTCAAAGCTTGAAGAGGGAAAGTGCCGGTTTCGATCCCGGGTCACGCTCCCCGACCCAGCCTTTCGGAGTTTTCAGTGGTTTTCTGGGAAAATCGCGTAAATACGGGCTAGGACTCCTTAGAAAGACCCCCCACGGAGGGCATTCCACCTATAGACCTAGAACCATAGCGTAGTCAGTCGGCCTTAAACCCTACAACAAACTACCTTATGACTACGGCTGGTAGCCATTGCGCAATTAAAAGAGTGGAAACGGTCTTAAGTGCCATCTTATATGTATGTATATATGTATATTGTTACCCGATGTAAAATTTAAGAGAAACATATGATCTAATGTCAAATTTATCCATAAAAGAACCAAATTAAATATATCCAGGAATAGTTTAAAGGAATATGAAATAATACACAATACTCACGTTATAAGAAATCAGAAATATTTGTATTCGCTATATTAAGGAATAGATAGAAAATAACAACTTGACAATGGAAAAAAGAATGGATATCCATGCCAAAACTTGAACATGAAAGGGAATATATATGTGTGTGTGTGTGTGTTTTATTACGTTATACAAGTTACTAAACGTAGCTTCTATTTTTTTTTTTTTTTTTTTTTAAATCTTTTTTAGTCAGAAGAAAGGTCAGTTCTGTTTTCAGAAGAAAAAAAAAAATCACAAGTAAGTCTGAAATTAAATCTCGAATTAAGTTGAAACAGTTAAATTTAAAAAATGCGTGGAGAAACAAACAACCACAAAGACTTTAATACTCATAACATACTTTAACATAACTATACATGCACATGCGTAGACATTATATCTATCTATCAATATGTCTATTTATCTATCTATCTATATATATATATATGATGCAGTATACTTAGTATGAGGATTAATGTATAATTGCTCTCAGCTTTCATTCATTATCCTATATGTGCTTTCTAAACCAGCTAGCCAATAAAGTGCCAAAAATTTACTCAAACAAGATAAGACAGGATTTTTTTTTACTTATTTCTGTTCCCAGTTTTTTTTTTCTTTTTTTGTAATAAAAGAAATGTCAAGTTACTCATAAACAACTAAGGGAGGAAACAGTTCTCTTTCATCGGAAAATTTGATGTAGAGGCGCTCGTAGACAAAAATGTGTCGGGGTTTTCATTCCATTATCTTGATAATACTAATAAACAATTATTAAATACAGCCTTATCTTTTTAAGCTGAAAAAACAGGCACTGTAAAGAACAAAAAATACAAATTTGGAGAAACTACAGATTGTTGCTGACAAGCGTTGATAAATAGATAGCAGAACTTCTGAAATTAACGATAAAAAGTTCAAATCGGTTAATATCAACAGTCGATATTCTTAATGATAACAATAGAAAATATAAGTCTAATATAACTCTATGTATATACTAGCTATTTAAACTTTCTTTTGCACCTCTCTGCAATGTACGTATTAGTTTGTTCTTACACGAAAACGATTATATGCCTAATTTGTTAAAGCCCACCAGCGGCCGAGCGGATCTGCGCTCAAAACTGGTAGACGTGGGGTGTTGGGTTCGGAGTGTTCCGTAGTTTTCTCCGAAACTTGTATAAATACGGTCTAGAACCCCTTAGAAAGATCCCCACGGAGGACACTACCCCTCAGGCCTTGGACCGTAGTGCAGTCAACCGGCCTCAGTTCTAACAACCCAACCTGACCCTAATTTGTTAAAACAAATTTATGTCTTTTAACTAAAAAGAATATATAATATATGTAGTAATGTGGTTTTTTACATACCGTTTTTTTTTCTTTAATTCTGTTATTGTTTAAAAAAAATAATTAAAAAACTACATAATTTTGTAATATTTCTATCTCATAATTTGTCACTCTTACTGTAGAACATAGTACCAGAAATTTTATATAAGAATACCAGAATTTCATACCAGAAATTTTATATAGAAATTTTTAGTTGTGTTTATAGCAAAAAATAAATGTCACAGATTTCCATTTGAAAATAGTGGTGATAACTCTCATTTTAATATTCAAAGGGCTTGCAGCTATGACAGAGCAATAGAACACCAAAACTAAAGGGAATATAAAAAAAAAAAATCTGGTGATGAAAAACATTTATTAATGCAAAATAATAGAAAAACAAAATATTACGCTGCAGTAAAATGTTAATAAACGCTATATTTGATAATATTTCACATAATTAAATTGTGCAACAGCTTTAAATAAATAAATAAATAAATTGTGAAAAGTGCATGGATAAATTATACAGATCTACAAAAATAACGTTGACAAAATTTGATTTGATAGTTTTAGCTGATACATATGTTAGCCAGTTTTTCTCTATCACGTATAGATTTTTGTCAAAAAACAAGGTGTCTACCGACACAATTTCTTCATTTTCTTCATTTATATTATGTTGACGTGATTAATTACAATTAATCGTGGAAATATATTATAAAAGTTATAAAGTAATTCTGTTGGTGTAAGCAGCAGTGCCAGATGAATACTACAATTTTATTTTTTAACATCAGTAAATTTTTAAAGTGTCAATCTATTGGTTCAATTACGCACGCTTTAGTTTCCGTATAAAGCGTTTCCTTTAATTTATAGTCAGTGGTGTTGAAAAATAAAATTGTAGTATTCACTTGGCAACCCTGGATGGAAGAGTCACGGAAGAAATTTTGTCGATAGACACCCTCTATTGACAAAAATCCATACGTGATTAAGAATAATATTATATTTTTAAAAAATTAAAGAACACACTTCAATTAAAATGTGAACTAAAAAGCACAAAATATCAATTTATAGTATTAAAATGCAGGGTAAGAAAAAATCGTGTGAGTGACACACCATAATATTTACATCTTTAATAAAAAAAAAATAATAATTGATTAATTGTTGCCACTCAACATTATACAAATACGGCCAAATCCTGTGCCACATACAATAGAGTTTAATATATATCTAGATTTTTTTGTTTGCCCCTGATGGGATAGGAGCCTGGAAACACTTGTATGTAGTATTGTCATCGACTATGAAGTCGTGTGCAAAAATTCAGGATAATCGAACGAACAGAAGTGGTCGAAAATTGAATTCCAAGATTCCGTTACATACATCAATAGTTACATCATATCAAGTTAATAAAAGCATGTTAAAAACTAGTATGTTGTGGCCACCACAAGACTTTCTTCTAATTTTCCTATACAAATTCACGCAGTAACAATATTTAAAAAAAAAAAAAAAAAAAAAAAAAAAAAACGATTTTTTTTCTTTTTTTTTTTCGTTAAAAGTAAAAAAAATCGGTTCAACCATTCGTTTTAAAGGTATTGACGAGACCTTTCGAAAGATACCGATCTTGAAAATTTATACCCCCCCCCGGGGGGGGGGAAGCGATGCCCCAAATTTTTTCCCTAATTAACTACTACTATTATCAATAATTCATATTAATTTCACAATCACAGGTTAAGAATAACTCTCATTATGTACATTTATACGAAATTTTTTCCTATACTGCCATGTTAAAAATTTAGAAAAAATACGATCACAGCGCCACCTGTTGAGCGATTGATCCCCAAATCTAATCAGCCTCAGTTTATGTCAGGGGTCAACTAAATACAAAGTCTGGTTAAATTTCGTTTAAAAAAAAAAAAAACGATTTTTTTTTCTAAGTTTTTTTTTTCGTTAAAAGTAAAAAAAATCGATAACTTTGTTTTAAATTATCACAGATTTATAGCTCAACCATTCGTTTTAAAGGTATTGACGAGACCTTTCGAAAGATACCCATCTTGAAAATTTACTCCCCTCGAGGGGGGACTCCCCCCCCCCACGGGGGGTGGCGAGGCTCCTACGCATACAAAATTTTTTTCCCAGTTGACTATCTCTATTTTAAATAATTCTTGTAAATTTCATAATGATTACTAAAAAATAATTCTCTTTATGCACATTTATACAAAATTTTGTCCTATATCACCATGTTAAAAATTTAGAAAAAGCGGGATGGCAACGCAACCTGTAAGACAATTTTTACCAAAAGTTGATAGGCACTAATTTATGTCAAGGTACAACTACATACCAATTTGTATGAAATTCTGTGCAGTAGTTCTTGAGATGCCACAAAATTTTGTCACACACACACACACACAGACAGACAGACAGACAGACAGACATTTTCTAAAAATGGTCAAATCGTGTTCTACAGCTCTCAAAACGTGTAAATTCATCAAAAACCCGAGGTCGAAAATTTTTACGAATCCAATACTTTCTCTATATTACATATAGAAGAAAGTAATAACATAATGAAGGAATGAGAAATAAATAATTTAGAATTAAACAAAAACCATTTTTAAAAAAGCTCCCCTGACTGGGCTTGAACGTGAGACCTTTAGGTTCGTAGCCCGGAGCTTTACCACACAGCCACAGCTTTCACGTAGGGAAAGTCTTTTTTTAAAACGCTTTTATTAGCTTCACCTGTATGTTTGTTTGTATGTTTGTATGTATAATGTATGTTTGTAACCGCTCTGGGAGCAAACAAAAAATCTATATTGTAAAAAAAGACCACGTGAACGCTGTGGCTGTGAGATAAAGCTCCGCGCTACGAACCTAAAGGTCTAGCGTTCGAGCCCATTCAGGGGAGATTTTTTTAACATGATTTTTGTTTAATTCTAAATTATTTTAATTAAAGATTTAAATGTATGTAAATATTATGGTGTGTCACTCACACGATTTTCTCTTACCCTACATTTTAATACTAAGATAGATATTTTGTGCTTTTTAGTTCACATTTCTATAAAAGCGTGTTCTTTAATTTTTTAAAACTATAATATTATTACAATATAGATTTTTTGTTTGCTCCCAGAGCGGTTACAAACATACATACAAAGATACATACAGGTGAAGCTAATAAAAGCGTGTTAAAAACTGACGTCAGTTTTGGTTTCAACACACCAAAAAACACGGAGATCCCCAAATTTGTCAAATGAAAATTTTAGATGTAGACCTGTGTTATTAAAACCGTAACCTGGTGGTTAAAGTACAATATGTCAAAAAAAAAAAAAAAAAAAAAGTCATTTTTTAGGAGTTCAACTTTTTTATTTTTTCATCTTTAAATGAATGTTTAAATGCACTTCTTTGCAACTAGAGCAATAATTAATTAACGATACTTTAACACATTATTAATGACATAATATACTGATGTAATAAAGCAAAATATGCATATCAAGAACATGGTGTTACCTTTTTTCAGAAAAAAGAAAAAGTGGTGTCCTTTACCTTTGGGGTACAGAAACACTTTTTGATCAAATGGAAATGAAGACAAATTCCGGAAATACTGAATAACGTCGAATAGCGAAAAAAAATTATAAACCATTTGGATAACTTATTAATCATAACTTATAAGTTTAATTCAATAATATCGGATGGCTGAAATATCGAATAATGGATAAAATGAAGTCAATTACTAAGGTAGCTTATCAAAAGTTGCTTAAAATTGAATTATTTGATTTTAATTAGTATAGTATTTCCTCTCGGCAAATAGTAGTTTTTTTTTTCTTTTTAACTAATGTTAAACCCTAACCGGATTCAATTATATCTATTTTATTAATATTTTTCAATTAATTTTTGAGATATTAACAAAAATTCGTAAAATGAGATATATGCTTTTTTTTTTAATAGTCCCTATTTAAATAAAAAAAAAAAAAAATTGAATTTTCAAGTTGGGCATTTTTTGATATTGGAAAAATAATATTAAAAACTTTTATTCACTAATAGTTTTAACTAACAAAAGGATAATCTTAAGTATCATGTCAAAAATTTGTTAATTATCCTTAACATTTTTTCACAATTTTCACATGAGTTTTCCTACATTGCTTCAAAAATCTACCATCAGTCTTAGAAAAAATATGAGGATAAAATAAATAAATACTTTTTTACACTTTTTTAAGGATCTAATATCATTCTCTACCTCGATGTACCAGTGGTATACTAAGACCATTTCACTAAATCCTCCTATATGTTTAAGAAAATAAATAAATAAATAAAAAGTTCTAAACTTTTTTTCTTTTTGGCAACAGCTTGAAATTACAATTTAAAGAAAAATGTCGGAAAAAACGCAAAATATCACATAAAACTTTTAAAAATCAAACAAGAATATCGCAAATCTAAAATTATGTTCTAAAACTACACGCATTCCTTTACCTAACTAAAAAAAAAAAAAAAAAAGAAAAGAAAAAAAATCAGAACTGTACGTGCCATAGTTTTTTCTGTACGTTCCAAACAGACAAACACTTTCTTTTGTTAGTAAAGATACATTATTAAAATATTTTATCGCATTCATTTCACAGATTCCTCCTATTCGCGCGTACAAAATGTTAGCCTTTTTCTATGAGTAGATTTTAATTAGTTAAGAAATTTCTTCGTGTTATAGGTAATTTTTATTATTTGATGCAATACCGTACGCAAATTTCCTGGGCATGCCTAAAATCGGCTCTTCCTAACATAACTAAAAACTTTTCGAAAAAACATCCTGAAACATTCTTTAATTTAGTATAGTTAAATACTGCGTAGTTGTTGAAAGTTTATGTAAGAAAAGTTGCAGCTTGTGGTCATTTCAACGTGGAGGTGACGTCAACCAAAATATTTTAAAGAATTACGAACGGTGAAAATTAGTCTAACAAGGAAACATTGAAAAGGTGTCGTCTTCAAAAAAATATTGAAAAAAAAATATATGTGGTTCTACTCTTCATAAAACACCAGAAAGTGCAAAAATTATTGGCTGAAATGAATTACAGCGACCACAAAAAATTATCAAAATTAAGCATATTTGGCGATTTCACACTTTTAGGCGACTGATTTTGAGTACTTGGCGGAGAAGCAAAACACGGTTCTGTTCGTACACGGCAATCGTACACGGTTCGTACACGGTGCTAGCTAAATTATCGCTTAACAGCCCTAAATCACCAAATATGCTTACTTTTGATAATTTTTTATGGTCGCTGTAATTCATTTAAGCCGATATTTTTTTCACTTTCTGGTGTTTTATGAAGAGTAGAATCACATATATTTTTTTCAATATTTTTTGAAGAGGACACTTTTTAAATGTTTCCTTGTAAGTTTTTTCGTATGAGTTGAAATTTTCTACTGTTAACTACACCGTACTTGAGATAATTATTATTTCTGTTTCTTTCTAGGCTTATCCAATGTTAATGAATGTTTTTCTGACTTTAAAAAAGGGAAAATTCACATTTGAAGTAGAAAACAGTTAATTAAACTGAAAATAACAATTCTTTACTTAATTCTCCTCGGTGCCAGAAACATCAATTTTAATTTTACGAGAATCTCCAAAATATAATTTATAAAATAGCTCAAAACTTTTAAACTTATGGCATAACCGTCCGGAAAAATTTAAACTTCACCAAGTTCAAGTATCCAGATTCTTATTTATATACTTTGAATGGCGTTAAATTATATGGAAGATTATCTAATTTTTACCTTTACGGAAAGTACTATAAATTTTTAAAACTCGCAATAATTGTCTCGGATAAAAATAATTAAGCCCAACTATTCTTTAGGCGAACACAAGTACGGTGCGAGTGTAGCAAGGCTGTTTATTTCTTGTTTCTCTAAGACTTTGTAGCTGAAAATTCTTCTTTTTCTATAAAAATTACCAGACCAGAAGATTTAAACGAAAAGATATGCTTTATAATAAACTGATAAAAATAATGCTGAAGATCTTTGAATCTAATAAGGCTTTATATTCAATTAATATGTACATGAATCACAAAAACATTACACGACTTACTGAAGAAAAAAAAAAGAAAAGAAAAGAAAAGAAACAAAGAAACAAAGAAGAAAAAATATACGAAATTGTTTCCATGATTTTTTTTTTTTTTTCAAAAATGCAATTCAATCATTGTAATCTAACAATAATTAGCATTCCAATACAATTTATTTAACTATTGTTCATCAAATCGCCACATTCAGCACGTTATATGGTCATACCGTATTTTGTAAAGTTACTTATAAAATGTTTCAAAAATACTTTATTATGCATAAAATATTTTCTTTCTTTTTTCTTTCCTTTTATTGTTATTATTATTATTATTTGATTAATCTTGGAAAATTATTTTCTGTTATTAAAATCGCAATTAAACACCACTAAGACATATGTTTTATTGATTTTTTTTTTTTTTTTTTTTTTATCATTCCGAACATGATCTAATTTTATTATTCCGTGCACAAAATTTTGTAGATTTGTTGAAAATATTTTTGTTAAACTTCATTTTTAACACTCATTGTTATATAATACAGTTTAAACCTCCTCCGAAAAATTTTTCTAGCAATGGCCTTGTGTATATCCAGTGCATAAAATACATAATACATGATTCCGAGAAGAATAAAATTTATAGTTATAGCAAGATATTCGTTCATAAGTTTCAATTCATAAATCAATTAATGGCGTGACCGAGGTTTTTAATCTGCCTTATACCTTAATATAGAATTTAAATACTTTCGCGGAAAAATACTTTACTCTCTTCAATTATTTACACATTAAAATTCACATTAGAAAAAATTATCTTCAGTCATGTTTGAGAATAATTATACGCATTATTTCTCGGAGAATATTTATTCAATTATTATTCCTTACCCAGATACGCTTCATTCCACAATTTATCCGTATCAAATCGTCTCTACTTTTTCACCACATGATTTCATACATCATTCGTTTACTCAATTCCAAAGCGTTTCACATATAAAGTCCCGATTTCGACTATTAATCTTTAATTTAAACTCCTCAATGTCGATTATGAGCAAAATCATTTCGTTTAAACATTATGTCAAGAAACTGTTTCCAATTGGATTTGATGGTGGTCTGGCAAAGTGTCTTTGGAGATAAGATTTTTCTTTGGATTAGAAAAAGAGTCCCGCGATGTTTAATTGAAGAAATCCTTCTTTCACTCTTTTCTCGACTGATTATGGAATTGGGACAAAATTCACTTCCTCTTGAACAGCTAGCTTCTCTTTAAAAAGACAGCGCCGGTAGCTCAGGTAATTGTTATGCGTTTGGCGCTTGAGCCAGAGAACACAGAAGATGGAAAATAGAAAGAGGGAGGTCGAAAAAAGAAAAGAGCTGGAGTGATGGAATAAGTGAAAAATCGAGTGCGGCGCCAGCTTGTACAAGATAATGACCAGAGCGTTACACAAATGAAATCGCTGGGAATCTGTTACGAAGGCTTCGAGAATCTTAATGACATTAAAAGTTAGAAGCAAAAGGGGGAAGGGAATTAAAAAAAGTGGAAAAAGTTCGCTGGAGAACTTTCTAGGAAAGGAAAGGCAAAATAAATTCTGGATAATTAAGTTATGGCTTCGCGCTGAACCTGCTGTGATAGTTTGAACACTTTTCTGTCGTTTTCAGGGTGGGTTTAATATCCCTCGGCTCACGGATGACTCATTAATTCCACAATTATTAGTTAACTTGTTATTTTTCTTTCCCACTTAATTGACCTTCTGGTGCGAATACAAGTGCTTATACCGTGAATTTTGGTTTCTTGTTCACGCGATTTCTTTATAGGAGTAGATTAATCAATTTCGCCTTCTTAACATCTCCAATATAGCCAGTTATTAAGATCTTTCCCTCCCCCTTTCCTCCTGAGCTGGTAAGGTGTTTCACCTGAAGAAAATGAGTGATTAATTCTCTTCTTTGCGATGCATTATTTCTTTGCTCCCGAAAGATGAGAAATGCTCATTATCAAATTTTGGGTCGAATTCAGTTTTCTTCCTTTTAATTGTTTGACGAAAGTTCGGATCAGAATTCATTGAAACAAGCTGCGTTTCAAAAACGTTTCTGAAGAAGCTTCATATTGTCTTTCTTGTCGAAAGCAAAATTGCTCGAGGGAAAGTAATTTTATATGAAAATTGATGTTACTATATTTAAGTTCTTTGTAATTTTATTCAATTAGTTTTAGTCCCTTGTGGGCTGAAATGATAAAACAAGCTTTACCTATTCGAAGACATTATATATTGAATTCAGCTGAGACTTTTATGGAAAAAAAATTGAAACGTAAGACGAAAAACAATTAATAGTAGCTAATCTGATTTGTAAAAGGTATATTTACCACATTTGATAAAAAGAAATTTTTCTCGGAAATAGCATCTGTATTTCATTTAAAAGGTTTAACGAATTAGACCAATTTATCACCCTGTTAATTATCAATTATTGTATATAATCATTCTCTTTGTATTGTATATATATAATCATTATCAACAGGGAATTTTTAAAATTTATAAAATTAAGTTACCGAACAAAGTAATTTTTAACTGTTTATTAGAAGATGTATTTTTCAAATATATTATTTTAAATATAACTTCTTAGATTTTAATAAGTAATTCCATTATCATTATTTTTATAATCAAAATATTTCAAATAACGATACAACTGACACTGATAGCATTAATTTTTCAAGGTTAGTAAATATATTACTTATTAATATGTTTGCTCAGATTTTAAATATCCGTTAATTTCAATATCCTAAAATTAACATCATAAATCAACAATAATGTTTTTAAATATTTATTAGACGATGCATATTATAATATGTATAGCATTTTAAAACTAACACTTGGGTTATTAATTTAATTTCCCTAACTTTGTATTCATAATATAGGATTTTAATTTAATACACAGTTTAAGCTTTAAAAATAAATTAAAAAAAAAAAAATAGAGCGAGAGGGGAAGAAGTGTAAAAAAATATATGATAAAAAAATAAAAATAAAAAAATAAAAATAAATAAGAAGAAATAAAATATTTTATTTAAATTATATTTCTTCGTTTCTGTTGTTGTTAAGAAAAGGGAGACATTAATTTTAGATACTAAGTTTTAAATATTATAAATAAAAGGATTGACAAATGTTCATCTGAAATATTAATCACGTATTTATTTGTTACAAATTAATTTTTTTAAACTTATTTCAAATATAAAATTAAGAAAAATTAACTATTTAAATACATATTGTCTTGTGCAACTTGAAGGATACTAAGTGCAATCTTAAAAAAAACAATCCAAATTAAAACATTACTGTTAATATTTGCTAACAAGAACTAGAAAAATCTGAGCATACGCTTAAAAACTTCGACTTAAATTTGATTCTTTACTTTCTTTCTTTCTTTTTTTCTTTCTTTTTCTTTTAACAGTTGAAAGTACTTTATTAGAAAAAACAAAACGCATCAAAAGAAGTAAGAAAGGTAGTATTGAGATGTTCCAAACATCTTTTGCATTCCAGTTTAAATGACTTTTTCTAAGTTGATGTTTGATGTTGACTTCAATAAAATGATCGCGGTAAATAATTTGTATAAAATATATAATTTGACCCTAAAGTTAATCATGTTTGTTTTTACAACAACAAACAATTTTAAATACTTACTTAATGCATAAATCTGCCGGAAAAAAAAATGAAGCTTTGAAAAAATACATAAAGATGCATCTAAATTTATCATGATTTGAAAAGGATAAGATATCTAATGAAACGTATGTTTTGGCCACAACAAGAATTTTTATAAATTTTCCTATAAAATTTACTCAGTATAAATAACTTATTAAAACATTTTTTTATCTACCATGAGGAATTCAGACGATTTTCATCTTAGAGAACACTAACACTAAATATCCAAAGAAAGATAGTTTTATTCTTTATGAATATCACCTTAAAAAATGCGTTTTCATAATGGTTATCTCACATATCAACTTTCGTGAAATTATATGCCATAGAAGTTGAGATATAGCCTTACTATTATCAGGGAAAATTGCAAAATACCAGCGCCGACTACAGGCCGATATGCATCCATATTGAATTAGCATTATGTCTTATAATAGCTTCATGTCAAGTTTTGTTGGATTATACGTAATAGAAACTAAAATATAGCCTCCCCTTAAAGTACGAAAATCACTGTATAGTAGCGTCACCTCTAGAGTGACTGGCACCAAAAGTTGATACGCACTAATTTATATCAAGCAGCAGCATGTACATGTAAATTTATATGCTATTGTGTGACGTAGTTCCTGAGACATAGCCTTTCCTTAAATTGTGTAAATCGCTGTATAATATCGCCACCTGTTGAGCGATTCACACTAAAAGCTGATAGGCACTAATTTAGGTCAAGGTTCATCGACTCATAAATTTTTATGCATTCTGTGCCATAGTTCCTGAGATACAGTCGCAACAAAATTTTTGTCACACGCAAACGGACGGACATTTTCTAAAAATGGTCAAGTCGTGTACTGGACCTCTCAAAACGTGTAAATCTACCGAAAACCGGTAGTCGAAAATTTTTACAAATCCAATACGTTTTTCTATTGAATATAGAAGAAAGTAATAAATAATAAACTGTTTAAGATCATAAAATGCCTTCTTGTAATTTGCTAAAAGCAGACTTTGATTTGTGAGTATCAAGCTATACATCAAACGATTTCCGAATAGTATTTTATAATCATAGTTACATCTCATTGCAGAATTTAATTTCTAAATTGACCCCTTTTTTAAAAATAAGTTTTATGAGAATATTTTCAATACCAGCTATTTTAGACTTTCATATGGAGTATTTCAATACATAAAATCTCGGGATAGGAAATACAGATTTATTTATTTACATGAATGAAAATAAGTAAAATCAGTCTCAAACAAGACAATTAATACTTATGGGAAGTTATAAAGTATTTCAAACGACTATTACTTTTAAATAAAGCCGAATAATGTAGACAATAAAATAATTAATGTATTTAGTTCTTTTGAAAAAAAAAAAAAAAAAAAAAAAAAAGAACTTTGCTATATGGTCCATAAAATGCAAGTCCTAATAGTGATTACCAATGCAAAAAACGAAATTACCAGAAGATTGCATTCTAGACTTACATGAGCACGTATTAACATACGTCTTGGTACTTAAAACGGTTAAGTTATAACGTACAGTCGGTAACAAAAGTCTCCGAACACTAGCAAAAATTCCTATATAAAAAAAGTACACTTAATACAGTTTTGTTAAATAAATACTTGTCGAATCCTGTTTTTAGATTGACTAAGAACAGAATTCGACAAGGATTTATTTAACAAAACTGTAACTAAATGTACTTTTTTTATATAGGAAATTTTGCTAGTGTTCGGAGACTTTTGCTATAGACTGTACGTAGATGGGTATGAGTTTAATTATGCTTTCTAAACTTATGTGTAGTATTAGTTTTTTGTTTACGTTTGTTTTGTAATGTTAAATACATATGAACCATATAAATATATTCCTAATAACAAAGAACTGAGAGATTCTAGATAACAGCGGCATCTTAAACCTCTGAAAATAAAGTCGTATTAAGTTTCACTGAATATCAGGTTTTGCCGTTGGAATAAGCTGGTAAGTTGACATTTAAATAAAATACATACTAATACTTTGAAATAAAATATTAATTTATTGACTAATTGTTTCCACGTGCTTAATCCTTTATTTAGAGACAGGGAGAAAAATCATTAGACTACAAAGACTCTGTTTGGTCATTATTTAAAAGTTTGGCATATTTTCATTAACTTTTGTTTTTTAATAATTAGGGTGAAGCAGCTATAAAATTATTTTCATCATAACTAATAAAAAAGATTTTCCAGATGCCAAGGTAAGTAACTTTTATTTATGAATTCAACTAAATGAATTGACAGTTTTCAGCTGTTCAAATCACATTTTTTTTTTTAATTAAAAATTTCACCGCAATTTATTTTAATATATGTGTAATGAAGGCATCTTAATAAAAACCTTCATCTACAGTTCCAATGTTATTTTATTTATGCGATATTTGATATAATTTAGGTTTTCTTCTGAAATCTACTTGAGTTTATAATTCCCCTAACATTTTTATTTGTTTTAGCATTACAAAAAACGTTCTTCTCAATTAGTTATTTTAATTATTTGATCACAACTAATTTATGACTTTTAAAATCATCAGAACATTAGAAGTTTCTGAAATTCCAGTAATGTTTAAAATTTAGATTTCTGAAACATAAAATTTTGAAACCACTCTTTATATAAGTCAGTTTTACAACATTTCTGAACAATTCAATCTTGCTAGCATTCTTGAAAAACGTTTTTCTACAACTATCTTATGACTTTTCGAAATATCATAATACATTAAAGCATTTCTTCCTGTAAGGTTTTGTTTAAAAAATAAATAAATAAATAAATAATCGCTGAAATTCATTTCAGTATATATGTGAAGAAAGCATTTTATTAATTATATTTTTCAGGAGATTTAATATATTTTTTGTTTTGTTCGGAAATCTACTGCAGTTTGCAATTAGAAAAAAAAAAATAAAAAATAAAATAATAATAATTAAAACCCTCTTAACAAATTACTCTGAAATAGAGTTCTGCATCGGGTCGGGTAACCCGATTTTACCCGAACCCGACCCGACCCGAGGTTCAGGTACATTTTTTGTCTTGTGGGTCGGGTTGACTGGATTTTTTTTACTGCGAGTCAGGTTTGGATTCGGGTCGGGTTCAGTTTTCAAACGAATCGGGTTGACGTGAAAACATCTTTCAAAAAAATATTATCTTAATAAAGCAGAAATTTCTTTGCTCTATATACCCAAGATGAATATATGCTTACCCAAATTATCATAGTAAAATAAACATCCATATCCGACTAAAGCAATGGGGAAAAAAAATATATATTATTTAGAACATAAGTTGTTGAAAACAGGCTACTTCTCCCACAGTAACCAGATGTATGATACATCCATTTTGATTACTCATACCATTTTAAAATTGATTGTGAATTTAAACTAACAATTAATATATTTTTTTTTCTTGCAGATGTTTCTAAGAAGTTATAAGAATGTAGATTTAGATGAGTTTAGTTGGTGTCTGTAACATTGTATTATTTTAATATTATTCTGTGTGTGATAAGCATTAAACAATAAAACTACAAACACTAAGCTTGAAACCCTTTTTTTTTTGTACACTTGAAGTTCACAACACACATAAATAGTTAAAAATTATTATTAATCCATTTTTTAATTTTTAACTTATTTATATTACTTAGTAACTATATTTTTAATTCATTTTAGAATTATTTATCACACACACAGCAGTGTGACAATTGAAATTTGTTTTTTTTTTTTTTTTTTTATAAATTAAAAATGTTTTCCATGATTTTTAGATGAATTATTAATTTTCATTTAGATTCGGGTTTCGGGTCGGGTTCGGGTAAAAGGAATCGGGTTTTGGGTCGGGTTTTCAAAAATCTTTATTGAAACAGATCTTCTTAATTATTCCTTCACATTTTCATTCTTCATAACATTACTAAAAATTGTTCGTTACAGTTAATTATTTGAAGTATTTAATCATAAATAATTTATAAATTTTCAAAACACCAGAACATCACATAATTTTATATTTTCAGTAACGTTTTAATTTTAGGTTTCTGAAACGTAAAATGTTTACATAACTCAATAAATTTGTCTGTTCTAAAATATTTCTAAGCAATTTCTTTCTTCATAGCAATCCAAAATATTCTTCCAGTGGTCGTGAGGTTCTGCTCCCGAAGCTGGAAGACTGGAAATGCCGGGCTAGATCCCAGTTCACGCTCATTGAACTATTCGTTTAGAGTTTTCCGTGATTTTCTCCAAAATTCGCGTGAATACGGGTTAGGATCCGTTAGAACGACCCCCTCAGAGGGCATCCCACTTAAGTCCAGGTAACCAGTGTAGACAACTGGCCTTAAACACAGCATCACCTAGAAAGTGGTGTTGTTCTCAGTTAGTTATTTAAATTATTTATTCACAACAAATTTACTACTTTTTTAAAATACCAGTACATTACATGTTTCTGCAATTCTGGTAATATTTATATTTTAAATTTCTAAATTATAAAACTTTTACATCATTCGATAATAAAGTCAATTCGACGAAATTTCTAAAAAAAAAATTCTAAGATTTCATTCTTGATTACTTTCCTGAAAAATGTTCTGTGCAATTAATTATTTGAATTATTTAATCACAATAATTTATGACTTTTTAAAACATCAGAACTTTACATGGTTCTGTAATTACCGTAACGTTTATATTCTAAATTTTTGAACTACACAATTTTTGCATCATTCAATAATAAAGTCAATTCTACGAAATTTCTAGGAAAAAAAAAAAAGATAATATTACTAATAATTGTTCTATACAGTGAATTATTTGAATTATTTAATCAAAACTAATTTATGAATTTAAAAATGTTAGAACATTAAATGGTTCTGTAATTCCAGTAATATTTAAATTTTAGATTTTTGAGACATAAAACTTTTACATCAATCGATAAATTAGTCGATTCTACGACATTTCTAAACATTCGTGATATCTTCCCGAAAGTTATTCTTTTTATTTAATTATATCATCATTCAATCACAGCTAATTTATGACTTTTCGCAATAACAGAAAGCTGAAAGGTTCTGTAATTCCAGTAATGCTAGATTTTCTAGTAATGTTAGATTTTCGAAACATGCAATTTTCATATTACTCAACAGATAAATTAATTCTATAAAGAAAAAAAAAAAATCTGTTAAATTAATAAATATCAATAATTAAACATCTGTATGTAATCTCATAAGGAATCAAGAGTAAGTAATTACATAAATGGAATCATCTATCGTTTCTAAATTAATTTCTACGTTTCAACTTCCTTTTGTTGCGACTACACTTTTTTCACGCTGAAAACTGAAGTGATATGCGGTTTTTTTTCTTTTCAAAGAAAATCGCATTTTTAAGTGGATATTCAATGCATCAAGTGTGCCAGCATTGCAACGTTTCAGCTTAATCAAGATTAGTTCAATTCGTAGATTAATTTCCATTAAAAAAAAATGCTCGTAGATAAAAGACGTCTCTAAACATCGCGTGGAATTAATCGTTTTATGCTTTATTTTATGTGGATCGGCTTACAGCATCAGAATTTCTGTTTTAAACAATAAAATGCTCTTTAAAGAGCTCTTTTTTTTACAAAAATGCTTAATACACTTCTGAAAAATGTGCAGTTTAGAATAAATAAGAAGTACTTAAGCGGCTTATAATGCATCCGCCCTTTCATCGTGTTAACAGTATAATTTTTAATTCCTTGTCATATTTGCATGCATGATTTACTAAAAAGCTGCTGTTTCTAAAATTTTGCTGATATGTTTCGATTTTTACAAAATTAATGCTCAAAAACCGCATGTTTTGTGTTTCAGTACTTGAATTGTTCACTGGAGTTCTTTTACTTGAACAAAAAATTAAAAGATTGGTAAAGGATCTTTAAAAAGAATTGTCACTTGTAGCACAACGCAATGAAATATATGTTTTTACATTTTTAAGCATAATTTTGCTAAGTAATCCCCCCCCCCTCCCCCTAAAAAATAAAATAAATAAATAAATAATAATAATAATAATAATAATAAATAAATAAATAAATAAATAACATATGTTGGAATAAACTTCTAAAAAAAAAGCTCTCTTTTGTTACATTTTAAAAGAAACTCAAGTTAATGAATGATGTTACATTTTTTTTTGTTTCTTACAGTAAATAATATAGCTTTATTTTATATTTTAATGGGAAAAAAATCACTAAAATAACAACAATAATAATAGACAAATAATAATTTTCAACATGGCAAAATCTAATGCACACATACGCACACATATCGTATATAATTACAAATATAATATGTAAATGTAAAACAGAATGAAATTTAGCATACAAGAAATACATTATTAATGACAATTTCATCAAAAAAGTTATACCAATGAAGCCATGATTTGGAAACTAAAGATGAATTGAAATACTCACAGTATAATGAAATACTAAACCCATTATATATATATATATATATATATATTATGATTACAATAAGAATGAGAACGAAAAATAAACAGATGAATAATTTTCCACAACAACTTACAAAAGCCAATTTGGTAACTAGTTAACTTAATTAAATTATTTAAATAATTTGACCAATATTTTTTTTATTTCCATTTGAAAACAGAAGAAGAATACTCACTTCAAAATAATTCCAGTGATAATACAAAACATTAAGAAACATAAAAGAAGGAGCTTTTTAATTATTGTAATCAAAAGTTTTCTATTTGGACTGGTAATAACAAAATGAACCAGAAACAAAATATGAGAAAATCTAAATTTATGGAACAGGACACCAATAAAATAATATAAAAGAAAATAAAAGAAATTACGCAGAATGTTCAGGTAATTCGTCAGGAGTCACCTCACCCACATTGAGCTAAAAAATGCTAAGTTTCATTTTCTGGCAAGCGATATTACGTAAAATACACAAAAGGTGGCTCAATACTGAACAACAACAACAACAACAACAACAACAAAGGAAAATAAGATAGATACTGCAAATAGAATAAACAGAGCTTGACCAGAAATAAATTCATAAAGCACATGTTAAAAACCACACTCATCATAAGTAGTATGAAATATTTAAGCAAACACAAAGTTTCGTTGAAGCTATGAATATTACCTAGGAATTTTCATTATTGATTAAACTTACATTAAATAACGATGAATAAACTACATTACAATTACAGAATTGAGTGATAATTAAAGAAGGATTATTTGTTAGCATAATGAATATTTATTAAACTTTATAGACCATTAAAAAAAAAAGTTCCAAATCAAAATTATAGATTTTATATTCATAGAGAGACAACTGTTACTTGAATTTACTGCAACGCTGCCATCTACTTGGAAGAATTAAAAATTAAAAATAAATTTGTCAAATTAAGAAAAAAGCAATTTGCTAGTTATCATAACAATTATAAAATTATTTTTCTCTTAACTTACCTTAATTAAACTTTGATAGAAACATTTAATATAAATATTAGGGGGGGGGGGATATATTATGCTTTGATAAAAATCCTCACTTAATGTTTATCTAGTTTATTTATTGCATGATGAAATTAAGTTTTTATTATTATATTAGCTATTATTAATTTTAAAATTACTTTATATATATATACGCAACTATAGTTTGTATTTCCAAGAATCATAATAACAAAATTAAAATGAATATTTTCCACATAATTAACTTTAATTAATAATAAAAAAATTAAAATGAATATTTTTCACATAATTAACTTTAATTAATTATTTTTATTAAATTAATTTTCATTTCTTTTAACTTATTTCTAATTTAAAAGGAAAAATTAGCATACGGAAATTAATTAAAGTGTTAATTGACGTAAATGAAAAAAAACTTACTGTTTTAAAAATTAATTCAGCATCTCACCCAATCAACCACCCAACCAACTCCAACCTAATTCCTTAATTAAACACTTGCCCACCCGCCCTCCACAACCACAGTTTTATTATTTTTTATCGCTTTATTATTTTTTGTAATACACATACCAGTATAATTTCTTTCTTTTTTTTTTTTTATGACACTGACACTTACTGATATATTTACAAGTCTTGGGGAAATCTCATATTAATAGTATCCATGACAACTTTATTAATATTTTTATTTTTTTATTTTGATGAGAATAAATTGTGTACTCGAAACAAATGATATTTCTGTAAATAGAAAGACGGGGACATGAATGAAGATAAGTAAACAAATTTACTTTAAAGCCAAAATCTTGTCTCTTATAATACATATCAGCAGAAATTTTATTACCGTTGAAATAAATTTTAAGGTCTAGAAAGTTCATTGATTTATTGTTGTGTTTAGTTTGAGTTAAAATGAAGTTAGAAAGATAGTCTAATATAAGTGAATCAGGTGACTTGTTGTTAGTGTATACATATATATATAAACTAGCAGGCTAAGCCCGCTTCGCTGGCTACTATTTTTAATCACTATAATCATAGTAATCACTATAATTATTGAATTCCCAAAATTGCATTAATTTTTATCACGTGAAAAAAAAAAAAAAAAAAAATATATGATCGCGAAAAATGTCGCACTGGGTCCCCACTGCCTTCGGCAGCACAGGCCATTATACGCTGCGTGCGCATTTATGTTCGACACTCTTAAGGAATTACTATATTATCGTAAGGGAAAAACATAAATAATATAAGTACAAAAAATATCTTCTCTCATCGGTGTAATAATCAGTCCAGGCCCCCACTGCCTGTGGCAGCGTATGCACGCGCGCACGGCGCGGGTGTTCCTTCGCCCACCGTTTCCGCCCGTCCTAATTATTTCACACTCTCAAAAATATCCGCAATCGTTTTCTCAGGCTTTTAAACCTAATAATACTAATTTCCAACGTTCTATCTGAATTTCCTTATTTTTGCCCCCCCCTTTCTCGCCCCTTGTGATAATTCTACATTTTGAAAATATCCGCAATCGATTTATCGGGCCTTAAAACTTAATAATACTAATTTTCAACGCTGTAACTCTTATTTCTATATTTTTACCCCTTCGCCCCCCTCCTCTTCCCGTCTATCCTAATAATTTTTCTCTTTTGAAAATATCTGCAATCGATTTGTTGGTTCCAAAAACCAATATGTGCCAATTTTGAACGGTCTAACTCTATTTCTATTGCTTTGCCCCTTCGCCGCCCCCCCCCTCCCGGCTCTCCTAAAAAATTTTACAAATTCGAAAATATCCGCAATCGATTTGTAAGTATCAAAAACCTCTGTGTACCAATTTTCAACGATCTAACTCTATTCTTCTTCTTCTTCTTCTTTTTTTTTTTTTTTTTTTTTTTTTTTTTTTGCCCCCCCCCCTTCCGGCCCCTCCTAATAACTTTACACTTTCGAAAATAACCTCATTCGACTTCCAGGCCTCCAAAGCCGACCTCTACCAATTTTGAACGGTCTAACTTTTTTTTTTTTTTTTTGCCACATGCTCCCCCCCCCCTTCCCATCCTGCCTGGGCCGAATTTCTAAAATTCCAGAAATTGGTTTTTAGGTATTTGTGGGAGCTATATTTTAGAGCGAAAATCTTACATATATATATATATATTTTTTTTTTTTTGTTTCGATATAAAGAATTATTTGAAATCACGTTTTGACCCCTCCCCCCCCACTTTAGGGGTTGAATTTTTAAAATTCCAGAAACTGGTTTTTAGGTATTTGTATTAGTTGCATTTTAGAGCAAAGATTTCCCGTAAGTCTATTTTTTTTTTTTTTTTTTTTGAGATATATAGGCTTATGTCAAATCACGTTTTGCCCCCTTCCCCCCTTTGGGGACCGAATTTCTAAAATTCCAGAAATTGAATATTAGATATTTGTGTTAGCTATATTTTAAAGCAAAAATTTTACAAATATCTGTTTTTTTTTCCCTTGTTTTTTTGCTTTGTTTGAGATATGAAGGATTTTGTGAAATTACGTTTTGCCCTCTCTCCCCCCCCCCCCCCCTAGGGGGCGAATTTTGTTAAATCCCTTCTTAGTGGATAGTAACAGGAGGAACATTGTCACAAATTTTCATGCTTCTAGATCCGGAGGTTTGGGCTGGGCGATGACGAATCAGTCACTCACTCACGCACTGAGGACAAACGATTTTATATATATATATATATATATTGTATATATAATAAAAATATTTTAAAACATATTGAAAGCCGAGCAACAGATACAAGATCACTGAAATCACATAGACCAATAAAAATAAATTTTCATCAAATTAAAATTATCTGAGAAGACTATTCTTAAATAGTTGAAACAATTTTTATTTATTGATCCCGAAACAAAAGATACAAACAAGCAATGAGAAAATAAACAATTAAGACACTGTTTTAAACAAGATTTAAGTAGGAGAAGATAGAAAGGTGAAAAAAAACTCATCAGGGGAGACCTTTATCACCCTTTATCACCCTTGATCACCAATGTACAAGTATATACATATTGTAGGATATGAAATGAGATAAAGTGTAATCGATTGTTTATTATAATAGTGTCCTATTTGCAACTATAAAACCCTAAATGATAAGTACTATTTCCTATTTCGAGGACCATGACTGTAACGAAACCTTGTGAGTTTCTTAAAAGACAATTTTTCTCAATAAAGTATAAAGTTTCTTAATAGACAATCAATATTATGCTCGGCCAATGATCCATAAATCATTAAACTATTATAATTGTAACGGGCTTTCACAAAAACTAGATCCAATACATCTTCAGATTCATAAGTTTAAAACAAAATTACAGTGGGTCTGAATAAAATTTGAGCACATAAGTGGTTAACAAACAGTGATCAATATGATGAGCCATTGTGAGCTAAATCGTTAACATTACTTTCACCATAAAGGGGCCCGTGTGTTTCAAAACCCACAAATCTCTAAAACAGCAATTACTTTACATGCTTAACGAAAAGATATAAAATATTTTTCTGTATATTTTGTCTCCAAAAGAACTTCAGATATTTGTCACCCTGATAACTCTGACAAAGATAGTATTAGTTTTTATTTCCACAGCAATGACACAATTTTTTTAAATCGAAAAAAGAAAAAAAAAAAAAAAAAAAAAAAAACAAGAGAGAAAATTTGAAAAAAGAAAGGAAAAACAGGAAAAGAAAACAGCGCAATCCATGATTTTTTTTTTATAAAAAAAAAAAAAAAAAAATAATAATAATAATAATAATAATAATCTGGAATTACAGTTTAAACTCTGGTTGACAACTAAGTTAAAGGCCAAGTTGATTAATAAAACATAGGGTCTTATTCTTGTTGTAGGACGAAGTTTACAATTTCCCTTTTCACAAGCAATAATAATAATAATAATAATAATAATAATAATAATAATAATAAAACCCCAAAATAAAAATAATAAAAAGTTTAGATACGCCAAAGAAAAGTTTGTTAGAAATGAAAAGTAATTTAGCATATTTCGTACAGAAATTGTTTTGCGTTTGTGGCCAATGCGGCCAATTTGAAAACGCATGAGTATGAGTATGAATGTGTGAGTTAAAGTACAATAAAATAAAAATGAAAATGAAAATGAAAACAAGTAAAAAATTCGAAAAATTATTTTAAGCTGCACCCTTCAAATTCCTATAAATGTTCGCATAAATACGGGCTAAGATCCTTAAAAAAAAAAACTCCGAGGGCATACTCAGGTTTAGTAGAATCGCACGAGAAATCTATACACCTGCTAAAGAAATTATAATCACCTTTTCATGTAATAAACCCTGTTTCTACTGCTCACACACACGCACAGTTCATTTTATTAATATATATACGAAATCCCTGAATTTATTTAAGAAACTAATAACAGTAATTCATTAAAAGTTAAGCATTATTTACAATAGAAAGGTGTTTTAATGATTTTCAACAGAAAAATTATTTTTATTTCATAAATTTTTGAATTACAAGACACAATAGAATTACATACTGATATCCCTTCAATTTTTTTACTTAAGTTTTCACTGCTTCAAGCATTTCGCTTTCTCTTTCTTCGACGAAATTGTATTTTGAAACCGGGTATTGCGTGCATAAAAAGCCTTGCGGGTGCCTTCTTTTATCGGAGAGCTTTCTAAAAGAAGAGTATCCTAAAAAAGAAATCGTCATCTTTAATATGCATGCTCCTACTATTTAAATTTCCCCACTCTTCAGTGATGTCATTGATTTATGGACGAGGGGATATTTATTAAAAGATGGTTTCACTACGGTCAGGTCCCACGGTGAACAAGTACCGTCAGATGCCTATAGGCTCAGGAAGAATCTCGGTAGCTACCTGGCGACTGGGTGGGGCTAGGTAGATGCAATCTAAGAGATTTATGTCATCGCGATGAAGAGAGAGAAAGAGAGGTGTCGCAGACTTCGAACGAAGCTATTAATACAGGGATAATAAGCCCCAACGTCACTTCTAACAGAAAGGTGACAGGTATGAGGCTTGTTAGGGCTTAATGTATGCCACCACACCCTGCTAGAAGACTCTAGACGCGTGCTCTTGATCTCAGAGGTCGCAATTCAACGGATGAAAGGATATATAGAAACAATTAGGAGGGAAATAATGTGCTAAAGAGGCGGCTATCTCAAGATACACTCAGCATGGTTATAAATTTTGATTGATAGAACTCACCCTTTTTTTATTTTATTTTCTTCTTTTTTATAAGGAGGAATATTTGTTATTTCTTAGCAATCAAATATTACGACGGTTTTGACAACTATCATAGTTATTTCGTTAAAGGAATATGAATCATCTTAAAAACTATGTAGATTATTTGTTAAAAAAAGTATACATAACAAAATTTGTTATTAAAAACTATATACATAAACGAAACTTTTACTTTAAGAAAAATAAATAGAAAATAGAAAATAAAATCTGTAATACTTTTTGTTTTCTCTAAAAGTTTCAAAAAATGTATTTACGCATTGCTCCTCTGCAGATAATCATTAGCTATTTCATTTCACACCTTATGTCCTACACCTTCCTTTAACGTTTAAAGTATGCTTATAAAATTAATTCTAGATTAACCACTTGCTGACCGATGATTTTATGGTAACCTACGTTAGATGGCATCTAGTATACAATATTCACAATATGCAACTGATTCCTGAAAAAATACATACATAATTAATTTTAAAAACAATAATACATAAAAATAATTTCTAAAAAATATATTTCTAAGACTACTTTGAAAATTTCCAAAAATGTGTGAAAGGTTTCGGAGAAACGATAAACTTTTAAATTAAGATGAAATGAAAGAAAAACACCAACTCAAATAATTATTGCTACGTAAAGTTTATAGAAAATTCGTATTGAATTTTCTAAATAGCATGTATGATTGCAGATTGTAATGATTAAGAAGAAGGGTGTTAGTAATTTTAAGTTTTATAAATTTTCTAATGCATCCATTAAATTATATAATAATTTTTCGTTTAACATAAATCTGATTTTGAACATTCTGTTCTAATAAGCACTGGATTTGAATGATATGTCATTATAGGATATTTATTAATTTTTATTATATCTATTTTCTAATAAAACATCAACTCTTGCCTTAATTGCAAATGCTTGAATTGTTTCATGTTCTGTTTTAAGCGAAGCATTGTTGCATAGGTATTTCAAAATATTTTAAGTCATTTTGGCAACCCCTTTTTACAAAATGTGTTTTTTTTTTTTTTTTTTTTTTTTTTAACTTAATTTTTAAATTTAGAATATTGTTAGACGCATTTAAATGCAGATATTGTACTGTTAAACAAGTTTAATTGTGAATGAAGTTTTCTTGAATGGTATTATGCTATGAAAACAAAACAGAGCGTACCTTAATATAAAAAAGAGAAAGCTATTTTTTATAATTAAATTGATTATTAAATAATATTTTTAGTATTGTTAAGCCTATAAATATCATTTCTAGTAGAATATGTATTAACATTAAGCCTACAACATCGCAAATCCAATCATCGATCCAAATGCCTCTCTAAATGCTTTTAAAGAAAATATTTGTAGAACACTTTTGTTCAAATGACCTGCGAATTGTGCTCTATTTTGTCTGTCAAAATATCAATGATTTGCATAATATTAATAGTTACATGTAAAAAAAGAAAATATTATTTATTTTATACAACATCGTAGAAAATTTAAATGAATTTATTAAACTCTAAATTATTAAATATTTAATGAAAGTGTAAGAACGGCGTTTAAAAGTAGAATTTTTTCATCTGATATCAAAATTAAAATGTTTGAAATCACCGGTCATCAATCGTAAAATTTAGTCCACATTGGTTCGTATGAAGTGAAAAACAGTTATTTGTTGTATGCTGGCCATTATTATTATTATCATCATCATCATCATTATTATTAGTAGTAGTAGTAGTAGTATATCATTAGTATCATCTTGTGTATGAGGGAAAGTTTTTAGCAATAACTGGATTCATTGTAAAACTATTTTTTTACCAAAATGTTCTCACCTCTTATATTAAACATTGTTACTCACCATTTATATTAAAATATAAGAGGATAGAGACGGAAAGCCTTTTGTGGAATGATCATGAACTTAGACCTACAAATAAGACACAAAAAATACTACATACTATTTAAACAAGTATATTCACTTGAATTTCGCTTTACGAGTAAAAATATTTTCTTTATACACTAGAATGTATATAAAATATTCCTAACCAATAAAGATGTCCGTCACCGAACTGATGCTAAAAGGCAGTCAATGTGTTATTTCCCATCTATTGCTGTTAGATGAAGTATCGACCCTTGGACTCTCTTTTTTCGACAAGAAATGCTTTTAGGAACTATTTCTAGAATCAAATGAACGTCAATATCAGGGAGGGAAATCTCTGTGGTTTGGTCGAAAAACCCTTCTCCTTATATCTTGTTCTTGAAAATCTCCAAAACTGTTACTTTTGTTCAAAGTTTATTTTCATCCGAAAGATATTGCTTATATGGATTTAAGAACAAAATTATGTTCTGTGCGAAAACTTAAACACACTAATAAAGTTAAGTATTCTAATTTTAGAACTTCCAAATTCATTCATAAACGTTAGACATAGCCAAAATATTTAAGAAATATTTTTTTTAATCGTATATTTTTTTCGATTTTAAGAAATATTTTAAAGAAATTTACATTGAAACTAAAATAAAGTTTCTAATAATCAAATCTTCATAATCTCACTTAAAATTAACATAAAATTTTCGTAACAAAAGTTAAAGATTATCAAGTAAATAATAATAAATTAAACTAATGAAATATTAATGAAATATTTAAGGCATTTTTATTGTCCAAATATTTTTTCGTGTAAATAAAGTCATTTTCAAATGTCGATTTCTTTAAAGGGGTTAGAATTCTATTTTTTCTTTTTATGGATTTTCCTGTTGTTTCTCTTGAAGTGAAACAAATTCAATGTATATGCACTCTTGTGATATGCCTCCATTTTCCATAAAACGTTCTGACACAGTAATCTCAGTTTAAAAGCTATTTGAAAATGTATTAACTGTACGCAAAAATACGAATTATATGTTAAACTGTATTATTAATTTTCCAATGGCTAATTAAACTGTCTGATTACATAAATCAATGAATACTGAACTAGGAACTCAGTAGATAGTCGAGTCGAAGAAATTATATATATAAATGAAAAATTAAACAAATCAGCTTTTTATGCGAATCAAGTATTCAATGGAAAGCCACATGCTTGGTTAATAAATTAATTGAGAGAGGGCTTTATACATAGCAATTAATATAATGAAATACTATTTAATAATGTGAAAAAAAGTATAAAGCAATAAGCAATGCCACTTTCTCATTGCAAATTTAAAAAGTTGAAATTTTTCATATTTTTTCAGGCTTAAGAGATAAAACAAAAACATAAAATATTTATTATTTTATTTATTTATTTAGAATATTTTAATTTTTCTTTTCAACCTAGATCGCTATGAGGCTTAAAACTATCTACAAATAAGATCCATTTTCTCTCATTTCTTTGTTTTACAGGTATTAATGTTACTTATAATTTTGTATTAAAGACGCAATTAATTAAAAAAATTCTATAAGACAATGCCTTTTCTTAGAACTGTTTGTGACTATGCTGTTATATAAAATCTTATTTTATTTTTTTAAGGCTCTCATTTATATATTTGTTTTAAATATAAAATAAATCTGAAAGTTTATTATAACTACTTTTCTGAAAAATACAGAATAAGCTGTTTAGCTTATTAATAAAAAGTTCATTTTTGTATTGTTTCTGGGAAACAATTGTTCTTCTGAAAGTTTATCTAGACATACTGAAACTTTTACAAATATTTACGTATTTATATTCGTCCCCAAATTTAAAATTTCTCAACAGAAACTTTTTTATTTTATTTTATTACTATTTATTGCGCCATGCTGCATTTGATAAACTTTTACATACTTATCATGAAAACATACTTTTAGGATACTATAGAATAAAAACTTAACCCTTTCATTCCCAATTTTTTCCCTCCATAAAAGAATAAATCTTATATTTAGTCATAAATTTATTTCAAAGGTAATATATATAAATATGTTTTTTTTAAATAGGAGTAATAGCAGAGTAAGAATTAATATAGCTAACAAAGCAACTGAGAGGTGTTTATTTATGTTCTGATGCCATTAAAAATCATAACTTTTCAATAAATAAAAATATCAAAATTTTGGAAGAATTACATATTGTAATTAATTAAAATACAAATTATAAACATTAAAAAATAAAAAATAAAAATATTTCAATAACTTATTTTTGGAAAAATAGTTTGAAACTTTTTTATTATATTTCTTTGCTGTATTAGAAACATCTCATATTAAATTTAGCTTAAACTATAGCGTAACTATAGGGGAAACTTAAACTATAGGGACTTTGAAGTTCCAATGAAATGCTGTAGTAAATTTAGGCTATATTGAGGAATTTTTTTGATGGGACTTTAAAGTCCCGGTGGGATACAAAGGGTTAAACGAAACTATAATAATTAAACTATTTTGTAATAGTTCCGTTTATTGAAAGTAACAAATCTCATTTAAAAATTGTCAGATACATACTCATCGCCAAATTGTTAGATTAAAAAAAAAATCTAATAGTTCAATTAGAAACTACAAAATAAAAACATTACTCTAAATGTCGTAGCTTTCACATTTATCAGAATGAATAAAAAATCCATTTTATTTTAAATCTAATTATGTCCAAATGGCACAAACTTCTGTTTCAAAACATTCAATAATCACATTGTTGGTTAATAATATTTATTTAAAAAGAAATAATCTTATTTAAATATGCATGAATGTTACTTTTCGACTTTTAGAAATTGTTAGATAATACAAAATGTGATGCAATATATAAATTATTTTTCATGATAAGAATTAGATTAATAATTTTTTCTGTGGCATTAATTAGCTAATTGTTTATTAATTTATATTTAATTGTTTATTTAAAATTGATAGAAATTTATACTAAATTTATACTTCAAGCACTTAGGTTTCCTTTAAATATGTATGTGTCTCCGCGTGAAAAAAAGAAATATACAGTTTTATGAACAACATTCCATCTAAACTGTACATTAATTTTTTCTTGCATCAATTAGACCATTAATTACCTCGATTTCTTTCTTTTTCTTACAATACTCTCTCAAATTTAAGTAATATACATCAGAGAATGAATGTATACAAATAACAATTTTGGAACTATGATAAATTTTCTATTAATATTAAATAGTTTTGTTATTTAGAGATAAACATACCTTGTAACGTTTAAATTTCTACACCAGTTTGATATTATTATTATCTTTATTTAGAGATTAACATACCTTGTTACGTTTAAGTTCCTACACTGGTTTAAAATTCTTTATTTATAAACAAATAATACGACAGCAAAAATTTCATAATGAGATACACTGTAGATAGACGGATTTGTCCTTAATGAAAGAATTAATGAGGTTTTGTGGGGGAACTTTAGTCTATCGTATTCTGAAACAAACACAAAATAAAAAAAAAAAAAAAAAAAAAAAAAAGAGCTATAACTCACAAATACGGATATTAGGTATGCAAGATTAAATAAATATGCAGAATAAATTTTAGCCAGACATTTCCGTTAATTCTCAGTAATAATCAACACTACCCTTGTATACAAGACAGAAATCAGAAAATATGTGAATGTACTTATTACTTCCAAAATTCCACTTCAGAACCAATATTGAGAAATACCCTATAATAATCAAATACCATAATCTGATTATTCTAGATTATTTATTTATTTATTACGGTTTTGTGGTGATATCCATAATAAAACAATCTTCAATTTTTCCTATGTGAAATATTTCTTGATCATCCAAATTACCTTTATGATTAAGATTAATTTTATATTGATATTACAAATAAAAACTGTACAAAAAAAAAAAAAAAAAAAAAAGTATTTGCATTTTCCTTTATATCCCAAGAAGCGTCAAAATATCTTTAAAATTTATACATGATTTTGCATTCTGTGTTCAAATATTGTTGGCATTTTTGTGTATGTAACAGAAATAGTTAGTAAAATATTAATAAATATTTTTAAAAATTACGTTTTCTTCTTTATTTTCTTCAGTATACATAAGTAAAAAAGTATTGTATTATCTTATCAATCTTATCGTATTAAATTATCAATTTTCAGGTTTCATAGTATTTACACTTTTTAAGATGTTCTGAATACGATTTCACATTTTTTAATTTTATTCCGCCTATTCGCTTGTGTATTACGAAAATTTTATGGACTTATGCAAGGAAAAATGCAAGAAATGTCAAAAAATTCTAGGCTTGGTCGTACCTTTACATACAATGGTGATGATTAGATTTAGGCATTTATCATCCATCATGTGCAACTATGCTACGATTTTACCCATGAAGGGGAAGATTACGAACTAAAAGAGAAAGAATACAAATTTTGTAGCGTATAAATGCACCTAACTTGTTATTTGAGTTGGCTATTAAAACAATATATATATGTTGGTTCAATCTAAGTGCATATGGGTCTACGGGTCATGCTGTTCATCTGCGCATTTCATTATTTGTTTGGTAGTTATAGCTCAGCTTCTTTAACTTAGAATCACACCATATTTGATGTATAAAATGCGTCCTCTGAAAAGACGCTGACGAAATTTTAGTATGCATCATCCAATAGACTATTTGCTAATGCTGCGAAGCATTGGAATCACGATTTTACAACTACCATTTTCTATGACCGATATTCAGGTAATCACATAAAACTTAATTTATAAAATGTTACGTAAAACTGTGAAATATTTATTTTGGTGCACAATACCCGGAAAATACTGTTGCTGTTACTCATTTACTGGTATTTTCTGCACTGTTAAAACTTTCAGTTCGAACTTGAACCACTATATGGAGTAAAGTTATAAGAAATGCCATAAAATGGTTCAACCTCCCTTTTAAGTTTTCTATAACTTGCGATTTAATTTAAGTTGCACCAAAACTTGGAGCTATCATACATTACTCACAAGGGAAGTATGAATCAGTAAAATTCCTATTGAAAAAAAAAATACTAAGCTTAAATTAAAGAGCGTGGTCGAAAACATAGGGTAAAGTGCAAATTTTGGATAAGACCCAAGATAAGACCCTAGAAAATTTGTTTCAAACTAACACCAAATTTTTTAAAGTGTAGATCTCTATATGTCAGCATAACATTCTCGTTGTTATCATCTGCACCATTAAGTTTTCTCAGCAACTGATTTATTAGAATGATTTAGAAAAAAGATTTTGACGACCACAGAATGCCAGTTTAAAATTAATATATATATGTATTTAAAAATATTTTAACAAATAAATAAATATAAGAATAGACAAGGAAATTATTATATTCCATTCTTAAATAAAACAGTAAATAATTTATGAGATATAAGCATCTGTAGAAATGAAATTTCAACTACGCGTGTGGAAAGAATTTAATGCGAAATCAAATTTTGCGTTCGTCAAATAGTCGTAAAGCATATCTCATTTTGAGTCATGAAAAATTAAACATTTAGAAAAAATGAACTAAAAACATGTGAGATAGGACTTATTGCCACAACATGATCAACAAGTAAAAAGCCTTTTTTTCCCCCTTCATTCATTCATATATATATACTAGCTGACCCGACAAACATTGTTTTGTCATATAAATTATTTCTACAGAGAATATTGCTAGAAAAAAATAACTAACTTATTGTAAGTGCGTAAGGATGTGGTATATAAGTGGAAGATATATGGAGCACTGTGAACGGTGACTGTGAATTCCGATTATAACGTAAAAGACATAATTAACAATTAAATAAACAATTAAATAAACAATTTAAATTGGACTGAATTGTAAATCGAAACCATTCTCGAATTCACCTGAAGACACACAAAAAGTTTCATTAAAATCGGTCCAGCCGTTTAGGAGGAGTTCAGTGACATACACACGCACAAAAGTATGGGACCCCTTTGGTGACTTTAAATATTTAAGCCATTTTTGCGATGAATTGAAATGGCTATCTCAATTGTGGAACTAAAGATCTTAGCGAGAAGCGTTCGAACTACTTTAATGTCAATTTTCAAATTTTGCCAAAGGGATCCGATACTAAAGGTTTTCCATACAAAAAATAAATAAATAAAATATCAGTGACATACACACGCACAAAAGTATGGGACCCCATTGGTAACTTTAAATATTTTAAGCCATTTTTGCGATGAATTGAAATGGCTATCTTAATTGTGGAACTAAAGATCTTGGCGAGAAGCGTCCGAGCTACCTCGGTGCCAAATTTTCCATACAAAAAATAAATAAATAAAATATCAGTGACATACACACGCACAAAAGTATGGGACCCCTTTGGTGACTTTAAATATTTTAATCCATTTTTCCGATGAATTGAAATGGCTATCTCAATTCTGGAACTAAAGATCTTGGCGAGAAGCGTCCGAGCTACTTCGGTGCCAAATTTCAAATTTTGCCAAAGGGATCCGATACTAAAGGTGTTCCATTCAAAAAATAAATAAATGAAATATAATAAATTAGCTACACAAATAAATTTGTAGGTTAGGGTGGTTGTTAATCAACGCGCGTGTAAATTTGATAGAAAATTATATAAAATTCTCACTCCAATTCCGCACCAAATTTGCAAAATGTATAGTTTTTTATGCACACTTCAAAACTCTTCAAACACTAATTACATCTTGATGTAATATTTCAATCCGCGTTTGTAATGATCGATAGATGGCGCTTTTTCAGTTTTTGTTGTTAGTAAATATTATAGCCACGTGTATTTATTATTGTTCTTTTTGTTATTCTACTTAATATTCGTACTATAATTTCTCCGCCATTACATCATGGAAAATTGATTGCTTTTGGAAAAAAATAATTCTGTTTATTCAAAGTTCGATCGGAAGTAGATTTTTAACTGAAGTTGAACAAATATTAGCTTCAAATCATCTGATTAATTCTTTACTTCCATTAGCCGAAGCAACTGAAATTTTAAATTTGTCATTTGGAAATAAATGGAAGCTTAATTCTGGATTTCTTGATCCTTTGGAGTTATACTGGAGAACACAACAGTAAGTGTTATCTTTTTTACCGGATTTATTCATTTTTATTCAATAAATATATGTGTAACTAAACATCGGCATGCAATGGCTGCTTAATAAAAGCCAAATTAAAGCATGTTTATTGTAATTTCACCTTAGCCCACCAGAGGGAGAGCATTTAATTACAATCGCGGAATACGACACAATTTTTTGTATAACAATAATAACACGATACAAAATATTTTCCTGAATTTGATCGCAGCACCAACTGTCGGGACAAACTGGAATTACAATAGAATATACGCAAGCGAAGTGTGACGTCACTGACCGTCAGTGGATGCAAGAAAAAGATTTCCTATGTTAATCTCCCATTGAATTTTTTATAAAAAATTAATAAAAATCGAGGAAAATTATTTCTCGATTTTAATCCCCATATTTGGGTATAGATAATGTATTAGTTATCGTATGCATGTGTTAAATTGAGTTACTTTGCTCTCAAATTGACAAAATTTTAATTTTAAATTTCAAAACTCTGTCTTCCTTGGCGTTTTTTGTATTTGGCGATCAAAAACGTAATACGAAAATATACATACCAGATGTATATTTTCGTAATATGTATTGTACGAAATTGTTTCATATTATTCATTACTCTCTTAATATAAGTTGTTGAAATAACCATTATTTTTGAAAGAAATTAAATATGTTCGCCAGATGATATGGCGATATTTTTTTATTCGCCAAGGATGACAGTTTTGAGATTAAAAATTCAAATTTTATCAATTTTACAGCAAAAACAACTTAATCTAACGCATGCACATGATAACTAATACATATCTGTACCCAAATATGGGGATTAAAATCGGGAAATAATTTTCCTCGATTTTTACAAAAAATCCAATGGGCGATTAACATAGGAAATATTTTTCTTGCATCCACGGACGGCCAGTGACGTCATCACCTCGCTTGCGTATTATTGAATATTTGATACTACGATCGTAGCGCAGTCTGCCGGATCCAATGTGAAACATTCCAAAATCAACAACAATTTATAAATGATAAATTAATTAAATAAACAATTTAAATTGGACTGAATTGTAAATCTAAACCATTCTCGAATCCACCTGAAGGCACACAAAAAATTTCATTAAACTCGGTCCAGCCGTTTAGGAGGAGTTCAGTGACATACACACGCACAAAAGAAATATATATATAAAGATATATATATATATATATATATATATATATATATATATATATATATATGTGTGTGTGTGTGTGTGTGTATGTATATTTTACATTCATATTTTTTTTCTACCAAACAATTTCCATGCGTGTTAGCCAATTCCACGAAAATTGGAAGCAGATGGCAGAAAAGGGATTAATAGAAGGAAAATGAAACGCTCACAACCTTTTCTTGTTCAATTCCTCATAGGATTTAAAAGTCCATGACTTATTTTTAAATATAACACCTGCATGTCTAGATTATATATGAACATAATCCAACTGATTTTTTTTTTTTTTTTTTTTTTTTTTTTTTTTTTTTTTTTTCAGGTTGAAAAAATTATTTTAATTGTGCATAAGAATTTCTGGCTTTAAAAATATCTTGTATCTAAAATTTAAAGTCAAATTTTAAAGTTTAACATTTTAAATATTAGACAATGTAAACACAGTTAGGTGAAATGTTTTATGTTAAAATAACATATTTTTGCATTATGTAAGTTTTTTTTTTTTTTTTTACTTTACTTTATTATGAAAAGCAGAACAATCAAGATATTGCAATAGAAAAGATATTTTTCTTGTGCACATGTGATGTAAATGCTTAATAAAAAGTTAAAATTTATTTCAATAGCTAATGTTAAAGAAATATTGGTTTATGGAATTTTATTATTGAATGTTTGCTTTGTTATATGTGTTTGGCGTTTTAATTAGCAGTTTTCAGAAAACTAAATTTTAATAATCATTTTGCATTGGTCACATTTTATATATATTATTTTGTCACATTATTACAGACATGTATTATATTATTTTATAAATCTGGGCAATAATTTAATATATAATAATAATAATAATTTAATATATTTAATATATAATTTAATATATATCTGGGATAATAACTCTTTGGGAAATTAGTTTAAAAAATAATTTGTCAAAAAAAGAAAAAAGAATTTTTATTGTTCATTCTCTCATTGCTTGTTTGATTCTTCTGTTTTGGTTTCATGTCGTTTTAACGTAAACGCTGCATTATTTAAACAACAACCTGCTTTCTAGGAATAATATTAAGGTAAGTTTGAAGTTAAATTAAATTAAATAAAATAATTAATAAGTAAAATTTATATATATTATTTCAAAAATCATAAAATAAAATTAATTGTTTCAATAATTAACAACAGATCTTCACAAGTTTAACTTTTAGTAGAATTGATCCACTGTTCGAAATAATAACTTAAATTTATTCTTAATTTAATTTTTAGTAATACTGCAAGAACATTGTTTTAAATTTTTGTCAGTTGGATTAGTTTAACGCCATCTGGTGGTAAATTTTATCTCTGTAGTTAGCATTTATTTATAATAAGCATTTAAAAAGGGATTTTTTATTTGTAAGTATTTTACTTTTTTTATTGATTTTCAATTTTCTTAATCTTATATATACAATTCACAAAAATTACACTGAGGAAAAAAAACCATATATATATATATATATATATATACCGCATTCATCTAGAGCGAAGTAGTCACTTTCTGATTCCCAAACTAGACATATAGATTTCCGAGTTATGCGTATAAGGTAAACCTATGACCTATATAGACGAAATGATCGAGAATTTCTAGTCTATACTTTTCTAGATGATTAAAAAGTATTATGAATATTATGAATCCTTTTTACTATGAAAAGTTTTCGCTTAATTTCCTAGAAATGCGTCACAAACCAAAATTATAGTTACTAAAACTCACCTCTTGTGTTAGCATTTATTTGCAAAGATTTTTAATTAAGTTTGGCAACGATAATATAGAAAAACGCTCTAGAATTCTAATAAGGGATTTTAGAATTCATTAGCGAAAGGAAATAGAATTTATAAGGATGGCATGTGTACTTGTGTTACAAATACTATAAAAAACTGAAATTCTTCTTTCACAGAAACGTTAAAAAATTGTTGTTTTTAATAAACCAAAATACTGGAAATAAATACAATTGATTGTCAACGTCTACTCCAAGGCAACAGCTACGAATTTTTTTTTTCTTCAAAATTGGTTTTTTTGATCGAAAGAAAAAGCTATGGACAATGATTTTTATACATTCATGAAAATTTTTACTCCAGATTTATCAAAAATCAGTTTTAAGCGCAATGTATAATATTTTCCATTGAGCATACTATAAAATAACAATAGATTAAATACTGAGTTGTATATATCACTTTGAGGTACATAAAATTTTTAATAACTTCATCAACAACATGAAGAATAAACAACTTAATTAATCTCATATATATATATGAAAAATATAAAGCACACGAGTGCATTAGAAAACCAAAGGAAAAAATGTTTTATCAATATTCCGTATTTAGAGTATAACGATAAGCGAAGTCAAAACAATTTGTGTTTCACCCCTTGAAAGATTACTTGTGATCACGGAAAGTTTAGAACATTTACCGTACAGAACAAAATAGAACCATCTAATAATATTTCCCATCGATGTTTATGCTGACGTTATATTTTCATACAGGTTCCTCGGAAATAAGGACTTTCCTGAACATACACAGTTATATGGAGTTGAAATCGATGACTGTGCCGTTTTCGATTTCTGTCTTTTTATTTCTGATCATGATTTCCCCACATCAATGATGATATTTCTTTGACTTAGTGATACAGTTTTACTTAAATAAATGTTTGTTTTGATGATTTTTATTGCGATACAATTTTGAATTCCTGAAATCCATGCCTATAATATGAAAATTTCTTTAAATCAAATTTTATCATAATTGAAAAGACACTATCTCTAAACATTTAAAGATAAATTTGCGTCTAATACAGGGATGAAAGATCGCAATTACATCAAGATTAAAAAAAAAAAAAAAAAGTATAAATAATGCATAATGCATCAATGCAACATGACGATGATATCAAGACTTCCAAAATGTATAAATAAAGCATAAAGCATCGATGCAACATAACGGTGATATCAAGGTTTAAGAAATGTATAAAGACTAATATTAAGAGTAGTTGGTTATTACTTATTTCAGAACAAAGTTTTAAGTTTGTAAAAAATTCTGCCTTTTCTTTTAAACAAGATATTTTCCTAAGGCAATAAATTCAAATTCCATAATTTCGTATAGTAGTTATGATTTTAGAAATTAACAGTCGTATATTGTTCTGGCTCTAATCCTTTTTCGGATATTGGATATTGTGCTTTAAAATTTTCTTCAAGAAATCTAAGGAATTTTAACCTACAAAAATATCGATTTTTTAAAAATTATATTTTGAACACTTTTGAACATTTTTACTCTTTATTTATGCTTATACTATACACTTTTGTTCAAAAGTTATCACAAAAATTGCAAAGGAGGCTAAGCTTGAACGTCACTGCATTTCCAAACTTAAATTCTAATTTTCTCAAGTGTGCTTTCCCCCACCCTTTATCCACGTGATTTTCAGAAATTTTCTACAAATATAGCTTTAAAACATTGTACAAACGTTTATAACAGGATATCAATAAAATTAGATGGCATTCAGTGAAAATAACTTTTATAAACGATTTTTCGCGGTTTTAGATTTCATTAATACTTCATTCTGCAATGCCATTACTCTTTCACAAGGTTTTGAGTGTAGGTACAGGCATAGATAAACGCTGACTTATTGCACATACCTATTGCACAGTAGGGTGTATCGAAAAAAACTTTTTTCTTATATCAAATTTCCAATAGTGCGGAAAAGTTGCCTTACGCTATTGTTAGTAGGCGTGCAAAATTTTTTTGATCTGCATTAATATCTTTAGTTGCCACTGGAGTCGTTTATATAAAAATTCGTTAATTTTATCGTTGTTTCAATACATATATATTTTAAATAAGAAATTGAAATCCTTAGTTCCAATAGGGCCGAAAAATTGCCATATGGTATCCTTAGAACGTGTGCAATTTTTTATTGATGTGGGTCAAAGGCAGTGCCTCTACGGGACAAAGTTGGACTCTCTATCTAAAGATTATCTGGACAAAGTTGCTCATTTTAAGGATTTTCCTTCAACACTTCTAACGACTGTAATTCTTTTATTTATGATGATTTCTATTCACTTTTTTTGAGTGAACAAATTATGCATTTGTGCAAGTGTGCAATGTGTACATTGTTAAAAAAACACACGTAAATTTACGGGCCTTCGCGCGTTTAATTTTTACGGTCACGACCGTTTTTTACCTACAAGACGGGCATACCTGTATTTTCTGTTATGATTTGATATTTTCCGCTATACTACAAGAATCTTAGCAGTCTATGTTTTGCCCGTGATTTTTCATTTTGAATACCACTCTATATATAAATCAATTTTTGTATTATTCCTTTGAAAATATATGTGCTACAAACGATCAATGAAGTTTATTATATATATATATATATATATATAAAGCGGTAAAAGACTGCTAAGAACCTTGTGGTACAGCGGAAAGTATCAAGACATAATCAGAAAATACGGGTATGTCCGTCTTGTAGGTAAAAAAGAATCGTGACCGCAAAAATTAAACGGGCGAAGGCCAATAAATTTTCGTGTTTTTTTTAACAATTTACGCATTGCACACTTGCACAAATGCATAATTTATTCATAAAAAAAGTGAATAGAAATAATCATAAATAAAAGAATTACAGTAGTTAGAAGTGTTGAAGGAAAATCATTAAAATGAGCAACTTTGTCCAGATAAGTGACCCGTAGAGGCAACTGAAGCCTTTGACCCACATCAAAATTGCACACGCTCTAAGGATACCATATGGCATTTTTTCGGCCCTATTGGAACTAAGGATTAGAATTTCTTATTTAATATATATATATATATATATATTAAAAAAACGATAAAATTCACGAATTTTTATATAAACGACCCCAGAGGCAACTGAAGATATTAATTCAGATCAACAAAATTTTGCACACATACTAACAATAGCGTAAGGCAAATTTTCCGCACTATTGGAAATTTGATATAAAAAAAAGTTTTTTTACGATACACCCTATTGTACAGTTAATTTCAAAATGTTAAAATGTAAGAAATTGGGATTATAGAAATTATAGAAATAAAAAACAGAAAAAATAAAACAAAATATTACATCAACAAAAGAAAATTCTAAAAGAATATAGTCATATTGGAAACAGTATTTCCGGTGACTGTTCGTTTTTTAACCACGATTTTATTTATTTTTTTTTTTTTTTTTTCCTGCATTTTTTACATTAACCTCCGTTTTCTCCTAGATCTAATCTGCGGTGGTAATTCCTGATAAAGCAAACTATGAGAAATAGAAATAAATATAAACAATGTAAAACTGTAAATTCATAAAATTAGGTAAATTCGTATAAATAAATTCATTAGAAAAGTAAAATGACAGTTTAATTACAAAAAAAAAAAAAAAAAAAAATACAGAAGGCATCTGTACTTCCGAGAAACCACAGTTTTCTTCCTGTATAATCCGAATTATCGTTTACTGTTTTTGATTTTATAATATTATAAGCATCAAATTTGCAGAAAAATATTTCTTTAAAGAATAAACATGATTATTATTATTATTTTTTTTTTTTTTTTTAGATTATAACACTACTGTTTGAATATTTTCTTATACGCTATTTCTTAATACGCTTAGAAAAATCATGCATCTGAAAATTTCTAATTTGATATCAAAAAGCATTATGAGGTTTATATTTTTTTCTATAGAAATTTTTAAATACGCTTAGACGAAAATACATAATCCGGTCATTTGAAACCCAATACATTTGCCGTAGACAATAATTCAAAAAATCTCAACGCATTTCAGATTTACTTTTATCTTTAAAGTCATAATTCCATAAAAGTTCATTCAACCAAAAATTTCGTAGCACTTATTTTAAAAAGATATGTGTGGAAATAAATAAATATTAAAATTTATTTTATATTATTGTTATTGTTGTTTTGTTGTTGATGTAAATAAGAAATGCATTTCTAAATAGATAAAAATGTTATAAGGTTGTTAGAATATTTACATTTATGATAAAAATGTTTACCTAATTACAAAAACTGTGCCAAATTAAGAAGTAATTTGCGCAATAATTAATAATTAATTGAATTTTTTTAATTAATGTAAAATATTTTAATTAAACAAATGCATTGATATTATGATTTTATTTCAATTTGAATAATTTTAATCATTATAATCAATAATTTTTAATGTTTTTTTTTTTTTGGTAATATTTATAATAATAATAACAACGTTAATATCATTTAAGCATTACTTTGTATAAAAAAGTAGTAAAGTAGAAAGCCTGAGTATTTATTTATTAAAGTGAATTCGTTTTAAATTTCTTAACAATTATTATTATTATTATTGTTGTTGTTGCTATTATTTTTATACACATATTGAATATACAAGTGTTAAATTTATGTTGTGTGCAGTATTAATGAGGAATTTGTAACAGTATTAATGAGCATAATAATGAGCAATTGGTAATACATACAGTGAAAGAGAATATTATGTATGAAATACAAAAGAATTAAAAGTAGCACAAATTTTGTGGTAAAATGGATATGTAAGGAAATTTGAAAAATTTAAAAAGATTGAGTGTGAAGAAATATACCTTTTATTTAAATGGTCATTTATTTAAAAGTTTGTACAACTGATAAAGGTTTTTTAAAAAGTATAACTTTCAAAATTTTATATTTTAAATACTCTTACATTGAAAACGAAAAAATTACAAACGAAAAAATCTGGGAAAATAATTACATTTACTTTAAGAAGGATCTGTGTATTATTGTTTTAAACCACATTTTTCAACATATTCTGAGCAGAAATTTGTATGTAAATTAGCCAATCATTCTTTTTTTACAATGCGGTTTAAATCATGTCTTAAAAAAAAAAAAAAAAAAAATAAGATATAGAGATATCCTACGAGTAGCTAAAGTGAAAAAACAAGAAGCAAAAAGAAAAAGAATCATATTTTAAATAAGTCCTTTTAACGTACCTTTTAGCCCGAAATGTTTATTTTTAATTCACATAAAACAATATATTCTATATTTAGTCAAATATATACCAAAAAATGTAATAAAAGGTTTTGTTTTTTTTTGAAAACACGAGTAATAAGAGTTTAAATCAACAGTAAAAAACACAGAAAGTAAGAAGTATTTAGTTGTAATCAGCTGCTATTGACGCCATTTGGAATCGTAACTTTCCAAAAGATAAAAATACCAAAATTTTTAAAGAAATATTTGTTAAAAGTAGTTAAAACGCAATTTATAAACGTTGAAAAATAAAATAAAATGTATTTGGAACCATTACTTCCCTCAAATTGTCAAAAATTCCCATGGAGGGCAGCCCCCCTATAGGTTTAAGACCCTAGAGTAGTTAACTGGACTTAAGCCATACAAGAAACCAAACCTTAAATTGCCCTTAAAATGAAATTTATTTTGACATGTTTATCAGAAAAAAATTAAATATCCTTTCACACACCAACAAGGACTGTGCAATCATCTACCGGTAGTTTTTTTTTTTTTTTTTTTTTTTTTTTAATGTATCAAGATCATAATAGCGTTTATTTGCAACCAGAGTTTTAAGTACACTGTCAAAAAGAAAAAAAAAAAAAAAAAAAAAAAAAGTCCTGTTTACTGCCAGAAATTTTCTGTAATTCAGAAAAATACGTTCTATCAACGGAAAAATTACGTTGATAGAACGTATTTTTCTGAATTACAGAAAATTTCTGGCAGCAAACAGGACTTTTTTTTGACAGTGTAGGGAGGAAAAAAATCTTAAATATTATGATTCTAAACGACATCACTCTGACTGAAAAGGTTTTGTTTCGACGAGAGCCATAAAAAGGGAAAATAACAATAATAATAATTTTTGATTTTGTCACTTTTAGAAAATATGAAAGTTTTAATGATAAATATGAGTATTATTAGATAAATTATACTAAAAAAAAAATAAGTTCTGAATCTCTGAGCACTTATTTAAAAAATAATATTTCTCCTTTCTCAGTTAATTTAACATAATAGAGAAATCATAAGCTTATAAATTTCACGAAATTTTAAAATTAAGTTATTTTCGCAGTTGTAAGTTTGAAACATTGTTTATAAATTTCAAATTTTTACATTCATTTTTCAATACTTTAAATTTTAAATTTGTTAACTTGATATTTTTAATTTGTTAACTTGAAAAAAAAAAAAAAAAGGTTGTAAATTCAAGTTCAAATAAATTCTTAAAACTTACTAATTTAGACAAAATTTGTAAATTAAAAACCTTTCTTTTGTACAGAACGGCATTGCACTGATAATCTTTTATAACCCTCTTACTTAATAGTTTTCATGTTTAATTTCACAATGTCGCTCCATCCGATGAGGTTCGAAAAGAATTGCTATATGATTCTCTTCAAATATTTTGGATATCAACACTTTTAGCGTGTGTCCCTCAAAATTAATTACTTTGATACTCATGATGCAAAATTGCATCTTGAATTCTTGAATATAAGACCATGAATATAAATTAATGGTTTACGACACTTTACCGGTTCTTTAAAAATGGAAGACTTTAGTGATTAATCACCGCACGACATTCTGATCATTTTTCATTGCAATAAGTAAAGAGCGAAAATTACTCGGAAAATACATCGAAAATATTTCTCCCATTAACAGATCAATAAATCTTTTAAAGTCCTGTTAATCTGGATTTCCACATAAACAAAATCTAATTAAATAGCATTTATTTCCCGGTTTTTATATTTTAAACAGATTAAAAATCTATGGGCATAAAAAAGCTATGAAATTTGAGAATTTCTCCCGATATTTTACTAAATGTCCAAACATAATGGGTCAACAAAGCGTAAATTTCGTATATTTACCGTTAATACAGACAATCGAAATTTAATCGTAAAAAATCCGCCTATATTTGTTTTTGATTTGCAGCAAACTATAGAAGAAAAATATTTCTTTTTAATCTTTCAAGGAATCTACATAAATGATTCCGTAAAAGAAATAAAAATATTATTCGAAATAAATAGCTCTTTAATGTTAATAAAGTTTTGTATTTGTTTAGAGTACAGAAGGAGTAAATAGTTTTTATAAAGAATGAATTCTGTTTTAATCGGTACTTTTATTCGATAAAGAAATCACGAATTTAAAGGAATAATCTGCAGAGGGAAATTCTTCAAAGACTCTTAAAACATACACCAAGTAATTTAAACTTTTATGGTAATTAATGTTGTACGATTGCAATTCCCCCCTGGAAATTCTTTATTGTCCCCCACCTCCACTTTCATCCGGTGATGTTACATTATATTACTTAACAGTTGAGAACACATTAGACTTTAAAAATCGTTAAACATATTTTTTCACCATTTTTAACTGATTTATCATAAATTACATTACTAATAAATTTTGAAATTTGCTTTTGTAATAATTCTGCGACATTTTTGTATCATTTATTCCACACACATACAGCATCATTTAGTTTTTAAAAAAATATATCACAGTATAATTTCTTTTCTTTTCTTTTCTTTATTTTTTCTTAATTTTTATTTTCTGCAAGTAGAAATTGGGATATTAGTAATTTACAAATTAATAAAAATGTTTGTATATTGAAAATTCGTTTCACAATGAAAAATAATTTCCGATTGAAGTCATAGTTTTAAATCCCCGAACAATCTGTATCATAATACTGTTATTTAAAAAAATTTCAGAAATTTTCAGGTACAGTATTGCCGGCAATTTGATAATTATTATATTAATGATGATTAACGTTTCATTTGTTGACAACAGAGGAGGGATTAAACGATCCAGAAATAAAGGTGCAAGTTGAATTGTAATATTAATAAATAGGCTGAAATATATCATATAAAAATGCAGTTATTTGTATAATAACATGAAAAATATTAATTTTCTCTCTTCTTAGACAATCTGTAAATTCATTTAATGAATTTATTTAAAGTTTGCAGTACTACATTATAAAAAATAAATAAATAAATAATGCAGAATTTACGCTATTTTTTATGGTAAATTCTCATTTTTCGTGTTTAAAGACGAATACTTAAGTTAAGATCATAATTTAATTATTTGTCGAAAATATTTAAATTACGAGCGTAAATTTAAGTTACACTAATTGTTGCACGGGATTTTCCTAATAAATTTACAGGAAACATCTCTTTTAACGAAAAAATGTCAGAAATTTTACTGCGCTTTCCTAGCAGTTTTGTTGAAAGAGAAACTCCGTAATCTCATGTTTTTTATTTTTATTTATTTATTTTAACTATATATTGGTGACGAATCTAGTATAACGGCACCAATAAAATTTTAAATAAAATAAACATAAGTATAAGAATAAAATTACTTTTTACTGTATGCTTGAAAATGCAATACTTGTAATTCTACTGATAAAAACGATTTATTAATTTAATTTTTACCATGAAAATTTTCACCTATGAATTTTTCCGAATGTATCTCACATGCTGGTTAACCGAGCTTAATATGACAGTTATGTTAACCATACTAACCGAGCTTAATAATGACTGAAATATAAAATGCATGAGATAAATAAGATAATGTACTAATTACGACTTTTTACGCAAGATTTTAAGTATGAATTTAATCAAAAAACTTGTATTATTAGAAACTTGTAACATTAAAATATTTAAATTCGCATTTGCCTTACGCTAGAACAATAGCTTGAAAACAATGTCTAAGATGTTTGATGTAGTAATTTAAAAGATACACAAGTAGAAAAATTTATTATTAATCTGATATTTAAAACAATCAAAGTTTTTCTTTTATGTAGTATTATACAACATGCATACAGATTCTGCACAATTTTATAACAGCAGTAAATTAAAGTCACTAAGTATATTTAGACTCTTTTAAAGCATCCTATAATAAAAAACGTGTTTTATAGTAATTACGCACGTCTTTTACACACCGGAACAATTCTTTTTTCAAAACGTGATTTCATATTTATGCACATTCATCGTGAAATCATTATATGCCTTATTAGGTGGATCACAAACTTTCAAGGCTGAAAAGTAGATAATGGTGCTCTTAGAAGCAAAACCAGCTGAATATTGATAAATCAGCTTAGTTTTAAAGCCCTTGTTATAAGAATAAATTAATTGCCTCTTTGTAGGGGGTCTAACAAATATCGTGAGCAAAAGATAATGAATTCACAAAATATCGCCTTTAATATGTTTATAGTTTCTTAGTATGCACTTAAAAAGAACCGTATCTCCTGCAGCTTGTTTTAGAAAAAATACTTCAGGAAATCAGCCTTTTCATTTAGTTGCTTATATTATACAAAATGTATTAGTTTAGGTTTAATAATACTATAAAAAAAGATAGAAAAGTCATGCTGTTCGCATAGACTATTAACACTTTCCAATAGTACTTGTTGCACCATTTAACCTTTTGTGCACTTTGCCTAAGTGGTCCCACAACGGGTAGAAAGGATGACACAAAGACACACAAATAGACTAATTTAATTCCTATTCACTCTTAAACATTGTGGGAAAGTGTTAAAATCGCTTAACACAACCGGAAATGCAATTCCAGCAATTTCCAATTATAGTTCTTAATGTGTCTGAATATTTTTGTGTGTGACTCAGTAAATCTTAATGCTAATCATACTATGTTTTACAAAAAAAAAAAAAAAAAAAAAAAAAAATCATTGTTCATATGAATAATAAATGTCAGTTTCATTATGATTTGTGTAAAATAAAGTTATTAAATATGGCTTATAGAAATACCTCTCATAGAATGCAATGCTTTGAAATTGTTTCAGGTGTCCCTGTACACAAACCAGTAGTGGTATTTACTCTATTTTAAATAGGAAACATCCTCTAATGAACTTGAATAACATATACATGAGTTTCAAGGACTTTCATGAATATTTACGGGAATTAGAGCGCAGACAGACAGACAGACAGACAAACTGAAGTCATAAACACTTTTCAACTGTGTCGAAAAATTTTAAAAACGATGACTTAAAATTAATAATTTAAGCAGCAAATCAGACGAATATTAAAGATCTTTAATGTTATTAAATAACTATCCGTATGGAGATTAATCGTATGCTTATTATTAAAGATACGCAGTGTATATATAATTAATATTCAAAATGAGTTCATATAGTTCTTAAGAAATGTAATATAATACTCAATATATGATATATGTAATTAGTACGCAGTCGTGCATTAATAGTATGACTTTTCCCACTTTTTATAATGAACCCCCCCCCCCTTTTTTTTAAATTAATTATTGTCTTAAAAATTTTATGATATACATTTACTAACTTAAGAAACTTTATTAATTTGCATTTTCAGATAAATTTTGTTTAGGTGCCATTAAATTGTAGTAATCAAAGTGTTATTAATAAAATTTCGATTATACGTCTTTTCATTTATACGTCCTTTTACATCAGTCCCATGAAAGACGTATAATCGGTGCTTTACTGTGCTTGATTACTTAGGTTCCAATAATTTTTACGTGGTTCAGAAATTTAAAAATTTAATTATCAATGCCGTTACTCTATTAACAAATACACATTTTAAATCTATGAATATAACCTGTCTTTAATATTTGCAGTTCTTAACTCTGGAAAAATGTTCCCGCAACTCTGTCTGCATCAATAATGTTGAGTAATAATAATGAAAAAATCTATAAAAATATAAATAAATAAATCATTCAAAAGAATCAGTATTTTGAGCAGCGTAACAATTAAAAGTTTGTCCTTTAAGTAAAACCCGAAAAAATTAAGGAAAATCTAAATAGTTAAAAATAATATAAAGCATTTATGCAGTAATTCTAAAGTACATTTAAAGATTAACGAAAACATTTTTATTCTGTGCTATTTTGTTTAAATTTAGCATTCCTTTATACTAAAAGTTTTCTCTCTTACTCTTGGAAAAGTACAATATACTTCTATAAATTTCAGCTTCCGAATGCAAAAAGATTGGTTTACCCCCCATTGTTCCAAATTTTTTCTCGTAGACTTTTTTTTTTTTTTTTTTTTTAAATCTTCTTTTTGAACATGTATCAGTAAAAATGAGAGAAAATCGAAATAGTACCTTCAACATTTTTCTTACGCCCTACCAAAAAATTTAATCTCTTTGGTTGGGATGATGATTTGTTTTTAGTAAAAGTTTTTCCGAAAAAAATTAAGGTAATGCACTTGCCAGATTAATGCTAACATAGACTTAACACTTGTAATATTTACAACTGCGCAACTTTAATTTAACAAAATGTCATCACTTACATCTTACTGTTCTTTATCTAAATTCATCATTTGTCTCATTCGAGACTTAGGTGGGAATTAAAAATAGTGTATGGAGTCTTAATTTAAAACATTTCCCCTCTCGTTCTCAGAAGCTTTACATTGTATCAAAATGTTTTTATTCTTTTTCCAGTTTAAATAATTTTGTGATCATCCTGATCAATGTCTTGATTAGACTTTATTCAACCTTTGATGATTGGTTCATTACTGCTATTTTTATTTCTGTCATAATCTGTTTCTATAGACTTAGAATTAAGTACCTTCCTACTTTATAATTAATTTATCTTTCGCTTTTCCGTAATAATTATTTCTTATTTGTATTTCTTATTTTTTTTTTTTTATTCATATGTTATTTTCATTTGAATAAAAACTAATTTGTAATTTACAGAGTTGTAGGCTACGGTCAGCACAAAACATTTCTCAATTTCACTCATATAGGTTAAATTTAGTTGTATCATACTAGGTGTAGTGGGTATTAAAAATAAATTCCGCACATTTCAATCCAGAAAAATATGCGATATAGCTATAATATGCATCAGAGAAAACAAATCTGCCGGTACTGAAGGATCAAAGAATATATATATATATATATATATATACACTAGAACATTAGTTTGGTGAAAATTATCCCATAGAAGCCTAGTATACGCATCTTTATGTGCATAAAATGACTCGAAATATTTCCTGTGCAGAATAAAAGACTCTTTTTCTGAAAGCTCATCTCAGAAATATACGGGAAAAATTTTATAATTTACATAATTTTAATAAGTTTATACTGATACACTGTGGAAGTAAAAGTTGTACATGTTTAAGATAGAATAATAAATTACGTAGAACAATAAAATTTCTTTATTTAGATTTGTGAAAGACTTTAATATGTTTTATGGGAACTTTTGTATTTCTCAGGATATCTCCAGCGATTCCGGAAGGACATGGCTATTGGCGGTGTTCAAAGGGGCACCCATCTTGATTAATCCTTTCCCCACTCCACCCCCTCTTCGATCACGACATAGATCCTGAAAGTAGCAAGATCAGATCCTGATAGGGCGGAGTTTCGGCTCTGTTTTCTATCGTCCGACTCATAACAATGAGTTTGCCACGATCACAAACCCCCACAGCAAAAAAGCAATAAAAACAACCAGCCTCTTAACCTGCTACAGAAAGCTGCAACTAGCACGCCAATAGACAAGTCTCATAATTAATAAAGAGATTTCGTGATGCCGCATATTGGCCAATACCATATTCGATGGCTTCTAATTACTTTTTTTTCTAAGAACCTGTTTCAAATACCTTCTTTTAACTCTTTAAAAAAATACCATGATCCCCATTTAAAACAAAAAAGGGGTGATAGTAATGAAGATATATACAATAAATAAATCACAGGCATTCTTCCTTGAATAACAATGTTATCATGTAAAAGCAATGCATGAACAAATTTATTTCTAAGGAAAATAAATACCCCTACCGGTTTCTTACTATTACTAGGTGTGGAATCTTACTCCTATGCTATGTCACTAATTTCTGTTTATTAGAGCAGTCACTTATAAGAATAGCTGTTTTAAGAAGACATTTTTTCTTTTCTTTTTGAAGTGGAATCTCATTGCTACATATTTTAACAATTGTTTAAGTTTCTGAAATGAAAATTATTTAAAATAGTTTTAATCTGACATTTTTAAATAGAAGACTGTTTTATGAAAGGGAACAAATGATATTGACTAAACATAATTACTTTCGACCGCGCTAAAGATTTACAATATGGGATTGTGAAGGTGTTCACATATATTTGGTTAAATTTTAATTGAATTTTTAAATAAAATAAAATCTAATGATAAATGAATGCATTATTCTAATAAAAAAAATAATTAAATTTTAAGTGAAATATTATATTTACGTAATTTGTTCTTAAGCATTAAAAAAAAAAGAATTATTTTTAAATGTCGTTTAAAATTACACAATTTTAATTATACATACGACCTACACTATTTATTAACATAAAACAATAACACACATTATTCAGAAATCTAAATTGTATATCTTTTATATCTAAATCATAAATAAGTGTTTATCTTTTTAAATAGAGAAGTACTTTATTTTATGGGATAAAAAGAAAATAAAATAATAATAATATCTAACGGAAATTCTGACATTAAACGTAATTATAAAATAAAAAGTGTTCTCAAATAGTCATAAAACAAGGAAACTCATTGTCAGAATTTATATTATTTCAACACAGGATGTAATTTATTTTAGATTGCGCAATATTGATGACTGCATTTCTTAACCGTCTCTTTCTCTTGTCTAACGGTAATTTGGCAAAATGTTGGCGATTAAAGGGTTACTACAATTATAAACCGTCATTACAAATTCAAAAATTAACATTGTTTTATCCGATAAACAATGAAAGTATTTGGCACTATAATTTGGCTGTTTTTCTAAAATTTGGCTCTTTTTCTTCAGACATCTCAGATCTGTTCTAGTGTAAAGAGCTCAGAACTGCTCGAGATCATAGTATAGTTACGGTGTAATTACGTTCGCTCTCTCCCCCATCTCATGCGACAATCTCAACATTTAACCATGGGTTTATATACTTCATTAATAAACTTTTTACAACGCTCTGTACCAATTGTTTGAAATATTCCTTGATTTTATTTGGACGAATTATTCAATAAAAGGATCTTGATGACTGCAATTGGACTGATTATTGAAGTATTGCTAACCTGACTTTCTTTACAGAAATCTACATTAGTCAACGATCACGACTATGTGAAGAAATTCATCTTCACACAAATTGGTGCTAAAGCACCAGGAGTTGAGATTGGTCGACATGGGGGAGAGGGGCTGTGTTTATTCGTACGCATATTTTGTTCGGATTTTTCCATATTTGCCTGATGCTTAATTTTTCGCATGGACGATTATATGTCTATCGGAGATGAACAAGAAAATCTTTAAAGCAATGATACTGGACGACGCAATACCATGTAAAAATTGGTGTATGCCCTGTTTGTGTATATTAAACGAGTGAAGCACCAGTCAGATTAATGAACAATGGTCACTTATTAAAAGATTTGTCAACTCCTGTCTTCCAGTTCGAGCAACAGTACTTTGGAGGGTTTGCCGTTCTCTCGATTTGATGGCAGTTGTTTCGGACACGGTATACCCTTCATCATGTCCGGATGTTTTCCGTTCAAGCAATCCTGTTCAAAATTTATGCCAAACATTATGGTGATTTTATACATTTTTTGCCACTCGTGGTTTTCTCCTACAAAACTTAAGAAAAATAATTTCTGCTTCACATGTGACACCTCCACAATCAAGATTTGTGAGCCAAAAGTCTACGTTAATAATGAAACAGAGTTCACGATATGTTTTCCATTTTCTAATGATCGTGCATTTTCCATCGCTGGCAGGGGCTGCAGTGTTTGCATGCCTGGATCGGTTCTCCCTGTGTGTGCTGTTTTCTACGCAAGTATACAAAACATACTTTTGTTTTCTGCGTTAAGAAATTTTATATTAAAATCGTCATTTTCGTACAATCACAAAAAAAAAATGTGACATTCCATTATTATATACGCATTCATACAGGAGGAAAACCTTAAACATATAGAAGTATTTTTTTTCCTACGTTCAAAAAGACTACTACGTACTACGAATGTGGATAATTATGTGGGCACTACGAATATTTGAAACTTTCCTTCAAAACTTCGATAATTTAGGAAAATGAACTATTTTACCTCGAAGAGCAAGTTGCTGTAATGAATATCGGTTTAGTTTCGTAAAATATACGAATTTCAGTGCTTCAAAAAAATAATAATAATGAATAAATAAATAAATAAAAAAAATTTTTTTTTTTGATTTTTCAAGATTGGTAAGTACTTTTTCCTTAGTCTTGAAGAAAATGTTTGAAAGTAGAAAGTTAAACTTTGTATATTCTATAACACTTAAATAATTTTTGAATGGAGCACGCAACTCTATTAATTATTAATTAAAAAGTATATGTATTAATAATTTTAAATTTATATTTTTCTCGTTTTATATTTATTACAATTTTTACTTGCATAGTAGTACTCTTGCTTATTTATACGTTCTATATTTTTTTTTTCTTGTATTTAATCTATATTAAAATGTTGGGTATGGATATACAGGTATATACATTATCCATTTTATAAAGAAAATCATTTTTTAGATTCATAATAATTTCTTTTAGAAAATGTGAAATTTTTGAGTTTTCTGTTAGATAATTTGAAATGCACATGAATATATATACATTTTATCGACTTTATATATTATTAAAGTTCAAATGAATTTACTCTTTGAGAGAAAGATATAGAATATCTAGACTTAATAAGTAATAAATATTATAATATCTCATCTTTTTCTGAAGGGAGTGATGTTTATTTGCACTTCTATAATCAAAGTTGTTTATATCGAATAAGAAGATAAACGAGTTAAATCCGTTCTCAGTATTTCAGGCTGAATTCTACATAAATTATATTGGCCTTTGTATTTGAAATATGCTTTACTTTATTTTGGTAAGACCATAAATATTTTTAAGTATTATCTATTTATACATTGTTTTATATATTTAAAACTTATTTCTAATTTTTTTCTTCATTCTTGTTTCACACTCAAACAAAGTTATTTCACACATAGTTTACATTGTTGTCACAAATAGGTAGCCCTTCATTAAAATGTTCTCATACCTTCTTGCTAAACATTTCAAAATACTTCAATTTTACATTATGATTTTAGGCATCTTTTCTTTACATGTACATTTTATAACTTTATCAAAAAAAAAAAAAAAAAAAAAAAAAAAAAAGTTAAAATAATTTAAGTAAGAATTTTTTTTTTTTTTTTCTGCAATCGTTCGGGACTAGGTGTTTATAAGCGGCAGGTGAGCATTTCCCACTATTTACACACTTACAAACACATTTTTTTTTTATAAATATTTTGCATTTACACATTTCACATTTTCATAACGTTGATCTTTCAATTCTTGTGGGGAATATTAGTAATCAATCATCGATAAATTGATTGGTTTGGCTCATCCTGAAACTTTAGAAATATTTGTTTTCGGACGTTTGTAATAAAATTTTTCTCTTACACTAACACATTTTCAATCATGTTTTTATACATACACTATTTCTAGGTTCTATTAAATAATAGCGAGTTGTAAAGTTTTTTTAATGATAATTTATACACATTATAATTTTTATTTTCTACATCTCAAAAGTTTTATACGTTTCCCATTTTAAGATTTAAATTTTATGATTTTGTGCACCACTGTTGCATTTAATGACGTCTTGAATGTAGTAGTGTTTGTTTGGTACTCGGGGTATATTTCTCTCTTTGGAAATCCTGGCCAGATTTCTTTATGGGGAGAGATCTGCCTTGATTACCTTGCATTGCACAATTTTACTTTTGCTAGAATTTTATTTTCATTTATACAAAATATTTACTTTACTAAATTTACAGTTCTGCATTTGTTTTCCATATACATATGTAAATAAAAAAAATAATAATTAAATGAAGGCAATAAGGTAATTAAATTGATAAACATTGATTCTTTATTTATTAAATATTTTTCTAATTTTTTTTTACATTTGTTCACTGCATGTAGATGTGACGGGATTACGTCATTACTGTAAAACAGCTGTTGTTCATAAAAGACTTTCCCGCCCATAATATTTTACATGCATGATGTTCTTATTTTCACACATTGCTATAAATTTACACATTTCATCTTTCACGTACATTCAAAAATTCACTTTCGTATTAATTTGCTATGCCTATATATATATTTTTAACACTGTGCAATAGCAGATTTTTATATTTTTTTGTTTACACTTTTTACACACATCAAGTTTATTTATTTTTTTTTCATATATTACAAGAACTGGATTATACTGATTAAACAAAAATTTATAAACAAAGAAACTGAGAAGCTAGCGAATGCATAGATAAATAAAAAAAAGAAATGAAATGGATACACTCTTTTTATTCATACAATGGTGAAAATATTTTGTTGAAGCATGTTTATTTTTATATTTTTTTATTCTTTCTGAAAGACTGAGATGCATATCTGTCACTCACCATGCATAAAATAATATTAAAGGAAATAGTAATCAGAAGAATAATAATATTTTTATGTTTTTTTAATGTAAATATAATTTAACTGTGTTAAAGCATCATATATACTTATTTACTCACATTTTATCATAAATATTTATTTGTTGGTTTATATTCTTATTCGTATGTGTATCTTTTTATTTTTATTAATATGTATACATTAATATTAGTATTTACATCTAATTGCTAGCAAATTTTATAACATCAAATATCAGGCCTTGTGTATTAGATGCATCATTTTTAGAAAACAGCGTTGCGCAACTTTTGAGCAAATATTTTTTTTGCTTTTTTATACATGTCAGCTGATTATGATTATGATTATGATTATGATTAATTTTTAGTCGACTTGATGAACAATTTGAATTCATCTTTTATTGAGAAGTTATTTATACTTCCTTTACTCGAGTTTTTATGGAATTTGATATGAGCATTTATGATAGCCCTTGTAGCTAGTCTTTATATTGATTTTAAGCTCATTTTAAGAGGCCTCGTTGAACTCATTAGAAGTTTATATTGTCATGACCTTTTTTTAAACAATTTCATGTGCACATTTTTTTTTTTAAATTTCATTATTAATTAAAGAGCTGTCATCAGAGATCATAAATAATAATATTGTGGCTATTTTTTTTTTCATCAGTAATACCATTCTAGAATGTTTACGGACATGATTAAAAGTTATCGAGAATTTTAATCTCGCATTTGTATTAAAAAAAAAAAAAAAAAAATAATTTAACTATGTTGTCACAGCTACTTGTTAAAATAAATAAATAAATAAATATACATAAACACACACTCCCTGTTAACACAATTGTGTTGCTTTGGTCTATCTATTATGCAGATTGTTTTTATATAATGTGCTGACATTTGACTATAAGTTTAAATTTTCAACACCGAAAATTGTGTTTGGGAAACCACATTTCACATTAATATTATTATGCGAAAGCTATTTTTCAAACATTCACTAATTATTTTTAATAAATATATACAATAAATAAATAAATAAACACATATTGTATTGATTATTTTACTGCATGTACTTGAATATAAAATATGTACACTTTCAACTCTTTCAACATATACACACACATGCAATCTTCATACTAAAATAAATAAATAAATAAATAAATAAAATCAAATATTTTTTATAATCATAAGCCAATAAAGGAGTATATATATATATGTAATATTTATAATTCTGCTCAATTTTAAATGACAGTATTTCATAACACAATAATACACTAATTATACTATTGTTTACATTTTATTCTCTCCATTTTGAAGTATTTTATGATTAATATACGAATACACTAATTATACTATTGTTTACATTTTATTCTCTCCATTTTGAAGTATTTTATGATTAATATACGAATACAATTAAACATACACTTTGTTTTAAAGTTATTAGTAATATATATAGAGAATGTAATGTTTTTTCATTTTTATGTTTTTCTACTTGCTTACAAGGTAATTTTACCGATAAACTATATAAAAAAAATCATCACAAATAAGTAACAAATTTATGTGTTTCTTTCTGTATACATTTTTGCTGCATTATGTACATGAGTTCTTATGCGTGCTGTCTTTTGGGTCAGAACTTCATTGTCATTTGATTAATTTGGGGTACGGTTAAATGGCAGTGTTTTCAATAGTTATTTTACACATTTTTACACGTTTTGACACATTTCACACATTATGGCATGTTTTAATTGGCCTCACAACCCAATTATTCAGCCATGTTCTCTTCTGAGTTTATACACTTTTATCTGACTTAAATATTTGGCATGTCATGTGTTCACATGTCAGGTGATCAGCAATATTTTAATTTTAAATTTGTTATTTTTTTTTTTTTTTTGTAAAATATAGTTAGAAATTTATTAAAAGATAAATTATTTATAATTATAATAATAATAATGATAATTTTATCCATCTTACACATAGCACACAAAAGGAAGAATGGACACATAAAACGAAATTACCTTTCCTGTGGTATTTTTAACACATCAATGCAGTGATATGCATTTGTATCTCATTTTTATCATATACATATTTTTTTTTTATTTTTTCACAAACTTGCTAGGGGTCTTCTCATAATTCTAGTTATTGAATATTTTTTTTTCATTATTCTTATAAATTCTTAAATTTTTAATGCAAAGATTTCATTTTGTTAGTCAAAATTTAAGGTAATTTTTGTGTGGGGTTATTGTGTTTTGCAGAAGGATGGCTCATGCATTTTTTGGGCCTTTATGTGTATGGGACGTTTTCTGTTTTGTTATCCATTGTCCAGACAATTCTTTTCGGCTGGACCGATTTATTTTTTTATTTATGGACAGTGGGTAATGGGACATTTTTGTGAAACATTGCAGTTTCTTTCAAAAAATTTTTTTTTCAATTAATTATTTTTGGCCTTATGATTAAAAATTTACTTTAATTAGATAAATTGCTTTTTGATACATCTTTAAAAGTAGTAATGGCAATGAATTATTTAAGGTAATATAGAGATTTATACAAAAACAAACAAAAAAAAATTTTTAAACTTGTGCCAATTCATGGTAACATATTTAATCATAAGGGTTTCAAGCTAAAAAGGAAATCATATGCCATTATGTATTAGTTATTGATTTTTGTTTTCAAATAATGGTTTTGTTCACACACACACACACAAAAAAAAAGGATAAATAAATAAATAGATAAAGTTAAAGAGTCTATCATACAATTTTTCTCATTAATTATGCAGAATATTAATTATAAATTTTTAATGTTTCATATTATGGGTATATAAAAAAAAAAAAAAAAAAAAAAAAAAAAATATTTTTGCACTTGAACATTTTTATTTCTTTCTATGGTATTTTTCCAATTTGCAAACACTGTGAGTCATTTTTTTTAATGATTCACATGAATGTGTAATTTTTCGAGATACAGATGTTTTCTAACTGTACACATATACACTTATATATTATTTATTTTATACATATATAATACCACATACACAATTACAAAAATTTTCACAAATACTTCAATTTTTATTTAATATTATTGTGCATTTTGAAGGTAAATTCCTTATTTTAAAAAAAAAGGAACTATTCAATTTTTATACACTATATACATACACTTTTAAGGTAACCTGCATGTAAATCTAGTCATTCTAGTCTTGCAATAGGGTTACTTTTGTTAAATGCACATAATTTTATCCATCTTACACATTATTTCACATGGCTTACCTTGCAGTATTGTATAAAAATAAATAAATAAATATAAAATATATAGGTTCTAATATTTACACATCTTCGTCCAAGACGTAAGTGATCTAAACACACACACACACAAAAAAAAAAAAAAAAAAAGTATCGTATCATGCATACTTAACAAGTTTAACATTTTGTATTTCTCAATTATTTAATCATTATTCAATACAAACATCACGAATAATACATATTATTAATAGAATAAAATATAAATATTATTAAAATATTATTAGAATTTGTTCATGTTGACAATTTACACTTTTCAGTTGTGATTCATGTTTTATAAATTATTATATTTGTTAAGGAAAAGGGAATTAGTAGTATATTGATATCTTTCTTCATTTTTTTTAAACCACATAATGTTTGAAAAATGAACTTACCTCATTTTTTTTTAGAAATAATTAATTATAATTGAACAAAAAACTAATTACATTTTCTATTAAAAATTTTCCAGACTTCATACTTGTGTCCTATTACTTTATTGATTGGGCTATTTTTTTTTTCTTTTTCGCAATTCACTTTACACAAACAAAAGACATTTAATTATGTCGTGTTGCAGAATGCTTGCTGTAATCTTATTTACACATAATATATATGCCTCTTCTGCCTCACACCCTAACTCAGTAAGTTATTTTTGGCTGTGGCCTCACAACCCATAATGTCAATTATAATTTGTATACTGATTCACACACACTGGCTCAATTTGTATAAATTTTAGGTATTCACATATTGGCGTTCTGGTACTTTCTTTATATTCTAAAAAAAAATTTCTCATACCAAAATATCTCATCAAAATATTCTTTTATTGAAATTAGTAAATAATAAATAATTTCAGGCAAATTAATAGATTGCATAAACTTGTGAATACTTAAAATATTTTAATTTTGTAATTATTGATTTCCTTTTTCCTTGCCTTCAATTTGTCATACATTTTCAAGAAAAATTTGTTGAGAACGCATTGTCATACAGCTGTGAATTATTGTAAATGCTACATTGCATTGCTTATTTTATAATTATAATGTCATGATTTCAATATACATTGTTGCTTCTTATGAAAGATAACTATGTCCAGTACAAACAAGTTCTAATTAATTATTGGTATTATATATATTTGATGTTTAATTTTACATTATTAGCCACCTTGTAATATGAAAAATATTTTTGAAGTAATATTGATTTTATATAGAAAGTTATTTTGAAATTTGTAGTATGTTTTTGTCTTGATGCGAGAGAGAGCGATATTTTTGATTACCTTTCGATTTTTTTTTCTTTTTGGGTGAAGGGGAGAAATATGTGAAGGTGTTCACATATATTTGGTTAAATTTTAATTGAATTTTTAAATAAAATAAAATCTAATGATAAATGAATGCATTATTCTAATAAAAAAAATAATTAAATTTTAAGTGAAATATTATATTTACGTAATTTGTTCTTAAGCATTAAAAAAAAAAGAATTATTTTTAAATGTCGTTTAAAATTACACAATTTTAATTATACATACGACCTACACTATTTATTAACATAAAACAATAACACACATTATTCATAAATCTAAATTGTATATCTTTTATATCTAAATCAAAAATAAGTGTTTATCTTTTTAAATAGAGAAGTACTTTATTTTATGGGATAAAAAGAAAATAAAATAATAATAATATCTAACGGAAATTCTGACATTAAACGTAATTATAAAATAAAAAGTGTTCTCAAATAGTCATAAAACAAGGAAACTCATTGTCAGAATTTATATTATTTCAACACAGGATGTAATTTATTTTAGATTGCGCAATATTGATGACTGCATTTCTTAACCGTCTCTTTCTCTTGTCTAACGTTAATTTGGCAAAATGTTGGCGATTAAAGGGTTACTACAATTATAAACCGTCATTACAAATTCAAAAATTAACATTGTTTTATCCGATAAACAATGAAAGTATTTGGCACTATAATTTGGCTGTTTTTCTAAAATTTGGCTCTTTTTCTTCAGACATCTCAGATCTGTTCTAGTGTAAAGAGCTCAGAACTGCTCGAGATCATAGTATAGTTACGGTGTAATTACGTTCGCTCTCTCCCCCATCTCATGCGACAATCTCAACATTTAACCATGGGTTTATATACTTCATTAATAAACTTTTTACAACGCTCTGTACCAATTGTTTGAAATATTCCTTGATTTTATTTGGACGAATTATTCAATAAAAGGATCTTGATGACTGCAATTGGACTGATTATTGAAGTATTGCTAACCTGACTTTCTTTACAGAAATCTACATTAGTCAACGATCACGACTATGTGAAGAAATTCATCTTCACAGGGATTAGTCAAACAGTTGTTTATTTCAAATATAACTGTAACCAATCAATGTGATTCAGTTATGTAACTTTTTCCACAAGCTCACACATGTTTATCTATAATTACCGCTTTCAGACCCGTGACCGAAACGTTTTGTTCTCAAAACGTTCTGTTCTAAAGCCAAGCTAATTGAGAAGTTTCGGTGGTTTTCTCCGAAACTCGCAAAAATCTGGGCTAAAATAATCTAAAGGACACTACAGAGGGCATTCGTTCCCACACCTTCGTTCTTTTTATAGATAATCGGCCATAACCTCCACATCAGCACCAAGAATTTTAGAATTTAGCCCATAAGACCAATTTTGATTACAAATGAATAGATTGATATCTTTTATTTTTCTCTCATATTAAGCTTATATTAAGCTCTCTCATATTAAGCTCTTTTATTTTTCTCTCTCTGCACGTTTAAAAGTTTCTAAGAAATAATAAATAATCGAAACTAAAATCAAAAATCCATTATCGCTTGTGTAAAAATAGCTTTAAATCTGAGCTTATATTCTACTGACCACAGTTATTTCCATGGAAGATCATTGAACGATTTATAACACTAAAAATATATTACGCAAAGAGATTTTTATTATTTTTTTTTTTTTTCGCCAGTGTTAAATAAGCATATTTGTCTTTACAATCTCCTGTCTATTTGTCCAGTTATATGTGTTAGTACATGTCTGTTGCTAAATTAATAGATAAGTCAAGTTATTTAACTTAAGGATTGATTTTAATCAATAAATTTTTTAAGCAAACTATGCAAACATTTTAACGCAAAAGAAGTTAGTTATTGTTATTACATGTAAAAATTCAACTGTTATTTAAGTTATATGTGTTTATTCTACATTTTAATTATAACCTAGGATAAACAGACCAGTAACTGACCATTTAGTGGAAATATTTTTAAGGGGACTTGATACCTTTAACTTGGTTCCACTAAAGTAGGTTCCATGTAAAAGCTTATATTTCCATATATTATTTATAAATTGAACTATATTAGGTTTGTTCAATAAATATATATTCAGGCAAAACTTCTTATGGTTTTTGATATATTTTATATGTTTATTAGAACTTCGATATATTTTTATGTTTATTAGAACCTACTTCAAATAATTGGAGATGGATTTTGCAATACTTTAGAAGAAAAAAATAATAAAAATAAAAACATAACAAAAATCATGTTTTTTTTTTTTTTTTTTTTTTTTTTTTCCCTCAAATTTTTACATAGACATGCATTTCTTAATTTTTTTTCTCAATAATTAATTAATAAATTTCAAAATCCATCCATAATTCTTTTAAATATGTTCTTTTAAACATACAAAAAATATTAAGTCTTTTCTTAAGTATCTGGAGAAGTTTTAGCATTTTGAAGATCATGAATTCATAAAAAAATTCAAATTGAAAAAACGCAATTTAAAGATTTAAAATCTGTAAAATATCTATGAAAAAGCATAACAATTGTTACCTGAATATATATTTTATTGAAAGAAAGTAATATAGTTCAAGTTATGCATAGTAAGTGGAAATATAAACTTTTATATTAAACCTACTGTGCCTGGTCCCCTTAAACTTTTATCTTATTTTCTAATATAGTCATTTTTCGAAATTTTTCTAAGTACTAAATCAATATATGAGAATTAATAACTGAGAATCATTTACTTTTTCTACTCTTTATATTAATCACAATTAAATTTCGAAATAATATTTTACTATTAATTGATCACTTACATCCATGAAATGACCATAGTCATTTAGTAAATAACCTTTTCAATTTTTCCAGTTTAAGAATGGAGTAAATTAAAAACTATTGGTAAAAAATATATTTATATTATATTTAAATGAAAATATATAAAATATATTAATGTATCAGTAATCAGCACCATCCCTGCAGCAAACTAACTCCCCCTTCGAAGATTTTGTCCAAAATACACTCCACATCTTTCCTAAACCACTTAAACTCTCAGATCCAAACATGCTGAGTACAATGCTGAAACACTTTGCAAGATCAGGAATCCTTAAGTAAGATGCTCACACATTTAGTAACTTTACTGCATTGGTTAATTACTGAAAATAAAATAGAAATTCAGTAGTTGACTAATTTGGTCATTTACTAACACTGATAATACTTTAGATATATAGTAGTTGATCACCACTCAACTCCAACAAAATTAATTAGTTTATAAAAAATATATACATATTATTTAAAATAAATATATATGACCTACATAGCTCAATAAAGAAACTTTTGGAAAGAAACTCAACTTGATGCATTAAGATTAAATATCTCTTAGCACCTTGCTAATAATAATAACTACTTACTTTAATTTTGTAATCGTTCCGAGTTAACATAGAATCAAAGCATCAATTGCTTTTGGAAAGTGTAACAGAGCATTTTATTAGATGTTAGTTATGTATTCTACCAATCAGATTAACTTTTCCGCATTAATTCTATATTTTTAGACTTTTGTGATTAAATGGTTAATTACTGGCTTGTGGTCAATTACTGACAAGCAACCTAATATCTATAATTTGTGTATCTATTACCCTACACCTTGTTTGCATCAACCTATATATGAGTGTTATAGTTAAAAGAGCACAGTTAACTTTACAATGCATTACGTAATTAAAAATTTGGGGTTATATATGGCAAAAGAGATATTTTTTTCCACAACTGTATTGTTTATTTATTTGGATATATTTTTATTTTACTACTAAATGCAAAAGAAAGGCTGCAGTATGACATGATATATTTGTATGGATGTTTCTACAGAAAATTAATGTATAAAAATGTTTATTTACGCTGATTTGCATGTTTGCTTAACATTTTTGTGGATTTTTTTTTTTTTTTTTTAATATTTTTTCAAACCCAATTCAAATATATTTTATATTGATAGCCTGCTTTTTCAAATAAATAAAACAGAAAATATGAAAGGAGAATGTAACATAATTAATTGGTTCTATTTATTTAAATTAATAATTTTTCGTAGCATAAACAATCTTAACTATTACGAATATTAATTATAAAATAACCTAAACACTTTTCGAGTCCATAAGTGAATCTCAAAAACACATTAAAACAAAGCAACTAGGAGAATACTCATTTTCAAACAAAATAAAGAGCTATATATACAGTAAAGCATGAATAAACCGGCATCACCGGGAGATAGACGTTGCCAGATTATCGATTTTTTCGGATTATAGGTGTTCCGAAAATGTATCAAAATTGTCGATCAATGACAACATCCAAAGAAATATTTCTTAAAAAATAGTTTAAAAAAATGTATACTACCTTAATGTATATCCTACCAAAAACGTAAATAATTAAAATAAAGCTTGAAAAAGTTAAAATTTTTAAATTAACAATTATAAAACAGCAACACGGATAGTTTACTTTTGGTCAAATAACAATAAAAATGAAACAGAATAAAATAAAATAAAACTGGTTTTATAACAAATAAGATCAGGAATTTGCAAAATGCTACATTCTATTAAACATGTCAGTCATTTCATTTTGCTTCATTCTTCTCATTGTGCCCGAAATGCTTGGAGAACCCATGACATCAGTATCTTGTCAGCATCTCTCTCTCAGGATTAACTGCCTCTTACATTTCTCTTTTCAAAATTCACATCAATACCTGAATCAGTAAAATTAAATGAAAATCTGTAAACTTTACTGACGATCTATAAAAGTTGGCAAGTATGCTGTTCCAAGGTCATCTGTGAGTAATCCATTGAGTGCTACGATTTACGGGTGGAGGAAAAATAAAAGGAAGATGGAAAAATGTTCATAACTGCCAGATTATTGATGCTTCACAGAATATATATATATATATATATATACGAGGCGTGTTTTTTAAGTAAGTACCGTTTTGGAATTAAAAAAAGACGTGCAAAGATATCGCAATAATTTTATTTTTACATGAAAGCCTGTACCTTAATCTACTTTTCTACAAAATTTCCGTGAATATTGAGGCACTTGTCATAACGTGGCACCAGTTTTTGAATTCCCTCCTCATAAAATTCTGCCGCCTGACTTGTTAACCACTGTATCACAACTGTTTTGACTTCGTTGTCGTCTTGAAGACGCTGACCACCCAGGTGTTTCTTCAAGTGTAGGAACAAATGGTAGTCGCTGGGCGCCAGATCAGGGATGTATGGAGGATGATCTAGAGTTTCCCATTTAAAAGATTTGACGAGATCTTTGGTCCGATTAGCCACATGTGGACGGGCATTGTCATGCAGCAAAACGATACCCTTACTCAACTTGCCACGTCTTTTGTTCTGGATTGCACGATGCAGATTGTTCAATGTCTCACAATAAGACGCTGCATTGATTGTCTCATTACGAGGTAGAAACTCCACTAGCAATACTCCTTTTTTGTCCCAAAAAACTGTGCACATGATTTTCCGGGCAGAAATTGTTTGCTTAAACTTCACTCTTTTGGGTGATGATGAATGTCGCCATTCCATGGATTGTTGTTTTGATTCTGGTGTGACGTAGGCCACCCATGTTTCGTCACCAGTAACAATTTGGTCTAAAAAATCTTCACCTTCATTGTGGTACCGCTCAAGGAAAGTCAATGCACTGCCTAAACGTTGGGTTTTGTGCAAATCCGTCAACATTTTTGGAACCCAACGTGAACACAATTTCCGGTAATTCAAGTTCTCGGTCACAATGCGATACAAAACACTACGAGAATATTGAGGAAACCAGTCGCACATTGATGAAATTGTAAAGCGTCTGTTTTCTCTCACCTTTTCTTCCACTTTCTGCACCAAATCTTCATTAAAGACCGAAGGACGCCTACTCCGTTCTTCATCATGCACATTTGTGCGGCCATCTTTAAATGCTCTCACCCATTTCCTTACCATTCCATCACTCATAATGTTTTGTCCGTAAACTTCACAGATCTCACGATGAATATCGATCGGTTTTACGCCTTTAGCACTATGAAATCGTATAACAGCCCGTACTTCACAATCGGCGGGACTCACGATTGTCGGAGGCATCTTAAACACTCAGTAAACAACGTATACAATGAAGAATCAGACTGTAATGGCGTCAGTGCGTAGACAAGAGATGTAGGTAACCAGCGCGCATGCGCGGAACGCCGACCGTAGCGCTGCGGCGGCGGAATCGCAAAACAGTACTTACTTAAAAAACATGCCTCGTATATGCAGGGTGTTCCAAAAGTCCCACCCCTACCCCCCCCCCCCCCCCCCTTCTAACTCGAAGATGAGTCGGAAATTTGAAAAATGGCGAAACACACATTTAATGAATTCAAGGGGGACCACTTTTGGTGAAAACAGTTTGGGCCCGGGGGGGCTAGGGGGGCCGCTAGGGAGGGCAACTTCAAAATTTCAAATAGGAAAGCATGCCTTGTGATACATTCCTGGAAACGTCTCTTCAAGACAATGAATTTGATATAAACAGTTTTGCCCTACGATGATTATTAAAGGAGATACATGAGTTTTTAGACTTTTGAAATGTGGATTTTGTACTTATGTATCCCCTTTAAATAATCACTGCAGGACAAAGCTATTTATACCAAATTCATTGTCTTCAAGATACGTTACCATGGATGTATCACAAGACATACTTTGCCCAAAAATGTTTGAGCCCGGGCAAGGCGGTGGTAGGAGTGCCGCTAGAGAATGCAACTTTAAAATTTCTAATAGGAAGGTATGTCTTGTGATACATCCCGGGAAACGCCTCTTCAAGACAATGAATTTAGTATAAATAGTTTTGTCCTGAAGTGATTATTAAGGGGGGTACATAAGTAAAATCCACATTTCAAAAGTCTAAAAACACATAAATCTCCTTTAATAATCATCGTAGGCCGAAACTATTTATATCAAATTCATTGTCGTGAAGAGACGTTTCCAGGGATATATCACAAAACATACCTTCCCAATTGAAATTTTAAAGTTTTCCTCCCTAGCGGCCCCTCTAGTCCCCCTGGGCCCAAAATTTTTCACCAAAAGAGGTCCCTCTCGAATTCATTAAAAACGTGTTTCACCATTCTTCAAAATTTAGACTCATTTTCGAGTTAGGAGGGGTGTGGGTCCTTTGGAACACCCTGCATATATATATATATAGATGTTTTGCATTTTAAATGAATTTTTATCAAATTTTATAAACATATACTTAAAAAATAATTACATCTATTACTTAAAATTCTAATTCTCTTTGAAAGGAATTTTGTGAGATCGCATCCGGATTTGATCATAATACTCTAAACTTAATTTCTACTGGCAGAATTACTTTAAATATAAAGGAATCTCTATATGTTAAATTTCATTTTACTTGCAAACGAGAAATCTGCACGTAATCGAACCCATGAAATTCAGGTTTAAGTTAGCTGAATTAGTAGTCATCGCACTAATATTATCGCACAAAAATATTATATTTAAAACCTCATTTTAATAATCTATATATTTTAAAGTTTTAAAACGACTATCGTTTTATTGAGATATTCAATTATTAAGACAAAAAAATGGCATTTCCAGTTTACATTCTACAATAAAGGAAAGGATCTGTTTGAAAGTTAGCTCATATTTACACACTCGCAATCTATCAGGAAGGATCCCTGTTAGAAAATAAGGCCTGAAAATATAAAAATGTGAAAAAAAAAATAACTAAAAAGAATTTTTTCAAAATCGGTGCAGAGTTTTAATTACATTTTGCAAAGATTTTTGCCAAACCTTTACTAGATGGTACTCTGTAAACCTTTTCCCTCTTGTATATTTTCGATTCTAAAAATTGCGCGAATAAATAGGTACTGTTGTACTAAAATAGAACAAAAAAGTGCTGCAAACTGAAGGTAATTAAAAACGTTGTAAGCAATCAACATAAACACACACACACACACAAAATAAAACAAACGCGACAAATATTTCGGATCAAAATACTTAATCATGACTCTTTATCAGTCGAAAAAAACATATATAAACACCAGTATTGTATGAAAAAAGGATGTATTAGCACCAATGTATCTAACCTATGTAAGTGGCAAGATAATAAGACATTTCGATGTTACATGCAGTAGTTCAAACACGTACAAAAAGTTTAATTCACAGATTTTCGTTAATTAGAGATAATACATAACTTGTAGATTTTCGAATAATTTTAATTGGTATTTCTTTTTCATTTAATAAAAATGTTAAGCAGTAAATGATAATCGTCCTTTTTTTTTTGTTTGTTTGTTTGTTTTTGTTTTTCGTTATACTAAAATATTAAGGAAGTTAAATTTTTTGAAGTGAAAACTTCCCTATAGTACCACATATATTTCTTTTGCTGGATGAATTCATTTGATCCAAATAATTTTATGCTAAGCATTATTTATAAAATAAGTAACGCTTAATAAAAACACATATTTATGCAACGTGAACTGAATTCTTTAATTACAGATAATTTACATATTTTCGAATAATTTTTATTTGGGAATAATTTTCTTTTCTCGTGTCGAAAAAATGCCGAACAGTAAATGATATTCGTTAATTTTCTTTCACTATATTAAATTATTAAGGATATTATATTGATTTTTTAAGTGAGAACTTTCCTAGACGCACTAAATACATTACCTTTTTCAGATTGAATACATATGATTCTTTGATAAAATAATTTTATGCTGAGTGTTGTTTATGAAATAAGTAAGTTCATAAACAGAACTACTTAAAAGCAAATGAATAAGTTGCTTTCTATTTAGTGCAATTGATAGGAATGCTTATAAAATTATGTTATGCGTATTAATATACAAGTTTTTAATTCGGACGTGCAGTTTTAGCGCGCACATATTTTCTTTTTTACCATATTTTTATTAACTCGCTTTCTTGTTTGTTTTTTTATCCAGTACAAATATTGCAATCGATTTTTAACTAACTTCCCGACTAGCTAGACATTTTAAACTTTTAGAGTAGAACACGATGACAACGCAATACCTAGAAGCCCGATTTTCGAATTTTTGATTAATTTTCTTTTAAATAATTAAAATATGAAAATAATAACCAATAGCTTTAAAATTAGCCGTTTAAATATTAGCTATAATTTAATTGTTGCCAAAAAAAATTACGAGTTCATTTTCTTTCGACATAAAAATAAATACATTTAATTAAACGTGAATATTAAAAAATTATAAAAAGTTAAATTACGTATCTCACAAAAAATAACGTCATTGTAACTTTAAAAATGTTATACACATTGATAAAGTACTAATATAGTTCTAAGCTATGATTCAACAGAAAATTTAAAAACATGGTGTATAAAAAGTTTTTTTTTAATCTCATAATTATTTCTAATGACGTAATAATGAATGAAAATTTGTAACAATCGAGAAATGTAATTTTAATGTGCCATTCAATTAATTTTTCACAGATTTTCTTACATATAATTTAGTATATAATAAATATTTTTTAGTTTTTTTTTATCGTTTGATATAATTGGTAAGAATGCGTTTCTAAATTATATTACACATATCATTATAGATATGTGTTAGTCATGTGATCTCAAACACAGAATATATATATATATATATATATATATATATATATATTCTGTGCTTGAGACCACATGACTATATATATATATATATATATATATATATATATATTATTCCGCTTGGAAAATAACCAGTTATCAAATCAATATTTTGGTTCTAAATAATTTAGAGAAAAAGAAAAGAAAAAAAAAAAAATATGTATTACAAACTTGTCAATTAATAAAACTGTCAAAACAAGGTTTTAATACATTATGACTTGAAGCTTTAATTTGGAAGTGTATTTAATCTTAGCAAATATCAGGTTTAATAAAACTGTAGAATTTTAATGCAGGACTATACTCAAAATGAAAAAAAAATCTTTGTGTTTTATCCGTTTCGGGATTTCCAACACACAGTGCTTCACAAAACTAAGAAAAATTCGACATGGAAACCTTTTATCGATAGAATAGTATATGCATAAAAAACATTTTAGTATTATAGATGTTTTAATTTCGGAATTCTAGCCTGATTTTATGTTATTATTATTTAAGGACATTTTATTATACTTTAATGCAAAAGTTAAAGACTGTTTTTTTCATTTATAAGTATAAAGTGGGTATTTTAGAATAATTTAAAATAAAAATCCATAGATATGAATTAAATTAAATTGCTACTATTAACATTTTAATAATTAAATAAATTAAATCGTTTAAAAGTCTAAATATTTATTAATTTGAGATACTTATAAATATAAAAATAAATAATTTTATTATCAATAGTAAGCTCTTTTAAATGCATTAATTTGTTGGAATTCTCCTATGAATATTGAGCTTTATAATTATATGTGTTCTTTTAAATAAACTATCATATTCATTTTTTTATTTTTTAATGTAATTTAATTTTTGTATATAATTTTAATATTATATTTTATCTAACGAATAATGGCTGTTTTAATTTTATTATTATTATTAATATTTAGCTAATATTTGTTCTTTTAAACATATTATTTTTGTAATTTAAATATTATTTTATAACTAAATATTGCTTAACATGGATTAAAATATAAATAATAAACATTATCATATATTTAATAATATCTTCGACAGATGTTGGCAACAGTAAATATCATAAGGAAGTTTAGTACTAACAAGGAAACATTCAAAAGGTGTCGTCTTCAAAAAATATTGAAAAAAAAATATATATATGTGATTCTACTCTTCCTAAAACACCACAAAGTGAAAAAATTATCGGCCGAAATGAATTACAGCGACCACAAAAATTATCAAAATTAAGCATATTTGGCGATTTCACACTGTTAGGTGATTTATTTTGATTACTTGGCGGAGAAACAAAACACGGTTCTGTTTTTACACGGCAATCTCAGAGCTAGCGAACTTATCGCCTGACATCGCTAAATGGATTTTGATAATTTTTTGTGGTCGCTGTAATTCATTTCAGGCTATAATATTTTTACTTTCTGGTGTTTTATGAAGAGTAGAATCACATATATTTTTTTCAATATTTTTAGAAGACGACACCTTTTGAATGTTTCCTTGTAAGATATCGATTTATATATCGAATAATTAAATACATATTATAAATATAAAGTTAGATTTTAATTAAATTGTTTTTTTAATCATTTTTAATGCCCTTTTTCTTTAATAGAGAAATTTTCATATTTTGAATATTTACCATAAATTTATTTTTAATTTTAAAATATGAAATCACATGATCTTCCAATAAATATGTATTATTTATTTTCAGATTTTCTACAATTTTATTATTGTAAATTATCTTTAAAGTATTGGTTAACAAAATTCCGTAAATTTACTATACCTTTTAATTTTTTTTATTACCATTCACAAAATTTAACTAACAGTCATCAAACAATGATCACAGTTTTAATTTTTTGCTCAACTGCGCTCAAAAACTCTGTACTTATTTCAGGTGACATTTACTTACGAACGAATATAGTTTGTATTTTATTTATCAATTGCTACTTTTCTAGTATTTCAGGTTTTATTTTAAATTTTTAACTTATTTAAATTTATTGTTGATAATCTATGAGTTGTTCAGCAGTGATAATAATTTTATATGATCTCATATATCGCTAACTCAGAAAGTATTCACTCTTTTTAAACCTACTGCTATAATTGTCTTTGAAAAATGTATAGCTTTTATTTATTTATTTATTTTTCATGGAGAGGGGGGGGGGGTCGGGGAGTTTCACTAGAATTAGAATTTTTTTTTTTTTTTTTTTGCTATTTTTCTACATTCCTCATTCTTATTATGATTTTTTTTTTTTTTTTCATCTGTAATATTTTGTTGATACGTTCTTATTTAAAGTTTTTCTTTCCTGGTTTTTGATTAGGATAATGCTGAAATACTACACATAAATGTATATATAACTTAGATTTTAATTTTTAAATACACAAGCTGCATATATATGCACGTATATATACACAATTATTTTTATAATTATCTTTACCGTAAATTTTAAACTCTTAGCTGTTGTCAGTAACTTAATTTATGCGATATTCGAAGAACAATTGAACCACCCTTTAACCTGTTACAGAAAATTAATATATATATATATATATATATATATATATATTATTTTTTATTGCTTAATCAAATCAATTAGAATAAAAAATACATATATATATATACATATATATCATCAGAAGCAGCCTTGCATAGTAGTAAATATATTATTATTATTATTATTATATAAGAATCTTTTTCTCATTTCATTATATGAACCAAAATGACAAAGTGTAGCAACAATAAGTATTCTATCTCGAAAAAAAAAATATTGTATGATTGATTTTCTATATATGACTTTACCACACTCATAATATCAAAGCGTTATTGCTTGCAACCAACTTTCCTGTTTATCATTAGAATCTTGACCTGTAGGTTCACAGATGAACTCACAATCTTCCATCACTCATCCGACCACCCAATCCCAGAAGCAATATTTGGCCGTGCAAATAGGATTAATAGCTTGATGAGAGGGTAGGTTTCTTTTAGCATCGTTTCTCTGCAGTACAAGTAGCCTAATGTTTGATTCAATGCTTTTATGAGCCATGAAGTGATATGCTTAGATATAAAAACAGCCAGACTAGGGCATTTAGCCACTTTCTTTACACTGATTAAGTGAAAGAAACATTTCATTAAGCTATTATGCAACTTAATGACACATGAGGAAGAGATATAAAGCGAAGGAATGAAACAATCTGTTATTAGTGAATCGTTAGTATAGAATTATTCCGCTCATTTTTATAAAAGGGGGATATTTCTAAATGATTATCTTTTTAAAAAGATTACACGCAATTATGTTTAGTTTTTGAGGAATACGAGATATTTAACGAGTTTGTTTTTATACAAAATAGAAAGATTTATCATACAAAATCTTTTTTTTTTTTCTTTCGCGGACATATGTATTAATAGTAATGTATTAAGGCATTTTTTTTTTTTTTTTTTTTTTTTTTTTTTTTTTTTTTTAATAAAACAAATCAGCGATTAAAAAAAATTTTCCATGGTCATGTGTTTTTCTGGTGTATTTTTAGGTACTAATTAAGGAAAAACCATTAAAAAATTCCATCGCATAAAATTTTGACAAAAAATGGGATTTTTATCTCAAAGCTCTAATTTTTCAACTCCCATCTCAGTTATTTCCCGTAAAATCTGTGTGATGTGTGTGAAGTATAAGGAGAGCTTTTTCATCAAGACATGAAAGAAATGTAAAGGAGGTATCAGAGAATGCTACATAGAAAATCCCCCTTCCTCAAGGTCCTTAAGCAGTGCAGAAGAAAAAAAAGTTCTAAAAGGAGCTTCGATGTAAAGAAACACATTTAAAAGAGAATATGTAAATAATAGCTTATTTCAATATATTTTATGCATAAATAGATTCAAATTTGTTATAACCTCTGTGTGATATCTTCCTATCTTCATCCTTACTTTATGAAAAACCCTTACGTGATAGAAAAAAAAGAGACAAGAATTTCTGAATTCAGTATCTTAAATCACATTAGAAGCACCTAACGCAGTGAAATAAATAAATAAATAAATAAAAAGTACGATTTTGCAGATCTGTGTAATACATGTCAGTAGTTATGAATGTTGTTATTGATATCTTATGACTAAAATTTTATCTTTGATAACTTTTTACTTGAACATGTGATATCACTGAAGCAATCTTCAGAAAATTGTCTTCTAATAATTTTGTTTAAAGCTTTGTCTTTGGGTAGCGTATAACTAAAATTGTGTCTTAGCATAAAATTTTATTTCTACGCCTGGTGTATCAACGGTTATTTCTGTACTGATAAGTATAAAGGATTTAAGTCCAAAAATGTCGATTTTGAGTTACGTACATAGTCAGACTCAGAAAAAAACTCTCAGTCGATTGGTATAAAGGATTTAAGTCTATGTCATTTAGTCTTTGAGAAAATCGATTGGTAAAAAAGGTTCAAGTCAGAAATTTACCATTCATGTATGGTATAAAACATTTAATTCAGTTTTTTCCTGTTTTTAAATGAAGGTTGACAATCACTGAATGGTATAAAGGGTATAAAACAACATAATCCCTTTTCCGTAATCGATTCTTCTGATTTGTTTTTGTTAGTCTAACTTTATTTTTCGTCTCCTGAAAAATCAAGAATATGGACTCAAATCCTTTATACTTATCAGTACAGATTCAATTGAGGAACTTTTGGGATATAGTTTAAAATGTCATGGTTTTAAATATTATCTCTGGGTATTGCATTATTTGTCAGATATAGCAAGTTTATTATTTGTTCGTGGCAAGGCTTTTTATGCTTAAAAGTAAAGCAACCTAAAGAATTAATGAATTTTATAATATAAAAAGTGCAACAAAAGCGGAAAAAACTACAAGTGCAACAGATAAAGTTTTTACAAAATGCAGTACATTTTAAACTATTTTTGTGTGTAATCCTGTTGCGCAAAGAATAGTTTATTTTTATTATAATTATTTTTTGTTGGTAATTGTTTAGATACATGACTATTATTAATGTCACATAAATTTACGAACTTCGGGCATCACCATTGATCACGTTTTAATATTTTAGAAAAATGTCGTGGTATTTTGCGTTTTCCCTCCTCAATAATTCGTTTAAACTAGATGAGCATGTTTTAATTTTGCTCCACATTGTGATTACTTCATAATTGTAGAAAAGAATTCAATATTTTTGTTAAAATGAGATTAGCTTAAAAATCACAAACATTTTTAAACAAATCATATCGAATGACATTTTTTTCTTCAAACCTTTTTAACTAAGAACCTATAATTTAAATTCTACAGTCTATGTTAATTTTATGTAATAATTTTTATAGCCAAAATTAAAAAAAAGAGAAACATTTATTTATAGCATTACATTGGTGTATTATATTTGCAGTCATTAAAACTGTAGAAAGCAAGTATTCAAACCTGTTCTATTTCTCATGACATTTCATTAACCTAAGGAATTTATATTAATTAATACATAATTAATAAGTAAGAGTTTTAATTTAATATGAAAAAAATATTCAAAATCATTATATATATATATATAATGTAATAAAATGTAGAATATAAGAAAAACATATTACCGATGCCAATTTGATCCAAATGATTTATATAAAAATAATCAGGGATTGTTAAAATAAGTATGAATTAAACCACAACACTCACGCTTTAATGAAACATTATATATGAAAAATAAACATTATACTGAGTAAGAAGTACTGATAAAATGTTTATTTTAATAAAACTGTAGATACATAAGGGGTTATTGTGGAGTAATGAGAAATTAGATGTATAGAAAATTATTTGAAGATTTGTTTTATTATAATAAAATTTATAGAATAACTAGTAAATTGCTCTAGATTTATTATAATTTTGCACAATAGGTGGCGATTTTGCTTCCTCTGTACGAAGATTGAAATATATTTTGGATGAATGCTACTTTTTTAAATAAATGGTCTATACTATTCAATCAATATTCTTTAAGCTAATTTATAAATTTATAAATTATTGTAATTTTGTCTAAGTTTTTTAGTAAGTTATTGTAACTGAGTTAATTCCTTTATTAATTTGAATGATTCAACTCATCTTTGTTTACGATGAAACATCTGTACTCCTAATGTAAAGGGAATGTTTATCGACATGGGAATGTGGATTCTATATTGCTTGCAAAGCTACGATTTTATAATTTTATATTTCCTTTACTTTTAATTCCAAATCTATTTTCTTTTCATTGAAAAGTTATTTTAAGAAGCTTCCTTTAAATTATGTGAATGTTTATTCATTATTTAAAAGATGGCCGCCAAGCCCATCATGCATAAATTAAATTAAATAATTTTCAGAAGCACGTTATGATGTATTTAGTACAGAAGAGAAATATTTCTATCAACATATAATAAGGCACTTGATTCAAATATGAAAACTTATTTAAAAGGGAATATTAAATAAGCATCAGAATGTAAGCTTGGGAATTTGATATTACACCCCTTTCAGACACAACTTTAATCCATTCTCTTTCTTTGAGCTTGGCTTTTTTTTTTACTTTTACTTTTACTTTTTTTTTTTACTTTTACTTTTTTTTTTTTTTTTTGTAGATTATAGTTATTTAGTAATCTATTTCTGCTCTTGTGGATTATCGTGGCAGTTTAATCATCTGTTTACTTTTGCATTGTAAGGCCCTGGAAAAAATTATATGGTTTATTAAACAGCCAGTTAAACTAGGATTTATGCAACTTCGTCGGATGGGAAAGCAAAAAGAATACAAAGTATGCAAATGGTTTGTTAATTATAATACAATTTAATTAAAGTCTAATTTAAATTAATCGAACTAATTAGCATATTAGATATTCATCTTATTTGCTGATGGAAAAAAGCTTAAGGTCGTCGAATGTTTTGGACGGATATGCAAATTTTCTGCGGTCTGAGAAAGCATGAAATATAAAAGGCAACCAAACAATGCATTTGGAGTTACTTTAATCTTTCGTTGTGCTATTTACAGCGATGCCGAGACTATGCTTTCCTCCCAAAATAAAACTATTGAACCACAACTTTTTCAAGCAAAGTTTTACCAACAATTTAAATTACCATTACTAATATTAAAGCATTCAAAACAAGAAAATTTTTTAATAAATATTCATTTGATTTTTTGTTTGTGTGTGCGTTTTCTGGGATTTCATTACAATATCTTTTCATTCAATTTCAGTATATTTCTATTATATTTTTTATGTAATGTGACTGTATTTCTCTTATTATTTTTTTTTCACTTTATCTGATTTCAGTGTAGTTTATCATGTAGAATGTATTTACGTTGTTACAGTGTGTCTTCTTTGAATTATACACACATACACTCATATATACAGTGGCGGACATAGTTATAAGTTCACATCCAAAATTTTGTAAAACTATGATTTTCGTAATTCAATTTGCTATAAAATATTTCTTACTTCATCAATCTAAATAAATAAGCATTTAAGACCAATATCCAGTTTTCACGAAAAGGAAATGTCAAAATATAAGTCATGTAAAAATTAATGTACATATGGAACGGACATAATTATAAGTTTAATAAAAAAAAAAATCCTGGTATATCATTAAATTTACACTAAAAACGATGTTTAGTTAATGCGTTTCAAAAATATCAGTTACAATATATTGTAAAATGACGATATTTTTCTTCTTGAACCAAGCTCAACATGCTTAAAGGCAGATCGCTATCTGGCAGAGAAGAAGCACAAATTGTCGCATATCGAAAAACGGGATTATCATACAGACAAATAGAAAAGAAGATTGGACGTTCCCTATGTGTTATTAATAACTGTGTCAAAAAAAAAGTGGAGGGGGGATATACACGTTAAAACGAGTAGGAAAGAAATCCTTTATAACGCAGAGTGAAAAATGGTTGATTGTGAAAAATAAATAAATAAATGAAACGCTAAATTCAAACGAAATAACCTGTTCACTACAACTCCCAGTCATCACTCAAAGACATCTTAAAAGAATTTTCCATAACGAAAAAAATGTAGTATGGATGTAAAAGAAAGTCAAACCAATGTTAAAAGCAAATCATGAAACAAAGAGATTAGAATTCGCAAATAAGTGCATGAATTATAAAAAAAAAGTACATATATAATGTTTATTTGGCTTCCTAAGCTTTATTATTTAGTTTTATTATTTAATGATCGATGGACTCGAAGTCAAGCATTTTGGATTTATATGTTAATATTCATTTCCAAAGTTAAATAAAGTAGAAGAAAAACAAATAATAAAAAAAAAGTTACTGATTTGGGCCTTCAAAAACTTCGACTGGCACAAAATCTAAGATTATCATGCTTATCGTGTTGGTCGCACGTTTTTACGTTTTCAGATATGAAAATCATCAATAGTCATCAATTATATCAACTGGCATCGTACAAGATTACATCAGAATGTTTTCCTTTAATATAAACAACTCTTTTTCTTTTTTTTTTCTTTAAAAACTGATCACTAAAACATTCCTTTCATGCATAAAACACTAAAAATACTAGACAATGTTTAATCCATAATTTTCTTTCAACTATACTTTGACGTTTTCATTATTGTATTACTAAACTTAATTCACATGCTTTTAAAATGCACTTATACATTTTTTTAAAAATCTTATCTTCTGAATTTCTTTCTCTAATAACGCATTATTATCTTTTTTCTACGTATCTTTATTAGGAGTTCAAATAGTTCAACAATACATAACACTATCTCAAATGAAAGTGCATTTCAAAGTTCAAATGTACTCTCTTTTTCTGCAAAATTATAATGCTTTTAACCCTTTAAACATGTATCTAAATCAGGAAGCACCTATTATAGACTATAATTATATTTTAAGAACCGAAATGGATAAAATATCACATATAGTCTGCCAATAGAAGAAATAAAAGGAACATCACGAATTGGTATAATAATTCGACTATTATAATTACACCGGTTCTTATAGCGTTAAAAACATGATAGAACAATTTGATGTGTTATGGGTGCAGCATATACACGAATCGTGATTTTTCTTCCTGATATCATGTAATTGAAGCTTATAGCTCTTTTAGCATTGACTTCGTTTTAATTTTATTTTATAATATAAATTTACCTGTCTTTTTTCTTGCACAGCACATAGCAAGACTTTAAAATTTCATATACAGTTACTTACTACAATCTATAACAATTTCACTACCTTTATTTCACATGAATAAAACCTATTTTTTTAATTATTAATAACAGTATAAAAGCTTCCACCACATTTGTTAAAGATTTTTTTTTTTTTTTTTTTTTTTTTAACAATTTCCAACAAGGTTGAAAAGTGTTTATGACTTCGGTTTGTCTGTCTGTCTGTCCGCGCTCTAACTCCCGTAAATATTTATGGAATTTCTTGAAACTGATATATGCTATTCAAGTTCACTATTGGACGTTCCCTATTGAAAATGGAGTTTATACCTCTACTGGTTTGTGTACAGGGACACCCGAAAGTATTTCAAAGCATTGTGTTCTATGAGAGGTATTTCTATAAACCATATTTTCATATCTTTACTGTAGACATATCTTAATGAAATTGAAATATGTTATTCAAGTTCACTATCGAACGTTCCCTATCGAAAATGGAGTTTATACCTCTACTGGTTTGAGTACAGGGACACCCGAAAATATTTCAAGGCATTGTGTTCTATGAGAGGTATTTCTATAAACCAGATTTTCATACCTTTACTGTATACATATCTCAATGAAATTTAAATATGTTATTCAAGTTCACTATTGGACGTTCCCTATTGAAAATGGAGTTTATACCTCTACTGTTTTGTGTACAGGGACACCCGAAAATATTTCAAAGCATTGTGTTCTATGAGAGGTATTTCTATAAACCAGATTTTCATACCTTTACTGTATACATATCTGAATGAAATTGAAATATGTTATTCAAGTTCACTATTGGACGTTCCCTATTGAAAATGGAGTTTATACCTCTACTGTTTTGTGTACAGGGACACCCGAAAGTATTTCAAAGCATTGTGTTCTATGAGAGGTATTTCTATAAACCATATTTTCACACCTTTACTGTAGACATATCTGAATGAAATTGAAATATGTTATTCAAGTTCATTATTGGATGTTTCCTGTTTAAAATGGAGGAAATACCACCATCGGTTTATGTACATGGACACTGAAAAGTATTCCAAAGCATTGCGTTCTATGAGAGATATTTCTATAAATCAAATTTTAATAACTTTACTTTCCACGAAGTTTTTGGAAATTGAAATATGTTATTTATATGCACAAAAGAATGCTTTGCACAGAATATAGCATGATTAGCATTAGATTTACAGGGTGGTACAAAAATATCCAGTTACATAAAGAGCTATTAACAAAAAATTGCTAGAATTGTACTTTCGTTTACATTAAGCGTTTTTAACACTTTCTAACATTTTTAATGTGAATATGATTTCAGTTTGCGTATCTGTCCATCTGTCTGTCCGTCTGTCTGCCCGCGCTCTAACTCCTGTAAATATTTATGGAATTTCTCGAAACTGATATATTTTATGGAAGTTCACTATCAGATGTTCCATATTGAAAATGGAGTGAATATCTCTTCTGGTTTGTGTACAGGGCCACCCAAAAGCATTCGAAAGCATTGTGTTCTATGAATGTTATTTTATAAATATTTTCCCTATAGAATGTTCCCCATTTAAAATGACATTAACAGGTCCTATATAACTAGTTTGTTTACAGGGACAACAACAACAAAAAAAAATATGCCAATGCATTACGTTTTAGGGCAGAATTTTTTGAAAGTTACATTTAAAAATCCTTCTACTGTAAAAATCATAAAATTATTGAAATGTATTGTTAATATTCTAAAATAATGTTTTGTATAGAATATGATATGATTAACTTTCTGATTTACAGGGATACACTAAAATATTCAGAGAGATCAAAAGCTGTAATTATAATCTAATGGCTGCATTTTCTTTTGCATTAAGCCTTTTTAACACTTTCCAAAATGCCTAAGAGTAATTTTAAAACCAATAGTCTATCTGTATATTTTTCAGTCCTTCTGTCTGTTGTGTGATAACGTAGGCAAAGAATATTAAAAGTTATTCGATGCAACAATTACGTACATTTGGAAAGTGTTACTAATCAATGCGTACTTCATGATTTTTCTTTCTTGTTGCATATAATATTTTAGTTATTACTGAAAAAAAAATAATAAAGAAATAAAATAAAAATGAACAAAATGCTTATGTATCAAAAAATACTTGAACTTAAGAAAAAGGAATAAAAAGAAAGTTCAAGAAGATTAATTTAGTAGCTCTCTTTAACAATTTTGCTTTTATGTGATCCTAAATAAAATCGAATATATATATATATATATAATTCCTTAATACTGCATTAAAGTTTTGCGTCATTAATACTAACAAGAACTGAGTGATTATCTATATATAGCTTTCACTAGACAAAACCGTGTGTCTACGCACTGGAAGATTAGATTTGACCTATTAGAAAGCGACTGGATCATCTATAGAAAGAAATTGGTCAATCTTACTCGAAGAAACTACGTGAGGATTTAAGTGAGAGGGAAATATTTTCGAGTGAGGATATATGCTTCCACTTCGATTAGGTGTTCAATTAGAAATTTAGCATTGTATTCTTTATTTGAATTCTAAATATTTTTATTTAAAATTTTTCACTTCCTAATGTGAAATTTTTCGTTTTATCCTGTGAATACTTGAAAAGATTTTTAAATGTTTAAAAACGTTTTCAAGAAATAAGAATTAGTCTCTTGTAAAGCACACAGGAATTTTAAAAAATTACGTAATCATTAATTAACGACAATATATATATATATATTGAAAGGTGGGCGTAATATATATCATTGCATATGTATAACAAAATATACTATATTGTAAAAACTTTTAAAAGCCAATTTTTTCGACCCTATCTGAAATATCGTTCATTGGATTTATAAGAATTATAAATGACAATTTAACTGTTATTTTCAATTATTAAAAAAAAAATGTAAATAAAAATATGACTTTTCATTAATAAAAGAATTCACGGTTTTAGCATATATTTAATAGAAAAAAGTTGACGTTGATGGGTTTAATATCGCACTAAAGGTATGTAGTGAGCAATTGGCGATGGTCTGAGATTCACGGGTAATACAAAGACATGACATCCCATTTTTTATCCTCCGCAGAGGGAAATTAATAGAAAAAGAATTATTATGTATCTATTTTAAATTGATATACGAACGTATGTACCCTGTAAGATGAGTGTTTCTAAAATGTATTTTCATGTATATGCATACATATAATATCGAGTATCATTGATTGAAGGATAGATTTAGTGATTTATTCAAAGATTGATTCCTTCCCTTTATTTATTCATAGCCTGACTAATTGGTGAATTGGTGAACTGATTTAAAAATAATTTACTTTACCAATGAATGTATGTTTTAATTCAAAATTATATTTAGTATTAATACTAATTATGTATATACTCTTAGTTCTTCAGACGCACAAATAAAATATGTCAATACAATTTCTTCTTTTCACGCAACTGAATTTCCTTTAATGTATTTTTTTTTTTTTTTTTTTTAAGAATTCAATTAAATTCCTTGGCTAAATACTCATTTTATGGATCCAGCTCCTTATTTACTATGACTCAAAATAAAGGGACGAATTTAAAGTAGTGATAAAAAAAATAATTAAATTGTATTTTAAAACATAAAATTTCGATAGAAAAAAAAATATATGTAAACGTTCTGAAACCACCGACGGTAATAATAGCTTTGTAAAAAGAAAATATAAATAAAGAGAAGAAATCGAAACTTATAAATGTTTTTCTTTCTTTCACCCATAGCAGCCATTTATCACTGAAATCAGATCCAGAAAAATCATCAAAAACTATTTTATATCTTTATCAACTGCATAAAATATTCATGTAAATAAATCGTAAATTTTCTTTTTCATTCAATATATAGATTTTGATCATAATAAATTGTTAAAAAACTCCTCTCATCGAAAATTTCACGATGGTGTAACATGTAATTTCAGAAGTGGTAACTCTTTTCAGCTGTGCATTTAGACAATATTTCATAAACATTACTTCGTCATATATTTCTTTTTCACGATTTCCTCTCTGTAAAGTGACAAGTACAATTATTTATTCAGAGCAACAAAATTAATTCCCGCCTTCATGTTAAAAGATCACGGGTATTTTTTTTTTTATTCATTTTTTTTTATTCGTTTCAACATGCTGCTGTGCGTGAAATTGTATGGATGTTCAGTAATGCTTTTTAGATAATTGCTTAAAAAGTACTTCGCGGTGAACTAGTTCTTTAACTCTTAGTGAGTTATTTAAGCTGATCAATAAGCAAAACCTGTCATTCAATGTAAAATTAATAAATTTTAAGTGTTATTAATTTAATACGTGCTAAAAGATAATTATATATAGGTTTATAATTTTGTAGATTTTTATTTCGATTGGAATTCAAAAAAAAAAAATTGTAAGTTAGAATATGTTTTTTTTACACTGCCACTGTAAAGTATTTCGTATAGACTTATACAAAATCCATCTTCGTATTTCATAATTATCTTCGGAGAATGCTCAGAATCGAGCAAAAGTACGCAATATTATAAAATAAAATTCGATATTTTAGACATGATTTTTCGATATCCGGTAGGATTTATTCATGAAATCAAAGTATTATGTATAAAACAAAAAAATTACGTTATTTTTTAAATTATAAAGATATTTTTATAATTTAAATAAATGTAAATTGCTTTTGTTAAATTAAAATGCTGTTTTAAGTATGTTTGTAGTTCTTCATAGTACTTTTGTTCAAAGTTAAATAGTTATTTTTCTAGTAATACGGACGAAAAATCTATCTTTGCTATTAGGGATACAAAACAATATTTTGAGTAAACTTATTATACCACGAAACAACAATAAATCACTAAATAATGAAATTCAAGATTTCATAATTTTTTATCCATCCATCGAATTTCCATCAAGTTATTTAATATTTTTACATATCTAAAAGTGTAGAATCTTTAGAAATATTTTGTTTCCTTTTTGTAGCCTTTTCTAGAATGTAATTTAGCACTCACAGCAGTGTCTGTAATGTAGCATCTACAGTACATCTTTTCTGATTCACTATTTAAATAGCATTGTTAAAATTTTACTGTGGAATAAAATATTATTGCTATAGAAACATATTTTAAACATACCTGTCAACATCCTAATTAATATTCCGTAGCACTGCTTGCTCCGCCTTTCTTTTCCCACCAGTATTTTTTGAGAATATTTTTCTTCTTATTTAATCATTATTGCATTTGGAGAATATTACTATTTAGATTTAAAACATTGTTTAAATAATTTTGATAATGACGTGTTTAAAAATATTTGTTAAACAAAACTTACATCAAAGTACATGAGGTATATTAAAAGTAGGGCCCATCGTCTTCTACTTAAAATTAGTAAATTGTGGACATAACAAAACTTTCATCTGTATTTTCTAAAAGAAACTTACATAATTTAGGCTACCAATGCATTTTGCATGTATATATATATAATGCAAATAAACTCCTTCTTAATATTTTAAATAAATATTAACAATTAAAGAGGATGACAAAAACTGTTTAAAGAGCAGCTCTAAACTTGTTTATTACCTCAGAAATATTAATAATGTAAATAATATACGGAATTTTGGTTTTAAAATTTTATTTAATAACATAAAATTGATTGAATTTCATGATGTTATAAATTTATTATTTAACTCATACAAAAATCAATTACAGTTTTCAAGTAACATTGATTCGAATTACTTTCACATCTGATTTTATTGCTTACTATGTTCCTCCTGTTTTACATTGTTTTTTAGGGTCTACACTGGTTTTCATTATTTTTTGGTTTTATTTTTTGTGTATTTTTGTTTCTTATTTTTACTGTGTTTTTTTAATGACAATCTGGATGGGTGAACCCATCCAGAAGCTTTTTATTCTTTTACCTTTTTGTGTGGCGCAGCATGTCCAAATATGGACCTTGCGCCAATAAAAGATATTCAACCAACCAACCAACTACTTTCACGCGTTTATTAACTATATAATTAATCATAATTACCTTCTCCAAAATAATGAAATTTATGTTCAGAAAGTGGTAATCCCACAAAAGGTTAGTTTGAGTATGTTAACCCAGAGGCGGGGAATCTTTTAATCATTAGAGGCCACATTTAGATTAGACAGTAATAAAGAAGGCCGCATAAGTTCATATACGTGTGATTTTTATAAAATTATATCTTCTGTAGTTTTATCAACATTCTGCATTATGTAGAAAAAAGAATTAATATTTAACTATTTAACATAAAAAGTTACAATATAAAATATACATGTATTATTATAACTGTAATAACTTGTTATAACTTTAATATTTATCATTATTTTTTAAAAAACAACTAGATATTTGTATACCATTTCAAATAAAAATAATTAAGTAGAAGTATTTTTATATAAATTTATTACATGATAAAGTATCACAATAGAAAAACAATAATATTAAGTAGAAATGTTATTAATAGAAATATTTTTAAATTTATTACATTTTGTTCGAAGTAGAGGTGCTAAGTAGAGATAGGGGGGAATAGGTACTGCCTGTTTCCGTTAAAAACCTTCCACGTTTTTGAGCATATGTCTGCTTTGATTTAATCAAAGGTTTAATAGGAGAGATAGAGATGAATTTATATTTACTTTGTATTGGGATTGGTTCGGCTGTTGCTTTATATTTAATTAATATTATTTATTTATTTATTTATTTTTAAATATCCAATTTTGGTTTTATTATCAAAGAATTGCTATTACTTTTTTGGTGTTATTGGAGGCCGCACAAGAAACTCACGAGGGCCGCAGATTCCCCACCTGTATATGTTAAACAATTTCTATCTTTATTACTATGAACATACTTTTAACTTTACCAATGTTCAATTTTATCGATGTATTGATCATATAATAGTAATATATTCAACAGATTATAAAGCATTAACGATCTTAAATTCAACTATCCTTCTAATATAATTTTTTTTTTGAAAGTCTAAATATACTATAATCTTTTTTGATATATGTACAGAGAGAGAGAGAGGGGGAGAAAAGAGAATAATATAAAAGAATAACAATAGTTTATTAAAAGAAAATAAAAAAGTGGAGGATGGTTAGGCAGATGATTGATTAAGAAAGTAGGGTGGTACTGTTTGATATGATTGTTTGGGTGGGTTAATAATAATAATAAAAAAAAAAGTGTCATTGCATTTCAATATACATCTCATAAATAGCCTCAAATCTCATTTTAAACCAAATCAGATTTGGGATCAATCGCTCAACAGGTGGTGCTGTGATCCAATTTTTTCTAAATTTTCAATACGGCAGTATAGGACAAAATTTCCTATAAATGTACATAATGAGAGTTATTTTTAATGTGAGATTGTAAAATGAATATGAATTGTTGGTAATAGTAATAGTAAACTAGGAAAAAATTGCTGCACGTGGAAGCATCGCTTCCACCCTGTTGGGGGGAGGATTGTAAATTTTCAATATGGGTATCCTTCGAAAGATCTCGCCAATGCCTTTAAAACAAATGGTTGAACCACAGATTTGTGAAAATATTAAAAAAAAAAGTTATCGATTTAAAAAAAGTTGCAGTTCTTCTGACAAAATTTACTTTTTTTCGGCAATTATTGTTATAATTCTTTCAGATAAAAATTGTCTGAATTTATTATGAAAAATAATTTAGTAATTTAATAAAAAATTTGTAGTGCATGAATTTGTGTAAAATTATATAGAAGAAAGTCTTATGGTGGCTACATCATACTAGTCTGTTGATGTTGTTGGTTTTATTATAATTCATCATTGGCATAAGTTGATTTCATTTTTCATTATAGCGTAAGTATTGTGATAAGGTAATTCCGGGACAGATGCCCCACTTAAGGAAAGGGAGCTATAAAATAAATTGGGTAGTAACAATGACAACGAAAATTTGTGGTAAATACATAATAGATATTGTTTATTACTACTAAGCAGTTTTTTTGTACCATATTGTAAATTTTCTAAAGAAAAAAATAAAATTGCGAAGTACTACATTTGGCCATCTCTCCCGAAGTTGCGGGTGAGATGCCCCACTTACATGGGAGAGATGCCCTACCTGTAAAAAACATAATAAAGGGTTTTAACATTCGTCAATAGTTTATAACAATTTTTAACTAGTTTATAACATATGAAACGTAAGCTATTTAAAAAATAATAATAGTAGTAAATAAGAACTTAGTATTAATTTATAAAATATTAAAATATTTAGCTACCATAGACAAGATGTAAAATTTAGAATAAAACACATAAACTACTGAAAAATATTTCTTTCTTTTTTCTTTCTTTTTTTTTTTTTTTGAAAATTTCATATTTACAGTTTAGAAAGTATAACGAAAAAATATGAAATGATTCGAATTTATTCAAATAATATTTTTCTTTTTCTCTTCTCTAATTTTCGCTTTTCAGCAAACATTGCACAGATTCCGTACATTGTGCATGATTCATGTAACCATTTATGGCACTTTATGCAATTGATCCAATCTACTGATCCTTTTGTAAAATAATAGCTCTCCTCACATTCGAGACGATTGTTTGTAGGATCTTTTTCGTCCTTTTCAATGGGCATGTCCATCACCAGCTGTTTTGGAGCTTTGCTTTTTTTCTTGAGTGTGCTCTTGGCATGCAATAACCTTAGTCGACGGTATCTTTCTTTTTCGGCATCTTTCCTCTAACATAGGTACAGGGGAAATCTGGTGCAATATTTTTGTCGGGGAGCATGTTTAAACAGTTTATTCAGAAATTTGGGACTGTTCACCCGTCTATTTCAAAGCTTCACTTATGGAAAAGAAGAGGTTTGGAATCGCTGCTTGGTTTAGAGGAAAAATTCCCGTCTCCCGAAAATCATTACTAGCAGTATCAACAGAAGCTGCCCTTTTCCAGGATCTACCAATCAGTTCTGAAGCTTGTATTCTCCCAGTGGTCCTTCCTGGATGATTAGCAATCCATTTCATTGCTTCATCTTTAAAGTAGTGTTTTAGTGGCTAAAAAAAGACCAGTCAAGAGGCTGAACAGCTTGTGTCGTATGGCTGGACAGTCATACAATTATAATAATATTCTTGTCCGCAAATTCTAGCAAGTCATAACAGTTTAAGTGCGATGCGTGACCGTCCAAAATTAATAATGTCTTTCCTTAGGGGGTCTTCTTGGAACGAAAAAACCTTTAAGTCATCTCAAAAAAATATCTGTACTGATGTAAGATGAATTTTCGTTCATGAACACCATAGATCCAGGTGGAAGACCATCACAAAGTTCTTTTTTTTTTTTCAAATGCCTTTAAAAATAACTGAAGGGGGAGATATTGTCCTTCTGCATTGCAACAGGCAATGACTGTAACATTTTCTCCTCTCTCTGTAGACGTCAAAACATGAACATCTTCTGCCCCTTTAGTAGCCACGACCTTTCCTGGAACGTTATTTAACGGACAGCCGGTTTCGTCCATATTTTAAATACTCTCCGGTCTGGTAAAGAATTCATTTTCTTCAAACACACTTGAGAGAAGTTTAAAAAAATGATCAACACTTTTTTGTTCATGCCTTCCTCCCTTGCTAAAGAGAGCCCCTGGGCTTGTCTAATACTTAGTTCTGGGTTTCTCCTAACAAATGATGACAGCCAGGCGTATCCAGCCATTCTTTCTTCACAATTAAATCGATGCTTGAGACCTAGTTTTACAGCAAACTGAAATGCAAGTGTCCTAATTATCACTCTGTCAGGAGCAAATCTACATTTGTCTAAACGTTGCATGTGCTTGACGAGATTTTTATCGTTTTCAACTCCAAACACACCTTGTGGCCCCTTTGAGCTTGTTTTGGTGTTATTATCTGTTTTTCTTCGACGACGAAGTGTCCGAGAAGGAATTCCATAGCACCTAGCGGCTTCATTGACACCAATTTCCCCTGCTTCTAGTCTCCTAAGAACCTCTTTGAAATGGTCTTCTGTCCAGGTCCCACGAGCCGCTCCAGTATTTTTTCTTTTGTACACTGCAGGCATCTTTCCTGAAACAAACAAGAGGCATTGAACAACTGCATGAACAAATACAATAATATACACTTACCGGCAAAATTAACCGCCTACCTACAGTTTCGTTAGTGCCATAGATTGTTTACGTTATAGTTTAAATGTCAAAGGTCAGTCTGACATACCTGAGCGTTTTTTGCTTTCTTTTCTGGGTTTAATCTGCATTTTTGTGATTTCGTTTTGAGTTGCCACTTCTAGAGATCACGCGACTTTGAATGTTATTTGATGAATTTTAATCTAAATTTATTGTTTCAAAATATATTTTTAAGTTGAAAAATTTAACGATTTTCAAATATTACGCATTTTATAAAAACAATATAATTTTAAAAATATTAGTTTAAAATTTAAACAATTAAAAGACTTTTCTCCCTGAAAATGTATGTGGGGCATCTCACCCGAATACAATCTGGGGCGTCTATCCTTTTGGTATAGGAGAGATGCCCCGGCAACTGTCCAAAGTAAAAGACAGCAAAAATGGCTGCACAATGGCCGAAGTCGACTGATCAACTTCTTACCAGGGTTTAACCTGGCAAAAAAATTACTTTAGCATTTTAGCAAAAATAGGCAAGCACTATTTTAGCTTTTTCGAAAGTTAATTAATTCTTTGGATACCACTGATTTCTTTTACTTAGCTTTGTTATCGTCAATTTTGTTTTCTATTCCTTTTGTTCATTGATGATTTTAACCAAGCATCAAGCATCCATATTTGTGACTTTAAAAATATGAATCAGGGAAACTACGTTTCGATTTTAACAATAGAAAAAGAGGTACTCATATCATATGTGTAAAATGAAAAAGCAATTTAAAAATTAAGTAAAGTGTAGTGGAGATAATCGTGAAATACTAGTACTAGTGTTAAGAATGCTTCTATGAAGCAAATTCTGAATTCTGACATACTTTTAAGTATTTTTGCATTGAAATACAATCATTAAAAATTAAAAATAAATCCAAATTACTATATAAATAATGATTCCCAAAAATTTCAGTCCTTTCGTAGTTTTTGACTGCAAATATTACAAAAAAAAAAAAAAAAAAAAAAATCGGAGTTATTATATACAGTTATCCAGTTTTAGCTTTTTAGCGAAATTCTGACCAACAAGTTTTAGCAAAATATGATACCTTTCAGCAAAATGCTAAAAAAACTAATGGCAGTTTAAACCCTGCTTCTTACTACAGGTTTTTAAGCTTATATTAAAAAAATGCATTTTTATTAACTAGTGCCAGACTTAAAATGCAACATCATTCTTATAAAAGAGTAGAAAAAACATGGTACTTACTTGAAATATTGTTGTAACAGCAGAACACAAAAAAAAATAAGTTCACGTAATTTCCACAGCACACCATTCAACATCTATCTGAAATAATAATTGAACTTGCAGAGCTATCTAGCGTTGCGTTTCGAAATTAGATTAAGTGGGGCATCTCTACCGGTGGGGCAACTCACCCGGAATTACCTTAATTCATCTTTAATCTATTATTCATGGCTTTATTTATATACATTTTTTGAATGAAATTGGCTTGATAATGTCTCTTTTGCGTACTAAATTTTATTACGTTATATATATATATATATATATACACTATTTTTTCTATAAGTGTATTTTTTCTTTTGTTATTCGAAAAAAAAACTAAGTTTCTTTCCAATTAAGTGTTTTAAATTATGCGTATTTCAACCAATCGTTTTAATTGTATCTATGATTTATTTTTAACGAATGCTCATGTTGAAAATTTACACCTCTAATGTTTCACATCGCCACCGGGGGAGGGGGGGGGGTCGAGGAGCGATTCCCCTACATATACAAAAATTTTGTTCTAATTTACTCTTAATTATTTATTTATTTTCATTTTATAAAACTGTTCTTTATAAATAACGTTAATTGTATGCATTTATACTAAGTTTTGTCTATACTACTATCTTAGAATTTTTGAAAAAACGAAATGATGCCTCCTGTGAAGGGATATGCCGTAAAATTTGATAGATATAATTTTATTTCAAGTTGCAACTAAATATATTTTTTCTGGAATTTTGTGTATTAGTCTCTGATCTATAGCTATTACAAAATTTTTAACATACACAAACACTTATAAAAATGTTTTAATGGCATTTTCTAAAAATTGTCAAATTGTGTTTAGAACATCTCAAAGCGTGTAAATTCATCAAAAACCAGAAATTGAAACTTTTTTGAATTCAATACTTTCTTCTGCTAAATATATAAGAAAGTAAATAATGAATTACTTTTTTAAAACAGTCATTCGTAATAAAAAAAATTGTGATATAGTTATTATTTTTTTTCCTGGTGTTATTAAAATCGTAGATAAAGCAAATAATAAAATTTGTATATCCCGATAAACCGATTTCTTATTATAATCTTTTTCAAATGTGTAGTAAGAACTTTTTATATTTATTTCTTAAGTTTCAAGATTACATTAATTAATTATTATTATTTTTTTTTCTTTGGCAAAATGCTTTTAAAAATTTTAGTTTATATATATTTGTTTTAAAACGTAACAACTCGAACTCTATTCAACTCATATACTGTATTGATATCGATTTATATATGAAAGCAAATTAGAGTATTTTCGGATAATGAGAATATATCACATTAAATTCGATACAATTGTGATCATTACATTAAACTGGCTTTGCTTAATAGTGATACCATTTCCATTTGCTAAATTCCATTCAAGGCGTGTTTTAATTTAGTAGTCAAGCTTACAAAAATAGCTTTGGATGTTCTATTAATAAATAACTAAATATGACTAATTTTCCATGACATTCTTATTGGGAAAATTTGTTTTATTGATATATGTTTTTTGTCTTAAAGTACCAAGTCATTCCTCTTTCATATGTGAAGTATCAATATTGTTTAAATTTAATTGTATATCAATATTGTTTAAATTTAATTTTTCAATTGATATCTCACTCCATGTTTTCAATTAAGTAAAAGGGTCTAAAAGGAGAGGAATGAATGATTTTTTTTTTAAATAATTAACATAATATTTTTTGTATGTTATGTAATAACATGTAGTTATATTATTTATTGAAAGAAAATGGAAAGTTATTTCTGTTTCAATTTTTAATAAAAATAGTTATTTAGTATGTAAATACATACTTTTGTGTTTTCATTGTATTTCTTTACTTTAATCGAAGTTAATTATTTCGCATCAAATACCATTCTTGAAATATGAGTACAGTCAGTAATCCATATGAAAATCAGTAAATATGAGTATCTTCAATAAATAAATACCTCTATAATGATAATTTCCAAAAACGAACTATTCCATTGGCTCTGGACATGATTTTTTTAATGATTCGAAGTGACACTCGATCATTCAGACTCTTCTACACTTGAACAAAATGTGCAGATTAATAATAATAATAATAATAATTTATAATCTACATTTAATTATGTCAACAAAAGAAAGTTACTTTTAACAGCAAAAATAAATAAATTAATAATACTAATGTGAAATATATTAGGATTTTTTACATTTGAAAAAAGTTTTGTCGATAACAATGTCTTCTAATTTCTCGAGTGTTTTAAAACCGACATACATTTTCTGTAACTTGGAAGATGATTCCTCATTTAAATGGAAATAGAAAAATGTTCGGAAATACTTTGTGGAATGACACAAAGAGAGTTGCATCTAACCATATAATCTACATATATTTCTAATTATTTTATCGATATAGACATTTTATATAGAATATTTCAGTACAAATATATTTTCTTTGAGTTTAAAAATCGAAAGATAAATGTAGCTTCTATAAATTTAACTTTTACATAGAAAAAAAAAATTAATTGAAATTATGCATAAACATTAGAAAAAAAAATAGAAAGTTGAGAAAGCTTTGGTACGCACTTTTAATAATCCAAATTTGCATTAATACACTGCTCGACATTGAAAATGCAACACCAAGAAGGAATGATAATAACGGAATGAAATTTCTTCGACACATACATTATAGTAGGAAGAACAATTGATTAAAATTTCAGGAAATTTGGAGTAATATGTACTGAGAAAACAGTACATAAAGCAGCGACCTCTGTGAGCAATAACAGCACATATCTGCCTAGGCATTGAATCGAACAGCAATTGGATGACATGTAATGGGTAGAGCACTTTATGAAGCTTCAACACGATGCCACAATTCATCGATCGAAGTTACTGGTGCGTTGTGGGGGGCCAGTCGCTTTTCAATGATTAAACAGTCATTTTCATTGGTGCGAGTTCAGGAGAACGCGCTGGTCAGAGCAACAGTCGAACACATTCTGTATCAAAGAAGGTCCGGACAATACAAACAACTTGCGGTCGCGCATTATCTTGTTTAAACTTTGCGCTACAGAGGCCTCGAATACAGGGCAGAGGGGCGGGCCTTAACTCTTCAGAAATTTAATGGCCGCTGTTCAGTGTACCAGGAATACGAACATGTAGTAATCGAGACGTGTATCCAACGGGAACCCATAACATCATTGCAAATGATGGACAGTATGATGATGTCGAATCCCAGCTGGCAATGTGCATTATTCATAATGCCGTTAAATACGGATAAGGCAATCTTGATGCTGTAAACAGGATTGTGATTTGTCTGAAAAGTGCCTTCACGCCATTCCTGCGTCCAGGTTCATCGTTGATCACACATTAATGGCGCCCATATCAGTTATGCAGTTTTGAGGGTAATCAGAATTTTGGTAGCCGCATACTGAGTCACCACCTGGATTGATGGTATGTTGTACCATTGGATACACGTCCCGGTCACCTCTTGTTTTCATTCCCGCCACTATAAATACCAGCCATTATACATTTCTGACGAGTTAAGGCCCATAGCTCTGCCCTATGTTCAAGGCCTCCGAAGCTCAACATTTAAGCAGAGCAATGCGCGACCGCAAGTTGTCCATATTGTCTGGACCTTCATTGAGGCCGAATGTGTTTGACTGTTACTCTGGCCAGCGCGTTCTCCTGTTCTCGCACCAATAAAAAGGACTGTTTAATCGTTGAAAAGCGACTGGCCCCCACCACTCACCAGTAACTTCGATTGATAAATTGTGGCATCGTGTTAAAACTTCATGAAGTGCTCTACCCGCACATGTCATCCAATCGCTGTTCAATTTAATGCCTAGGCAGATAAGTGCTATTATTGCTCACAGAGATAGTTGCTTTATGCAATGTTTTATCAGTACATATTACTCCAAATTTCCTGAAATTTTAATCAATTGTTCTTCCTACTATAATATATGTGTCCAACAAATTTCATTCCGTTATTATCATTCCTTCTTGGTGTTGCATTTTCAATGTCGAGCAGTGTATTTGAATACATTATCTTATAACGCCCATATCAAATTTAAATTATATATTTCACTAAAATGGAAAAAAAAAAAAAAAAAAAAACATTAAGCCAGAGTTTACCGGAAAAAAAGTTTTTTTTTTTTTTTTTTTTTTTTTTTTAATGGGAGAGAGAGGGGGGGGGATGGTAAAGAATTTGGGATCTTTGCAATTTAAATAAAAAATATCACAAAATATCACAATAAAGAAAAAGTGCAAAAAAGAAAATTTAGATAAATTATGTAGAACATTTTTATGTTAATGAAAGTAGTTTAAAAATCCGATGCTTAAAATTGAAATTAGCTGTTCAGCAACAAATATTACTGCATAATATTTTGACTTCTATTTGTAACGAACACTGCATTTTTTGGCATTGCATTTATGTGTAAACTATAATATTTTTTAGATTCTTTTCCTGTGACATGACTCAAAATGATAAAATGAAATCTATTTTGAAACAAGTAATTTTAAATTAAGAAAGAATAGAAAAAATATTTTATTTTTATTGATAATATTACAGTATCATTTTTTAGATCAGTATATAATTCTAATATAATCGTAGAAAATTTATGAACACAATGTTATAAAAAATGCGAAATTCATGCTTACATTAAAAAAAAGAAAAGAAAAGAAAAACAAAGAAAGAAAGAGAAGCCGCAATTTTTATAAAATTAAAAACATCCTTACTGAAACATTGAAATTTTCAAACGCAATTTTTAATAAAATCTTTTTGTAAAAAAATAGAACAGACTCCAAAAAGTAACTACTATTCAAATAACTAAAAATAAAAGAAAATTGGCATAAAATGAAAATGTAAATTGCACCTAAAAGTATAAAATAATTTCTATCGCCAAACAACCTAAACACTAGAATTAATCATAACTTTTGAAGTCGGCGCAAAATTAAATAAAATTTTATTTATTTTGAAAGGTTTGACCGGTATCTACAATTGCTGCTGTCTCGAATGATCGATTTTCATGTTTCCTTGATTATTTTATCTCTGTGTATAATTGGTCCATTAGTAACATATACATAGAACAGTGAACATCCTTCGCAATTCGGTATTTATATTTTTACGAAGTTACTAGAGTTTTCTTTGCAAACTTGATATAATTTTGATAACTGTCGTCCTTGGCGGCTTTTGAATTTGGCGAATAAATCCTAATGCTAAAAATATACATGCGAGATGTGTATTTTCATAATATATATTATTTCATATTCTTCATTGCTCCATTAATAGACCTTATTAAAGTAATCATATTTTCTGAAATGAATTAAATACGTTTGCCAGATAATTTGACGATTTGTTTTTCGCCAAGGACGTCAGATACCAGCTTCCCCGCCAACTTTTGTAGTTTACAAAATCTTATTTGTTTATTTGAATCAAATTAGTTTTCGACTGTGTTTCGCAGATGCCAAAGTGGGGTGTATATTTTGAATTTGATTTTTGTATTGAATAAAGGTATCAATTTTTATTTAATTTTGCGTCGACTTCAAAAGCTATGATTAATTGTCGTGTTTAGGTTGTTTGGCGATAGAAATTATTTTATACCTTCAGGCGCAATTTACAATTTCATTTTATGCCAATTTTCTTTTAGTTTAGTGGTTTGAAAATAAGTTTCTTTTTGGAGACGGTTCTATTTTTTTTTTTTTTTTTTTTTTTTTTTTTTGAAAAAGATTTTTTTTTCTTTTCAGTGAAAATTTGTTCATATAGCAGAACATGAGAAGATGTTAGATGAAGGTTTCACAAATCACAACCCACAAGAAATGTGATACAATACAAAAAATGGTGATTTCGAGCTTATGTCACTGAAAAATATATGAAATGCCCCAATGTGAAGAAAAAAGTTACATCTCTATCTAGAAAATTATCCACCTGAGAGGCAGTCGTGTCAGCTTTATTCTAGTAAGTTCCTTATCTTTAAGTTGATTTTTCTCAAATATTGCTTTTTTAAGTTGCGTCACTTTTCTTACCCTTATCCGATATGAGAAAAACTTTCTATTGAATGAACAAACATTAAATTAAAAAGGCTTTAGAAATGTAAAGAACGGATACGCTGTATTCGTAACCAAAAATTCTGTGAGGCGTGTATTGAACTTTACAGTGAATACGTGCCACCCACTAGGCTGGAATATGAGCAATGAAATTTCAAACAAAGACCAAAATATGCATTGCAGCTGACGGACAGAAGTTCCAACATCGAAATAAAGGTTTTTGGATTTGTTTACAGCGTAGAAAACTGCGAACAAACGGATGCACATTTAAACGTCCTGTTTTTTATCATTTATGTCTACAAGGTATCTTTCCGTACTAAATCTATGAGGCTGTCCAACTTTGTAATTTACTTTTTCTCTCGTAACTGGTACTGTTTTAGCTATAGAAACACTAACTCCGCTATCTTCCCACTACGTGATGCTGTAAGCGGTCGCATCTCTTAGTGCATGTCCACTTTATGATACATACATGCTACTTTTACGAGTGTAGCTGCAGCCATTCAGCAGTTAGAGTGAGAACGGACTTTTGTGACTACCCTGTCATTTGTTTAGATCTTAATGAAATCATAATGAGACCTATTTGAGGCAATGGTATTTACAACAACAAAAAAAAAAGTATTAACATTAAAGCATCTCTTTCGAAATTATAATCTAACAAACCTCAACAACAACAACAATAAAAAACTTGATTTGAATTGAAAACTTTCTCCTTTATGAAGTCGGTTTAATACGTCTATGTGTGATGTGACCGCTTACTATAACCATACTTTGAATTTTACATAGTGTAAATGTCACCCGCAACGCTACAACGTGTGTAATGTAGTACAAGTGTGCACAAAGTAGGAAATTGTGAAAAAACAAATGCACGTTTTGAGCGTTCTATTTTTAGCGTTAATGTTTACAAACTGTCTTTTCGAACTAAATCGATGAAGGTCTGCCACTTTGTAATTCACTTTTTCCCCCTATCTTGAACCGTTTTCGAGATAGGAACGCTAACTCCGCTGTTTTCCACCAGGTGGCGCTGTAGGTGGTTGAATCCCGTAGCGCATGGCCACTTTACTGTAATTACATACCACTTTCATGGCTATATCTGCAGCTGTTCAGTAGTTAAGAGAGTCGGGACGGATTTTTTGGGCACCCTCTATTTTCTTTTGATGGTAAAGATATTACAACGGGACCTATTTCAGACCAAGACCTTTACAACAAAAGAAAAAGTATCAAAATCGGAGCAATCGTTCAGAAGTTATGAACTAATAAACAAACAACAACAACAAAAAAAAAAACATACGGTTTGAATTGAGAACATCCTCCTTTTAGAAGTCGGTTAAAAAATGATAACAGACGTTTGTGAGCACCCTGTAATTTATTTAGATCTTAATGAAATCATAATGGGACCTATTTCAGACAATCTTTAGAACAACAACAACAAAAACAAAGTATTAAAATTAGAGCATCTCTTACGAAGTTATAAGCTAACAAACACCACCAACGACGTACAGCTCAAATTAAGAACACCCTCCTTTCTGAAGTTGGTTGAAAACGACTTTGCGCTAATCGATGTGACCGCTTATAGTAACCGTACTTTGAACCACAGAGCATACGTGTCATCCGCTACGCTGCAAAGTGTGCACAGTATAGGAAATTGCGAACAAACAACTGTACGTTTTAAGCGTTCCATTTTTATCATTAATGTCTAAAAACTGTCTTTTCGTAGTAAATCGATGATGCTCTACAACTTCGTAATTAACTTTTCTCCCATCTTGAACCTCTTTTGAGATAGGAGCGCTAACTCCGCTGTTTTTCACCAGATGGCGCTTTATTTTCTTTGATTGTAAAGATATTACAATGGGACCTACTTCAGACAAAGATCTTTACAACAAAACAAAAAGTCTCAAGTAACCATATTTTGAACTATATAACATATGCCTCAGCAGCTACACTACAACGTGTGCAATGTACAGTCGGTAACAAAAGTGTCCGAACACTAGCAAAAATTCCTATGTAAAAAAAGTACACTTCATACGGTTTTGTTGAATAAATCCTTATCGAATCATGTTGTTACACTGACTAAGAACAGGATTCGACAAGGATTTATTTAACAAAAGCGTATGAAGTGTACTTTTTTTACATAGGAATATTTGCTAGTGTTCGGACACTTTTGTTACCGACTGTAGCTCAAGTGTGCATAGTGTAAGACATTGTGAACAAACAAATGCAGGTTTTTAGCATTGTATTTTTAGCATCAATGTCTACAAACTGTCTTTTGATTTAATCTTGTACCGCATGGCCACTTTACTATACCTACATACTATTTTTATCACTATAGCTGCAGCCATTTAGCAGTTAAAAGAGTTGGGACTGACTTTTTTGGGCACCCTGTATTTTCTTTAGATCGGAAATATATTGCAATGGGACCTATTTCAGACCAAGACCTTTTCAACAAAACAAAAAGTATCGAAATAGGAGCATCCGTTCAGAAGTTATGAGCTAACAAAAAAAAAAAAAAAAAAAAAAAAAAAAAACATACGGTTTGAATTAAGAAACTCCTTCTTTTTTTAAGTCGGTTAAAAAAGAAAGAAATTAATTTACTTCTTTTACATAGATATTGTATGGCTTATGTATGTGTATATATATATATTTAAGTTACAGTCGGTAACAAAAGTGTCCAAACACTAGCAAAAATTCCTATGTAAAAAAAGTACACTTCATACGATTTTGTTAAATAAATCCTTATCGAATCATGTTCTTACACTGACTAAGACCAGGATTTGACAAGGATTTATTTAACAAAACCGTATGAAGTGTACTTTTTTTACATAGGAATTTTCGCTAGTGTTCGGACACTTTTGTTACCGACTGTACATTCTTTTCCTTTACAAAACAAATCACTAAAGAAAATTTGATGATGTGATTTTATATGTACAGTCAGCAGCAAAAGTATCCGAGCACTACCAAAAATTCCTATATAAAAAATGTAATCTTACTGCTGTTTTGTTAAATAAATCCTTGTCGAATCATGTTCTTAGAATGACTAAGAACATGACTCGAGAAGGATTTATTTAGCTAATAATCTTTTGAAAAAAAAAAAAAAAAGCCATTGTTAAAATTATTCTAAAAATAAGAAAGAAAGTAAGAAAAAAGAGGAAGAGAAAAGTTGATAACTAATTTCAATATCGGAGGCCATCATACGTAATAAATTATTTTCTCATTTATTTATAAATTCGACTATGTCATGTTTACGCAAAATTCAGTCCGCTTTTCGATCTCAAACGATACGCTAATGAAAATACAGTTAAAAAAATAATAAAACACAATTAGCACGATATAAATTGTCAGCTCTTTCAAGAATGCAATCGTTTCTAACACACAAGTCTTTATCAGTTATTTAGTTCAATAAAGCTGAATATTCTCGGGATGTGAAACTTATTTCTTACCCTTTTCTATATTACCTAAGTTTTTATTTTCTTACCGCTAGATGAGTTATCTGGGGAAATAGTCTTTCACATAGACTACTCAGCTAACGGCTTTTGGTTCGTATCTAAGAGAAAGAGAGCTTCCAACGAAACAAATTGCTACGTTGACAGCTATAGAAGCCTGCTCTCCTACTCAACTCCCAGAGAGCGTTATAAAAGCTCAGTTCAGCCCTCACGCTCTCTCCCTCAAAAGGAAATCGTGAGCTACTGCGGATCATGCAGCAATTTCCCGAATACGCTAATAGCCAGTCTGCCACTAATTTTGAGTTCGAGGTAGAAGACAAGGCTGAACGTGGCACGTGAGTAGGTTCATAAAACGTCGTGACTTTAATTCCTTGCCACCAGAGAGAGCGAAAAACGAAGAGAGTTGCATTTGGGGAGGGTCGAGCACACCTTCCATCATTTTCAATTATCTCTTTGAACAAAAGGCTTGCAATAGATAACGATAAATCTGCTTTCGGAATGTTCGTTTCCCCAGGCTCCGCTCTTAAAAGTTCTTTGACACGTTCGGAAACGAAACACTCAGTGATGCACTCACTAATATTGCACCTCATTTCCAAATTTCTTCGAAAATGCTTTAATAACTAGAGAATTTCCTTGAATTTTTCATTTAAATGTCTTTTAAATGACAATTAAGCAGTAATTAATGAAACTCTCTCTTTGCGAAATCCTTTTCATTGCACATAAACAGAACTCTTTAATGCAATGAAGTTTGAAAAATATAATTATATATTTCTATCTAATTATCAATTCCAATACACAATGGTCTCTTTTTATCAACAGCGAATTGAAATCTTTTATGAAGAGAAGTAAAAATTTCAATAATATTGAATACATTATATGCTTTAGATTTGAAACATACATTTATTTATCAAAAACTATACAAGTCAGAAAATTTGAAAATTATAAAATATCTTCTCTAGGGTAATAAGTTATGACAAATTAAAAATAAATATTTATAGAAATTAGTTTTAAAATGTTATTAAATATTAAGATTTTTCTTCTTCTTTTCTTTTCTTTTTTTATTTCCTCCAGTATGGAATAACATTATTATCAGAAAAATCAGAAAAGAAAAGAAAAGAAAATTGCTTTAAATTGTGTGAAAAATAATTACTACAAACTTACAAGCGCATACAAAAGTAATGTTTGGGGATTTAAACTATTTGTGTTAGTTTTAAGTTGAAGTTTCTTAGAAAATCTCTATAATAACACATTTTAACACGTAAGAAATCACTCAAAATGTTTCTAATTTATGTATGAACTCCAAACAGTTCTGAACAAAACTTCCAGCTGATATTATCAATTAATACACCCAAACACCTTCTGGCAGACAATACAAACGACTGAGTGGATTTCTGGAATTTTTGAAGATAACTATTAAGCTAAAAAACAATTTTTCCTTGAAATGTCAACTCTTACAATGGATCTTTTTTAAGAAAACTTTAACTATAAAAAACGAACGCATAATACAGTTTAATAAACGAACTTATATTTATAAGATGTTTTTGTATGTCGTTTCATGATATATCGCTTTCTAGTAAAATTCACGGTTTTCATTTTTACTGCGATAAGAACTGGAATCTACGTAAGGTATAATTTGGGAAATTACACCTTATTGTAAAATGATACATACCATTAAAGGAATCCACCATTTCAAGCAACTTTTCAAATAATATGATTTTTATACAGGGTATTATTTATCAAGTTTTATAAAGCTCGTATATCTTTTTTTAGTCACAATATCAATTTCCTTCCAATATATTCAAAGAATGGCCTTGCCTTAAATTCAAGTTCTGTGTAGTGAAAATGGAATTCTTTATCATTAACAATCTGAAAAAGAAACAAAATTAGATTGTATTAACTGCAGTGACATTTGAAATATATCTGAGAAATAAATAGTTCTATTGTAAGCAAATTATTTATTCTTTTTCCCATCTTATCATGGCAGTCATAAGCAAAATATGTTTCAAGAAATGTTATTTCTTCTATTTAATTTTTGGAAGTGTATTTTTGTACAGCACTTAGTAGAGATAACTTATATTTTTTGTAACCCCAGATTTGTTTTTAATTTTAAGAAGATATTACAAAACTGATTCAGGAAAATACGTACTAATAATTTTACAGTGTAACATGAATTAATTTTAAGTGAAGCTATTTGCAGTTTTCACATCTAATTCTGGTGGTTGCACTTAGATTAGAAAACACACTTTCTGGGTAAAAAAAATCTGTATTAGTTTTTTTATTTAAGAAATTTCGTAGTAAAAGGTAATTTTTTTTTATTCATAGGAAATAATTCAAAACCTAATTAATCGTTATATACATATTTGTGGAATGCATTAACATTACATCTTTCGTATTACTAAAAAAATTTTTCGTCAAGCACAGTCAGCAGCAAAAGTATCCGAGCACTAGCAATAATCACTCTCTAAAAAAAGTACATTGTTAAATAAATGCTTTGTTAAATAAATTCTTGTCGAGTCATGTTCTTAGTCAGCCTAAGAACATGATTCGGCAAAGATTTATTTACTAAAACATTATTAAGTGTGCATTTTTGATATCGGAATTATTGGCTAGCACTCGGATACTTTTGCTGCCGACTGTATATAAGAAGATACAAAGTTTTGTTTATCAAATTATATCTATGCTAAGCTAAAAGTATTCCTGAAAAAAATATATATATATTCAAAAAATTGCTTAGATTAATAACAGTTAAATCAGTCAAACGTGTTAGTTTTTGCGTATCAAAAGATTATTCAAAAGATTCATTCAAAAGATTATTCAAAAGATTGCGTATCAAAAGGTTCATTAAATCATTACACTTTGAACGAATTACTAAAAAATAATCAATTACCGTTATGATTGATTCATTTACAAACAAATAAAACATTTTTATGGAGCTCTGTAAAATAAATAATGCAAGCAGAAACAAAAGATATATGTGTATTTCTGATGAAGTCAGAAAATAGAAGAAAAAATTCTGTATTTAACAATTAGTAATCAAATAATGGCCAGAGACTGAAAAGTCCAGGTGGAACGGGCAACTGAAAATTTTGCATAGCGAGTGTCCTGAGGAAAAAAAAAAAAAAAAACTTTGTTGAAAACTCCTTTTCTAAATATTTTGCTAATATGTATTGACATTTCCTGTATCAATACCTTCCTGTGAAAGATATTAAAATATTTTATTCCAAAAATAATCAGCTATTAAGATATTTATATTCTATTATTTACAAGATATGACGTTTTTATTTCACAATTATTTCTACATGATATGTCATAATGTGTAATTCTCACCAATACTAATAAAGAAAACTTACTTATATATATTTCAAGGTAAATTATTTTTTCTTCTTCTTCTTTTTCATTTTTTTTTTTTTCTGCTTTTAGTCAGAACGTAGCATTATACAATTGATGGATTGCTTAATGCTACTATCAACAAGTAATCCAAAATAAAATACCAAAACACAAAAACCTTTTGCTTTATTTGAGTTTGAAATTGGTAACTTTGTCTTCACTGAATTCAGAAATTATTTTAATATTAATTATAATACATTTTTTCATTTAAAAACTATAATTATCGTTTTTTAACGTGGATCCTGAGATTATTTTCACTCAGAGATGATTGTTGTCACACAGTTTAAAGTGATATTTAGATTGCAATCCTTTGATAGAGAGCGATTTATCCCACTTTTACATTAGCATTTTTTCATATTGATCCACTAGTTTATATCAGATACTATAAAGGTATTTTATCCAAGTGACGAGATCCCTTAAACATAAAAAAAAGTCATTTGCTGAATTCCCAACTGATTTTTCTGACTTAACTTAAGTCTCTGCTACCAGTTTGACCATGCTGCCTATTTTTTCAACTTCACCTTTCACATTAGATTTTGCAAAAAATTTTAACTCTTCAATTATGACAAAATGATTTTTAAATAATATGACTTTTAAAATAATTTTAAGAACAATTAAAAGTTAAAATTTTTTAACTTTATAACTGACGTTTAAATACTCCCAACGCCAGAAACATCGTTTTTAAATATTTCAGATTGCTACTTAATCAAGAAATGTATTATGAGTCGTTGAAAGCAATAATAATAGTACACTGCAAAAAGAAAAAAAAAATGTAAAAAGTACAGGAAAAATCTGGCAGCTGGGTTGTCAGTATTTAAAATATTTAAAAATCATTACGTCTCGTAGTTAAATTAGATTTTAATCACATTAAAAGCTGAGACAGACAATATGCACTAAAAATATACAATTTAAAACAATAAAAACAATAAAATCACAAAACACAAATTTAAACGTTTCGAGGCTTTTACAGGCTCCTCCTCAGTAAAAAACTTCAAATGTAAATGCAGAGAAGAACAACAGACTTTCATTAAGTGAGTACAACGTATTCATCGGGAACTGCGCATGCCTCATTAAGGGGTGAAAAATGTTGATTTGTGTACCAGCCCTCCAGGAAAATTCTAGAATGATAATTTAAACAGTTAGATATGATTATTTTAGTACTGTTGAAATCAGGTAAATGGTCAGTTTCTATGGCATGCTGTACAATTTTCGAACGTATATCACGTTTTTTGAAATTTGTTTTATGTTCCTTCATTCGAGTATGAAGAAAACGGCTCGAATAAAGGAACATAAAACAAATTTCAAAAAACGTGATATACGTTCGAAAATTGTACAGCATGCCATAGAAACTGACCATTTACCTGATTTCAACAGTACTAAAATAATCATATCTAACTGTTTAAATTATCATTCTAGAATTTTCCTCGAGGGCTGGTACACAAATCAACATTTTTCACCCCTTAATGAGGCATGCGCAGTTCCCGATGAATACGTTGTACTCACTTAATGAAAATCTGTTGTTCTTCTCTGCATTTACATTTGAAGTTTTTTACTGAGGAGGAGCCTGTAAAAGCCTCGAAACGTTTAAATTTGTGTTTTGTGTTTTTATTGTTTTAAATTGTATATTTTTAGTGCATATTGTCTGTCTCAGCTTTTAATTGTCAGTATTTCTCCGTCAAATATACAGTTTAAAACCGTGAAATTGTATCACTGACATATTACACAGGAATCCTGGAAATCAAACATGTTTTTTGTTAAAAGTACAGTTTTGGCCTGTATATTTGACGGAGAAATACTGACACCCCAGCTGCCAGATTTTTCCTGTACTTTTAACAGTTTTTTTTACAGTGAATAATTTTTTAATTTTATTACACCTGTCACAATTATTTTGTAACACACGTCATAGGAATTTTCTCGTACTCATCTCTATGAATTATGTATAATAAAAAAAGTCTAAAATGTTTAACACGTATACTTGTTTCGGCTAATAATAAGCTTACCCACAGAAGGTTTCAAATATCTTCAACAAAGTATTTGTTGTTTGTACTCTTATAAGCAGCTATCCACAGGCGAAAAAGAAATATTTGTCGATTTCTAAATGATAAGAATTAAATTAAATTTCTCTCTTTCTTTCTTTTTTTCTAACGAAATGAGACTCCAAATACTATAGCTTGTATTACTAAATCCAATATTTTCAGTCGCATTTTATAAAAAGGTTATTGAACACGTTTACGCTGGCGCATTTTGTTTACATAGTCTTCTGAAAAGTATCCGAACACTAGCCAATAATTCCGATATAAAAAAAAGTACATTTAAAACTGTTTTGTTCAATAAATCCTTGTCGAATCATGTTCTTAGATTGACTAAGAGCATGACTCGACAAGGATTTATTTAACAAAGCAGTATTAAGTGTATTTGTTTGGACAGGGTTTATTGCTAGTGCTCGGATACTTTTGCTGCCGACTGTAACTGTGACCCACCGGTGTGTCACGCCGGCGTGAACGTGTTAAATAGTATTTCAGAATAAATAACTATACCATATTTTTAAAATTTAGTGATTTCCAATTTTTCAATGTTAGAAGTTGGTTGGTTGGTTGAGTTTTAGACGTCGCACTAGTACAGCGCTATAGGTAATTGGCGACGGTCTGGGACACATCCCTAAGAATGATCTGGAGACATTCAATGTTAGATGACTAAGTTCTACACTTGTGATATTGTAACATTTTTTTATTCGTATTCTACATTGAACTGCCTTTAACTGGATGTATAAAAAGTGATTATGCAAAATATCTGGAAATCTAACATCTTGGTAGAGCCGATATACATATTGGGTGAGAGCGAAAGTTTTATCTTTTTTTGGATATGCAAATTTGCAATGGAATTGACTTCACACATAACATTGCAATGACGCAAATCGTCGGACAATCAAATGTGTTGATGCCTCACATATAAATGCATCGTGTCTCACAAAGTTAATCATCTGAAAATATATATATATATATTATATCAGAGTGTGTAACATGGAAAACGAGAAGGATTATATAAGACATTGTTTATTATACGAGTTCGATAAAAAGAGTACGGCAGCCGCAGCATGTCGCAATGTTTGTCACGTTTATGGGGAGGATGCAATAGACGAAAGCACATGTCATCGATGGTTTCGTAAATTTAGGGAAGGAGACAGAAGCTGCCAAGGTCAGGCTAGGAGTGGACGGCCGTCACACGTTGGAGACGACGATATTGACCAAGCCATAAAGAACAACCCGAAACCAACTGTGCAAGAATTAGCGGAGACTTTCAACGTACACCGGACAACGGTTGAGAGACGTCTGGTAAAGTTCGGTTTTACCAGAAAGTTGGATCGTTGGGTTCCACAAAAGCTGAGAGCTAACCAACGGGATGACCGAATCGCCACCTGTGTTTTCTTGCTTTTCCGGTACAAAAATGACCCATTCTTGACACGAATTTAGAAAGGAGATGAGAAGTGCGTTATGTACCGTAACTTAAATCGCCGTAGGATTGTGTGTCGCCCTTCTGATTCGCCTGCATCGACTTCGAAAGCTGAACTTCATCCCAAGAAGGTATTATTGAGTGTGTGGTGGGATGTGCTGGAAATAATTCACTGGGAGGTCCTGCCACTCAACCAAACCATCAATGCTCCCTTCTACTGTCTACAGTTAGACCGGCTGCATTGAAATTTGGTAGCAAAACGGCTAGGTCTCATCAATTGTCGCGATGTTATCCTTCATCACGATAACACCAGGCCACGTGCTGCTGTCATAACTCGCCAAAAGTTACTGAGCTTTGGTTTGGAGGTTTTACCCCTCCGTCCCTATTCTCCTGACTTGGTACCAACTGACTATCACCTATTTTGTGCGTTGAACAATTCATTCAGTCAGAAAATCTTTGATGATTTTCATGCTGTGAAAACTGCCATCCAAGATTTTTTGACTCGAAACCGCCGGAATTTTACCGCCGTGGGATTCATCTCCAACCAAAAAGATGACAAGAGGTCATAGATAGCAATGGAGATTATGCACAATAATAGGTATCGTTCATTTTGCATTTATTTGCTCGTCTTTATGGGTAGACGGGTAGAACTTTTGCACTCACCCAATATATCGGCCATTCCACATAAAAGTGGATAACAAAGTTAGGTTTACAAATTTATTCCATAATCACTTGTTATACATCAGATTAAAGCTAATTCTATGTATAATATCAATTCAATATAAATTTAAAAGGAAACCTTTGTTACCATTACACAACTGTCCTTCTAACATTAAATAAATTAAAAACATGGTGCTAAAGAAATAATAAACATTAAAATAAAGATTTAGTTTAATTAAATTAAAGGATAGAATTGTTTTGTGATTGCTGTACAACATACTGTAATAAACTAAGGTATTATACTAGTTATTTTAAAAGAAATTATTTGAAAAATTTTGCCTTATAAATGTTATAATGCCCTAGAACTAGTAAAAGTAACACTCCCATTACCATGATAAACTATTCATAAATATATTATAATTTACAATATGATTAACATGGTAATATTAACACATGTATATTTTATATCTTTTCATAATCAACGTAAATAGATATGCATCTATAAATATTTGTATTAGTTTAACATATACAGTGGGTGATCAAATTATTAGATTTTTTTTTCCTTTGAAATTTTTTCGATTATTTAAAAAGTACTAAACGAAATTGCCTGAAACTTCATACACGCAAAGGACTTTTAAAAATTCATATTTTCCACTATCAAATTAATCCAGAGTGCAATTAGGGGACCACCCACAAATTGAAGAAGAACGAAAATACTTCGGGTCACCCTGTATCACATAAAGCTACAAGTAACTTATAACTTTATTAATACATTGTTGCACATATTATGTGCAATATTTGTGTGTTTTAGTGAGGGAATTCTGCAATTACTTAGGCTGATTTTTTTTTTTTTTCAAGAATAACTAATTTTTTTGAGAAGCTTTTTGCTTATGACTAGAAAAATTGACAAAACATTAAATAAACATTATTCTGAAACATAAAATTCACACGTGTAATATTAGTTGAGATATTAATCTTTTTAGTAAATAATATTTTACTGCGCATGCACGAAAGAAAGAACTAAAATTATTGCATAGGTTAAAAGCTCAATATATTGAACAACTTTTGTCAAAAGTTCATTGGAATAGAGTAAAAATTAAGCAAATCGTCGGAAAAAGAACGACCTAGATTTTAGGGATTTTCCAGAGTTGAAATTTCTTAAGGGGTTTTACACATGTCGCGTATTTAATTTGAAGATCCAATTATTTCAATTATTTCATTAGTTATTGCAAAAGTTTTTTTTTTTTTTTTTTTTTTTGTGGAAAACTCCTTCTTTGCAGTGTGACTGAAATAATTGGATCATCAAATTAAATACGCAGCATTTGAAAAACCCCTTAGGAAATTTCAACTTTGGAAAATACCTAAAATCTAGCTCGTTCTTTTGTCGACAATTTAATTAATTTTTACTCTACTCAGATGAGCGATTGACAAAAGTTGCTCAATATATCTAGCTTTCTACCTATGCAATAAAAAAATGTCTATCTTTAGCGCATGCGCAGTAAAATAATATTTACTAAAAATGCTCATATCTCAACGAATATTACACGTGTGAATTTCTAATTATTTGACAACCCACTGTATTTAGATATTTATTATATTGCATTATATTTGGAAATAACAATGCAATGCGGTATCTAATTACATACATTAAACTAGGCTGTAAAACTTAATCTTATATATTTTTTACATTAAAATTAATAATATTATTAAAAAGTATATTATTAATAATGGTTGTGTGTATGCATGTATATGTACTTATATTTAGTCATTATTAGTCATGATATTTAAAAAGAGATTATATTTAGCTTTTATTTAACCATCGGAGCGTTGGTCATATTGGATATCTGGTCATTGCATTGAGCCATTCTTTTCCCCCCATTACACTTATAATACAAAATTATATTATTATAAATTTTTAGCCTGCTTTTCAAGTTTGAAGGGCTTAAATAAGAGTCATAAGGATAATAATCATGTGCATAGTTAAATTTTTAATCTCAACTTAAAAGAAGCAGTGTTTTAGTAAATAATAATTTTAAAAAAAAGCAGTGAAAACAACATTACAACTCTCCTCTTTTCAAAGGCGGTTAGAGGGTTAACTGGTAGTCGAAAGGTCGAATATTGCTTCATTAAATTGTATCATGGATTAAGATTAACAAGTTAAATAAAAATATACTTAACTTCTAAAATCTTATATGGAAGTACTGTTTCAACTGTTGTATCATGGGATATCTGATTTTATGTCTTGCTTAATACTTTTCTCTATTAAAATTAAACTCTTTTTACTATTGAATGAGAAAAATTAGTATAATTTCTAACGATTAATGATTTATATATTCTCTGATAATAATTATGTATTATCTAATAATGTTGTCTTTCTAAATCATTCTATAACTTAGATACTTAAATATTAATTGGATAATTGAATGAACTGAAATTCAGATATTGTATAACATTTGATTAAATATTCGTAGGTTTTCTATCATAATAGTATAAAATTTGTATATTTTTATTTAACTTTTAAACTGTAGATGACAATAAAGTTTTAACTGTATCATAGAATCACTGATTTTATGTTAGTATCAATACATTTTGCTTTAAATATTAAACAAATTTCATTATTGAATGATTATATTTAGTATGTTTTTTAACATTTAATTACTTATATATATACATATATATGTATATTCGATTAATATTTTATTTTTTCTAATAATATTATCTTTTCAAATGATTGTATTATTTAATAATATTTTACTAAATATTTTTCAATGTTCTATTATAATGGTATTAAATTTTTTATTTAAATTAATTAGATATAGTAGTCTAAAAATTTATTATATAAATGTATTACAATTGAAATATTTTAACTGTTTCTAAACTCAAAATTTTATTTGCAACCTTAACTTCATTATAGTTCTAAGTATTTGAAAAAATAATCGTGTATTCTGGTGAATATTTCTTTTAATCCTCTTAATGTAGTTCATGGTTTTTCAATGTGTATATATATATACATATATATTAATCTGTTTTCGTATTTGTGTTTTAATAGATGTAATGTTCCGAGCAAATACGAGAATTATGTAATTTAAACATTCGCGCATATGCTAACATTACATATATATATATATATATATATTTTTTTTTTTTTTTAGACATCTCTTTCTGCCTGATTCATAGAACTAAGAATGTTTGCAGTTTATTTTTTCTTCTTTTTTTGTGAAGATATTTCATATTTATTCTCTCATGACAATTTTATCTTATAATTGGTAGAGGTATTTTAATTTTTTTTTTTTTTTTTTTTTTTTTTTTTTAATTCTTTGTTTTTTATTATTAATAGCTGTGGTATGTTAAAAATGTTTTTCATTTACATATTTAGAGATAGATAAATAGATAGATAGTTAGATAGCTATAGCTACATATATGAATAGGTATACGTATAATGATACAAATATAACAGTAACTAATGAATCAACAATTCAAACGCAAAATATTAATCTACAATATATATTAAAACATTTATGCTTGTTTTCCTTATTAAGCAATTTTTAGATAATATATTAATGTATCATTATTTTTTTATTTGTTTGTTTGTTTCTTTGTTTTACTGATAATTTTCTGATTAGAAAATAATTATCGAATAATACATACCATTTAATTAAGTAATTGCAATAATGAATTTACTTTTTTTACTATTATGAAGTAAAATAAAATTACACGATCAAACTTAGAACGTCTTCCACATGCATGTTAAATTAAGTTCATAAAACTAATTATAAATTATATATATTGCAGTGTTTTCCCTTAAATGTTAATTATAACGGTCATTTTATTTTCCAAGTGTTCATTTTATTTCCAAGACCTAAATACTTTAGATCTATACATTTTTCTAATGAATATATTGAGTTCTGATTATACTAATTCTAACTACTCTGTCTAATATTTTGAAATAAGTAAAAACTTTTCGTTGTTTTAAAATTTACAATTCCCACATTTAAAACAAACAATATAATATTAAATATATATATAGATAAAGAATGTAATTTTCTTACAAAAATGGATAATAAAGTAGATTTTATTGAAAAAAAAAAAAAAAAAATGCATGGTAAAAAAATTGAACCGAGTAAAATTATCTTTCCTATGAAAATATATACATTACTATTAACCCTTTGCACTCGGCATATTTTCCGTATGACACGCCTTTTGGCGTTCCTTTAAAACGTCACACATATAGTTTCCAACTTACTACCTTTTGGCTACCGAAAAATTGTAATAATTTGTTTTATTTTACTTCATCATTAAATAAAATAAATCTTTCTGTTGAAATTTTCCGGTAGCCGAAAGGTAGCCTATGGTTACACGTTTTAGAAAAATAACATTTCATTTGCAGAGGAACACCTTAAGGCGTGGCTCGATTTTTTAATGCCCCCTCAGAAAGGACATACGAGCGATAAGGGTTAAAATATTATATTAACATGAAAAATAAAATAATATTGTACAGTACCTGCAAAAATAAAATTCATTTATTCATCTTATTTTGAATGTTCATAGTAACATAGTCGTATAGTATTGTGTCGTTATTATTTTTATGTTTATTATTTTAATATTCTGTTTTGAACACATTGTTGCTGGAATGTATCGAACTGTTTTGAAATGCATACTAATAAAGGAGGTTTAAAAGTCACGACAAAGGCCTGCTTTATCGAAGAAATTAATGATCCCAGTAAGATAATCTGACACAGTACTAAATGAATTACTTTACAAACATTTTCGAAAGAATTATCCATGTCAACTTAATGATTCTTCCGTTATTAAATTAAATCAAATAGGAAAGAAACATTTTGTCCAATCAATGAAGTTATATATTGCGTTTTATATATACGTACTATTTCATGCGCATGATTTTATGCGTTGAACTGCTATGAATGTTTCACCATATTGAAGTGATTCACCATAATTTAAAATTTAATATGTTTTACGGGTTACTTTATGTGGGTTAATTATATAATTTTACTGGTTAGTTTAAAAATAAATAAATATTTCTTCTGGACATTTTATTACATGTACGTATTTTCATTATTTTTTAATTTTGTAAATGTAAATTTTTTTTATTCTCCTTGCTTTATCATTGTTGCCAACTTTTATGCTTTTTTAAACCCACTTTAATTTAAAACTTTAGCAGAAATTTATAAAAGGTTTTATTAATTACTAGTAGACGTATAAGCGTAAATATTGACAGCTATACCTTAATTTTAATATCTCAAACCAATTATCGTTTTTAAGCAATAAATGTATACATTCGATCGTAGTTTTCGATTAATCGACTAACTGGAAACATGTATTCTAAAGTAAAAAAAAAAAAAAAAAAAAAACATTATTCCAAGGTAACTATATTTATTTTCTTCGGAACAATTGAGACGACAGCCCCAGCAGCTACAAGTCTCAAAGAACCCCCCCCCCCCTAGCAACAACTACTACAACAACAACAACTATATCTATTTACTGTAGCATTATTTCTTTTAAGTAATTGTGCAATACATAAGAAATTATTTTTCTCTTATCCATTTAATATAAACAAATATAAAGCTAAATAAACTACCTAATTATAATTAACAATAAAAAATATTTACATTGGTAGAAGGGTATTTCGTAGATCAGAATGCATTTTTTTTAAACACTCGGAAATATATTTTTAACTGTTCTTGCTTCAAATAATTAATTCTTATCTTGTATACTTTATTTTGTTTTAAAATAAAATGAAATTGCGTTTATAAAATGGTCCTTTAAGAATAGATTTATTATTCATAAATGAAACTAATATAATTGCTGATTTTTAAGAAGTGGTTAATTTAGTCTATTTAATAGTCTGATTATGAGACTAATAAAACCCAATATTGTACGAAGATCTCAAAATTTCACATAAAACGAGATCACGAACATGCTAGCAATTACTTAAGCACGATTACATTGTAAATGAACAAAATGATGTACAGTGTAATTGAAAACCCAACGTACAAACTTTTAAGGAAGGCAGGGCATATAATAAGAATTAAAAACTGCATAGGAACCCACGACCGCAAACATCATTTTAATCCTTTAAGAAGTGGAAGTTTTTGGTAATTTTTAACAGTAATACACACAAAGGAGCGCGGCTTTTCTATATATAAGGCAATACAATGTTTACATGAAAAGAGGTGATTTATCAATAATATGCACAATATAACGTTTAATTAAAAATTCAAATTTTTTAATTTTATTTTTGTAAAGTGCTACTTTATATATCTCCCTATCATTTTTTATTAAAAAAAAAAAAAAAAAAAAAAATCCGAGAAATATAAATAAATAGATCAGTCATTATTTACAAGATAATAACATTTCTTTTACCATTATACACTTACAGTCATTTATCTAATACGCTTACTCAACAAATAATTCATCTTATACTGTAAGTAGCTCAGTTTCCAGCTGAAAATTTTAAATGTAGAGTTTACAAGAATATTCAGTTAATGTATTATGTATAGTGCGTGTGACAGGCCTATCCTATTATAAAGTTTTATTTTCTAATTTATACAGGAATCATTAAGAGCTTATGATTACGAAATTTACTTTTACTGAGTACGTTCAGTTTAAAATATGTTTTGAGTTAACAAGAGTAAGAAAAACGTGGGAACTTTTTAATTCAGTAACTTTATCAAATATCCTATCTGTAAACTACTACTATTGTAAATCATTGTATAAAAATGTATTGAAATCATATTCCAGTCACTATTTTGAATACTATTTTCATTAATTGTTAATTTTCATTAATTGTTTGTAGTACGTCTTAAAAATAAAAAAATAAAAATAAAAAAATTATTTATATAAAAGTGGTATTAAAATAGAGACTACTGAGAAGAGAAATAGAGAACCCTGATATTCAAATAAATTGGCAAAAATCTTAAAAAAATAAGGAGAGTAAATTTTGAAACAAAAACAATTTAAAAAAAAAATTATAAAAAAAAAAAAAAAAAAAAAAAAAAGTAGAAGAAGAAGAAGAAGTAAGTTTAAAGCCTGGTCTTCTGCATCACACAAGTAAATTCATAATGCAATAACATAAAATGCAAATTTTGCGTCGTTCTACAAGAGATTTCTAATTATATAAAACTAGGGAATAATTTTAAATTCTTTTAATTAAGTCCTGATTTTTAATATTTTTTCTGTGATCAGTAAAAAAATTATTTATTATAGTGTTATAAGAAAGTACTAAGTTTCAAAATCCTGCTCGTAAATTGAACTAAATATAAACAAACGAGAATTAAGAGCCTAAAAGTAAAGAAAAAAACTGGTTAACATGACTAAACAATTACTTTATTATTTTCCTTTAAACATGAAGATATTTCTAAAAGAGGCAGAATATTAATAATAGCCTCTGGGTATGAAAAATTCTCACGCTCTCTTTCTCCTTTGACCAGCCCCTCTTTAGCATCGATAAGCTAAACGTAATTGTAGGCTTTATAATGTGAGAGGCGGCCACCAACGAGCTCAGAGGTCAACTCGTAAGTTGTTACCCGTTTTTTCCCGCTTTTTGCCAGTCTTTTTTACTTTAGATCGAATTAATGTATAATTGCAGGCTGTGAGATCATGCACGATACTTCCTCCATTCCCCTCCACTTGCCAGCTGCGCAATGAAGAAAGTTACAAAACTCTAGTAAATAAGTATTTGCCAAGCATGCTTCCCCTCTGCAAGATGATGAAGAGAACAAAGAATCTCCGTACGGTCAAATCACTATGATTAAGTGCAGTACAGCTTGATGGAGTTATGTCTTGGCATTTGACAGTTCATTAAAATTTGTATGTATCACTCGTTTATTATCACTTATGCATATTAATTTTAACTTAAGAGTTCAGATATATATGCACATATTGTTTCAATAAGAAAATTTAGTTTTATCATTCAGCAATTTTGACAAATTATACATTTTTCGTTTTTTAATATTAATCCTTTTTTTTTTTTTTTTTTTTTTTTTTTTTTTTTTTTTTTTAATGGGAGGAAAAAAAATAATAAATTTTTACAGTGTGTGTCTAAATGAATTTTTGGGGAAATGTTATATATGTATTAGTTTATGAAGAGATTGTGAATGCTACAGAAATTAAACATACCTCATCTACTATTTGAAATATACGTTGTATAGGATGTCCAAGAAATAGCTTAAATAATAATAACCGTTACATGCTGCAATAAAACCGTATTAAATAACCGTTAATACGGCATGTCATTCATTTCTGCATGTACATTTTTATTCGAACATTAATTAGAATTTACATTATTCATTTTCCGTGCATTTATTTAAAATATTGACTTATTTAGTTTTTAACAGCTCCAAAATCACATATGCACTAGAAAAATTACATAATCTAGATCGGTTATACAAATTCAGTATTGCGTACGTAAATATAGTGCCAAAATATCACTTATCTTCGACTTTTCGTTGTTCTTTGCGTTTCTTTGCGAAAATCATCTTCCCATGTCTTTCACAGTCTGCAGATGAAACTTGGTTTCATTTGATTCAATAGATTTTGTTGTAGATGCCTCCAAATAGTAAAAGTTGTATTATGGCCACCCTCTAATTAAATATAATGTTGAAGAAGGATTTCTAGCTTACGACTGTACAAAATTTTTTTAGCCAAGTGCAACAAAGGTTTATGTAAATAATTTTGAGACCTAGATTAACAGGAAGAGAGGGGGGGATTCAAATTCTTGTTACAAGGGCAGGGAAAAATGAACATTTTAATCTGAAAACAGCCGGAAATATACAATACAAAATAACTACAAAAAAAATATTTAAATAAGAGAAAAAAAAAGTAATACAATCCCTAAAAAACTATAATTCAGTCTTAAATACATAAAATTCTGGATAATTTTTTTAACTATGACATATTTTAATTTCTGTGCAAGATTGAATTAATATGGATTGGGGAGCTAAAGCTTCTAAGGTTCATGGTTCAGCAAATAAAAGAAGCTATACCATAAAAATGTTCAGTTACAAAAATTTTGTAGATAGAAATACTTTGTATTTTGAAATGTCCAAAAGTAACCATCGAAACAACGATTAGAACACTAAATATGTTAAGCAGGTAATATTTAGTATAATTTTTTTTAAACGTTTCTAAGTATTTGTATAAATTTTTGCAAACTTTATTTTCAATAAATTCACATTTTAAACTAAAAAACTGAAATATCCGAATCACATGATGATCAAAAAATCGACAATATTTTTCGTAAATATCTTATGTTCTAAAAGATAATCTTATGTTCTAAATCGTTTAAAAAGACATTTACTATAATGCTTTTCTTTAAATAATTAGGCATTTTGTAAAAGTAAAGCATATTTAATACGTATTAATTATTTTTTTCTTCCAGAATATTTGCTGTATTTTAATGATTGTATATTATATTCGAGGTTTATACATTTTACTTTAAAAAATCTGCTTTAAGTTTGCAATTTAAACTGCTCATTTAAGTTTACCATTCTCACCCTGAATCCTTTATCTCATGAATATGTTCGAATGTCTGAATCTATTTAAAAAAAAAATAGAATCTCATTTTTTTTTTTTTTTTTTTTTTTTTTAACGTTTTATTTTTCTCTTCTTTTTTTTTTTTTAGTTGAGCTGAGGGCGCTGGGAGGGGAGGGGGGGGGGAGAGACAACTACGAAATTTAAAACTTATTTTTTGCGTGTGTCTCGTTCTGCGACGCATTTTAAAGAATTTATAATTTTTTAAGTTTTCGTCAAAAGTCCATCGGTAACCCCAGAAACACGTCGAAATTTCTGAAAATGTAAAAAACTTATTCAATCCATTCAAATAAGAAGAGGGCGGGGGCTCGTTTGTGTGTGTGTGTGTGTGTGTGCGTGTGTGTGTGCGCGTGGGTTTCTCTAGCGAGATGTTTCAACAGCACATCGGAATTCACTGCTTCAATTCTTTGTTGGAATAATGTTGCATATGATGTGGTGATGAACGAGTGGTGATTATTGAAACAGAAATTCTCTCTTATGATTTTTACTCTTTTATTATTGTTATAAATACCAGATATTAAAACAAATAAAATAGAAGAATGAACTCTTTAATTCGGATGTGCTAATTGCAACCTACTTCACTAACCGAAGCCCAAAGCTCCACTAACCACTAAAACACCTTCTTCGGCTCACAACGCATGGAAGGTTGGCTGAGTGAGTAAAAATGAACAGGGGAGTGTTTGGTTGCATGACATTATGTATTTTAGTTATTTTCAAAAGAAACAGATCTGGAGAACGGGGAGGCTAACTTTCCGATTAACCAGCAAAAGACATCTCTTCCTATTTATTTTATTTATTTATTTATTTAGCTTTTAGTAATTTCAACATGTTTTTGGGGTTGTAGGTATGAAGAAGGAACTATTGACGTGAACTTTATTACGTCATAAATCTCTTAAAAAGCATCGTACAACAAGAATTTCTTTAAATGTCTGTCTTGAGAAAATCTTTAAAATGAGATAAAAAATTAATCTCTTTTCCATTTTAACTTTCAAAGTTAGCTCCTCTAGGGATCTCCCTGTGCTACCCAACTCCTTTTTTTTTTTTTTTTTTTTTTTTTTTAACTAAACGTATTGTCCCTCGACTTGATCTGAGACATTTTTAAAATACTTAGAAATTTCAACGCTTTCTCAAAATACACGAGGAAGATTGTCACTTTGGCAGACCCTATACATAGGTATAAAACAAACATGGATAAAAAACGGGTAAAAACGTATTTAGGATGTTGAACAAAATCCAAAAACACACTCTGAAGTTGGGATGAAAATGTGGCTTTAATTATTCAAATAAAAATTATTATTATTAGGCAACGATAAAAGTAACTATGGCTTATTTAAAAATTCCTAAATATGCCTGTGAAATATTTAGACATATTTATTTATTTATTTTCATTTATACTTACCATCTATTAATTTAAAACGTATGAAAGTTTGGTTTGACGGTTTTGGTTTGATAATTTTATGTATTTAAGAAAAGTATAGTATTGCTATTAATCTTTCAAAAGTTTGATTCAATTTTAATATATACATAAAATCATATGAGAAAGTAAACCATAATTCATTTTAAAGAATATTATACAAAATATATAATACATTATATAATGCCATCACTATATATTTCATTTATTTTATTATTGTTATTTTTATTGTACAATATTTTAGTACACTAATTCAGTGACAAACTTATACCAAGATACCAAGTTTACGCGAATTAAAAATATTGTAATTAAAAAGATATACTCCATTTAAATAAAATACCTTCATCAAAAAAATAATTTCCCATATTATAAAGCAGATGTTTTTTAATTAGTAGCAAATTTCTCAAAAGTTAATAATACATTGAAAGTGAAATAACATTTAGCTAATTAATCCGCTTAGCGTACTTTTTACAAGCAGATGACCAAATGGATAGTCTTCCTTTTAATGTAATAACTACAAAAATTAAGATAATACTAAGAGCGTTTTTTATTCTTTATTATTAAAAAAAATGAGTCGCTTAAAAGAAATAAAGTGAAATTTGTAAGCAAAATAAATTCAGTTCCACTGTACTTACATTAAATTTTATAAGATAATATCTATATTATCAATATCTATATCTATATCTATCTATCTATCTATTTATGTATCTATTATACATGTTAAGACTTATAGAAAATTACCGAAAAAAAATAATAAATAATAAATAAAAGGTAGAGAATGATTACATATTTAATTCATTATTATAATAAGTAAGCATCAGGATGGAATACTTGAATTAGTGAGGTATTAATAAATAATTACACATGGAAGTGAAGCTTTATAGAAAGAAAAAGACTAAAAATTTAATAAAGGTATAATAATAACTTTGAAACTGTGAAAAAACTGTTATAACTTTATCAAGGATAATTATAGCAGAACTGGATAATATGTAATGGGCTTTTTCTGACACACTGATGTATGAGATCACTATCATTTCCTAACAACTCAAAGATTTCAACAATGAATTAAAATATGTGTAAATTAAATTGAACGAAAATTTTTAGAAAAGTAACATTATGAATTCAGCTACTTTTTATAACTCCTGGTTTAAAGCTGAAATGGCTATTTAAATCCATAAATGTTACCTAGTAGTGGTAATTATTATATTACAATAATACTGATAATAATCATAAGACTTTATCATTACAATGATCAAACACCAGGAACTGAGACTTGAATCAATCAATAAACAGTTACATATGGAAGAGAAGATTTATACAAAGCAGAAGGTATTAATAAGGTAATTTTTAAATAGAGGATTATTTAAAAACCATACGCAGAACAATCCGGTATCATCACATTATAATAGAAAAATGAAATATAATAGGAAAAAAACTACTACGCAAATAGAATTAATAGGATTATATAAGAAATATATATATTATTTAGATGTTAGTCTAGAAAAGGACATGAAAATTAAAAAAAATATATATATATATGCGACTTCATTTCGTTGCATGTCTTTAAACTAATGAAAGCAAGCAGTTTTTCTCGGTTGTTAAAAAGTCATCAGAACCCAATCATGAAAACTAAAGAGTTGAATCACTTTCTTAATTGTAGAGATGGTCTCTACGGCATGGTGTTGCCGAGGTGGAATATCGAATTGTGCGTGTGATAGATCCCACTTAACTCGAGGTTTCGTGACCAGGGCGTTACAAAGGACTGCTATTAAAGCTAGATACAGAATTGGACTAGTAGCTGAAATGGCCTGGTAACTATGGCTACCGTTGCAGTTTGACAGAATTTTGGTTACCGGTATTCGCCCATACCGTGAACTTTTTTTTGGGTCAAAAATTTATTACTTCTAATCATGCCATAGTCTTGTATTATGCTCCTAAATTGTTATTTTATTTTTATATAAGTGATAGGGGTCATTTGCTATCTTCATTTTCAAAAATATATTTTATATTTTTAAATATATTATATAATTTTTCGAAAAATTCTTCTTTTGTTCCTAGTATTTAATCCTGCATACACTCTTTCATTTACTAAAGGTGAAATAACAAATGAAATAGGAAAAGAAGAAGCAAGAAATAATTTTTTCCGCTTTTCCCCTCCTACATAATGAATAAATTGATTTTAAATGACATGTAAACAAATTAGAAAAAAAAAAAAAAAAAAAAACGCGTTAAATTATATTTAAGGTTATCTACATATTGAGTTTTCTACTCAAAAGTTTTTATAACACCAGCGTTATTTTATCATATACACGACTTTAGCAGATGAAATAAAATTTTTACCAGTTAAATTTTCATCCTAGTCAAATCAGAAATTAGCAAAAAATTAATTAAAGAAAACTAATAAAAAATAAATTAAATAAATGTTACGTTTGCTTATAAACAATGAAAACGTAAGGCTAAGATATTAAAGGTATTATTATTTATTTAATTCGTTAGTTCGTTTGAGACAGTTTATAAACTTAGACGAATTTTTGATTATATCGATTTTTATATTATCAATTACCAATCAAAACTTTCATTATAAAAACTGATAAATAAAATATGAATTGCTCGATTCATATTAGAATCGACAGAAGATTCCTTTTCCTATTTTGACAATTGGTAGTCATATAATAAGTAAATATGTAATAAAACCATTCATACTAATTCAGGTTTCAATAATTCATATTTTACTAATCACTTAAAATTAATTAAAGTATGCATTTTGCTACATTTTAGGTTCTAAAATAAAAGTATGGTCATTGAAATCTTGAAGTTAATTTACATTTATACATTTATGTAACTACGCTGGGGAAAATTATGTATAAATTTAAGGGGACTTGGCACCCTTTGACTTGGCACCACTGAAGGTTTCATATAAAAGCTTATATTTTCATTTAATATTTATGTTTAATATTTATGATTTGAACGATATTAGGCTTGTTCAATAAAATATATATTCAGGCAACAGTTTTATGTTTTTAGATATATTTTTAAAGATTTGAATTCTTTAAATTACGTTATCTCAGTTTGCAGTTTTTCATGAATTCATGATCTTCGAAATGCTAAAACTTCTTATGAAAAGACTTAATACTTCTTGTATGTTTAAAAGAACCTGCTTAAGAGAATTAGGGATAAATTTTGAAATTTATTAATTAGTTTTGGGGGAAAAAATAAAAAATTCGTCTATGTAAAAATTCGCCAAAAAAAAAAAAGTTGTACTTTCTTTTTTAATATATTTTCTTTTAAAGATATTGCAAAATCCACCTTTAAATCTTTTAAGTATGTTTTGTTAAACATAAAAAATATATATATGTAGAAGTTTTAGCATTTTAAAGATTATGAATTCATGAAAAATTGCAAACTGAGAAAACGCAATTTAAAGATTTCAAATCTTTAAAAAGTATATCAATTGTTGACTGAATATATATTTTACCGAACAAACATAATATATTTCACTTTATAAGAATTAAATAAAACTATAAGCCTTTATATGAAACCTTCAGTTATGGCAAGTTAAAGGTGCCAATTGTGGCTTGGATAAAAGACCCTTAAACAGAGAAGTAGTATACCTAAAACCCGAATAAACTACTACGTTAGAAACGCCAAATAAAAATATTGCAAATGCATACAGCTGTTTCGGTAGCCTAAAGTGTTCCTTTTTGCACTGAAGACGGTACGCTTTAGGCTACCGAAACAGCTGTATGCATTTGCAATATTTTTCTTTGGCGTTTCTAACGTAGTAGTTTATTCGGGTTTTAATATTCCAACGCCAAGTCTCCTGTTATTATAAGTAGTATACCTCACAGAAGCAAATAACTTTTTTTATAGCATCATGAATTATTTTGATATATTATGTTCATATAATTGGAAATTTTGATATATTACTTTCATATTCTCCTATTCAAATGTTTTGTGTCGGTAAAATAATCATGCATTTGGTTTAAATGATATTTATCAATTACATCATATATTTTGTCGTATCTGTTTCACTTTATGTTACTATCTGGTTAACAACTGAGTACTTCAGACTATTAATTATATTTAGCGTGCTAGAAGTGTTCGCTATGTTCTAATTTTAACAGCACTGTTAATACAAATCAGGTATAAAATCTAAATGATAAAATAACCATGCATGTGATAGCACTATTCATTGCATAAACAATTAGGATCAAATACAGATCTTCATGATGAGCTTATATGAGGAATGATACGGTAATCACCTGTGAATCTACTCACTGTTATTCAACGATGGCTAATGTATCCCAGAAGCAATATATTCTATGAAGGATTGTTTGAAATCTGTTATGAGGAAAACAAGTTATTCCTTATCAGTCAAAGCCTTTTGATTTAAATTAAGTTTTTGGAAATAAGAATTCTAATACGAATACAATGAACAAAATTTCATTAACATTTATCTTCTTTAAAACGTTCTTTCAAAAGAAATGATAATAATGCCTAAAAAGTAACCGAAAAATTTTTGAAAATGGAAAGAAAAAACATATAGATAAGAATAGACTTAATCACAAACAAAATATATATATATATATATATATATTTAAATTTAGTTATAATACTATAATATTAGTTATAATACTATAATTCTAACATTTTATCGATTCTCTTAACGAGTCTGAAATATATATAAATAACTTGAAAGAAAAAATATATGAAAATCAAAGTACAACTCAATGAAAGAAAAAAGAGGAAATACAAACTAGTGGATCTGCAAATCAGGAGCCTCAATGTCCTATTTGCGTCAGACATTATTCAATAGGTAATTTTTATTTATTCCTTATTATATAATAGTATATATTGATTCGATCGACTTGTTACCATAATCAGATGCATTCAACCCCCGCTGTATCTCTCTTTGTATACCTATCTGTATATCATATAAAGTCTTACGGAATTGTAAATAATTGTATTTATTTTTGTATAAATTCTTTCAACGAGGCTTAGTAAGTTGATAAAATGCTAATTTTGTGAATTTCTAGTCGTTTTAGCGCTAAAATAGCCTAATTTTCCCTTAAAAACGCATTAAAAGCTCCAATAAGGGCAGAAATGGATTTGGCATAAAATCATGCATAAAATCTTACTTCATATTTCCTCAAAGTATGATCAATAGATGGCGCCCACAATATATATCACTTCACAGAAATGTTCATGTGTCATTTAGATGCCATGTTTCACTCTTTGTGATAGAATACCAAACATAATTTTGTCATGAAAAATGAGAACTGTGACTTTTTCGAGATCGAGAATATTGTTTGCTTATACCATTATTGCTGTCAAAACAGAGATTACTTTTCTAAGAGAAACGCGACTCTCACTGAGGAGTTTTTAAAATAATAACTATGATGGCACCCAATGCAATTTTAATCGGCGTTAAATACGAAAAACAGAAAAGCTCAAAAGCAAATGAAAACATGTAAAAATCTTCTTCAAACTGCACCACTTAATGTCCTACCCGTGCTTTATTGTCTGCTGGTTGGTTGGTTGGTAGGTTGTGTTTAATGTCGCACTAGTATTGCGCTGTGCTTTACTGTCTGCAGAATGACAGTTAAATAATATGAGTTGAGTTGAATGTGTTCAATGTCGCACTATAGCTACGCTGTGGGCAATTCGCGATGGTCTGGGTGTGGCCGGAGACATGCCATCACAATTTTGATTCTCTACGGGAGAAGTGGCTCCCCCATTTCGGTAGCCCCTAGAGAGTAAATGAGGGAGGAAAAGAAAAAAAAAACACTTTTGATGATATTTTAAAGAAATTATTAAAGATTAGGTACGGAATTTTCACTGGAAAATGTTTACTGAATTACAGATGAAAGTTAGATCAGCTTAATTAGGTAAACTTTAAATCTGGATTAAATAAAACGAAAGAAAGAAAAGAAAAAGTAGTAATTTTTGTAATAAAAGAACGGGTCGAAAAATGGGTTTAGTAATTTCAAAACCTTAAACAATTAAAATATTGGTTTTACCTCTGATTAAATTGTGTAATGTGTGGAAATAACGATATCCCTTTTCTTGGCTAAGCAATGTTGCATTAATAATTTTTAAATATAAGAATAATAAAATATTAGAAAATCTTGGTGAAAAGAAAGAAAAAAAATACATCATAAATATAAAATTTCAGTGGAATTTTGATATTGCGCCCGAAAAGTTTCAGTAGGAACATTTAAGATATTATTATAAATAGGTAGTAATACTCTAATTAACCATTTTTTGTATAATATTAGACCATCATAATTTTCTATCCTCTTCAGATTTAATAGCATTGTTTGTGTAAAATTCACACCATTTTTTCATAATGAATTTTTTAGATTTCTTTTCCTTTTTTTTTTTTTTTTTTTTTTTTTTTCTATGAGACGATTTTAAAAAAGAAAGAAAAAGAAACCACCAAAGCTCCACAGAAACTGTAACTTTCTTTCTTTATATTATGTTAAAACTTTTTTCATTTCCTTTGCCGTAAAAGAAATTATTAAAATTTGATTGTGTATAGAAAAACTAATGTAAGAAACAACAAATTTTAGAGTTGTACGACTTGAAAAGAAAACATATATGTTTTGTAGAAAAAAAAAAAAAAAAAAAAAAAATAGCTGCGTTAAAAAAAAAAAAAAAAAAAAAAAAAAAAAGCTTTAATGGGCAAGAATAAAATATTTTTGCATTTAAAGCTTACATTTTATATTTCAAGCAAAATTTCTTTTAAGAACATTAATTCTAAAATTGGTTAAAAGAAAGTTTTATTTTTTATGTTACATTCTTAATGACTCAACCTATAACAAACCCATGTTAATGGATAGCATATTTTAGCATTAAAAAAAACATATATATATATATATATATATATATATACATATATATATATATATATACCATCAGACGTTGCCCGCTTCGCTGGTCACTAGATTTAAATTAATTTTGAAAATTAATATAACTTATTATTATAAAAATTTCATATATATATATATATATATAAAAGATTAATTAAAATCGGTCAAAACCTCAATATTTTTGCCTCCTCACACCAAAAAGGTAGGGGATTCACCAAATTTCTTTATAGTATGTGTTTTGTACACATAACTAATCCATACATAAAAAATCACATTCTTGAGATAATTTAGAGCAGAGTTAGTACTTAAAACGTGTCTCCCCCCTCAGCTGAAATTCGTGTTGGATACACATAGCACAACCACATAACAAAAATTTGTAACCCTGAGGTAATTTTAAATGGAGTTACGCCTGGAAACACGTCACCCCTCCCCCAAAGGAGAAGGGGGAAATTTTACAAAATTCATTCCGAAAAATCACCTTTCTGAGATAAATTGGAAAATATTTACAACTAGACACGCGTTACTTACCCCCTCTTAACCCCAAAGGGGGGAAGGGGGATATTTCGAAAAATCCTTTTATAGTGCGGGATGGGTACACACAGCACATACCAAAAAAATTGTCGTCCTGCGATAATTTAGGACAGAACTATGCTTGGAAAACTTTTTTTGTACCTTCATCCCCCCATAGGGAGAAAAAGGGTAGAATTCCGCAAAATCACGTCACAGTTGGTGTTCCATGCAAATAACCAACCCACACACCAAAACACCAAACTTCGGGAATGCAGTGCCATAGATTCCCCAGGACAGATTAAACATAAAAGGGTTGCTCTCGAACCTGTCTCGCCATAAATCACTCCCCCTCCCCCCCCCCCCCCAAAAAAAAGGTCAAAACACCTTTTTTTTTTTTTTTTTTTTTTCTTTTTTTTTTAGAAATACATTTCAGAAGACAAACAGACAATTTCAACTTCTATGACATATAACTTGTCATTATAAAAATCTCATAAAGAAAAAAAAAAGCTGATTGAAGTCCTTCAAAAACCTCAGTGATTTTGCCCCAAAAAATTCACAAATTCCTTTATAGAGTGTGTTGGGTACCCATAACTAACCATCAGATTAAAAAGTCAAGTTCTTGAGATAATTTAGAGGAGAGCTACTATTGGAAACGTGTTTTTGCCCTTCCCACTCTACCCCCAAAGGGGGGAAGAGGGTATTTCGCAAAATTGTGTGCGTGTTGGGTGCACATTCACACCCACATAACAAAAATATTGCTTTTCTGAGATAATTCTAAATAGAGTTACGCTCGAAAACATGTTTTTCTCGCCTCCTAAACACAAAGGGAGGATGAGGGATACGTCGCAAAATCACTTTACAATGAGTGTTGGATACACATAGCACACCTACATAACAAAATAATGCCTTTCTGAGATAATCTTTAATGGAATTACGCTGGGAAGCGTGTTTTTTATCTTCCCCAAAGGGGAAGAGTGGAATTTTACAAAATACATTTACAGAGTGTTTTAGACACACATAACCAATCAATACGCCTAAAAATCATCTTTCTGAGAAAAATTAGAAAAGAGTTACAATTGGAAACGTGTTCTTTACCCCCTCCAACCCCAAGGAGGGAAGGAGAGACACTTCGCAAAAACTCCTGTTGGGTACACACAGCACGCATAGATATCCGAAAATTGTCGTCCTGCGATAATTTGGGACAGAGTTACGCTTGGAAAACTATTTTTTGCCCCTACCCCTATAGGGGGAAAAGGGGGAAATTGCACAAAATTTCGACATGGCTGGTGTGTTATCCAAATAACCAAACCACACACCAAAATTCGTGAATGCAATCCCATAGATTCCCCAAGACAAATTTAATGTTAAAAGCTGGGTTTTGAATCTGTCCCATCGTAAACAAACCCCCCCCCCACACACACACACACACAAAATAAATAAATAAACAAAAAATCTCAAAACATCCAAAATTGGTTTTTAGAAATACACTTCAGAGGACGAACAACCAATTTCAACTTTTATGTACCATTTTTGGGTGTGTTCTACTGTAAAGTCAGGATTTTGCAAATTCCCCCTTCCACAAAAAATCCCCCCTTCCTCCCTTAAATCATTTTTTTTTTTTTTTTTTTTTTTTTTTTTAAGTTTGTTTTTAAATTTTAGAGTTAAATCACTTTTTCGCAAGTATTTTTCATTAAAAAATCCTTTCAAAATCTTAAATTTACATATTATTTTATTAACACGTGCCAAAGAAATAGCAAATCTACAAATTCCTGATGTTATTAATTTAGAGAATATTTATGAGAACCACAGCATGAAAATTTCCTGCATTATCTGATTTTTCATGAAATATCCAAATTCCCTCATTGACGTATCTAAAATAAACAAAATAAAATTGTTTTACATTTAGTTTCAACATCGCTAAATGTCTGAGAAATAGCATTTTCATCGTAAAATTTTAAATTAATTACGGAAAGCGTTTACATTAATAAACTGGTCTGCCTGGAGAAGAACACGATAACAAACGTGAGAAAATTAACAATGGCTGTGATACCCTTTATTTTATTTCAGGAAGTTTATACATGTTTAAAAATAAAATAAAAATGCAGTTAATTAACAAATTTTACGGGAAGTTCAGATTCAGGTAGAATAGCTAATATTTTTCAAATGTTTTGCGATCAATTAGAGCGATGCAAGATGTTTCTCAACAGCTAATAACAGTATTCACCCTCGGGATAATTTAGCTTTCTTCAGAATGTTAGACAACTATGCGATAAAATCTCCGTGAAGCAAAATTTATATCAAGAACTCGATTTCTTACCTTCTTGTTTTATTAATTAATTAAATAGATGATGTTACTATTTTTCTTTCTTGCAGTACAAATGAATTTTTTTTTTTTTTTTTCTGATTTTTTATTGATGCATGATATTTTAGAATTTAACAACAATATAATAAAAATGATAATAAATAAAATTAACGAACAGTATTCAGTAAATACTAATCATTGCATTCAAAAAATCAAAATTTCTATTTGTAGGGGAATGTCTCCGGTTGGGAGCACAGTTTTATTTTAACTTATAACTTTTGATAGAGTAGATATTATGCAAACATATGAATACCAATGGAAAGCTAGAACCTATAGCTAACGTTTGATGAAATAACTCTATTGATTCTGTCAACCAGAAAAAGATTATTACCAATTTTGTGAAGTGGTTATTTTTGGCACAAAAAAAACTTTTTGTACCCGGTTATGGGCACACATAAAAAATCCGCTAAAAATGGGAAAATAATAATAAAAACCATCATAAATACAGAAAACAACAAAATTTATTCATTTTGTAAGGTTGGTTGGTTCGGTTTTACGTCGCATTATTGCTACGCAATGGGTAATTGGCGACGATCTGGGACTCACCTCTACGGGTGGTCCGGAGACACTTCATCCTCCACGGAAGGGATGGCTTTCCCCGCTTCGGTGACCCCCAGAGGTTTAATTTTGATGGGATCATGGTGGACATTACGGCCACGACAGATTTTACGTGCACCAGTCACCATTAGTGTACACGACGGTTTTAGGCCGGCTCGAGTACCGCACACGCAATATTCCAATTACGAGCCCGGCGCTCTACCGACTGGATTATACCTCAGCCCTCTTTTTGTAAGTATTCAGTGGCCGAAATAATAACAGAAAATGGCATTTTTCCAGTTTTATTCGTCCTCTTCTTCGTCCTCCAAATCCGCATTGCAATGCTTGCAAGTAAAATAATTCGCATGTATATTAGCACACTTCAAATGCATCAGACGAACACACGTGTTGCATTTGGTTGAGATGGCTCTTGTTAGGCATAGTGGCAGGTGCTTCAAACAGATGACACAGAAGTCTACATTGTCAGATTGTTGAGACTCCAATTTTTAGAGCGTTTGGCCGGCACTTTGAAAGGTGGAGTTTCCTTACTTTCTCTAAGCTTCTTCTGGAGAGACTCGGATGATGCAAGGAAGTCCATATTCTCGGGCAGTTGATTTTATGGATTTCTTATCCACTAAGTAATCCTAAATGCTTTAACCAGCGCATTTAAATCTATTTCTTTTGGATCGGTTGACTTTTTCGGGTTGACATTCCGAAATATGCCTAAACATATATATAAACACTAATAAAATATGTTATTTTGATATAAACGACCATATTTGTCAGTTTGTAAGTCAAACACAGGTTTTAATTGAAAAAAAAAAAAAAAAAAAAAAAAAAAAAAAAAAAAAACAAGTGTGCCTACAACCGGTTACATGAAGGTGCCCACAACCGGGAATATCAGCTATTTTTATAATGGAAGCAAAAGCAATTTTCGGTCCACATTTTGGCTGAATTCGATACTGCATCACAGAATATAAAGAATATATTGCATAAATATACCTTGCATTTACATTTTTGAATTAATTCACTTCGATTTATCGCATTCTGACAATAGTCAAAAAACACTTTTGTGTCGCTTTTTCTCAGATTTTTTTTTTTTTTTTTTTTTTTTTTTTTTTTAATGCTTTCACTTACTAAGAAAATACATCTATTCACTTCGGTGTTAGCACAAAAACTGCGTGCTGTCACAATACATGTTTGACAGTACTCAAATCTACCATATTTGTTTTTTGTTAAAAGAGATGGTGGGATGCCCATAACAGGAGACATTCCCCTACTAGTATTTGTACAGGGCATGAAGCTCCTCCAGAACATCAGAATTTGGAGATTATTATACAGATAAATGATTAATTATTAATTAATAATTAATAATTTATCCAGTTAAATTATTATTGTACAGATTTAAGCGATTCACTTTGGAAATGAAGTAAATTTATATTTAGAAATTTTTTAGACAACTCAAATTATCTCTTTCCAACAACTATACTGTTCAAAAGACTTACATTTAGAAACAAACACGCAAAACAGATGCAAAATTATATATGATATATTTCACATATTAGTTTAATTAGATAATTAAATACTGATTAATTTGTCATAGTATTAAATATGTGTTTAACATAAAAAATCATTTTTAATCATTTGGTCATTAAATAATAAAGCAAAAGCTTTATGTTTGTAATATAGAGAAATTTATATAAAATATTAAAGTTAAATTTTAAAATATTCTTAAAATATAGTGTTTCACAATAATTTTCATAACATATAGCACTTGTTATCATACGCAAAGGAAACTTAATGAAAGGGTTATTTAGAAATCAAACAGGGATCATCTGCGTTGAAAGCTTTCGATTTTGATTCTGAGCTATTGAAATTCACCTTTTTAACGAGAAACATTCCAGGATGAGAATTTCCAAAATTTGCGCACCTATAACAAATTGTGTAATTTACTAATCAAATGCAACAGGCCCTTGCTGACCAAGAAGGGGAGGGGGAAATGACAGACCCCTATCCACCCCCCATCTTCTGTTACCCTCTTGCGCCTTCTGTTTGAGGCTTTCTAGGCGCTTTTAGTCAACTAACAAATCGATATCAAATTTAATCATCTTATAATAAAATAAATAAAGTTTATTCATAAGACACATACTTAAAATATAAAAAAATATTTGGACGGTAAGATGAAAATATTTTATCATTTTATATATGGCATGTAGAGGAAAACATAAATGTACAGTCGGGGAAAAAAAAAACGCAACACTCAACGTAACTTCGTTGCTAATCGATGTAGAAAAATGTAATAGGTATCATTCGACGGGGAATTGGGAGTAGTTTCTGAAAATGAACTGAAATTTTGAATTGGGGGTCGTCTACATATTAAAACGCGCACCAACTTTGATTTTTTCAATGGTAATGCCCCATTTTTATTTTATATTTGAATTCCTGGGATCGCGACAATGCGAAAAAGTATATTGGTTGTATATTTTACTTATTTTTTCACAGAGTTATAAGCGTTCAAAGTTTGAAGGCGCTAATGTTAAATTCATATTTCAAACTTTTATTAATATCTTCACAAAAAGTAACTTGATCGATATAATTTTTTTTTTTTTTTACGAGATTCAGTGAAGAAACCCAAACAAAATCCATCATTACTTTTGATTCTGAAAAATATTTTTAATTCTGAAAAACATTAATAAATTCATATTCATAAAAATTATGAATTATGACCTATATAAATTTTTACATAAAATGAATCCTAATGTTGAAAAATATGGGTGTGCAAATTTGCAGCTCATTCCAGTTATTAGTTTTCGAGATATAAATAAATCTTTCTTTTGGAGTGGTTTAGGGGGCCGTCTCTTATAAAGTTTTGCATGAGATAACGAATCAAATTTTTAAAAAATAACAAAGAAAATTAAACAAAATATTTTTATTTTTTATTTACGGGTCAAATTATATAACAACAACGTCAAGCGCAAAGAAATGAAACAAAAATGATGATTTTTAGACATTAGTGTTAGCATCAAGAATTCATGTTTCCTAAAGAAGACCAGCCCCGCCTTCATCGTTCTTCAAAACAAAACAATACAGAAAAAAAAAGTAAATGTGACATTGAGTATTCGTGTTAAACACCTTATTTTATGTTGACAAAAATACGCACAAGTGGTATTTACTTCATCGATTAATTGGTGATAAATTTTGACTCTTTTAAACGAACACCAGAAGAAAAAAATTAACTAAATTGGCGGGGTTTACTGTTTTAAATAGAAAAATAGGTTTAATGTGAAATTGTCTAATATAAATAACAAATAGAATTGGAATGCAAGACAGACTTGTAAACTCGTTTCTTAACTACCGTCATAGTTAAAAAAAAGCTTAATCATTTGCTTCATATATTGCTTTATTTTATTTTATTTATTTACTTATTTATTTATTTTATAGGGGGGAGGAATATTATTTTAAGTACACTTTAGTCTTTAAAATTTTATTAATATATTTTAACTTTATACATTTTTAAAAACATACTTTAACTTTTATAAATATATTTTAACACTTTTTGCGACCGCAGGATTTTGTCTTTTTGACAGTAAGACCCGCCTACGGGCATTATACTCTCAAAATATAATATTTTAGAACAAATTTTCTGTATTCACGATTATATTACAAATGGATATACATTATAATTATATTCTTTCTAATCATTATATTTTTATCCGTAGTATATATTATTGCAAAAATATGAACACTGGGTACACACTTAAGAAATATGTAACACACAAATTACGAAAGAAACGCCCACTGACAGAGTTACAGATTTTCAAATGGCGTGAATCTACGTCAGCAGTCGCGAAAGGGTTAATTAAGAAAATATATTTTCATAGAAATTTTAAAACGAATCGTACAGTTCCAAAGAGTTCAACTGACCAAAAACTGGTAAGTGCGATTCAAATTGTTTAATATTTACTTCATGAACCCTTACAATAATTTATCCGAAAAGGTTTAGTTTATGCGTCGTTGTATATATATATATATATATATTATTTCATTTCGTCTATTATGTTACCTACGAAAGAAAATTTAAGCTTTATTGGTGATCAGTACAGCTATAATAGACACTTGAAAAATATTGCACTTTTTTCAAAGAGTACTGTATGGACTAATCGCACGTATAATGTATTTAAATAGACCTAAGATTATCTAAAAAAGTACTGAAGTATATACAAATCTAAAAAATTGAATTCAGTATAATTAAAGAACTGGAAAAGACGCAACATTTTATTAATAATTATAATTTTTTTTTTTTTCCCAGAAAGATTTCCGGTGTGAAACTTTAAAATTTTATCTATTTCTTATAAGATCTTAATTTTATTTTTCTACATTTACAGATAACCCCCTAACACATTTTTGATTATAACTCTATAAATACTAAAGATAAGCTTACTTTTCCGCACTGCCAGACTCTCAGAAATTCGAAAATGAAGTCAAAATTGGGTGTTGCTATTGAAAAAACCAAAGTTGGCACTCATTTTAATATGTAGATGACCCCTAATTCAAAATTTTACTGCATATTCAGAAAGTGCTTTTAATTTCCTGTTGAATTATGTCTATTAGATGTTTCTGCGTCAATTAATAACGAAATTACAGCGAGTGTTGCGTTTTTTTTCCCCCGACTGTACAATCGGATTTGACTCAGTATGAAGGTGCCCACATTGCATCCTGTCAAGAGTTCTATAAAATATCCAGCACGAGCCTGATCTGAGCTACATTTTGTCTAAATGTTTAAGACTATCACAAGAATATCATATATAGTTTAAATTTGATTTAGCGAGTGGTTAATAAAAATTCAGTTGTTCAGCCAGATATACGGGGTGTTGTACTACAATTCAAACATTTTTTTTTTTTTTTTTTTTTATAGTTTCAATTATAATGGCGGTATAGTAAACAATATTTCCATAATCTATCTTCTTGCGTGTGCAATGTAATAACATTACTAGAAATATTTAATGTATGTAGTTAATTGATAAGTACATTTATAGGTATTTATATAATATAATATGCATTTTATACGTGTTCCGGAAAGTCTAATTCAGTGTTCGCTGAACACAGATGCTGGTTATTTACAGCCGTTTGTTAAATACGTATTTTTAAATAAATTCTATAAAAGACATTTGTTCCTTTACTTCGGCATTTCCTGACATTTTTCTTTAAGAAAAAATTTGCTGCTTTACCTCTTTTAGAAAATTCTGCCCAACCTGTTAACTATATATATATTTCAACCTTATATTGCTCGCGCAAATAATTATACTTCCATTAAATTTAATGAAGATAAACAAATTAGCAATATTGTCCAACTAGGTGTTAATGCCGGGTACAATGAAGCCACCATAGTTAAAATTGTTGATGAAATTAAAAATAAATTTTTAACTAATAAAGTTAATTACTCCCTCTAGTCAGAGCCTGATTAAGGGGGAAGCACACATTATCTCCGCTCTCACCGGAATATTTTTACAATTATTTTTTACTTGATGCCCTAGAAATTCCACGCTTTGACGAGGAAATATTTTTTATAAAAAATGAACGATGTAAAACAATCCAATTTACTCACCGTTATTAGACACCAGAATTCTTTTAAAATAATTTTTAATGAGAATTTTCTGTTTATTATAGGAGGAAAGTATTTGTTAAAAAATAACGGTGTAAGTATAAATAATGTGTGCTTCCCCCTTAATCAGGTTCTGCCTCTAGTTACGCCCAAACTTAAATTCACTTGTAGTCTTCCGTTTTGTGAAGAATTTATCTCCTTTAAACAATTCTTATTCCATAAATTTAACATTTTAATTCATTTTAGCTTTCTATTAGCAATTAATAGTTTAGTTGTAAATGATCGTGATTTTACTAGATCCACTGGAGGTGTCTACTAAATTCCCAAGAAAAAAAAATCAGAGGTTTTTTATTACATTGGTCAAACTAGACGTACATTGGTCAAACTACACGTTCAAGAGCAGATCCGTAATTTTAAAGAAAGTATTAGATCTGCTTTAGATTAATTTGTATATAATAACCCTGGTTACACTCTTACTTGCTCGGAATCTTAAGTTGTATCTGTTCCATCCAATATTACCGAATTAATGTATTATGAAAACAACAATATAATGAAATGTAGACCTACAATTCAGCCGCTCTTGTTAAATTTGGCACATTTTACACGCTCAGTAAAGTAACCTTTGTTCTTTCACAAGTTTCGTTACTCGCGTTACAAAAGTTCTTAAATATTTTTATAGTTCTAACTATTATTTAATTGTTTTCCAGAATATTCAAGTCTGGTTCCTGTTTAATTGAAGTCTCTCCTAGCTTTTACCATGTTATAAGTTTCTTATCTACTTGAATTCAGTTTCCACTACAATGTTCGTCGATATTCAACTACTGGCGTGTATTTCGAATTCTGAAAAGTTTTCTCCTTACAACACAACTTTCACTGAACAAGATTTGCTGTATATATATTTTGACTATGAGACCATATTTTGTCACATGAAGGTACTATTCTATGATAACAAAAAGCTTAGTGTTACAGTATTTTACGAAAAAAAAAAAAAAAATCCTGAAATGTAATATTTTTCATTAAACTTTTTTAACACTTTCCAACAAGGTTGAAAAGTGTTAATGGCTTCGGTTTGTCTGTCTGTCTATCTGTCGTCCGTCTATCATATGGAATTTAAAGAAACTGATATATGCTATTCAAGTTCACTATCAGATGTTTATTATTGAAAATAGAGTGAATAGCTCTACTGGTTTGTGTACAGGGACACCCGAACGGAAAGTATTCCAAAAGCATTGTGTTCTGCGAAAGGTATGTCTATAAACCATATTTTAATACCTTTGCTTTACCCAAATCTTAGTGAAATTGAAATATGTTATTCAAGTTCACTATTGGATGTTTTCTATAGTAAATGGAGTAAATACCACCACTGTTTTATGTACAGGGACACCCTACGTTATTCCAAAGCATTGCGTTCTATGAGAAATATTTCTATAAACCAAATTTTAATAATTTTACTTTGCACAAATCTTAATGAAATTAAAATATGTTATTCATATGAACAAAATAAAGTATTTCTATAGAATAAAGTATGTTTAGAATTAAGATTTACATGGCCACATAAAAATATTCAGTTGCATTAAGGGATATCATTGGAAATTTGCTGAAATTGCACTTTCGTTTACAATAAGTTTTTTAACAGTTTCTAACAATTTTTAAGTGTGAATATGATTTGAATATGTGTGTCTGTCTATCCTACTGTCTACCTATCTATCTGTTCGTCTGTTCGCCACCAGCGTCCGTAAATATTTTGAAAAATTTTAAAAAATGATATGTGTTATTCAAGTTCACTATGGATTGTTTCCTATTTAAAATGGCATTAATGGGCCCTGTATAACTGGTTTGTGTAAAGGCGCATTCAAAAAATACCAGTACAATATGTTTTAGGACAGACATTTAAATAAATCGTATTTAAATAACTTTATTCTGCAAAATTTATAAAAAGAAATTTAACATTTATTGTTAATATGCTAAAAAAAATGTTTTGTATATAATAAGATATAGTTAACCTATCAATTTACAGGGTTGCACTAAAATATATAGATACATTAAGGACTGCAATTAGAATCTAAGGGCTCCATATACTTTTGCGTTAAGCATTTTTAACACTTTCCAATGATGTTTAAGAATATGAATTCTATTAGTCTACCTGTATATTTTTCATAACTTTTGTCTGTCCGTTGTGTGATAACGTAGGCAAAGAACATTGAATGTTATACAATACAACAAGTACGCACAGTTGTACAGTGTTAATAATCAATGCGCACCGTATGATTTTTCGTTATTGTTTTATTTTAGAAATGGATATTTTTATATTTTTAAATAATTAGAAACCTTCCACTTTTAGGGCACTTTCAACAGTTCTTGAAACATGATTATTCATTTTAGCCAATAAATTATTAAAATAAAAATAAAAATAAAAATACTAAAATTCTATTTAAATTTACATTCATATATTTTAAAAAATATTATTTTCATTCCTATAGTTCAATATTATTATTTTATTATTATTATTTATATTAAGACTACAATTACAAATTAACGAAACTCTAGGCCCAAAATCTATATCTCAAATTGAAGTGATCTTAACCTATTCCTGTATTTTTGATTAAATATTAAATTTCGGCGGTGTTTCCTATAAGACATAATCTGGTGTGTCACTTATACGATTTTCTGTTACCCTGAAATTTAATACTATAAATACAGATTGGCGATTAAGGAGTAAGATAACGAGTACTTTTATGTAAACCTATGTTTAAACAATTCATATTGGGCTTCGGAACAGCTTCATTTGACAATTAATTCTGTGTGAGGAGGTCTACAGCCCCCTTAACCCCCCGTTTCATCATTATACCTACACTTATATACAATTCAAATCTGTTATTAAATTCAGAAGTTCATTTAAAATTATTTAGACAGCTTTCACCCGCAACATTTCTTGACACTTATCAATCTTGAACAATTTTTTCTAGTAACAAACGTATTAATTTGAAAATAAAACATTTGAATCGCCTGATTTTTTTTTATGTATTTACTCCAGCAGACACAGACAAAAATCAAACATTAAAAACTTGACTTCGGTATTCGCGAAGTCTCAAATCGTATAAATATACAAAAAACCAAGTGATGAATATTTAGCTACATTCTTTACCATATGGCTGTGAGGAATTAATTTGAATTCCTGAGCAGCTTTCCTGGATATGGCAAAATATTATAGCAAAGCACTTCCACTAGCAATAAAAATTAATGTTATGGCTTAAATATTGGCAGCCCTGTATACCTTCTGAAAGTTATGTACACATCACATGGTGTTTTTGAGTTATGCAAGATACACACACATACACACACACACATACAGACGTCACGAAAAATCGTGTAAAATCGTAGATATCTCTAAAACGGGAGCTCGTATTAAACCAAAGTTGCAGATGTACAACTAGATATCATGAGAGACACAAATATAAATTTGCAACATTCTACGACTATTTGTTTTTGAGCTATGCGAGACATAATTTCCATTTCACAAGTCGGGGTTACCCTTATAAGGAAGTAAAAAGAGTGCCTAACATGTGTATTTATTTCTAACGTATTCAAGAAAAATGACATCTTAACTTTCTTTTTAACACTTTCCAACAAGTTTGAAAAGTGTTAATGACTTCGGTTGTCTGTATGTCCGTCTATCTGTATGTCTGTCTGTCCGAATATCTGTCTGACTATCCACGATCTAACTCCCGTAAATATTTATGGAATTTCTTGAAACTGATATATGTTATTCAAGTTTACTATCAAATGTTCCCTATTGAAAATGCAGTGAATACCTCTAATAGCTTGTGTACAGGGGCACCTGAAAATATTCCAAAGCATTGTGTTCTATGAGAGGTATTTCCATAAATCATATTTTAATAACTTTATTTTGCACAAATCTTAATGAAATTAAAATATGTTATTCAAGTTCACTATCGGATATTCCCTATTGAAAATGTAATAAATATCGTCACTATTTGTGTACAGGGACACCCGAAAATATTCCAAAGCATTGCGTTCTATGAGAGATATTTCTATAAATCAAATTTTAATGACTTTACTTTGAATAAATCTTAATGAAATTGAAATAATATGTTATTCATATGCACTAAAGAATGTTTTCTATAGAACATGATTTACAGGGTCACATAAAAATATTCAGTTACATTAAATGCTATTATTGAAAATTTGCTGGAATTGCATTTTCTTTTATATTAAACATTTTTAGCACTTTATAACAATTTTTAACTGTGAATATGATTTGAATCTATGTATCTGTCTGCCTTACTGTCCATCTTTCTATCTGTCCGTCTGCCCGTCCCCAGGATCCTTAAATATTTTCAGAATTTTTAAAAATTGATATATGTTATTTAAGTTCACTATGGAATGTTCCCTATTTAAAATGGCATTAATAGGTTCTGTGCAACTAGTTTGTGTACAGGGACTTCAAAAATAAAATAATAAAATCTAGTGCATTACATTTTAGGATAGACATATTTATAAATCCCATTTGAATAACTTTCTACAGTAAAAATCATAAAGGAATTCACATTTATTGTTAATATGCTAAAACAATATTTTGTATAGAATATGATATGGTTATCCTTCAGATTTACAGGGCTACACTAAAATTTTCAAATACATTAAGGGCTACAAGTAGAATCCCAGGGCTGCATTTTCTTTTGCGTTAAGCGATTTTAACACTTTCCAACAATGTTTAAGAGCGATTATGAATACAATTTGTCTGTATGCCTTTCAGTATTTCTGTCTGTCCGTTGTGTGATAACGGAGGCAAAGAACATTGAAAGTTTTGCGATACAAGAAATATCTACAGTTGGAAAGTGTTAATAATCAATGCGTACGCATGATTTTTTTAAAATTTCCTTCATATACATATATCTTATTCTTAAATGAGTTAGCTCATTAAAATTAAAATTAACTTTAATAAAAACACTGTTATTCTATGTAATGCATTTTTAGAATATAAAATGATTAAAAATAAAATTCTATTAGATATGAATCAATGTTTAATCAATTAATCATCATTGAAATTTGAACAAATTATTATAACGAGCGTGTTATGTATTAAATTATTTTTCAATTTTATTAATAATATTATTCACAATTATTATAGTTTCAGAAATAGAATCATATTCTCTAAAAAAAAAAGTAGCCAAAACCTTTTCTTCTTCTTCTTTTTCTTCTTCTTCTTAAAGTTTTACTTTAAGCTGTCTTTAAAGTATCATCGCTAAAATATTTAGAAAGACATTTCTTTGTTGAGTCAAATTAGTAAAAGTCCAGAAGGGTTTTTTGCATCATAAATTAATAATAATATCCATTTAAATATCGTTACGATAAAATACTATAAGCGCATTTTTTTTAAAGTGAATATACATCTTTGATAAAAAGTAAAAATTTCTCTTAAATACTCAAAACATATAGACTATAATAGTCAAAATACGCTATAATGTAAAAATCATAATTAAATTTATATTTTCTAGCATGGAAATTCTGATTGGACGGTAGAGGTGGAATTTCAAGACATCTACGAATATATCATGTACAACCATAAAGAAAGTTTACTTGTAGACTTACGTAATTAACTTCCAATTTTAGTTTTAAATAAATGAAAGTTAAAATATTTATCAGGAAAATGTTAAAATAAATAATAAAATGTATTAAAATTCAAAAGAAAAATATCCTTATTGGATTATCATAATTAATTTAAATATATAAAGTCATTAATATTTGTAATATTAAAATAGAAATTCTATATTTATTAGAATATTTAATTGTTTTGTTATTATTGTTAGTGATAAACCAGTATAAATAAACTATAAAATTCCTTGAGTTAATAAAAACTTCTATGTGTTGAACAAATTACAACTATTTCAGACTAAACGGCATTCAGGGTAAACCTTAAACGATATTACTTACAAACTTTGAATAAACACCATAAAATGCAATAAACTCGCAACAATTGTTTTTTCAACCCGAAACAATTGTTGCGAGTTTATTGCATTTTATGGTGTTTATTCAAAGTTTGTAAGTAATATTTTTTACAACGCCAGTTTTGTGGTGCTTTTTTATTAAACCTTAAACGACTACATTTCAAAGGCCTGGTGAATGCAAATTTTTTAGAAAAAATTCTATCTACTTGATCACACACACACATTCTATTATATACTCGTAAAAACAGTCATTTTACCAATACTGATTTTCTGTGAGAATATTTTATTTATTTTACTGTTTTTTCATTAAAATAAAAATATAACAGCAATCTTGAAAATTTGTGACACCTTAATTGGTTTTAAAACCATAGTACATTATTATAAAATCATTATAATTACAGTTTCCGCTATTGGAGTAAAGCTACTGCTTGAAATCAGTCACTGACATATGACATATAACTAATAAAAAAATAACAATAATTATCCTGTATTAAACAATTTCATGTTAGATTTTTTATATCATGTCTTTTATGATGAAGTCTATCAATATGATTAATATTTGAAAGAAATTTTTTTCAAGTTAGAGAATTATTATTTACTTATTCATATTTATTATATAATTCTTATTAACTCATTCGTGTACGCGAATGCTGTAGCATTCATTTCATTGTTATGCAGGCGTGACTGGTGTAACATTCACGTCTGCGAACGTGTGAAAATGTGATAGTTTAACTGTACTCTTACAAAAAGTGTCTTTCATATCTTAGACATCGCAATTTAGAAAAAGAATCGCCCGAGTATTTTCGCTGTCCGTGAGCGTGTTAAAAAAAAATAAATAAATAAAAAAATAAATCTTAAAGTTATTTCTATTATTATTATAGGTATTCTGATTTTTCGTCAAATTACAACTCTTTCAGACTAAAAGCTGTTCAAATGATTTTTTAAAATAGTTAAATTTAAAAGCTTGATGAGCACATATACATATACATATTTTTGACAATTTAACTTCAGATTTTTATATCAAAATTTTTAAGATCAAGTCTGTTAATATGATTAACACTTAAAAGACAATTATTTCATACATTTAGCTATTTATTATATAATTAAGAAGCTAATAAAATTGAAAGTTATTTCTAAGCTTATCAAAGTAATTCTACCTTTTCGTCAAATCACAGCTCTTTCAGTCTAAAAACTGATCGAATAATATATTTATAAATAATCAAATTTTAAAGATTAGTGGATGAAAAATTTTGAAAGCCTTGTTTTTATCTCCCGCAAATAAAACTTCGGTATCCTCATGAATAGCGTTCACTTTGACAATGTTAGACAGGGTAAAATTCTTTATTCTAAGGATAATCAAGGTTCCTTGTAATAAATTACAGCTTTTCCCTGATAAAAATGAATATACAACATTCATTCTTCAAGTTCTGTATGTATACGATATATATATATTAAGAGACAAAACCAATTTAAATTACTTACGCCTACAGAAGTAAAAAGGAGCGTTAAACATATTGACGAATAAAATTGATAAAGCGGCTCACTATATTTATTAAAAATGATTCAAGAATTAAGAATTCATTTAAAAAGTATGAAAAATAAAGGACCACAGGGATAATAATTGGATTAAAAAGTGCTTAAAAATAGAAGTATTATCTCATCAGGGAGCACGTACTTCCTTAAAACAGAGAAAGCAGCAAGATTTCGTGAAACAATATAGCTAATAATAGCAAAAATATTATTCATGCTCCAATCTTTATATATATATGTATGTATATACAATATCTTTTATGTAAACTATTCAAAATTTGCTATTTAGATTTTAATTTTAATGGAACATAATTTCCGAGTTTTTAATCAAAGAGATTTAAAGAATGGTATAATATTAAAAGTAAAATTTAAAAATGAGCTCATATTGATAAAACAACTTCTTTCTTGCAGAAAGCCATATATTTCTTATTAAATATAATCTTTACTATGTATTATTGTCTGATTTCTTACATGAATTATTCAAAAGATACCGATTTGTAAATAAAAGAAGGTCCCTTATATATAGGTAACACTAAGAGTGCGTTTTCTGTCATTCCAATCGTAGACGATATTGATCAAAACAGGAAGAAAAGATGTAAGAAGGTGATTTTTCGACAGAATACCTCACCTATAGAGAGAGCACTTACAACTTTGGGAAAAGGCAGCTGATCTTTCGTCCCCTACTTTTGGAATCTTACAGTCGGTCTTCGAGAAACAACCTTCAATAAAACGATCGTCAGCAATTTAGAAAACGAAATATTTGAACCTATTTTGCTGACAAGCAATACCACTTCGTGAAATTATGTGGCTTATTATTATTATTATTATTTTATTTTTTTTTATTTTTTATTTTTTATTTTTTTATAAAAATTTTATTATAAATTTCTAGCAATTAAAACTAAGTTATTGATGTTTTCGTTTGTAAAACGTTATTCCAATGGTTAAATAATCAAATCAAAAGTATAAAATATCTTAGTGTACCGAATTACAAGATTTTTATATAAAAATTTTCTACAGATATTAAGAAAAAAATTATAAGCGTACAAAAATAGATAATAACCAGAACAGTAATGAATAATGTATGTATAACATTAAAAGGCTACTTCGCTTAATAATAATCAAGAATTAACCAAAAAAAAAAATTATTAAATTTTTAGAATTCGAAAGGCATTTGTGTGCACTTTGCCATATTACTCAATTTATTCGCATTACCGAAGTTCCAAATAAAATTAGCGGAATTTAAGATATATTAATATATTTTCATCTAAAATAATTCTTTAAGAAATAGTTTAAAACTAACTTCACAATGCATAAAAAAAAAAGCCTTTAAAGTAGTTATTCTGTTGTTTCTCTGTCTCTCTCTCATTCTCTTTTTATGCAAAAAACTTATGATCTTCGCAGTATTAATATCTCATTAAAATACAGACTAAATTGCATATTACCTTGCGTAATATATTTACAATAACAGCCCATTACTTAATGCATTTTCGGAGAAATATTAAGGATTTCAAATTTTCTTTATGAGCTTAATATGGTATTAGTAAAAAATCTTTTCGGCGGTAAAGGATATTTGAAACAACAGCTTCTTTAAAAGCTCTTCAAATTGCTTTTATTTGCTGCGAAACCCAAAAGAGTGCGCCTCGATATATTTTGATATTACCCTGTTGAACATAAAAAGAGCGCCTATCAAGCAAATCCAGTATTTAGATACCTCTTTAGCTCCTTATTTGAATGAAGATGGAAACGGATAAATGATGTGGCACAAAGAGCAAGAGTTGAGGCCCGATAATTGCCTGGAAAGACTTCGTTTTTCCTACCCTTAATCCTAGATATTGTTTGCCTCGATCTATGGGAAATAAAATAAGCGGATAGTTTTCGAAAAGCAATTACGCGAAACCTGTCGAGTGTACCAGAGACAGATCCAACTTGATCCCTTTTTATCGACATTTTCCATTTGATCCACAGCTTAGAGCATACTGTCGACGCGTATAAATATGTTATTAGCAAATTTCTGGAAATAATGCCGAAAACAGTTCGGAAAAATATCTGCAAACAAAAGAAAAAGAACAGGTTGCTCTATCACGAAGGGGCCTTTTTTTTTCTTTCTTGAGTGAGATTCTTTTATTTTTCATGAAATGGGGAAGAAAGCCATTACAAGATCTCTTCTGTGACATTAGTGAATCTTCTCCACAGATGGCGCCCGGTAACGCTTATCTGTCTCTTGTTGTGTCTTCAGGATGTTCTTCTACCATTATAGGTCTTTTCTCTCCATCCTCTTTTTTTTTTATCCCCCCCCCCCTCTTTTTGCTCTTTCTCTCCTTGTTGGATGCTTTATGGGGTTTCATTTCGTAGAAAATTGGAGGACCCTAGATGAGACTCGACAATTCTTCTTCCAAAAGCCAGACACATCGCTGATGACCGTTTTTCATCTCGAAAATTTCTCCGACACTTATTTTTAGTCCCTCCCCACCTTAGATGGTCATTTTCTTTCCTTGGCTCCTTTTCCCCGAAATAAAATGATGCCGATAAATGATGCTTGCGATTTCTATCGTTTGGTCGAAAATGCTATGAAGGTGGAAAGGAGGGGGTGGGGGAGAGAAACCAACGGAGCAAAACAAATAACATTACTTTGGGGATGATTTTTTTCTCAGTTTTTTATTGAACAACGCTTTTAATAAGCTAGGGTTAGGATGCAATCACACTTGTACTGATGACTTGCCAAAAGTTTTAGATTTCTTCGACTTGAAAAGAAAGCACAAGTTCCTATAGCAAAGTTTGCAATCGTTTTCCAGAAGCTTGTAAAAACCGGTTTATTGTCCATCAGTGTATAGTATACTGCGCTTTTAATAAACAACAGTAATTTAATTTTAAATAAATAAAAATACCAGTATTATTGACTTTTATGCATTTTTTTTTTTTTTTCAATTAGCTACTGCACTTAATAATCAATCATATATTAATTTAGTGTGTTTACAACTCGGAAAGTTGATCTTACGTATAATGCTGCCTTTTATTTTCCTAAGGTGAAGGGACGAGGAAAAGCGGAATAGAGAAGTTTACTGAAGAAAACTTTTTTAATTATTTGTAAAATACACTAATGATTAAATGCAACCCGATACATTAAAAATTAATCATGGCGTAGCTTTATATATACAACACACACATACATATATGTATATAGTTCTATAAAATATTATTTATTCATTTGCTTCCTATATATTCAAAATAACTTCCAAATATTGTATTTTTATAAGCCAGTTTTGCAAGAAGTAAAATTTATTTCTAAAAAATTGCACTTTCATTTATTATTTCTTTTTATCCCCATTACCAAGTGACTCGAAATATAATATTGACTTTTTAAAATCTTAAAATAATATTGTCGTTTTTAAACTCTCTTTAATTTACAATCGATACTTTTTAACAAAATATTTACGAAAATTTAGAATTTTTTTTTTCATAAGTATTCAATATAAAAAAAAAGAGAGAGAGAGAGAGAGAGAGAGGATTCCTCCCCCCCCCTTTTTTTTTTAATTGCGAAATTTTTAAGCTTTTAGAATTTATATAGGCCTATATTTATCTGATATTTATATGACCGCATATTATATTAAAGATATGTTGGGTACTTGAATTAATTTTCTCTGTTTGCTGGACATAAAACACACGTTTATTCTACAGTAAAATGATTCAAGATAAATAACTAAAAGTATCGTCCTTCGAAAGTACAACCTTTTCCAATTTTTCAGGTAACAAATACATTTCGCGATTAAAAAAAAAAAGGTTCTTTTGAGATAAACCGCTCATGAAACCAATTTTCAATATCGTTAAAACATTTGAAGTATTACTCAGAAGGACTATGCTTCATAGATCCAAACAAATTGAAATTGGAAGGCGTGACGTCTCGTGAGTATAGCGAGTGGAGTAAAAGATCACACTGAAGTCGCTTCAAGGTATCCTTTAGTCAGTTTGCAGCATGTGTTTTGACATTGTCAGGAAGCAGAATGACTTTGTCATGCCTCTTAACGTAGTGTTGACGTTTATCCTTAAGTGCGTGATTCAAATTGAGTACTTGTGCTTCATAGCGTTTAACAATCCAGGTTTGACTCGGCTGCAGCAGCTTATGGTACACCACAGTGACTTAATTCCATCGAATGCATATCCTAATTTTGTTGCAATGAATATTCGGTTTTGACATTGGTTTTGATTATTTGCCGCGACTCGCGCATGATTTCTTGCACTTCAAATTGTCGTAGCAGATCCACTTTTCAGCGCCACTCACAATGTGAGGCAATAATGACTTCTATTTTTATTTTTCAAGCGACACTTCACAAATGGTTGAGTACTTTTAAATATCTGTTTCTGTCCGTTCATGTGATATTCAATTTCTGAATCATCCCCACTGTTTTTAAACACTTACTAACAATTGACGGGTCCACATTCACTGTTTCAGACAACTTTACAAGCATCTGAGATAAATCTTTCGACAATAAGGCCTCCCGTTGTCCATCATCAGACTTTTTCGGATGACCAGGAAGCATTTTGTCGCTCACTTCAAAAACATTGTTCTTGAATCGTCGAAATCTGTACCTGCACATTGTTTCAGACATTCTCCATACGCCACCACTAGCCAACGATGACTTTTCGCAGCAGATTTCCTAATGTGAAAGCAGAAGAATAATGCTTCCCACGAATATATATATATATATGTATTTTTTTTTTCCAGGTAATGAACATATGTTCAAGGGACTAAGTACGTGTGTTCTTTTCACTCCACTCGAAAGTCACACATGGATCCGAAATTCTAAAATTTCAACTATTAAATATTTTTGATTTCACTGTATGTTTATGCTTCACTAACATATCTACTGCTTTTTTTTTTTTTTTTTTTTTTTTTTTTTCGTCAACAGCGAGAATTAAATCAAGCACCTAATATTTACAGAGCTGTGATTTCCACGTTTGTTTCATCTGTATTTTCTAGCAATGATTACTACTTTGTTTAGTCGCAGAAAAATATTATAAAAGTAATAATAAGAAAAATTCTGTTTGAAAATAGTGGTATGAAAATTAGCGGAAGTCATATCCCTGATTTATCTGTATGTGTAAATAAAAATTACATATGTATAAACCAATATCCGCATACCCACAGCGGCTACAGCAGCAGCTGTTGTGTTTAAGCCCACAACAAAATTTAGGCAGTAACGAATTTGAACCTACGATGAAATATCAATAATTTTCCTTACTAAAAAACAATCGAGTTAGAAACTTGATTTTTTTTTCAATATTTCTCTCACGAATTACCATACAGAGTTGTACATTTCTTTTAGCGATTCTTGAACCTTCGAAGGTCGTCATTGTAAAATAAAGAGAACGTATGTTATTTTAATAGACAACTTCCAGAAACTATTAAAATCAACATTGATGGATTTAATTTAAAGCTTAGACTATGTCAGGATCAATTAAAATGAAGAATAAATTTCATCATGCTGTCTCAATTATATTTTAGCAATAATTAAAATTTTATGGTGTTCTACGTATATTTCAAGGCTTCATTCATTTGAATTAATGAATTGAATGAACTTTTAAAGTGTCACCGAGCATCTGTTATAACAATAAATCATGGTAAGTGTACCAGTGGTGTTGGTGTATACTGCACCTTAGCAGCCTTTTTTTTTAAATTATTATTATTTAAATCTTTAAAATGACCTTTCTGAGTCATGCATAGGTTCTTTTATCCAAGTTGGCCTTTCATGTTGGTGTCACAACCCTCTATAAATAACTAATTCAACAATGAGAAATTATAAGCCATCAGTTATAGAATGATATCATCTTAAATGAAATAATGCGAATTTTTTTCATCGTACAGTCGGTAACAGAAGTGTCCGAACACTAGCAAAAATTCTTATGTAAAAAAGTACACTTCATACGGTTTTGTTAAATAAATCCTTATCGAATCGTGTTCTTACACTGACTAAGAGCAGGATTCGACAAGTATTTATTTAACAAAACCGTATGAAGTGTACTTTTTTGACATAAGAATATTTGCTAGTGTTCGGACACTTTTGTTACCGACTGTACTGTTATTTCTTGTTCTTGTGATTAAGGTAAGCCAAATTCTGTTTCCTTTGCATGTGCTTATTTTAAACTGATTTTTTCATACCTTCTGCATTCATATGACTAAAATAAATGTGGAGAATTCATTTATTGTGTTAAACTTTTATTTTTTGATTGCATATAACAATGCTACGGACGCCCAGCACTGGCATTGCAATATGTCATTACTTCTAGTAGTGAATATCCCTGTTCACTGGATCTTTTCACCTTTTCCATCGTCTTTCTCAAAGGTATAGGAAGTCTGTTATCCCTTAATTTATCCTCTTTAGTTAGATAAATGCTTAATACAACGAAATTTGTTTTTACTTTTTCACTGTTACCATTTTTATCATTCACAATTTTTATGATTATATTTATTAACCATAATCATAATTTTTAAACTGTCATGCACTAAAATACTAAAATGTTTAATTCTGCTTGAACTATATTAATTAAATTCGAAGAAAAAAAAATTCAAATGAAAGTACAATTCATGCTGAAATTTCAAAATAAAATATAATTCACAATTAAATCTCGAAAGAAAGTATAATTCAGTAATTAATTTGCAATTTAAAAATCAATTGTGGACTATTAAGTTTCAATGAGATTTTGCTTCAATAATATATAAGATATTTCCTTTCATGCAATATACTTTGTATCTTTTTTTTTTTTTTTTTTTTTTTTCATATACTAGCTAACCATCAAATGAATATTTAATATTTAACTGCAGTTTCAGAACATTATTTAAAGAGGCAAGTTATATAAGATTAAACATATCATGAAACATTTTTATTATTTCTTCTATGAGGAAAAGGACAAGTTGGATTAGACTCAAAACATTACATGAGGTTTAGATTTTTTTTTTTTTTTTTTTTTTTTTTTTTTTTTTAATGAATAGTTAAATTACTTTGTATGGATTAAAATTTAGCTCAACATTCTCATTCTACTCTAAACTCTTATTTCATTCTTCTTTTCACTCAAAGTTCTTTGCATTCACACTGTTAAAATACACTTCTCAAAAATAAGCAGAATCTTCTCATTTTTGAAAAGTTTCGTTTCTTATAATAGCTCCGAGTAGGAACTTTTCATTTTTAAGTTTTTTTCCCCCCTCATTTAACTATTCATTTCAAACTTTGCATCACTTTGCATACAACTGATGAATTTTCTAGAACAGAATATTCTAAAATTCGAAAAGTCTAGAAACTGTATAATATTAACTGAATAACATACTGGTATAATGAATAGATGAAAAATAAATAATTTAGATTTTAATGAAAACCATTTTTAAACAACTTCACTTGACAGGGAGCGAACCCACAACCTCTGGCTTTGTAGCCCGATGCTTTACCTTCGAGCAAATGCGTTCACAAACGTCCCAGCTTTCGTTACAATACTATAAGAGTGAATATGAAGTGAATAGTTCAATGAGAAAAAAACAAATCTTAAAATTGAAAAGTTACTACTCGGAGTTGTTATAAGAAGTGAAACTTCTCAAAAATGAGAGGAGCCTGCTTATTTTTGAGAAGTGTGTTTTAACAGTGTACATTATTCAAAGGATTTATTAAAAATAATAAATAAATAAATAAATAAATAAAAATAAAAGCATTTATTGTAACGCCTTTCATGAAATTAAATTATTAGTAATTACATTTATTTTTACTCGTACTAAGCAACGGTTCCCGCATTCTTTGAGAGAAATGTTTATAAAAAGATATGAGAAGGCTCATCTTCACATTTTTATGTAGTTCATTTTTAGCAGTACAGATCTTTTTATTTAATTGTTTATACTTTATTTCTATTATAGAAAAATTAATTCCAATTAACTTATCCGAAACAGCATTAAATATTTCATTATTGCTTATATTATTATTCTCAAAACCTTTTATAAGACTAAAAGGATTTATAATGGGAGAAGTTTTTGTTGCGAAAAACTATTCCGAATAATTAAAATATTTAATATTATTTGTGAGTCTGACTTATAGTTTTTACCTGTCTGGCAAAATATTAATGTCTAGTTTACTCTGTCTGTTTTTCTGGGAAAATTATTCCAATTGGGAAAACCGAAGTCGTAGCAATATATTAAATGACATTTAAGCTAAAGGAAACGACTGTTTTATTGTGAAAGGCTCTCATTATTGTTTTCATAGACTATCATGGGAATACATTGCCTCGTGTCATGTGCATTTCTAATTAATGTGGCTTTAGGGCACACCCCATCTTTAACTTTCACTTATATGCAGAGGGAGTTAATTATTCAAAATATATACAGTACGCTTTTAAATTGTCATCCATCAAAATCAAAACAAGAAACTCTATTTGATTGCATTTTACTCGACTAGAGCTTAAAATTCGATTCTGTTTTTTACGCTATGAAAATACATTACAGTTTATCATGCTTGCGAAGTTTGCATAAAAACTGTTTGAATTTTTCATTTATTACAAGTTTCTATTTCCAGCTCTAAAAGTTTTACCAATAATTTTACGAAATTTAGTACGTTTCGTACTTTTTCTTTTATATTTTATTATATACTAATACTATTAAAATCCTATTGTAAGACTGTCCGGCTGTCTCCTCGCGAACTGCTGAACGTTGACAGACGTGGAATGTGCAAAAAGAGTGCAAATAACCCAAGGATTCCGAGTTGAGCATTTAAATTAAATTATTGCAATTTGTTGAAATATATCTTCTTAAATATTCAAAGTGGGTACAAGATAAGCAGCACAACGTGCTGATAAAAATATATATATCCGCTACAGTAGCGTCTACTTCCTCCAGCTGTTGGGTGCGACGTAAAACCCAACCAACCAACCTCCAGCTGTTGGGTCTAGCAACATATATTAATCGGCGGCGAGATAGGTTGAAAGTTTAAAGTCCAAAATTGCGTGTAATCGCTCGAAACGAAGTTTTGAGTGATAGAGGATTTCTTTATTATTATTATTATTATTATTTAATATAAGAAATATTGATTATGATTTTTATTTATTTATTTATTTATTTATTTTATTTATTTATTGCGAGTACAGCCTGCTAGTCATATAATATTATCCTTTTTTCTTTTTAAAATATAATCTTTAAATGAACATAACTATTAAATTATACAGAAAATGATTATTATTTCGAATAAGCAATTGTCATTTACGTTGCTGTAGATGAATTCAGTACTTATGTCTTGAATGTTTCAGTTTATTTCTTGAATGTTTTTCATTTAACCGAAAAAAGTTGTAATGTATTACCTAATAAAACATATTTGTTATATAAAATGTATTTATTTTAACGGTATAAAATAATACTAATGCAATTTTCATCTGTCTCTGTGTCAGTAAATAAATATTCACATTAGTCTCTACATGGAATTTAAATGAAATCTTACTGTAAAAAAAGTTTGTTTTAATTTTCTTACTCCATATTATTGATAGGGTCATGTAATTAAGTTTGTAGACTTATGATTTTTTTTTTTTTTTTTTAAGTTATAACAATTCAAAAAACTTCGACTTTTCCAGCAATTACATGCCGTATAGATTCTTCCTTATTTTCGATACATTAAATCCTTCAACGTATTTTATAAGGGGTGGGGAAAAGAAGAAAAAAATATCTCAAACAAATAAAGAAAAAAAAACTGATTGAAAGGAATAAAGTCGGAAACGCTGCAACATTTCTATACTAATCCTTGGGCAATTGAAGTAAAAACGTAATAAGGTGTTGAACACGGCGCTTGGAGGAGATAATGGAGTCATTTAAGAAATAGCTGCCTCTGGCTGGCCGAAATCGATAAAAGCTTTAATAGAGACACTGAAAGAAAAAACCCAGTAGCAGGAAAATTGCAGAAATAGACTGAAGGGTAGGCAGATGGGTTTTAAATTGATTAGCTGTTGGTGGCAAAGCCTAGATGGCTGGTTTTTCACTCCCTTTCATGAAATAAACGGGCTTAAGTGGTCTCTACCTTTCTGGAAGAGGCAAGGGACTCTCAAATCAATCTCCTTTGCCTTCTTTATTTGGAGAACCCCTAACTCATGATTGAAAAGTGATTTCTGTTGGCTAAAGCAATTTTCTTTTAAAGATCTTTCTGTAAAATAAAATATCCAACCCGCAAACTTTGTATCATGTCAAAGGTATACCAACGCAATGAAATAATAAAAGGAATATCGAGGTATTCGGTCAATGTAGATTTTAATTTTTTTGAGAATTTAGTTAAACAAAACTAAATTTTTAAAACCCAATTTTTTCCTCCACAGAATTGCGAGTGGCGTAATCATTTTGTACTATGTTTAAAAGCTTATCGAAAATTAAAAAACACAAACTTTTGCAGAAAGGGATATTCATATATGCACATTCAATTAAAGAGAAGCGAATTTCATAGCTGTGACTTAATACTTGTCACAAAAATATTAGCTAATTTATTTTTTATTTCATTTATTTATTTTACATTTTTTAAATGTTATGGTAGTTTTTTCTTCCATATCAAAGTAATAGTGACATATTATATACCATTTACACATACATGCATAGTTATACATAAATAGTAGTTTAAGCCGGTAAAATAGGAGATGATAAGCTTTTCATATTATTATTTGTCCAAAATGTGTGTTTCTAGTAAATGAGTAATGTATTTATTTAATGTTTCAATGGTCATTGCAAAAAAAAGAAAGAAAGAAAGAGAGCGTTTTAAAATGCTGAGTCAAAGTAACCCCTCTTTGGGGCTACTTTAGCACAGTCATTTTGTTAAAACTGAAATTACAATGTGTTTCGTACATTGAGCCAGTGTACACCTTCCTATAGGGTTACGTTAACGAAATGAATCAGATAAAATTGAAATAATTTAAAAATTGACTATAGTTTCATGATAAATGAATATGCACAAATAGAATTTCTAAAAAAATTAATTTTATCAAAAATTTCACTAGCTAAAAAAGTTACAATGAATTAAATTTTATAACATTGAAACATTTCTATAACATAAAACAAAGCAGCATGGGATGTTTATCTTTTGTTTGACATCAGCTCATTCGAAAATCATTATCCCTTTTTTATCAGACCATGTCCATGACTTTGCAGTCTTAGTCATATAACCAACTGATGTATCTGGTTCTTCTTCAACTGCCATTTTCAGCATTAATCTAGGGTGTATTCACTATTGATCCACAGGTAACCCTGTTACCTCCAAAATTAACAATTACATAATGGCTTTTTTTTTAAATCGTTTTCATCTGATTTGTTAACAGTAGTGAATTTTCGTTTGTGTCCATCGTCACCGTCTGAGCCTTCATAAAAAAAATGAAAAAGTAATAGTGGTGGTATATAAACAAAAAAATCTTTTAAGTAATATAAATAATTTTTTTTTTAATATTATAGTTCACTTTTAGGACTTTGACAAAGTTCGCAGCCCTCAGAGAAGCTATTTTGCCATAGTGTGCAGTGCCGGCAAAAACAATCTTTACACTTGAGCGGCAAAAGAAAAACTTTACATGTCAATTACCGTTTCCGTTATAAAAATGTGACGAACCCCAGTGATGACACGTGGCGTTAGTCGGTCACAGACGACCTTTCCCTATCCTATTAACACACAATTCGCCTCACGGACTTCTAGAGTAAGGCTGTATGCTCTTTGGTCCCTCCGGCCAATATTTCGTTTATTTCTCAAAAGTTTTAGAGCCTACATCGGTATTCCCACTGCACACAATGAGGCAGAAAAAGCTTAAAATGGAAGAGAAATCTCATGTCGTGACTCTGATAGATAAGGGAATCGTTGTAATTGATGTAGTTAGAGATATGACAGACCATTTTAGATGTAGCCAGACGTAGAAAATCTATACAAGGTCATTAAAATGTAAACACTTAAGACAAAATCTTAACATTCTAGTCGTTTATTGTAAATATCACATAGCAGTCAGTATTTTGTCATCTCATCTTTACATTTATTACGAACCGCAGCCGTTTAGGCACGAATTTCTGGTTACAACTGGTTACATCTAGAATGATCTGCCAGATCTCTGGCTACATCAATCACAGGGATTCCCTTCTCTAGCAGACTTAAGGCATGAGATTTCTGTTCCATATTAAGCTTAATCCGACCCAATGTGTGGAGCGAGAATATTGATGTACCTAAGTTCTCAAACTTTTAACAAATGAACGAAATACTGGCTGGCGGGAGCAAAGAGCATACAGCCTTACTCTAAAAGTCCACGAGGTGAACTGAGTGTGTATAGGATTGCGAATGTTCGTCTATGATCGACTAACACCACGTGTCATTACCGGGCGTTCGACACATTTTTATGGCGGGAACGGCAACTGACATGTAAAGTTTTTTTTTTTTTTTTTTTTTGCCGCTCAAGTGTAAAGATTTTTTTTTTTTTTTTTTTTTTGCCGGCACTGTAGTCTTGGGACAAAGATCCCCGAAAAAGTAAGTTTCACGCTATCTTCTGTAAAAAATAAAAGTATTTTTCTCTAATTAAACAAACAGGGGAGAAATGTAATATCACATTATTTTATCGCATATTTACTAATACTATTTGGCACTTACTTTAATTTTTACTTTTCTAGTACAGATTGTACAGTTAAAAGTTTGTAGAATTAAAAATCTTGTATTGTGATACAGTGTTTAAAATATCTCCTGTGTAGACATTATAACAAAATATAGATATGGAAGAGCATAAAATCTGTTTTAATAAAGGCCCTCCTATTTTCTATTAAACCAAAAATTCCCCTTAAATACTTTGATTGATTACCGTAAAAAAATATATCATCATTTTTGGCTATTAGCCCAAAATAACCCCGTAAGGGCGAAAGTAACCCCGCGTATACTATATTTAATTAATTGGAAGAATTTTTTTGTTTTAATTAAAAATGTTGTTTAAATTAAATATGACTTAATTAAAAGCGTCAGGGATATGATGAAAAAATTTTGCAGTTATATAAAAATTGTTAAACTGCATTTAATTCAGACTTCTTGTTTAAAATAAAGAAATCACAGTATTTCAACTAATTGGAATCTTTTCCGAGGAAGAGTTCAATTAAATATTCTATCTAAGATAGCCCGTATCGTACTTACAATAGTTTTCTTCTTGGACGATTTATTTATGTTCTCGAAGCTTTCAGATACCATGCAAAATGATTTTGAAACTTTCAGAAGACATTCAGAAATGTCATTTACTATTCGAAAAAAAAAAAAAAAAAAGAAAAAGAAATCAATGTCTATAAATAAAATTATTTGAAATGCTTAAAATAAATTTTATAATACGTATATAAAAGTTAAATGTAACATGTTTAAGACAAGAAATTTAGTAAATTTATAAACTGAAAATGAATTCTGAGAAAAGTATGAAAGTTTAAATATAGTTATTAAGTAACTAATAAATGATAGTAAAAGGAAGTGAAAGAAACATGACAATCAAGTAAGGTACTATTTACAGCTTTTTCATTAGTTTTAATACGTTAAATTGCAAAAAAATTTTTTTTTTTTTTTTTAATTTATCATTTGGAGCTGTTAGCACCCACATTTTATGTTATAAATTTCTGAAATTTTTACCAATGTGATATTTAAAAAAAAATTAAATTATTCTTTCTTTCTTTCTTTTCTTTCCTTTTTTTTTTTTTTTTTTTTTTTGAAAAACTACATTTTACTTATACTTATCTATAAAAAAGAAAATTCTCACAATCTATGAATGAGAAACAGAAAGTATTCTTTACTTACAGTAAACTGCACATTCTTAATGTTCGATTTATTACGAATGGGCCAAAATTTATATAACTTAAGCAATTTCGACTAAGCTACTTTTTAGAATCCGAAACAAGATTGAAATTTTTAATTCTTTATTTTTCTTTCAAACGAATGAAAAAATATTTTTAAATTGAAACTATAGCATTAATTTAGGGGCCTTACAAAATAGGAATTTTAGGACCTATATCATACAGACCTCGCACTCACACACACAAAAGAAAAAAATTGTTGTTGTTGTTGTTGAATCTAATTCCAGATTGTCCAGCATGGACTAGACCATCTCCATGAAGCCAAAAACTTCCAGAAAATCTAAAAACAGTAGAGGATTCTTTTAAACCTCGTCTTTTGTAAAATCCAAGCACTTAAGAATATCAGGGCGAGGCCTGATCAGCTTTACACCAGGGACACTCCGAAAAAAATTTACAGCCCTGGTGGAATGTGAGCGCTCCGATGTGCCCACTCAAGAAACGAGTGAAAGCCATTTGACGCTTTGGAATGGAACTGGAGAGACCACTAGGGCTGCTTGTAGTGTACCATGGTCGATAGGGTTTAGTTTTGCAAATTTTATTCACTTAAATTTTTTGAAGGGGGGTTATTTCGCTGCATGTGAGAATCCTGTTGGGTACCAGATTTAAAAAAAAAATGTATGTAATAAAGAATATTTCTAATTAAAATAATACTAAAAGAAATAAAATTTCTAATAATAATAAAAGAAATAGTCATTTATACTGATATAAGACACTTATAAATATGATTGTATCACACAATGTTTCGCACAGTGCTGCACAATATCTATCTGCACAGTGTTTTTGAAGAGAAAGGGTTAATGAAAATTATTATTAAAAGTTTAATTACAAATATTGAAAGATTGAGAAATGCTTCTTTAAGGTAATTAAATTCATCTTAAAGCAGCATAACTCAACCTTTCAATAATTGTGGCTAAATTTTTAATAATAAATTTCATCAACCCTTTCTGTTTAAATGCATTGTGCAGTATTGATGCAATCATATTTATAACTCTCTTATATCAGTATAAATAGTTATTTCTTTTACTATTATTATTATATTAGAAATTATTCTTTTATTTCTTTTTAGTAAATTATTCCAGATTTTTAATACTTTCTTTTCGATAACCCCCGTTCCGATATAGTGTTATAATACCCCCTTCCCCCCCTCCTCGGTGTGTGTGGGCGGGGGTCGCCCCACAAAATCAGTATCGCTGTCCCAAAGAGTGGTTGAAGAAAATAATGATATTTATTTTGGTTTATGAATAATAATGTCTATATCTAATCACCACGGCAGAAGTGAATTCGTTAGAAAACAACATTAGGTTCGAAGTGTAAAAGAAATTCCTTTGATACCGACAACAATGTATTGGTTGGTGTTAAGACTACAAACAGAAAACTGTACCAGTCGCTATATACAGTTATTATGCCTCTGTTATTTTGTATATGTTATTCTAAAAAGATGCTCTCTAAATTGAAATTTATAGAAACTTTACAAATTTCATTCACGACACTTCTATTTTTTTACAACAAAATAGTTATTATTTCTGTTTACTGAAAAAAAAAAAAAAATGTTGTTGATAAATATTACAAGGTTTGATGTTTATAACTAAATATTTCAGTAAGTAAAACGGTTTTTAGTACGAATATATTGACAATATATTTCAAATTTTAGTATAGTATATAATGATAAAAGTTAAAGCTCCGTTGTAAGTATTAAGTACGTGCATTGCAAATGCATTTATATTGTATGTTGTGTGTATGTAAGATGTATGTATGTAAATATTGATGAGCTCATTGGATAAATAACACAAGTTCAGATTAATGAATTGATTACTTGCTGAACTGATTAATGGTTGGCTTACTAATTAAAAATGAAATATATTTTATTTTAACTACCCATTTATAAATCAGATTTGCATATTTATTTATTTCACATCCCTGTTTTCCCTTTTCTTAGTAAGTTAGGACTAAATTATGATAAGTTTTATTTTTTATTACGTTTACTAGGTAAATGAAAGTATCGAATCTTACCTGTTTTTACTTTCTTCTATATTCAATAGAAGAAAGTATTGGATTCGTAAAAATTTTCAACTTCCGGTTTTCGATGGATTTACACGTTTTGAGAGGTCCTGATTTGATCATTTTTAGAAAATGTCTGTCTGCCCGTCTGTCTGTTTGTGTGTGTGTGTGTGACAAAATTCTGTGGCGACTGCATCTCAGGAACCATATAAATTTATACGTGGATGCACCTTGACATAAATTAATGCCTATTAACTTTCAGTGCTAATCACTCAGCAGGGTACACTACTATAAAGCAATCTCCATAATTTCAGGGAAGGGGCTATATCTAGGAACTACTGCACGCAACTGCATATATAAATTTATATGTGGATACAACTAGACATATATAAGTGCCTGTCAAATTTTAGTGTCAATCTCTCAAAAAGTGGCGCCGCTATTTCCTCAAATCAAGGAAAGATTATACATCAGGTTCTATTGTGTATAATCGAATAAAACTTGCTATGTGAAAAACCCATTATGAGACACTATGCTGAATCAATTTGAGTGCATATCAGCCGAAAAGTGGCGCTGCTATACTAAAAATTTTCCCGAGAACGGGAAGGATGTCATCTGCACAGTAAAAATTCACTTCTAGTGGACATTTTAGTGTAATATCTCTCTGAGGTGAAAATCGTCTGCATTCATAATGGAAATAATAATAATAATAATTTCTACTGCTTGAATTTGTATACGAAAATACAGAAGAACATTTTGTGATGGCCGCAACATACTAGTTAAAAATAATTAAAATCTATTGATAAGGCAATTTATTGTTCATTTCTTTTTCTTTTGATTATTTTTTTTCTTCATGTAAGTTAATATTGGTTGTAATAAGTATACTGTTGTATTCTGGTATAAATAAATATTTTGTACAATAAGTTACCTACTTACTTGCAATTTTGATGCACTGTTACACCCAATTTGCTTTGCATCTATTGCTCAAGTGATTTATTAAGGATACTTATTATTCTGGACATTGATTACCAAAAAAAAATGTTTTGGCAACTGAAAGAAATATCTGTGACAATATTATCGAATCGAAACTGTTTCGATAGGTGAATAAGTTCTACCAATGAGTAAATGGTTGATACGGGTCTGTTTATATTAGTATACCGTACTATTAATAAATGTATTTTATCTTAGTCACATATATAGGCTTATGTAATTTTTTTTTGCCAAAATGTTACATTTCTTCCTACTTATTTCTTTTTATTTCTTTACATATATTAGTAAAGATTATATGTTTGTACAGTGTGTCGGAAGTATTTATCTGCTATAGTACACTATTAGATTAATTTGCTATCGAATTTGATATTACTTCTAAAAAATACTTTAGAAAAGTAAAAAAAAAAAAAAAAAAAAAAAAAATACTTTGGTGTTTTTTTTTTTTTTTTTTTTTTTTTTTTTGAGTTTACGTTGCAAGACTTTTATTATTAAAAGACTATTTTTATTTATATTTTTAAAAGAAGATCTTGAAAATGAAAACATTTAATTGAAAGCAATTTTTTTCTCACCATTTAAAAAAAAAAAAAAAAAAAAAAATATTGATACATACATATATATATATATATATATATATAATCATGCATTAGATCCTTAAAGACGATAGCAAATTCCCTTTTAGTTAAATAAATATCCATAGATTGGTTAAATTAAAATCCTGACTAATTAAATGAAACAGGTGTTTTTAACAAGGTGATTTAAATTTCTCTGCAAATGTTCTGGGTTTCTACCTAAACAACATTGTATATTACACTATTGTAATGAATAATGTCAATCTACTCCCATCGGGATGTTTTCTGGTAAAACAGATAAAAGCCTTTTACAGTGCAAGAATTAACCTAGTTAGCCTCGAATCCAAAATAATCCGTCTGTAGCACTTTGTTGTCGAGAGAAGGAGGGAGGGGGATCCTGTGAAACACCTTCAATGCTACACATTCCTCCAAATGTTTAATGCACCCTGCGGAGTTTTATGCGTGATCGGGCCATGAAACTTGTACGCTTTTTTTATCGCTAAAGCACTAGATTGCTGCTTCTGAACGTTTCTAGTATTAATCAGGAGTCTCAACATTGCGGAGTATTTTGTAGGCAGAGTCGTCCTGGAGTAATTAGAGGCACTTTTAATTAGTAGGCATGCAGCCGTGAAAAGTGCCAGCACCGGATTGTAATTACGGTGTCATCCCCATCACAGTTTGACGCGACTTTTGCGTGAACAACGAATAAAATATCTCACCAGGAAAAGGGGGGGAAAGGAACATGATGATTAAAACTGCTCGGGAGACCCGGCATTTTTCTTCGCTTCCTTTGTCTTTGCTCTCGTCCTTAATCGCTTGCAATCCCTCCCTCTCCAAACCCCCCGATTTGCTTACAGTTGATTAAGAGCTCCAAAGGCCTCACAAGCTGAGATATTTTATTTGAAAATTTCTTGACAACCGATAAAAACAAATAGACTTAAAATAAAGATAGAATGGGGAAAAAGAAAAAGCATTTTCTAATTTTCGCAAGGAATTTGTGATGTATGTCATTTAACTTTAAGAATTTTCCCGTAAAGTGAAGTTTTTAATGATAGTTAAATGCTTGTCGTTTTTAATTTTTACTCTTGAAAACTTTTAAAGCGTGAAAGTAAACACACACACATACACACACACAGGACTGAATTAAATTTAAGTTTTTATTTAATTTTATTTTTTTCTTTTAATTCTATGACTTTTTATGGAATACAATCATTTTATTCTCCAGAGTGTTGTTAAAATTGTGATTAAAAATATTTTAATCTTGAATTCTTATTTTTATACTAAAATTATTGTTTGTATTTCGTAGCTATAGGTGAGATTTGTTTTTTTTAATCAATGTTTTTTTATTTTTTTAGAAAAGTTAATTAAATTCAATGCCACAGATTCATTTTTCTTATTACTCTTTAAAATTATGTGCAGTTTCCCAAAAATCCTACAATAATAATAAAACAATACCATACAAACACACTATTAGCTAAAAGCAATTTTTTTTAAAGAAGAAACCTAAAAACATTATTATTATTATTATTATTATTATTATTATTATTATTATTATTATTATTTTATTTATTTATTTATTTATTTTTATTTTATTTATTTTATTTATTTATTTTTATTTATTTTTTATTTTATTTTATTTTATTTATTTATTTATTTATTTATTTTTTGAGAAAACTGATTTTATATGTACTGATTTTATATATATACTAGCAGACCCGGCCACGCGTTGCTGTGACTAAGTTATACGTTGAATTATACGGCTGTAAACTATTTAGTACAGTTAAATTATTATTTACGAACAAAGACGAAAACGTTGTAGCCGATGTAAAAACCCACAGGGTTGAGATTTGAAACTTAGGTCATAATTTGGAAGCGATTGATAAAAATTTTCGTAGTGTTGATATTAAGCACAAATTAATTTTATTGTAGGGTCCTATAAATTTTAATGGAGAAGTGATATATATTATTTCTAATGCTACTTTGGATAAAATTGCTAAAATGACTAATATATAAATTAAATTCTATTAAAATTCTATTAAAATAAAAGTATAAAAGAAACAGACGATTTTAAAATCAATTTTTATGGAGGAGTGAAATATAATATATGCTATAATGGATAATTTTACTATTAAATGACCTCATCATTTTAAATATTTTAAAGAGGGCAACAGCTGTAGTTATAAAAGGGAAAACAATAAGGCTAAACCAGAAAAATAAGTAAATTTGATAAATATTTTAAAACTTTAAAATTGGAAATCTTATGAAATATTGGACATTTAAAGTAAATACATGTATCATTTTAAATACAAAAAGATTTTGGAAAAGTTTAGTGTATTTTAACGAAGTGATGAGAAGTTTTTGAGTATGTTAAAATTTTAATAGTAAATTCAAGTCAATAAAGATGGGAAACATTGAGGATTAAGATAAGAATAATTATAAGATTTAAAAAAAAAAAAAAAAAAAAAAAACTTTTTATATACCATGCTTTTAAATTTTAATATACTAATAATATACAAATTAAAAGGAAAATGATAAATATTCTATCATAGTTTGAAGTCAAATTTGTTTTCAAATGTCTAAATAAAATATCTTATGTAAGATACTAATATTTTGCAGCGGAATAGATTTCATTTCTGTCATCCTTGGCGAAAAAAAAAGAATATCGCCAAATTATCTGGCGAAAATATTTAATTCCTTTCAAAAATCATGGTTATTTTAACAACTTATATTAAAAGAGTAATGAATAATATGAAACAATATTTCGTACAATACATATTACATGTCATACATACGTACAATGAATAATACATATTACATTTCGTACAATGCATACATCTGGCATGTATATTTTCGTGTTACGCTTTTGATCACCAAATAATAATAATAATAATAAAAAAAGCCAAGGGCGACAGAGTTTAAAAATTTAAAATTAAAATTTTGTCAATTTGACAGCAAAATAACTCAATCTAACACCCGCGATAACTAATACATATCTATACCCAAATATAAGGATTAAAATCGGGAAATAAATTTCCTCGATTTTTAATAATTTCTTACAAAAAATCCAGTGGGCAATTAACATAGGAAATCTTTTTCTTGGCTGCACAGACGGTCAGTGAGTCACACTTCGCTTGCGTATAGAACTCATAGATATAGTATAGCATATATAGAATAGAGTGATCATTGGGGAGAAAAAAGTTATTCCTTTTCATTTGGGAAAAGACGACGTTTTTACCAAAATATGGCCGTCTTTCCCCGAGTGAATACACACGGGAATACATACTAATATTTTAGCAAATAAAATTTATGAATAATTTATTTGCTAAAGGGGAATGGAAGACTCCAGATACAGTTTCAAATTCATATTTCTTTCTTTCTTTTCTTTTTCTTTTTTTTTTTTTTTTTTTTTTTTTCAATACCACTTAATGGCTGTTTCCAAAGCTTTTATTTTTTATCTTTTTTCGGCATCAAAAATCTTTCTACGATAACATGGGGATGAGAGATCTATATATATTACTATATCTATGATAGAACTACATTAGCACTTTATCAATGTGTATAAAATCTTTAAATTGATTATGACGTCAATTTTCGTGAGATGCATAATTTAACTTTTTATAATTTTTTAACGTTCACGTTTGATTAAATGTATTTATTTTTATGTCGAAAGAAAATGAACTCGTATTTTTTTTTTTTTTTTTTTTTGGCAACAATTAAATTAATGGAACTCACAGATATTTTGGAGCAACTTTAATAAAGGTCTATAATTAACAAATAATTGCAATAAAACAATATTGTGACAATAAATTGAGATAAAAACTATCCTATCTCTCAAGTTGGATCAAACTGCACACAGTGTGCAAAATTTCATCAAAATCAGTTCCTTAGTTTAGGAGTTTACCCCGGACAAACATCGTGACACGTAATTTATATATATATACAGATTAAATTATAAAGTTTTGATCAATGAAGCACAAATAAGTAAAAAACAGGATTAATTTCACTGTATTATCTTCATTATAATATGAATTCAATTTACACTTCAGTCTAAGTAACACGTGGCCGGCTATGCTAACACCAAAAATTTAAAAAGTGGAAATAATTGAATTATACGAAATTTATTAATAGGTTAAAAAGTTGAAGATTCTTTGTGTAGATGGCAGCACCAAATATATTTCAGCTTTCATTTCAACCCAGTCGAAAGGTATCGACATCTGTTAGAATCATTTGGAGTTAACAGATAATTGTGACTGTCAAATAATAACAGACAAATAATTAGCAATAAATTAAAATTGCGACTATAATTTGAGATTTAAACTATCCTATCTCTCAAGTTGGATCGAACTGCACATGGTGTGCGAATTTTATTATAATCGGTTAAGTGGTTTAGGAGTCCATTGAGGACAAACATTGTGACACGAGATTTATATATATTAAGATATATATATATACTGTGTATATAATATAATATGTACTGTTTATATAATATGCACTGATCAATATGTTAAATTAGTTTAAAGACAGGATTTGATTAGGTTGTTGCAAAAAAAAAAAAAAAAAAAAAAAAAAAAGAATTATTTATTTTTATTTAAAAATAATAATAAAATAAATACAAAATAGCATACAAAAAACTTACAGATTATCAGAAATCAGCATACATTTTGGTATCCATAATAAAATGAAATAAACAAAGAGTTTAGAGTTTACCTAAGTTCTACTGAACAGGAAATGTAATAAGTGAATGCTATTTAACCTGAAAGTGTTTCGAATGTTGTCGAACCGCTTCTGTCTTTGAGCATAGCGGCCATTCTTTTAGACATAGAATCAAAAATGTTTTGCAGCCCTTCTTTCGGTATTTCATTGTGCCAATTTTTAATTATGGTTTCTTGAAGCTCTCGTTTTGTTTGGGATAATTTTGGGATATTTTCCTGCCAATAATACTTCTTAAATACTCAAAAGTATTTAAATCTGGCGACTTTCCTAGCCATAGGCTTATACAAAAATAAATAAATAAAATAAGATAATAAGTTACAATTTTCAATCTTTAAATACTTTTGACGAATTGTGTAGATGGATCATTCATTTTTAGATGCTATTTTATGTACTTGTATTCCAAACATTAAGTTTTGTAATGCTGAAAGTCAAGCAAAAACTGAAAATAAAGAATCTCGAAAGAAATTATTCAAAGAATACATACATTCATTATAACAACAATAACAATAAATAGGAATAAAATTAGAGGCGTAAAGTATTAAAATCGATATACTTCTATTAAAAAGAATCAGTAATGAACTATGCAAACTTTTTTTCACAAGTAAATATATGACTTTTATGATATAAATGAGAAATAGGATTTTTTTTTTTTTTTTTTTTTTTTTTTTTTGGGGGGGGGGGATTAGCATCATTAAAAAGAAGAAGAAGAAGAGAGAAACGCGCGTTTGTTTGCGTTTATTTATTTTTAAGCAATGTAATAGAACTGAAATTTTATCTATAATAAATAATTTGTTTTAACTAATAGAATTTTAGATCAAACAGTAAGTAGTTTAGTAAGTGAGACTGGTGTTTAATGCAACACATTAGGTTGAGAAGATCAGCAAATTACAATTAAATATATATGTAAACATATATTTCGTCCAAAATTAAATTCGATTTAGTACAGAATTTTAATTTTGGATTTTATTTTATTTTTATTTCATATATGTATATTGTACAGGAATAGAAAAAGATAATTTTGTTGTTCTAATCTATTTTCCTCACAAATAATAAAAAAGACAGGGTTTTTTTATTATTATTTACTCATTTATTTATTTTTTAAACTGCCATTGAGATTTGAAGTGGAACTTGGGGAAGGGGAGTGGTCAATATTCAGTTTCAAAATTTATGAAAATCTAAATAAGGAACACCAAGTGTAAAACATAGTTAAATTTTTAAGCGTAACATTTTTCTTTTCTTTGTTATTTAAAAAATATATTCTGCTCAAGTGTTCTAGAGCATTTAAATATGAAATATCGAAACTATGATTTTAATTTTAAATCACTGACATTTCTTCAAATTCATGCAATAAGGATAAAAATGTCAGAAAAAATCATTTTATGCACTTTTCAAAAGACATGGTTTTATTTAAATTATTTTGTCTTACTTATATTTATTGTTCTGCTTAAACCTGCTGCAATAGCAAATGCCTGTTTAATTTTTTTAAGTAGAAAAAGGAAAGAAAGAAAAACACAAACCTGTGTGTCAAGTCAAACGTAAACATGTAACTACAACAAGTACGAATTTGGTTTTACCTTAGAAAAGTAATACAAATTTAACTATTTTTGCTGATAAACAAATAAAAAGCTGAAAGTTTCTAAAAAAAAGAGTTGTTCATTTAAATTAACTGATTTTGTAAAGTTATAGAAGTAAAACAATATTTTACGCCCCCCCCCCTCCAAATAAATTAAAGTCATTAAAATATTCTTAACCGTGTCAAACACTGGTGCTATAGTTACATATTTTATAAACTCAAGCTGTGAGTAAATAAAAAAGTTTTAAATGACTTTAATGAACAGAAGAAAAATTTTATGTTCATTAAAGCACTTTTTAAGATTGATAAAACTTATAATTTAAATGAGCAATTTATATAAGCTAAAACATTGCTACATAAAACAAAAACTGGTCACAATTTTGCTTGCCATATAATACAGTTACCAAAAAATAAAAAATCCCCTTTTAAATGACCTAATTATAATTAACTATTATCTCTAGTGATAAATTTCACCACCAGATGGGAAAGTGGATCAGTTCAACTAAAAATCAATATCTAATCAAATTAAAGTATCTTTCTAAGTGCCTAATGTATGGTTAGACTCTATTTGAAGATTCCATGTTGCTTGAAAAGTTCATTTTCTTCGTATGCTTATGAACTTGATAAATTTATCAAGTTCATTTGCTGTAATTCATGTTGACTGGACATGCTTCATAATTTGAAAAAAAAAAAAATACATATATATATATTATTATTATTGTTGTTGTTGTTGTTGTTGTTGTTTTTTGGTTGACTATTTGATTTTTCGAATTCAATATTTTTTTTCCTCACATTCTTTCACTTATTCATATTAAATTATTTGAATGTGAGATCGGGAACCTGCTGGAAGTTAACTATTATAGCCCCCAGCGAACGAAATCTTACATTGGTGCTTAATAGTGAAAAAGGATTTCCCTTGATCAATTTTCTTTTTACTCTTTTGAGCTTTTCTTATTTCATAAATAATTTCTCAAAAAAAAAAAAAAAAAAATGTTTTGATTGTCGATGTGAGTTTATCCTCTCTTTGCTTGTTTACTACTTTTTTTTTTTTTTTTTTGAGGGGGGGGGGGTTATGTCGATTTATTGCAAAGACAACATATTATAAATTGCAACTAACTATCTAGGAATTAAGTTAAGGTAAGTTTGAAGTTAATTTAAATTAAATCAAAAAATTTAAAAGCTAGACTTTGTAAAATTAATTGTTTCAATAATTAACTAAAAGTCTTCACAGGTAAATTTTATTTGATGAATTTAATTCTGATTGGTCTATGAGGTACTCAGTGGATTAAATCTTCTGTTACACGGCTTTTACTACGGTTTAAAAAATATTAATATATATATATATATATATATATATATATATTTAAATATGTTATTCAAACAATTCAGCTAAAATTTTAGTAAGTTTAATCAAAAATTTATAAATTATAATTCAAAAGATGAAAATTACGAATTTTTATAACTGTATAATTTTTGGCTTCAATGAGTTAAAATTCAGAGTCTGGGTGTAATTTTAATCTCATAAATAGCATATGTTTTTAATATACTTAGGTATGTTTAAAGAAAATTAAAGAACAACTTTTCAAACATAATCTATGCATACATTATCCCCTTGTGATTCCTATGTGGATCTTTCTTCTACAAATATATGTAGGAGATCTGACGAGGCAGAAAGAGGGTTCTTTATCTGCTTCTTCTTCTTCTCCTTCATTGTTTCCTTCTAATTTTTTTTTTTTTTTTTTATCCTCCATCTGAACGGTTTAGTAAACCTTTCAAGATTAATATTTTACCGACCTTTATAAGGTAATCACTTTTGATATTTTCTTAAATCCAAAAGTACGACTTACAACTTCTTATAATCCATGCAAATCACCAATTAAAATTTAACTTCAGTTTCCCATTTTTCCTTTCGAAGAAATTTCACTCCGTAAAGAAACAAAGTTTTCAAAAAGTCTTTATCATAATAAGCAAAATTCATTGTAACAGGCTCCATAACGGTACTTTAACTTATAAACAATCAAAAAATAATTTTTTCTGGCAATGAGTTACATCTCTCGAATGAATTATTCATGCAACTCATCACAAAATAGTTTTATTCGAGTTGTTAAAAAATGAAGATTCTCTCGGGGTACACTCGAAAGCCATGAGAGAATTAACATATTGTTATTTGGGGAAATCTGATATGCAGTTTAGAATTACAATAATTTTATCGGTGAAAAATAAGATTTTTTTCCTTGTCTTGAATCATCCTCTTATCGCTCAAAATTGTATTGAAACGGTTTTGTTGGAATTTGTAAAAAGATTTCTGATATTTAAGGTGATAAGAGGTTTTGAAATTTCTCGACAAATTCGTTCTCCTTTCTGTGATGAAAAGTAACTTCACTTATATTTTTATTTACTTATTTTTTTATTTCCAGCTCCAAGTGCAACATTATTAAAATGTTTATAAGTATTTGCTCATTCATTCCGGCAAAAACTTTCGAAAAACGGATTGATGTTTAAAGTTTTATGTAGCCAGTTTCCCTAAAGAATTTTTGGAAATAAGTCTTAGCGACTCGGCGCACGTACTTATGATTTCATTTCGAAACGCTAAATGAATTGAACCGCTAATAAAGCTGTTTTATTGTTGAATTTAGGCAGAGAAGTTTTATATAAGAGGTTAGAAATTAAAATAAAAGTACACGTATGAAAGAATTACAACGAATCCAATAGTTGATTAATTTTTTAAAAACCAGTCGCTTAATAACTGAATTTCTTAACTTTTATTTTCGATTGTTGAAACTTTCATACTTCATTTACCTCATTAAAAATCTTCCTCTTCCTCTTTTAAACTATTATAAATGAATTAACTATATAATAGTCAAATATGGGAGAAATCTTCGCTACAACTAAAGCTGCATTGATTAACGTTTAAATATATATGAACTTTTAAATGAAAACTTATTTGATTAATTGAAAATAAAATTTATTAAATTGTTCTTAACTAAATGATTTGAGATTTACGTGATACTTGAAAACTTTAACAAATATTTTACATTTTCTAATATTTTTCAATCGTTTTTGCAATTGGAAATGAATATGATTTTCATTGATCAATATTTTTTAAGATGCTTTTTATTACTGAATTAATGATTACGTAATTGTCTTTTTTCGAGAAATTATTTGTGAATGACTAATTTATTATTATTATTATTATTAATCGTTTTTAAGTTACAAATAATTTTCCGTATGAAAGACACATTTATTATCTAGGCAAAATTAATTTTGTCTTCATTCTTATGATAGTTTTTTAATCTTATCCCAAGTAATTTACACCCTTATCAAAATAAAAATAACTTTCTTATGAAATTTTTAATCATAATTTATATTTCGATTAAAATCAGATTAAACAAATGTGTTTCAACACTCATTTACTTTACACGAATTCAAAATTAGTGTAACTTTTTCGAGGAAAATCACAAGTTTTCAAGTCTGTAACCAGAAATTTTTTTCGTAAGGGGTTCAGACTTTAGTACATAATGTTGAGTGTAGTAGTAATGAAAAAATTCGACAAATCGTCAAAAATTCGGATGTAGAGGGATGGGGGTGAACCCCAAAATTCCCGTTCGTTGTGTTGGTATTCGGGTTAAGGCCAATTGCCTGCTCCAGGAACCTGGACCTTAGTGGGAATGCCCTCCGTGGGGGGGGGGGGGGTCTTTCCAAGGGGTCCTAGCCCGTATTCACGCTTCCCCCTTGGGTACGGTCTTGCATATACCCAAGTACTGTAAATTAAAATAAATATGCTAAATATAATAACGAACAGCGAAGTAAATGGCGAACCAACTGCTGGAAAAATGATATATTTTATTTCTTAAAATTTCTTTTTGAAAGTGATAGTCAAAATGGCATTAAGAAAGACAAAATATATAACCTAATAACATGATTTAAGTGCCTATTTTTTAATTAAATCAGAGATGTTTTAAATCAAAAAAAAAAAAAAAAAAAAACCTCACGATTACAAATTCACAAGTATCGTGTTCCATTACTTATTTCAGTCAGAAAATGTACAATTATTTATTTCAGTCAAAAAATGTACAAAAATATTTTTGATTCGATGTACTTTTTGTTCGCAATATTTCTTCAGCAAATCTGTTCATGGAGGGCGCCAAAGGATGCTTGACGAATGTTTAAATTTTTCTCTAGACGAAAAAATATCAGTCAACACCATTGACTGTAACCTAATAACATTATTTGGATGCCAATTTTTTAATTAAATCAAACAGTTTTTAAATAAAATTAATATTTAACCCTTTGCCGATCCGGGCACCGGTAGCCCAGTCGGTAGAGCGCCGGCCTCGTAATTGGAAGATTGCGGGTTCGGTACTCGAGCCGCCCAAAGACCGTCGTGTACACTAATGGTGGCTGGTGCACATAAAATATGTCGTGGCCGCAGTGTCCTCCATGTTCCCATCAAAAATTATTCCTCTGGGGGTCACCGAAGCGGGAGAGCCATCTCTTCCGTGGAGGATCAAAATTGTGATGGCATGTCGCCGGACCACCTCTAGGGGTGTATACCAGACCGTCGCCAATTGCCCATCTGCGCAGCACTAGTGCGACGTAAAACCCAACCGTCCATCCATCCCTTTGCCGATACAATTTAATTTCACTCCTCTGGTCAGTGTTGCAAAATTTAAGAACTTTTTATTCAATATCCGCCACTAAATTTTAACTGTAACGGTTGCTTAATCACTTCGAAGGTTATTCGTTCATTATCTATTTGTATCATATATAACTCCTCAAAATTATTAGTGTTAGTTGAATAAAAGTGTCCCTAAATTTTGCAATAATACTTAGAGCGCTTTAGAGCATTAGGGTTTAGAGTAGAGTCCTGCACACCCGACCCGAACCCGCACTAAAGAATTTTTGGCAACCCACACCCGACCCGAACCCGACCCGAAACCCGAATCTAAATGAAAATTAATAATTCATCTATAAAAATCATGGAAAACATTTTTTATTTATAAAATAAAGTAAATTTTAATATTCACACTGCTGTGTGTGTGTGTGGTAAATCATTTTAAAAAGAATTAAAAATTTAATTACTAGTACTAAGTTATCACTAAGTTAGAAATTAAAATATCTGAAAAATGGGTTAATAATAATTTTTAAATATTTATGTGTATTGTGAACTTCAAGTGTACAAAAATGAGTTTCAATCTTAGTGTTTATAGTTTTATTGTTTAATGCTTTTTTACACACAGAATAATGTTAAAATAATGCAATGTCACAGACGCCAACTAAACGTCCACTAAACTCATCTAAATCTACATTCCTACAACTTCTTAAAAACATCTGCAAGAGAAAAGATATTAATTACCAGTTTAAATTCTCAATCTATTTTAAAAGGATATAAGTAACCAAAATAGATGAATCATACATCTGGATACTGTGGGAGACATAGCCTGTTTTCAACAGCTTATATACCATATAATAATTGCTTTTGTTTTCTTTCTTTTTCTTGTTCATTGTTTTAGTCGGATATGGATGTTTATTTTACTATGATAATTTGTGTAACAGTATATTCATTTTGGGTGTATAGAGCAAACAAATTTCTACTTTATTAAGATAAAATTTGTTTGAAAGATGTTCTCAAGTCGACCCAATTCGTTGAAAACTAAACCCGACCCAACCGGAACCCGAACTGCGTGTCGGGTCGGGTTCGGGAAAAATCAGGTTACCCGACCCGATGCAGGACTCCAGGTTAGAACAAAGGGTTAAAAAACTATTTTAGTTAATTTTTAAGAAAACTATAGAAAACATTTACGATTACAAAATCACAAATAGTGTATCATGTTCTTTTACTTATTCAGCGATATACGATAGCTATTTTCATTCAATATTTCATCAAAAAATGTACGATAATATCTTTGATTCGGGGTACTTTTATTTCGCAACATTTTTTCCACAAAACTGTTCATGGACGGCACCAACGAATGCCTGCCGAATCTTAAAATCTTCCTCTAGACAAAATGATAACAGCCAACACCATTGGCATTCTCTTTGCTCGATCATTTTATCTTTCGGAATAGCCCAAATATCTGGCAACGTTTGCGCTGCTCTCTAAGGACGTATTCACTTTCATAACTTGAAGTAAAATCAACAGGGCGATGAAATAAAATAAGCACATAAGAGAGCTAGATATTATTATAGTGTCTTAAAAAATATGTCGTTTTTACGTGAGTCATGCGCTGAGAACACTAAGTTTCTTAAATGTTTCCTTATTACTGAATTTGTTACATTGTTTTTGTTATAGACGATTTTATTTTGTTTTGAAAAGCGAATAGGCAGACATTTCGTTTTTAACAATATTGTGGGTATTTACCATTATTTATTATTATTATTATTATTATTATTTACGATTTCAAGGTTAACTTTTTTTTTTCAAGAAATTCTTTAGGTTATGCATTTAGTTAAATAGTGTGTATTATGAACAATTATTCGTTTTAATTTTGAAATCTTCAAAGATTATATAATAATATAATAATATATATAGTATACATATTAAATGGCATTATATCACATGAAACAAATCTCCAAGTATTTACGTAAATTTTAAATCATAAATAGATTTTTTTAATTCCATATTTTACTTTTTTTATTTAAAAGACAGATTTCTATATGTTAAATGAGACACTTGCTTTAGTTTTGCGCTAAATTCTATATCTTTATAATAATCTACAATATAACTGAAAAGTAATTTATTTTAGTTGTTTATTTATCGTATGAGACAGTATTTTCAAATATGCTTTAAAAATCATTTCTTTCTTTCAGTTTTAAGTATAACTTTGAAATATTTTGTTTTGTTTTTAAATTTCTTTAAATATTATATCTATAGAGTCATTTTAAAACGAAACGTATTCTGTTTTGAATTTGAATTTTGCTCATAAAAACAAAATTAATGAGCATGTGGAATATCATTAAACATAATTTTAAAACCTAGTATTCTTATTTGCTTAGTAACAAATCCATTTATGATGTTTTTCTTACACATAATAATAATTTATTTTCTCTTCCTGCTAGCTCAGTTTCAAGTAATTCCGGCAGTTTGTCTAATAATTCCTTTAGTAGTAGCGTCTTATGGGGGTAAATCTTGATGGAATCCATTTCTTACCATCAACATACAATATACTTTGAAAATGAGAATTTTCCTAACGCCTCCTATTGTATTCGCCAGTGACGTCACATAACGGATTAATTGTCTGGCATACCTTCCTGAAACTTTGTTTCTACTTCGAGAAGTATCCACTTGTAGAAATTACGGCGGCATTTCATAAGGAACAGACACAGATAAATTAATATTCATGGGCTGCCCCTGCAAAGCAAGTTTTATTTGACTAATGAGTTATGTAATTGAGAAGACAACGTAAACCTAGCTCATTTAAATGGCATGCAAGCTCTATGCAAACTGTTCATTTTAATTGCATGCTCTCTGCTGGCCATCTACATGCATTATCCTTTCTCTGTAGCGTTACTGAATTACGCCAGCGAATTTTTCAATCAGGAAATTGTGCGCATTTTTAACGCTTCCTAAACTACGACTTAATAGTGCTCGTCGAAAGAGATGCAGAGTCACTAGCACTTTTAAACGGCAACTATTCTTCTAATTAAATAGGATTAGAATCGCCTCATGACATTTCATCTGAAAATTTGATAGTCGTTGCTCGTTTCTGAGTTATTCCGGTAATTACATACAAATGAATATCCATCTTTAATTTATTTACCGGGAGAAAAAAAAACGTTCATTTTAAATTCCTCTTTTTAAAGCGTTTGAAAATGCATACTTACCGCAGTAAATTTCATTAACAACTCTCTAGATAATATCTCTCTCCGCATTTTCTTATATTTCGTAGAAAGTGTAATTAAACAGTTGAGAATTCAATGGTTGACTTCTAAATACGTATTGAAGGTTAAGAGTACAATAGTTGAATGTTCAGGAAAACTAGTATAGAATCCTTTATATTTTAGAATTAAAAAATAATAATGCTTAGATATAAATAGGGTATTTATCACTGTACAGTACAAGTGATATAAAGATTTGTTCGAAAATACATTAATAATATTCTCGTTTTAAAATTACATTTTACAATTAACAGACCCTCATGCCGTACTTTTATAAGCATTTTTTTAACGGATATGTTATTTTTAATGACATAATAAATATTCATTCTTTTAATGAGAAATCATCTCATTAATAAATTTTCTTAAATTTAATTATGTAAATTTAAGCTTTCTTGTTTTCTTGTTTGTAGTAATTTGTTTGGAAAAAGTAATAAATTAGACCGAATTTGACATGTTTTAAGCCAATCTGGTAGCTTAAAGTTAGAGCTTTTAGTTGCTGGACTTTAAGGTACTGGATTTGAATTCGGGTTAAGGCGTAGATGCTTGCAACAATTCAATATCCACTTTAAGCTGTAAATCAAAATCTAATTAGCCGCAGAACGATACCCCAAACTTTGAATTGTGTTAAAATATAAAAACATGATTATAAGAAATTATATGAATTAAAAAAAAAAAAAAAAAAAAAACCTCGTTTCACGACAAATGCTTATAAATAAAAATAATCGACTGTTTTTTAGCAATGTTTTATCTTTTATATTCATTATTGTATTCACAATTCTTTTTGTAAACAGGCACAGCCCTATTTTTAAATTTGCACCAAACCCTATTTATGCATTTTATTTCAATATCGTAACTGTTTCACAAATAAATGTACACACACACACACACACACACACATATATATATATATATATATATATATATATATATATGAATAAGATAAGTTTTTAGCATATATATTTTTAATTTTAAATTTTTAAAATCATATCGTTAGAATGGTCTTTGGGAAATCATTTTTCCTAATAAAATCATTTAATAATATGCCTAAATAGTAATAAGGCGTTTAAAAAAAAATAAATAAAAAGTTGTTTAAAAGGTTCCGATTTTTCTTAAGTAAAAGAACACAATTTACATTAACCATTCTTTAGTATTCAAGGGTTAAAAAAAAAAAAAAAATTCTCCTTTTTATAATCGTTGACATTGAAAATTCTAATTTTTGAATATATTATATATTTAAAATGTGGCATATAGAATATTGTTACTATTTGCATTCTACGTCTGTTGCTACTTACATCGTCTTCTCGTGACCGCCATCACTACTACAGGGTTCGTTCGTATCATGGAACTCCATAGTTCGTACAGTCCTTGTTGTTCGGCACCAGTAAAACTCTATAGCAATTTTTGCCATAAAAATGTTTATAATTTTAATTAAAATTTTATTGCATAAAAATTGTGATTGAGGAATTCTTTAAAAGGGCAGGTCTGTACGAATCCTGTACAAAGTAAGACTACAACCTTCAACTAAAGGTGAACTCCAAATCTTTACGAAATCAATACTCAAACAAGAAAACAAATGAACGTATTTACAAAAGATAAAAAGCATATATTAGAACTAAATTTTCGTAGTATTATTCTACCTCATGCTAATTTTGAAAAATGTCCCTACAAAGTAAACTTTTGAATGAACTTTATTCACGTGACATTACTTGTGTTATGTGGCTAGTTCCGGCCATTTTTCAGCCCAAAATCTACGCACCGTTTATTACTTATTAAAGTTATTTTCTCAAAATCTTCGGCCCAAAAAGGTTCCAAACACAAAATCTAAATTTCACTTGGTTTGAAATCTTCTCGTTTCCACTTTAAAACTCTCTACGTTAATTTAATTTAATTTAATTTATTGTAACTTATACGATTACAGTCCTTAAAAAATTTTTTGAGAAGACTGATTTTTTTTTTTTTTTTTTTTTTAAATCGTTTCTGTTTAAGCAGCCTACAGCTGCGCAAAACTTGAGCACACTTCAAAATATTGCAAAATTAAATAGATATACAAAAACGTAAGATAATTTGCAACCAATTTCCCATAGGCTAACGTTGGCACTCAAAAGGTAAATACTACCAGAGATGTGGCTTATGTCGATCGTTGCCACTTCTGAATAATTTCATTTCCCTAGAAAAATCTTTTAATAGGAAATTTTATGAGTACTAATTTTAGAGGTAAAAGATTAATAATTTCATATATATACAGTCGGTAACAAAAGTGTCCGAACACTAGCAAACATTCCTATGTAAAAAAAAGTACACTTCATACGGTTTTGTTAAATAAATCCTTGTCGAATCCTGTTCTTAGTCAGTGTAAAAACAGGATTCGATAAGGATTTATTTAACAAAACCGTATGAAATGTACTTTTTTTATATATGAATTTTTGCTAGTGTTCGGACACTTTTGTTACCGACTGTGCATTCGCAAACATACATAAATATACATTTCATTCTTTCTCAAATATAAGCTAAAATTTCGAAAGAGTTGATTAAAAAAAATTGTAAAGATATTAGTAGAAATGCTTATAACGAAAAAAAAAAAAAAAAAAAAAACAATAACTTTACAAAGTCGTTTAAATTTGCTTGATACATTCAAAGTAAAAAACACTTAACATTTTAAAAGTTTCATAAGTATACAATCCTGAATAAATCACCAGAGACGCTGAAAGTTTTATTTTACCTGTCAGTAAAATTAAATGAACTACCCTTCAGTATAAAAAATACCAAATTTATAACGCATCGAAAACGTGAAGAAAACATCGACCTTAAATGAGAAGGAAAAATCTTAGTGAACGGGTTAAAAATTACACTATCACGGTAGAAGCAATATTTAATTTCGCGAAAGAAATCTCGTTAATAAAAATTAAACCTGATAACATTCTTTCTAAATTGTTCTAACTCTTATATTTATTAACTCAAACGCTTAGGTCATTGTAGAAGAACTGATGAACTCCACTAGGAAGCATGGTTTTCCTCTCGAACTAACACTGTTGTGAATGTTCTCAATTAGTCAAAAACAATGCCTTGATAGATGATGCAGTTTTTGACCGTTGATCCGAAGTAAATCACAGAGTTTTTTTATGTGCGTTAAATTTAATTAGTCAATCCACGTTCGAAGTGCACGCAGGGTATTTAAAATCTGTGTGTATCGTTTAAACTATGCACTCCCCGATAATTAGGGATTCTAAGTTAAAGAGTCGGCACTCTTAAAGTTATAGACAAAGTAATTGTTTCATGCATAGAAAAAAAATTGGTCGATTGAATTATTTTATCGATATTTTTTAACATACTACCATCCATATCAATTTTATAATTGTTAAAATTTTCACAGTAAAATAATAGCTATCGTCTAATTCACTTATGTGAGTCACATAAATATTGATTTTGTAATGAAATCTAACTTTACTGGCAGTCTTTAAAGTTTCTCTTAATACTTTTAGTGATTTATTATTTATAATATTATTTTACTTATAATATTATTATTATTTATAATATTATTTATAATATTATATCATATATTGACTAAGAAACTTTTTTTTTTTATTTCTTATACCATAAAAACTAACTTTGCTTCATTTAAAAGTTGCATAAAATTCATAATTTCATAAACGTATCACTTAGGTGATAAAATTCAGGGGTTGTACTCTCCACCCTTTTTTCAGGACACTGTGAGGGATATGAAATTTTTGCCTTTTTTGCCACCACTAATTCCATGCAGAAATATTTATAGTATTTTTACAGTAATGTGTCGTGATTCAATTGGATAGAAATTATTGTATAAAAACTGTGGTAGGCAGAAATGTCTAACCCCTGAGAGTATTCTGAAAAAAGGGCGGAGAGTAAGACCCTTGAAAATTTCCTTTTTATTGAATTTTTTATTATTTAGTTGATTTTAAAATACAATTAATCAATTATCAACTGTTTAATGATAAAATATTGATTGAATGTCCCACATTAATATAATAATCCATTAATATCCTACATTTTTATTTTATGTAGTTAGAAAAAAATTCACAAACTAAAATTTAAGTAAACTTATCCGTTTTATTTATTTTCTTGTGATTTATTAAGATTGCGCGAATTTTTATCCCATCTGCAGTTGTACATAAAAATAATTTTATTAAAGAAACACTATTTTATGGATGTCTTTGAAAACCTCATAAAAAGTATTTCAAATAAAATTGCTAGTTACATGTAATTATAGTATATATATATATATATATTGAATATTCAACTAATTTGTTTTATACTTAAGGGGGGGGAGGGGGACTAAGAAATCAGATAAAATAAAGAAAATTTGTTTTCATTTTTTCCACAAATCAAGTATTCAAATGAAGAGGTACTTTAGTTATGTGATGGAGCTGCTACATTCATTGTAAAGCTTAAATATTATTTATGTATTTATTGTTTTAAGTTCTTATTATAGATGTCAGCAGTTGCATATCCATTGAATTACCTATATTAAATGAAGTCTTACGTAGTTTTCAGTTACTGTAGCAAGTATCAGCTATATATGTGTATATATATAAATGTAGTAACAAAATAGTCGATATTTAGAATACCTAGTGATAAACTGATTATATTTATTTTATCATTAATCTCATTTTGATAATTTATAAAGTTAAAGTCTGCATCATTCCACCACACACGTCTTATAAATGAAGTTTTATTTAAACGTCTTGTTACTTTTTGATAGTCTCCCACGCAAAGTATTCTTATATTAAAAAAAAAAAAAAAAAGAAGTAACTATTTTGTTATCTGTGATAATTCATTTGCGTAAGAATATATTTTTACCATGCACTAGAAAAAAATATGAGGACAAAATCCTTTTATAACTCACAGAGTCTGTGTCTGATTGCATGAGACGTATGTAGACCCCAAGATTTTGTTATTGATTCCCCTAGATTCCTTCGTTTGTATTGTTTTGCAGCTGTTCGTGATGAATTACGGGAATAGGAAGATATAGAATTACGAAAAAAAAAATTCTACAGTATATTTTTATAAAATGAAGTTATAGAGGCTGAAAAAAGCTGAAATGTATTTCTTTAATTCATTCATTCATTCATTTTTTGTCTAAGATTTAATTCATTCTTTTTTTCATTTAAAATTTTAAAACTCATTACTATTTCTTTTTTTTTTCTTTTTGAGGGGGGGGGGGGATTTGTATGTTCCTCCTGTGACGCAGTTGTGTCCATTCCATTGTGGGGAAATCCACGTTTTATCGTTATATTCAATTTGTTTTTTCTGATTGATTTTATAAAATGTACCATTAAAATCTTTTGAAAATCATAAATCTAACTGCGCATCTTTATCAAAAGCATTATAAACTCTGACTAGATGTATGGAAACCTTTTAGACCACTGTTTTTCTTAGGAACTATGTAATTATTTTTAGAAATTACATTTTTTCAAAAATGAGAAACGGATAAACTTTGACATGAAAACATTTCTCTATTTAATTTTCCTCAGGACGTAACAGCTGTAAATTTTAGTGCTGCGATGTATCATTTCGCTAAAAGATAAACTTTCAAAAAAGGAAAAATATGAGTTTTTGCATTTAAACCAACGTAAAAATGAAACAACTAAGGCACAGATCTAAGACCTATCACAGATCTACAACTCTACATTATATCTACTAATTGTCTTAACACTTTATAAATAGTTATAATATTGTACATTTAAATTCATATCCTGAAATCCTTTAACGGTCATTGATTTCGGATTGAAACACAACGTATAACCTCATTTAGTTTCTTTTTTCTTTTTGCAAAAAATTTGCAATGTATTTTTCTTATTTAATCTATTTTGTTTCTTCTCTATTCAGTAAATAGCAGTACTACTCTGAAATTAAACAAACGGTGCTTTAAATAATCTCAAGTACAGAAGTCACTTGAAAATATTGTAGTAGACGCGAATATATCATATTTCTGTTTTAAAAATGTCCTCGCACGTGTATTTTTTTATTTTTTTTATCCCCCTTTTACTTGATGAAAGGTCGTACTTTTTTTACTTCAAACAACTGTTGGGAGTTTACAGTGTTTATTTGCATAGTTATTTATGACAATTATCATTCTTTGGATTTAAATAAGTTAACATGTAGATGCTTCAAAACTAAAAATATTAAATGCTTCAAAACTAAAAGATTAAAAATGCTAATTTTATTCTTTTTGCATATTTATGATCAGCTATATGCCTAATAGCCATTTTTTTAAATTAATTCTTTAATAAAATAGAAATACTATACTATGCAATAAAATATACAATGCAATATAATTTTTAGCCTAACAAATTACAAAATTCAATCTACAATAGAAATTTCAAATATGTTCATAAATTTTAAAAAGAAAATATGTACACTGTAAAAAAATAACTATTACCAGCTGCAAGAAACTCTCTGTGATTGGAGAAAATAATTATTTTCTCCAATCACAGATAGTTTCTTGCAGATGGTAATAGTTATTTTTTTACAGTGTAGTGAACGGTTATACTGTTAACTGGCATACAGTGTTAATTCTTAAATTTTTAACTATGCCACGTTTGTACATTATCACATTTCTAAGATTAATAGTGTTGTAAGTAAATTAAAGTAGCTTTTAAAAGTTTTTATGGAGTTAAATAATTATGATTATATTTGACAAGTGAGAAATTGAAGAATTCTCATACTTGACAATAAACATAAGAATTTTTAGATTGATGTATTTTGAATTTAGATGGTATTCGCAAAAGAAAAGAATGTATTCTAAAACAGTAAATATCGTAACCCTTTCTTTGGCACTTTTGCTGGAATAACATATGTTTTCTACAGCTTTTAAGAGAGATATGTATCTGCGAATACATGTTTTTCTTGACTGTTGCTCTCGTTCAATATAGAGTCCCGCAAAGCAGGCGTCAGCTGTTGCCATAAAGCATTTAGTGATGTGGAGCAGAACCTTAGAAAAGACTTATTGCTTTCGAGTAACGATATTGAAAAAGAATTACAAAGATACAGAAGTATATTTACGTTATCTAAAGGAAATCTTCTCTACTTACAAAAGAGAAAGAAAGCTTATTCGTAATAATCCCAAGCAAGTGAATAATTTTTACGTAATTATTTAACTTTAAATGATTAATTTTTAAATTCTTCTTTTCAACTTTTCTAGAATTGCATATTTTTTTCTATTTAAATTAATGGTGTTTATTTTGTAAATATTTAGGAATGTTTTTAACATGCTTTTATTAACTTGATATGATGTAATAATTAATGCATATAACGGAATCTAGCAATTCAATTTTCGGCCACTTCTGGTCGTTCGATTGACCTGAAATATTGCACACGACTTCATAGTCAATGACAACACTATATACAAGTGTTTCCAGGCTCCTATCCCATCAGGGACAGGTTCTAGGGGCAAACAAAAAAAATCTATATTGGGTAGGTGCTCCAGTGATTGGCATGCTCTAGTAATTGACATCTATCCCAAAACAATTAATAAATAAGGAAAATAATAAAATCATATATTTTACATATAAGAATTTTATGTCAAACACTGGAGCATAGGGTGCTAATAACTGGAAAAATAAATAACCAGCAGTGTCAAACACTGGAACATACTGATAAAATGAAAAACTGGCAGTGGTAATTTCTGGAACATTGAGTGGGTGTCAAATAAAAATTCCTAAAAAAAAAGAAAAAAAAATGTTATCAAATGTAATATTATCAAATGTTATATTTTAACATATATGTGGTTCTAAATGTCTTTCATACCCTACGTACTAACTTAAGATCTCTAAAAATATTTTCTGATGACTAGAACATTAAAAACATCGGAGATCACTCTAAAAGTGTCAATCACTGGTGCACTAACCTATATATAAAACTCTATCGTCTGTGGCACAAGATTTGGTCGTGTTTGTATAATGTCGAGTGGCAATAATTAATATTTTTTTTCCTAATTAAAGATTTAAAAGTATGTAAATATTATGGTGTATAACTGACATGATTTTCTCTTACCCTGCATTTTAATAATATAAAGATAGAAATTTTGTGTTTTTCAGTTCACATAAAAGCGTGTTCTTTAATTTTTTAAAAGTATAATTTTATTTATTTTGTTTTATAAGCTATTTATTAAATTATTATTTTACATTATTAAAATAATTTAAGATAATTTAATTTATTAAATGTATTATTTTATATAATTAATATTATTTAACTAAATTTAGTTTATTAAAATTATTATTATATTTTATTATTATTATTTAATTAAACTTTATTAACTAATTTAAATCGATAATGAAAAAGAAAATTTGTTTATGTATTTAAAAATTTCATCATTAAATTATCATACCTCTTTTTTTTTTTTTTTTTTTTTTTGAAATCAGATATTAAAATGTATGAGATTTAGGTTATGTTAATATAATGTTTAGTAATATGGAATAAGGAATAAATTTTTCCCCACTCCTTGTATTTATCTCATCTTTCAAAGTATCATGCAATGTAAAGTTTTATATACGAGAGATTCATTTGAGAAAAGTTATAGAATTATGCGAATGAAAAGAAACAATAACAATAAATATTATTTTTGAATTACGGATTATTTAATTTTGAAATGTTTGCCTTTCGTTTCAAAACTATCCAAAGTACAAATATTCTACAATGTTTTAATATAAATAATAAACATTAAGTCCTATATTCTACATTCAAGATAACAAATGCGAAGCTATACAAATGAAATGAAGCGTGAGAAAATTTAAAAACGAATAAATCGTAATCTAAGAAAATAATTACGAAGATTAAAACAAGATTGGATTTCGTTTAGCAAATTGAATTTTAGGTTTCAGATACCATTCCTTTGATTTACAATTTCTTGACAACATCCATACCGATTAAGTTTAAATCACTATATTATGAGTTAAACAGATTTACAGATTTTTTATTTTATTTTTTCTAGTTATATTACCTTAAAAACGTTATATATTTAATTATGCATTTTCAACTCTCCTTCATGAATGCTGATAACATTTAAAAAGTAGTCTAGCCATCGCAAAAAATTTTCTAGATCTTATACAAATTCCCGCAGTGAAATTATTCATTAATATCATTTTCAATGATGAATACAAGCGATTTTCATCTAAGATAAATATAAAACAAAATGCTAAAATAAATATAATTCTGTCTTATAGACAACATCTGAAAGGACTCATTTTGAATATTTCCACATCTAGAAGTTGGGGGGGGGGGGGAGAGAACGATCTTCCAACATATACAATTTTTTTCCTGGTTGTCTATTACTATAATTTTATTTTTATTTATTTTATTTTATTATTTTTTTTTTTGTTGTTGTTGTTGTTTCTAATTCTAAAATACATTTCAAGAAAGAGAAGATTTCTAAGATTCTATTGACCCTGTAAAATATTTTTTTCAACCTATTTTAACACTGCACTCGTTGAGTCAGAACTTGCGCAGAAGCTCCCATGGTCGCAAGAAACGCAGTTGGAGAACACAAGCATCATAGAGGTGATGTTATTATTTTCGATGTTCATATTATGTTTTATGTATTTTAAAATTTTATCCGTTTCATTTAAAGTTCGATTCAATTAACTGACAAAACTATTATTAGAGATAGTTATCAATATTTGAAAAAAAAATATATTAACATTGATGTCAAACCAAAATAATGTAACTTTGAAAAATCTGGTGGGAAACAACCACACACGACTTCCACTACTCACTATTACATGTTCAGTCGGTAACAAAAGTCTCCGAACGCTAGCAAAAATTCCTGTCGAATCCTATATTGTCGAATCCCCCTTCTTAGTCAGTCTAAAAACAGGATTCAACAAGGATTTATTTAACAAAACTGTATTAAGTTTACTTTTTTTTATATAGGAATATTTGCCAGTGTTCGGAGACTTTTGTTACCGACTGTACTATATGAATTTTTTGGAGATAATGTGATCAGAAGACATAAAACTGACATAACGAAGACACTTAAAAAATTTTCGGTAAGAGAAACTTGATACACGTTAAAAGACATATAAAACAGAGTTTACATAGCGAATGAAAAAATAAGGGGAAAAAATTGGTAGCGTTATTTTTTGAAAGAGCTATTTCCGAGATCTAAAACTGACCTACCTAAGTAGGATGACTGTTAAATTTCCTGTATTAACCACCTTATACATGAGAAAAGGTATCTAAAATAGATTTATGTAACAATTTTCAAGAAAATCGTTAGAGCCGTTTTTGAGATAGCAACTTTCTCAAAACTTGCATACTCAATAATTGACCGGAAAACAACAATTACATACAAAAGGATATTTAAAAGGAAGTTAATATGGCGAGTTTGAAAAAAATCATGCTGTCGTTTTTAAAGAAACGCACTTGCGGTGCCTGAAATTCAGCTATTTATACAGGACGCCTATCAATTTTTCTGTACTAACCAACTGTATCATTCGAAAAGGACATCTATTAGAATGTTTATGTATCAACTTTGAAGAAAATCGTTAGAGACGTTTTTGAGATACAGACTTACGGTCCCACTTACGGTTTCCGATGTCCCACTTCTGGTTCAGCGATAGCAATGTCAAAAAGTACTTCATTCTGAATAGTCAATAATTCTAAGGTGCTGAAGTACAAGAAAGAGAAAATCCCAACGACGTATGACTAAAAAGCACCAGCGAAATCACCTGGATTGAGCGAATATTCACATGTCCTAAAGTTAGAATGTGAAAGAATAATATTTTCTAACGAAAAAGATTCAATTTAGATTGTCTTGGTGTTTTTTTTTTTTTTTTTTTTTTTTTTAATTATTGACACTTCTTCATGACTAAATTTTTACAGTCCTGTGTTATTCTTTTTTCGCGTAAATTAGCATGCAAATGCATGCTGTTTGGTAATTTATTTATATAATGTACTTTCTTATTAATTATTTTTTTATTTTATTTTCGCTTGCATTGTAATTCATTGTTAATATGTAAGGGTTGTTGGGCAATGACAATGATTTTACTTGATCTGATATATCACTGTCTCAGAAACAACTGAACGTATTTTAGCCTGCTGATAAAATTGCCCTTGATAAATATATGTATGTATGTATGTGTGTATATATATATATATATATATATATATAGAGAGAGAGAGAGAGAGAGAGAGAGAGAACTTCAAAGTTCTTTTTTCTTTATTTATTAACTTTTTTAATATTTCTTACTTTGCTATAATGCTTTATTAACATATAAAATATTTTATTGATACTTTTACTAATTAAAGGTTTTCCTTCCTGGATTTTATCATTAAAATATTGAAATATTATATATATATATATATATATATATATATACATACCGGAGATTCAAATTAAATAGAAGTTGTTTGGGAACATTTTAGGTAAAAAGTGCTGGCTGAATCACAGTCATAATTTGAACAAACAGTCTTCCAAATATGCGGTTTTGATTCTTGGAATAAAGCAATTAGTTATGTTTAGTCTGATAGTAAGAAATAGGTGCAGCAGTGCAAGTATTTCGTGTGAAACTGTGAAAAATGAACTTATTTCATATTTTCGTTCATAAAGATTGCGTAAAGGAATTTTTAATGCAACAATGAAAATGAAAGCGATCATGGCACTAACTATCTTTATCGTTATTCGTAGTCTTTATGCTTATGGCCGTAACTCGTAAAGTTCTTTCACTCGAGAAATAGCAATGCTTTTGCCACAATCAATAGGCATTTCGACAGGTAGAAAGTTTGGATTGAAGTTCGCTTACCATTACAAACTTTCGGCGAACAACTGTGCGTTTCAAACAGCTTAAAATGTAGGTAGTGAAGTCTGAATGGGGTTGCAAAGCATTCAGCAAGCGGCAGTAAATGCACAAAGTAGTACAGTCGGTAACAAAAGTGTCCGAACACTAGCAAAAATTCCTATGTAAAAATAGTACACTTCATACAGTTTTGTAAAATAAATCCTTATCGAATCATGTTCTTAAACTGACTAAGAACAGGATTCGACAAGGATTTATTTAACAAAACCGTATGAAGTGTACTTTTTTACATAGGAATTTTTGCTAGTGTTCGGACACTTTTGTTACCAACTGTACTCTTGTAATAACTCAAGATTTGGAGATCCCTTCTTCAACAATGTGGTGATACTGTATTAATATTTTAAAATGTTGCTCATAAACGATGCCTCATAAGCAGAAAGTGCCAGTTTTATGAAAATTATTAGCGCCGAAGTGTCATTTTCTACCCTGTCGGCCAAAACATTTTTTTTTCTTTCAAAATCAAAACCGCTTACTCAGGAGGACTACATGTTCAAAATATTATTTAGAATCACCAATTTGTTTGTTTGAATCACCCGACACACACACACACACATGCATATACATTATACATACACACACACACACACACACATATATATATATATATATATATAGGTAAGAATAGCGTTAAGTTTTAATTATTACTAATAAATAACCGAATTACCTGGATAAAAATTGTAAGTTGTAGCTAATGACACTGATTTATTCAGTTTTAGGAAGTCATAGTTAAAGAAATCCTCATTTTCCTCATCTCCACATTCAATTGAGGGATTTCGTTAAGCTTTAGTTATTACTAGGAAATCACCGATATAACTGGGTAAAATTTATTTTGCATCTTAATTTATCATTTTGTACATATCGTTGTAAATTACAAATTTTAATGACGATATGTTTATTTTCAGGAAGCTTTGGATTGAAGTAATCCACATCCGTCCTATTCTACAGCGACTGTAATCGAATGTTCAATAACGCTGCGAAAAATGTATAAATCTAAAAGATGACTACGGAGAAGAATATTAAAGAATAGCAAAGAAAAGTAAGAAGAATTAAATATATAACAAACAAAAATTAGGCTTGTATCGCGAATATTTTGCCGTAACAATTAAAACTATACGATACCCTGTCGTGCATATTAATGTTCAGTATATTATATAATTTTTATTTATATTTTTTATATATTTCTTTTCTAGTTAGACGGCAACACATTTTTTATTAAAATATTAGTTGTAATGATTGTTTTAGCTATAGTTTTAATGCTTAAATATAGATAACGTGATTTTGTGGGCGCGTCAAGCACTTGAATTTAAACCATTTTTATAGTAAGTGCAAACTCCGTTGAAATAGATAAATAAGCGGTATCTTTTAAAGGAATATACAGTATTATTCAAAACTCGACGCCCGAACTTTTAGAGGAGGTAAAAATCACAAAGACAAAACAGAATCAATCACATTTGAATTCTTGACCGACAGGCTCAACCATATTAGTTAAAGGATAGACTAAGAGAGGCATACTATTGTAACAATCGCAGCTATCTTAGATCACAAGTCAGATCGTACACTCGGCAGCAAAAGTATCCGAGCACTAGCAATAATCCCCGTCTAAAAAAATGTACATTTAATACTGCTTTGTTAAATAAATCCTTGTTGAATAATGTTCTTAGTATGCCCCCCAAATATTAAGTAATAATACGCAAATAATGGGTGGAAAAACTCGTTATTAACGACACTAGGACAGTAACGCTAGGACAGTAACTGTAAACGTCAATTCTCATAACAAATGCTCAGAGTTACCAGTTGCTCTTAAACACGCTGGAGGACGGTGTTAGCCAGCGCCGTGGTTGGAACTTAGCCTTAAAGTTTTGATTACATATACGGAGAGCTTGTAATATTTTGTGAACTCTGAAGTAGAAGACATACGCCTGGTGTATGGAACAGTATATTAAAATGCACTGCAAGAAAAAAACTGTTAAAAGTACAGGAAAAATCTGGCAGCTGGGGTGCCAGTATTTCTCCGTCAAATATACAGTTTAAAACCGTAAAATTGTATCCCTGACATATGTTTTACACAGGAAACCTGTAAATCAAACAGGTTTTTTGTTAAAAGTACAGTTTTTTCCTGTATATTTCACGGAGAAATACTGGTACCCCAGCTGCCAGATTTTTCCTGTACTTTTAACAGTTTTTTTTTTTGTTTTTTTTTTTTACAGTGTGCACACGTACTGTATTAGTGTAAAGTAGCATTAAATAAAGGCCTGGCTAGTAGCATTTAACATTGCTCTCGAAGCTGGAAGATGGGACTTACCGGGTTGGTAACCAAGCTGCGTTCGTCGTCTTACTCGTTCGAAAATTTCCACGGCTTTCTCTAAATCTTGCATAAATATTTATATAGTCCTTAATACCAAAACGCAATTACATTAAATAAAAGGCTATTTCGTCCATTATTGGCTTGCTATATGTTCCTCTTCGTGTGAGTTATTGCAACACTGTCATTTTTCAAACTTGAAAATTCAATTTATGTTATCGATGTATTAGCACTTAATTTAATTTTAATTATTGAAAATTTAAATACGTAATACTTTTAATAAAATATTATAAACATACATCGTTATGATTAATGGAAGTATTCTTGATATTTTCAGTGATTATTAAAATTATAATCTTAATAAATTTGCTTGGTTTGTTCTTTGTCAAATCCGTGTTACGTTTGCATCAGTTTTATTCTTTAATTTTTTTAATTAACCGATTTATTTATAAAATTCTCTCTCTCTCTTTATATATATATATATATATATATATATATATATCAATTGTTCATTAAAAATTATTTGAGTTGAATGACAAATGCAAATTTTTTTGTCCGGTTAAGGAGGAATTAATGAAGATTAAATTTTTAATCCTCTTTACTTAACGTAATATGCTTTAAACTTCTAATGTTTAGTGAGTCAAGTAATGCAAATATACATATGTATTGTTATGGAAATTCTTAAAACAATAAAGATTTTACTCGTACTTAAAAACATATTCAGTTCTCCGATTTCTATTTTTAGAAATAAAGCTTTCGAAAGAGATGCTCTTAAATCCATTCAGCTTAGATGAAGAAATTGTCGGTGACGAGATCAGACGGAATTAGAATAGATTAATTTCATTTAATTCAAATATAAATGTGAATAAGAAAGAAAAATGTGAAGTCGCACAATGATTATTATATTTCAACAGATGAATACGTAAGGAATTTCTGACCTTATATGTATTTATTATGCTACCTAACAAAAAATACGTTATTATATATATATATATATATCATTTATTTATTTATAATTTTATTAATTTAATCATTTTTTCTGGTGAGTGACAAAACTTCAAATGTAGGCACAGTCGGTAACAAAAGTCTCCGAACACTAGCAAAAATTCCTATTTAAAAAAAGTACATTTAATACAGTTTTGTTAAATGAATCCTTGTCGAATCCTGTTTTTAGACTGACTAAGAACATGATTCGACAAGGATTTATTTAACAAAACTGTATTAAGTGTACTTTTTTTATATAGTAATTTTTGCTAGTGTTCGGAGACTTTTGTTACCGACTGTACTACATGCATATATTTTTGAATAACTCAGACCGTTAACAGAATACTTAAGCAAATTCATTTCAGCTACTTAAAAATCTAAAATACATTTAAATTTGTAGAATTTTCGATGCTAAACATTTTGAATATTTGAAAAAGTACATTCATTATCATATATCGCAAGTTGTACATTTTCACGATATTATGAATATATTTTTTAATAACTGCATACCGCACGCTTGTTTGTAAATTGACTAAATCCTTTCATTATCAGTTTTTTTTTTTTCACGCATAAAACAATAAATCTAATATTTAGTCATAAATATATTTCAAAATTAAAAATATATAAATAATTTTTTGAAAATATGAATAATAGTAGATTACGAATTAATACAGTTAACAAAGCAACTAAAATGTGTTTATCTGTACTTAATATAACCACTGGTGCCATTTAAAATTATAACTTTTTTCAATAAATAAAAATATCAACATTTTGAAAGAAATACATGTTACAATTAATTAAAATACAAATTATAAACTTTAAAAAATAAAATAAAAAATATTTGATACAGTTATTTCATTTTTTTAAATTGCCCAATAAAGGAAACTAATTCCGATATTATTGTTATTTGTTTGGTTGGGTTTAACGTTGCACTAGTACTGCGCAATGGGTAATTGGAAACTGTCTGGGACACACACCCCTAAGGATGGTTCGGAGACATGCCATCACAACTTGATCCTCCACGGAGCGGATTATCATTACTTTTCCTGTTCATAATAATACCGTTTAGCATTTGCTGAATAGCTTTAATTACCAATTGTGATTGCTCTTTAATTCTCTTCTTGTAATTAACTGATATAGGATAAGTGCTCCAGTGATTGGCATGCACCAGTAACTGGCATCTATCCCGAAATAATTAATAAATAATAAAATAATAAAATCCTATATTTTACATATAAGAATTTTAACATTTTATGTAAAACGCTGGAGCATAGGGTGCTAATAACTGGTAAAATGAATAACTAGCAGTGTCAAAACTGGAACGTAGGGGGCAATTACTGATAAAATGAAAAACTGGCAGTGTCAATTACTGGAACACTGAGTGGGTGTCAAATAAAAATTCATAAAAAAAGATAATTGTTATCAGATGTATTTTAAATGAATGTCTGAATGTCTTTCATACCATATGTACTAACTTAAGATTTCTAAAAATATTTTCTGATGACTAGAACATTAAAAACATCAGAGGTTGCTCTAAAAGTGTCAATCACTGGTGCGCTGACCCTGCTAAAGAAAAAACTGTACATAAATAATAATTAAATTACATTTACATTACACAGAGAAATAAATATTTTATTTGAAGTATAACAAAATAGTTGTTATTGGCACATAAAGTTTTCCTTCAAAATTTCTTTTCTGAAGTTTTATTGTTTAAGTAAATCATCGTTTTATATTTTTTAATCATGCATTTTCATTAATCTGTTTTTCAAATTTAATGTCTCATAGTTTTATAAAAAATGCTAACCAACGTAAAAACGATTAAAAAAAAAAAAAAAAAAAAAAAAAAAAAAAAGGAATTGTTTTAAGACTGTTTAACAAAAAGTAATAATTATTATCTATTTAAAAACATAATGAATATATTTCTATTGTTAGTATGATTAAATTTTAGTATCCATATTTTATCTTTTAAATTATAAACTGAGGTCAAAATCTTAATAGATTACTGTTATAAATTACAACCATGTAAATAACTTTTGAAAAAAAAAAAATAAAATAAATTAAAATAAATTCATTACTTAAAAAATATATATATTTAAACAAACTTTATTATTACTTTTAGCATCCACATGCAAATGCATCAAATCATTACTTAGTTTTCTCACTGATTTTTAACCATAATTCTTTTCTTTAACAATTGTTCAAATAATAGAAGAATCTCATAGCAATTAAAAACTTTTCTTATACTAAGCCTTTCAGCTAGTCTCAAGCAATAAACTTTAAAAGAATGGAAAACGGAAAAGCAAAACGTTTAAAATGTTTACTTAACTGAAAAACCCAGCCACTTATACAACCAGCACATAAAAGCACGGCTTCGATTGTAAAACTGTTGAATGGCGTGGAAATAGAAGAAAAAACTTATTTTCTCTTAAGTTTGTTTCTAAGCTTGTATTGGTCGTTTATACGGATATAAAACCCCCTTCAGTTCTCTGTTCTTCGGTAAAAACGTTTGATCGTGCATATCATGAATACCTAATACAAAACTGGTTGCAATCAGAATGCTTGTTAAAGGAAACGGAGAATCAGATTGCTTTTGGGCATTTTTTTTTCTTTTTTTTTTCTGTATAGGAGGGGGCTCCCTATTCTTTGTTCCGTTTTTGTTTTCCTTTAGTTTAAACACAGAACTTCGCAAGAACATAAATGAAACGTTGTTTTTCATTTCCTGACTGTATTCTTCTTTTAAAGCTCGCTGTTTTTTAAAAAAGCTTTTCTTCAGAACACTATTTTTTTTTTTTTTTTTTTTTTTTTTTTTTGCCTTCCATTAATTTTTTTTTTCGTTTTTAGTCTTTTGAACAATCACAATTTGCGTGTAAAAGAAGCAGGAAGTTGAAAAAATTAGTCTTTTCGTTGACTTTAAACAAATCTGCACTTAACCTTGTAAATATATGCGCATTGATTAATAATTATTCAAAAGTTAGATTAAAAAAGCGGTGGAATGTAAATACGTTATTTTACTAACTCTTCAATGCGTAGTTAAGAAAAAAAAAAGGGGGGGGGGGATATTTGGAAAAGGTTTTTCCCGAGAGAAAGTATTGTATCATAAGTTGGCAGACTTAAGTGATGAACTTTTCTTTTCTTTTTTTTTTCCTGCAAATTTGCCTTCTTAATGAAATATATGAACTATTCCTAAGAAATTAGGAAATTCCAAGATGTATTGACTTTTTAATGTTGCGAAGTTTTATAAAATGTTTGAAAAATTTTTACTACACAAACATTATACTTTTAAAAATGAGTCCCTAAAATATTCATACTAAATTTTTATGAAACAGTAAAAGTATTTCATGGACATCAATCAAAAAAAAAAAAAAAAAAACTGAAAATTAGGGTCAACATTATTCGTTTGCTTTTTCTAAAGCATTTTCAAGGTCATGTATCACGACGGATTTAACTTTCCAAAACACCGTTCTCAGTCTTAAACATAGCATCAAAAATAAACATTTTTCAAATGATAAAACTTTGCAAATATTTAATAAGATTGCTAAATTGACTTATTTCATTGCCCCCCCCTCCTCTTTTTGCACAACTATTTAGAAAGGTCATAATTAGAACATGTTTTATAACAGCTGACAAAATGTTTAACTAAATCTTTCAGTTTTCATGAATATACTAAAATTTCTACTTTAGTGCTATGTTCAATAAAACCTGTTAATAAGTTTGCCATTTAGAGCAATATAGAATTCAAGTAATAGAAAAAAAAACTAATACACTAGCGTTCAAAATTAAAGCAACTATTTCCTCGTTTCCTTCTTTGCACATAACCTTTAAACAAATGATCATATGAACATAAAATTTGGATGACATATTCGTTAATAAATCATTAAACAAGTTTTATATAACTTTTATTTAGGCAATAACTTTAAACTGGTATTAATTCAATTTTTCTCAAAAGTAAGTTTAATTTTAAAAAATAAAAAAGATAAAATAAATTAAATGAGGAAATGGTGTTAATAATGTATTACAAAAAAAATAAGCAAGATACATATGCCGCTAGATGTTAAAGTAAAGTCTTTTTTTTTTTCCCCTCTATAAAGAACTTTTTGGAAAAATATAATTATTTACTTGCAAGCGATGAATATCACCAGTATATTAAAAACAATAAATAAATAAAATAAAAAATAATAATTAACTAGTGGATCTGCAGATAAGGAGCCTCAACGTCCTATTTGCATCACGCCTTATTCAACAGATCATTTTTATTTATTCCTTATTATATAATCTTTATATATATATTTCTTCTGTGCGTGTGTATGTCACTGAACTCCTCCTAAACGGCTGGACTGAGTTTAATGAAATTTTTTGTGTGTCTTCAAGTGGATTCGAGAATGGTTTAGATTTACAAATGAAAGTTGTAACTTAATTAGTTCTTTCTTAATTAATTTTTAACCAACTCTTTCAACAACTTTTCCACCTAGATGGCGTGAGTTGTCGTAAACACGATGTCAGAATTTATTTAATGATGAAATGAAAAATGAATTTTTAACCGTACCTTAAGAAGTGTTTAAAATATTTTTTCAAAATTAATATTTTTAGAATCGTAACCGTATCTTATGAAGTGTTTACAATATTTTTTCAATGTTAATATTTTAGAATCGTAAACACGATGTCAGAATTTATTTAATGTTGAAATGAAAAATGAATTTTTAAGCGTAAGTGTTTAAAATATTTTTCCAACGTTAAAATTGTTAAAATGTTAAAATTAGTTAAAATGGTATATTCTTTTAAAAAATTCGTCAATATACGACGGAGTTATAAATTTGTTTATAAATGATATAATTGGCGGATAGAGAAAGAGAAAAGGAAAATATCGAAGTGCGGCTTTTTTACTTCCATTATCCGACTACTGTAGGTAACGGAAGTATTGTAGTATTCGGTCCAAAAATTCAATATCGAGATTTCACCTGTTTTACATGTTTTAATGTCTCCTGAGTCCAAAAAAGTGTTTTTTGGCAATTGGCCAGTGTGTTTGTATATGTATGTGTGTGGGGATTTTGACTATCATATCTATGAAACTAATAAAGATCCAGCTACGAAACTTTAGAATTAAGACAGAACTGGTGCACAGATGCCTCTTCCAAATTTTGGTAAAAATTAAAAAACCGGAAGTGGGTCCGTAAGTCCGTATCTCAGAAATGGCTCTAACGATTTTGCTTAAAGTTACTATATAAACATTCTATTAGATGTCCTTTAGAATGATATAGTTAGTTAGTTCAGAAAAATTGATAGACGTCCTGTATAAATAGCTGAATTTCGGGGACTGCGAGTGGATTCCTTTCAAAACGGCTGGATTTTTTTCAAACCTACAATATTAACACTCTTTTAAATATCCTTTTGAAAGTAATTGTTGTTTTCCGGTCAACAACTGAATATACCAAGTTTTGGTAAAAATCGGTGTCTCAAAAAGGCTCTAACGATTTTCTTGAAAACGGTTACTGAAACCCATTTTAAATATCCTTTCCCTAGCTTTATGTGGTTATTACAGAAAAATTCACAGTCATCCTGATCAGATAGATCAGTTTTAGATCTCGGAAATTGGCGTTTACCGCAAACGTGTATTAACTTTCTCTTACTGGAAAAATTTTAGTTGTCTGTTTCATTAGCAAAATTTTATATCTTCTGATCACATTATCTCCGAAAAGTGCATATAATACGTGTAATAGTGGGTAATGGAAGTCGTGTGGTTGTTTCACACCATATTTTTTCTTTTTCTTTTGTTTTCTTTTTCTCCCCCTTTGTGTATTTCAGTTTCAGGGAATTTCAAGAATATTTACCGTAGAAGTTAAAGCGTGCAGACAATAACACTTTACCAAATTGGCCGGTACGTCAGCTCCAATGAAACTGTTTGGCGTATCTTTGGTTTCCCAATTCATGAACGGGATCCAGCAGTTTTTCATTTAGCCGTTCATCTTGAATATGGCCAGCGCGTATATTTCACAAGCGAGACAGAGATTGATCGTGCTATAAATCCACCAAAAACTAAACTCACCGAATTTTTTGAATTGTGTAATCGTGCGGATGCTTTTGATGCTTTTGCACGGACATTACTCTATTCAGAAGTACCACGCTATTTCACATTAGCTCCAACAAAAAAATGGACAACAGTATCCAACGTATAAAGATGCATGCCTTGCACTCGGGTTGCTGGAAGACGACAACCAGTGGGAGTGTATGCTTGCTGAAGTAGGACTGAACTGTACAGCAAAACAAATTCGTTTACTATTCGCTATAGTGTTGACTACATGTTTCCCGGCCCGAGCAGAGACATTATGGGATAATCACAAAGATTCAATGACTGATGATATATTGCATCAACATCGTTCACGGTGCAACGATCTGACGATAGTATTCAGTGACGCTATGTACAATGAAGCATTGATTGCTACTGAAGAGCTTTGCATTGTCATTGCCAACTTACCACTCAGTCATTTCGGTATGCATTCAACAAATCGAAATGCATCTGATTTAATAAGCACTGAATTGAATCGTGAACTACAATACAATACTGTAGAAATGGCAGCGATTGTTGCTCGCAATGTCCCACTAATGAATAAAGAACAAAGAACCGTTTACGACCGAATGATGCTCGCAGTTTTGGCAGGACATGGTGGATTCTTTTTTTTGGGGGTGCACCAGGTGGAACTGGCAAAACATTCCTTATTTCTCTAATTCTCGCCAAAATACGATCAAATAATGGAATCGCATTGGCTGTTGCATCATCTGGCATTGTGGCAACTTTATTGGATGGAGGCAGAACAGCTCATTCATTATTTAAACTGCCACTAAATATTTAAAATAACCCAGACGCAGTGTGCAACATAAAAAAACAATCGTCCATGGCCACATTGCTGAAATAGTGTAAAATTCTTATCTGGGATGAATGCACTATGGCACACAAACATTCGATTGAGGCGTCGAACAGGACATTGAAAGATATAAAAAACAACGACAAACTATTTGGCGGCACTCTGTTACTCTTTTCAGGTGATTTCAGACAAGCACTTCCCGTTATTCCGCGTTCAACATACGCTGATGAGATCAACGCATGCTTAAAATCATCGTTATTGTGGCTTAATGTTGAAAAAGTACAACTGGAAGTAAATTTGTGCGTTCCAAAGCTTCAAGATCCATCCGCTGAAACATTCTCAAAACAATTGTTAGATATCGGCGATGGAAAAGTTACTACAGATGAAACTGGATGCATAAAATTACCGACCGATTTCTGCACAATCATTGATTCTCAAGATGCTTTTATTGACCAGATATTTCCCGATGTACACAGACGATACACAAATCATGAGTGGCTGGCAGAAAGAGCAATTTTAGCAGCAAAAAATGTGGACGTCAACGAATTGAATCTCAAGATACAACATTTGTTACCAGGAGACTTGGTGTCATACAAATCTAATGATACAGTTTGCGATGCCACCGAAGCTGTAAATTATCCAACAAAGTTTTTAAACTCATTGGATTTACCAGGCATGCCACCGCATATTTTACAACTGAAGGTTGGATCTCCGGTTATTTTGCTTCGTAATTTGAACCCACCACGGTTGTGCAACGGCACGCGATTAGTCATAAAAAAATTAATGAAAAATGTTATCGAAGCCCTCATTTTAAATGACAAATTCCGAGGTGAAAATATATTACTACTGCGAACCCCTATTATACCCACAGATGTGCCAATTCAATTTAAACGCCCTCAATTTCCAATTAGATTGGCATTTGCAATGACTATCAATAAGTCTCAGGGCCAAACGATGTCTGTCTGTGGCTTAGATTTGAGCACATCATGTTTTTCACACGGACAATTATACGTGGCTCTCGAGTGGGCAAACCATCCAGTTTTTTTGTATTGGCGAAAGATGGATAACAAAAAATATTGTACACTCTGTTGCATTAAGTGATTGATATTGTTTTTTAGTAATATTGTTATAAGTAGCGATACGTATATAATTTTAAAGAATCAATTTTAATAAATTAAAATATAAATGATTGGTGTTTTTTTATTTTTATATTCTTTCACCGTTCACAGCGCTCCATACATCTTCCACTTATATACCACATCCTTACACACTTACAATAGGTTAGTTATTTTTTTTTTCTAGCAAAATATTCTCTAGAAATAATTTATATGACAAAACAACGTTTGTCGGGTCAGCTAGTATGTATATATATATATATATTGATTCGATTGATTTGCTACATAAACAGAAACGTTTCTGAGGGGGACTATTGCCCCCCTCAACCCCCCGCTGTATCTCTCTATAACTATCTGTATATATATATATACACATATATATGTATAGATATGTATTCCTAATAACTGATTGTCATGTATTTAATAATCAGTTATTTCCTGTAACTGACTGTCCCTGTAATTCATTAATACTTGTACCAAATTTTATGCAAAATGATTACATAACATATCGGAATTATTTTGTGTAACCCTGTAAATGAAATACCAATTCTATGCCCACAGTTCTCCACGGAAAAATGTCCTTTTAAAATTTCCATAAAATTTCATTATATTTAACGAGGTGTAACCATGTTAAAATGCACTTTTAAGAAATATCGAATATAGTCTGTAATAGTACGAAATTCTTTTATGTATTCCAGAAAAGGAGCCACAGTAATTATATACACTAAAAGAATACACCTATTTAATTAATTATAACTCATTAATATTTCAACCTAATTTGACATCATTTGGATGATTACAGTACGTCATCGGAATCCTTTTGTGGGGTCCCGTAAATAAATTATTTAGTCTATACATATCCTTTTTCTAGAGTAAACATACTTTTAAGCATCTTTATAATGTATTTTAATTTCTTTATGTTGAATGCAGCATAAACGCATTAAGGTGCGCTTAAATAAAAATTTGTTCATAGACTCTAATGTCAAGAAATTCTTTTGTGTGTCTCTGTAAAGGAACCATAAACATTGTACACACCTGTAAAAACTATTCAACTTATTCTACGTTTTTCATTAATATCTGTTCGAAATTTGATATAATTTGACTGATTACGTTGCATTGTCAGAACACTTTTGTATGGTCCTGTACATTGATTAGGAAGCCTAAAAGCGCTTATTTTCTGCAGAAAGCATAAGTTTAAGCATCTCAGTAATGTACGCTAATTTCATTTTGTTGAATGGATAGTAATGATGTTAAAATGCGTTGAAAAGTAATTTACCCCATATGCCGCAAGGATAAGTGTGTGTCCCTGTACAGGTGTGTCCCTGTACACAATACATAAAAAATATAGACATAAAAAATTATACAGCTATTTCTATACAGAGTCTGAACATGTGTGCCAATTTGCAATTGAAACAGAGAAATTCGGTGGCCGCTGTTGCGGTACATACGAATTCTGCCCATAAGCCGTAATGATAAAAAAAAATTTGATGTGTCCTTGTACACAAACTACAAATGAAATACACACCTGAAACTATACAGCTAAACTTTCGTGTGACTCATATATATGTGTACCAAATTGCAAGTTAATAGCGGGATTTGTGCGGTCGCTAACGCGGTACATACAAATTCTTCCCATAGGCCGTAATTATAAGAAAAACTTTGGCGTGTCCTTCTACACGAACTACAAATGGAATACGCACACTTAAACTATACAGTTAATTCCGTTGGGCTCATGAATATGTGTACCAAATTGCAATAGCGTGATTTTTATGATTCAATAGCGTGATTTTTGTGATTCAATAGCGTGATTTTTGTGATTGCTGTCGCGGTACAGACAAATTCTTCCCATAGGCCGTAATGATAAGAAAAAACTTTGGTGTGTCCCTGTACACGAACTACATATGGAATACACACTCAAAACTATACAGCTGATTCCGTGGGGCTCATGAAGATGTGTACCAAATTTAAAATCAATAGATTGATTTTTGTAGCCGCTATCGCGCGACAGACAGACAGGCAAACAAACAAACGTACAGACGGAACCTAAAATATTTTTCAGTCTCAACAGGAAGGCCTGCTCTGATGTTTCGGCAATAATTTTACAAAGAACATCTCATCGTAATTTCGTGTTCCTATGCATATTCAATAATAATAATAATAATAATAATAATAATCCGTGTACAAAGAAAAGAAGAAAAAAGAAGAAAAAGAAAACTTAATTCAAGAAAAGAATACGGTTTTAATTTAGCATTTGGAGCAATGGTTATCTTCAAAAATATTTAAGACATCCTTAACACCATTTCCAATTTAGTTTCCTTTGCTAAAATTACTTACATTTTTAATCTATTCTAAAGCTTTTTCTTTTTCTTTCTTTCTTTTTTTTTTTTTTTTCCGAGAATAATTCAATATCATTTTTAAAATTATCTGTTAAACTTACATAAATGTCCATTAAGAATTTGATGACAATCATGCAATCCAAACTTTGTGTTCATAAGTTGATTTCTTTAAAAATTATGCGCAAGAGAAGGAACAGAGAAAACTGGTTTTTGCTTTAATTTTGCAAGCCAGTGTACTGTACGTTGAAACTTTTGACGAATTTTTATTTTTATTCATACAGTCTGTTTGTCCTAATATATTGTTTGATATATTAATTTAAAATGATAAAATTTACGTACTCAATCATAACCTCCCATTGTATTGCACCTACTTATTTTGTAATTTTTGTATAATATGCATAAAAGCTGCTAATTTAAGGCCTTAAATTTTATTTTGATTATTAAAAGACAGATGTTGTCATATTTATATTAAATATCACGGTTGCCATACAGCAGAAAATCTTTTAGTTGTATTGCAAGCTACTAGGCCTATTGCTTTTAAACTACAGAAAATAGCCATATAATCACACTTAACCAAATATTTATCTGCTTGCTACTATTCGGGTACTCTGACATTTGTAGCTTTTAGAAATAAAAATGATAGTTAATAAAAATACTATAAAGTATTATAGTATTTTTATTAGCATTTAGCTACTTTTTTTTTTAACTCAAGTAATTGTTGCAATTGTTTTGTAATTTATGGTTTTTGCACACTTTTTTATATATTACTTTCTTTGGTGCATGTTACACTAATACATAGTTATATTTATGAAGAATGTATCATACACCTTTAATAAAAAAATTAATGCCTTTAAATACATAAACAACTCAATATTTAAAATAATATCATCTTTAATTTTGTGGTTTATTTTGATAATTGCATAAAATATTTTTTTTCGCTTTTATTATTATTATTATTATTATTATTATTTTATTTAAATTAATTCTTTTTTTTTCATAACGTATGATATCGCTTATCATTCAGAGGTAACTTGAAGGAGGGAGGATATATACTGGTTAAAAATCTTAGAGATGCCGGGTTCTAGTACTATGCTCTGAAAGATTTATGAAAAAGTTAAATCAAATGCATGCATATCAAATCAAATACATGTAACCAAAAACATATATATCACATACATGAAACTAAACAATGTTCTTTTTCTAGATCAATTGGCTTTAAACAATGTTTCTCCGTTTTGCTTAATACATTCTTAAGCAAATATAGCTCAAATATACCATTGTAGAAAAAAAATTAACATAAGTTTTAATAAAGTGTTTAATATTATTTTTAATCTAAAATGTAATGCCTGCAATAAGGAATTTATCGAACAAAAAAGTAGCATTGTAATATAAATCTAATATAAATATATTTTTTTTTAAATACCTTTATTCAAAATGAGAATATTCAATACATATATCGAATATTCCCATTTTGAAGAAAACCGTCTTTTTTAACACTTTGTATCACCGTGTTGCATTTCTGCAAAATACCAAAACATCAAAGTTATTTCTACAGTAAGCTTCGAAAGCAGTTTTTATTGACTGCTGATGTCTTGCATCATAAGAGTTAACACAATATATTTATAAAATTCCCAACAATTGGCGATATATTTTTTTTTTTTTACACGAAAGTTTAGTTTATAAAGAAAGAAAGTTTAGTTTATAAAGAAAGATATTTTTATTTCACAGTAATTTGTGAAAAAAAAAAAAAAAAAAAAAAAAAACAATTTATATGCCAAATTTCGTTATAACAAAGTTAAAATATTTTGAAAATTTCCATCTAAACTGTAAACTTGAATATTTCGAAAACAATTTTTATGTTATTTTGCACGATTATTCAGGCATCAAACAAGCACTTTTTTGTCAATAAATGTTTAGTTTATTGTATAATGTTTTTAAAATTATTTTTTATATACTTCATATAGCATATTCAAAGATATGGGTAATTTTTTTTTTCTTTTAATTGATGTCTTGAGATATAAAGGGTTAATAACGCAATTAAGGTAATAAATATTATTTTAAAAAACATATAAATATACATTATGAAATCTTAAATGTACTATTATTAGAAGCTTTTTATATGAAATTGACTTTGTCATCGTGCCTTCGTGTCACGCTAGTAAACAAGGCGCTTTCGTTTTAAAGTAAATATATAAACCATCTCGTTTGTCGCTCCTTCGTTCAGTTGGTTAGAGCATCACGTTAATAACGCAGTGGTCGAGAGTTCGTTACCTGGAAGGTCCGGCGTGTTAATTTTTGCAGATTTTTAGTAGAAAAGATGTCAATTAATACAAGAAATTTTTTCGTTGCTTACACAGTATCCTAAGAATTTTTTGAAGAGTTTTTTTTAAGAAACTTTTTTTTTTTTTTTTTTTTTTTGTAGACATTAAAAATTACAAAATATTTTTGATAGTTAAAAAAAGCACCAAATAAAATGTTTTAAGTAAAACACACACACACACACACACACATATATATATATATATATATATAAATTAAATATATATATATATATATATATATATATATATATATATATAATAGAAACTTCTTATTCTTGAAATTGGATTTTGTCATCACGTCTTCGTGTCATGCTAAAAAAACAAAGCGCTTCCACTTTAAAGTAAATGTATGGAATTTTTACATCGTTCAACAGCTCAGTTGGTTAAAGTGTCATGTTGATAACGCGATGGTGGTGGGTGGGTTCGGTCTTCAAAGGCCAACGTGTTACTTTTTTGTAGATAATTAATAAAAAAGATGTCATTTGTTAAAAACAAAACCTTTCATGGCCTACACAGTATTCTAAGAAATTTTGATTAGTTTTATAAGAAATTTTTTTTTAGTAACTAAAAAGAATAACCAAAAATAAAAAAGAAAAACACTGGAAAATTTTTGTTGTGGAGCCTAATAAAGCATAAAATAAAATTTTATTCATGCAGAGACATGCTATAAAAAATAAAAGTTCCAACAATAAGAAAATTTTAAAGAAGAATGTAGATATTTCACTTTTACACGAGATGAAAATTCTTAAATATTCAAAGTATTTTGAAAATCATTCAAGAACAACATTTTCTTGCATTACTTAGAATTTTCTAGCATGTTCTTTGAGTTTTGGTTAGAATGTTTTGCTGATAACGCGTTGGTCGGGGTTTCGATCCTCGAAGGCCGGCGTGCTATTTTATTTTTTTATCAGATAATTAAAAAAAAAAAATTGCCAGTATCTAAAATAAAATCTTTATTTGTCAACACAGTATCCTAAGAAATTTTCATTAGATTTTTAGAAGCTTTATTTATAACTAAAAAGCACAAAATAAAAATGTAAGTAAAAAATCATTTTGTAAGATGAGAAGCTTTTTATTGTGAAGCCCTAAAAAGCATAAAATAAAAAAATATTGAGGTAAAGAGATGCTATAAAGAAATGAAAGTTTTATCACTAATGAAATTTTACAGGAAAATATAGTATTTTCCTTTTGCAAGAGATGAAAATTTTTAAATATTCAAAATATTTTTAAAAGCTTTCGAGATCTTTGAAATTTATGGCTTAATGAATAATTATACAAAAAACTAATAACTAAGAATATTGGTCTCGAATACTTTTTAAAATATTTTGAATATTTAAAAATTTTCATCTCTTGCAAAAGGGAAATATCTATATTTTTCTCTAAAATTTCATTAGTGTTAAAACTTTTATTTCTTTATGGCATATCTTTACCTCAATAATTTTTTATTTTATGCTTTTTAGGGCTTCACAATAAAAAGCTTATAACCTTAAAAAATGATTTTTTACTTAAATTTTTATATGAAATTGATTCTGTCATCGCGTCTTCGTGTCACTCTAATAAACAAGGCTGCTCCATTTTAAAGTAAATATAAACTATTCCATTTGTCGCTCGGTAGCTTAGCTGGTTCGAGCGTCAAGTTAATAACGCGGTGGTCGAGATTTCGATCTCCGAAGATCCGCTGTGTTAATTTTTGCAGATAATTAGTAGAAAAGGTGCCAATTGATAAAAGAAAATTTTTCGTTGACTACACAGTATTCTAAGAATTTTTGAAGAGTTTTTGTCAAATGATAAAATAAGGATACTTCGTTATCTACACACTGTCCTAAAAATATTTGATTATTTTTTTAAGAAGCTTCTTTTAGTTACTAAAACGCACAAAATAAAAATATAATTAAAAAAAAAAAAAAAAAAAAAACACTGGAAGTTTTTAATGTGTAGCCCTGAAAAGCATTAAAAAATTATTCTTGCAAGGACATGCTATAAAAAAATAAATAAATAAATAAATAAAAGTTTCCACAATAAGAAAATTGTTGAAACACAAAAATATAATATTTAAAGAAAAATGTAAATATTTCACTGTGCAAGAGATAAAAAATTTTAAATATTCAAAATATTTTAAAAAGCATTCGAGAACAATATTCTTTTTGTATAAGTATTTGTTGGAATCTTTTAGCATGTTCTATGACTTTTCTTTGCTGTTCTTTGATTTTTGCTTAGAACGTACCATGGGTTTGATCCTTAAAGGGCCGATGTGTTAATTTTTGCAGATAATTAACAGAAAAGTGTCAATTGATAAAAGAAAATCTTTCAAAGTCTACACAGCATCCTAAAAAATTTTTATTCGTTTTTTTTTTAGAAGCCTTTTTTTATAACTAAAAAACAGAAAATGAAAATTTTAAAAATATTTTTTAACAGTAGAAGCTTTTTATTGTGGAGCCCTGAAAAGCATAAAATAAAAACTTATTCTTGCAAAGACATGCTATAAATAAATGAAAGTTTCAACACTAAGAAAATTTTATAGAAAAATATAGCTATTTTACCTTTGCAAGAGGTGAGAATTTTTAAATATTCAAAATATTTTAAAAAGCTTTCCAGACCTTTGAAATCTACGACTTAACAAATATTTATGTAGAAACTAGTGATTAAGTATATTGGTCTCGATAGCTTTTTAAAATATTTTGAATATTTACAAATTTTCATCGTTTGCAAAAGTGAAATATCTACATTTTTCTCTAAAATTTTCTTAGTGTTGAAACTTTAAATTTTTATTTTATGCTTTTCAGAGCTCCACAGTAAATTGTGTCTAATGTTATTTTATTTTTATTTATTTTTTTTTTTTTTTTTACTTAAATTTTTATTTTATCTTCTAACAAATTGTAAAATTTATCAAGGAATTTAATCTGACCATGTATTTTTTTTTTTTTCCGGTTTGCTCTTGATTGCAAATGATTATGACTGAGTACACCTATGTCGCGGAGGAAAATGCAATTAGTAACTTAAAATTTACTCTGATTCAAACTATTCAAAATATTTCAAATGTATAAAAATATACTATTTTAAAAGACAAAATAAATTTATCATAATTATAGTATAGATAGTATAGATAGTATAGATAGACAAGCCAAAAATTGTACTATTATATGTAAAGCCTCTACAGTGTTCTGACGGTTTTGAATTTGTATATAGTAATTTCGTTCAGCAAATTTTGTGATAACATGAGCCTGTTCATTTAAAACGAAACTTATTTTTAGATAATACTGGTGGAAGATCCCTTGAAAGAGACTGGAGTGGGAAACTCTGCTCCATAAGCAATTATTTAGCACTGTAATTAATGCTACTAGTAATAAGTTTAAAAAATATGGTTTTATACTATATGTATTGAAATAATAAAATGATGAAAGTAATAAATACATTATAATAACATATATCAAACATTATAAACTTTAAAAATAAGAAAAATATCAGTTTTTAGTATTTATAACCGGTTACAATAAGAAATTCATTTTAAGAAAATATTGAGTTTGTAGTTATATAGCTCATTATTCCTTTACAAAGTATAGTTATATTGTTGAAAAAAAAAAGTTTAAAGCGTATATCTCTTTTCTTAAATTATTTTTTGCAATTATTAGGGGATAATTCTACATAACATACCTAATAAAAAAAAAAGTTTTTTTTTTTTTTTTTTTTTTTTTTTTTTTTTTTTTAATAATAACTCAGCATATTCTTAAAATAAATAACCCATAAAAAATTACTGCATTTAGTGAATTCGAAGGGCCTAACTAATATTTCACATGAAATATTAAAAATATATTGTAAACAAAGATATAATTTTGATGAAGAATGATTCATGTAAAATAAAATAAATAAATTTTATTTAAATATGGGTAAATAAGCCTAAATTACAACCACGGAATTTTTTAGCACTATTATTTACAATATTATTATTAAACATTGCATTTTTTATCAGTATTATTATTAAAAAATAATAATACATTTCACTGACAAAATATAGAAGGATATTCTCTAAAAATGTATAACGATTGCAAATTATTACAGCAGATAGTGCAATACAATAATAGTCCAAAAGATACATTTTTTTTGTAATATATATATATATATATATATATATATATTTGATATAAGAACTAAAGTGAAACAAGGTCAAAATCCAAAAAAATAAAAGAGAAATAACAATAAAAAGGAGAGAAATCAAAAACGGCTTAAGACGAATGGAGCGATTAAGAGCGGACTATAGCTAGCTCTGAAATCGTTTCCAGTCTTAATGACTTTTCACCCTGCTTTCTGGAGGAGGTCCTTCTAAACTAGTACTTCACTGAGATAGGAGACAAAATTTGTGAAAGTTATCAGCCAAAAGAAAAAGTGTCCAATCCTTAAACACTTATTCTTACAGACACTCCCTTTCATGACAGAGATGGATGTGTAAACAAAATGTCAAAATGTCACTAATTTATCAAAGCCCATCAAAGGTTCAGTTAAGAAAATTACCTCGGAGTGTTAAACAGCGTTAGTTGACCGCTAAAGAAATGAAAACGAATGTGATATTAGTTAAATAACAATTGTAGCTATCGATTTTTAATATTAAAGTTAAACTAAGAATCAGTTTTTCAAATATATAATGAATTTCAGAAAATTTTTTTTCAAGAGAAAATTATTGTTTATTTTTCTCGCAAGTAAAAAGTATTTTATAATAAAATCAATTTTAAATAATGCAAATTAAGAAATCACAATTAAAATCTTTGTTGAGACAATCTCAAATAATACTGAAATGGAAAAAAAAAAAAACAAAAAAAAAAACAAGAGGAACTAGAAAAACAAGAGAGAAAAAAAAAAAAAAAAAAAAAAACTATTTAATTCTGAGAAAATATAGAGAAAAAATCAGTATAATTAAACATCGTTTTATTTGAACATTCATGAACATGAATGATAAAATGAGCATATATTATTTTCTGAATATAAATTTAAAAACAAAAGATTGCTGACAATTATTTTTTAAGAATAATCTTAGTGACAAAACATTTCTACTTTAATTAAGCCTTTTGTACATTTAATAATAATTAAAAATAATATATATATATATATATATATATATATATATATATATATATATATATATATATTTCAAGAAACTTTTAACATAGTTTTCAATAGTATTAAAAATCATTGCATTTTTGTACAAACTAAATCTAGAAATCTGGTGTGAAACAACCACACGACTTCCATTACCCACTATTACACATATTATATGCATTTTTGAGAGATAATGCGATCAGAAAACATAAAAGTGAACTAAAGAGAAAATCGTTAGAGCCGTTTATGAGATACCAACTTTTACAAAAAATCAATTATTGACCGGAAAAAAATAATTACATACAAAAGGATATTTAAAAGTGAGTTAATATGGCGAGTTTAAAAAAAATCCGTACAGCTGTTTTTAAAGGAACGCCCTTGGCAGACCTGAAATTGAGCTATTTATACAGGACGCCTATCAATTTTCCTGAACTAACCAACTATATCATTCGCAAGGACATCTAACAGAGTGTTTATATAGCAAATTTGAAGAAAATCGTTAGAGCGGTTTTTGAGATACGAACTTACGGTCCCACTTCCGGTTTCTGATGTCCACTTCCGATTAAACTCAATTATTGAAAGGAAAACAATAATTACATACAAAAGCATATTTAAAATTGAGTTAAAATGGCGAGTTTGAAAAAAATCCGTACAATCATTTTTAAAGGAACGCCTTTGCGAAGCCTGAAATTGAGCTATTTATACAGGACACCTATCAATTTTCCTGAACTAACCAACTATATCATCCGAAAGGATATCTAATAGAGCGTTTATATAGCGAGTTTGAAGAAAATCGTTAGAGCCGTTTTTGAGATACGGACTTACGGTCCCACTTCCGGTTTCCGATGTCCCACTTCCGGTTTTTCAATTTTCACCAATATTTGGAAATTTCATCTGTACACCAGACGTATTTCAATTCTAAAGTTTCGTAGCTCTAGCTTTATTAGTTTCTGAGCTATAATATCCAGAAGATTCTCCACATACATACACACACACATACATACACACTGACCAATTGCCAAAAAACACTTTTTTGGACTCAGGGGACCTTAAAACGTGTAAATCAGGTGAAAACCCGATATCGAATTTTCAGACCGAATACAGTTCTTCCATTACCTACGGTGGTAGGGTAATGGAAGTAAATATGTAATTACTAGAAGCAATAAAAATGTAATTTGCCCGCTTTGCTGGGCACTACTTCAATGAGTTGTTAAAATTCCATATTATTATTAATAAACACTGCTCTTGAAAAAAAAAAAAAAAAAAAAATTGAGATCTGAAACCATTTTTGCTGATTCTTATGTAAAATGATCTCCTGAATCCGAACATGACTTCCATTTTGCCCAGTCACCCACTGTTTTCTAGTTACACCACCCCCTCCCTCAATTTCTTTAACTATTCGATAATTTTATGACCATGAATTTGATTTGAAGAATGAAAAATAATTAATTTAACACCTAAAAACAAAAAAATATAAAGTTTAAAAAACAACATTAATAACAGATTAAAAAAATCTGCTACGAAACAACCACACGACTTCCATTACCCACTATTACTTGTATTATTTTTGAGAGCTAATGTGATCAGAAAACATAAAAGTGACCTAAAGAAAAAATCGTTAGAGCCGTTTTTGAGATACCAACTTTTACAAAAAATCAATTATTCACCAGAAAACAATAATTACATACAAAAGGATATTCAAAAGTGAGTTAATATGGCGAGTTTGAAAAAAATCCGTAAAGCCGTTTTTAAAGGAACGCGTTTGCAAGACCTGAAATTTAGCTATTTATACAGGCCGCCTATCAATTTTCCTGAACTAACCAACTATATCATTCGAAAGGACATCTAATAGAGTGTTTATATAGCAAGTTTGAAGAAAATCGTTAGAGCCGTTTTTGAGATACGGACTTACGGTCCCACTTCCGGTTTCCGATGTCCCACTTCCGGTTTTTCAAATTTCACCAAAATTTGGAAATTTCATCTGTACTCCAGACGTATTTCAATTCTAAAGTTTCGTAGCTCTATCTTTATTAGTTTCTGAGCTATAATATCCAGAAGATTCTCCACATACATACACACACACATACATACACACTGACCAATTGCCAAAAAACACTTTTTTGGACTCAGGGGACCTTAAAACGTGTAAATCAGGTGAAAACCCGATATCGAATTTTCAGACCGAATACAGTTCTTCCATTACCTAGTAGGGTAATGGAAGTAATAATGGAAGTAAAAATATAAGATATGTAATGCATAATTCCAATGGCAAATTCCCTCAAAATTTTTCCCTTGTCGCAAATGTCTATATGTTTTAGAATTTTTCAACTTTGTAACCCTCAGAATATATTTAACGGTTAAAATAATCCTCTCCCTCCTAAAAATCAAAATTTTAGACATAAAACCACCGAAAACTGATAAAAATAGGAGGTCATTCCTAAAATACGGTGGGTGATAGGGCAAAATGGGCGGCCTATTCGGATTCAAGAGGTCATTTTACATAAAAATATGCTGAAAAGGTGTCAGAGGCAATTTTCATGCCGAGCAGTGTAAAAAAAAAAGGTGTCAAAACGTGTCATCTTTAAAAATTATTGAAAAAAATATATGTGATTCTACTCTTCATAAAACACCAGAAAATGAAAAAATTATCGGCTGAAATTAATTACAGCGACCACAAAAAATTATCAAAATTAAGCATATTTGGCGATTTCACACTACCAAGTTTTAAGAGTTCTAGAACATGATTTGACTTTCTTTAGAAAATGTCTGTCACTGTGTGTGTGTGAGACAAAAATTTTGTGGTGACTGTATCTCAGGAAATACGGCCTAGAATTGCATATAAGTTTATATACAGAGACACCTTGACCTAAATTAGTGCATACCAACTTTTGGTTTCAATTGCTTAACAAATGGCGCTGCTGTACTGCGATTTCCACAGTTTTATGGAAGGCCATATCTCAGGAACTACTGTATGAAACTGAAAAGTTTATACACAGACACACCATAACTTAAGTTGCTGTCTATATCTTGCGCTGCTGTACCATGATTTCTTCAATTTCAAAGAAGACTATATCTCCTGAACTACTGCACAGAATTGCATAAAAATTTATATGCAGATGCACCTTAACATTAGTTAATCAACTTTTGGTGTCAATTGCTCAACAGGTGGAACTGTTATACAGCGATATCCACAATTTAACAGAAGGATACGTCACAGTAATTATTACACAGAATTGAATATAAATTTATATAGCGATGCACTTTGACATAAGTTAGTGTCTAACAACTTTTGGAATTAATATCTCAAGAGATGGCTCTGCTATATGTCGATTTCCGCAATTTCAGGGAGATCTATATCTCATGTTCTATTGCGTAAATTCAAATAAATCTTGATTTGTAAGAAGGCCATTAGGTGACATTACGCTGATTCAGTTTGGATGTAAATCAGTCTATAGATGGCGCTGCTATACTGTAATTTTACCCGAGAACAGGAAGATTATATATGTCAACTTCTATGAAACTTGATGTATGAGATAACAGTTATGAAAACACATTTTTAAGATTTTATTTATAGCGAATAAAACTCTCTTCTTTTTCTTTTCTAATGTTTCCTGTTAGTTTTTTCTAAGATGAAAATCATCTGCATTCATTATGGTAGATAATTTTATTGAATAATAATCTTCATAAAATATTTTTACTGAGTGAATTTCTACAGGAAAATATATAAGAAAGTATTGTGGTGACCACAACATACTAGTTTTTAATACGTGGTTGTAAAGTTAATATGAATTATTGAAAATAGTAGTAGTAAAGTAGGAAACAGTATGAGTGCATGTATGAGCAACGCTTCCCCCTTCACCCCCGAAGGGTATAAATTTTGAATATTGGTAACTTGCGAAAAAACTCGTCAATTCCTTTAAAACGAATGGTTGCACTATAGATCTAAGTTAATTTAAATGAAAGTTATCGATTTTTTCATTTAACAAAAAATCGCATTTCTTCTGATATTGGTACAAAATTGACATTTTTTCGGAATTTAGTGTAATAATTCTGTGTGATAAAAATAGTCTACATAGAAAATAAATTCATAGAAAATATTCATAGAAAATAAATTTCATACATAATAATTATAATTTGCATTGCAAGAATAAGAATTTGTGTAAATTTATACAGACAAAATTTTTGTGGTTGCCATCATAACATACTAGTTTTATGCAGTAATTATTATTATCTTCATTTTGATTTTTTTCTTCTTTGTTGCTTTTTTCGATATTCAATAGAAGAAAGTATAAGATTGATAAAAACTTTTGCCCTTGGGTTTCCGACAGAATTACACGTTTTGAGAGATGTCGAACACGATATGACCAGTTTCAGAAAACGGCTGTCTATGTGTATGTGACAAAATTTTGTGGCAACTGTATCTCAGGAACTACAGCACAGAATTTAATAAAACTGAAGATTATGTAGTTACACCTTGACATGAATTAGTGCTATCAACTATTGGTGAAATTTGTCCAACAGGTGTTGTTGCCATCTTGTTTTATCTCATTTTTTAATGTAGTGGTGTAGAATAAAATTTCCTATAAATGTGCATAAAGAGAAATACTTTTTATAACCAAATTATTCTTAGAATGTTGTGGCCACTACAAGGTTTTCTTCTATATTTTCCTATGCAAATTCACTCAGTAAAAATAATTTATTAAAATCGTTATTTAATAAAATTATCTTCCATGATAATGCAGTAAGATTTCCATATTATCGAAGTAGTATAACACTAAATACCCCAAAAAAGCTCATTTTATTCTCAATATTACATTAAAAAAAAAAAAAAAAATTAAAAAATGTTGTTAAAAAGTTTAAAAAATCAATAACATTATTTTTAATTGTTGCAGATCGATGGTTCAACCATTCATTTTCAAGGTATTGGCGAGCTATTGTGAAAGATATCCATCATGAAAATTTATTCCCCTTTAAGGGTGACTTTCCCTCCAGGGGGGAGGCAATGCTCCTACATACATTTTTTTTTTTTTTTTTTTTTTTTTTTTTTCAGTTGACTATCTCTATTATAAATAATTCTTGTAAATTCCATAATGATTATTTTAAAATAATTCACTTTATGCACATTTATACAAAATTTTGTCCTATACCACCATGTTAAAAATTTAAAAAAAGCGGGATGGCAACTCAACTTGTCAGACAATATTTACCAAAAGTTGATAGGCGCTTATTTATGTCAAGGTGTAACTACATATCAATTTGTATGAACTGATATGCAGTAGTTCCTGGGATACAGTTGCCACAAACTGTTGTCACATACACACAGAAGACAGACATTTTCTAAAAATGGTGAAATTGTGTTCTGCAGCTCTCAAATACTTCCTTTTAAATGGGTGCGAAAATTACTAAAAATCATCTTTTGTCAAGTACAATAACAGTTCAGTGAAATAAACGTGTTAGCATTGTTGCACCTATGATTCTAGCACACGTGATAGCAAACCGGCTATAAGTTATTATCAACTAGTCCATTTTAATATTGATAAATGAAAATGGAAATAAAAACGTAAAAGAAAACAATTTCTAAACAAAGATTTATGTGAGTGCGTTCTTATGATGTCCAAAATGTAAAAGAATATTGTCGACTAAGTGTCTGCATCCCTTTTTATCACAATTTTTTAAACTGTGGCGCGTTGACAGTTTAGCATTATTACTGAAGAGTACAAATGAAGTCTAAGACAAGTTGCTATACCTTAGAACACTTTATTCATTGTGTATGCTTCTGCTTCACATGAAACAGGGGAACGCGCTTTAGAAGCGCCGAAAAGATATTTTTTCACAAAGTATATACATGTGTTTTACAAATGTACAAAAGAAGAATCGGGATAACAATAGTATACTAAATAGAACTTCAGTAGTATTTATCTATTATTCAACACTTAATAAATAAATCTTTTATTAACACAGAGTTGGTATTTTGGATTCTGTAATAATTCATGAAAGGATGGACTTTGTTAAAAAATTCTAGTGATTTTCTGATTTCAGTTTGATTATTATTATTACTATTATTTTCTATTCAAAATCAAAATAATTGACTAAAACTAATCGAAATAAAATAGTAAGTGAAATTGAAAATCTTCCTAACTGAGAAGCAGCTATGAAAACTTTATATATTTAACGTAACAGTACAAAACACGTTATCTAAATCTTATTTGATTTGTTGCCATTCTTTGTGTTTTGGACTTTAAAAAGAAAGAATGGAAGAAAAGAAAAATAGCAGCAAACTAAAGGCATACATTACTAAACATTTAGATTATTTGTATTTTTGGAATTGACTGAATATGTAAAATCTCAAAATAACATCATTTAGACTCAAATAATAATAAATAAATAAAAGGAGTTATACGCTGTTAAAAATTTCAACAGAAAATTTTGTGTAATCTGTTATCTTAAGTGTTACGTAAAATTACAGCGAAAAATAAACGGAGATGTTAAAAAACTTATTTTATACATTCATTTTAATAACTAATATTAATTTAATTAATTATTGGAGAGAATATATTTCGGACTTGGAATGCTTTTTCTAAAGTAGAAGCAGTCATTTTTAATTTTAATTAAATAATAAAATTACGTAAAAATACAGAATAAAGATTGAGAATCTCGATTATTCCATTTTAACTAAGAATTACTGTACATTTACAGAGACTCTGGATAAACATTAAATTTACATTAAATTTACAGAAATTTTTAACGGTGCAGGTTTTATGAACTAAAATACTTTGTTTATAAATATAATTGTTGCCACAAAATCTTTTAACTTTCTGTGCGCTTAGGGACACAAATACAAACTTTGTTAATTAAAAGTATATTTTTCGGTCTCCGATTAATTTATACGTTAAAAGAAAAATTGAGTATATATATTTCTTTTTTCTATTGATAAAAAAAAAAAAAATAATAATCAAAACAAGGAATCAAAAACATTAAATAGCAAGGTATCATCAGCAATATTATGTAAAAATATGCGAATTGTTACAATGGGAATTATGCTGAAGCTACGGATTAAAATGTTAGAAGTCATATCTTTCATTATGGTCTGTGCAATGAGGTTTCACTGTAAAAAATATCTGTAAATTTATGCAGTGTCCTGTAAATTTACAATACGAGGGTTGCTATTTATATTTCTGGCATTGCCAACAGTAAGTGTTGCTAGGCGACCGCAGACGATTTTAATCGAAAGTTTGATATTTTTAAACGTAAATTCAGCAGACGATTTACCATTATAGCTTTATTTGTGTTGTTGACAGTAAATTGAAAAGTTCTTCTCTTTCAAAAAATGGAATTGAATCGTGAAAATTTTCGTGCGATTATTTTTCATAACTTTCGACGTGGATTGTCAAGACAAGAGTGCTTCGATGAACTTAATTCTTTATACAGCGATAAAGCGCCATCCTACAGCACTGTAAAGAATTTGTATAACGAATTTAATCGTGGTCGATGTTCGATCCAGGACGAATCCCGTGCAGGTCGTCCAAAATCCGTTGTTGTGCCAGAAAAGATCGATGCTGTGCGTGAACTGATAAAGCAAGATCGTCATGTGACATACCGTGAGATTGAGGCGTCTTTGGACATTAGTATGACTAGCATCAATAAAATATTGCATGAACATTTGAGCGTAAAAAAAATTTGTTCGCGTTGGATCCCGCATAATCTGACAAACGCTCAAAAAAAGGCTCGTGTCGATTGGTGCAAGGAAATGTTGGAAAAATACGTTCAAGGTACATCAAAGGCTGTGTATAACATCTACACAGGTGACGAATCATGGATCTATGCATATGAGCCGGAAACAAAACAGCAATCAACTGTATGGGTCTTCCAAGGCGAGGCAAAACCAACAAAAGTTGTTCGAGGAAGAAGCACATCGAAACAAATGATTGCCTGTTTCTTCGGCATTAACGGTCATGTGGCAACAGTGGCGTTAGAGCAACGCAGGACGGTCAATTCTGAATGGTACACGACCATTTGTTTGCCAGAAGTCATCGGAGAAATTCGAAAAAAGCAGAAGAACAGGCGAATCATTCTTCATCATGATAATGCGAGCTCTCACACATCGACTCAAACAAATGCATTTCTGACTGAGCGAAAGATCGAACTGATGGGTCATCCGCCGTACAGCCCTGATTTGGCACCCAATGACTTCTTCTTATTCCCACACATGAAAAATAAATTACGTGGACAACGATTTTCGACCCCCGAAGAAGCGGTTGATGCATTCAAAACGCATGTTATGGAGCTACCTCAATCGGACTGGAAAAAGTGCTTTGAAAATTGGTTCAAACGCATGCTAATGTGTATTGATCATCATGGAGAATATTTTGAAAAACAATAAAACCATTTTCGATCCTACATATTTGTTTTTTCATTATTAGGCCAGAAATATAAATAGCAACCCTCGTACTTCTTTGTTTAAAGTATGTAATCAAGATTCTCAATCTTTATTCAGTATTTTTGCCTATTTTAATTATTTAATTTATCAATATGAGAAATGTTTCTACTTTAGAAAAGCTTTCTAGTTCACATATATATTCTCGCTAGTAATACATTAAATTAATATTGGTCATTAAAATGCATGTATAAAATAGATTTTTTAACATCTCCGTCTATTTTCCCCTGTAATTTTACATAACTTAAAATATATTATTCCCAGTAGTTTCCTATTAAAGTTTTTTTAACAGTGTTGCTGCTAAAGAGAAATAGCGTTATAAAATTTCATTTATAACAAACAAGAAAATTTAAAACTACAATCTCAGTCACTTATTAAACTAGCATGCTGTGGCTATCTCAAAAATTCTTCTATATCAATCTTAAAAATAACTACCCGCATCTGTTAACGTGCACAGAAATTTCCTCGGCACAGATTCTCACAAAACGAATTTCAATGATGCAGTTTCGTGCAATTTTAACAATACATGCTCTGATATAGCCATCAGAAAAGTTACAGAAAGTGAATAAAAACAGCGCCACCTGTTGATTTAAATATATTCAAATTAAAGTGAGGAAAAGCAATTAATTCTAAAAAAAAAAAAAAAAAAAAAAAAGATTAAAACTGATTTAAAAAAAAAAAAAAAAAAAAAAAAATGTCGCACATTTGCATGCTTGAATATTTCTTTAATTTTTCCCATTTACATGATACATTATACACAAAATTCTAAATTTTTATTTTGGGAAGAAGATATTTCTTTCCCGCTATTTCAACATCGAAATACACTTTCGTATTCAAGCAGACTGCAAGATAAAACCAGACAAGTTTCTTTTGAAGACCTTCTTCGAAAATTAGAAGCATCATCAATCAACCTTAATGACTTCCTTTGGAGGCGTTTCCGATACGGGGAGGGGAATAGAGCTGATATTGGGTTTCTTCGATTTGAAAGTTAAATTTCAAACAATTTTTTTTAATATATATTTTAAAAAACAATTAATAAAATGTATTTACGAAAAGCAAAATTTTTTGGAGAAAGTTACTACCTTTACAGATTTTAGATTCCACAATTTGTTGATAAGTTAGACGGTAATAAAGCAACGCAAGTGTATTTTTCGTACATTTGAGCTTAAAAATGAAATATTAAAAATTAAAAAAACTAATTTTTGAAAAGTTAGTACTATTTTAATGGTTGTGAATTTTCTGCTTGTGAAAACAGAATTAAAAAAAATAAATTAGATAATGAGTAATTATAGTTACAAATTTTCCCGTAGAATAACATGGGGAAAGGCTATTTGCGAGATTAGGTATTGTCCGCTCTTAAACCAGTTTGTCAAGAGACCAACTTACCCCAAATTCTCTTCAAAACCATATGGTAACATAAAAAAGGTTAAAATGAAGATAATAATTACTGAAAATAAAAATAAATAAATAAATTTAAATTACATTAAAATATTAAGCAAGCAAAAATTAAAATTACTTTACATAATTGAAAATATTAATGCTTGTCAAAATTATTTTATATTTTCCATATTAGACTAAATTAAATTATATAATTGCTTTATACTATTAGGTGAAATTATTATTTTATAATTATTTATAATTATGAACGGGATTTATATAAACTAAATCAATCACATGTATTATATATTAAAATATTATTAACTGTATAGCTATACTGAATGATTTGGAAATCCAGAAACCTCTTAATAAAAAAGCAATTTCGCTGAACACAATGATTACAAAAATGTCGTTCATTCAAATGATCTATTAAATGAAGTTACATATGTGAGTTCCCAAGGGTCCTCAAACCCCACGTGAAGTAAACTCCATTTTTTCAAATATAAAATATGCTTTTTCTTCACACTATCGTATTAAGAATAAGTAAGGTTTCCTGAAAAGTTATGTTTTATCGCGAAGAAAAAGTATGGTTTCCGTTTGAAAAAATAGCGTTTGTTTCATGTGGGGCCCCTGGTTGCCCATTTGTCATACCTCATCACATAGATCATTTGAATGCACGACACTTTTGTAATCACTGTGTTCTGTGAAATAGCTTTTATATTGAGATATTTTGAGATTTTTGGATTTTTTATTACAAAATAAGAATCGTAGCCATGGGATGATCTATTAAATGAAGTAACATATGTGAGTTACTTCAGTGTTTGCAGCGAAGGGGTTCCCTACTCTTCAAATTATTTAAAAAAGCAATACATGATTTAAATCTGACTTTTTCTGCTTAACACGATTCTACAAAGAAAAATTATGGTTTCTATGTGAAAAATTTGAGTTTGTGGCCCGTAGAACCCCTTGGGGCCCCACTTATGATACCTCATCTGATAGATTATTTGAATGCACGAAATTTTTGTAATCATTAATTTCAACAAGATTGCTCTTTTGTTGAGATATTTTAGGAATTGCAGATTTTTTACAACATATGAATCGGAGTCCTCTACTCTGCAGAATTAAAAGAAACATTACATCATTTAAACCAGATTTTTTTCCGCTTAAGAAATGGTATGATTTCCATTTGAAAAAATTACATTTATATCACGTGGGGCCCCCTAGGGCCCCGGGGCTCCACCTATGATGCTTCATCTAATAGATTATGTGAATGCACGATATTTTTGTAATCATTAAGTTCAGCGAAATCGCTTTTTTATTGAAATATTTTAGGATTTCTAGATTTTTTACAACAACATAAGAATAGGGGCCCCCTACTCTGCAGCATTAAAACAAGCATTACATAATTTAAAACAGATTTTTTACGTTTAACACGATTATGTTAAAAAACAAAATTAGCTTCCATCTGAAAACATTGAGTTTGTATCACGTGGGGCTGTTAGGAGCCTTTAAGCTCCACCTATGATACACAATCGCTACCCCTAGGTCCCAATCGCTTAACACAATTATGTTAAAGAAAGAATGGTTTTCCATTTGAAAAAGTTGAATGTGTATCATGTAGGGGTCTTGGGTCTCCACCTGTGATACGTCATCTTATAGATCATTTGAATGTACAATACTTTTGTAATCATTAAGTTCAGTGAAATCTCTTTTTATTGAGATATTTTAGGATTTCCAGATTATTTTATTAAAACGTAAGAATGGGGTCCCTCGGCTCCCCACTCTGCAGAATTAAAAAAGCAGTACATCGTTTAAAACAAACTTTTTCCTGCTTAACACGGCTATGTTAAGAAAAGAATGGTTTCCATTTGGGAAATTGATTCTGTGTCACGTAGGGCCCCTGGACGCCCCGGGGCCCACCTATGATACCTCATATGATAGATGCACGAAACTTTAGAAGTCAACATTTTGGCGAAATTGCTTTCCTTTCGAAATATTTCTTTTTATCCAGACTTATGAAATGTTTATTATGATATATATATATATATAGGGGAGACGGGCACAGTGGACAACTTTTATACTTTTAATTTTTTTTCACCAAAAATAAAAAAGCAAGGTACTTGAAAAAATTAGCAAAAATTCTTTAAATCTTTCTTGACATGTCCTAATTTTTTTATAGCAATACTTCTAATACATTACGAATAAAAAAATAAATTGTGTGCACTCACAAAGTGGACCACTGTGCCCCATCACCGGGGCACAGTGATCCACAACCCGGGGTACAGTGGACCAACCACTGTTGTTCATGTTCAATTAATATAAATTACTCATTTTTTTTTCTAAAATTAGTTTCTTATGCAATTCTAGTCTAAATAACATAATTCGAATATTTTCATGAAATAAAATTACCAAAATTTAAAGGAAATCAAAATAAATAAGAAATCAAATTAGAGGAAGAATCCTACATCAGATTTCCTTTGATTTTACGTGCCATCACTAAAAACAATGAGATATATTTTTAATTTTTTTATTAATGTTATATAGTTATAAAAATTATGAAATATATAATTAAACGTTTTATTACTATTCAAACATTTTATTAATTATTTTGAGATATTAATACTTTGTGAGATAAGTTTTATATATATTTGTGAGATAAGTTTAACTAAAATTATTCTACTTTTATCTTTTACATGTTATTTCTAAAAATAACAACAATAAATTTATATAACCTACTATTTATTATATCACATAATCATTTTATTTATTTTTTTTAATATTAAATGATTCAAATAGTTATTAAATTTAGATATTCATAATTATTATACTACAATTCAACTATTTTCCCTTTTCAGAAATTTATTTTATTATAACATTAAGATTATAATTTTTTTATTAATTATTTTGAGTCACATTATATTTTTATATGTAAATTTAACTAAAATAAATAAGGTATTAAATATAATTTGGACTTTTAGGCAAATTGGAAGGCGGTCCACTGTGCCCCATGTAGAGATGTTCCGCTGTGCTCCATGTCCAGGCAAAACAAGTAATAATATTAAAATTATATATAGACTATAAATATGCTAACATTTTTTATAAATTTAAAAACAACAATATCTCACTTTTTCTTAACAACTATCCAATACTTGTAGTCAATAGTTCAGTCCTGATAAAATTTAAAAAAACTTCAAATATGAAAAATCACTTTGAGAAGCTCAAAACATAAAAAATGTATAAAATGGCTACCTTAGCATTTACCATGTGGTTTTTTTGGATGTATAAAAGTAGTACCATGCTGCCATATATGAGTCTCAATATAAACTAAAAGAATTAAATATTAAGAGATTTAATAGGGGTGGTCCACTATGTCCCAGTCTCCCCTATATATAAATATATATATAATAAACATCTTTACATGAATATTAATATATTAATAAAAGAAGTATTGTTATTATACTTTTTTTTGTGTTAAATGTAATATTTATATGTCATTAATTCGATAATGATTAAATGATTAATCCTGCATAGTCAGTCTGTTTTTAAATGATATCTATACCTTTAAATATAGTACTACCCAGCTAAAAAAAATCTCTAGCATGTCTGCAAAAAATAAATAAAACGTGCAGATATTTGTAAAAATTCTGCAGATTCTTTGAAGACATTAAAAAATTGCATTTAATCTTCAATTGATTCTGCAGAGTTTTTGGAGATTTTCATATCATCATTAAAGTTCACCAACACAATGCAGATATTTTGAAGACAAACAAAAAAAAACCTGCAATCTATCTTCAATTTAATTTACAGATTTCAAAACACCATTCAATTTCACCAACAATATGCAGACAAAAGAAAATCTGAATTCTATCTTCACTTTAATGAACAGATTTTCATATCATGATTAAATTTTAATAACAAAATGCAGACATTTCAAAGAAAAAAAAAAAAAAAAAAAATCTGCATTCTATCTTTAATTCGGTTTTTAATTTTTTGGAAGATTTTTATAACATCATCAAATAATAATATCCAAAGAATTTTTACTTCCATTACCCGACTAACATAGGTAATGGAAGTATTGTATTCGGTCCAAAAATTCGATATCGAAATTTTACCTAGTTTACATGTTTTAAAGTCTCCTGAGTCCAAAAAAGTGTTTTTTGGCAATTGTTCAGTGTATGTGTGTATGTGTGTGCGTGTATGTGTGTGGGGAATCTTCTGACTATCATATCTCCGAAACTAATAAAGATAGAACTACGAAACTTCAGAATTGAGACAGGTCTGGTAAACAAGTGAATTTTCCAAATTTTGGTGAAAACTGGGAAACCGGAAGTGGGACATCGGAAACCGGAAGTAGGACTATAAGTCCGTATCTCAAAAAACGGCTCTAACGATTTTCTTCAAAGTTTCTCTGTAAACACTCTATTAGATGGCTTTTCGAAAGATATAATTGGTTAGTTGAGAAAAATTGATAGGCACCCTGTATAAATAGCTGAAATTCAGGTTTTGCAAGTGCGTTTCTTTGAAAACGGCTGTACGTATTTTTTTTTTTTTCAAACTCGCCATAATAACTCCCTTTTATATATACTTTTGTATGTAATTATTGTTTTCCGGTCATTAATTGAATATGCCAAGTTTTGATAAAAGTTGGTATCTCAAAAACGGCTCTAACGATTTTCTTGAAAATTGTTACCTAAAACCATTTTAAATATGCTTTATCATGTATTACGTGGTTATTACAGGAAAATTAACAGTCATCCTGATAAGGTAGGTTATTACTATCTGTTACTAAATTAAAATAAATAAATAAAATAAATAAATAAATGAATAAATAATTGCAAAGCTGTGATTTAAAATTTAAAACAGTAGTAGATTTTCAAAAATATTGAGATATGTATAACATGTTACAAAATTTATTGTATGGAATATTGGTAAAAGTAAGCTGTTTTTTTTTATTTTTTTTTTATTGTTATTATCATTAATATCATTTTTTAATTTATATCATTAATATCATTTATTATTATTATTATTTATTAATGATAATATTTATTATCAATAATATTATTTATAAATTCATAATTTGTATTTTAAAAAAATCTTATTTTGTCACTTACAGAGGTCGTATTTAAATAATTTTTGAATTATTTATTTAATGTAGCAGCAATTGTTAATAAAGGAAAAGCAATTAATTAGTACAAATGTTACCCTTAAAGCTCGAAATTCGTTAATGTGAAGATTAACTAAAATGCCCTGTTAAATTGCGGAATCAAGAGTTTTCCGCATTTAAACTATATAATCTGCACATTAGTGGCTTCTGTATCAGTTCTTCAATTTCCTGTTTCGACATTTACTATGACGTCAAACTGTCAGGTGATTCAGATGCGCGAATAAGAACAAATGAGCTTCAAACTTTAAACCGAAACTTTTAAACGTTTGCTACTGCTTCCGCTAAATGGATTGTAACGTAAACTCGTAAATTGACAGTAAAGTAATCAAGAGATCTTGTCTTGATTTGTAATTTGTTACACTGTAAAAAAAATATTTTGATTTTCATATTACTGTGAATAACTAAAGTGAAATAATGCCATGCAATTATGTACTTTCTATCTGCCATTCATTCAAACGAAAAAAAAAAGGACAGCTGATTTTTGTTGCGACATTAAAAAAAAATGGCGCTTTAGTTCCATATTTATAAAGTCTAGATAGGTAAGTTTGCTAATATTACTGAAAACTTTAAATTTTCTTAGGTTGTACTTTAAAGTCTATGTAGCATTGTTATATTGACATTGTTAATAATATGTATCACAAATTAGCATTCATTTATGTTTATTTCCCAATATCCTTATTCTTTATTTATTTATTTACTTTTTTTTTTCTGCGTTACTTAAATATATGCTATAAAAATATTACGAGTACATATATATATATATATATATATATATATATATATATATATATATACTGTTTGTTTATTTTATTTTCATATCATCGTAGTTCGTAAATTGTTAGAACATGTATTTACAGCTATAGCTTAAAAAAATAAAAAAAATAAAAAAAACTTTCAACAACTACGTTAATAATAATAATAATAATTTAATCTTAATAAAATGTGACGCAGCATTTTTACTTTCTCTTACCCATAAGGTAGAGAAAGTATTGTTTTAGGGTAAAATTTTCGAAAGTGAGTCTTTGTTATATTTACATGTTTTGAGGTTCCCTGAATACGAAAATCATGTTTTTAGCGAATGGTCTGTGTGTCTGTTATAAGCTATCTCAAGAACAAATAGTAGCAGAATTTTTAAACTCGGTATTCTAAATGTGTATCATATAGGGATGCTACAGTAAGATTTTCGTTGAGATGAAGCAAATGGTTCGTGTACAGGGACACTCAATAGTATTCAAATACATTACGTCTGTGGGGAAAATTGCAGGTAAGTAGAGTTTAACATCTATAGACTGCACTAAATCAAATGAAACGAAAAAATATTTTATGTACTGGAGATAGTCAACTGGGGAAAAAATTTTGTGTATGTAGGAGCATCGCCTCCCCCCCCCCCACCCATGAGGGGAGTAAATTTTTATGATGGGTATCTTTCAAAAGAGCTCGCCAATACCTTTAAAGCGAATGGTTGAACTATAAATCTGTGATAATTTAAAACAAAATTATCGATTTTTTAACCTTTAACGGAAAAAAAAAAAAAAAAAAAAAAGATATTTTTTTTTTTTTTTTTTTTTTTAAATATTAAGATTAAAATGGAAGCTTTTTTTTTTAATATTTAGTGTTATACTATATCTCTATTATGGAAATCCTCTGCATTATCATAAAAGATAATTTTTTTAAATTTTAATAACAGAATAATTTTTTTAATAACCGAATTAAATTCTACATAAATGTAGGTGCATTAATGAAACGGGGTGAGGGGGGCGATAGCCCCCCCCTCATACAGAAATAATTATCATATAAAACTTTTCCGAAGCCTAATTTGATTTGTTTAACATAGGTTTACATAACAGTACTTGTTATCTTACCTCTTAATCTCCAATCTGTATTTATAGTATTAAATTTCACGGTAAGAGAAAGTCGTGTGAGTGACACACCAGATTATTTACTTTCTCTTACCCATAAGGTAGAGAAAGTATTATTTTAGAGTCAAATTTTCGAAAGTGAGTTTTTGTTATATTTACATGTTCTGAGGTCCACTGAATACAAAAATCATGTTTTTAGCGAATGGTCTGTCTGTGTGTGTCTGTCTGTTATCAGCATATCTCAAGAACAAATAGAAGCAGAAATTCCAAACTTGGTATTCTAAATGTGTATCATATAGGGATGCTACATTAAGCTTTTCGTTGAGATTCAAAAGTATTCAAATAAATTACGTCTATGGGGGAAATTGCAGGAAAGTAGAGTTTACCATCTATAGACTGCACAAAACCAAATGAAGCGAATATATATTTTTTGTAATAGAGATGGTCAACTGGGAAATTTTTTTTGTGTATGTAGGAGCCTCGCCGGTGGAAGTCCCCCCTCGAGGGGAGTAAATTTTCATGATGGGTATCTTTCAAAAGAGCTCGCCAATACCTTTAAAACGAATGGTTGAACCATCGATCTGCGATAATTTAAAATAAAGTTATGAAATTTTTTCATTTTTACCAAAAAAAAAAAAAAAAAATTTTAATGTAATATTGAGAATATTGAACTTTTTTTGATTTTTAGTGTTATACGACTTCTCTAATATGAAAATCGTCTGCATTATCATGGAAGATATTTTTTTTTAAATAATAATTTTAATAAATTATTTTTACTGAGTGAATTTGTATAGGAAAATATAGAAGAAAGTCATGTGGTGGCTACAACACACTAGTTATTTGTTGTTAGTGGATGTGCTTTACTAATTAATTTACCATTTCCAGAAAAGTTGTTAAGGAATTGTAATAAATTCCTCATAGAGATATGGTAAATAATGTATGTTTTAAGCTAAATATTCATCGCTTGTTTTTTGTTATATATACACATTCTGAGACTTCCTGATTACCGTAGTCAAGTTTGTTAACGTTTGATCTTTGTCTGTGTCTCTTAGAATAACTTAAAAACGAATAATTTCAGGAGATCCAAATGTTGTATTTTGAAGTTAATAATAGAAGTTTGTTGCGGGAAAAGTTTGATCAAGATTGAAAAGTTTCAATGAATGTTGCGTGTAAAAATTGTCTGTATTATTTTAAGTAAACTTTTAATTTTAATAACGGGATTAAATTCTATATAAATGTAGGTGCATTAATGAAACGGGGTGTTGACCACAGAACTAATTATCCTATAAAACTCTTCCGAAGCCTAATTTGAATTGTTTAACATAGTTTTACATGACAGTACTCGTTATCTTACCTCCTTATCTCCAACCTGTATTTATACTATTAAATTTCAGGGTTAGAGAAAGTCGTGTGAGTGACACACCAGATTATCATTTTTCTTTTTATACGTTACTATTTTTCGTTAAAAAGATATTAAATATTTCATTTTAATTTTACAAGTATTAAAATCAGCAATTTTGTATAATGTAGAGCCATTTTGTAGAAGAAAAAGTTTAGAGTTAGAAGTATCAGAAGAAATAATGCGAATATTCAGATATGACGAGAAAGACAGGATTAGTTGGACTCATTTGCAGATAATCATTATTTATTTAAAAAAAAAAAAAAAAAAAAAAAAAAAAAAAATATATATATATATGTGTAAATGAGTTTTCTTGATGCTTCATTTCTGTCTGCCTGCTAACTTCTAAGCTGAAGAAAAGTAATACATGAGGTGTGTAAACATTTGTGTTATTATTATTATTATTATTTTCTGAAGCAGTTATAAACATGTTTATATAAAGAAAAAAAATGTTAAATAAATATTTAAATCGAGGATATGCGATTTACGTATTTTAAAAAAGTATGTTTCACTTATGTTTTAAATTTGAAATATATTAAAATTTCTTTTTTGTTATTATTATTATCATCGTTATTATTTTGTTAAACAAAGAGATTTTTAGGCATTAAAAAAAATTTCACATTTATTAGGAATAATTAATGGAGAAAAAAAATATAATTTTCATTATTTTGGGAAAAAAGAAAAGTGATATATTTTACAATTGAATGTTTAATTATAATAATATTCGATAAATAAATTTTGAAAAATTTATCTCGTCTTTTTTTTTTTTTTTTTTTTTTTTTTTTTTTTTTGTTGTAATATTATTCTAATTTACTTATTTTTTGAATTCAATATGTTCTTTCTGCACATTCAGTATGTTCGTTTATATTTTTAATATGATATAAATTATACTAAATTGTCTTTGAAAATAAGAAATAAAATATTTACAAACATAGTTTTTTATTTTTTTTATTTTTCATGTATTACAGTAAATGTGACTTACATTTAACATGCTTTATTTTTTATTTTCAAAGATTAATTTAAAAAAGATCTAAAACTTCTACAGTTTATATTTTACAGGAATAAAAACTCGTGTGAAAAAGTCAAATTCAAGTTATTATATTTCGGGATGCATCTGTGTTTACTATACAATTTTTTTAGCTAATAATTATGCAAAAATTATTAACTTTTTTTTTTTTTTTAAATTATTAAATTTGATGTTAATATTTTCGACATTTGATGTTAATATTTTGCTACACAGGTGCAGATGATAGTCTGAAGGTACTAAAACTTTTTAACCAACGTTACTTTTAGGCTTTTAATCCTGTGAATCTTTCGCTCAGGACCCCCCGCATCCTCAGATAGGGAAGACCTACACAGTCGACGTAGGTTCTTGGAGTGTTTTTTCTCTCAGTGTTTGTCGCTTCTTCGATGGGGAAACGCCCATGCTGTCTACGTTGGCTTTACTAGGCTCGTTGCCAGCATTCAGAGAATTAGTATTTTTAATGATTTAAAATTTTTATGATAAAAACCATAAGTTGGGTTTTTGTAGTCCGATTTTTTTTTAAGTAATTGAATATTATGTTCACATTTTCGGTCTGAGCGTTATTTTTAGCTAATGCTGTGGGTAGTATATTTTTCTTAAACTTAATGTTTGAGAAAGTGCTTTATTCTGCTACTAATTTTTCGCTTGTTATGTAACAAGCGAAAATTTAGTAGTATAATAAATAAAGCACTTTCTCAAATATTAAGTTTAAGAAAAATATACTACCCACAGCATTAGCTAAAAACGCCCAGACCGAAAATATTAACATAATATTCAATTACTTAAAAAAAAAATTGCACTGTAAAAACCCAACTTATGGTTTTTATCATAAAAATTTGAAATCATTAAAAGTACTATTTTTGTAAATGCTGGCAAACGAGCCCAATAAAGCAAACGTTGACAACATGGGCGTTACCCCCATCGAAGAAGCGACAAACACTGAGAGAAAAAACACTCCAAGAACCAGCGTCGACTGTGTAGGTCTTCCCTATGTGAGGATGTGGGGGCTCCTGAGCGAAAGATTCACAGGATTAAAAGCCTAAAAGTACCGGTTAAAAAGTTTTAGTACCTTCAGATTATCTGCACCTTTTTATATGCAGATTTTCTGCAGACAAATGTTCCAAATACCTTCAAATTGTCTGCAATGTTTCTTTTGCAGATTTTCTGCAGATAAGTTGTTCCAAATATCTTCAAATTCTCTTCAACTTTCTTTTGCAGAATTTCTGCAGATTTATTTTGTAGATTTTCTGCAAATAACTATGTTCCAAATACCTTCAAATGGTCTGCATTTTTTTTTTTAAGATTTTCTGCAGACATTTTTTAGCTGGGTAATTACTTTGAATTACTGAGATTTATTTCCAGTAGTCATTTAGGATAAAACTCGATCTTCGCAACGAACAGGTTGATACTTTCAGCACATATCTTCTACGACGTCGTAAAATTTCACGACACATATTTTCAGTGTCAGTATTTCATTGCTTTCTGCATCATCTCAGCATGTACTAGTCCTTTGATATGATGTACTATGATGAACGAGGTATTGATGATAAAGTATATTTGCAATTCATTATTATTTGTTAATGCTTGTTTAGGATAGTACTATTCGGCGCAATATTTAGAATGATATTATATATCTCCATATTTGTTGCAAAAAGATTTATGTTATTTGTTGTTCCTTGATTTTCAGTACTTTATTGTATTCAGCATAATCATAACATTTTATCTGAATAAACCAACATTGTGTGGTGATTTTTGGGAGTACACTTCGCAGAACGGAATACAAAGTGCATGAGTCCAGTAGTGTCGATTTTTACTTTTTTTATTCAAATTTAACACTGATTAAAACATAACAAAAAAAAGGTTGTAATACAAGAGTAATTCTCGCTCGCCTCCGAGCATCCTCCAAAAAAAACATGCTACACCTTTTTAAGCACCAAGTCTCTCTACTTTTTTTGAGTATCTCTTCCTTCCGAGCACACCTTCGGAGGGGGAGGGGAATACCCCACACGAAGCACTGATTCGTTGATCGTGATATCACTCTGCCTGTGATATCATTTTCCTCCAATCTTCGTCTACCCGAAACTCAGAGAAATGTCGGTGATGAACAAAAGCCATCCGTGAAATTGGAAACGAGTGAAGATACCGCTTCCTTTGAAAACATAAAATTTTTTCACACAAAGCAACTGTCTTTCAGACGGCCCTCCTTGGCTCCGTTCCGTCTGGTCACACGACCCCTGACCTCTTGGAATGTTTGTCACCTTCACTCCAGCACAGCTTCCTCCCTCCTAAAAGACCATTTTACGGCCTTCAGGATGTAAAATGGGCTCCAGAAGACACAGGTGCCTCCTTTCATTATCAAACATGCAGCATCAGAGAATTGAGCTAACCCCCAAAAAGAAATTTTTGAAACAACCCCTGAACTTTTATAGAACTAAAAATAATCTTAAAAATAAATTTTCTAGTTTTACACCTTGCATAATTCCTAAATCCCAAGGTCTCTTTTCACATTATATAAAAAAAAAAAAACAATTAAACATTCACATGCAATTTCGTGATGACAATCAAAGGTTCTACACCTAACAAAATTTTAAAAGTTAAACACTGAAATTTCACAATTACACAATAAAATTTGATGAAAAAGAAAGAAAAATAATTCATAATCAATACATTCAAACATTTTTTTGGAATACAAATGAAGAAAAAAAAATGAATAAATATTTACAAACAGTCCAAAAACACTACCTAAAACCAAGGCATTTTTTTTTCTATTCTTCATGCATGCGACTTAACGCATCTGCATTCAAATGCTTTTTTCCGCTCTTATGCTCGACTGTGAAGTTGTATTGTTGTAAACATAAGGCCCATCTCGTCAAACGTGAATTTGTGCCCATCATTTTTTTAAGATAAACTAAAGGGTTATGATCGGTTTGAAGAACGAATCTTTGCCCATCTAAATAATGATTTAGTTTTTTCACCCCGAAAATCACTGCCGCTAATTCGCGTTCAATGGTACTATAAGTACGCTCCGCCTTAGAGAATTTTTTGCTCAGATAAACAATTGGATGCTCCTCGTTATTCCCGAAATTTTGAGCTAGGACCACACCCGCCCCTACAAGACTTGCATCAGTCTGAACAATGAATTCTTTTGAAAAATCCGCAGGATAAAGTACCGGTCCCTTAGTTAGATCTAATTTTAGTACATTAAATGCCTGATCACATTCCTGACTCCACTCAATTTTTTTCCTCTTATTTTTCCCTTTTAACAAATCCGTCAAAGGCGCAGCTTTTGTCGCATAATCCTTTATATATTTATGGTAAAATCCGGTCAGACCTAAAAATTACCTTACATGCGTCTTTGTCTTTGGAATGGGAAATTCTTGGATAGTTTGAATTTTCGCGTCACTCGGCGACCTCTTCCCTGACCCCACTTCATGCCCTAAAAATTTTACATGGTCCTGGTCGAATAAACACTTTTCCAGTTTCACTTTTAGATTTGCCTCCTCCAAACGTTGTAATACAATGTCCAGATGCCGGATATGGAGCTCCCAACTGGATGAAAACACTGCCAGATCATCCACATATGGTCTCACAAAACTCACTAAATCCCCTAGCACCTCACTAATTAATTTACAAAAATAAAATGGAGCATTCAATAATCCAAACATCATTTTTTTTTGGAATAAATTCACCGAAAGGGGTTACAAACGCCGCATACCTTTGCGCACGTTTCGTTAACGGAATTTGGAAATACCCCTTTGTCAGATCCATTACTGAAATATATTTTGCAGTGCTCACTTCCTCAACAACCTCCTCAATATTCGGTAACGGGAAAAATTGCACTTGGGTTTTGACATTGAGGGCCCTATAATCTGCACACGGCCTAGGGTCTTTCCCCGGACTCTCTACAAGAATCATAGGCGATGCGTAATCTGACTGACCCACCTCAATCACCCCTAACTCTAACAGCCTGGAAATATCCTTCCGCATAGTTTCTAACTGCCGCGGGGACATGCGATAGGGTTTTGCACGAATCGGCTTATCTGTCAAAATGATATCCATCTCTACTTTATGGGTCGTACCAGGGTCGTTAGAAAACACCGTTTTATGCTTTACTAGGACATTTTGTAAAGTTGCCAAATTCCCTTCCCAAACCTTATTTCCTAAATTACTCCCCTTAATTAAGTCTGTCAAGTCGAAATGGTTTGGGTCCGAAATCGGATACGGGATAGATGCATCCTCCTCAATTTTCTCGCCACCCTCTTCCAAAATTAAGTTGACATACTCTGGACGTTTATGATAAGGTTTCATTAAATTCACGTGGAAAATCGTGTCCTTACATCTCCTTCCCGGAAGATCTACCGTATAGTTCGTATCGGATATTACCCCCGTAACTACACCTGGACCTAGCCACTGTACTGCCATTTTATGTGGTTTAGCGGTAGCCAAAACCAACACCGAGTCTCCCACCTTAAATTTTCGGGACACCGCATTTTGGTCGTACCACAATTTTCTTTTTTGTTGACATTCTGTCATGCGCTCCCCTGCCAAATCTTGACATCTTTTTAAGCGCTCATTTAAATCCAAAATATACTCAACTACATTTTGATTCATTTCCTCTTCCTGCATCCAATTTTCGTAAACAATGGTATAAGGCATCCTCAAATTCTTCCCAAAAATAAGCTCTGAAGGAGAAAATCACATGCTCTCATGCGGCACCGTCCTCAACGCGAAAAGAGCCATAGGCAGATTTTCTTCCCAATCGCTTTTCGTTTCGAGACATAACGCTTTGAGAATCCTCTTAAGAGTGGAATGCATTCTTTCCACCTGATTACGTTGCGGATGACAGACAGAAGAATGATTGATTTTGATATCATACTTCTCAAAAAAACGCTGTCGATAAGTCACTCGTAAAATAAGCACCTTGATCGCAGACTAACTCCCTAGGAAATCCGGTCTTCGCGAAAATTTGCATCAATGCATTGATCACTGACCTCGAAGTTAGGTTTTCCACAGGAATAGCATCCGGGAATTTTGAAGCGACGCAAACAGCCGTTATCGCAAAACGATTATTTTTGTTGCTCGTTACAAGCGGACCTATAGCGTCAATCGACAGACGTCTGAACGGTTCAGAAATAATCGGTACTAATCTCAACGGAGATTTCTTCTTATCCCCTTTTTGCCCTACTTTTTGACAAATTTCACAAGTTTTGACGTACTCTTCGATTTCCTGATAGTAATTTGGCCAAAAGAAATTAGTCAACACCCTCTGCTTAGTTTTACACGAGCCTAAATGGCCTGACACAGAATCATGACACAGGTTTAGAATCGCTGCCCTAAATTTCTTTGGCACGCACAACTGCATCCGGTTTTGGTTACGCTTAGAATCCGATATTCGAATTAACCGCTCATTTTCTATCTTAAATTCCTTTCCCGCTTCATTCCTAGCTTTTTCCCAACAATTTTTCGACGTGTCACACGCAGTTTGCTCTTTTTGAAACTCTTCAGCTGAAACCCCGATTAATGGACACCTGACTGTTTCTTTTAACACAGGAAGAACAACCTTATTTTCTGCCCTAGTCTCCTCTAACGACTCGCTTATCAAACCCGGTTCCTCCTCAAAGTTCTGATTTTTTTCCTGAGTTGGCTTTTCATTATTTATTTTGGACTGCGCACTCTTAATCCTTTCTTGCTCACGTTTCTGACTTCGCGTTATCGCATTAATTGGATAAACAATTTTTTTATTGGACTCAATTAACTCTGCGGTTTTATTGCCTAGAAGATATATTCCCTGACTCAAATTAGCCGGTTTTACAGCCGCTTTTGTAATGACCTCTCCGAATTCCCCTTTTAAAACGATTTTCGCCAAAGGTAAACACCTACATGTTTCATCAAACGGTTGCTTAATCCATACCTGTTCCGGCAGTAAATCCTCAACAGAAATCATATTCCTTTCGCACACGTCAATATTTGAGCCACTATCTCTCAAAAATTCGCGCTCTTGTCCATTTATTTCTAATTTACCTATATATAGCTCAAAACCAACACCTAAAATTTCGCCCGCACTTAAGTTATTGATCGGATTTGTTCTGCGATTAGGGTTTTGTGGGCAGTTAGGTCGAATATGGCCCCTTTCCGAGCACAGATAGCACACAATTTTACTATTTCTATCAAAATCACGATCTTTAGATTCGGTTTTATCCCCTTTTAATCTTCCTGAGTCTTTTTTGTCGCCCTTAGCTGACTCAACTTTCGGATTACTCCCGCCATTATGCTTACCTGACCCGATTTTCTGACCATCCTTCCCAAATGAATTTCTATCCTTCGTAAAACGCTGAAAAGGCTTATATTCTCTTTTCCCGTTCTTCTTTCTAACCGCGTCATACTTGTCGCACTTCTCCGCCAAATCCGAAGCTTTTGTTGATTTCTTCCCACACATCTACAAAATGTTGTTTGATTTCGCATGGTACCCTTTTCTTTAACTGCTCCATGAGCATCAGTTCCTTTAATGACTCTAAATCTTTAATTTCTAAAGTCTCAAGCCAGTTATCTAGGTACCCGCGCAAATCGTGAACTAAATCAACCCATAATTCTTCACTTTTTTTGTTGTGCGATTCAAATTTCGTTCTTAGCGCACGCGCACTCAACCTGAACCTATTCATCAACACTTTTTTTACATGTTGAAAGTTATCAGCCTCTGACTCGTCTAATTTCATAATTATTTGTACGACGTCGCTCGGCAACAATGGGATATGTTGCGACATCCAGTCCTGTTCGCTAACATTTTCTTTACGCGCTTATCTTTCAAATATCGTGAAAAAAAGAGAAATATCCATATGTTTTGGGTCAAATTTCGGAGCTATGTAATTTAAATTAATTTTCTTCAAAACCGCCTCTTGAACTAAACTCCCCGACTCTACGCTACTAGTTTCTGCAGCGCTCTGGATTCTGAGTTTCTCAAGTTCAAATTTTCGTTCGGCCTCTTCTTTTTGCAAAGCCCATTCGCGCTCTTCTTTTTCTTTTCGTAATTCCCATTCGCGCTCTTCTTTTTCTTTTTGTAAGTTCAATTCGCGCTCTTCTTTTTCTTTTTGTAATTTCAGTTCGCGCTCTTCTTTTTCTTTTTGTAATTTCAATTTGCGCTCTTCTATTTCTTTTTCTTTTTGCAATTTCGCTTCCCTTTCTTTCTCTTCCAAAATCCCTTCTATTAGCGCCTTCGTAACCCCTTCATCAAAATTAGCCGCCTTTTCAATGGCTTCCCTGATTTCCAGTTTTTTGCTTTTATCTGTTAGCCCCGAAACACCAAATTCATCTGCTAACTCTAACAATACATTTTTTGTATACTTAATGAGAAATGCCATAATTACAAAATACAATTTCACTAATTACTAAAAAAAAATGCACCTGTAATAAAAACAATAAACAAATCAAATACCATGAAAATATACACAAAAGTAACACTTTGATTATCACCTACGAAATTCTTTAAACACCTTTTCTCTAAACATTAACTACAATATTTACCCAGATACAATAAACAGTACCTATATTTAGTTAAAGTAAACAACTAGAGAAAAAAAAATTTCCTAGAATTTTTACCAGTAGGAAAATCAACTAATTTCCAGTATACTCCTATATAAACAGTTACAGTATACCCAATCCTTACGTTACTTTTAAAAAGAATTTAGAATTATTATCTTATCGAAACTTTTAAACAACAATTTAAAGTTACCAAGCTCACCGTTACAATAAACAGAACTTTAACAATAAATTTATCTCTCAAGTAAACTGCCCGTTAAGTCATGAAACTAAACCGCCTTAACTATTAACTTGAATCCGAGATATCCGTGCTTAAAATTTTACACATAAAAACTAAATTCTTACTCTTAAAGCTTCGTAACTACATGCATTGTTACAAACAGAAAAAATAAAAACTATCAACCCACATAACTCAATCTCTGACACTTTACATATCTGATAACGGAAGAAAACATACCTGACAAACCTCCTTGATTGACATCTCCAGGGAATTCAGCAGCACAGGAAAGAAGCACTTTCAATCCTTTCTCCTTCCCACCTTATTGTCACAGGCATCAATAATCTCCAGTAAGGCTCAGGAATTTCAGTTGTCACCCGGCTCACAGCAAACGTTCTTTTTTACTTTTTCATCACAAACACATAGAAGACAGAGTTCGATGTTTTTTTTTCATTAAAACAACATACCGCCGACATGCCACCAATTTATATTTTTAATTAAAGCTGTGGTGATTTTTGGGAGTACACTTCGGAGAACGGAATACAAAGTGCATGAGTCCAGTAGTGTCGATTTTTACTTTTTTTATTCAAATTTAACACTGATTAAAACTTAACAAAAAAAAGGTTGTAATACAAAAGTATTTCTCGCTCGCCTCCGAGCATCCTCCAAAAAAAACATGCTACACCTTTTTAAGCACCAAGTCTCTCTACTTTTTTTGAGTGTCTCTTCCTTCCGAGCACACCTTCGGAGGGGGAGGGGAATACCCCACACGAAGCACTGATTCGTTGATCGTGATATCACTCTGCCTGTGATATCATTTTCCTCCAATCTTCGTCTACCCGAAACTCAGAGAAATGTCGGTGATGAACAAAAGCCATCCGTGAAATTGGAAACGAGTGAAGATACCGCTTCCTTTGAAAACATAAAATTTTTTCACACAAAGCAACTGACTTTCAGACGGTCCTCCTTGGCGCCGTTCCGTCTGGTCACACGACCCCTGACCTCTTGGAATGTTTGTCACCTTCACTCCAGCACAATTGTAAAATATAAACATAAGCAATTATATCAAAAATTAATCTTTACTTCCTCTGTTTATTGAATTAACATTTTTTTGCCGGACTACACTAAGAAAAAAAATATACCGCCTTCATCTAGAAGGAATAAGTGGCGATTTTCTAAATCCCTTAACTAGAAATATAGATTTCCGAGCTATGCGCATAAGATACGTTAAAAAACTGAATAGACGGAATGATCGAGAATTTCTAGTCTACACATTTCTAGATGGTGAAACAATACTCTGCTTATTCTGAATAGTCTGAATCTTTTGTATGGTGAGAAATTCTCGCTTAATTATCTAGAGTTGGGTCATAAACCAACATTATAGTTGCTGAAATTCGCCTCTTGTTTTCGCATTTATTTGGAGATATTTTCAAATAAGTTTGACCTCGATTATATATATATAGAGACAAATTCTCTAGAATTCTAATAGGGGTTTCTAGAACTCGCTTTCAAAGAAAACTAGAATTTATAAGGATGACATGGAACTATTTTTTCTAGAGCTACAATTTAGATTCTAGATGTCAATTGCAGAATTTTTTTTTTCAGTGTATCTATAAATATTTAGAATGTTACCCAGCGCAGTAAATCAATTAGGCATTTTACTAAGATGATACAAAAAATATGAAATATGATAAAGATTCTCGCACAGTAAAAAATTTGCATTCTAGAATACGGTCAGTGACGAGCAAGGTTCCAATTTTTTACAGCGGAGTTTTTCCCCTTTAAATATGAAAAATGCGAATCTCTCGTAAAAAAAAATAATATAATTTCCTCTTTTTACATTTGTTCAGTATATTTCTAAGAAGATCTTTTAAATATACTCTGAAATTTCGGATAAATGGAAAGCTAAGACGTAAGACAAATAGAGCAAATTAATTTATATTTAACTAATAGCTTCTTATTTCAAATTTGTTATAAAAATTAGTTTTCGAAAGTAAAAGGAAAATACAAAAACTTAACAATTTATATATATATATATATTTAAACAAATTAATTTCACACATATTTTTCCTGAAAATTTGACGATATCTTCTTTGAAAATTTTAAATGACTTATTTTAATAAATATCATTCAAGTAATAATGTCACATTTATACATAACTGATCTCACTAAAAATAAATGTGCAGGATTGTGTATGCTAGTGCACACTAAACGGCTTTTTTCTAATATTAAACAGAAAATTTCAAATGTACAGACATAAAAATATTTAATATAAATCAACAAATTAACTATGCTAACGCTTTTCAGCGAATAATAATCTTTTCACCCATTTAAGAAATATACGTCTTCTCAACTGCTCTTTAAATTAAAATTTATCGCTTTTATGTTTATCTTCATTTAAAAAATATATTTCAGATATAAATCCTCCTCATAAAATAAAATTTCACAGAGAAATAGAAATCTAATTTAGTAAGGGAAAAAAAATGTTTTCTTTAAAATTTTCTTTAGAAAATCTGTTCGGCTCCAATTTATTTACGCCTAAAAGACAGTTTTTTCTCATCTAAAACATTTTTGTCGCTATCAGTTTATTACCATATATGAGATCTGAAATCATTTACAAAAACACGCATTTTTATATCGGAGTAATAAAATAAATTCACCAATTACTTCATTTTTTCAAATAATAAATTTATTTTAGAAGAATTCAGAAGAAAAACCGTTGAAAAGTCATAAGTAATAACGAGCGAAATATATACGCTTGCTTCTACAATAGATTTTGCAAAATTAAAGCGAAATTCTATGCATATAGAATGAAGATTGATGAGTGAGACATTACTAAAACTCCCCTACAGCGACACTTTTTCGCAGAAAATTTTTCTGGCGAAAATTGTCGGAACAACCGCTGATGGGATGACCCCCTGGGAACATTCCACTCAGCAGCATATCGCTGATGAAACGTTTAAGAGAAATAGAGGTTTTTACTTTGCTTCAAATAATGACAATGATCTCAGTGATAAGTTTGCCTGAGAAAATAATAAACAGTCTCCGTCTAGAATTCATAATTAAATGCAAAATTACTTTTACTTCTCACTAGCCTTAATTAAAACTAATTGCTCATTTTTCAAGCAAGGAAAAACATTACATGTATATACTTATATAAATATATAATTTGTTTGTTGTTGTTAAATCTGGAAATCTAGTGAGTAACATTTGAGTTGTAGTAATTTTGTATTAATTTTCACCATTTCAGTAAAAAATTAAAATTCAATTAAAATTTTAATTTAATTTAATTTATATTAAAGCAATATTTCTTATTTAACCTAGTAAGATTGTCTAATAAAAGAGAAATTAAAATACTTATCATAGCACTAGTGTCATTCAATTTCAATTAACAACATCTACGCAAAACAAGTACATGCTTTTATCCTTTACTGTTAAAGACAATATGAAACGTAATTTAAAACCACTTTTGTTCTAAATTGAACAATTATTCTAACGTAATTCTGCTCCAAATTGCCTCAGTAAAGCAATTTTTGGTGTGTGGGTCGGTTGTGCGCACGCAGCACACACTACCAAGAGATTCTGTAAAACCCCCCCGTCTTTTTAGCCTTTGGGGACGGGGTGAGGCAAAAAAGTATTTTTCAAGCATAACTCTGCTCCAAATTATTAAAGTATGATGCTTTTTTTTGTATGTGCAAAAAACATGCCTCAGGATGGGGAGATCTAGTGTGTGGGTGTGGGTTATGTATACGTAATACGTATAATGCATTTTGGTGGGATTTTGCAAAATCCCCGTCTTCAAAAGCAGGCCGGTAGGGGGGAGGGCATAACTTCGAAGATAACTTTGTCATAAATTACCTCAGGAAGGAAATTTTTTGTTGTGTGGGTTGGTTTAGCGATCTGCGAACTTTCGTGGCTGTAAAATTAAAAAGGATTGGTAGAGGTTGTCGTGCGCAGCACTTGTGTGCACTGTGATACCTCATTCGTTGGGGACTGGGACCCTACACAGTGCAGGCGTGAAAAATGCTTCCGAAAGCATTTGGGACACGACCGAGGTTCGTGTCTGAATACGTTTGTTTCTGCACGCGCGAGCTCGTGTAAGGCGCAGAGGGGAACCAGACGCAGCATGGTGGAGGCAAGAAGACTGCTGCTGAAAGAAGTTGGGACACAAACCAATGTTTTGTACGATTTCAAGGATTTATTATTATTATTTTTTTTTTTAATTACTGAGTGATATGGAATTTTGAGAATTCATTTAAATGTCGTGACCAACGAAGCGGAAAAAATCTCTTAGTGAAAGAACATATTTAACTGTATTAGCTGTTGTAATGAATTGTCATTTGATATACCTGAATACAAAATTTTCGCATTTACTAGTTTCATATTCGTTATATGGATTAAATTGAAATTTACAGGTATATTTTATTGTTAGAAACGCTTGGAAATGGAATTAATTAAAATTCACTTACGTTTAAATTAATTAATTAATTAATTAATTAATTAATATCCTCACATTAATATGTTAGTTCATACAAATTCTAAAACATTCACCACAACACAATACAGACAGAAACTGTCTTTTATTAGCATTTCTAGAAAAATGTTATTATTTTAATCTGAAATAAACCATAAATTATAAAGTATTTCAAAGCATGTTTCAGTTTTCACCCGAAAGTAATTAAATGGTTATAATCTGTATAGCTTTTTAAACGTCTATTTAAAACACCATTTTCCAACATCCAATCTCCTGTATAGATGGGAAAATGCATGAAACCTCGTCTTTTAAAACTTCAATAAATTGAGTAAAACTCTAAAATATGTATCATATTTTTAAGTGCTACTATGAGAGAATATCACGTATCTACTTGCCATTTCATGTAACTTCTCTCAACCCAAATTCTTCGTATTCCGCTCCTTTCCTGGTAGATATATATTTTCCATTCCGTGAACTGTCTCAAGAGGTTTAATATTTGAAATGTCGCCACGTGAAAGTTCAATTCTGCCTAGAAGAACTAAAAATGATCTTGGAAGAAGAGCTGCTGTACATTTCTGGAAGTTCCCTCGAAAACTTGTTCAATCAATGATCTCTGTGAGGAGAGTTTATAGGAGAGGAGCGCGACCGCGGTGTATTAGAAGCTGTTCCAATTGAGTCAAGTAGAGTTGTACGCAGACATTTATGGCCTACCTAAGGGAAAGAATTCAGACACAAATGAGTCGTTGTAATACCCATTTGCAGTATGGACCTTTGGGAGCGATATATACTGTTCTGGAAAGGGTGGAGGGGTAATAGGGATGTGTCAAAAATTGCAAATTGCACAATTAGTTTATTTATGTTTATCTTAATTGTGATAAATCACAACGAAGTATATTCAAAAGAAAGAGTTTGAAGTTTTTAAAGTAGCGCTTATAAAAATCTACAATATATAAAATTTCAATGCCGATTTCTTCGATTATGTACTACTAGCATTTTTTTGTAATTTTTTATGCAACTAGGCTTCTTTTAAAATGTTGCCTAGTAGGTATCATAAATGATCGAGAAAATCTCAAAAAAGAAGCTTTTAATTTGCCTCGGTTTGATATAGTACATTTGAAAGCTGATAGCATTAAAAATAGTATATGAATTTTGTTTACATTCGCTTAGCAAAACAATTATGTATTATGTGAGATATAAAAATTTGTAGTGAAAAACTTTGAATACAAAAACACTCTTAAAGTACTATTAACAACTGTCAAGGTACAATTTTTTAATTTTTAATTTTTTTTTTTTTAAATAAGTCTAATAACGTTTTAGACCATTAAAAGAAGGATTTTTGAATTCCTAACTTTTAATATTAAAATTAAATTCATTTGCTTAATTATCCGAAAAAAAATTTTGTAATTTAATAAAAAGTTTTTTTTTTTTTTTTTTTTTTTTTTTTTTTTTTTCACCTAAAGTAATATTAATTAATGAAATGTGGAAATACATTTTGGTTTTAATTTTCACTTTCACTTTCAAGCAATTTTTAAGTAACCTGAAAACGTATTTCAAGTATCCAGTTAAAATTTTTTTCTTGTGCAATCTTTCACATTTCGTAGCTAATTCCACATTACATGATGATGATGTAAAATTACATTTCACTTGTTACAAAATATTAAACATGAAAAGTGTATTGAGTCCAAAAATTATCCATATTCATCAAGCGGAAAATCAGTACAAAGATAAAATATATTTGGTCTAGTATATTTGATGTTCTTTGGTCGTATAGTTATATTTTATATATATACTAGTGAAACATGGTTGCCAAACCATCGGATTTTTGAATACCAATAATTTTTAATAACAAAAACCACTTTATTTAAGAATTAATTTTTGTAATTAAGTGGGTTGAAGATAACTTGATAATGGTAGAAAAAAAATCTAAAGGTTGGCATTTATGATAGTGAATGCAAAGTATGTTGCAATAATTTTAAAGAGTCACAATATTTTTACAAAAACTTTATGCCTTCCCTAGCCTAGTAATAAATACAAAATTATCATGAAATGTGCATAATAGAACTTAATAGCAAACCTCCATGGCGGAAACTTAATTATATCTCGAAAACTTTTATGGTCTGGCATTATAAATTTATAAACATCATTTTGTAAAAAAAATTTAAGATGAATTAATTTGAATGTAGTTTTCTGTTGAAGTCACTTATATGTGACGTCATATGTCATGTCACGAGTCTAGGTATGTGATTTTAATATTTAATAATCCATCAGATGATTCTCGAAATTTTACATTTGTCTTCATACCGTGGAAAAACAAACGTCTTTACGTTTCTGTTGTCTTTAGTCATCTATATTAGTATTCATTTAATATTCTTAAATAACTGATTTCGTCTTTAGGAAAACCTATTAGTTTATTTGGCAATGAGGTGCCGAATCAATTTGCAATATAACCCAGTTACTAATGACAGACCGTTATTAAGAGAATATTTATAACGTTTTAAAAGTAATTTTTATTCAATAATGATGCTATTATATGTTTTATGAAGATAGATAAAGCAATTAATGCTACTTAATAATTACATATACTTATTTATTGTTATATTTGTAAATCTATATGTAACTATGGTAAGTAAAAATATGTATGTATATATATATTTATTTAAGGCCTTGGGCTTATTAAGCTTGGAGAAATATTTTAATTCGTATAATAAAGAGAAATTTTCCAAAAAAAAAAAAAAAAAAAAAAAAAAAAAAGTCCCATCTTTTCTTTTCAGAAATATTTCATGCCAATCGAAGAAACATTGTCTGTTAATCATTAAAACTTCTGGAAAATTTTTAATGGGATAACTCATTATATTCCTCTCAGTTTTACTTTTAAATTAAATAAGAAAAGACAAAAAATGTCCAAAAAAATATCTAAGCAAAAATCCAAAATAAATAATAATAATAATAATAATAAAAACCTCATTTGAAGGTGTCACACTGTTTTTTAGATGAGGGCCCATGATTAATGTTTAATTGGATTTGCATTCAAACAACAGTAACGGAAAGTTTTTTTTAACAAAATGTAAAGTAACACTGACAAAAAATTCAGTGATTGCCATTTAGAAACTAAATTGTGGCTCTAGTAAAAATAATTAAATGTCATTTTTATAAATTCTAGTTACTTTTGCTAGAGAGTTCTGAAAAACCCCATTGGAATTCTAGAGCATGTTCCTTTATTATCGAGGGCAAACTCATTTAAAAATCTCTGCAAATCAATGCGAATACAAGAAACGAGTTTTAGCAACTATAATTTTGTTTTATGACTTAATTCTAGAAAATCTAACTCATCATCTAAAAAAATTTAGACTAAAAATTCTCGATCATTCTGTCTATCATGATTATATGTTTGCCTTATTCGCATAGCTCGGAAATCTATATTTCTAGTTTAGGCATTCAGAAAATGACTACATACTCATTCTAGATAAAGGATATATACATTTTTTTCTCAGTGTATAATGATAAAAATCTGATTATTTCTATCTCATTATTTCTCAGTACGTATGCTTTCTTAATGTATAGAAAATACGCTGTCTAATTTCGTGTACTGAAATTGAAGACACTTGTTTATTATGTCAGATGTTGTTGTTGTTTTTTTATTTATTTATTTTTAATTTAATTTAATTTTATTTTATTTATTTACTTTATTTTAATTTATTAAAGCATTGAAATGTTTTTAAATTAATTTTAAAATACTCATTTCATCTAAAAGCATTAAGTATGCATCCATAAAAGCAATTTATAATTCAACACGGTGGCCACATATGTTCAAAAACTCGCGGAATTCCTATTTTAAGGGAAATAATTAACATTTTCTGTAGCTGCATTATTAAAAAAAAAATATTAAAAAAAAATAAAAATAAAAAATAAACTAATTTTAAATATAGAGAAGCCACGTGATCTTAGCAAATAAATGCTATTACTTATATGTTGTTCTAATTTTACATACAATATTGTAAAATATTATATTTTAAGTTTGCTACATTTGCTTCTTTAGCCCTCTTATGGCTATCATGCATAAAAATAATTTGTGTTATTCATCGGTATTTGCTAAGCTTTATTTATATGAATTTCCACTTGTCTAAAAATCGAATCGCAAAATTACATTTCTACACTGAGAAAAAATATATACCGCCTCCATCTAGAACGAATAAGTAGTCATTTTCTGAATCCCTAAATTAGAAATATAGATTTACGAGCTATGCTTATAAAGTAAACAAATAACCTGGATAGACAAAATGATTGAGATTTTCTAATCTATGTTTTCCTAGATAGTGAAACAACATTATGAATATTATTGATCCTTTGTATTGAGAGAAATTCTCGTTTGATTTCCTAAAATTGAGTTATAAACCAAGATTACAATTACTAAAACTTGCCTCTTGAGATCTAAAACTAACTAAAAAACTAAACTAACTCTAAAACTTGCCTCTTGCCTCTTAGTAGCCTTGCACCTTGAGATCGCAAGTAGTCACTTTCTGATTCCCAAACTAGACATATAGATCTTCGAGTTATGCGTATAACGTAAACCTATAACCTAGATAGACAAAATAATCGAAAATTTCTAGTCTATACTTTTCTAGATGATGAAAAAGTATTATAAATATTATGAACATTATGAATCCTTTGTATTGCGAGATTTTCTCGCTTAATTTTCTAGAACTGGGTTATAAACCAAGATTACAGTTACTAAAACTTGCCTCTTGAGATCAAATTTATTCGCAGAGATTTTTAAATAAGTTTGAACCCATGACAATATGGGAAAACGCTTTAGAATTCTAATAGGAGTTTTTTTAAACTCGCTAGAAAAGGTAACTGTAATTTATAAGGACGATATAGAACTATTTTTTCCGAGACGCAATTTAGTCTCTAGATATCAGTCACAGATTTTTTTTTCAGTGTGGGGCAGAAATAAACTATTTAAAAACCTTGCATTCTATTTTATTCCAATTTTATTTTCTCTTTAAATTTTTCTGTTTAATTATCTTTAAATTATTTTAATTAATATGATGTATTCTAACATAATATAACTGTAATGTAAATGTCTGTTTTTCTTTCTTTCTTTCTTTTTTCTCTCCCTCCAGTTTCATGTTTTATCGCTAACGACAGCAATCGTTTGTCCATCCATATTTACAGTCGGTAGCAAAAGTATCCGAGCACTGGCAATAATCCCTGTCTAAAATAAGTACACTTAATACTGCTTTGTTAAATAAATCCTTTTCGAGTCATGTTCCTAATCAGTCTAAGAACATGATTCGATAAGGGTTTATTTAACAAAACAGTTTTAAGTGTGCTTTTCTGACATCGGAATTATTGACTAGTCCTCGGATACTTTTGCTGCCGACTGTATAAGGTTTTTGTACTTTACTGTTAGAACAAATAAATCATTACTTATGAGTACTGGATAATATTTTGGAAATAGCGTAACCATATTTTTCAATATATGCATTATCAAATATAGACTTTTCACATAGAAGACAATGAAATGAATTACTGAAGAAGTAACCGTTAAAAGTTAATGCATTTAGAAGAATATTTTTTTACCGATGTTATATTTGACGGACATGATTTTATGCTTGCAACATTGAATTTTATTAGCATCTTTTTAAACATCTCTTCCGTATATACACCCATTCAAGTGCTTATGACTCAAGCATTTATTATTTTTAATCAGAATTCAAAGTGTTATTTTAGGGTTACATACAAACGGAACGCTTGCAACTTCGATGACGTAAATTTTGCAAGTTTTTTGCAAATGTAGTCGGCAGCAAAAGTATCCCAGCACTAGCAAAATTTCCTACATAAAAAAGTACACTTAATGCAGTTTTGCTAAATAAATCCTTGTTGAATCCTGTTCTTAGTCAGTTTAAGAACATGATTCGACAAGGATTTATTTAACAAAACAATGTTAAGTGTGCTTTTTTTACATAGGAATTTTTGCTAGTGCTCGGATACTTTTTCTACCGACTGTAGTCATACATTTGGAACGCTTGCAAACGGCTTTGCAACGTGTTTCATTTGTATGTACCCTTAAATCTATAAAAATATTATTTCTGTTTGAAACTCTGGTAGATATTTAAAAATCGAAGTAATCGAAGATTTAAAGTAAGTATAAAATCAAAATGTTTCACTATCATTCCTATGGTACTTATACATTAACACATCTCAAAAAATTATCTGAATCATTTCTACTTACAATAATATTATCATAGAGAGCTCAAACAAAATTATTTTGATCAGATATTACTACAAACAAATTATTTTTTAGAAACAAGCGCTCTAGTTGACACTTCGGACAGCTTTAAAAAATACATAAATAATGATCATTTAATTTTCTTAGATGACTTAAAAAATAGATAAACTAAAGTTCCAGAGTTTAACACTAATCCTCCTATTCTATTTAAATTCAGTTACCATGAATGAGTCGATTTCAATGTATTTTAAGTAGAAAGTCTACATGCTTTACAATACAATCCTAAAGTTTACTAAATCCTTATATTTGTCTTTCTTAACATGCTTGACGAAAATTGTTTGAATGAAAAATATTTCGTAATCTCTTTTGCCGAAAAGCTTTCGATGGAACGTCTTTATATTCTCATAAAATCAGAATATCCGTATATGTAGTGCATCATCATCAAATATTGAATAGTCTTTCTATGTTATATATCTGAGAAAGTCTTTCAATGGACATTGTCCGAATTTACAAGAAAGATTTGAATTGGAGATATTAAGATGTGGTTTGGAAATAAATTTATATTTTATCCTATACTTTCCTGAATACTAAAGATCTCAATGGTAAAGTCAATAAGTTTATAAAAGAGACTCAAACATCCGGATAGCATAACAATATTTTATGGGGTTTTATATTTCAAAAAGAAACTTAGATATTTTTCTGCTTAATACTAAAATGAAAAATACGCCATTAACTCACGATTAAAAAATACTATTTAATTTCATTCTATTCTAGATTTAAATTTCACTTTTTCACTACTGAAAATTGCGAGATATACTGCTTGTTTTGCGAAAACTTAAAATCACTTTATAATACAGTAAAGCGCCGTTTATACATCTCTCAAGGTACTTAAAGGTCATTCAGGTTTATTGTACGCTCCCGGTATAGGAATGCTATAAAAGCAGCAACAAGTTCCTGCGTGCTAATTAATTTCTTTATTTGTTTATAAACATTGTTTATTAATAAATTAATTGTTGTTATTAATAAATTAATTGTTTATTAATAAATTATTAATGCTGTAATTAATAGTTGTTATTAATAAATTAAATAATTTGATTGAAACTTAAAATTCAGCTACCAAATTTTGTGAATCAAAACCTTTTACGCTGTTTCAGAGACAGATTGTTTTTTAATTAAATGTTAATTTTATGTTTATTTACTTTTTGCAGTTATTTTTTAATCATATTCTTTAATTAATAGACTACCGTTCGAATAATTATAATTGTTGCAAGATATTTAAATACTATTTTTACTTATTATTTTATTATATTTCTTTCTTTATACACTGAATGTCTTGCATTATTTATCAGTATACGAAGTACGATTGTGCGTTTAATTGGTGAGACTGTAAGTTGAATATATATATATATATATATATATATATATATAAATTATTCATTAATAGTCTGAAAATTTAATAAATTTCAAATAACTTTTTCAGTGATGAAAAGGGTATTTTAAAATATTCTCATAAACATTTTACGGGATACTAATATTTACAGACAACTGAAAAATCATGTCTAGAAATAACTATTTAATACAATCAATTTAACATTTCAATATGGAGATTGATTAACATAAATGCTGCAGATTGCTGTGCGCTAGTTTATCTACATTTATAATTTGTTTGAATGTGACGACAACAAAATATCGCTGTTATTTTTGTTCATGCTACAGTTAAAATAATTTGTGAGGAAAAACTTACACAGTTAAAATATTCACTGCTACGTAAAATTGAATATCTGTAACGTAGTAGCTTCAACCATAATTTATTCAAATATTTCACCATGATTTGGTGCTTTATGTACAGTCCGTAACAAAAGTCTCCGAACACTAGCAAAAATTCCTATATAAAAAAAGACTGACTAAGAACAGGATTCGACAAGGATTTATTTAACAAAACTGTATTAAGTGTACATTTTTATATAGGAATTTTTGCTAGTGTTCGGAGACTTTTGTTACCGACTGTATGCCATGGCACCAAATAAAAATAAAATATTACAACAAATGAAAATAAAACATATGATGATAGCAACTGAGCACAGGAGTGTAGTTTAACCACATGCAAAAGTTTGAATTGTACTATGCTATTATATAAAGATTGAATTTTCAGTTTCTTTAATAGCATTATCTTAAGGCAAAATTTTGAGCGTATGCAAGGCTAAATATTCTGATGCTTTAAACAGATTACAAACAACAAGTTATCAAGATGTAACTCTTAAATTAAATAACATTTATTAAAACCTGAATAAACTACTACGTCAGAAACGCCAAAGAAAAATATTGGAAATGCGTACAGCTGTTTCGGTAGCCTATAGCGTACCGTCTTCAGTGCAAAAAAGATTCTGAATCAGGAGAGGTGCTCGTATATATAGGAAAGGGACCGGATTTAGTTCAACCAATAGGATTACGGAAAAGGTGTGGAGAGTGGTCAATAAGAATTTAGGAAAGTTAGCTGTATAAACAGTAGAAAAAAAATCTGGAGTGACTCCACTCGACTTTCCGAACATTGAGTAATTAACAGTTTTGTAGATAAAGTAAAGAAAGAGTAGTTGTCAAAAAACAAAAGAAATAAATCCATAATACAGTGTTTGAGTATTTTTCTCCATATATTACACGATGTTTTATTTAACGCTACTGAACTTTGAGCCCATAGATCATAATGATAAAGAATTTTCGGTGTGTCCCTGTAAAAAACCTATAAATGCTAGATTCACCAAAATGCTTATAGTTAGTGCAACAGTGATTTATAATATTCATATAAATTTTCAGCTCAATCGAATAAGGCGTTTAGGCACTTTTAACCAGTATGTTGTGGCCACCACATGACTTTCTTCTATATTTTCCTATACAAATTCACTCAGTAAAAATAATTTATTAAAATTATTATTTAAAAAAATTATCTTCCATGATAATGCAGATGATTTCCATATTAGAGAAGTAGTATAATACTAAATATCCAAAAAAAGTCAATTTTATTGTCAATATCACATTAAAAAAAAATCGATAACTTCATTTTAAATTATCACAAATCTATGGTTCAACCATTCGTTTTAAAGGTACTGGCGAACTCTATTGAAAGATACCCATCATGAAAATTTACTCCCCTCGAAGGGGGAATTCCACCCCAGGGGTTTGGCGAGGCTCCTACACATACAAAAATTTTTTCCCAGTTGACTATCTCTATTATAAATAAGTCTTGTAAATTTCATAATGATTACTAAAAAATAATTCTCTTTATGCACATTTATACAAAATTTTGTACTATACACCATATTAAAAATTTAGAAAAAGCGGGATGGCAACGCAACCTGTAAGACAATTTTTACCAAAAGTTGATAGGCACTAATTTATGTCAAGGTGCAACTACATACCAATTTGTATGAAATTCTGTGAAGTAGTTCCTGAGATACAGTTGCCACAAAAGTCTGTCACACCCACGCAGAGACTGACAGACAAACAGACAGACATTTTCTAAAAATGGTCAAATCGTGTTCTACAGCTCTCAAAACGTGTAAATCCATCAAAAACCCGAGGTCGAAAATTTTTACGAATCCAATACTTTCTTCTATTGAATATCGAAGAAAGTAAAAATTTGGTCTCACAGGCCATAATGATAAAGAATTTTTCTTTGTGTCCCTGTAAAAAAACTGTAAGTGCTAAATTCACCAAAATCTATACAGTTCGTGCAACTGTGACCTATAACATGTGTTCAAATTTGTTGTTCAGATTAAATAAGCGTTTAGACGCTATCGCACTTTTAAAAATTTGGCCCCATAGGCCATAATGATAAAGAATTTTTCTTTGTGTCCCTGTAAAAAAACTGTAAGTGCCAGATTCTCCAAACTCTGTACAAATTGAGTAACTGTGACCTATAATATGTGTATAAATTTTTTGCTCAATTGAAGAAGGCGTTTAGATGCTATCGCACTTTTCAGATTTTGGTCCCATAGACCATAATGATAAAGAATTTTTCTTTGTGTCCCTGTAAAAAACTATAAGTGCTAGATTCTCCCAAATCTATAGGGTTCGTACTATGGTGACTTACAATATACACACCAACTTTCAGCTTATTCGAACAAAGCGTTTAGACGCTAGCGTGTTCACTCACAGACATACACACATACATACACACATACACACATACACACACACATACATACATCATCGTAAAAATAGTGAAAACGGACTCAGGGGACCTCGAAACGTATAGAAACATCAAAATCTCGAATTCGGATTTTTGACATGATTACAATACTTTCCTCACTATAGTGTTCGGAAAGTAATTAAGAAAATGTGGACTGAATATAAAATTTCCAACAGTCAGACAAATAGGGAATAGCGAAATCACAATTTACAAGGTTTTTAAAATTTTTATAAATATGAAAAGCTTCAAAGAAATCGAGTTCATGAATGGATTTAGGTCTGCAAATTATTTTAGCTGAATTAAATTTAAAATTATGATTTTCCTCCCAGCAATGTTTAGAAATAGCCGATTTATTGGTTTCTTGTTTGCGGACGTAATTCATATGTTCTTTTAGACGAAATTTAAGACTGCGTTTAGTTTGGCCAATATATGATAAACCACACTGACAGGAAATACTATAAATTCCCCAAGAATTATGCATATCAATGGGATCTTTTAACTGAGAAAAGGTGAGTATATTGGAAGGCGAAAATATTATTTTAAAATCATATTGTTTGAGAATTTTAGCTATGGTTTGACTGGATTTAGGAAAATAGGGTAAGACAATACTGATATTAGAAGAGACTGATTTAGTAGACGAAATACGAGGGAGTTGTAATTTTTGGATAGCTTTGTCTATAATGGAAGGGTCATAACCTCTGTCAATTGCAATGGCTTTCAGGTATTTAATTTCAGATTTTAATAAAATAGGATTAGAACAAATATTAAGTGCACGGTTTACAAAAGTATAGAAAGCAGCCATTTTTTTGTTAGGTGGGTGATATGAACGCGCATGGCGAGGAAGGGAGACAGCAAAATTTTTTCGTAGTAATTTGACGTAGTATTTGACGTAGTAGTTTATTCGGGTTTTAATATTCCAAGTCTCCCGTTATTAAATAACATTTCTTTAATAACATCCAACTTCTCATAAAATATTATATTATATTTTTTGTTTAAAGTGGCTTAATACTTATCACAGAAACATTATATTAAAAAATAGCTAAAATTTAGATTTCTATGGTAAAAGTGTAAAATTATTTAATTAAGCATGCACTCAGCAATCTTAATTATAGCATATAATATATATATATATATATATCCGGGTGCGAAATTTCCACTCGCCAGCTCGCAATTGGCGAGTGGAAATTTTACTGTGGCGAGTAAAATTTCGGTCTAAATGTAGATAGAATTCTTACAGTATACGGTCCTACAAAGAAAAAAAAATTAAAAACGTAAAATCATGCTAATCTTAGGTAAGGTGACCAGACATCCTCTTTTTAACAGGACAGTCTACTTTTTCAACGCTCTGCCCTCTTGAACGAAAAAAACATTACAGGACTATTAAGTCTTCTTTTGCATGTTTTTCATTGTCTATCCTCTTTTTCAAATGAAAAGGATTTAGTCGTTAATTTAAAAAAAAATGGCAAAACTGGGAAGCTCAATCGGCTGTTGGTCGTATTGAACGGTGAACACTAACTTTTTTCTGCGTTACTTTCGCAAAATAACAACTTTCTAATAAACTTGCCAAAGCATATTATGGTTTATATGTATTCAGATTCTTCAAATCACAAAGAAATAAAAGTATTCCCAATGTTTGTACGTTTTTTTTTTTATCCAGAACACGGAATCACTATTGAAATTGTCATGAAATCATCAAGAAGTCGGTGCTCTGGTCTATACACGGTGGACTGAAGTGTGTTCTGACTTTTGGATGAATAATATTCCTTATAAAAATAGGCCCACCAGTGGCTGAGAGGGTCTGTCGTCAAAGCTGGTCTACGTGAGGCGCTGGGTTCAATACCCGGTCGCGTTCGTTGGCTTAGCTGTTAGGAATTTTCCGTGGTTTTCTCCAAACTAGCGTAAATATGGGCTAGGACCTCTTAGAAAGACCCCACGGAGGACTCTCCTACTCAGGCCTAGAGCCCTAGTGCAGGCAATTGGCTTTAATGGTAATACTACCACCACCTCACAAAAATATGCAAAAGTTAGTTAAATTTATTTTATGTCCTCCTGGCAAAAACGCTCCCACAAAGAGACTGCTTTCTTCAATGAATAAAATGTAGACATGTGAAAAAAATCCCCTTTATATACCTACTTTAAAAACTTATTTACTAAGACTAATTTAGGTTATACTTGTGAGAACTTTTATAAAATGTTGATAAAGAATGACTGTTCGTTAAAACAAATCGTTTCATCTGCCGAACATTAATTTTATTTTTTCATTTGCGAATTTTTTTTTTTTTTTTTTTTTTATGATTATGATTTTAATTTAAAAAAAAATCTCCACCAACATTTTTATGCAATTGCACGAAAGTAACACAAAAGGAAGTTTTTGTCTATAGTAAAAACTAATAAAAAAAATGTATATTATCTAGTGACACCTATAAAAATTAGGGATTCTTCCTCTCGTATCGTATATCATTAATTTAACCCTACAAGCCACCAAGTTCCATATGTGGAACACCGACTTTAATCGTTCCTATAGCTATAAAACTATTAGTAGCGACATCTCTTGACATCTTGATAGAAGCTACTGACATTTGGCAATGTAGTAATACGAATCTTCACCTAAAGATGTCGTTCGTGTTTTTGTTATAGTGCACTCAGTGTGAAATTTGAATGAAAGTGATATGTTAGTCGTTTGTATGAATTCAAAAATAAAAAAAGAATAGTTATTGAAGAGTTTTGACTCGAAAAAAATACTGTGTGTTATAACGAAGCGTATCTTTTGCAGAGGTAAGTTGTTTTTTATATTACAATAGTAAACGTATTAGTAAATTATATTTTTATGTATGTTCCACATACGGTACGTTGAGCTTTAGTGTCCATTTTTACTTATACGTACTTACGATAACTTTCCTTGTCAATACTTTGATTTTATTGCAGATAATGTCGCGAAGAAGATTGCGTGATGAAGATATTGAGGGTTTCTTGAATATTCCTTCTGGAAGTGAAGATGAACAAGATTTTTCTGACGCTGAAAGTGATGATGACAACGAAAAAATTCCGTCCATCCAAAACTTTTTATTCGAGCCACTTAGCGACGTGGAAACTTCCTTATCTCCGCAGAGACATCAGTGTTCGTCTCCCGTCAACGAGGTTCTTACGAATATTGAAAATCGTCAGCCAGAAATATCAGACCCTCAGCCTATTACATCAGGAATGACTTCAGGGACTACTACAGGTAACATTAACACAATCACGGGCACCTAGACGATCATCGAAGAATCAAAATTACAAATTATTCTTTGATAATTATTATACGTCGCCAGAGTTCATTGCTTATTTGACCAAAGAGGGAATACAGTCGCTGGGAACTGTCAACAAAGGTCGTTTAGGAAAAGATCTCAAAATACCTTCCATAAAAGACCTAAAAAAGGAAAAGGTTCAGAGAGGTTATTCAGAGCAATGGGTCGCAAATTGTGATAATACAGATATTGTCATCGTTATGTTGTACGATAACAAACCAGTCGTTTTATCATCGTCTTTTGTGGGTCAAGAGCCAATAGAAACAGCAAGAAGATACTGAAAAAAACAGAAAAAGTATATACAAGTGGATTGCCCAATAATCAAAACATATAACCAGCATATGGGTGGTGTGGACCTCCTAGATTCGTTCCTAGGGAAATATAAAATAAAAATTAGGACCAGAAAATGGTACTTGAGGCTATTGTACAGTCGGTAACGAAAGTGTCCGAACACTAGCAAAAATTCCTATGTAAAAAAAGTACACTTCGTACAGTTTTATTAAATAAATTCTTGTCGAATCCTATTCTTAGTCAGTGTAAGAACATGATTCGATAAGGATTTATTTAACAAAACCGTATGAAGTGTACTTTTTTTGCATAGGAATTTTTGCTAGTGTTCGGACACTTTTGTTACCGACTGTATCATTTTCTTGATGTAACTCTTATCAATTGCTGGTTATTGTACGGGGAGCAGCAGCATACGCCAACCCCAATGAAACAGAAGGACTTCAAATTTGAAGTAGGGAAAAGTTTATGCATGTTTGGGCTATCGATAAACAAAAAGAGAGGTAGACCAAGTTTATCTGATGAAATTGAAAATAAAAGACAGAAGACAATTACATCAATCCTACCTCCTCGTGATGTCAGACGTGATGGGTTTAAGCATTTTCCTGTTTGGGGTGAAAAAAGACAACGATGCAAATACCCTGGTTGCAAAGGAAAAACATTCTTATCTTGCGACAAATGTCGCATAGAACTTTGCCTAAATAAATATAATAATTGTTTCAGATCTTTTCATCAATAGAAAAATAACAAATTTATTATATTAGTTATATGGTTTTGTTTATTATAAATTGCAATATATAAAAAAGTAAAATATATAATAGTTATTTCATTTTGTTTAAAATAATAAGTCACTAATTGAAAAAAATTCAAACAGGAAACTATTTCCAAAACAATTCAATTGTACTAGTTTAATATCAAAAAGTATAGTTAAGGCTCAGTGTACTGCGAAACTGAAATAAAAAGTTGATTTTTCAGTAAAATATGGTTTTACTTTTATTTTTATAAGTTTTCCCTATTTTTTTATCACTAATTACACCCAATATATTTTTGTCGCGCACTAAAAAAAATTGATCCTTGTAGGGTTAAATTAAGGTGTACTGATCTGAATTCATCATTTGAGATAAAAATGTTTCCACCACTTGTGTAAAGTAGCTTTTGATTCTGTTTTTATATTCATTTTCATTCAATTTTAAATGACCACTTTTTTAAAACTAAATGACCACTTTTTTAAAACTCTTCCATTTTCTTATAAAACGAAAGACATTGCGTAATTTTTCCTCTTTTTCCAAAAAAAAATTCTGGTCACCTTAAACGTAAAAATTAGAGTAAGTTAATCATATTTTGTGGCGAGTAACTTTATTTTTCAGCGAGTGTAATCTAAGTTGAAATTTCGGGCCCTGTATATATATATATATATATATATTATTTCCGTTAAAATGTGCAACAGCTTGCCAGAACAGAGATTATGATATAGTCTTCAGATCGTCTTTCTAACATACAATAATTAATAAGTTTCTTCCGAAATCAAGGGATTAACTGTTCGAATCTCAGAATCGCAAATATTTAGCGTGTGGTGATTTCTGGGAGTACACCTTGAAGAACGGAATACGCAAGCATGAGTCCAGGGATGATTTTTGCTATTTTTATTCAAAACTTAACAAAATAGTTGAAATTCAAATAAATTAAGAATTATTACAAAATGCTCGCCTCCGAGCATACTTCAAAAACATGCTACACAATTTTAGCACCAAGTCTCTCTGTCTTTTTTTTTGAGTCTCTTCCTTCCGAGCACACCTTCGGAGGGGGAGGGGAATACCCCACACGAAGCACTGATTCGCTGATCGTGATATCACTCTACCCGTGACATCATTTTCGTCCAATCTTGGTCTACCCGAAACTCGGAGAAAGGTCGGTAGCAACAAAAGGCCATGCGTGAAATCGGAAACTATTGATGTCACCGCTTCCATAGAAATATAAAATTTTTTCACACAAAGCATCTGTCGCTCAGACGGCTTCTCATGGCTCCGTTCTGTCTGGTCACACGACCCCTGACCTTTTGGAATGTTTGTAACCTTCACTCCAGCACAGCTTCCTCCCTCCTAAAAGACCATTTTACGGCCTTCAGGATGTAAAATGGGCTCCAGAAGACTCAGGTGCCTCCTCCCATTATCAAACATGCAACATCAGAGAGTTGAGCTAGCCCCCCAAAAAAATTTTTTCGAAACAACCCCCTGAACTTTTATAGAACTAAAAATAATCTTAAAAATAAATTTTCTAGTCTTACACCTTGCATAATTACTAGATCCCAAGGTCTCATTTCACATTATATAAAAAAAACAATTAAACATTCACATGCAATTTCGTGATGACAATCAAAGGTTCTACCCCTAACAAAATTTTAAAAGTCAAACACTGAAATTTCACAATTACACAATAAAATTTCATGAAAAAGAAAGAAAAATAATTCATAATCAATACATTCAAACTTTTTTTTTTTTTTTGGAATACAAATGAAAGAGAGAAAAAAATAAATAAATATTTACAAACAGTCCAAAAACACTACCTAAAACCAAGGATTTTTTTTTTTTTTTTTTTTTTTATTCTTCGTGCATGCGACTTAACGCATCTGCATTCGAATGTTTTTTTCCGCTCTTATGCTCGACTGTGAAGTTGTATTGTTGTAAACATAAGGCCCATCTCGTCAAACGTGAATAACGAATTTTTGTCCATCTAAATAATGATTTAGTTTTTTCACCCCAAAAATGACTGCCGCTAATTCGCGTTCAATGGTACTATAATTACGCTCCGCCTTGGAGAATTTTTTGCTCAAATAAACAATTGGGTGTTCCTCGTTATTCCCGAAATTTTGAGCTAGGACCACACCCGCCCCTACAAGACTTGCATCAGTCTGAACAATGAAGTCTTTTGAAAAATCCGCAGCATAGAGTACCGGTCCCTTAGTTAGATCTAATTTTAGTACCTTAAATGCCTGATCACATTCCTGACTCCACTCAATTTTTTCCCTCTTATTTTTCCCTTTTAACAAATCCGTCAAAGGCGCAGCTTTTGTCGCATAATCCTTTATATATTTATGGTAAAATCCGGTCAGACCTAAAAATGACCTTACATGCGTCTTTGTCTTTGGAATGGGAAATTCTTGGATAGTTTGGATTTTCGCGTCACTCGGCGACCTCATCCCTGACCCCACTTCGTGCCCTAAAAATTTTACATGGTCCTGGGCGAATAAACACTTTGCCGGTTTCACTTTTAGATTTGCCTCCTCCAAACGTTGTAACACAATGTCCAGATGCCGGATATGGAGCTCCCAACTGGATGAAAACACAGCCAGATCATCCACATATGGTCTCACAAAACTCTCTAAATCCCCTAGCACCTCACTAATTAATTTACAAAAATAAAATGGAGCATTCACTAAGCCAAACATCATTTTTTTTGGAATAAACTCACCGAAAGGGGTTACAAACGCCGCATACCTTTGCGCACGTTTCGTTAACGGGATTTGGAAATACCCCTTTGTCAGATCCATTACTGAAATATATTTTGCAGTGCTCACTTCCTCAACTACCTCCTCAATATTCGGTAACGGGAAAAATTGCACTTGGGTTTTGGCATTGAGGGCCCTATAATCGACACACGGCCTAGGGTCTTTCCCCGGACTCTCTACAAGAATCATAGGCGTTGCGTAATCTGACTGACCCACCTCAATCACCCCTAACTCTAACAGCCTGGAAATCTCCTTCCGCATAATTTCTAACTGCCGCGGAGACATGCGATAGGGTTTTGCACGAATCGGCTTATCATCTGTCAAAGTGATATCCATCTCTACCTTATGGGTCGTACCAGGGTCGTTGGAAAACACCGTTTTATGCTTTACTAGGACATTTTGTAAAGTTGCCAAATTCCCTTCCGAAACCTTATTACCCAAATTACTCCCCTTAATTAAGTCTGTCAAGTCGAAATGATTAGGGTCCGAAATCGGATACGGGATAGATGCATCCTCCTCAATTTCCTCGCCACCCTCTTCCAAAATTAAGTTGACATGCTCTGGGCGTTTATGATAAGGTTTCATTAAATTCACGTGGAAAATCGTGTCCTTACATCTCCTTCCCGGAAGATCTACCGTATAGTTCGTATCGGATATTACCCCCGTAACTACACCTGGACCTAGCCACTGTACTGCCATTTTATGTGGTTTTGCAGTAGCCAAAACCAACACCGAGTCTCCCACCTTAAATTTTCGGGACACTGCATTTTGGTCGTACCATAATTTTCTTTTTTGTTGACATTCTGTCATGCGCTCCCCTGCCAAATCTTGACATCTTTTTAAGCGCTCATTTAAATCCAAAATATACTCTACTACATTTTGATTCATTTCCTCTTCCTGCATCCAATTTTCGTAAACAATGGTATGAGGCATCCTCAAATTCTTCCCAAAAATAAGCTCTGAAGGAGAAAATCCCGTGCTCTCATGCGGCACCGTCCTCAACGCGAAAAGAGCCATAGGCAGATTTTCATCCCAATCGCTTTTCGTTTCGAGACATAATGCTTTGAGAATCCTCTTAAGAGTGGAATGCATTCTTTCCACCTGATTAGATTGCGGATGACAGACAGAAGAATGATTGATTTTGATATCATACTTCTCAAAAAACGCTGTCGATAAGTCACTCGTGAAATAAGCACCTTGATCGCAGACTAACTCTCTAGGAAATCCGGTCTTCGCGAAAATTTGCATCAATGCATTGATCACTGACCTCGAAGTTAGGTTTTCCACAGGAATAGCATCCGGGAATTTTGAAGCGACGCAAACAGCCGTTATCGCAAAACGATTATTTTTGTTACTCGTTACAAGCGGACCTATAGCGTCAATCGACAGACGTCTGAACGGTTCAGAAATAATCGGTACTAATCTCAACGGAGCTTTCTTCTTATCCCCTTTTTGTCCTACTTTTTGACAAATTTCACAAGTTTTGACATACTCTTCGATTTCCTGATAGCAATTTGGCCAAAAGAAATTAGTCAACACCCTCTGCTTAGTTTTACACGAGCCTAAATGCCCTGACACAGAATCATGACACAGGTTTAGAATCGCTGCCCTAAATTTCTTTGGCACGCACAACTGCATCCTGTTTTAGTTACGCTTAGAATCCGATATTCGAATTAACCGCTCATTTTTTATCTTAAATTCCTTTCCCGCTTCATTCCTAGCTTTTTCCCAACAATTTTTCAACGTGTCACACGCAGTTTGCTCTTTTTGAAACTCTTCAGCTGAAACCCCGATTAATGGACACCTGTCTGTTTCTTTTAACACAGGAAGAACAACTTTATTTTCTGCACTAGTCTCCTCTAACGACTCGCTTATCAAACCCGGTTCCTCCTCAAAATTCTGAATTTTTCTCTGAGTTGGCTTTTCATTATTTATTTCGGACTGCGCACTCTTAATCCTTTCTTGCTCACGTTTCTGACTTCGCGTTATCGCATTAATTGGATAAACAATTTTTTTATTGGACTCAATTAACTCTGCGGTTTTATTGCCTAGAAGATATATTCCCTGACTCAAATTAGCCGGTTTTACAGCCGCTTTTGTAATGACCTCTCCGAATTCTCCTTTTAAAACGATTTTCGCCAAAGGTAAACACCTACGCATTTCGTCAAACGGTTGCTTAATCCATACCTGTTCCGGCAGTAAATCCTCAACAGAAATCATATTCCTTTCGCACACGTCAATGTTTGAGCCACTATCTCTCAAGAATTCGCGCTCTTGTCCATTTATTTTTAATTTACCTATATAAGGCTCAAAACCAACACCTAAAATTTCGCCCGCACTTAAGTTATTGATCGGATTTGTTCTGCGATTAGGGTTTTGTGGGCAGTTAGGTCGAATATGGCCCCTTTCCGAGCACAGATAGCACACAATTTTACTATTTCTATCAAAATCACGATCTTTAGATTCGATTTTATCCCCTTTTAATTTTCCTGAGTCTTTTTTGTCGCCCTTAGCTGACTCAGCTTTCGGATTACTCCCACCATCATGCTTACCTGACCCGAATTTCTGACCGTCTTTCCCAAATGAATTTCTACCCTTCGTAAAACGCTGAAAAGGCTTATATTCTCTTTTCCCATTCTCCTTTCTAACCGCGTCATACTTGTCGCACTTCTCCGCCAAATCCGAAGCTTTGTTGATTTCTTCCCACACATCTACAAAATGTTGTTTGATTTCGCATGGTACCCTTTTCTTTAACTGCTCCGTGAGCATCAATTCCTTTAATGACTCTAAATCTTTAATTTCTAAAGTCTCAAGCCAGTTATCTAGGTACCCTCTCAAATCGTGAACTAAATCAACTCACAATTCTTCACTTTTTTTGTTGTGCGATTCAAATTTCGTTCTTAGCGCACGCGCACTCAATCTGAACCTATTCATCAACACTTTTTTTACATGTTGAAAGTTATCAGCCTCTGACTCGTCTAATTTCATAATTATTTGTACGACGTCGCACGGCAATAAAGGGATAAGTTGCGACATCCAGTCCTGTTCGCTAACATTTTCTTTACGTGCTAGTCTTTCAAATATCGTGAAAAAAAGAGAAATATCCATTTGTTTTGGGTCAAATTTCGGAGCTATGTCCTTTAATTTAATTTTCTTCAAAACCGTCTCTTGAACTAAACTCCCGGACCCTACGCTACTAGTTTCTGCAGCGCTCTGGATTCTGAGTTTCTCAAGTTCAAAATTTCGTTCGGCCTCTTCTTTTTCTTTTTGTAGTTTCAATTCGCTTTCTTTCTGTTCCAAAATCCCTTCTATTAGCGCCTTCGCAACCCCTTCATCATAATTAGCCGCCTTTTCAATAGCTTCCTTGATTTCTAGTTTTTTGCTTTTTATCTGTTAGCCCCGAAACACCAAATTCATCCGCTAACTCTAACAATACATTTTTAGTATACTTAATGAGAAATGCCATAATTACAAAATACAATTTCACTAATTACTGAAAAAAAATGCACATGTAATAAAAACAATAAACAAATCAAATACCATGAAAATATAGACAAAAGTAACACTTTGATTATCACCTACGAAATTCTTTAAGCACCTTTTCTCTGAACATTAACTACAATATTTACCCAGATACAATAAACAGTACCTATATTTAGTTAAAATAAGCAACTAGAGAAAAAAAAAATCCTAGAATTTTTACCAGTAGGCAAATCAACTAATTTCCAGTATACTCCTATATAAACAGTTGCAGTATCCACAATCCTTACGTTGCTTTTAAAAAGAATTTAGAATTATAATCTTATCGAAACTTTTAAACAACAATTTAAAGCTACCAAGCTCCCCGTTACAATAAACAGAACTTTAACGATAAATTTATCTCTCAGGTAAACGCCCCGTTAAGTCATGAAATTACTCTTTTCAACCGCCATAACTATTAACTTGACTTCGAGATATCCGTGCTTAAAATTTTACACATAAAAACTAAATTCTTACTCTTAAAGCTTCGTAACTACATGCAATGTTACAAAACAAAAATAAATAAATAAACAAAAACTATCATCCCACAACTCAATCTCTGACACTTTGCATATCTGAAAATGAAAGAAAACATACCTGAAAAACCTCCTTGATTGACATCTCCAGGGAATTCAGCAGCACAGGGAAGAAGCGAAGTCCTTTTAATCCTTTCCACGCTATTGTCACAGGCATCAATAATCTCCAGTAAATCTCAGGGATTCCAGTTGTCACCGGGCTCACAGCAAACGTTCTTTTATACTTTTTCACCACAAACACATAGAAGACAGAGTTCGATGTTTTTTTCTTCTAAAAACAACATGCCACCGATATGCCACCAATTTATATTTTTAATTAAAGCTGTGGTGATTTCTGGGAGTACACCTTGAAGAACGGAATACGCAAGCATGAGTCCAGGGATGATTTTTGCTATTTTTATTCAAAACTTAACAAAATAGTTGAAATTCAAATAAATTAAGAATTATTACAAAATGCTCGCCTCCGAGCATACTTCAAAAACATGCTACACAATTTTAGCACCAAGTCTCTCTGTCTTTTTTTTGAGTCTCTTCCTTCCGAGCACACCTTCGGAGGGGGAGGGGAATACCCCACACGAAGCACTGATTCGCTGATCGTGATATCACTCTACCCGTGACATCATTTTCGTCCAATCTTGGTCTACCCGAAACTCGGAGAAAGGTCGGTAGCAACAAAAGGCCATGCGTGAAATCGGAAACTATTGATGTCACCGCTTCCATAGAAATATAAAATTTTTCACACAAAGCATCTGTCGCTCAGACGGCTTCTCATGGCTCCGTTCTGTCTGGTCACACGACCCCTGACCTTTTGGAATGTTTGTAACCTTCACTCCAGCACAGGCGGTGTCCATAAATATGTAATATGTGAAGGTTAGCCCCCCGCGTTGTACTAGGTAATCTTATGTAATATAAATTGTGCAGGAAGTTAACTGTAGTAAAAGGGCGACCTCGGCAGAGCACATATCGATCATTTTCCCCTACCATTCACGGTCTCCTTACTTAAAAATATACTGAAATGTAAACTAATGCTGGGTTGGCAGTCAGAATGTTCGCCCTCTACTAAAGGAAGAACTAGTATGATGTGGCCACCACATGACTTTCTTCTATATAATTTTACACAAAATTTGTTCAATACAAATTATTTATTAAATTATTTTCCAATATAAATGTAGACGATTTTTATCTAACAGTATTATATTATCACTAAATGCCGAAAGATGTCAGATTTTGCAAATCAGAAGAAATAAGATTTTTTTCCCAAGTTTTTTTTCGTTAAAAGTTAAAAAAATCGATAACTTTGTTTTAAAATATCACAGATCTATAGTTCAACCATTCGTTTTAAAGGTATTGACGAGATCTTTCGAAAGATATCCATATTGAAAATTTACTTCCGAGGGGTACTTCCTCCCAGGGGAGGAAGCGATGCTCCCACATGCACAATTTTTTTCCCTAGTTAACTACTACTTTTACCAATAATTCATATTAATTTTACAATAATACTATTAAAATAACTCTCATTATGTACATTTATACGAAATTTTGTCCTATACTGCCATGTTTAAAATTTAGAAAAAATGCGATCACAGTGCCACCTGTTTAGCAATTGTTCCACAAATCTAATCATCACCAATTTATGTCAGGGTCCAACTAAATACCAAGTTTGGTTAAGTTTCGTTCATTGGTTCGTGAGATACAGCGTTTTCAAAATTTGTGATACACACAGAGACACAGACAGACACACAGATAGACATTTTTTTAAAATAGTCAAATCATGTTCAGGACATCCCAAAACGTGTAAATCTATCGAAAACTGGAGTTCGAAAATTTTCACGAATCCAATACTTTCTCTCTATATATACATATAGAAGAAAGTAAAAAGGAAGAAACATCAAGTACGTTACATTTTTATTGAATTAAATAGAAAATTAAAATTTACAAATCTCAACTCTCAGTCGTGCAAAAGATAGCACACTTCGATATGTGAAAACAAGTATCAGTCTAATCTCAGTTAAAGCAAATGTCTCACAATTATAATAAGATAGTATTATCACTTTTGAATACCATATTAGTTCGAGCAAAATGTAATTTTTAAATTCTGTGAAAAGTGCAAATATGAATGCCCTACAATATGTTTAAACCTTCAAAGTAAAAGTCACACAATATTACATTTATTCTTTTTCATTATATTCTTATACTTTTTCTAATGTTATTTATTTTTTCCTTATAAATAAACTACTAAAAAATTAAAATTAAATTAATAAAATTATAAATTCGTGTACATTCTGACATATTTCATTTATTAAAGTAGAAACTGAAAAACCACTAAAATTAAATTAATTTACTAAACCGCTATATTTAAACAGGTGTTAGTTTGACTTATCCACCTTATACTTTCTTTTACTTTCCTTTGACTTATACTTTCTTCTTACAATCAATCAATAAATAAATAAATGAATAATAATAATAATCTTAAGAAAATAATACGAGAATCATGACTAATGACATGAAATTATTTTACTCTACCTGCATGAAATGTTTAAAAGAAGAAAATACAATTTATATTGAACGCTTCTCAAATATGTGACGCACAATAAAAATAAATAAATAAAAAGAAAAATAATATTTTATACAATATTTTTCAATAAACGGATTTAAAAAAAAAAAAAAAAAAAAAAATCACATTACACTAAACACCATAAAACAATCTTTAAAATAATGTGTTTGACATAAATAAAACTTATTTATCCGCATTCATAACGTATTTAATGGACCATATTTATGTCTTTATTGGCCGATTTCACTCACTGATTGATCATTTGTCATCAATAAACATCCGGCGACATGAAAAACCGATTACTTAAATTCTATTGAATTTCATTCCCGCCTCCGCGGTCTAATCGTAGCCGCTCACGTTTTTATCGTTGAAAACCTCATCTGAAGGTCCGTTTATTCTTCGAGCGCCAATTTCTGAATCAACATCAGTCATGTCTCGATGATAAGGCTAATCTACCCTGTATCTCTAGGCAGCCTCACTCTGAAGCTAATGAAATGTCAAGTGAAGCTCTTAAAAGGACCCCACCTTCCCGATAAATAGAATGACCCCTGACTTTCTATATGCACGCCAGTTGTCAGCTGAAGAGCCGATTGGACTCGGTGTGCCGTGACTAGATCTCATCAACGACGCCGATTTCTGCCAAGCCATTTAGCCTCCAGAGTGCATTAGATCTAATAGCTTGCAAACGTCAGCACCCATTCGCCGAAAAATTATTGCTTCGGGATTGCATAATTGGTCTACAACATCAGACGAATGTCTTTGCAATAATCATTTAGAGAGAAAATGTATCGAATCTGTTGCACAGCGTTCATTTAAGATTAAATGACTTTCATATTGGCATGTATTCAAACATTCTTATGGTTAAATTATTCCCAGTATGTTGAGCACTGATGCAGCGAAGATGGGTTAATTTAAGGTTAAAATTCTTCCTAGAACATTTAAAATTAAAAAATATTCAAAAAAATTTTAATTAAAGTTTATACTTATTTTACAAAGGTAAAGAAAATAAACAACTTATTTCCTGGCGGTTGTATCAAGGCTTCATAATAAGTGCCTTTCTTATATTTAAATTAAATTAACTAAAAATTTATAAATAAGAACAAGTAACATATATATATGCATATACTGCTCAGAAATTGAAGAAACTTTACTATTTTTATGAATCTGGAATGTCGCATTTGCTTTTGGTTCCTTATGTTTTCGATTTGTTTGTGTTTTGCGAGTTCCATATCAACTAAAGAAATGTTTTGAGCACGTAGGGTAACTGTACCAGTATTGGACACTTTAAGAAAACTTTCCAGCGGCTATTTTTACCAAATTCTTATGTACTTACTGTCATTCACTACGGTATGTTTGTGAATCTCAACCAAATAAAAAATGCGCCTCTATTTTAAGGTAAATACAAGCTTTTCATTTGTCTCTCCCTTGCTCAGGTGGTTAGAGCGCCTTGTTAGTAATCCGGTGGTCCCGCGCTCAATACCCTGAAGGTCCGGAGTGTTAATTTTTGCAGACAATTAGTGGAAAAGATGTCAATTGATAAAAGAAAATTTATCGTTGACTACACAGTATCCTACACTGTAAACGTAACTGTCTTAAATGGATGGTCATTTTTTAAGCGAAAAAAAAAAATGTCTTACTTTTTAAGACACCTTTTCGCATCAGAAATTAAGATATTGCAAGTGTCTTAAAACGCCGCCATGTTTTAGGCTTAAAAAAAAACGCCATGTTAGGCTTAAAAATACTACCGTTTTTAAGGCTTTTTAATAAATATATAAATAAATATATATGGCGTACGATTATGTTTTTCTGTTAAAAATATATTTTAGAATTGTTTAGAGCATTAATGAAATATTTATATAAAAAAGTAAAGAAAAAAAGTCAAACTTTCCAGCGTTGGGATTCGAACTGACACTGTCTAAGGAAACCGAAACCTGGTGCCAAGCATCGTCGGAGTGAAGCATTTACCAATCATGCTACCGTCGAATACAACAATACGTGTTTTTATGATATAATATACTGCAATATTCGTGAAACTAATCGCAGTGTTATGTTTTGTTTCTAATTTTTTACCATAAAACTATTGATAGTATGGTATCTTAAACTTAATAAATCTTTATATATATATTTCTTTTGTGCGTGTGTACGTCACTAAACTCCTCCTAAACGGCTGGACCGAGCTTAATGAAATTTTTTGTGTGTCTTCAGATGGATTCGAGAATGGTTTAGATTTACAATTCAGTTCAATCGGATAATTGGATCAAAAGATATTAAATAAAAACTCCATTTTAACTTTAAAATGATTAAAAAGAAAAATATATTTGATGCCAAAATAAACAAAATTCACGTTTATTTATTTTTTTTTTTTTTCGGAAATAAAATATTTTTAATTTCGCGTGATAAACAAAAATTAGAAAAAAAAATTAATATACCATGAAAATATTCGCGTGTAAATAAATATTTTCATAGAGATACTTGGTATTAGCTTAAATTTTTTATTTAATTGAGTAGTACTTTTCTTTTCTACAGTAAAACAAAATTTTTCGTTTTAATTGATACTTTATATGTAACTTATAAAGGTTCTTTTATGTTTTCACCTTAATTGTAAATAGTAATAATTTCGAATTTATTCGAATTTTTTATTTTTATTTTGTATATATCATAAAACAGTTTTTCTTTTTTGTTTTTGTATGGAACAACTTTAGTTTGGAAAAATTTGAAATTTGGCACCGAAGTAGTACGGACGTTTCTCACCAAGATCGTCAGTTACGCAATTGAGATAGCCATGTTAATTCATCGCAAAAATGGCCAAAAATATTTAAAGTCGACAAGGGGGGGGGGGAGGGAGGTCTATACTAAAGCTGTGCCTTTGTATTTATTTTTATATATATATATTTCTTTTGTGCGTGTGTATGTCACTGAACTCCTCCTAAACGGCTGTACCGAGTTTAATGCAATTTTTTGTGTGTCTTCAGGTGGATTCGAGAATGGTTTAGATTTACAATTCAGTCCAATTTAAATTGTTTATTTAATTAATTTATCACTTATAAATTGTTGTTGATTTTGGAATGTTTCACATTGGATCCGGCAGACTGCGCTACGATCGTAGTATCGTGACTGGCCGTCCGTGGATGCAAGAAAAATATTTGCTATGTTAATCGCCCATTGGATTTTTTGCAAAAAATTAGTAAATATCGAGGAAAATTATTTCCCGATTTTAATCCCCATATTTGGGTATAGATATGTATTAGTTATCATGTGCATGCGTTAGATTGAGTTGTTTTTGCTGTAAAATTGATAAAATTTGAATTTTTAATCTCAAAACTCTGTCATCCTTGGCGGAAAAAAAAAATATCGCCATATCATCTGGCGAACATATTTAATTTCTTTCAAAAATAATGGTTATGAAACAATTTCGTACAATACATATTACGAAAATATACATCTGGCATGTATATTTTCGTATTACGTTTTTGATCGCCAAATACAAAAAACGCCAAGGAAGACAGAGTTTTGAAATTTAAAATTAAAATTTTGTCAATTTGAGAGCAAAATAACTCAATCTAACACATGCATACGATAACTAATACATATCTATACCCAAATACGGGGATTAAAATCGAGAAATAATTTTCCTCGATTTTTAATAATTTTTTATAAAAAATCCAATGGGAGATTAACATAGGAAATCTTTTTCTTGCATCCACTGACGGTCAGTGACGTCACACTTCGCTTGCGTATATTCTATTGTAATTCCAGTTTGTCCCGACAGTTGGTGCTGCGATCAAATTCAGGAAAATATTTTGTAACTTCGTGTTATTATTGTTATACAAAAAATTGTGTCCTAATTGAAATATTACATCAAGATGTAATTAGTGTTTGAAGAGTTTTGAAGTGTGCATAAAAAACTATACATTTTGCAAATTTGGTGCGGAATTGGAGTGAGTATTTTATATAATTTTCTATCAAATTTACACGCGCGTTGATTAACAACCACCCTAACCTACAAATTTATTTGTGTAGCTAATTTATTATATTTTATTTATTTATTTTTTGTATGGAACACCTTTAGTATCGGATCCCTTTGGCAAAATTTGAAATTTGGCACCGAAGTAGCTCGGACGCTTCTCGCCAAGATCTTTAGTTCCACAATTGAGATAGCCATTTCAATTCATCGCAAAAATGGCTTAAAATATTTAAAGTCACCAAAGGGGTCCTAATTTGTGGCTTAGATTTAGAAAATCCGTGCTTTTCTCACGGCCAATTATATGTTGCGTGTTCCAGGGATGGAAAACCTTCGAATTTGTTTGTTTATACTCCTCAAGGATTAACCAAAAATATTGTACATCCAATGGCATTATGGTAAATTAAGTTTTTGTAGATTAAAAAAATATACCTGTTATCAAATAAATTTAGTTTCAACTTTTTCACCTTTAATTAAAACGAGTCTAAGTTTTTATTTAATACGAACTCTACATTTCACTTCGCTCATACTATACACATACTCACATGCATCGATTGATTGAATTGTGATAAATGTACATGTAATGATGTTAGATATTGTAATAACTTTTTGATAAAAATTTTCATCAAATCGGTCCAGATTGTTACAGTTTATTCAAAAAAGATGGAATTTTCATGTGAAATTCGTTGCTATCAGAGATTCTCTCATAAGTTGAAATACTTGCCGTATGAAATAAAATTTTGTGCTGTTCGACATTCAGGTTTAAAATAACAAGTAGCAAGTAGAAAGTACCAAGTAGCAAGTAGAAAGAAGCAAGTAGCGAAAATTTCGGTCACCGTTCACAGCGCTCCATACCTGTTTCACTTATATACCACATCCTTACACACTTACAATAAGTTAGTTATTTTTTTCTAGCAAAATATTCTCTAGAAATAATTTATATCACAAAACAACGTTTGTAGGGTCAGCTAGTATTATCATAAATTTCATATTTAGAGGACCAGAATTTTTTAATAATGCATAACAAGCATGTGAAGGTTTCATCCCTCGATGATAACGATTTCTTTCCTTAAAGTGATATTTAAATAAAAACGAACTGTAATCATAAATACAGGAAAATTTGTAGTTTTACATTTAGATGTAGGTGAATTTGTGAAAGAAAAAAGTTTTGAAATGAATAATAATAAGAAGACAGAAAGAAAAAAAATATGCCCAAATTATTCATGATTGTTCACTTATAAATTCGCTTTCTTCTCTACAAATTACTTGCTACATCAGTCTTCACACTTTTTCTTTTAATATAAGACAGGTGGCGCGCTTTCGCGCCCCATCATCGACTGTCCCAGATAATATAAGAAAGCTTTAAAGACAAAGATTTTTTTCTTTTTGAACAAAATAAGCTTTGTGTCTAAATATGTTGTTTATGAATTGTGTTAAAGATAATAGCATACAAATATCATTCACATCCCTAGAGTATTATTCCATAAAAATATAATTTCATAAAGCTACCATAATTTAAGTAGTTTAACTGCTTGTTATATAAAATAATAATATATTTATTGAATGTGGAAAAAAGTGGGATAAGCATATTTTCTTAAAGTAGATTCCATATGAAAAAATTTCTAAGTAATGCAAGTGTCTGAATTTCTTAACTGTCTGAAAATTCAAACGCGTTTTGCTGTCTGAAAACGTATTTACGTGTTTCAGACATTTTTGTGTCTGAATTGATATTTTAGACATATTTCTGTCTTAAATTAAAATATCTATAACGTCTAAGGTACATTTTAAGACATTTGCGTGTCTTAAATGCCGTTTCAGTTGTTTTTATGTCCTACATTAAGACCCTTTTATTTGCAGTGTAAGAATTTCTGAAGAGTGTTTTTAAGAAGCATTTTTCTTACATCTCTTTTTAGAAGCAAAAAAGAGTTTTTTGTGGACTAAAAGCGCCCTCTATTGGGCGGATTATTCACTAAAATGCCAATGAAACAATTAACAATACAAGATAAAAATGATTAGGAAAAACATATAAACATTAACCAAATCAGTAAAATGTTAAGTCATAATATGAAAAAATAATAGCAAACTAAAATAATAATAAAAAGATGCCTCAAACGAATAATTAAATTGCAGATATTGGCCCTTAATCAGAAAATAAAATCACAAACTTATAGGCAATCGTGTTGTGCTGCCATCTGTTGTGATTTTTAAGAAATAATTTCTCTTTTCTTAACACAGTTCAAATTTTTCCAATTTTGGTTAATAAACAAAAAAGTTACTTTTTTTTTTTTTTTTTTTTTTTTTTTTTTTTTGCAAATTAAATTTTATTCTAACTTCGAAAAGATTTATATGATACGCTATAATAAGAATTTGGGTTTTAAACGTTTTTTTAAATAGATTATTTGAGTATTGTTCTTAGTTTTGAAGCTGTAACAATAAACACTGTTTGATACTTCAGTTAACTCGTTTTGTACATGACTGTACTGTGAAAAACGCTAATAGAATCGTTTTATACGTAAAAAAATTATTTTTACAGAGAGCTTAAAATGAGGCAGCAGTGGATACTTCAAATCGAAGTACTGGACATATTTTCTAGTCTAGCAGTGGACACATTTTAATTTTTTTCACATAAGGCAAAATAAAATGCGAACTGAATGAAAATACGTATTTAATTAACAAAAAAATGTTTTCTGTTTGATTAATGGGTTAAAAAGAATCTTTTATACACTCTGGTCAATGAATTAGAAACATGTGAGAGTTTCTACAAATGCTCGTTAGCGGCGTAAGTATCCAAAACCAGTTATCATGGTATGGGGAATGTCCTGCTGGTACGGAAGTGGATCCCTTGTGTTACTTGAGAGTCAACAAAAATCCATGCAATACCTGGACATATTGGCAGATCAAATTCATCCTGCAATGTTACATTTTTACTCCGAAGGTGACGAATAATTCATGGACAGTAATGAAACTAAATATCATGCCAGAATCATTCAAGATTGGTTCAATAAGCACCAGTCTGGCTTCCATATCAGCCTTCCTGGCGGCCGCAAAGACCGGATCTTAATCCAATATAAAATATTTGGGAGATGATGGAAAGATGCATCCGACAGCAATCTCCTTTTCCATTCAATTATCAAAGTCTGTGTAGCCCATACATGGTATTATCTGCACGTAAATGCGCTCCAGATGCTTTTGTGGAATCCATGCCCTCAAGAATACGAGCGGTTATCCGTGCAAAAGGAAGTCCAATAAAATAATAGTTTAAGGTTTCTAATTCGTTGACTAGTGTGTGTATTTATATATCTATATAAATAAAATCAGACTTTTGTCTATTAATTGCTCAGAATAGAAAACAATTCCCGCTATCTTCACGTTTTGGACAATAGTAAAGCCTAAAATGTCTTCAGAAATTTGTTCTGTGTGCCTGTATGTCTGTAACGGTATTTTTTCTCCGGGTATCACTTAAGGTCTGCTGCACGGAATTTAATGATACTAGGCAGTGATTTGGCCTGTGACCAATTTAAAATTATATCTATCGAACATTTCAAAATTTAAAATGTATGACAACAATCACCTCTTGGTAAAAAAGAACCTCAAGATAAATTTTAAACGAATAAAGTAACAATTCCTAAACATGCTAAAGAAATTATTAATAGTTTTCAAGTACTTTCTGAATTTAGCAAAGATACTAGTTTTCAAACACAAATTAATGAAAATTGTCCTAATTTAGACTCACCAGCTCTTGTTGTTAGTAATAGCATGAAGCAATCAAACAAAAGATCAAGCTATTGCAAAGATGTAATAGAGGGAAAACAAAAAAAAAGTGATTATTTTAAAATGCATGCGTGTATTGACCAGTAAAAGATGAAATATCAAGGATCTGTATTTATTAAAATAGTTCCATCGCCATCGCTGATAAAAATAGGAGATATTGTATAGAAATACTCTGAGAGAGAAAGATCACTTTTGGCTAATTACAAAAATAGTGCATTATGTAGTGCATCACTGCATTATTAAAATCACATTTACAGGAATGGAACATGGGCGCAGAATTCATACCGGAATTTGTTTAAGAAATTTCTCGACCTATAATATCGTTGATATAAGAAGTAGAAAATTTTCTAACATTGATAGTGGTATGAGTTCTGCGCCCGTGTTCCATCCCTGCATTTAGTTTTCTCTATCCAAATATATAATTATTTAAAAAAAAAAAGAATTATAACAATATTATTACTTTTTAATTCAATTTTTTTATTCAGTAATAATTTATTATAATAATTTAATAATTGTTATTACTTTCTTTAATAACTGAAATTCAATTTTTAAATGGCATTCTTTTGATTAACTGAATCTGTTTTAATTATTAAAAAATAATTAAGGGTTTATCATTTTAAAAATTGTCTACATTTTAACAAATATAGATGTTAATTACAAATTCCATCACGAAAATCTCTCATCTGTCATAAAGGTTTAAAAAAAATTTAGTAAATCAAATCATGTTTTTTTTTATTGCTTTAGAATATAATGTAGAAAACTAATGTAACATAGGAATTTTTTATAATATTTTTCTAACAAATTCTACCTTTTATAAAATGCTATAACACCTTAAAATGAGTCTCAGTGTAGCACCTGTCACTATGGAATAAGTGTTACATTGTGACATAACAAATTATATACATAATGTATATATTATGTGTGTGTATTAATATTAAAATTTAAACATAATATTAGAATGCGTATATGTGTAACATTAAAAGGTATGCGTGTTATTAAAAAATGCATCTGTCTATGTATGTGTGTGTGTGTGAATAAAGTTGGAAATTTGCCTCTTAGATTTTAGTTGCTTTGCATTCATTAGCTAGTTCTTTCTCAAAAATAATTTTGAAAATGTTTTGTATACATATTAATTACACTCAATCGATCATTCTCCCGCTCATTTTCATTTCTACTATAATTATATCCCATAACATAGGAAAGTTCTTTACAATTTATGAATGGTGCATGACTTTATTGTTTTTTAAATAATATTCCCTGAATTCTTCTCTAACTCACTCTTACTTTTCTATAACAATATTTCGTAATATTGGAAAATGTTTTAGTTTTTGTGCAACGAAGAAAATGTTTAAAAGTATAGCTTCAATTTTTAAAATACATTTTACTTAAACAAGTCCATTTTTTCTAGTCTGATATATAACTTTTTTTTTCCTGACAAGTAACATTAAAAAACATTTTTTTTTTTTTTTTTTTTTTTTTTTGAGAAAAGATAATTTTATAGTAAGTATATTTACATACATGCAAATCTTATTATTTCTTATATAAAATAAATTATTTTTATTTAAATAAAAAAATTCATAACTTTAAAATTTTTGACATGAAAGTTTTTATTTTCTTCTGTCTGTGTGTACGTGAGTGTGCAATCTTCAAAATTTATCTTTCGAAATATTTATTTATTTATTTTTCATTTTTAATATTATATTTTGATTTCAATTACAAAAATAGCTATGAAATTTTCAGACTTACACACTTAAGAATAACAAAATATCAAAATTATGGGCGGTGCCAAGTCCCCTTAAATGGCGAAACACATTAGAATTATTAATATTTAGTCTCTCAGTGGTCCTTTCAATGGTAATTCTATGGCTTCTAATGACCCAAATCCCCGATACAGTTCTTTATGAAGTCGAGCGCATAATTTTACAGTCATCTAACATATCAATACTTTTTATACCTCTTTCAGAAATTTGCTTAAAATATGAGATTCAAATTGTTTTCATTTTAAAATTGCACTGTTAAAAACGTTTGAAGTTCTGTTTTTAAATACGCTTTCTTCGTTTGCGAATTACACGAGAATAAACCTGGATTTGCTCTGCTGCTGTTTATTCTACATGCAGAAGAAATTTCTTTTTTATAAAATAATAATTTTCACATCATGGATGACAAAGTTCTGCGTCACACATCCAATGTACATTTATATGATTAATGATTCTTTAACAATAAATTTTTTAACTTTTTTTTTTTTTTTTTTTTTTAACATTTTTTACGCTTAAATCTGAGATTTTCATTTTTACCATATTTTCCCTAATATAACTGTAACTTTCATTTTATAACAGTCTTAAATTTCATTTCAAATAATTACCTTCGTAAAAATTTCGGTTGAAAACCACTCTCTTTCTTAATATTATATCCAATTCGTTGGCACTAAAAATGAAAGCAATCCCCCCTCACCCCCCCCCCCCCCCAAAAAAAAAAAAAAAAAAAAAAATCTCCAATCAATTCACATTCTCTTAAAAACAGAAAAATTGTAATAAAAATTCCCAAGACATAATCCGAAATCGACTGCAAATTGCAAAACACGTTTTTCTTTCCTTTTATCTTTTATCTTTTTTTTTAATCCACCCACCCTTTCCTTCTCTGTATAATTAAAAGTCGCTTTTCCATTTCAGTCTAACCCCGAGATGCACTTAAAGTACTTATTTAAGTTCAGTCTCCGAATGTTTCGCATCGACTAAATTAAGTTTACCATTCGACGGGAAGAAATTATTTGTCGCGCGAAAGGCAAAAGAAGAAATCAATGGCTATTGAATTAACCGAAGTATTCAATGTGACGGCGTGAATTTCAATATATTTTAGGAAAATGAAATAGGGGAGGCTTTTTGTAACATCGATGCTGAAACTCCTAAGAGAAGGAATAAACGGAATAAACTTGTGTTCAAACGATTTAATAAAATTCTGAAGAACGAAATGGAAAAGGCTTGTTATCTTTAAAGACTTAATAGATAATAGCGATTAAACATAATTTCTGAGTTGGCGCGGAAACTAAACGATTGCGCTCATTTGTATCAATAATGATCGCTTTTCATATTTAGTGCAAGTAATGGATGGTTTATTTTCATAAGAGAGTCTTAATATTTTAAGCTGTGCATTTATTACAGTCGTAAGAATTAAGTAATTTGCGGAGTGCATTAATATGTTCTAGAAGGAAATTGATTTTTTTTTCTTATTATTATTTAAATACTGGAAATATTTTTGTTTGAAAATTTTTCAATTTTTGTCCGGCTGTTTGTCTAGATCCTAATTTGTTCGTGTATTACATACTGAAAAATTCTTAAACGATAAAAAAAAAAAAAAAAAAAAACTTTGAATATATTACGTAATTAGAGTGCAGTATTTTTCCTGTAGAAAATAATCACTGGAACTGTGATTGTATTTTAGTTAAATATAAGTTAATAAAACAAAATAAAAAGAAGAAAATTAAAAAGGGAGTCTCGAAACGATAATTTTTAAATTGCTTTTGATAAAACTATTTTTTATTAACTCAGTAAAAATTCTAAATATAAGATAATAAAACTCTAGGAATTTCTCTCCATAAATTAGTAACTTTAAATTCCAAGGATTTTTTCTTAACTAAAGAGAATATTTGAATACATTTATTATTATTATTATTTGGATTGTATCTTAAAGAACGAAATGTTTTTAAATTATAAGAAACTTTAATTTCCTATTTTCTGTGGCATTCAGAAATTTTCTTACTGTGATCGAAATTTTTTAAGTTCGTTCTCGGTGAGAAATTTAAAAGTTTAAGTAAAAAGTAATAATTTTAAGTAATTTTAAGCAATTTTCAGTAACAATTGTAAAATTTTTAAAATATTCCATACGACTGAGTTTTTAATTTCCTTCGATTTTGCATTAATATGTTATCAATATATTCTAAACATATTTGTGTATTACTTCGAAAATTCATTGATAAGTTAATATTTTAGAGATATTTTTATGTATGAATACTGAAATTCATACAAATTTTTAACATTCAAACATAAAAATATTTTTTTTAAATTAACTTATCAGTTAATCTACAAACTAATGCAGAAAAATGTTTGGAATATATATTTATAAACTATTATAATGTAAAATCAAGGGAAAAAATTAAACGCCATTCACGTGAAACATTTTTAAAATTTCAAAAAAATATTAAAGTTTTAAATTTTTGTGTTTATTTTAATAGTTTTCGAGAAGTTTCAATATATTTAATATTGATACGTTTCAATGAACATGTATGCAAACTTTCATAATTCTAAGACAATAATTTCAAAGACTGATTTTTAACGTCACATTTTCCGAGACGGTTTAAAGGGCGGCTTCATAATTTGCAGTACTATATATCTTCTAAGTTTACATTGACATCATTTCTAAGAAACTGAAATAAAATTACTATATTTTATTACTTCTATTAGTACTTACGAAAATTTCTATGTATAAAAAAAACTATATATTTAAAAGTTAATTCGAAGAATTATTTTTTTTTTTTTAATTGCTAAATACGATAACAAATGAGACCCTTATCAAAAGATTTCATACGCGTTAAAAATTTTACAATAAAGTAGGCGTTCTTCAAAAGAAATATTACTTTCTTTCTTTTTTTTTTTTTTTTTCATCATCACATGAACCTTTTCTTCCAGAGTGTGCTCTACCTATATGAATATATAATTTTCTTTACCTTGTAATACTTTCTCTAGTCATTAAATTTCAAAGTTATTGTATTTAAAAAATACTCCTCTGTTATGAAATACGATTACAGTGTTAAAAGTTATAATCTTCGCTTCGATAAGTATATCTCTACCTAATGCAAAGAATGCGAATTTGTCGGTAAAAATGCATACACAGTTACGCAACTTCCTACTCCAACCATTAGTATTTTCTTATCAGACTCGACTCAGATGTCAAGAAATTGGCAACGTGCGTTGGGGCGCTTATCACTTTTAAACTTGTTTTTTATCTTTTGGTATTCACGTATAATAAATATACAAGAAATTTCTCTTGTTACCATTTAGTTTATTCCTAGCTCATGTCTCTGCAGTTAAACATTTCACCTCCGATCCTGACAAATTCCGCTTCTCTTCTTGAAAATTAATGCAATACGTGTTGAGTAAGCAGTGAAAGTAATAAAGGCAGCAGTTCAGTGTGTTATCTCTATCCACTTAAAATCAAGTTGGTTCTAATTGCTTTGGTCCGGCACTAAATAGCATTTAGATATATGGGTAGTGGATTGAAGTTAGGGGAAGTGGTTGTGTTCCTTATCATATTAAATGATTTATCAGCAGCACAATAATTGCTAAAATGTTAAAATATCATACCTATAACTACGAAGAAAATTATGAGAGATAAAAGCTGATAAAAAATGTTTTAACGCATAGATCATGCTCTTCTTTAGTAATTTCTTAAATTTAATTGCTACAGGCTTTAAAAAATATATATCCAGTATTTTAACTATAAAGGTGCTTTTTGAAAATAATAATGATGTATTTCTAGAAATACGGGATAATTAAAAATAAAAATCAGAAACTTAGTATCGCCGTAGTATAAATATTATAAATGTTTAACAATGTTCTTCTCATTTTATAAATATTATTTCATTTCATTTTATTTTATTTTTTGAATACAATTTAAACATTTTGGTCAAAATGATTTTTCGGTCTTGCTCTGTATTTTCCTGGCATTATTCCCTCGCAATTAGTGTTACCAAATGTGGCATAGAATCCTCAAATTATAACAGTATATTAAAAAAACAAAAATGTGCTGTTTTCTGTAAATTTATAAAAATAATCGTGTGTAAAGTTTCTGTTATATGTTTCATAATGTTATTGTGTTTTCTCTGTTTTCAATGCTTCGTGTTTGCAATAAGACTAGGAAAATATAATTATAAAAGAGCGTCTATGGAATTATTTAAATTGTCTGTGCAACGTTGATATTCTGTCTATGGAATATTTGAATTAAATGAAGACGAATAATGTTTTAAGTATATTTGATATATTTAAAAAGGCATGTCTTCTTAAATTCAAGTATAAAAACATACATTCACGTTAGAACACTAAACGTGAATAAATGAGTATAGGTTTTAAATTTAAAACTATCAGAAGAATTGTTTAAGTTAATATATTTTACTGTCAGTTGTCTATATTAATTTAGAAGTGAAATAATCAGTTAATAATATTTTGCAAAATTAATTCGGGCGTTAACAGGTTAAAATCACAAACAAAAGGCAGACGTTTCGGGCTCAGTTTGAGACGCTTATCCGTACAGAATATCAATCTTAAAACAGAGGCACAAATGTTTTAATGTTGAATGGTAGTTCAGACTGAGGATGATTAAATTTCTGAATTTTTACGGTATTTGATTAATTTTAAAAGCTAAAAATTATTTTGCAAAAATGCTCATATTTCTCCAGGTATTTAATATTTTATTACCATGTTTTTATTAACTCGTTTTCTTGCTTGTCGAGTACAAATCTTGCAATCGAATTTTAACTAACTTCCCGACTAGCTAGGCATTTGAAACTTTTAGAATAGCTCAGCACGATGACAATGCATTCTTTTAATACTTTTATTCAATTGATAAATGTTTGAAAATTTTTACCATGTTTTTTTTTTTATTAACTCGCTTTCTTGTTTGTCTAATACAAATCTTGCAATCGACTTTTAACTAACTTCCCGACTAGCTAAACATTTGAAACTTTTAGAATAGCTCAGAACACGATGACAAGGCATTCTTTTAATACTTTTATTCAATTAATAAATGTTTGAAAATTTCTTATAATTGCTCTCTTTATTACGCATTCGATCATTTTCTTTCGAGTTGATGGAATGATTCATCAAAAAAATAAATAAATAAATAAATAAATAAAAAATAAAAATAAAAAGTATTTATTAATACATAGAATTGTCAAGTGTATATGATTCAACAGAAAATTTAAAAACATGGTATATAAAAAGATCTCTTTATCTTGTAATTATTTATATTCTAATTGCAATATATTGTGTCTACTGTAGCATATTAAATTTTCTAAAACTGACATTGCATTCTTTGTGAAGCGCTATATGTTATGAGTAAGAAATGTTTCAATACTTTCGTTGTTATTAAAGAAACCTAGCTCCATATATACTTATGGACAAAAAAATTAGCGCACCAAGAAGGAGTCGTCAAAATGAAACGAAATTTTACATACGTAATGACTACTTTGATATAAGTAAATGATTAGAAAATCAAAGAAAAAGGATAATTTATTTCAGAGAAAAGGGCAAAAGAACGGAGGATTTAATACCCTGTTGGACCCCCTCTAGCGCGAATGCACGATGCGATACGATCGGACATTGAGGCATACAAGTTCTGTATGATGTCTTGAGACATTTCGTTCCATATTTGCTGTAACCTTGCCTCTAGTTCGTTCAAACTCGTGGGATGCCCAACTCGCCGTCCCAAATGGTCCCAGATATGCTCGATTGGAGACAAATCTGGGGATCGGGCAGGCCAAGGAAAGGTAGTAACAGTGCGGAGACAGTCTTGTGACAGCCTTGCCGTGTGAGGCCGAGCATTGTCTTGTTGAAAAATGGCTCCTGGGAGCCGTTGCATGAGTGGCAACACATGTGGTTGCAGGATGTCATGGACATACCGCTGGGCTGTCATGGTGCCATGGATCAATACTAGGGGTGACCGTGTATTGTAGGCAATGGCACCCCATACCATCACACCAGCTGTGGGATTGGTGTGTCACTGTAAAGCAAAGGCAGGATTGAGGCGTTCACCACGGGGTCTCCACACACAAACACGATTGTCATCACTGCTGAGATTGAATCTGGATTCGTCGTTAAAGACGACCTGATTCCATTCCGCTGCAGTCCAGTTTCCTCGTACGCCGCAAAACTCCAAACGGAGGCGTCGATGGGTGGGTGTCATGGGCAGCACACGTAATGGGCGCCGCGATACCAAATGTCCTTCAGCCAGGCGCCTTCGTATGGTTCGAGAAGACACAGGGGCCCCTAGTGAAGGTGCTACCTGTGCCTGGATGGCGGCCGATGAAGCAGTTGGCTGTACGCGTGCATTTCTTACGATGTGGCGGTCTTCTCTACGACTGGTCTGTCGAGGGCGTCCTGAGCCTGGTCTTCGTGTACATGACATCTCTCGAGACCACTGGTCCCAACACCTCCTCACAACACAATCAGAGCGGCCTAATTGACGAGCTACTCGCCTAGCTGACCACCCAGCTTCCATCATGCCGATGATTCTCCCCCTCTCAAACTGCGACAGCTGCTCATATTGTCTTCGAAAACGACGTAATGGCATGTCTACCTCAGCTCTCCCTTTGTAAACGATTCAGCACACTCAAATAAGCCTTGGTTACCTTTTTTATACTCCACAGAGAACGACGTTAAACGCCCTCTGCCGGCTATACGTAATGCGCAATTACGCTGCATTTCTAATCATTTGCATATCTCCCCGCCATGTACATTCATGCCAAGTTTCGTTACGATCCCGTAATTATTTCTTGGTGCGCTAATTTTTTTGTCCATGAGTGTATATACGTGGAATTCACATACAAATGAATATAGATAATTAAAATAAACCTCGTAATCATTGCTACATCTATAACGAATTTCAAGCAATATTTTTTAGGTGATGCCAAACAATATGTTTTCTTATTTAATTTATTACTGGTCCCTTCGGGACGAAACTTTCGCTGAAATATATGAGGTACAAAATGTTCTTTACACCCCACAAGTTTTGAAACTGAATTAATAAAAAGGTAAAGACAGAAAGTAAGTAAATGTTAAAGTTATGTGGTTAGTCTAATAATTTACACACCTATATATAATTGATGTTGTGATTATTTTAATTTGATGTTTAACAAGACAAAATATTCCAACGTAGGATATAGGAGAGAGGATTACCGTTTCATTTATTTCACGCACTAGAGGTGTACACAGGCCCGGGCAGAATTTTTCAATTTACTTTCGGGCCGGGCCGGGGCTCATTTTTTTTTTTTTTTTTTTTTTTTTTTTTTGCTTTTACTCAGACCGGGCCTCGATGAAATTTTTTCCGGGCTGTGTCGACCCGAAACTTTTTCTAGTTTCCTCGTTTATCAACGAAAAAGGAAAATAATAAAATATTTCTTCAGTCATTTATTTTATATAATTTTACAGACTGGTGTGTCACATAAAATTTTGTTTTGTTAAAAAATGTCTGTAACTTCAATTTAATTGTGTATCAGTCTGTCTGTTCGCAATCTGATTTTCCGCAAATATTTTTAGTATGTCTGGAAATTAATATATTTTCTTTCAAGTAATAGTATTAGATGATTTCCTATTCAAAATAGTATGCATGTCACTACTAGTTTGTGCACATGTACAAGCAAAAGAAATTAGATACGTTACTGTGTATAAGGCTCTGTGTCCTATGGTCTGTAGATGTTAGGTGGTATGAAGACTAAAAAATCCTTCTGAAAGTGACATCATTTTTAGCATGTGCAAAAGTATTTTTTCTATTGAATATGGTTGGGTTAGCATTAAAGTTTTGTTTACCGGATCACATGAAAGATTCGGATACATTACGGTACATAAGAGGAAATGGTTGAAAGTGCATTTTTAGTAGTATTAATCATTTTAAATACATTCTTATATTGTTTGATGAATACTAATATTTTTGATTTTACTTTTTATCTGTCTTTGTTCCTACTGTACGTCTGTAATAATGAATTTATGCTTATATATAATTATCTCGTAAAAGGTCAGCAGTTTGTTTAAAGAATATTCCATTGCTTGGTTATATAAGAACCTCTGCAAAACACATACTAAAAACCTTTTTCATAGAAAAACATACTTTTTTTTTTTTTGCATATTTTTTAATCGGGCCGGGCCGGGTCGGGCCTAATTTTATCGTTTTTTGTCCGGGCCTGGCCGTACACTGGTAAAAAATAAACGGGCGTGCAGACCACTAGCACACACATTATTTCTCTCTACTTTTATCCAGTGATAATAAATAGCCTTTTATATTTCTTCATCAAAATAAGTTCCAAACACATATAATTAATGGAATGCATTTTTTTATTGCAATTTATGATAAAATATATTGTTACATACAATTAGGTACACTGTTTTACTAAAGCTTTAAACACCTACAAAAAGGTCAAAAGATCTTGCAAAGCGTAAGTACAACGTATGATCCAAATAATAATAATAATAATAATATTTATTATTTTAATAGTAAATAAAAATTTACAAGGGTGATGAAAAATTACAACACAGGCCGACATCTAAATTTTAATTTGATAACTTTGGCTGATGTTTATGTTTTTTAGTGTGTTGAAGCCAGTTTTTCTCTATCATGTATAGATTTTAGTCAATACAGGGTGTCTACTGACGCAATTCCTTTCGGTACTCTTCCACCAATATATAATTATATCGTAACTTTTATAGTATGTTTCCAAAATTAATTGTAATTAATCATGGAAACATACTTAGAAACTATCGAAAATGAAGAAATTATGTCGGTAGACACCCTGTATTGACAAAAATCAAATTTTGCAAACATTATTTTTGTATACCTGTGTTATTTATTAACAATAGACAAAAAATACAAAGGAGAATTAATCGGCATTCTTACTGATAACTTTTTCATATAATCATCAAACCTATTTAGGCCTTTATCTGAACTAGAATCCTGCATCGGGTCGAGTCTGATCGATTCTGTAATAAATTTTGACCCGTGCATAAACACGCGTAAATCCGCAAGCTCTTTTTCTTCAATTTTTTTTTTTTTTTTTTTTTTTTTTTTTTTTTTTTTTATGAATATAAAATCTTTTGAATGCAAAAATTTGATGAGATTTTCTAGCTTTTTAGCAATTTAAAGAACAAGAATGTAAAATGTGTTTAATTTGCAATTGCATAAATATTAAAACTTCATGTTTAAAACTTTAGATAAAAAATTATTTGTCTTCCAATGTATATTTGCTTTCTTATTTTGCTTTTTTTTATATGCTGCAAATGTATTTAAAGTAGTACATTTTTTAAAAGTAAATTTTAATACATTTGAAAGTTTGTTATTTATATACTAAAGCTTTATATATATATATATATATATATATATACACATAATTAGACTAGTAATTTTTAATATAATTATATGCTAATAATTCTTTATGTAATATTTACTTCCCTAGAAGATCTGGTCTATAATCTAACTGTATTTTGCGTAATGGAATTTTAATGAAGTTTATATATAACATATATATATTCATATGTATCATATATGTATCATATATTTAACAATACTTTGTATTGTTAAATATATGTTACATAATTACATATGTTTCATAATAATATTGTAATACTTTTTTATGTAACATATATTTAACAGTTTATTGCAGGTTGCGGGACGAAAATTATTTTGCACGTCGGGTGCGGGTCAAGCTTACCCGATCAGCGCAGGACTCTAATCTGAACACAGGGCCAACTTGCTTAACTCCGCATGGTGGAAATAACGTCCTTAACGGTTGAGATGATTCTCGGAAGCTGTTCTCATATCACTTTCTGAACCTTGTGTTATATAAACGTTCCTTCAATTTCGGAAAAAGAAAATATTGACTGGGTTCCAAATCTAAGCTATATGGGAACGGCACCAGATTTTCCACTCGAACGTTTTTAGAATTTCTCGAATTTGGCGAGCAGTACAGGGCCTGGCATTGTCATGCAGGAAGATGAGACCATCAGTCAATAAGCAGACACATTATTTGTCCATAAGAAATAAATCACATCTCGCACCTCTTAACGAAACTACTTTTCTAAACTTCTTGCCATTTCATTCGCTCTTACGCGTCTGCGAACTTCACTACTTATCCACGTGACTACTGTAAGACAACTAGTAGCATTTATCTCCACTCTAGCGAGAAAAAAAAAAAAAAAAATCCGTCCACAATTATTATTTTTCAAATGCTTGTAAACTTTTTTTTTAATCAATCCTTGTTATTTATAAATTCTGTTTGGTACAATAAAATAAATGTGATTACAATTTATGTTATACAGTTATTTTACATTATGGTTTATAATATTATGTTATGTTGTGTCAAGTTCTACAGTTATGCTAAAATATTATTCAACTATAACATAAATGTAATTTAGTTAATCCATCAAGTTGCTGTATGTTATAATGAAAATTAGTTTTAAAAAGCAATGAAATTAATTTTTTGTTAAATTAAAATTTTATTGCACCAAAAGCAATAAAATTAATTGCTCATATTACGAAATGGCTTAATTTATAAAAGAAAAAATATAAATTTATAAAAAAAATATGTAAATACAAATCACACATTTTTCTGCATATATTTCCCAACTATCATTTTGAAAACATTTAATTGATAGATTTTAATTGTGACATTGATTGTTTTTAATACTTAGATCTCGCGCCCCTTCCCCCCCCCCCTTTTTTTCCCCTGGAATTATTCTACGATTTTTCTCATTGTGTGAATTAATATTCTTCCAGCAAATAACAAGAAGGTGAGGAATATAATCGAATGTCCGTGTCAAAGGTAGGTTGGTATTCTGGAGAAGTGAAAGCTATTGGCGAGCCACTGGTAATTATTGTTAAATCGTGAGTGATTATGATTGATTAGAGTTATCACGATCGACGATCTTAAGCTATATCATTCATTATTCCTGGCATTTCGTTGCCCTGTTTCCTGCTTGCAAACTTACTACTGCTTAGATTCTGAAATTCCATATGAATCAATGGATTGAACGATATTTGCTCCTATTTTGTATTCATTTGCGATAACGGGAGCTAGCAATGACATTACGATTTTCTTACTATTTTCATCCAACTCACGTCTTAAGGATCATAATGATAAGAATAAGTTCAGCAATAGAAATGAGTAACTACAGCCTTTTGAACTGGAAAAATTAATAAAAATATGAGCTAAATGTTTGTGATATTTCTTCTGAACTTTATAATCATGTATTTTCAACTATTAGTTACACGAAAACACATTTTAATGTTTGTAATTTGTAGCTACGTAATCAAAAGAATTAGCAAAAACAATTCTGCTGTGTTGGCTAAGGAGAAATTAATCAAGAAAATTACTTTGATCTTGCTTACTTTGATAATTAATTCTGATTGAATACTTATTACATAATTTTATATTTTATTTTATTTTATTTTATTTTATTTTATTTATTTATTTATTATTTTTATTTATTTATTCATTTATTTGCATGATTCTACGAGAACTTTTTTCTTTAATTTTTTCTTCATTTATTATTTTTCTTTTCTTTTCATTTATTTATTTATTTATTTTTGAGTGTATAAAAAAGTAAAATTCTTTCAATGCCAGGATTTTTAATCTGATTGAAATATATATTTAAATTTCTATAAATTTGTTTGTTAATTCAAAAACATTAATATTTCTTTTCCGAGTTTCTATTTTTTTTCCCCTAAAATTTCTACACGTGGCTTGATTTTAACCCTTTCCAATAACATTTAAAAGTTATAAAAAAGCCCCACGTTTATAAGTAATAAGTAAAAACTTTGAATAACCACCGTAAGGTTCGTGCTTTCTTTTGACCCGAAACAATTGTAGCTATTTTTTTTTTTTTTTTTTTTTTTTTAATTTATGGTGTTTTCTTTTCTTTCTTTTTTTCTTTTTTTTTTTTTTTTTTTTTTTTTTTTAGTTTTTAAAGTTTTAAAGTGTTTATGACTTCGGTTTCTCTGTCTGTCTGTCCGCCTGTCTTTCTGCGCTCTGACCCCCCCTTAAATATTCATACAAATCCATCAAACTAATATATGTTATTCAAGTTCACTATGGAATGTTCCCTATTGAAAATGGAGTAAATATCTCCTCTGGTTTGTGTACAGGGACACCCGAAAAAAATCCCATTCCCTATTGAAAATGAAGTGAATGCCTGTTCTGGTTTATGTGTAGAATTGTGTATGAAAGAATTCCAAAGCATTGTATTTCATGAGAGGCATTCATACAAACCAAATTACAACTTTATTTTTCACAAATCATAAGGAAAAATTGACACTTATTATTCATGTACACAAAAAGGAATGTTTTCTATAAAATAAAGTGTGATTAACATGAAGATTTACAGGAAAACACAAAAATATTCAGATACATTAAGGGCTGTAATTGGAAATTGCGCTGCAATTGCATTTTCATTTTTGCTATGCATTTTTAACATTTTCTAACAATGTTTAAAAGGGATTGTGGTTTCAATTAATTAGGTTGGTTGTCTTTCTAACTTCTGACTGCTCGTCTGTCTATCTGTCCGCCTCTACCGTGCGTAAATATTTTCAGAATTTCTTCAAAATGTTCACTATAATATGCCCCCTATCAAAAATAGAGTAAGTCCCTCCACTGGTTCCTGCATAGAGACACCCAGAATTATTCAAAAGCATTGCGTTCTATGAGAGGTATTTCTATAAAGAAGATTTTAATAATTTTTTGCGCAAATTATAATGAAATTGTCATTTATTATTCATATACATACAGAAAAAAAATATTTTCTGTAAAATTAAGTATGATTCGCGTTAAGATTTACTGGGTCACACTATAGTATTCAGATACATTGAGGGCTACAATTGGATATTACTGTAACTGCATTTTCGTTTGTATTAAGCATTTCAGCACTTTCCAACAATATTTAATAGTGGTTACGAATTTAGTTAGTCTATGAGTCTGTCTGATGTATGATCACATAAATAAAGTACATTGAAGGTTAAATGATGTAATTACTTATTACTTAATTATTAATTGTTATTACTTATTATTACTTACTTATTGTATGATGTAATGATGTAATTACTTACAATTGGAAAGTGTTAATAATTTATGTGATCATCAAGATTTTTCGTTCTTGTTTATATATATATATATATATATATACGCTTCAAAATAATGTACTTATAAGCTAATGTAAAAAATTAATGTTATATAGTCAGAAGGTAGTTAAAATAGTAAGAAAATAAAAAATATTCAAAAAATCTAATCAGCGTCAGCAATAAGTATAAAATGTACTATATTGATGCAGAATTTCAAATTTCTATGTTTAAAAAGTCGTAACAATTTCTCTAATAAACAATATTAAATTTAAAAGTATTTTAACTTCTTCCGTTAAAAAGAAAAAAATTATAGAGAAAATTTAATTTATTTTAAATAACATTTGATTGTTAATAAAGATTTGATTTATAAATAAAACAATTTGCTGTTGCTCGTCCCCAGAGACTATTCGTACCTTAAATTGTCAAAGATCTAAGACGACCACTGAGAAAGCTAATGGTTTGATCTTGCCTGTTATAATCAAGTACCAGAGAGTCACCTAGCGGGTTACTCAGATACCAATGGTTCACTGGTGTAACACGCCAAGAGGATTTATTCTTGTTCTATAACAATTTTAACACATTTATTTAATAAGTTATTAAAAGCAACAATTTTGAAGGTTTTTTTTTTTCTTTCTTTCTTTCTTTCTTTTTTTTTTTTTTTTTTTTTTTTTAAGAATTAAACCAGACAGATTTCTCATTGGCTTTTAATTTTAAAATATGTTTTTGTGTTTTAAATGTTTTTACAATTTTGTTTAAAAATAAATAAATAAAAGTACGTGCTCTTGAAATAAATATGTAACAATTATTTTCATTTCATTTTAAAACCAAAGAATGAGCTTGCGTTACCTTTCATTCAAGAAAAAGCTGATCTACTTTTAAAACGTTAATCGAAAGTTATTCAAATTAGAATACGATTGAACACAATATGTCAAATGTAAATAAAAATTAACGTTTAGCTTACAGTGACATTCGAACTGGGAACAATCCAAGTTAACTCTAGTGTCAGCATTCAGTTCTAGTCTAGACTAGTTTAACTTTTATTTTTATTAACACCTTTTTCTTCCTTTCTGTTGAGAATTGCGATGCTATTGTGATTTTTCATTAGAACAAAGTTGTAAAGAGTGAACTTTAAACGACCACATTATCGAGGATTTATTTAAAACTGATGTTTTTTGTCCTGGTGCCTCATTTTCCTGGTGCCTCAGTAAATAGTATATAATAATTATTTTATTTGATATTCTTACATTTTTTGTAGCCTTATAGGTAGAGTTAACCTTCTAGATATAGATATACAAATTGTGCTAGTATTTGCAAACTAACACGCCTATTTATCCCTTTTTCTTTATTTAACAACTATATATCTCAATGGGAAAATACTTTAAATTTAATATGAAACTATCCAGAATTTGCAAAATTATTGTGTGTTATTATTCGTATATATTCTTTCTTCCAATATTACTCAGATTTGCATTTCTCTTTTGGTATATGGTCCATATTTTGAATTACCTGTTTTCAATCAAACATAAATCGTTTAATTTGGAAGACACAGATACTTTTTTTATCGTATTCGTGTTTCAGCAAAAAGCAAACTTTCAAAGTTTTAAAATGCAACTTTTGAATAATCAAATTAGCAGCTAAAGCAGTTTTATATGTTTTCAACATTTGATATTTTTGCGTTTTCATCTAATTATAGCTTAAAAAATAATGTATTACAAGCATATTATTATGAAATTTGGTTCATTCAGATTAAATGAAAAAGGATATTTATCAGTTCTTAAGCGTTTAATTTTTAGATTATTATGTGTAAAAATTTTTTGTGTATTCATTTATTTTATATGATGAATATTGCAGAGAGTTCATAAACCATTACCCATTATAACTCAGATTAATAAATATTAACAATGAAAACAAATATAAGCATCTTCTAGCAGTAACTTCCAGAAATTGTGGAAATGACTTTTTTTTTTTTTTTTTTTTTCTTTAACGATAATTAAACAATATATAATAAGAAAAAATCATAGATATTTTTTTTTATTTCTGTAAACTATTATTATTGATTTCAATATAAATAAATTTTGAAATCACATTGTTATTTTGAACAAAGTGATATTTAATAAGTTCCATGAAATATTGAACTTTTGAAAGGTAGCAATAAATAAGCGCATTGGACATAATAATGTACACCTTACATGTAGTTCAAAAGACTCTTTTATGTTGGACGAGCTATAACGTTTAAAATAATTCTTTGAAAATGCAATAAAAATTTTACTGCCTTTGAACGGGAGAGAATTATCCTCGTTGTCACCGCCATTCCGGAAATTTAGGTTTAGAATACAGCGGAACACCCATGGCAAAGATTTTTCGTCGCTTATTAGGTACGGAATACAAATCCGAGATTAAGGATTTTACAACGTGGCTTAGGAAAAATTCAAAATTACAAAGAAATTCAAACACTATTTAAGTTGTATATATAACATTTAGTGATCATAATTCTTGCAAGAATTTATATTAGTAGTTCTCAGCTATTATATATTTGAATTTATTTATTTATTTATTTATTTTCTATAATAATTACAGCAAATCTCCGCGACTAGAGTTTTACTTTAAAATAGTAATTAAAAGCTATGTAATAGTTATATTACGTATTTAGAGCTTTATTGTATAAAATGATATAAAGTGTATAATTCTGAGGCACAGTAATACATACTTAACTTATAGCAATGTAAACAAATCTAATTAATAGGTAATAAACTGTTCACTTTTTAAAAAATATTTAATATAATAATAAAATGTACAATATATAAGTATTTTTTAACCTATTGCGATTTTTGTACTTTTTTTACTGCTACTACATGAATACATATCAAGATACAAGGTACACACGCGCAAAAAAATAAATAAATAAAATAAAAAGGAAAGGGAAAAGCAAAAATACACAAAAATGAATAAAATTGCATCGAGTTAAAGTATGACACATACTCAAAATAGCTCCAATGCAAATATACTCAAATTTAAAAATCCCATGTGCTAATTTTTGGCATCTCAATAACTGGCATAGACCATCGTGAATTCCAATATTCCAAACACAGTTTATCATTGATGTATTCTTCCGCAAACCAGTATGAAACCGCCACGAAATATTGTTCTAGAGATTGAGAAAATAAATTTTTTGTTTAAACTCTTTCTGTTTAAATGTGAAGAAATTCTGTCAAAGAACTTATTTTAGTTCTGCATATTTCTAATAAATTATTAAGTAAACAGATATTAATTTGAAAACATGGGATATTTCATAAATGAGACAAGCATGTTATTCTTTTTGAAACAAAATTACTCCTTTCGAAATTAGTATGTGCATTTACTCATTTTTGAGCACTTCTTTTTTTACAGTGTCTTTTTTCACAGTGTTTTCCAACATCTGATCAGCGTTTTGTGATCATGTTTTTTCAGTTGTTTTCTTCTTCACATCAATTTTGCATTAAAATAAAAGAAGAAGTCCACGAGGAGGATACAATGGTGATAATTACACTTAAAGATTTCTATCAGCTTACAGACATTCTTAAATGGAAACATGCTGCAAACTTTGGGCTATACCTAAAGTTTTAAATAATGAAAATTATATGTTTATAATGGGGTCCTGGTATACTTCACCTAACGTGAACGGCAGCCTACTTCCATCTTATTCTGTGGAGAAATTTGTTTTCAAAATTACTCATTACCTAATGAATTTGTTTAAATTCCATTTTCACATTTAGAAAATTCACAAGCATTAAATTGAATCCCGTTTCTCAAAAATTAATTTTTAATTTTTTTTTAAATTTCATTTTGAGGCTATAAAGCACAAAAAATGCACTGAGGGAATTTTTTGCATTTCAGAGCTTTAAGATGAAATATTAAAAAAAAAAAAAAAAAAAAAAAAAAAAAGATTTTTTTTTTTTTTTTTTTTTTAGAAAACGAGAATCAGTTTAATGAGAGATTGTGAAATCCCTAAAAGTGAAAACGGAATTTACACGGAAATACAGTAGGTAATGAGTAATTTTGAAAATAAATTTCTCCATAGAATAACATGGGTCCACAATTACTCTTTCCTTAATGTATTTATTTTTTTTAATTCCGTTTTCACATTCAGAAAATTCACAACGTTATATCAGTACTCTTTTATTATTATTATTATTATTATTATTATTATTATTATTATTATTTTATGTTTTATTTTTTAACTAAAAATTAATTAAGTGCATATTTCGCATTTTTAGCTCGAAAATTATATGTTAAAAACATAAAAAATCGAATTTTCGGAAACGAGTACTAATTTAACGATTGGGAATTTTCTGAATGCGAAAACGGAATTTAAAATTATACATTAGATAATTATTAATTATGAAAACAGGTTTTCCCATAGAATAAAATGGCCTTTCGCTGTCTTCGAGATTTTCTATTATCTAAAATCAATTATACCTCCAGAAAAATGTAACAAGCATGATATATTGAATAAATTTAATCTACGAAATAAAAGTATTTGAAAATAAGCATATCTATACAAAACCATTATCGCGTATTAAAAGATAACCTACGATAAGTAGTACATCGTTATGAAATGATACAGACTACTTCCCTGTATCCTAAAACTTGTTGCAGTAAAACCAGTTTTAGAGGCATTGAAGCTAATGTGAGAAAATCTGAATTATGAACTTGGCAATTTTTTATATCTAAATTCGGTTCTATATTTTTACGCGCGAAAAGTTCTAAAAATATTTCACCGGAAACCCAAAAGAAACTTAAATTACCAAAATATTTATGATAACTTTGCAGGCCATTGTAAGAATTTCTCCGTAGGTTAAACTTCCAAAAGACAGACTGAACTCATCTAACTAGCCCAGGCAGAGTAGTTAGTTGCATACTATTTGATGGGTCTTTTTAAAGGCAGCGATTAGTTATATTTCGAAGTACTTCGTATTATTGCTTCAGTACTTTGAATTTTATGTATGGCATTTTGTATTTCAGAACTCTATGAACATGTGAAAGAATTGTAAAATGTGCTTAATTGAGTGAATTTTTTTTTAAATGTGTTAAAAACAATCATCCGTAATAATACAAATTTTTACAAATCCTTTAATAAAAGTGCAATTATTTACTCTACTCCCACAGACATATCAAACAGGTCGATCATTGAATAGTGACGTAGAAATGTGTATTCAGAAATTATAACGTCAAAGATATCGTCTCTCTAATTCCACATCGAAAATGTTTGATATGTTTACTGTTGTAACTTTTTTTTTTCAGGGTACCACATGATTTAAACCTTAATTTTATTTTTAAATATTACGTCAGCATGATGTCACATTCGACCATCGAATGATTTCGATATGTTCGTAATCGAGCATCCTTAGTCGAATGTTGCTATTCGTTCTTATTTATTTTTCAGACAAGTAAAATACGAAAATTTCTTTGTAACATGTTGTTTTAAATTCTTTGATTTCATATTTTAAGCCTTATGATTTTTTTTTTTTTTTTTAAGGGCTGCGGGGGGGGGGGGGATTTCTGGTGAATATTAGTTTACCCATATACGATAATTATAAAAATTAAATCCATAATTAGGAAAAATGTGTTAAAAACACTCATCCACAACATCAAAAATATTTACGAATTTTTTAATGAAAAAAAAAAAAAAAAAAAAATAAGATTTATAGCAATTACTTTTTTAATTTAAGCTGCTCATTTGAAAGAGGAAAAAATTATATATATTATTTAGAAGTAAATATATTTAGATTTTGTTACGCTTTCAAAACAGTGGGTCTCATAGTGAGATTGAATAATTCTATTGTTTATAAAATATATTTATTTTAAATATGTATTTGGATTTAATTTGCTTTGTTATATTATATTTTCACTCAAAGTTGTATTATTTAGTACACAAGGTAAAGTTAGAAGTATCTGCACACAATTCTACAGAATAGGATAAAATATGGAAATATTATTATTTTTATTATTATTGCTAAACTATCGCTAAATAATTTTGAATTCATTTGTTTTTTATGCATTCTATTGCTATTTTGTTGATAATCTGTAATTTAATGCAATATCTATTATAAAACCAAGACCAAGAGAGCTATTTTGCGCAATCTCTCCTTACAAGGTTGTTGTGATAGCGCGCATGAATAGGAGAAAATGTTATTATATAAAAAAGCAATTAAATTGTTAACAATAACAATTGCACTTAAATGACATTGTTGTAAGGTTTTTGTAAATAAATATTATTAGGCGTAGATATTTCAAACTAATAACTAAAAAATCAGAAGAAAAAAAAATATATAAAAAGAATTAAACGATTTTATTTAAAGAAAAAATATATTAAAAAATTAGAAAACAATAATCCCACCTAAGATTACAAACTAACATTAACATACTAGATATCACGTTTAACTTAAAATTAGTACATATGCTTTTCACTTCATTTTGAATGTCTTTTGTCTGCTGACCTAATCTGTCGTTGTCTACAATGGTTGCAATTATTATTATAAATGGTGCAGCTTTGGTAGAACCACCTGACACAAGTAACACATTTAAACTAGTCCAGTCTCTCGTCGAAGTTGTCACGTGGTACATTTCAGACATTCAATGCACTAATCTTCATTGTCTTTTCCTTATCAAAGAACTGCACAGTCTCTCATAGTATAGATTTTAATGGAAAGATTGCGCAATCTCTCCCATGTAGTAAATGCGTAAACTCTCCCATTTTGGTAGGAGAGACTGTGCAGCCTTTTATTCAATAATTATTTACTTTTGTAGAGAGCCGTTGGTGTTAGTCTGGGTTAGTAGTTTATGAGAAATCGTTTAATTAAAAAATATTTTGCTCTACTGCCATTTTATAGGCATTCCAAGGAAATGTTATAAAAACTCAAACATTTATTTCTGAAAACAAAACAAATCAACTGCGTTTTATGTTAGACTCTTGAAGCAATGAACATGTACACTCAGATCGGCACTTCACTATTGCGGTTGTATAACTACCTGAAGTCACAGCGTTCACACTCTACGCCTTCCATCCGATCTTCTATGTGCGCAATATCCCCTACTTCGACATCTCTCTTAGATCTAACTTACATATACACACACATATATATATACATGCAAATTATTAGACTCAGCGTAGAAATTTTACACATCCTAATATTAGTTTTTATTTTTCACTATATTACTTTCCAAACTTGTGGTGCGCGTGTGAAACGCATGTAATTCCTCATATATTTCAGCAAAGGTTTTATTCCGAACTCTAAAAAAAGACTAGTGACAAATCAAACAAAATACAGAATATTTAGATCACCCTGCAAAAATTAATACTTGATATTCGTTGTCACAGTAGCATATGATTATGTTCCTTCTTATAATTATCTATATTCATTTGTATGCGAAAAACACAGTATATATTCATGTAGATGTAAAGGTTTCTTTAACAACAACGAAAAATCAAACCTTTTTTGTTTATAACATGTAAGGTTTTAACGACAGTTTTTAGAAAATTTGGCGTACTGCAGTAGACACAACATACCGCAGTCAGAATATGAAAATATTAAAAACTGATGAAATACAAACATTTTTATATTGCTTATGTGCAAACGTTAACAAAATTTCCTTTGCATAATTTATTACTCAAATGTATTGAGTTGCCCTTAAAATAATAGCATGCAAATATCATGAAAATTCAGAAAGATAGATTCAGTTAAATTTCAGTTTCTCAGAAAAAGAAGAAAAATATAAGGAGTTTTATCAACATTTTAATTTTGAATCAACGTACACGGTAATGCAGTTTTTGATTCAAAATAAAAATGTGTACAAAACCCTTAATCATTTTGACTAATAAATTATACGAAAAAAATTTCTTTAACGTTTGCTCATACGCAGTTCTAAATTATTTAGTAAAACCCATATAAAATAAATGTGAAGTATAAGAATGCTGCAAACATAATCTAGGCTTTTTATTTTATTATTTATTTTTCTTGATACAAAGGATGGATGGTTGGATCGTTGGGTTTTACGTCGCACTAGTGCTGCGCAGATGGGCAATTGGCGACGGTCTGGGACACAACCCTAGAGGTGGTCCGGAGACATGCCATCACAATTTTAATTCTCCACGGAAGAGATGACTCTCCCGCTTCGGTGACAACCAGAGGTATAATTTTTTATGGGAACGTGGAGGAAATTGCGGCCACGACAGATTTTACGTGCACCAGCCACCATTAGTGTACACGACGGTCTTTGGCCGGCTCGAGTACCGAACCCGCAATCTTCAAATTGCGAGGCCGGCGTTCTACCGACTGTGCTACCGCGGCCCCTTGCTACAAAGGAAATGTTTATTAAAAATCACCGAAATTAATAAACATTTTAATGTCAATATTTTAGATGTTTCTAAAACTTGAATACATAAATAAAGCTTTAACATGTGCTTTATGATATTTATACTTGGAAATAATTATAAACATCTTTATAAATTATATCAATAAGGATATAACTTTATTTTATCCATTAAATACGTCATTAAAAGATAATTCAAAAGTATACACGCAATAAATCAATTTTAAGGCACGCTTTACTGTTTGACTGCTGATTGCAAAAACGATCGTCATGGTTAACTGAATTCAATAAACACCCAAAATTCATCATTCTCAGAGAGTGTACTCATTCAATAAAGGATAGTTTAACTAAATAAGTCAAGAGCAAGTGCGTCGCAAATAGCGCCTATTATCGGTAAACCCAGATCTAAATCGTTGCATTATTCATCGAGGGAGTATATACCAATTATGAATTGAATGTTGTAAACGTAAGGCAATGGTATTCTTGGTTCTTATTTAAATAAATGCTTCATTGGATAGACTGATTTATTTGAACACTGGTTATTACTCACAAGTTATTAATTGCAAAGAAAAGGTGATTTGAGGATAGATTTTTGGCAAAAGTTGCTTAATGGGAATATTTTTATAGTATTTCAGTTTTTTTTTTTTTTTTCCTCATAAATATTTATACGGATGGTTTTTGTATATGATTATGAAGAACTGAAGTAAAAGTTTCAAATGGTACTTTTAATTTGTAAAATGTTAGAAAGATACATTTTTTTAACTGTTAGTTTATATTTTAAAATCTAAGAACACTGTAAACTGCAGGCTCAACAATTTCAAAATCTCAACAAATTATTATGCAAATTTCATGATTATATATTATTATTATTATTATTATTATTATTATTAAAACATTAAAATTCTAACATAATGATGTGTTTATGACTATATTAAGACTGAGTTTATGTAATTACTAAAAAAAAATTTTAATTGGATTTTTCTTTTTTTTTTTTTTTTATGAATATTGCTTTTGGATAAGTACCTGGGAAATCATAACTGCGTGGGTTGTATTTTGTAAACAATAATAATCCTATTATACAAATTACAGTTGTACTAACGATAGTTATAATAGTAACAATAACTATATGCTCTGTAATAAGCGCAAATGATGTGAATTAGACCACCTAAAATTGGTTCTCTCAAAGTAATTACGTTATCATCTACGAACTAATATTTTTCTAATGACTTTTTAATGATGAAACCATTCCTCTGTTTCAAAGAAGGTTTTATAAGCTTTAAAAATTAAATCATGGATGTATACATAGCTCAAAATTAAATGCAATAGTATAAAAAGTTCTTTGAATTTATTTTTTTTACGTATTCGGTGTTCAAATAAAAATTTCTTTTCCGTGCTCAATTATTTAGAAAGAATAAAAAGCCAAAATTCATCACCTAGAAAGTCTCTTAATATACAGTTGGCAGCAAAAGTATCCGAGCACTAGCAATAATCCTTGTCTAAAAAAAAGTATATTTAATACTGCTTTGTTAAATAAATCCTTATCGAATCATGTTCTTAATTAGTCTAAGAACATGATTCGACAAGGATTGATTTAACAAAACAGAATTAAGTGTACTTTTTTGATATCGGAATTATTGGCTAGCACTCGGATACTTTTGCTGCCGACTGTAATAATTTTTATTTCCTGAATCCTTATTTTTCAGTCACTTACACTGGTTATCTTCTTTAATTAAAATGTAAACATGTGTAATTTTTATCTATTTAAACATTTTTTTTTTTAAACAATATTATTATTTTACAATTAAAAGTTTTCCGCTATTATTTTCTCCTTTGTTTTTTTTATTTCTGGTTTATAATATCCATTTTGACTAGTAAATTTAGCGTAATGTGTGTGACTATGAAATTATGTTACATGGATTAATTATTAAATGTTAAATATAAACAGCAACAAAATTACTAGACATATTAAAAAAAAAAAAAAAAAAAAAAAAAAAAAATGAAATTATACAAAAAGAAAGAAATTAAAAATATTATTTATAAATACATATTTAGAGGTATATTTATTATTTAAATATGAGTTATTTATGTTATATTCTTCTGCATCACGAATGCATGCGAGTGCTCGAACTGTTTTCAAGACCTATTTGTGGGAGTTTTCTGAATTTTTCTCCTTTTTTTTTTTTCCTGATCTTGTAAAAACAGTCGGCAGCAAAAGTATCCGAGCACTAGCAAAAATTCCTATGTATATATATATATATATATATATATATATATATATATATATATATATATATATATATATATATATATATATATATATATATATATAAGATACACTTAATACTATTTTGTTAAATAAATCCTTGTCGAATCATTTTAGACTGACTAAGAACAGGATTCGACAAGGATTTATTTAACAAAGCTGTATTAATTTTTTTTTTTTTTTTTTTACATAGGAATGGAATTTTTGCTAGTGCTTGGATACTTTTGCTGCGTACTGTAGGATTTAATCTTTCACTGTCTTCTATAATTTTGTTTATTCCTTGAACTTTTAAGTTATATGTATGTGTGTGAGAATGTCCTTGTGTATACATAGATGCATGCTTTCTCCAGTGTGTGCAGGGATATTTTCTCCTCCTGCTATAAATTGTGATGCACTAAAAGCTTTTAACCTTTGTTTAAAAAAATTAAATTTCATAATCGCTCATAAATATCTAAGCAAACCTAACTTAAATTAAAGAGCATGGTCGAAAACATAGGGTAGAGTACAAATTTGCTGCAACAACCCCCTTGGGGACGAGATATGACCCCCTAATGGTTTTTGTTATTTCTATAAAAACCAACAAAACACACAACGTTTATTTTAAGAGAAAATATAAATTATAGAGATTATTATTATTATTATTATTAATAGAGATTATTACTATTTTAAGAGAAAATATTAATTATAAAAAAAAAAATAATAAGTTTTTTTTAGAGCGGACAATTTGATAATTTTTTTAACCAATTTATTTATTTATTTATTAAATTAAAAGAAATTAATAATTTAACGGGAAATACTTTTGCATTACATTTAGATAAAATTTTGTTTATGATTTGTGCTAGTGTTATATGTAAATTTTTAATGATTATTTTTTATTAACGTCGTTAATAGCAAGAGTTAATCGTCTGCTGTCAATTGCTTCATGCAATTTTTTGCATGAATATCATGAATGAACAATAGCTGTTGCTTAACTATCCGACATCGCATTTAACTTTTATTTCAAATGTTTCATTAAACAGCTGTCAAATTTGGTGGTGTCAGAAGAATTGACAATAAAATTGAACACAATGACTAATTTTCTCAAAATGATTTCAGTAATTTATAATTAGTTTACATCTCAAAAAATTCAAAATCTGGGTAAATATGAATTTTATAAATCTCGTAATCTCGACCAAAAGCCAAATATTTAACAAAATGTTCTTGATGAACAATAATTGACGGAGAACAAAATTGTAATTAAAATAATTGTGACCAATCTTCTTATATTTTTTGTTCTCATTGTGAAAAGTACTTATGGTTTCATGATTTTTCTACTTTTAATCATAATTGTTATAAATTAGAAACTATATTCGTAGCTTTAAACATGATTTTATTTTTTATAAATAAAAAAATAAAAATATATATTTCTTAGATTCATGGTAAATACTTTATTATTGGAATACTCAAAACAAAACAAAACAAAAAAAATTTTAATATAACGAATATTTTCTCTTAAATTAATAATTTAATTTAATTAAAAACATAATTTTTTTTTTTTTTTATTGAAATAAAGAAGTTAAAATACAAAACACCATTGCTGTGACTCGATCTCAGAATCTCCATATCACTAGCCAAACACGCTACCACTACACCATCCGCTATTCCAAGAGTATCTGTTTTGTTGGTTTTTATAGAAATAACTAAAACTATTAGGGGGCCATGTCTTGCTCCAATGGGTGTTGTTGCAGCAAATTTATTGGTTTGGTTTCAATAGCAATTTTACTGATTCATACTTCACTTGTGAGTGTTTGTATTAATGAATATTAAAACACATACTGCAAATAACAAAAAATTGCATATAATATAAGTATGTTTATTGTTCTAATAGTATACCATAAAATTAACTAAATGTTTACAGAATTACAAGAAGTAATAAGAATTAGAATAAATTAAATGTTAACAGAAATAAACCCATGAATTTATATGCATAATTTCAATTTAGATTTTAGCAATCGATGTGTCCACATACGCCAAATCGATAGTGTTTTCGATAATTTTTTTTAAAAATAATTTTTAGATGAAAATAAATTATCTGAGTTTTCCTTACACAATTAATTTTCTTTTTCAATGCGCTAGAAAAGTCTCTCTCTCTCTCTCTCTCCCTCTCTCTTTTTTTTTTTTTTTTTTTTTTTGTTTCTTAAAGGAAAAACGTCTAAAGTGATTAGCACACCGAAATTGATTTTCTGGAAAATTTTCTCTTTTTCTCTTACGAGAGATTATACTCTGGAAACTGATAGACGGGAAGTGCCAAGTTCGAACCCAAGTCGAGTTTGTCCACCTTTCCTTTTGGTGTTTTTCATGGTTTTCTTCGAAACCCTCGTGAATACAAGTTAGAACCCTTGGGAAGCCTCCTACGGCGGACATTCCACCTAGACGTCCTATTAATTTTAGATATACGATGTTTTTTTACTATTAAGTTAATGTTGTACATATATAACTTTTTTTTTTTTTTTTTTTTTTTTTTTTTTTAAATCCAATAAGCATATATATATATATATATATATATTTTTTTTTTTTTTTTTTTTTCAAATAGAAAATAATTAGAGCGTATCGGATTAAAATAAATAAATAAATAAATAAAAACCAAGAAAAAAAGATTTTCCCATTTAAAGGACACCCTAATATATATATAATATATATATTAATATTACAATGAAATAGCTACTTTCCTTCTTTCCCTTTTAACTCTCTTTCTTTTTTCAGTACCAGTCCTCCTCTCTTTTTTAACTGTATAGGCTACAGAGTAAATAATTATTTTATTTTATTTTCCTATATCATTATAACAAATTCATATTTCATTATAACATTCAATAAGCAATTATGAAAACTAACAAATTGAGAACAAACATAAGGAAAAATATTTAAACCTTTTAACAAAACTTTTTTTAATCTGTTGAATGTTTCCTAAATGTACAATTTTATTAAATTTACATTTAATTCCTTTTTTATTGCTGACTCTCTTTTTATTTCACCTTAAGTGCCGCTTAATTCAAGTCACTCAAGCTATTTTAATAAAATTATCTCGTTTTTATGCTTTTACAAATAGAAACTCTTGAAAATTAGAAATTTTCTTCCTTATTAAATAGCACGATAAGCGCCATCTATTGAGACATCAGTGCAATTACATTTGTGAAAAGAAATTTTCCTCAGTCGAAAATAAAATCCTCATGTTCTTTGTGATTGGAGACCAGAGACGTTGAAATTAATTATTTTTATTTTACATTTATTGCTTCTCATATCAAGTATTGCTATGGAATCAATCATTTTTATGCATTTTGCGTGTTTTAAATGATAAAAAGTAATTTTTGAGATACACTGTTAAAAAAATGCAGAAAAAATACAGAAATTCTCTGTAATTTCAGAAAAAAAGGCGTAAATTACAGAAAAATTACGTAGACAAAACGTATTTTACGACTTTTTTTTCTGAAATTACAGAGAATTTCTGTATTTTTTCTGCATTTTTTTAACAGTGTAGAAAGACCTCTTTAAATGAAAAATAATACAAAATACAGTAAAGCACCGTTTATACGTCTCTCAAGGGGCTGGCGTAAAAGGACGTATAATCGAAATTTTAATAATAGCACTTTGATTAATACAAATTTAATTACACTTAAGCAAAACTTATGTAAAAATACTAATTAATGAAGTTTCTAAAATTAGTAAATGTATATTATACTTAACTGTATATTAACTGTATAACTTAAATGTATATTATACTTAAAAACACTAATTAATTAAAAAAAAAAAAAGATTTATTGAAAAAGTGAGAAAAATCATACTATTAATTCATGACTGGGTACTAATTACATATATCATATATTGAGTATTATATTACATTTCTTAACAGCTATATAAACACATTTTGAATATTAATTATATATATTGGGCATTTTTAATGATAAGGATACGATTTATATCCATACAGATAGTTATTTAATAACATTAAAAATCTTTAATATTCATCTAATTTGCTGCTTGTCTCAATGAGTATTAAAAATTCTACTGTGAATTCAATTGATTCCTTTATCAGTATTTTTCGATCTTTCCTGCGTTCCTCCATTTAAGATGCTTTCTAGAAAAAATCTGTCATATTTAGAATGGCAAATAATGCCAGAGACAGAAATCTTGCGAATTTTAGTAAAGTGGAAAAGACGTATAACCGATATTAGCGGCGTATAAACGAAGAATTTTTGCACTAAAATGAATAGAAATAAATCGGGACTTCACTAAAAGTACGTATAAATGTAAAAGACGTATAAACGAGAGACGTATAAACGGTGCTTTACTGTACTGCCCAATTTCAAGATGCCCCAAGCGGATTTTAAATTATTTTGACGCTTTGCCTCTCTTATTTAATTTCACTCCTCTGGTCAGTGTTACCAAATTTCTCTTTTATGCGAAAAATAATACAAAATAATGCCCAATTTCAAAATGCTCCATGGAAATTCTAAATTATTTTAATCTTTTGCTGGTCCTATATAATTTCACTCCTCTGGTCAATGTTGCCAAATTTAGCGACTTTTTTATTCAATATCTACCACTAAATTTTAACTTTAGCAGTTGCCTTATCCATGGCTGACTGCCATGCTTTATCATTTCGAAGGTTATTCATCCATTACGTATATCAAATATCATTCCTCAAGATTATTTGTGTACACTGTCATAAAAAAAGTTCTGTTTGCTGAAATTTTCCGTAATTCAGGAAAATACGTTCTATCAACGGAAAAATTACGTTGATAGAACGTAATTTTCTGAATTACAGAAAATTTCTGGCAGCAAACAGGACTTTTTTTTTTTTTTTTTTTTTTCTTGACAGTGTAGGTGTAGTTGAATAAAAAAGTCCCTAAGATTGGCAACACTATTTAGAACACTTTAGAGTGTTAGGGTCAGCAAAGGGCTAAAGTTGCAAATTTTTTTTTTTTTTTTTTTTTTATGTAATCGAACACATCTGTGCGCTGATTTTTTTTTTACATCTCATTTACAGCATCAGTTATAAAGAAAAAAAAAATGAAATCTTCATGGGTCAGGTTGCGGTGATTAAGGCCGATTGACTGCACTATATTCCTAGGCTTGAGGGTGAGTGCCCTCCGTGGGGGGTCTTTCTAAGAGTATTTACACAAGATTTGGAGAAAACCACAAAAACTCCGAACTGCTAGGTCGAAGGACGCGACTTAGGATCGAACACGGCACCCTATCTTTGAACACAGAACCGATCGGCCGTTTCGAATCTCCATGAAATTTTGTCATGCAACTAAATTTAAGAGTAATAAATGTAATAATTTCTTGATTTTAACCCGTTAACGCCCTAATTAATTTTGCAAAATATTATTAGCCGATTATTTCACTTCTAAATTAATATAGACAACTGGCAATAAAATATATTAACTTAAACAATTCTTCTGATAGTTTTAAATTTAAAGCCTATCCTCATTTATTGACGTTTAATGTTCTAGCCAGAAAACTTTGAGAAAACAGATTAATTTCCTTTTATATGTTGACAAAGATCTCGAAAGTAAAGTATTATAATATATATTATTATTCAACTTGATTTAAGTTAGTATACCTGCGCAAAAAGCAAATATATGTTCGACGAATGAAAAATCATAAAATGACTATCCAAATTATGAAATAATAATTAACAGTAGGCACATAAAACTTTAAATCATTTAGAGTGACGCTATAAACTGTCACTAAAAAGCAGAAATCATTCCAAGAAACCACAAAAAAATATACGTGCCATTTTATTAGCTGTCCTTAAATGAGAACACTGGGCGCTAATGGGTTTTTAAATAAATGCCTTTTTTTGTTTCAGATACGCTTATTAACATTCACACAAATTCTTAAAAGGGTTGCATGAAAACAAATTCGGAAGGAGCATTATAGTAATTAGTAGTTATTGCCGAAATTTAGAGCCACAGAAAAATAAATTTAAAATTTATTTATTTATCTATCTATTTATTTTCTAATTTAAATAATGCTTTGGGAACTGTAGGATGATAAGTAGGTAAAAAAGGAGAGTTCTGGCTCATGCGGCGGGTGCAAGGGTGCAAGGAAAGTCGTGCGGGTGTCGCGCCACCCCCTGAGGGGTGCGGATGAGTTGGTATTGTCCTTGAGACATTCTCTAACTTAATCGTGAAAGATGACGAGGGTATTAATGAAGAAAATTAATTAAAAAATTTAATGAGTGATTTATTGTAAAAGGTGATGATGGTTTTAAAGTGATGTTTTCAGTAGAATGAAAAAAGCAGGATATTGTTTGCGAGTCATTAGGAAATTAATTAGGAGGATAATTAAGAAATTAATTAGGAGGTTAATTAAGAAATTAATTTAAAAAATAAATTTAAAAAATTTGAGAAATAAAAAAGGAGTCGATTGAATTTAAGGATGTGGATGTGGATAGAGTATGCAAGAAAAAGAGAGGTTTGACTGGGGTTCGAACCCGGCACCTGGCAGTAAAAATATTTCCATAAGACAGTAGTTTTCGTGCGCGAAACCGCTGACCTATGGAAATATAGCCTGATGACTGTATCTTAAATATAAATATGAATTTTTCGATTGAATATCATTTAGTGTTCGTCATGTTACCGTCCCGAGAGGAAGGGATTTTCGTGTTCTGCATTTATTTTGTGATGTGTGTTGTCTTTTCGATTCTTTATATTTTTTCAGAAGGTGGAAAGTTTAACGTCGATTTTATTTTAAATTTAAACGATACGGGAAATTTATCCTTTTCAATGTGATGTCTTCACATACGTGCTGCCATGGAGGAAACTTACCGAGACCCGAAAGCGGTTGCAAGTTTTGGAGGTGTAGATGCCTTACACCGTGCTGCCCGCGGCAAGTTATCAAAGAAAAAAATTCGAGAATGGTTACAAGGAATAGATGCATATTCACTTCAGAAACCGATTCGAAAAAAATTCCCCACGAACCGTGTCATAGTATCCAGAATTGATCAACAGTGGCAAGCAGATTTAGCTGATCTGACATCTCTTCAAAAGTTTAACGATGGTTTTCGCTACATTTTAACTTGTATAGACATTCTCTCAAAACGAGCGTGGGCGGTTCCTCTGAAATCTAAAAAAGGTGAAGAGATTGTGAAAGCTTTTAAAAAAAATTTCTCTGAACGAAAACCCAACTGTTTGAATACGGATGCAGGAAGGGAATTTTTGAATAACAAGTTTCAAAAATTTCTGAAAGAGGAAGGTGTGAAATTTTTCAGAACTTTTAACAACACGAAAGCGTCCGTAGTAGAACGATTTAACCGTACTTTAAAAACTAAAATGTGGAAATATTTTACCAGTCGTCGTACTTACCGCTACCTAGACGTGTTAGATCAATTACTTTATAGTTATAACCATACTTATCATTCGAGTATTAAAAGGGCGCCCGCCGAAGTAACTCCCGAAAATGAAAGTGACGTGTGGTTTACTCTGTACGGGGATATGGGGAATGAAAAGAGAAAGTCTTGCGTGTTTAAACCGGGAGATACGGTTCGAGTATCCAAACAAAAATTAACCTTTGAAAAAGGATACGAAACTAATTGGACGGAAGAACTCTTCGTCGTGACCGAGTGTGTACCGCGGGAACCCCCCGTCTACCGGATCAAGGATTTGATGAACGAACCTATATTAGGGACATTTTACGCAGAAGAACTTCAAAAAGTTCAACCTAAAGAGAACTTTGCTATCGAAAAAATCTTAATAAAGCGAATGAGAAAAGGGCGATTAGAGTATAAAGTGAAATATAAAGGCTATCCTTCTAAATTCGACCAATGGATACTGGCTTCTAATTTATTTCATTTATAAATTGAAATGACATTTATTTTGAGAATCATTCACCAACATGTCTTTCTACGTGACGCTACCTTCCGATAGTTCTTTGAAATTTTACCCAGAAAATAAAATTTCACATTTTATTACGAGATTACCTTCCCCTCTCGATCTGAAAGGAGAATGGGAGGTCGGACTTGTGGAATTGATTTACCCACATATGTGGAGTAATATATTTGACGGAGGAAATGAATATGAATACGATGCAGGTATTGGGACGATGAAAAGAACTTAAATCCCCTTTGGATTTTTTGAAAGCCCTTCAGACATTATTAAATGGATGAACTATCAAGACTTCAACGGTTTAATTCAGATAAGTTACAACAAACATACTAGAAAAGTGAAAATTGGATTAAAACCAACAGCTAGAATAAAGTTATTACCAGGGCTCGCCGAAACTTTAGGCTTCTATCCAATCGAATTGGCTAACAATGAGGATCCTATACGCGATAGTCCTTTTAAATACTTTGAAGGGATTAAAGAAGCTGACCCGAATTTCGATTTAAAATTACTTTACATATATTCGGATATAGCAGATCCTCAGATCGTTGGTCATATGGTATCCCCTTTACTTAGAGTAATTACTGTGAAAGGTAAAGATGGTGATATGATTCACGAAATGTTCGACAGACCACACTATGTCCCTCTTTCAAGGAAAAACTTTCAAACAATTGAAACTGTTATAAGGACACACACAGGACGATTGGTATCATTCGAGCGTGGACAGTTGATCGTGAAACTTCATTTTAGACAAAAGTACCTCTCATAATGTTTGTTCCTTACAAGTGTTGTGCGAAATCTTTTGAAGATTATTACATTCACCAGTCAGGTAGTGGTTTGAACTACTACCAAGGTTCTGCATTACAAAAAGGATATGGATTAGGTGGACTGTTTCGATCTCTTTTTCGAGCTGCAGTACCCCTTTTTAAATCAGGTGCGAAAGCTGTCGGTAAACAATTGTTTCATACGGGTGTAGATGTGTTGAATGACCTGTCACGAGGTGAAGATATAAAAAATGTTGCTAAACGTCGGTTGAAAGAAGCTGGGAAAAATTTAACCGACAAAGCTGCTACAAAAATGAAAACAATGATTGGTTCAGGACAACGCTATAAAAAGAGAAAGCGATCTAATAAAACCATCATTCGCCCCAAAGTGAAGAGAGCGAAGACACACGATATTTTTGCTTAATCATGTCGGGTCTCATTCATAAAGATTCGCCTGCCTGTGTCAAATCTGAACTGGACTTGTTTTTGATACCACCTACACAGACAGCTATTGAAAAAGGACATTTCGTCGAATTTCATCCTCTCGCGAATATTCGTGATGGGGGACCTGTGGAATTTAACATCACGGGTAATGGTGAAGAATACATTGATTTATCCTCCTCGCACATGTACCTAAAAGTGAAAATTGTGAATGCTGACGGAACTGCTCTGCCTGATAAAGAACCTGTTGCACCTGTTAATTTATTTTTTCACGCATTGTTTTCTCAAATCGATGTGAGTCTGAACGAAAGATTAATATCTTCTTCGAGTAACACTTATCCATACCGCGCCTACATTGAAACTTTGTTGAATTTCGGTGAAGATGCTAAAAAAAGTTTACTAACCTGTGAATGTTTTTACAAAGATGAAAATTTAACTGTATCCGACCCCACACAAGCTACTCCCCAAAACCCTGGATTGGTAAAAAGACATGAACTCACCAAGACGAGTAAAATTTTAGATATGATCGGTCCTTTACACTGTGACATTTTTCAACAGAATCGACTTTTACTGAATATGGTGGATTTGAAAATTAAAATGATTCTAAGCACTCCCCAGTTTTGTTTAATGGCAAAGCAAGTGACTGGTCAGGAAAAGAAATATAACGTCGTGTTAGAACATGCCTCGCTGTTTATTCGCAAAGTGAAAGTGAATCCAGGAGTTTTATTAGGACATGCTAAAGCTTTGGAAAAAAATTCTGCAAAATACCCCATCGATCGAGTTTTATGCAAAACTTATACAATACCTGCGGGAAGTATGTCTTTTATGCAAGATAATGTTCTTTTGGGTGCTATGCCAAAACGTGTCATAATTGGATTGTTAGATAATGCCACCATGAGCGGTAAATATGAATTAAACCCTTTTTACTTTCATCACTACAATGTTAACTTTTTAAGTGTGTATATGGACGGTCAACCTGTACCTAGTAAACCTTTGGAATTGAATTTCGAGGATAAAAACTATATAAGAGCTTATCATCGATTATTCTCTGGTTTCAATCGTGATGCTGGAAATTATATTTCACGAGAAGATTTCGTGAATGGTCATACTTTGTATGCTTTCGATCTAAGTCCTGATTTGTGTGACGGCCCCCACCTCAACTTACAACAACAAGGAAATTTTAGAATTGAGATAAAATTCTCCACAGCTTTACAATCCACCATTTCTGTGTTTGTGTATGCAGAATTTGAAAACATTATTGAAATTACCAAGTCTCGACACGTTTTATGTGACTTTGCCAATTAATGAAAATGGATTCTCTGCAAATCAAGAATATTTTATCCAGTGATACAATTACGAAAAAATATTTTTTAGATGTTTTCTCAAGTGATCATCTACCCGAGGTGGTCGTGCGTTATCCAGCTTGCCTCGTATGTAACACAGATGACTCGTCTGAACCTGGAACTCACTGGTTAGCCTTTTTCATACAATCTGATGATGAAGTGGAATTCTTTGATTCGTATGGAAACGACCCTAGTTATTTTAAAGGGCCTATCTCGAACTTTGCATCTCGATTTTCGCATGTGAACTATAATCCTCTGATGCTTCAGAGTGCTATAACCGCCGTTTGTGGCCAATTTTGTGTTTATTATCTATATTGTAGATGTAGGGGAAAAACCCTGAAAGAATTTTTGTCTATGTTTGTAACCAAGAATATCTGTAACGACCATCGAGTCTATAATTTTGTTACCAAAAGATTTCGTGTGTATGCTAATTTTTATCAATAAACACTTATTTAAACTGTATACATTTTGTGTCTGTGTTCATTTATCATGGAGTTTCCACGTCTACAACATCTTTGCACTATGATTCTTGCCGGTCCTACGGGATGTGGCAAGTCTTTTTTTATGAGAGATTTGTTACATTTTAAAGAACAAATGTTTCATCCTACCATCGACAAAGTGGTTTGGTTTTATGGTATTTATCAAACTTTATACGATGAAATACCTAATGTAACTTTTGTAGAAGGTTTCCCATCAAATTATAAAGATTATTTGAATGGTAATACTTTGTTTGTGATAGATGATTTAATGGCCGAATGCAGTAACGATAAACGTTTGACTTCGTTATTCACGAAAGGTAGTCACCATTTAAATCTAAGTGTTGTTTTTTTAACCCAAAATTTTTTTCAAAAAGGGAGCGAAATTAGAACAGTGTCTTTAAATGCTCAGTACATTTTTCTGTTTAAAAATCGTCGCGACATGAGCCAAATTATGCATTTGGGTAGGCAGTTGTACCCTAAAAAATCTAAATTTTTTCAAGAAGTGTATGAAGATGCTACAAAGAAACCCTTCTCATACTTGTTTATCGATTTAAAAAATGAAACTGATGAAGATATGAGATTGCGAACACAAATTCTACCCAATCAAATTCAGTTTTTATACAAGTATAAATAAAGTAATAGTGTGTGTGAAGAGTTAGTTGCTAACATGACTTTGTCAAGAGAACAACTTAGAGATCTGGAATTGATTCACTCATGTCCCAATAAATTACGTAAACATTTTCTTTAAAAATTACCTAATCGTACTGTTAAAGCTATCTGCGAGTGTACGTTGAATGTTTTAAAAGGAAACGTGCCTCTTTCTACTACTCAGAAACGATCGTTGGCGAAATATAAATCGACTCTTAGAAAGATTGGAACGAAAAAAGGATCCTTATTCACTAAAAAGAAACTGATTGTTCAACAAGGTGGATTTTTAAACATTTTAATCCCCGCTGCCATATCAGCCATCAGCACACTCTTCCATGGAATTCGCTAAAAAATTTGCTTTGGTACCTGAAGAGGTGTTGAACAAACACACACCTTCTCAAAAACAGCTAAGTGAATTGGATAAAGCTTTGCTAAAAATATTAAACAGTTCCTTACCAGATTACGAAAAAGTGCAACGCTATTATGAATTGTTGCAAAGAAAACTAAATTTACAAGAAAACAATCTACCGTGGATTCAACGTTCTGATGAAGAAGTTGAGCAACAACCTGCAAAACCCGAACAAGATTCAGTGAAACAAGATTCTGCGAAACAAGAACCCACAACAACAACAACAACACAAGAGACTGTGAATCCTGAACATATCAAACAAGAAATTGATTATAACCATCTTCCTTTAACTTTAGTACCTTCAAGAATGAAAAAACAAGCTTTGAAATTACTAGAATTTCTTAAGACGAGCCCCCACAAACTAGAGTGGAATGAAAAAGGAATAGTGTCTTTTAAAAATAAAAAAATACAGAACTCTAATATTGCAGACTTTTTTCATTTAATTTTTTCTACAAACAAAAATGTACCTATTAACGCACAGGGTGAATTGTTACAAGTTCTCAAAGAAATGCACGTACCTCAAAGTTTCATTAAAAATAAAAATTTGTTATCACGTCCTATGTCAACGCCTAAAGTTCGAAAACAATCCCATGTAAACCCATTTTGGATTAGTCTTAAATAAAATTAATTTTTTATTATTTTCTGTCTCCTCATTCTTTCATTAAAATATGTAGACACGTGCAAGTTTGGACAAGACCTGAGAGGTGTCAGGTGGTGGGGGTGAAGACATTCCTTGAATAGCTTTAGGGTATGTGGTAACAATTGGGTTCCCACAGTTGACCACACAGGTTGGTTGGAAGGTACCAGGTGCAGGTAGACGACATACCTTTAACAGTCTTAAGGTGTGTGGCAACTATTGATTTCCCGCGTTTGACGTCACAGGTTGGTCATTGGTTATTTTTGAACAATTGCAGGCGTGGGTTTGACGTCACGAGTTGAGGGGGTAACATTCATTCTGACTCCTGTTCTCGCTTTTGTAAGTTGTATTTTTTCATCGTGCTAAACTTTATTTCAAAATGAGTATCCACTTTTATGAAAACGGTCTTAATGTCAGTTATTATCCTAACTTTATCGAGAAAGAAAAAGCTGATGGCTATTTTAACGAGTTGAAAACTTTACCGTTTTACACCCCCACCTTCAACATTTGGGGAAAAGATGTTATGCCGAAACGAAAAATGTTAGCATTTGACGACGAGGGCCTGGTGTATGCATTCAGCGGTGCTCAAATTGTTGTTCAACCTTGGATCCCAATCATGATGGAACTTAGAAAAATCGTCGAAAAGCATGTTGGATGTGCCTACAACTATGTTTTATTAAATCTGTATCCGAACGGACAAAGTTACATTTCCCAACATAAAGATAACGAATTCAGTCTGGATGATACTTTCCCTATCGCAGCCCTCAGTTTTGGTGTACCAAGGAAAATTGAATTTAAAAAGCCAAACACACCTTCTACAGTGATTGAATTAGACAATGGGTCTTTATACACTATGGCTAAACCTACGAATGAACTTTTCACTCACGGTATTGCTGTAGACCCTTCGATAAAGAATGCAAGAATAAGTCTTACTTTTCGTCATATTATTACTGTTTCTCGACCTTTAAAAAGACCTAGATTGGACTTAGAACAATCCTCTCCTGATAATGGTGGACAGTCTTGTGGTGAAAAAAACGAACAATCGCCCTCTGATAATATTGGACAATCATCCTCTATTGAACTATTAGCTTCAAAATGTGATAACGAACTTTCTTGTGTTAAAAATGAACAATCTACTAGTGGTGAACTGTCTTGTGAAATTCCAAATAATGACTGGTTGGATAAATTTTTTCAACATAGACAGAAATCAAATCCTATTCTGGGGGAATGGGATTTAGGTTGGTGTACATTTTTGCAAATCATTTTGGAAAATGAAAAAAATTTACGAGTGCACATTCGTAATTTTACAGAAAATAGTACTGGTGATCGTTTTCCTACAAAATTGGGCGTTTTATTAACACCAATAACGTGGTTGGATTTCCAAAAAAATATATCTTCATTTAAATTCAATTCTGTGAAGGATAGTTTTATATCAAACAATCAACTGTTAACAGCGTTTGTGAATGAAGACATGTGTTTGTTGCAACAAATGTTTTACACAAATAATGCAGGATTTTATCTCAAGTCGAATGGTATAAAATTGTTCAAAGATCAGATCAACAGATTGATCGAATTGAAAAGTCAGATTTCACATTGCCTTATGGAAAGTGTTCTCGTGAAACAAATCCCAACTTTGATTTCAAACAAGAGAATTGAATGTGAGGAGCATATGATTTTCGATGAAGCGCAAAACCATTATCTAACATCAATTTGTAGTGAAATTCAATCAAATATTAATACATTTTTCGAATGTAACGGGTGTGATTTAAATATAGATTGTCAGTTCGATCACGATTGTTTAATGTTAAACACTTATGACAAATATATCTTTTCTCAAGAAACTGTTTTGCTACATTTGAACACTTTTAAAATTGTTCAAAACATTATTTCAAAACATTGTTTGTGTAATTTCAATGAATCCTTTTTTAATAAGTTGACAATGCAATATTTCCATACTTATTTTGAAAAATGTTTCTCAAATAATGTATAAATGGTTTGAATAAATCACTTTTTGTTTCAATATAAAATCTGTCTATGTTTTTCTTTTAATCTTATTAAGATTCTTTATGTATTTTATTTTGTAGGTGAAAAACTTATTTGAGAAAAGAAGAAAAAATAAAAAAGAAATAAAACCTTATTTGATAAAAAGAATATATTTAATCGGAAGAAAAAAATTACTTGGAAAACATTAATTCACAAAAATATTTATATGTCTGAAAGAGTACAAATAATTAACTTATTTATTAAGATTCTTTACGAATTTTATTTTCTAGGAAAAAACTTACTTAAGAATTAAAAATTGTTTGAAAGAACATATTAATTTACAAAAAATATTTATATGTCTCAAAGAGTACAAATTATTAACTTATTTATTAAGATTCTTTATGGATTTTATATTCTAGGTAAAAACTTATTTGAGAAAAAAATAAAAGAAAAACATTAATTTATAAATTATTTATTATTATAAGAAAGAAATAATAATGAGGAATATATTAATTTTTGAAAAATAAATCATTTTTAATAATTGTTATCTTTTTCTATAAAGTGAAACTCGAGGAAAAATCTTACTTAAGAATTAAAAATTGTTTGAAATAAGAATAATTCTTTTTAAAAAAACATATTAATTTACATGAAGTAATTTATTTGAGGGATAAAAACAAAATATTAATTTGTTTTAGTATGAGTAAAAAAATTAAATTCCCTTCAAAGCGAAATATTAATTCCGTTTGAAGAGAAATGTTTACGAAAATAACTTCTTTTCCGAAAAATATCTGTCAAGATTTCTACATTTTTCTTACAATGTTACTGTACATTGAATAGAATACAGCTAGCTTGTCTAATCTTGCACCATTAACTGAAGTTACTATGTAGACCACACCTAAAAAAGGGGAGTTACAATTGAAATGAACCCTCTTTTTTGAAAAGGGATGCATGTAGAGAGAATCTTCCCCTGCATCAGTCTCCATCCCGACCTGCAGCGCGGGGTCAAATTTTTAACCTTTACCCCCCTTGACGTACCCCTCCCCTCATCCGGGATGGTGAAAATCATACACCTTCCTCTCATTCTGAATTTAGAATTCGTGTCGAGTAGATCTCAAATCTAGCTCTGTCTTTTTACTTTACGGTTCCCTAACTTTAATATTTTTTTTGCAATGGAATTTACATTTGATGAAAATTTGCCAGCAATTTCCAACGTATGTATTTAAAACATTTATTAATATTTCAAAATGTTTAGATTATTTTTAAAAAAAAAATGTTTAAAAATATACTTAAATATATTATTTCTCTCTTTTTTTTTCAGTTCGAATTTGATTTTGGACTTACCCAAGAGATCATTTTGGGTGAGATATTAGAGAGCAATTGTATCGATTGGACATCACCGGTCAATTTCTCAGATAGCGATATGGAGGTGAAAAAATTTCTTTAAAAACTTGTAGAATATTTTAAAATAGATTTTTATACTCAAAATATTCTTTTTTCTTATTTCAGATTGAATCATCCGCTGAATCAACCATCAAAGTACCTCCTGGATTTAACAATATTCGTTTGACTGAGCGTCGCTCGAACCAGGGACTTGCTAACCGTTCGCTTCTTCGAAAATCTGTAAGAAAAATATATTTTTTTATTTTTCAAGGAAACTTTCAGCATACGATTTGGACTTAAAATATTTTTATGCTTTTTTCTTAGGCACCTGCATTAAACAACGAGCCTGGCCCTTCACATCTGAGTGAAGCACCTGTAGAGCCAACACTACGCTGCGCGGTTTGTGGAGGTGCTTTTTTCAATACGAGGGAGCTTAGACTTCATCTGAAAAGTCATATGGTACGTATTATTTCACTTTTTCTGTTTAACTGTTTGAATAATATACAATGTTTTAAAAAATATGTTTTCTTTTCTTTTTTGTTCAAGGTTATTCAGACTGGTGCTGGATCTAGGGAAGAACATGCGAATTCAAGATCAGCTTCTTCAGAACCTCAAGTATGTTAGTTTCAAAAATTTTTGTGTTTAAGTTGAGTTTTCAGAATTCATTTCTGCTAAAAATTAAATTCACTCTTAAAAGTAATTCAAAAATCTTGATTAGATAAACTTAAAATAAATTTTTACTTAGAATAAAAATTAAATTCACTCTTAAAAGTAATTAAAAAACTTGATTAGATAAACTTAAAATAAATTTTCACTTAGAATAAAAATTAAATTCACTCTTTAAAGTAATTTAAAAAACTTGATTAGATAAACTTAAAATAAATTTTTACTTAGAATAAAAATTAAATTCTCTCTTAAAAATAATAATAAAAGTTTTGTTTAGACATAATAATTAAAACTTGTTTTCTTTTCTTTTTGTTATTTTTTAGAATTCTATCCAAGTAGTTTCTGGAGGTGAGAGTAGCTGCAGCGACACCGTACCCATACCTACCAATCCGAGTGTTAATGCGATGAACACCGATAGTTCGGATGATGAGATGGATGAGACAGCTGTTGCCTCAAAATCGAAGGTATATTTTTTATTTTTTGCATGGGGTGGGAAAAAATTTCCCATTACTTTTCAAAAATGTATCATTTAAAAATATAATTTCTTAAAGTGAAGTGAGGATTAGTTTTTTCAAGTTAAAGTAAAGTTAGGTTTAAAATTAAACTATCAAAAGGTTAAATTGAAAGTTAAGACTGAAAAACTTGTTAGAGGAAAAATTAAGATTTAAAAAATTGTTAGGTAAAAAAATTATTAAGATTTAAAAAAACTTGTTAGAGGAAAAATTAAAAATAAAAGTTAGTAGAAAAACTTGTTAGATTAAAAACACTTGTTAGTGAAAAAATAATTAAAATTCTAAAACAGGGTTTTTTGTCTATTTCAGACATGTCCTGTTTGCGGGAAAACTTTTGCTTATGCAAGCATGCTTCAACGGCATGTTAGAACCCACTCTAATGAGAAGGTATTCCAATGCGAAGTTTGTAGTAAAGGTTATAAACATAAACACCATTTGGAAAGGCATCGAAGAACTCATGAAAATGAAAAAATATTTAATTGCGAAGAATGTGGAAAAAAATTTGGCCGAAAAGATGACTTGGGACGTCATTTAAGAATCCATCTGCGACAAAATTCTTTTTCTTGTGAACTTTGCCAAAAAGTCTTCAATCGTAGAGATGATTTAAGAAGACACAAGATAGTACATGAAAAGACCCTTCCACATTCATGTTTGGAATGCAGTCAAAAGTTCCCGTTAAAATTTAATCTGCTACAACATCAAAGAACAGCTCATGGAAGTGTAGCAAGTAGTAGTGGTCAAGCAACTAAGAAAATCAAAATAAGTCATAATAATAGAATAAGAAAAATAAATCAAGCCCTAAATACATTTAAAAATTTCTATCTTTATCCTGAACCTGAGGAGGAAAGTAACATAAATATTTTTGCCAATAATAGTCACAATGAAATAAATAATATATTAACTAATGAAATTAATGATAAAAAATCAATAAAATGGCACGGGGTGATGAAGGCAGAATTTATCAAGGTGGATGGAGATGAAATTAAAGAGAGAGCTTCATTTTACTTCTCCTCCAAATGCACCATTCAATTAACTCCAGACAACTTAAATAATAATATTAATAACATGTTTAAAAAAATAGAAAATAACATAGAAGATTTTCAAAATCAGGGATCCGACTGGATTTTCAACAGGATAGAGTGCCTTGAATTAAAAGTGGCAAAATACATTCCCCTTCGCGGCGGCTCTTTCATAGCTACCCCTCAGAAATTAAAAGCTAAGAAGGCCTTAATAAATATACAAAATTTCTCAGATAACAAATGTCTCATATGGTGTCTTCTGGCTCATAAATATAAATTTGATAAAAATGCTGATAGAGTTAATAAATATTACCCATATGAGCACGAAATAATTTTAAATGACATTCCCTGCCCAGTTCCATATAATAAAATACCAGAAATTGAAAAATTAAATAATCTCAGAATAAATATTTTTATATACGATGCTGATGAAGACATCTGTCCTCTCTACATTTCTCCTAGAGAGGATGAAGATGTCATCAATTTATTATTATTAGAAGATTCTGAGGGGAATCAGCATTACATATATATAAAAAATTTCTCAAGATTAATGGGCCACTTAACTAATCATAATGGTGCAAGATTTTATTGTTACCGATGCCTTCATAGATTTTCAAACCCTGATTTATTAAAAGAGCACCTACAATATTGTAAAAATCACTCCATACAGCAAATTAAAATGCCATCCAATAATAATAATATTCTCTCTTTCACCTCCATCCACATGCAACATCTAAAATCTTATGCGATATACGCAGACTTTGAATCTATTTTAAAACCCGTCTCCACTGTCGCACCTAATAACAACACCTCCTTTACCATAAAAACATCTGAACATATACCTTGTGGCTATGCCTATCTTATCGTAGGGCCCGACGGCAAATCTTACAAACCTATTCAAGTTTACAGGGGTGACGATGCCGTTGGGCACTTCTTAGAAGCCATCCTGTACGAAAAAGAAGACATAGCCAGAAAATTAACTTCAATAGTTCCCATGCAATTAACCCCAGATGAGGAGAGAGCTTTTCAGCAAGCAACTAGATGCTCCATATGCAATAATAGATTATATAAAAACAGAGTCCGTGACCACGACCATCTTTCCGGAGCTTTTCGTGGCGCGGCTCACAATAGTTGTAATATTAATTATAAACAGCCAAAATCCATCCCCATCATATTCCATAACAGTAAAAATTACGATACTCATCACCTCATGACCCAACTTGGAAGAGTACAAGATCACACCATAGAAGTCATCCCCAATACTTTAGAAAAATATATAGCCTTCAAATTAATTAAGAAAAATTGTCCCATCCAGCTCATCTTCCTGGACTCTCTTCAGTTCCTCCCCTCATCCTTAGATAAACTCGTCCAGAACCAAGATCCTAATCAATTTCATCTTCTTAAAGAAAACTTTCCTCCTACAACAGATTGCTCTCTCCTCTTAAGAAAAGGGGTCTACCCCTATAGTCATATCACCGACTTTAACATCTTCGGTGAAAATCAGCTACCACCCCCAAGGGCCTTCCACAACGATTTAACTGATGAAGACATTTCTTCACAAGATTATGAACATGCTGTTAAAGTGTGGGAGGCCTTTAACATCCAAGATCTTGGGGAATACCATGACCTGTACGTGAAGACCGACGTGCTGCTGTTAGCAGATGTCTTCGAAAATTTTCGAAGACTTTGTTTAAAATATTATGGATTAGATCCCACTCACTGCTTCACAGCACCCGGTCTGTCATGGCAGGCATGCTTAAAAATGACAGGGGTAGACCTCGAACTACTCACTGACATCAATATGCTTCTTTTTATAGAAAAAGGTGTAAGAGGTGGGGTTTCCATGATAAGTCACCGCCACGCAAGATCCAATATCCCAACAACTCAAGACTTCGACCCCCTCTGCTTTATCCCAATACATTATGTATTGGGACGCAAATAACCTTTACGGGCATTCAGGGTCAGAGCCCCTGCCTTACGGGGGCTTCCAGTGGGCTGACCCTGAAGTCTTCAACACAGAAAAAATCCTCAACCTACAACCCGACGCAGCAGAAGGTTTCATCTTCGAGGTGGACTTGGAATATCCACAACATCTCCACGACAGCCACAACGATTATCCACTAGCACCAGAACCTCTACACATCACAGAACACATGCTATCACCATTCGCCAAACACATGCTTCAAGACAGAAAATTTCATCCTTCCAAGAAACTCACACCTAATCTCAACAATAAAATTCAATATGTCACCCACTACAGAAACCTACAATATTATCTCCAACAAGGATTAAAGCTCACCAAAATTCACAAAGTTTTACAATTTAAACAAGCACCCTGGTTGAAACCCTACATAGCCTTCAATACAGAAAAACGAAAAGAATCCAAGTCCACCTTTGAGAAGAATTTCTTCAAACTCTTGAATAATGCTGTGTTCGGGAAAACAATAGAAAATTTAAGAAAACGAAGATCCATAGAACTTACAAACTCCTCCATAAGAGCTGAAAAGATTGTTGCCTCACCTCTTTACACCAATTTTAAAATATTTGACGAAAATTTAGCGGCAGTGGAGAGGGTTAAAAAATCCATCTTGATGAACCGTCCCGTTTACATCGGCTTTACCATCCTGGAACTCTCTAAACTACACATGTACAGATTTCACTATGACTTCATAAAACCTACATTCCAAGATCAAGCTAAACTCCTCTTCACCGACACAGACTCCCTCACCTACCACATCACCACACCTGACATCTATCAAGACATGCTACAACATCAAGACATCTTCGACACATCCGATTACCCCACAGACCATCCACTTCATTCACAGCACAACAAGAAAGTTTTGGGAAAATTCAAAGACGAGTTAAACGGGCGGTTCATTCATGAATTTGTAGGCCTCAAAGCCAAAATGTATAGTCTTAAATCAGAAGATGGAGAAAAGAAAACCGCGAAGGGGATTTCTACAATAACAGTTAAGAAAAAAATTAAACATCAAGATTACCTTAATTGCCTCAATAATTTAAAATATAATATATCAGAGCAAACGAGAATTGGGCAGGAATGTCATACAATATATACCTATAAACAAAATTAAATTTCTCTTACTCCATTCGATGACAAACGATACATTTTGGATGATGGCATTTCTTCTCTGGCCTATGGCCATTACAAAATAACTTAAAAATTGAAAAAAAAAAAAAAAAAAAAAAAAAATGAAAAAAATGAAAAAAGGGAAAAAATTGAAAATTGAAAAATTGAAAAATTGAAAAATGAGAAAAATTGAAAAATAAGAAAAATGAAAAAAATTGTAAAAATAAGAAAAATGAAGAAAAATTGAAAAATAAGAAAAATGAAAAAAATTGTAAAAATAAGAAAAATGAAAAAAATCTGAAAAATGCAAGATTTCAGAAAAGTTACAAGGTCATAAAAAATTGGGGCGTCGCACACATGCGGCGGGTGGATGGTGGGACCCCTTTAAAACATCAAATGAAAAACTGAAGATTTGAAAATAAAAATATTTCAAACTTACAACAAAGAAAATGAAGTTGCAAGATCACAGAAAAATTAGAAGATCAGAATGAAAAATTAGAAGATTGAAAATGAAGTTGTAAGATCCCAGAAAAATTAGAAGATCAGAATGAAAAATTAGAAGATTGAAAATGAAGTAGCAAGATCCCAGAAAAATTAGAAGACCTGGAACATAGAAGTTACAAGATCCTAGAAAAATTAGAAGACCTGGAACATAGAAGTTACAAGATCCTAGAAAATAAGAAGAAATGATGATTCAAGTTCATAAAAAATTGGGGCGTCGCATACATGCGGCGGGTGGATGGTGGGTCCCCTTTAAAACATCAAAGAAAAAACTGAAGATTTCAAAATATGAAGATCAAAAACTTGCAAGAAGGATAATTAGAAGAATGAAAATTAGAAGATCGAAAACTTACAAGAAAGAAAATTAGAAGAATGAAAATGAAGTTACAAGATTCTACAAAAGTTAGAAGATCAGAAAATAAGAAGAAATGATGATTCAAGTTCATAAAAAATTGGGGCGTCGCACACATGCGGCGGGTGGATGGTGGGTCCCCTTTTTTAAAAATAAATAAATAAATAAATAAGAAATCCTCTTTTGAGGATTTCAAAGAAAGAAGGAACTCTTTAAATGAGTTCCCAAAAAATATATGTTTGTACAGTTTAAAAAGAACTGTGCAGACATATAATAGAAACACCATATACACTCACACACATTCATACCTAAAATAGAACCATCAGGCTATATTTCCATAGGTCAGCGGTTTCGCGCACGAAAACTACTGTCTTATGGAAATATTTTTACTGCCAGGTGCCGGGTTCGAACCCCAGTCAAACCTCTCTTTTTCTTGCATACTCTATCCACATCCACATCCTTAAATTCAATCGACTCCTTTTTTATTTCTCAAATTTTTTAAATTTATTTTTTAAATTAATTTCTTAATTAACCTCCTAATTAATTTCTTAATTATCCTCCTAATTAATTTCCTAATGACTCGCAAACAATATCCTGCTTTTTTCATTCTACTGAAAACATCACTTTAAAACCATCGTCACCTTTTACAATAAATCACTCATTAAATTTTTTAATTAATTTTCTTCATTAATACCCTCGTCATCTTTCACGATTAAGTTAGAGAATGTCTCAAGGACAATACCAACTCATCCGCACCCCTCAGGGGGTGGCGCGACACCCGCACGACTTTCCTTGCACCCTTGCACCCGCCGCATGAGCCAGAACTCTCCTTTTTTACCTACTATGATATTATTTTAAAAGTATTACGCAACTTCGTATATTTTATAATAACGATCTAGATATTCTTAATTGCATCTAATTTGATCATTTTAATCATCCCTTGTCCCCTTAATACTGCTGGTCAGGTTTGGAACGATATAATTCTCATATTGTTCAACTTCAATTTAGATTCTGTTTTGTTTTGATTGGAATTTAGATTAAAATATTTATTTGGGAAATACCTCATAAATTTATCTGAGAACCTGGAAGTTGAGTATTATATGAACAGATCCTATAATCACACGACTAAGTGAATTTCAGCTTTTTTGCTAAAGAAAGAATTAGAAACAGAAATTAAATGTATCCAATTTAATGAAATACCCGTAAAATGAAATGCTGTTTCAACTACTTCACTTTTAGTTTGTTACAATTAAACCTTAAGAGTTTACGTGGGCTTCGAAGGTAAAAAAAAAAAAAAAAAAAACTCTCTCTCTCACTCTTTTTTCTTTTAATATAATAAATGAAATATTTTTTCAGAATTTTGAGTGTATAAAAGTGTTTACATTTAAACAATATAAAATTTTCATTGAAAAATTAAAAAAATTAAGCCATTTGGTCCTGGTTTCCGGAGACCCTTCAAAAAAGCGGTGGAACGATTTCTCAAAAACTAATGCACCGATCTTATTGAAATTTTAAACATTTCTTCAAAATAGAATCGATTAGAGATTGAAATATTGAACTATTGTGCATCGTTAATAATAAATAACATATTTTCTTAGTGTGTAAATTCTTAATAAAGCAGTAAAGCTTCTCAATTATTAATAAAACAATAAAACTATTCAACTCTACGCTTTAATTATTATTCATCTTTTAAATTTTAATGTAAAGTTTTGCACTATTTTAATTCATGCATATAATTTTTAAATTACAACTTAAACAAAGCCCGGTTTTTATTTAGCGGTAGAAATATTAAAGTTCTATTCAGTTCTAGGTGAAATAGAGAAAGAATTTTACTAATTATTTATTAGATTTACAGACACATTTTAAAACTTTTAAGCATCTTCCATGCATGAAATTTAATTTCATTTAATCTAAAATAACTTATCTATATTCAAAAACATTTCAATTTGTATATTAATTTAATTTGATCCAATATTAATTGTTAATAACTTTATAATAGTATTTTTCATGAAAAAATTACTTAATTACTTTATTTTTGCAATTATTTTTTGCATATTGTGCTATTAATTTTTAGGGTATATTTATCATGTATAACTTGGTTGCCAGAGCCGTATTTATTTCCTGGCTTAAATCCTTTCATATATACATTTATTTAGAGAAAATAATTTTATAATATTAAATGTATAATTTATTTTTATTTACTTATGTATTTTATTTATTTATTTATTTATGTAATATTTTCATACTTATTACATTAAATTAAATTAGATCTAGATAAAAAACTGTAAAAAAAAAAAAAAAAAAAAAAAAAAAAATGAAATAAACTTTTTTTTTTTTTTTTTTTTAAATTCCATGTTAATACTACCTTGTATTTTTTGGTTTAAATGTTAATTGTAAGCCAGGTTTGTTACTATTCGTAATTACATGTTCTAAGTACAGTCGGCAGCAAAATTATTCAAGCGCTAGCAATAATTCCTATGTAAAAAAAGTACACTTACTACTACTTTGTTAAATAAATCCTTGTTGAGTCATGTTCGTAGTCTGTCTAAGAACAGGATTCGACAAAGATTTATTTAACAAAACAGTATTAAGTGTACCTTTTTATATAGGAATTATTGCTAGCGCTCGAATAATTTTGCTGCCGAGTGTATATAGCCGGTAAGCAACTCTTGTACAATTTTAATTTATTTCCATATTTTCATATCTTTTAACTTTTGTTTTTGTGGTTCGAGCATTAAAAGTTAAGAATTCGTTAGCACTATGTGCTTAACTGAACAAAAAAATACAAAATTTGCCTTTATAATTCTTATAAATTCTCCAGATGTCGTTACGAATTCTGTAAGCTTAAATTAATTTATTTTATTTTGACTTATATTGATCTTTTTTCATTCGTTCATTTTTTCGGGAATTTTCAGCAAAGAAATGTCATAAAACATTGAATAAAGTAAAATTACAAAAACACATTGAATAAAGCAGGCTCCACAACACACAGTTAAAAATAAATATTAATTAAAACAGGTTTTTTGTCTGAAATTGAATTTCGTTCAAGGTAGAATTTTAACCTTCTTTAATTTATATCTCTTTGTAATACTGGTTTTTTTTTTTGTTGTTGTTAGAAGGGAGGCCTATTTCTTTCCGATAAAATAGACCAAATGTATTTTTTATTTTATTTTACTTTTTATTTATTTTTATTTATTTATTTATTTTATTATTATTTATTTTATTATTATTTTTTTATTATTATTGTTGATTCATGGGAAGCGGTAAAGGCGACAGCCGATGAGAAGTAGACAGTCATGTGACCAGAAAGAGAAAAAAAAACTCATTCTTTTTCTTTTTTTATTATTGATTTTGTTTTTTCTCTCTGAACTATTCAAAAAACTGAAGTAACTTTATTCTTGAATTGACATTCTAATATTCAGGCTGCATTCGTACAGCCAAGTAATCCATTAATTGTTATATTATTAAAACAATAAGTATTCTTCTGTTTATTCTTTATAACTCATTCAAGGCATAAAAAAATGCCTTTATACGTATTCTGAATGTTTAAACCTGTGTTAAAGTTTGTGAAAGATTCTGTTTTCATTTATAAAATTCTGAAAGAAAATCGTTGATTAAAATCAACAATAGAAAGTAATCGGATTTCATCTTTATTGACTTGTATCTCCTAAATGTTTTTTCAAGCGATCAGAGGAAATGCAGGAGAGAGGTGAGTTAGCTTTTCTTAATATTATGCATGCTAAAACTCAGTTTCGTTTGAGTAAAATGTTTTTGATGCAGGTCAATTCTTTATGCATGAGTCTAGTTAGAATTTAATCAACATGTTTTTGGTCCGTCCTAGAGCCATGAGTCTATCGATCATTTATATAGATATAAAAAAAAGAAACTATATATATTTAATATGTATTTGATATTCTTATTCTTATTCGTAATCATTTATTCTTAAAATGATTTATTTTTGTTCTTGAATGTTTGTTCTGTAATTCGAAGGCCTATGGTTATGTGTATTTAAACTTATATATTATAAAATGCCGAAATTATCTAAGCAAGTTTTATTATTTGAAAATTTATGTAAGGAAATCGATAGTTTTAGAGATAGAGTAAAGGGGTGTAGTAAAGATGAACAATCTAAGGTTAAATTATTAAAAACCAAAGTTCAATCGTATGATCATGAAATCGCGGAAATATTTAAAAATTTATCCGCTAAAGAGAATGAGGATTATATGGATATGTATTTGAGATATAAAGGAGTGGTTTTTGATTTACTGGTGGAGTTAGAGGACAAAACAGAAGTAAACGCGTGCGATTCAGATACTCACGCGGAAAATAAAGATGAGAAAAATGGAAAATCGTCTCTTATTAAATTACCTAAATTTGATCTTCCAAAATTTTTTGGTGAAACCGAAAATTGGATTTCTTTTAAAGAAATTTTTAATTCGACAATTCTACAAAATAATCAATTATCCAAAATTGAAAAATTGCAATATTTACATTCTTCAGTGCGCGGAAACGCAGCTAAATTAATTCGAGGATTCGCTCTAAAAGAGGAAAATTTAGATCAATGTTGGGAAATATTAAATGAAAGATATGAAAATAAGAGACAATTAGCATTGAGTCAAATTAACAAAATATTTTCTATGAAAATTGTAAAAGCAAACAATGCTAAAACTTTACTTGAGTTATTAGATACTTGTAACGAAGCCGTCAGAAACTTAAAAACTTTGGGTTTAGATTCTAATGCGTTAAGCGACTTAATTATAATAAAATTCATGATGGGGAAATTGGATGAATCGTTAAAACAGAGATGGGAATTAATGTTGGATAGTGATAAATTGCCGGATCTTGATCTTTTTAGGAAATTCGTTGAGCGCGAAGCGCGCGGTGTTGAAGAGATAAAATGTAAACAAGACGTAAAATTCACTAATTCGAAGAAATCAAACGTATTGAGTACAATTGTAAAAAAGGAAAATACGTGCATTCTTTGTAATGAGCGTCACGCGCTATTTAAATGTCCGACATTTAATTCAAAACCGGTTAAAGAAAGATGGAAATTTGTTGAATTAAATAAGTTATGTCAAAATTGCTTACGCCAAAATCATAGGCTGGAGAATTGTAGGATAAACATTAATTGTAAAAATTGTGCAGAAAAACATCATACATTGCTACATGTTTATGGTAGAAATATAAATTCTGAAAGGGCGAATCATGTATCGCCAGATATATCAGTCTCTAATAGTGCTCAGTTTTATTCTAGTAATGTTTTGTTATCTACAGCACTAATTAAGGTTAAATCAAATCAAGGAAAAATTGTGCATTGTAAAGCCTTGATAGATAATGCTAGTCAAAATTCATTAATTACTAAGGAATGTGCTAAGCGACTAAATTTGCCCTTACGGAGCACGTCGCATAGTATAATAGGGATTAATTGCGTTTTAGCAGAAACTGCTCTCAACGAAACAGAATTTAAATTCACTCCGCATTTTTCGTCGGAGTCATTTTCAGTCAGCGCTTTTATAGTTGATAGGGTTACCTCACCTCTCCCTAATTTCCAACGACCGCAACATGATTGGCCACACATAAAAGGATTGCAACTAGCGTATCCAAATTATTATATTAGTGGTCCAATCGATATTCTTCTTGGGGCAGAAATAGTCGCCTCAATCTGCAATGGCAGTCCAATTCAAGGGCCAGCTGGAACTCCTACAGCATGTCCAACAAAATTGGGTTACCTCCTTTCAGGTCGTGTTGATAGCTTTCAATGTACAAATATCAGTCTAATATGTCATACCACTGTGGAGATGATATCAACAACACATTAAAACAATTTTTTGATACAGAATCAATTCCAATTGTAGAATCAAAAAAGATAGAAAATGATCCTGTGGAAAATATTTATGTGAACACAACTAAAAGAAATAGTCAGGGAAGATATGTCGTTCATCTACCGTTTAAGCCAGATAAGGCACTAGGTGACAGTAAGTCAGGTGCTATTTCAAGATTTCTTTCCATTGAAAATAAAATTAAAAAGAACCCACAATTAAAGAGGGAGTATTCGAATTTCATGAACGAATATATAAATTTAGGTCATATGACAAAATTAAATCCAGCTGAAATTAATGAAACGCCACATTATTATTTACCGCATCATGCGGTGGTAAATGAAAACTCTGAAACAACAAAATTACGTGTAGTATTTGACGCCTCGTTTAAAACAACAAATAACAAATCTTTAAATGACATTCTATATATTGGTCCTAAACTGCAGTCGAATATTTTTGACAATTTAGTAAAATTTCGAGCCAACCCTGTAGCGTTCAGTGCAGACATAGCTAAAATGTATCGGCAAATCTTAATTGAAAGGAAACATAGAATCTACCAAAGAATTGTTTGGAGAGAATCTCCCAATGACCAATTATCCTTTTACGAATTGAATACTGTCACCTACGGAACAGCTTGTGCACCCTATTTAGCGTTACGCACCCTTAAGGGCGTGCATCCGGAAATGAAGATTTCTATTCAACATGGCCACCCAGGTTCTAAGAAAAAATTGGGGTTGGCCTAACTTTAAAAACTGACAGCCTACAGCTCCAATCAGTGAATAGTAGAATTCCCCTATTAGTTGAAAAATTATCTTCTTGACTACCTTAATTATTTTGACACTTCCTCTCCTAGCTGTGGGGTGACACAGGTGATAAGAGACAGTTTCCCACCTGTATTCAATTATCTACAAGAACGCCGCTAAAAAAATATACAAACTATCGCATCGCTCAGTGAAATATTTTGTGAAACGTAAATCACTAAAATAAATAGATTTAAGATTTAAATTCTAATGTCAAGAAATTTAATCTTATTAAATGAATAAATGAAAATTCTTTACACAAAATGTTTCGGAACAGAAGAAAATATTTTTTTTAATTATAAATACATGCATAAAATATATGAATATTAAAAAAAAAAATGTTTATTGAATTATTTATACTACATATATAGTTTCAGACAGTACATAAAATAGCTCTCTCTCTCTTGTCGAAAGATTCAAACACACGATAGTGTGTTTTAAAAAATAGTGGTTGATTTTTTTTTTTTTTTCTTAAGTTTTAATAGGAAATATGTTTACTCAAAAGTTTTTTTTTAATTCTAACTATTTACTTTCTTTCACGTATACACAGGGTAAAGAAAGTATTGATTTTGGGTCAAATTTTCGAAATTGAGTTTTTTTTTTCTTTATTATATAATTATACGTTTTGAAATCCTCTGCATTGGAAAATGTTTTTAGCGGTTGGTTTGTGTGTGTACCTGTCTGTTATCAGCATATATCAAGAACAAATAATAGCAGAAAGTCCAAACTTGGTATTTTAAATGGGTTTCATATAAATATGCTACACTAAATTTTTTCCTTGAGACAAAGCAAATGGTTCACGTACAGGAATATCCAAGAAAATTCAAATACATGATGTTTATGGGGTTCAAAGTTCAAATAAATTATGTTCTGATAAGTACAATTTAACATCAATAGGCTGATTAAACAAAAGTGAGTAACAATTTTTTTTAAATGCATAAAAGCATGTTTTGTGTAGATTGTGGTATGGAAATCATTCATCATTCGTTTACAGAGCTCCAAAGTATTTGGATATATTGAGGCTATACTTGGAAATTCCTTGAATTATAACTAATTTTGTGTTAGAAGTTTTTCAAGTAAGAATAAATTTAAATACACAACATTGTTTATCGACAATATACAGAGCTACCCAAAATTAAGCTAAACGCTCTTTTGTATTGAATGTAATTGATGGAAGTGCTTTGCTATATTTTATTATGCCGACGAACACTTGCTCACGAAGCAAAATTAATTTTTCATATTCATACTGTATGTAAACGAATTACTTTTAGTAGTTTTATTCTCAACTCTAGTTTTTTTTTTTTTTTTTTTCATAATATCACATTTTGAGGTTCCCTGGTTATAAAAGTCCATTATTTAGCGGTTGATCTGTATATATATCTGTTATCAGAATAACATAAAAACAGATAACTGCAGGAAATTCAAAAGTGGTATTTTGAAGTTCGTATTAGGTTGCCACTTAAAATTTTGAGCAAGGTTGTAAAGTTTGAAGTCAAATTAGTAACAGCCTTGATTATTATTCATTTGTTTATTTTTACAATTATGCATTATAAATAAGTGGGTTTGATGGAGGAGGGGAGTATCCCTCTTACAAAGAAATACATGTGAAATAAAACTGTTCCATATGTTCTAAAAATGTTCCGCAATTTTAGATTTTTTTTTAAGTACATTATTTTTATTATCGTATGCTATTGATCTTAAAACTTAATATGCAATATATATATATATAATGAAAACCTTTTTAAAAAATTTCAGTAAATATTCAATATAATTTTCTTTCATTATTTTATTACAATATGACATTTTCCTGTTCCTCCCTTAAAATTTTAGTCTTGAGTCTAAACAGTTTTAAGATTTAATTAAGTAGAATTACAGTTCAAGGAAAAATTTTATTTATTTATTTATTTATTTTTGGGTCTAATTTTAATGTAATTTTCGAATTTTGATGGAATATAATCCGACACACGCAGAGCTGCAAATACTTTAATTAAGAAAACTTTAAAAATTAAAAAGTAAAATAATACGATCATTTCCTGATATTTTAACTGTGGATCTATGATAAATAACACCCGTGAAGTTGGAATATTTACAAGGCTTTTAGTTTAGAACCTCATCCCCCACCGCCCTTATTATTTCCCAAAATAATTTACATCTATGCAGAAAGGAAAAGCAATAAATTATAAAACATTTAGGATAACAAAATTAATAATTTCAATAATTTTCTACTTGCAACTTTAAGTAAAATCAATCCAATATACAGAGATCCCCTCCAAGGTGATTCTAAAGCTCCCCTGTTTTCTGCAATTCTAAATTCTGCTCTTCCAAACTTCACAATTTCATCGCTCCAACGGCACTATTATATATTTCCTAACCCATAGTTTTATTTTTCATTCCTTTATTTAATTATTTTTAACAAATTATTAATATTTTAAAGTTATGTCCAGACATTACAATTTACAATTTTTTAAAGTCATAAAATTAGTTAAATAAAAAAAAAAAAATCTTTGTGATATTAAAGAAAAAACTTCAAATCAGACTCTTTCTACCGTCTATGTCTCTATGATGGGTTGGTTTGTCTGCTGTTTGACACTGATATAACAAACAAAATCAAATTTGTCAAATCAAATCAAAAATATTTTATCAATTTCACCCACGATAGCTAATTCTTTTAGCACAAAAGTGCTGGAAAATCTTTCTTTATCTATGCATATTTTTAATTTATTTTAGTAACTTCCTTTTATATAAAAATCAACCTCTGACTCTTTTTTTTTTTTTTACAATATATATAAATGTCATAGTAATGGGGAAAATGTTTTATAAATTATGAATGATGCATGGGTTCTGAAACAAAATTTTTTTTGTTTAATCTGTCTCTCTCCCCCCCCCCCCTTCCCCTCGTAAAAACAAAAATTTTTTGCTATTGTTCGTATTTAGAAGTATTTTACAAGAAACAATTAAGAAAAGTGCTCTTTCTTCCGGTATCTTTTTTTCCGCGATCCGGAAAAAAGGACACTTTTCTTAATTTGCGAATCGAAAAAGTGCCCTTTTTTTCCCCAGGTGCCCCTTTTTCCGGGATCCGCATAAACTTGCACCCATTTGACGTAACTTTTGTGACAACGATTTATACATACGACATAACAGCATACTGCGAATATCCCATTCGAAGCACAGTATAAATATACAAAGAAAAAATTCGCTTATTCGATTTTCATTGAATTACTAATTTAATTAACACATTTTCTTGAATAGCAACCCTACCAATAACCAAAAGATTTTACTCTCTAAGCCATGAGAAGTGTTTGGTTCGATTCAAGGCAGCACACGTCAGCCTAGCACTAGGAGTTTTCCATCGTTTTCTCCAAAACACACGTTAATATGGATTAGGACCCCTTAAAAAGATTCTCCCAGAATCCATTTCACCTAGACTTTTTCTAAATTAATAATAATAATAATGAATACGAATTATAATAGCTTTAATTATAATAGCTTTACTTTTACAGCAAATGCAATACGGGTTTCAGATTCTCTGTTTTAGGTTGGGACGTCATAATTACAACACTATACTATAATAAAAAATTTAATAAAAATTAATATCCATAATTTGAAATGGACACAAAATGAAAATAAGATAATTATTCCGTTAGAATTTTATGCTTTTGTATTGTTATTATTATTATTTTGCCGGAGATTTGCGTTATTTATATCATTTTTAATAGAAAACGTGCGATAGCTACCTTGAATAACATATATCAGTTTCAAAGCATTCTAAAAAATAAATAAATAAATAAATAAAATAAAATAAATAAATAAATAAAAAATAAATAAATAAAAATAACGGAATGTTGAAAAAAAAAAAAGAAAAAAAATAATCTGGTGTGTCACTCACACGACTTTCTCTTACCCTGAACTTTAATACTATAAATATAGGTTGGAGATTAAGAGGTAAGATAAAGATATTATGTAAACCTATGTTAAACAATTTAAATTAGGCTTCGGAAGAGTTTTGTATGATAATTAATTCTGTGTGAGGGGGGCTACCGCCCCCCTCAACCCCCCGTTTCATTAACGCACCTACATTTATATAGAATATAATTCGGTTATTAAAAAATAATTCTATTTTTTAAAAATAATTTATTAAAATTATTATTTAAAAAAATTATCTTTTATAATAATGCAGACGATTTCCATATTAGAGAAGTAGTATGACACTAAATATCCAAAAAAAAGTCCATTTTATTCTCAATAAAAAAAATAAAAAAATATTTTTTTTTCTAAGTTTTTAATTTTTTTTTTTTTCGTTAAAAGTGAAAAAAATCGATAACTTTGTTTTAAATTATCGCAAATCGATGGTTCAACTATTCGTTTTAAAGGTATTGGCGAGCTCTTTTGAAAGATACCCATCATGAAAATTTACTCCCATCGAGGGTGGACTCCCCCCCCCAGTGGTGGTATTTACTCCATTTTATGCAGGAAACATCCGATAGTGAACTTGTTTAACATATTTCAATTTCATTAAGATTTTTGTACAGTAAGGGTATGAAAATAGGGTTTATAGAAATGCCTGTCATAGAACGCAATGCTTTGAAATATTTTAGGGGGTCCCTGTACACAAATCAGTAGAGGTATAAGCTTTTTTTTTTTTTCGTTAAAAGTAAAAAAAAAAAAATCGATAACTTTGTTTTGAATTATCGCAGATCGATGGTTCAACCATTCGTTTTAAAGGTATTGGCGAGCTCTTTTGAAAGATACCCATCATGAAAATTTACTCCCCTCGACGGGGGACTCCCCCCCCCCCCAGTGGGGGAGGCGAGGCTCCTACATACACAATTTTTTTTTCCCAGTTGACTATCTCTATTACAAAAAAAAATATATATATTCGTTTCATTTGGTTTAGTGCAGTCTATAGACGTTAAACTCTACTTACCTGCAATTTCCCCTATAGACGTAATGTATTAGAATTCTCTTGATTGTCCCTGTACACGAACCATTTGCTTGATCTTAACGAAAAGCTTACTGTAGCATCCCTATATGATACACATTTAGAATACCAAGTTTGAACTTTCTGCCATAATTTGTTTTTGAGATATGCTGATAACAGACAGACACACAGACACACACACAGACACAGACCATTTGCTAAAAACACGATTTTCGTAGTCAGGGGACCTCAAAACGTGTAAATATAACAAAATCTCGCGTTCGAAAATTTGACCCAAAAACAATACTTTCTCTACCTTATGGGTAAGAGAAAGTAAAAAAGAGGAGAAGCATTGAAAGTTACGAATACTTCAATTACAAATAATAATAATAATAATAATAAATAATTATGACATGTTAATTTTTTAATATTCTTATTTTTGAACATAATAAGAAACAAAGCTAAGTTACGGTTTAATATTAACAAGACCTAAATCACAACCCCTATCATACTAAAATACTTTGTATGTGCACGGCAATAGAACAGACTTTTTCAAACTCTAAAACCTAAAAATACTTTAATTGAAAAAAATATCAGCAAAAAAATTGAAATTTAAGAAATAAAATAGTATATTGATTTCAAAATATTTATATTCATAATCTAAATATTTTGTATCGTGACTGAAATTTGGAATTTTCTTTGAAAAAGGAAAACATAGAATAAAGTTTTATATTCAACTATAATATTAAAAAGGAAAGAATTTTGTTTATAAATTTTATCCTTCATATATATATATTACCCTTCGCACAGATACATTCATTAGTATGATAGATAGTCCCTAATTAGACGAAAAATAAGCAGATGAAAAAATTGCCACAACACACAAAAGCCAATTTGGTCAGTATTATATATATATATATATATATATATATATATATATATATATATATATGTATATATATGCGCACATTTTAAACTACAAGTATGAATATTGGCAAAAGCATTTGTTAATTACTCTCTGTACATTTGTTTTTATTAAGATATCAAACAAAATAAAACTGCTGTACAAATAAATAGGAAAAAGAATTCAAAGCTATACACAAATAAACTTTTATTGACAAAAACAACATTACAAAATATCAGACAAATTTAGTAATTTTTAATTTGATTGGTTAATCAATTATTATTTCTGATTTCTATGTGTCTTCTCTCATTTGTCTATTATTCAATCAGATAATATGTTTAATTACACAGGCATACAAAAATGAAGTTTACAAAATTTGATTTGATGATTTCAGCTGACCTTTATGTTTTTTGATATGCTGAAACCGAAAATGCAGCCCATTTTTCTCTATCACGTATTGATTTTTGTCAATACAGGGTGTTTTGTTTACCGACACGATTTCTTATATATACCAAAATAACAATCGGTTTGTTGGTTGGTTGATATGGTTTTAAGTCGCACTTAGGGCTTCACAATTTCAACAATAGGCCTGTATGATTAATTAATCATGGAGAAATACTATAAAACTTATTATATAATTATATTGGTGGAAGAGTAATGGAAAAAATTGTACCCTGTTTTGACAAAAATCTATACGTGATAGAGACAAACTGGCTTCACTTTCGGTTTCAGAAAACCAAAAAACATAAATATCAGCCAAAATTATAAAATCAAAATTTTACATGTCGGCCTGTGTTATCTATCTCCCGTGGATAATTTTTAAGTTTAACATCAAATGAGTTTTCAGATACATTTTTCGATGCTGTAACATATTTTATATTGGTATTTGACAAATGAATTTATCGTTTTCTTGCTTTCAGTTGTATTTCTTTCATTATTTACATATACTATATATACATAAATATACACACACAAATAAATATATGACGTAAAATAAGAGCATGACAAGGTACTATAAAAACTGAAAAATAAATAAATAAATAAAAATAAATTGGAAATTAAAAGCCAAATTACATTTTCTGCATTAAATTTGTTGCATTCATTTTCTTATTTAATCAAATAAATTATCACATTTTTCTAATTAAAAAATCAATAACAATGAACGTATTTGCATTTGCAAAACAAAGATATCAAAGGGTAGTATTTAAACTCAGGAAAGTAAAATAAACAAGAACCGAAAACTGAAAACTATGTACTCTCTAGGAACAAAATAAAAACGTTCTCTATAATAATAGCCATATTTTTTCAGCGGTTACGCTGAGAACTAACATTATAGCTGCAATAAAACATCGAAATAAATAAATTTTTTGTCAAAACGATACGATAATGGTGTAATTAATGGTGGTGTAGCACTTGCGACCGGGACAGATGCGACCGGGGTTAAAATCGTAGCACTTGCGACCGCTTTGGTTTGAGGGTAGCAGTTGCGACCGGATGTATCCGAAAGCAGGTACAACACAGGAGATGTGTTCATGTGTAAGGAGGGGGGGGGGGGGAAAGGGGGGTTGCTTCACTGATTAAATTCGTTAAAAAGAGTTAACAAAACTGAATTTAATTACTAAATAAAAAACCCAAACGCGTATAAAAGTCAATAAATTTAAAAAAGAGGTTTTTCTTTTTTTTAAATATACAATTATTGTAATGTAATTCAGGCAACACAGGAGATGTGTTCATGTGTAAGGAGGACAGGGGGGGGGGGGGGGCTTCACTGATTAAATTCGTTAAAAAGAGTTAAAACTGAATTTAATTACTAAATAAAAAAACCAAACGCGTACAAAAGTCAATAAATTTAAATAAGAGGTTTTTTTTTTTTTTTTTTACAATTCACTATTATTGTAATGTAATTCAGGCAACACAGGAGATGTGTTCATGTGTAAGGAGGGGGGGGGGGGGGGTAGGGGCTTCACTGATTAAATTCGTTAAAAATAGTTAACAAAACTGAATTTAATTACTAAATAAAAAACCCAAACGCGTACAAAAGTCAATAAATTTAGAAAAGAGTTTTTTTTTTTTTTTTTTTTTACAATATACTATTATTGTAATGTTTTTCCTAGTTAACTACTACTATTATCAATAATTCATATTAATTTTACAATTACAAGTTAAAAATAACTCTCATTATGCACATTTATACGAAATTTTGTCTTATACTGTCATGTTAAAAATTTAGAAAATATGCGATCACAGCGCCACCTGTTGAGCGATTGATCCCCAAATCTAATCAGCACCAGTTTATGTCAGGGTCCAACTAAATACCAAGTTCGGTTAAATTTCGTTCATTGGCTCGTGAGATACAGCGTGCACAAAATTCGTGATACACACAGACACACAGACAGATTGACACACAGACATTTTCTAAAAACTATCAAATCATGTTCAGGACATCCCAAAAGGTGTAAATCCATCTAAAACTGGAGTGCAAAAATTTTCACGAATCCAATACTTTCTCTATATATACATATAGAAGAAAGTAAAAATATTAATTATCAGTTTAAATTCACAATCTATTTTAGAAGGATGTTACTAATCGAAACAGATGAATCATACATATGGTACTGCGGGAGAAGTAGTCTGTTTTCAACGGCTTATTTTCTAAACTAGCAGGCTTTGACAGCTTCGCTGGTCATTATATTGAAATGAATAATAATAATTATTATTCATTTCAATAATATTCATTCAATAATTATTCATTCACTAATTATTCATTTCATAATAATATTCAAGTATACCTTTGAAAGTTCTGACGGTGGCAAATTCGCAACCCGGTGTGGTCACCCAATCTTCTCCCTTTAAGTAATTTACTCATAATCAGAATTGGGAATATTGAATTATTAAAATATCAAAGCGCCCTCTGGCGACAGAGATTTGCAACATATACTCTTCAATTCCAATTCAAATAACTTTTAAAATGATATATTACTTATGAAATTATGTTAATTACAAGCTGAGATACAAAGGTAATATAAACATTTTTATAAAGAGATTTGTGTCTGACTTATCCGTGGTTTTCTCCGAAACTTGCGTAACTCCGGGCTATATAATGTTAAAAATCCTTAGTACGAAATGTGAGCGGAAATTCGAATTTGGAATTCAGCAATATATAAAAGAATAAAAGTGTTCTGGGTTTTCCATCGTTTTCTCCGAAACTCCCGTTCCTTTTCTACATTTTTATCCCTTTGTCCCCCACCTTTCCGTCCCTTCTAATAAATTTACACTTGAAAATATCCGCAATCGATTTATCTTGCCTTAAAATCTAATAATACCAATTTCAAACGCTGTAACCCCCCCCCCCCCCCCTTTAAGCCCTTCCTGATAATTCTACGATTCCAAAAATATTCACAATCGAATTATCGGGCGTTAAAACCAAATATTACGAAATTTCAACGGCATATCACAATTTAAAATACTACAAAACATAAAAGAAAACTTAATCTTACATTAACTCAAATATATATACTTTTGTAAAAGTTATAATTTTATTAATAAGTATATCTAATAAATAAATCTGAATATGCTCCAGATTCGATGATTTTAATAGTTTATAATAACGATTGCAAAAAGGATTGTGCACCATCATTGTATTTATGTAATTATTAATAGAATTTTGGTTATGTTAATATACTATAACATATTTTAAATGATTTTTGCATAGTAAAATATTTAATCTTTTTGGCGAGAAAACTTCAACAACAAATATATTGTTTTGAAATAATGATCATTAAATCGAATGTGCATTGCTAAGGGAATTATGATGATCTTTTGCGGGATATGTCCATTGACACAGCGATTGCCATGCCTTTAATTATAGCGGTCGGAAAAGCTACCCTCCGATGAACAGGTGTGCATAGATTTAAGAATTCGGTCGCAAGTGCTACGATTTTAACCCCGGTCGCATCTTTCCCGGTCGCAAGTGCGACGTAACCTAATTAATAAAATACGAAGGGAGAAAAGGGGATATTTATATATGGACAATATTTAAGCACGCGGACTTAGCTCAATGAACTAATAAGAAAAAATGACGACATTTGTCTGATGAGATTATTTTACGGACAATGTCTTTTTAACAGATGCTTCTTTAAAACCTTTGCAAGCGTCATTTTAAAAGTAGCAATACTTTAAAGATATATACAGAATATGAACTTTTGTGTCATAAATTGAATAAAAAACACTATCATAAAAAATATAATCAAAATAGGAATTATTTATTATTATTATTTTTTTTTTAACAATATATATATATATATATACCAAAATTAATAAAAAGTCACCGCCAACATGACGATAAAAATTTAAAAGGCATCCTGGGAGTCCTATATTAAAACTGCACCGCCTGTGGAAGCATGAAAATTGGGCCGTGAACCATGAATTTTATTTGGAAACCTTTCTTTAAATGATTTTGGTTTTAATAATAATTGGCTTCTTGTAAATTAAAATTTTAATTAGGTGGTTGAATTGTATAATATTTATGAGTTTTAAAGTTTTAAGGTAAATAAGAAAAAAAATAAAGTGCAAAAATTTCGCACGGGTCTGCTAGAAATAAATAAATAAATAAAATCTCATATTAGTTTTTTAATTGAAATACTAATTTTACATTTTTTTTTTTTTTTTTTTTTTTTTTTTTTATGGTCGCACTTCCGGTTTCGGATGTCCTACTTCCAGTTTTCCCATTTTCACCAAAATTTGAAAAATTAATCTGTGCACCAGACCTATCTCAATTCTGAAGTTTCTTTGTTCTATCTGTATTAGTTTCCGAGATATAACAGCTAGAAAATTCCCCACACACATATACACGCACACTGACCAATTGACAAAAAACACTTTTTTGGACACAGGAGACCCACGTAATTGAGGTGAAATCTCGATATCGAAATTTTTGACGGAATACAATACTTCCATTACCTACGGTAGTCGGGTAATGGAAGTAAAAATCGAGTAGGTTTTATCCTTTGTTATTTTAAGAAGTAGATAGAAAATTAAAACTTCAAGCTTTAGGCACGGAAAATTGAAGGAGATTTTCCCAAATTAAAGTAATAATAATAATAATAAACTTTTTACTTTCATTATCCGACTACCGTAGGTAATGAAAGTATTGTATTCGGTTCAAAAATTTCATGTCGAGTTTTCACTTGATTTACGTGTTTTAAGGTCTCCTGAGTCCAAAAAAGCAGTTTATGGCAATTGGTCAGTGTGTGTGTGCATGTATGGGGTGAGTCTTTTGACTGTCATATCTGTGAAACCAATAAAGGTAGAACAATGAAACTTCAGAATTGAGTTAGGTCTGATGTGCCGATGAATTTTAACTTTTGGTTAAAATTTGGAAAGCCGGAAGGGAGATATATGAAGCCGGAAGTAGGACCCTAAGTCCGTATCTCAAAAACGACTCTAACGATTTTCTTCAAAGCTGCTATATAAACACCATATAAGATTTCCTTTCGCATGTAATAGTTGGTTAGTTCATGAAAATGAATTTGAGGTCTCGCAAGTGCATTTCTTTAAAAACGGCTGTAGTAATTTTTGTACAAACTCGCCATAATAAATCTCTTTTAGATACCCTTTCGTATGTAACTGTTGTCAATAATTGAGTTTGAAAAACTTTGGTGGATGTCGATGTCTCAAAAATGGTTCTTACGATTTTCTTGAAAATTGCTACATAAATCTCATTTTAGATATCCTTTAGCATATATTACGTGGCTATTACAGGAAAATTGACAATCATCCTCATTAGGTAGGTCAGTTTTAGATCTCGGAAATCAGTATTTTTTAAAAGCGGCTCTACCTTTTTTTTTTTTTAACTTGGTATGTAAACTCTGTTTGTATAACTTTACACATGTATCAGTTTTCTTTCGCTGGAAAATTGTTAAGTGTCTAATTTGTTAGGCTAATTTTACGTTTTTTGACCTTACATTATGTCAAAAAAGTGCATATAATAAATGTAATAGTAGGTAATGGACTTTTTTTTTTTCACCGGATGTTTTCGAAATGGTAAAATTATCTAACTGTACATTAAAAATATATAGAAAGCATTATATACCGTCCCAAATTAACTAAAAGATTATTAGTAAAAAGTATTAGAAAAAGTAGGTATCCTAGATTTTTTTTTTTTTTTTTTAATAAGAGAGAGAGAAAGAGAGAGAGAGAGAGAGAGAGAAAGAGATATAAGAAGAACAATTACACGAAAAAAATCATCGCTAAATCGAAACAAAAATTTAAAAGTTGCCAAAGGGGTCGTATACTAAAGGTGTAACGCAAAATGGTCTAGATATTACGATTATTTATTTTATTTTTCTATTCTAAATATATATATATATCTATATATAAATATATACCTACTGATTTTTAGAATAATATTTCGTAATAAAAAGTTTTAAATAGTACTTATATATTTCAATTAGACAATAAATATGAAGATTTCTTGAATTTCATTTTTCTACTTTTGGTTTATGTTATGCACTAGTGAGTAATATCCCTATTCAGTGAAAGGTAAAGCGGCGAATAGACGTGCAGAGTGCCGCAGGGGTAAATAAGTGAAGCGAGTAAGGGGCAGAGCACCCTAGTAATAATAATAATAATAATAATCTAACGATTGCTCTGCTTAGGAAAAGCTATCACCAAATTGAGAAAAATTTCACAATCAAATCGTACCGGTACATATATATATGTTTGTATGTATTATCATTACTATTATTATTATTTTATTTTTATTTTTCACGTGTAAATGAATTTATGCCAAGGACAAAATAAATTAATTAAATTAATTAATAAACTCATAAGTTCATTTATTTATTTATTATTATTATTATTTATTTATTTATTTTTATATTTTTAATTAAATATTTAATAATTCTAAAACTATTATCGGAGACACAAACATTTTTTTTTTTTTTTTTTGGTAATATATATATAAAAAAAAATATTAGATTTTTAAGCAAAGAGTTCTCTCTCTCTTTTTTTTTTTTTTTCTTTAATGCATTTGGACTCTGAAAAAGAAAAATTCTGTGTGGACCCAGAAAGTATGTTTTAACGACACCATTATCCCCCTTCCCCTTTCGACATGAACGATATCATCAATCAACCTTAATGACTTCCCGTAAGTTTCGCGGGGCGTTCCCGATGGGAGGCGGAGAAATCTGCTAAAATTGAGGTTTTTCAATTTAAAAATTAAAGTTTCTTATATTCTCATTAATAGAGATTTAAATAAAACAATTTATAAAAACATTAATAAAAAGCTTGGTTTTCTTGAGAAAGCGACACGCTATACAGATTTCAGATATTGCAATTTGTTGATAAGTTAGAGGCTGGTAAAGCAACACAAGTGTATTTTTCGCATTTTACAGCTTAAAAATAAAGGGTTAAAAATTAAATATAACAGTTTTTGTTTCACGGGTCTTCAGTGTATGGTTGTGAATTTTCTGATTGTGAAAACAGAATTAAAAAAAATTCATTAGGTAATGTGTAGTTCTATAAACAAATTTCGCCATAGAATAACACAGGCTTTGGATGACCTTGACGATCTGTGATGCACCCCCTTAAGCAATTATGTGAGGATGAGGGACAAAATTTTCCATTGGCAGCAGAAATTGCCAAGGAGAATTTTTACATCGACGACTTATTGTCAGGGGCACAATCCCTTCAATTAGCAAAAGATAGAATAATGGAGCTGCAGGCTCTAATGCAAGCTGGAGGGTTTAAACTTAGGAAATGGGCTTGTAGCCATCCAGAAGCGCTCTCTGATATTCCAGAGGAAGATAAGGCTAATTCGGTCATTCATTTTTTTGAGGATAAAGAAAAAATAAATCAAAGAGTACTAGGAATGTTCTGGGATTTAAGTGAAGATACTCTTCAAGTTAGAACCTTAGCTGATCAACAAATTAATACAAAAAGACAGTTGCTGTCCGTAATTGCGCAAATTTATGATCCCCTCGGAATTATTTCGCCATCTACTATTATCTTAAAAATCATTCTACAAAAATTGTGGAAGTTGCAATCAACGTGGGATGAGCCTATACCTCCAGATATTTTGCAAGAATGGAAAACTTTTTATAATGAAATTAATGAGTTTAAATCTATGTCCATTCCACGCTATGTAGGTTCAAATACTAAAGATTGTACAGTTGAACTGCATGGCTTTTGTGATGCCTCTCCGAGGGCGTATGCGGCAGTCGCATATTTAAAGATCATAACAAACACGATTCAGGTATATCTAATTGCTGCTAAAACTAGAGTCGCACCCATAAAAGTACTCACTTTACCGAAATTAGAATTGTGTGGGGCTGTACTCGTAGCTGAGTTAATTTGCAACATTCAAAAATCCCTTAAATTTACTCATTCGACATACTGGTACACTGACTCTTCTATTGTACTAAACTGGATAAATAACCCTTCAAACAAAGGAAATAGTTTCGTGGCCCATAGAGCTACCAAAATCAGAGCTCTTACTCAATTAGAATTTTGGAGACATATCCCAGGAAAAGAAAACCCGGCCGATTGTGCCACACGCGGATTGTCCCCGGCTAAGTTGAAAGCTAGAACTGAGTGGTGGGAAGGGCAAAATGGCTCCATAGTTTTGAGCTACCACCAATGTGCACATTACATTCAGTTTCCGTTCAGAAACAAACTCATCAACATTCGACAGATTCAAGTTCTAAGCCTACACTTTCTAATAACACTTTCATATCACATATCACGAAATACTCTAACTATCTAAAACTTTTAAGAATTCTAGCTTATGTTTTGAGATTTATCAATAAAATTAAAACCAAATCAAAGGAAAGTGGTCCTTTAAAGGCCATAGAGCTAAATCAAGCGGAAATGTGGCTTGTAAAAGTTATTCAAAATGCAGAATTTAGTGATGAAATTGCCTTACTAAGGAAAGGCAAACTTTTAAAACCTTCACACCATCTATTCTGTCTTGATCCTTTTCTGGATGAAGCAGGCATTCTTCGTGTTGGAGGACGCCTGCGGAACCACCCATCCTTACGATTTCAAGAAAAACACCCCATATTACTTCCCAAAGCAAATCACGTTACTTCCTTGATAATAACATATTATCATAACTTAAGCTCCCATGCTGGTCCCAATTTAGTACTTTCACTCCTTAGAAACAAATTTTGGATTCCCCACGGACGCTCCACCGTAAAATCAGTATTAAGACAGTGTATACTCTGTTTTCGACTGTCAGCTAAGCCAATAATTCCAAAGATGGGGGATCTACCCTCAGAAAGAATCACACCCATTCGGCCTTTTTCGAAGGTTGGTGTCGATTTCGCGGGACCAGTAATGACAAAATGTCAACATAAACGAAAAGCGACAACCCTTAAATCATATATTGCCCTTTTCATCTGTATGGCTACAAAGGCAGTGCATCTTGAATGTGTTTCAAATCTTTCTACAGAAGCCTTTCTCGCAGCCTTGAAACGCTTCATAGGTAGGCGTGGATACCCCTCTGACATATTTTCGGACAATGGCAGAAATTTTGTCGGAGCCCATTCTTACCTAAAACAGCTGTTTTCTTTATTCAAAGAAGAAAAATTACAAAATTTTGCTTCCCAACACCAAATAACCTGGCACTTTATTCCCCCGTATGCTCCAAATTTTGGGGGACTCTGGGAAGCGTCGATAAAATTAGCCAAACATCATTTGGTAAAAATCACACAAGGCGCAATTTTAAATTTTGAGGAACTGTCCACTCTTCTATGTCAAATAGAGGCTGTTATAAATTCGCGGCCTCTATCACCATTGTCCAATGCTCCTAATGATATCGCAGCTTTAACACCAGGACATTTCTTGATTGGAACTGCATTATTAGAATTGCCAGAACTGCCATTAACCAACAATTCTCTTAGTCTTTCTTCTAGGTATAAGCTCTTATTGCAGATGAAGGAAACGTTTTGGAAGAGGTGGAAAGCACAATACCTGCCAACATTGCTGCATAGATCCAAAAGAACCAACAACCACCGTCACAACTTTTCTCCAGGGGAACTCGTCATCCTGAAAAATAAAGTATCACCTCCACTCCATTGGGATCTCGCCAGAATCATCAAATTGATTCCCGGACCTGACGGAATCGCCAGGGTCCTGCAACTCAAGACCTCTTCTGCTGGAACTCTTATTCGACCGGTGTCGCAGGTGATCCCTTTTCCAAGTATTTCGACTCCTGCTCCGGTGCCTTCCCGCCCCGCCCAGCCTGTTGATTCATGGGAAGCGGTAAAGGCGACAGCCGATGAGAAGTAGACAGTCATGTGACCAGAAAGAGAAAAAAAAACTCATTCTTTTTCTTTTTTTATTATTGATTTTGTTTTTTCTCTCTGAACTATTCAAAAAACTGAAGTAACTTTATTCTTGAATTGACATTCTAATATTCAGGCTGCATTCGTACAGCCAAGTAATCCATTAATTGTTATATTATTAAAACAATAAGTATTCTTCTGTTTATTCTTTATAACTCATTCAAGGCATAAAAAAATGCCTTTATACGTATTCTGAATGTTTAAACCTGTGTTAAAGTTTGTGAAAGATTCTGTTTTCATTTATAAAATTCTGAAAGAAAATCGTTGATTAAAATCAACAATAGAAAGTAATCGGATTTCATCTTTATTGACTTGTATCTCCTAAATGTTTTTTCAAGCGATCAGAGGAAATGCAGGAGAGAGGTGAGTTAGCTTTTCTTAATATTATGCATGCTAAAACTCAGTTTCGTTTGAGTAAAATGTTTTTGATGCAGGTCAATTCTTTATGCATGAGTCTAGTTAGAATTTAATCAACAATTATATATATTTATTATTATATATATATATATATATATATATATATTTTTTTAACTAATACGATCGAAATCAAAGTTAATTAAATTTCACTTCATCGGTATATTTTCTTTTTTTCATCTCGTAATGCAAGAATTTAAGACGAAAAGGAATTCCATTTTAACCTATGGAGTAAATACTACAACTTCTAACACACTGAAATTTAAAAAATTCAACAAATCTTTTCTTCAATGAAAGAAGAAAAAGAATATTATACATGTAAAGTTCCAAGTTTTAATATATTTTATTATTACTATTATAAAAAACGACGATTTAGGAAAATGAAATAAAGCTGTTTTTATGACTTGTATTTCAGTTTTAACTCAATTCGAAGCATTGAGGGGCTATTTTCTTTTCTTTCGTTTTTATGCTTTAATAATTTATGGTGTCGCCATCTGTTAAGCAGATGTCTAACTAATGTTAAACAAATCATACTTTATGTTAGAACATTCCACTAATTAGAGTAGGACCTACAGCAGTCAATCGGCCTTATTCCCAAATCCAGTCCAATCCAATCCACTAATTAGAAAAAGGGAAGTAGTGAGATTTTTATAAACGTAAACTCTGTTAAATTATCTCAAGAAATTCTAAAATCATTTGAAAAACTAAAAACTTTAAAGCTAAAAACTTAACATATAATATGAAATGTTTGCCAATAAAAAAGTGACTCTAATTACTCAAAAGGGGGAAATTTACTTAATTTGTGTCTAAATAAACTGTTAGCATACGATAATAAAGACACAAAATAATTTTTTATTGCAAAGCATTTTATTTGGGGTAAATTTTGATTTAACAAATAGAAGTACAGGCTATTGCGGAATATTACTGAATTTGGAGCGATTGATACAGTACATTAAATCTGTTATTGCTACAGAAAAAATTAAACAGTTGAATTTTAATGTCGAAATAACTGTTATAAAATAGTGTAATAATGTTCTTTTAAAATTATGTTGCCAAGTTTGTTTTTCAAGAAGTTTTACTGTTAGATTAAGATATATTATTGACAACTAAGTAATTGTTGCACAAGATTTTACCTCTTATTATGCAATCGTATCAACTGCAAAGAAAGGGGAGGTACTTATATATATATAATAAAATAAAATTATTTCAGAGAAAATATTTTAAGTTATTGGAAATGTAGTTTTATATTTTTATTTTATAGCTATCGAATCTAGAGAAAAGGAAAACATTAATCCTAAAAAAAAAAAAAAAAAAAAAATCTTTGAGTAAATTGATAATTATCTCTGTATAAATAATTGCTTATCTTTCTGTCAACCAAATTACACACACACACAGATATATATTAAATAATAAAAATAATAATAATAAAGAAAGAGATAGAATATGACACTATGACATTTTGACACTATGACCATTGAAGTAAGAATTTATAGTGTGTGATATAAATTCATTACGTAACCATAAACAAGTGTAAAGTTATTTTGAGATTAGCATAGAGTAAATAGTTGCCTTTATTTTTATTAATTGAATTATATGTATATATATATGGTGTAATTTCTGACCTAAACAATATGGTATATCGGATCTCAGTATTAAAATATTTTAGTGGCGACATCTGTTGTCGAAATGTATTTTAAATAATTCCTATGCTTATGAATTTTAAACTAATTCTTTTACAGTGAAGCATCGATAATCCGGCATCGGCGGGGAATAGACTTTGCTGGATCACGGATTTTTCCGGATTATAAGTGTTCCGAAAATGTATATCGAAGTCATATATCAGTCACAGCATCTAAAGAAATATTTTTTATAAATTACAATAGTTTACTAGTAGTTTTAAAAAATGTAGGAAATCCTTATTAAAAACAAAAATAATTAAAATAACGTTTGAAATAAATTAAAAATTTTTAAATAACAATTATAAAACAGTAATACAGATCGCTTATTTTTGTACAAATAATAATAATAAATTGATATTAAAACTGGCTTAATAACAAAAAAGATCAGGAATTTGACAAAGCTACATTCTATTAAATATGTTAATCAATTTAATTTGTTTCATTCTTTTTTGTTTTCAGTTTGTCGTTGAATGATTAACATATGCACGCTCATTAGTTGGTTATCGCTGATAAAATCATATTTTTCAAGTTCTTCTAAAAACTGTGAACGGAGATTTCGGGTGGTCGTGTTTATTTTGAATTTCAGTATGAGGAATAGTAACGATCTCTTTTATTAATAACTTTTGGATTTGCCATTGCGATACAAAAATTTCGTTGTTCTTATTTCGAATTTTTGCCATCATCCTGATTAATCTGTAAAAAATTCACGCTAGTCCGTAAATCAATAAAATTAAATGAAAATCTGTAAACTTTACTAACGATCCATAAAAGTTGGTAAGCATGCTGCGAATAACAAATTGAATACTACTACAACTTACAGGGAGAGGTTAAAAAAAAAAAAAGTCATTAGTGCCGGTTTATGGGTGCTGCCGGATTATAGAATTCCGGATTACGGATACTTCACTGTACAACGAATGAAACACTGCATGAATCTTTATAGGTTCAATGCGTATTGCAATCTGGAATTCTTTTTCTCTTGTCCTTTTACCATTTTTCCTTATGATTCATTGCAGTATGGGAAAGCATTTTATGTATAATATAAAATCGATGGCTAACTTTAATTAACTACTTCATTTGCTCATTCTAGTCATCATTTTACGATGATTTATACAAAAAATTTAAATTAAGGTTCAACAGCAAAATGAACTGTGTTTTTTTGTGTCAATTGACTGCATTATCATCCTAGAACTGAGGAAAGGTACCCTCCGTGGGGGGGTTCTTTCTAAGGGGGGTCCTAGCCCGTATCTAGACTATCTCTAGTGATTTAAAGTATAGAAGTGAACCTCCGAAAGCTGAATTACTCTCTCTCTCTCTCTCTCTCTCTCTAGCAGTCTGTTGCAAGTAATGTTATCTTTAACAGTTTTTGTGTTTCTCCATTAACATTTCGAATCTGGCAGAATTAGAAGTATTATGCGTGTTTTGGTTTTCGACGCACACCATTGGGGGGCAACCGACGAAGCCATTATAATTAGAGCTATCAAAATATCTTATTAGCTACATCTGTTGTCGAAATATAAATACAGTGAAACTTCCTGCTAAGAGCCGCTCATTATGCCATACAGAGATGGTCATTTGGGCGAATATAATATTGAAATGAAATCTCTAGGCAACAAATTTCAGAAAATAAATGGCTCCATTTATTCAGATTTACATTATTTGTCTACACAGGTTTGTAATAACCACTAATATTTGTCTGTTTGAATTTTGAAAGCTTTTTAATTTCCAGGGAATATGTTATATGCCTGATCAAACTGTTTAACTTAACCTCCTTTCTAAGTGATAATGATGCTCTATTAGTCTATTAATTTTAATTAAAAATTCCTAAAAGAAAATTAAACTTGCGTAAATACGGGCTAGAATACCTTAGAAAGACCTCCCACGAAGAGCACTCCCCCTTAGGCCTAGGACCCTAGTGCAGTCAATCGGCCTTTAAAAGAAAAAAAAAAAAAAAACCCTAAAAGAAAAGATTACTTTTAACTCTTCAGTTTTAACTTTAGCTAGTTTTGATATTTTTATTTTGTCATTGGATGTCACCATTTTTTTTTTAGAAAACATTGCATTTAAACTTATTTTCTAAATAGCGGTATATCATAAAATTCCGTTTTCCAAACTCGAATTGTACCTCTAATTGTGCACGATCAGAAGTGTAAAATCTTATCACTCACCTATTTTCTTTACTCATATATTACAAACATGAAGCATAACCTCGGTTATACGGTAAACACTAGTCAATTAAAGTCAAAAATTTAAAAATATAAAAAAATAAAAAAATCTTTAATTTAAAAAAAATAATAAAATAAAAATAAAATATAAAAATACTCTCGAAAAATGGGACTCTAAAGACAGGCACGCAATGGTTTTGGAGTAGTCGTCCATTAAAGTAAATTTATATTAAAGCCTATGAAAAAATTTTGGGACAAGGAAAAACTGGCCTTAAAAGGAGACTCTTCAATAGAGGTAAAGTTTTAGAAAAGTTTCTCTGTATTTTCATTTGATATGAAAAACATTTTCTAGTTTAATTAACCAATGATGCAATGATAAATTATTGATAGAGTTAAATACTGAACGACAAGCCATTTTGTTTAGTACTCTACAAAGCTAATTTTGCTTTTAAATGGTAATATGGTATGGCATTGGGATTAAGGCCGATTGCCTGCACTAGTGTCTTAGGCCTGGGGGGGGGGTCTTTCGTGGGGGGGGGACCCTTCAAGTGTGTTATTTTAGCGTTTTTTTTTTTTTTTTTTTTTTTTTTTTTTATGTTTTTTAATTATAATTTTTAGAATTTAGTAGGACAGAAAACATGATTTTGCTATTTCAAAAATATAAACAGTAGAAATGTTACGGATGTTCTGAATAAACTCTTTCTACTCTAACTTTTAACTCATTGACTAAAATCGCTGTTTAAAAATTATTTTTATCTCATATATAAATAGAATTCATACTTTGCTTAAAGAAAAAGAAAACTTTTGAAACAACCGTGCCACTTAATATTTTATGCATATTTATTGTTATTTTATTTCATTTTATTTTTTATTTATATAAAATGAATGACCATTCAATGAACGTTCAGTGGCGTATTTTAAATAATTGTTTGTTTATAAAACTGTAATCTAAAACTAATTATTTGCAATTATTAAGGCGCTTAGTAATTTATATTTTTGCCGCCTTTAATCAAATTTCAAATTTAAATTGCACAAAATGTTCTATGAACCTAAAAATTTTTCTATAGCTTGTTACAGTAAAAAACATTTTTAAAAAAAGTATTGAATGACGAAGAACCTTTTTTTTTTTCTGACGAAGCGTTGCGTTTAATAACTTTGACACGAAACAACTGCTGCGTGTTTTTTCATTTTATTTTTTATTGCTGCATATAAGATATTTATTTATTTATTTGTACTTTATTTTATTTTCCTTTTCATCTAGCATATATTTGAGTAAATTCAGTCTTATTAAATTCTGTTATTTACATTATGAATCAATTTTTAACCTTTCGAAATTAACACTTGATATTTGCTTACCATCAAAATGCTTCGAATCAAAGTTTTTGCTAGTTAAATTCCCTTCTTGTTTCTGTCACTATTTCTCCCCGTATAAAGTAAAAAAATAAATAAATAAACTGCAAATAAACAAACAAATTATCCAACAAGTTATTTGGTAGTAAGTGTAATTTAGTTTATTTTTTATAATCTCCTAGTCTCTTATGTTACGATAGTTCCTTCAACATTTCGTATAATTTTGTAGTACATGAATGCTGACGAGATTCTTGGTGAAAATTTCCTTTTGTTTTTAAAATCCTATAACAGATTGACCTAGCATAAAATGTCTTTATCCAAACTACTATAATAAATTGGAAAGCCAATAAGAAAATGTATATTCGTGATTTTTAAACAAAGTTGATAAAACTGATCAACATTTTATCATGCTTAAAGCTTGATGTTGATATACTTGATACAATACAAAATCAATTCACCTACTCGAAATGATAATGGTGTGATTATGAAACATTAAAAACATATTTTATGTCGTCATTTGCTCTAATAAAAAGAAAGAAATGAATACCAGATGACTTCCTTGTATGTCATTTTAAACTATGCATATATATATATATATATTAATAATTAAAATATAAAATAAAAATTTAAGTAAAAAACATTTTTTTAACGTTAGAAGCTTTTTATTGTGAAGCCCTAAAAAGCATAAAATAAAAATTTATTGTCAAAGATATTCTGTAAAGATACGAATGTTTTAACACTAAGAAAATTTTAGAGAAAAATAAATACAGATATTTCACTTTTGCAAGAGGCGAAAATTTTTTAATATTCAAAGTATTTTAAAGAGCATTCGAGACCAATATTCTTAGTTTTTAGTTTTCTTAGTTTGTAGTTTTTTGTATAATTATTCGTTAAGTCATAAATTTCAAAAGTCTCGAAAGCTTTCTAAAATACTTTTAATATTTAAAAAAAATCATCTCTTGCAAAAGTGAAATATCTAAAATTTTTTTAGTGTTAAAACATTCATATCTTTACAGAATGTCTTTGCCATAATAAATTTTTATTTTATGCTATTTAGGGCTTCATAATAAAAAGCTTCTAATGTTAAAAAAATATTTTTTACATAAATTTTTATTTTGTGATTTTTAGTTATAAAAAACAGCTTCTTAAAAAATTAGTCAAAATTTCTTAGGATACTGTGTAGACAACTAAAGATTTTCTTTTATCAATTGACATCTTTTCTTTTAACTATCTGAAAAAATAAATAAATAAATAAATAAAACATCGGTTTTCGAAAATCGAACCCACGACCATCGCGTTATCAGCATGACGCTCTAACCAAAAGTCAAAGAACAGTCAAGAAAAATCATAGAACGTGCTAGAAAAAACTCACAAATACAAAAAAAAAAAAAAAAAAAAATATTGTTCTTGAATACTTTTTTAAATATTTTGAATATTTAAAAATTTTCATCTCTTACAAAATTGAAATATCTATATTTTACTTTAAAATTTTCTTATTGTTGAAACTTTTATTCTTTTATAACATGTCTCGGCAAGAATAAAATTTTATTTTATGCTTTTTAGGGCTCCACAATAAAAAGCTTCCAGCATTTTTTTTTAATACTTAAATTTTTATTTTGTTCTTTTTAATTACTAAAAAAAGCTTCCTAAAAAACTAATCAAAATTTCTTACGATACAAATATAATATAGTTTACGGGTAAAGTGCCGAGATCGAAGCAGTACATCGCAGGCAACAACACAAGTCCGTGGAATATACTGGAACTTTAAATTAAAAGACACAACAGTCAGGAATCAACTTCTTTTATTTTGGAAATCATAACTTGAAATTATGTCAATTAATTATCAAGTAAATAAATGTTATATAAAAAAAATCGTTGGTAAAATATAGAGATGCATATTACGGATATAAAGAGCTGAGGGAGAGAACTCTTACGATGATTTTTCGATGTTATTAGAAGCGAGTCTCGAGAGCGAATGACGACCGGGAGCGAGCTAGAATTAATTTTTAATAAGAAAGAAAAATCCTGCAGCACGCACTGATTAGTAACACTTTCCAACTGTACGTAATTGTTGTATCGAATAACTTTTAATCTGAAAAAGTGAATCATATCATATTCCATACAAAATATTATTTTAGAATATTAAAAATACATGTGAATGTTTTTATGATTTTTACAACAGAAAGATTTTAAAAATAATTTTTTAAAAATTCTGTCCTAAAACTTAATCTATTGACTTTTGTTTGTTTGTTTGTTTGTTTGTTTGTAGTTGTTGTCTCTGTAAACAAACTAGTTGCACAGGATCTATTAATGTCATTTTAAATGGGGAACATTCCATAGTGAACTTGATTGTATCATTTTTAAAAAATTCTAAAAATATTTACCGACGCTAGGAGCCGGCAACAAACAGATAGAAAGGTAGACAATCGGACAGACAGATACACAAATTGAAATCATATTCCCACTAAAAATATAAGAAAGTGTTAAAACGGCTTAATGTTAACGAAAGTGCAATTCTAGTAAATTTTTATTAATAGCTCTTAATGTAACTGAATATTTTTGTGTGGCCCTGTAAATCTAATGCTAATCATACTATATTATATTGAAGGCACTCTTTTGTGCATACGAATGATTTATTTCAATTACATTAAGTTTTGTGCAAAGTAAAATTATTTAAATTTGGTTCATGTTATGTTTAAAATTATTTAAATTTGGTTCAAATAACTCTCACAGAACGCAATGCTTTAGAATACTTTCAAGTGCCCCTGTACACAAAAACGTTAGAAATGTACTCGATTTTACATAGGAAACATCCGAAAAGGAACTTGAATAACATATTAAAATTTCATTAAAGTTTCTATACAGTAAAGGTATTTAAATATGGTTTATAAAAACTCCTCTCATAGAACACAAAGCTTTCGAATATTTTTGGGTGCCCCTGTCCACAAACCAGTAGAGGTATAAACTTCATTTTCAATAGGGAACACCCGACAGTGAACTTGAATAACATATATCAGTTTCAAAAAATTCCATAAATATTTACGGGAATTAAAGCACGGGCAGACAGACGGACATATACACAAATTGAAATCATATTCACACTTGACAAATGTTAGAACGTGTTAAAAACGCTTAATATAAACGAAAGTACAATTCTAGCAAATTTTTATTAATAGCTTTTAATATAAATGGATATTTTTGTGCCCCCTTGTAAATCTAATGCTAATCATGCTATATTCTATGCAAAGCATTCTTTTGTGCACACAAATATTATATTTCAATTTCATAAAACTTCGCAGAAAGTAAAGTTAATAAAATCTGATTTATAGAAATATCTCTCCTAGAACGCAATGCTTTGGAATACTTTTGAGTGTCCCTGTACATAAACCAGTGGTGATATGTACTCTATTTTCTTCAGGAAACATCCAGTAATGAACTTGAATAACGTATTTCAATTTCATTAAGATATGTGTACAGTAAAGATATGAAAATACGGTTTATAGAAATACTTCTCATAGAACACAATGCTTTGAAATACTTTCGGGTGTCCCTGTACACAAACCAGTAGAGGTATAAACTCCATTTTCAATAGGGAACATCCGATAGTGAACTTGAATAACATATCATAGAATAAATACGAATGACCAAATAAGTAAGTGGAACTTTAATATTCCCTTATACGCATGCTGTATGTTTGCTTATTTAATAGCTGAAAATTTGAAACCAATTTGCATTTATAATTTAAAAAATATATAAAAAAAATGAAACGCACTTTATAACAATTATATGCAGGGTTAATGTTAAAAACGAGGTAATAAAAAAATAAATAAATAAATAAAAGCTTTACTATGCATTTTTCCTCTTTTTTTCTTTCATTTTTTACATCTAAATAATTGTTGAGTTTTTAAAATCATACTTTTACTAAACGTATTGTTAACTATTGTTTGCCAATGTTGTTTTAAAGTTAATACAGGTGTTGGACATAATAATGTTAACACTTTCGCTTTTTTACGTTTTGCCGAATATGTTGAATAATACTTACCGTGTTGTTCTTCAATTTCGGGAATAAGAAAAACATGTCTTTCTTCATATTTTTCAGCAAATATTTTGTCACGAAGGCCCTTAGGGGTCGAACAACAAATTCAATAAAATAAAAAGTATTTGTGATAACCCTGTACATGGAAAAGCTTCGATTGATCTGCAAATTTTAGATGCGGTTATAAATGTTATATTTTATACGTGTGTAGAGTTTTGTGATGATAGCTTGAGTATTTAAGGAGTTATTGATATTTTATTTAAAAATGCAAAAAAAAATTCGCAAATTTCTACTTTATAACTCCAAAGGTTTTTCTTCAAATTTCATCAAACTTTCGGAAAACAAGACAACATATACCTAAATTCTTATACTGTAGTTTAAAACAAATATATTTAACATTCAAAGAGATAGGGACAGTTGTAATAAATATTTTATTACTGCGCATGTGCGGACTATAGCAAAAAAACTTTGACATAATTTAACCCAGCTGTATAGAGCACTTCATAAAAAAAAATCCAGTTAAATATCACAAAAATTCATAGCGATATTGGTGATTAAATGAGCTGTTTTTCAGTTGTTTTCTAAAAAGTCTTTATGATAAGGGGTTATTCACAAATGAAAATATGTATCAGAAAATAATTTAATTTTTCTTTTCAAACAATTCATTTTTCTCTTTCTTTTTTTTTTTTTTTTTTTTTTTTTTTTTTATAGCTATGTTGTACATACCTATAAACAAAAAAGAAAAATGCATCTCAAATGTTGCATTAAGTTTTATTGTGTAGTTTTTTCTGATACAAACTTTCATTTGTGAATGACCCCTTATTGTAATTTTTTTTTTAAACAACTGAAAAACAGATTATTTAATCACCGATATCTCTATGAATTTTTGTGATATCCAACTGGATTTTTTTATAAGGTGCTCTATGCAGTTGGGTATGAAACTATGTCAAAGTTATTTTGCTGTAGTCCGCGCATGCGCAAAAAATAAATTTATTACTGCAACTGTCCATATCTCTTTGAATATTAAATACATTTGTTTTAAATTATAGTATAATGATTTAGGCATATGGTGTCATGTTTTCCGAAAGTTTCATGAAATTTGAAGAAAAACCTTTGGAGTTATGAAGTAAAAACTTGCGAAAAATTTTTACATTTTTTAATGATATATTAATAATTCCTTAAATATTCAAGATATCATCACAAAACTCTACACACGTATAAAATATAATATTTATAACCATATCTAAAATTTGCTGATCAATCGAAGCTTTTCCATATACAGGGTAAATACTCTTTATTTTATTAGATTTGTTGTTCGTCCCCTTCGTGACAAAACTCTACACACGTATAAAATATAATATTTATAACCATATCTAAAATTTTCAGATCAATCGAAGCTTTTCCATATACAGAGTAAATACTTTTTATTTTATTAGATTTGTTGTTCGTCCCCTAACGGCCTTCGTGACAAAATCTTTGCTGAAAAATATGAGAAAAGACATGTTTTCATTATTCCTAAAATTCAATAACAACATGTTAAGTATTTTTCAAGATATTTGACAAACCGTAAAAAAAGCAAAAGTGTTCCCATTATTCTGTCCAATACCTGTACATTGATAATAACGTTGGTTAATGGAAAAATGGAAAAAGAAATAAAGACAGAAATTCATCTATTTTACCGCTAAACTTTCATAAAACTTACTTTCAAACTTACAAAAATTTAAATAAAGCATTTAGAACTTTTAACCCTTTGAGGGGTAAGCAGATTTTCTCATTTAAAATCAAATTCTACCAGAATTCACCGACTATATTAGAAGAGAAGTAATAAATAATGTTATTTATTAATCTAAATTATAAAAGAAAAATTTTATAAAAGATTTCCAGGGCTAGTTTTTGCAATTGGAAATTAAAATTTGCGTTTGCATTATGCAAACGGCGCCCCTGAAAGGGTTAGAGTGCAACATGTAAATATCAGTGAATATCATTTTAATATCAGTGAGTAATGTTAACAAAGAAAAAAAACGATTTGATCTGGATAAATTTTTATTTCTTGTTTCATTTCTACTCCAAAGAAAAATAAAATCACATAATTTAGCTTCATTTTGGGTAATTTCACTGCAGACGGTAAATTTATCCTTTTCTCATGCGTTTACCATTTTCTCACAAAGTAGGGAAATTTTAATATCTGTCAGAGATTTCTCAGATCTAGTTCTAGACATCTTCTTCCGCGTTTGTAGCTATTTAATTGTGTAGGTGAAAGAAAGTTGTTCATAGTTCTTTCAAACTGTGTTTTCTGGTAAAATTGTTCTACATTCTCGCTTTATAAAGATATCCCGAAGAAGTAAGCAAAAATCCGAATCCATTGTTTATTCCGCAACTGTGCAGCATTAGGATGTAAAATATTTGTAGATAGAATTTTTTTTCTTAACTTTATGCACGTACATAAAAGAATTTGTAATAAATAGTGTAAAACAATAAATTAAGAAATATTTAAGTTGGTTGTACTTTTATCTCCCATTTCACAATTAATTTGATGAAGAAAAAAAAAGGAAATTGTCGAAGGTGAAATATTACATTATCACAACGAAGTTTAAAACAGGGTTACAGATTAATTATTACACGATTTGAAAATTAAAATAAATTCAATTAAATTAAAAGTACATCTGGTAGAAAATATTATTTTATTATTTGTAGTGTAAAATTACTATTCTCTTCTCAGATATACTCTATTTATAACGACAAGTATCTAATAAGATATTCGATAACGTCATCTGTTAGTAAAAGAAAAAAAAACTATCTTACAGAAAGTAATAATTATATAAATAAATAATCTTATCATTAATCCTTTTTGTGCAATGAATTTTTAATATCTCCAGTATTTTTTAATTATTGATATATAAGTCGGATTCTGAAGGCCAAACTTGTGCATTGGCTAAATAAGAGTACTTTTCGAAGTGTAATTTAAAATTTTATTTTTGACTTTTCACAGCATGTGCAGTACTTTTGTGCCTTGTAAGAGCATCAGATCTTGTATAACGATGTCCACATCCAGAAAACGGACATTGATAAACTTTCTTTTCTGACGTTTGCAGATGAGTCTTTAAATGTTTGCTAAGGTGGTCTTTCCGTCCAAATCTTTTTTTACATACCGTGCACGTATGTGGCTTAAAACCACTGTGAATCCTTTTGTGTCGAGTTAACTCTTCATTTCTCGCAAATGACTTAAAGCAGTTAGCATGCTCACATCGGAACGGCTTGGATCCTAGAAGAAGAAAAAGTAAAATTTAAATGATATAAGAAGTAAAGTTCAGGTAATTGCGAAATAACAATAAATCCTTACAAATGTTTAAAACAACATTATAAAAAATTTTTAATACTACGCTAATTGATTAAGAAAAATGATATGTTACTATATGAAAAATACACTGCAGTTTAAAAATACAGAGTATTATTACTACCACTTTTATTTTTTCTGACATAATTGCCTACCTCTGCATGTAACAAATAAAATTATTAGTTAATTGGTTAGCTGGCCCAGGAATAATATTTATTGCTGAGTCTTTACAAAAAAGTGTTTCATTTTTCAGATCTGCTCCGACAGCAGATTTCTTTGATTTACTTAGCAATTGTAATTCGAAATTGGTAGCACCCAAAATATAGATTATATTGGGAACCCTTGATACAATTTTTTTCTGTGCGGGAAATTAAAAAATAAGGTAAGCATAAATAATCTTTACACGCTGGAAAGCAAATTTGCACCTTAATTTGCACGATATAACACCACGTGATTTATGAGGGGGTGGGGGTTACAAACAACACGTCCTGTCGTCTTAACCATACGCCAGTGTCTTGTCCGCTCTGAGGAGACCCACCAGCGGCCGAGCGGTTCTGTGCTCACAGCTGGTAGATGGGATGAGCCGGGATCGATCCCAGATCACGCTCGTCGGCCTAGCCGTTCAGAGTTTTCCCTGGTTTTCTCCAAAACTTGCGTAAATACAGGCTAGGATCCCTTAGAAAGACCTCCACGGAAGGCACTCCTCCTCTGACCTAGGAGCCTAGTGCAGTCCAGTCGCCCTTATTCCCAAACACCAAACACACCACTCTGGGGAAAACATAACTTTCGACAATATTTGGAATTGTAATTTTAGGATTCATACCATCAGGTAAAATTTAGTGGTCCAAAACTATAACCAAATAATTGTTATGTTGCAGTATCTTTAGGTATCTGTAATATTGTAACGAAATATAAAAGTAAAAGTTAAAATTAAACCTAGTAACAGTAACAATAACAGCAAAAAAAATTTTTAAAAATGCTTAGGTTTTTTTTTTTTTTTTTTTTTTTTTTTAGTAAGTTATTAATACGCAGTATTATGCAAATAAAAGTATTTTATTGTTTGCTTACATCTGCGTAATTCCTCATTTAAATTAGAAATATAGATTTTCGAATGCTTATTTTATAAAAATTTTAGTATTAGATTACCTTCCAAAAAAATAATAATAGTTACTGAGTTTTTTTTTTTTTTTTTTCTTTTTTTTTTTTATTAGATAACTATCAGCTATGCTTTAAAAATTATGCTTTAGAAATTTTATCAGGTGAAAATAAAATATCAAGAATACGACACATTTAAAGATAAAACTTTCAGGCTCTATCACAAAAACTTTAGAACAATACTTTTGATGATAATTCAGTGCAATAACAGTTTTGCAAGAAAACATAGATCGTTCCTTATTGATTTTTTTTTTTTTTTTTTTTTTACTATTTGATAAAATCTAAAACCTTATTACAGATGGTTTAAGGAAGATAAGAGATCTTATATGAACTAAGTACAGGGTAACCATAAAGTAACTTTCTATGTTTGAATACATCTACAACTATAAGTAATGAAAGAAATGAAACCAAATTTCATATACGTACTGTAAAAGATATGGGGAGATGATTTTAGCAAAGAAAAACGTGTAGTACCAAAAGTTGCCGATAAAGGAGATTTTGGAACTGCTGTCACATACGCACTATGAAATTTCCATAATCTCTCTCGACTGTGTTTTGCATATATTGCATGTGGAGAAACCCCAATATTGATTACGCTGCGAAATAAATAAATAAATATATATATATATATATATATACCGCCTACATCTAAAACGAATAAGTAATCATTTTTCAATCCTTAAGCTAGAACTATAGATATCCCAGTTATGCGTGTAAGGTAAACATATAAACTGAAAAGAGGAAATGGTCGAAAATTGTGTCGTTACTTTTCTAAATGGGGAAGCAATACATTATATTTTGAATCATTTGTATTGCTGGAAATTCATGCTTTGATTTCTAGAATTGACTAACAAGCTAGAATTATAGTTACTAAAACTTGGCTCTTGTGCTCGCAGCTGCAGAAATTTTTAAATATGTTTGACCACGATAATATAGTAAAACGCTCTAGAATATTAAGAAAGGTGTTTAGAACTCGCTAACAAAGGGAACTAGAATAAATAAGAATGACATGGAACTAATTTTACTAGAGCCACAGTTTATTTTCTAAATGTCAGTCGCAGAATTTTTTTTTCAATGTAATAAAAAAAATATTTCCCGTGTGGTACTCTTTGTCATTCATTTCCGCGTGAGTATTTTTATTCTAAAATTAATTAAACTTTATATAATCCATTTTCCGTGCATTCATCGAATGTATTAACTTTTGTCGTCTCCAACAGATCCAAAATCCCGCATGCACTAGGAATGTTACACTATCAGAGCTGCCAATCTAATCCGGCAAATTGTTAATACCGCCCTTTTTTCTACACCACTTAATTTTTAGAGTATTTGTTTTCTTCATTCATCGTAAATATATTTGAAGAGAATTACTCTAAAAATTAAGTGGTGTAGGAAAAACGGGCGGTACTAACAATTTGCCGGATTTGGTTGGCAGCTCTGCACTATATACGTCGATTGTGCAAATTTCCTAGTGCGAACGTGACATCAACGCCAAAATCTCCCCTATCGGCAGCTTTGGGTTCTTAATGTTTTTCTTTGCGGAAACCATCTCTTCATGTTTTCTACGGTCTGTATATGAAATTTAGTTTAATTAGGTTCATCATTTTTAACTGCAAATGCCTCCAAATAGGGAAAGTATTTTTATGGCCACTCTATACTTTAAATACATGTAACAACTTAAAATTGTTTCAGAAACAATTTCATTTGAAAAACATCTGTGTGATTGATCCTCTTAAACCTCTCCCTTCCCCTCCATTTAAATATTGTAACTACATTAATAAATCCTTTATGACTATTATTTGGATCAAAAAATTTTTAATTATTCAGAAAATTGCCATGCACACCACTCTTTGAAACTTATTCGACTAATTTTTGAGTAGCCCTGTATGTTGTCTATAAATAATATACGTACCAAACAGTGTACTTAAATTTAGCACATAAAAAATAATAATAATTCCATGAAATAACTTGAAATGCACTTTGAGCCACTTTCAAACGTACAGTCGGTAACAAAAGTCTCCGAACACTAGCAAAAATTCCTATATAAAAAATGTACACTTAATACAGTTTTGTTAAATAAATCCTTGTCTAATCCAGTTTTTAGACCGACTAAAAACAGGATTCGACAAGGATTTATTAACAAAACTGTATATTAAATGTACTTTTTTTTAGATAGAAAATTTTGCTAGTGTTTGGAGACATTTGTTACCGACATTACCACTAATGTCTGTGATTTTGTTTTGTAAATCAAGGATAAATGCTTTTCATGGCATATTCTATGTGAACTATGCTTCAAATTTTACCTTCAAGTCAATTTCATCTTGTTTAATGTACAGTCCGTAACAAAAGTGTCCGAACACTAGCAAAAATTCCTATGTAAAAAAAGTACACTTCATACGGTTCTGTTAAATAAATCCTTATCGAATCATGTTCTTAGACTGACTAAGAAGAGGATTCGACAAGGATTCATTTAACAATACCGTATGAAGTGTACTTTTTTACATAGGAATTTTTGCTAGTGTTCGAAAACTTTTGTTACCGACTGTAGTCTAGACATCTGACCGCCGCTTACAGTCACTGAGCTGTTATTTTTTCTACAACACATTTATATTTCAAAATTATATAATCATGGATTTTTAGCTCGTTTTTCAAGTTTGAAGCTCTTAAATAATAATCATAAGGACTCTATAATCATGTGAACACTTACATTTTAATCTCAAGATGAAACAAGCCTTATTTTAGTACATTAATTATATTATGCAGTGAAAAAAACGTTACAATTTTGCCTTTTTTTAATGTAGTCAGATTGCTAGAGATGTTCAACTGTACCTACTTAAAATTTCGCCCATAGACATAATATACTAGAGTACTTTTGCATGTCCCTGCACACGAATTATTTGTCTGATTCTAATAAAAAGTTTCAAATAGCATCCTAGTATGATACTGATTTAGAATACTGTGTTTGTGCCTTTTGTTAATATTTGTTTTTTGCTATGCTGATAACCGACTCTCGAACAGATGGACAGACACACGCACAGACCAACTACTAAACACCTGATTTTCGAATTCAGATAACCACAAAACGGGCAAAAGTAACAAAAACTCAATTTAAAAAATTTGATCCAAATGCAATACTTTCTCGACGATAAATGGGTAAAAGAAAGTCAAAAGTCCAAATGCATGTTTGTTTAGTTTAGTTTAGTCTGAGCAAAAGTTAGCGTATTTGTTACTGTAAAAAAATACACAGGGTGATTAGAAAAAAACTACCCCGATATATGAGACCATAGCTACCATACCGTTCACAGTAACTGAATAAAATTTTGGTGGAAGGTATTTTGAGGTATGCGCTCAAGAATTATATAAAAAACAACAGTTAAACTCTAACAGTTACGGTTACAGTGACAAATTTTAAAAAATTTCAAATGGCAACACCTACTTTTTTTTATTTAAATGGAATCTGCATAGCAAAAAACCATAAATAGCTTTGGAACGGTACCTGTAGCACGAAAATCGCCAGCGCTAGCAGGCTAAGAAAAAAAAAAAAAAAAAACAATTGTTATGTGCGTACCAGAGCACGACTTTCATTTTTTTAATGACGTCACATTTCACACTGAGTCTTTGGTTCAGACAAAATTCTACTGATTCTGTTTCGAAACGAAAAGAAGAAATCACGGTATCCTTAATTTCGTGTAAGGCTACTGAATAAAGGCTTTAATTTCGTTGTTAGTCGTAAGACGCCGTCATGACTGACATCATAGCACTAATTGAAAAACAAGGCATTGTGAAATGGCAATCAAAATCGATTTTGATGATGATAATGATGTTTCCCAGTAAGCGGCATATTGTTCACAGAGCAAGAAAGCAAGATACACATCACGCATTTCAAAATGCCTTATTCTTCAATTAGTGTGATGACGTCAGTCATGACGGTGTCTTACGACTAACAACGAAATCAAAACCCTTATTAAGTAGAAATACATGAAATTAAGGATACCATGGTCTCTTCTTTTCTTTTCGAAGCAGAATCAGTAGACTTTAGTGAGAGCCGAAGACTCAGTGTGAAATATGACGTCATTAAGAAAATGAAAGTCGTGGTCTGGTAGGCACATCACAGCTGTTTTCTCTTTTTTTTCTTAGTATGCCTAGCGTTGGTGATTTTCATGCTAGAGGTACCGTTCCAACGCTATTTATGGTTTTTTGCTATGGAGATCCCATTCAATAAAAAAAAAATGGTGTTGCCATTTGAAATTTTCGAAATTTTGTCACTGTAACCGTAACTGTTAGAGTTTAACTGTTGTTTTTATATAATTCTTGAGCGCATACCTCAAAATACCTTCCACCAAAATTTTATTCAGTTACTGTGAATGGTATGTTAGCTATGGTCTCATATATCGGGGTAGTTTTTTTCTAATCACCATGTATATAAATAAATAAATTAAATTAAAATTAAAATTTATTTATTAAAATAACTTTGCCTTAAATATCAATTTTTAAGATGCCTATTTCATCACAATATGACCAAAAACAGGAAAATGCTTGCTAAATCACCTTCCTCGTTGTTGAATTTCTTTTACCTTATTAAAAACGATTAAAGTAAAGAAATTTGTAGTCATAAACGTACAGTGGGTGATCAAATTATTAGAATTTTTTTTTTTTTTTTTTTTTTTTACATTTTTTCGATTTCTAAAAAGGTACTAGACGAAATCACCCGGAACTTCAGACATGCAATGAACATTTTAAAACACCCATTTTCCACTATCGGTTTGATCCAGAGTGCAATTAGGGAACCAACCACAAATTAAAGAATAACAAAAATACTTTGGATCACCCTGTATCATAAAAAGCTACAAATGGCTTGTAACTTTAACACATTGTTGCCATACTGTGTATAACATTGATATGTATAAAATTGCTTAGTTGTTTAGGCAGATATATATATATATATATATATAATTTTATTATTTTTTTTTTAATTATCAAGTTTTTTGCTTATAACTGGAACGGATTTCCATAAAACTTTATAAAACTTTCAGAAAAATTGATAAAACATTAGAGAAACATTCTGAAACATAAAATTCACACGTGTAATATTTGCTGAGATAAGAGCGTTTATAATAAATATTTCTTTACTGTGCATACGCGAAAGATAGAAAATATTTTCCTACGTAGGTTGAAAGCTACATACATTGGAAAACTTTTTTCAAAAGTTCATTTGAATAGAGTTAAAATTAAGCAAAGTGTCGGTAAAAGAACGATTTAGATTTTAGGTATTTTCTAGAGTTGAAATTAAATAAGGAGTTTTTTACATGCTGCGTATTTAATTTGAAGATCCAATTATTTCAAACATGTTCCAAAAGTTCTTTTTTGGAAAAAACGTCTTATAGGCTTGTAACTCTAACACATTTTTATTTATTTACTAAGATTTGTGAGTTCATAAGGAGTTTTTCATAAAAAAGAACTTTTGCAATGTGGATGATATAATTGGATCTTCAAATTAAATACGCAGTATATGAAAGACCCCTTATGAAATTTCAACACTGTTAAAAGTTATTGTGCACTGTTAAAAATAATATGATAATTCAACATTTTACTGAGCAATAGGTGCAAATCAAGCAAACTTAGCTGCAATCAATATTTTGGCTCTAAGTTTTCCAATATTAGTGGTGTATATTGCTAAAATTGTACTTCTAAAACGGTGAAACATAATCACCAAATTTCTAAAAATATTGGTTGCAGCTTATCTGTAACACTCTTTTTTTTTTTTTTTTCCCCTTTGTGAAAAGTAGGAATTTATTTTGGAATTTTTTACTTAAAAAATAATGAAACAGGGGTATGTATAAATAGATTAAAATAAATAATATCAAAGGAGAACGAACTAATGGAAAAATTAGCGCAAATTAATGAGAGACTGTGGAAAATTTAACAAGTGCACGAAGCAAGGTAAACAATTCATTATTTAAGCTGTGAATAGTTTACGGGGGTTTTATTATTATTATTATTCTAATTAAGTAGGACGCCTTTTTGACAATTTTAATTTCACTCTTTTGTAATTCTCAAAACAAGGCAATATTAAAGTACTTCCACTTTTTTGAAAGAACATGAAAAATGTTTGTAAAGCTTTCACTGTCGGCTGATTTTTTTTTTTTTTTTTTTTTTTTTTTTTTAATTCGAAAGCCAAATATTTATCTGTAAATCTAGTTTTATTTATTTATTTTTCCACAAAATTTTACTCCTTTTTTTTTTTCTTTTTTAACTAAATAGGCAAACAATTAGAGGGATTAACCTTTCACAGTCCTATGAACAATTTCCTCTATTTCAAAAAAGGAAAAGAATGAATGAGAGAGAAAAAGGAAGAAAAACAAAAAAACAAAAAAAGATGAAAATATGTAAATAAATTCATTTTTTAAACTGTCTTACAATCATAGACATGATTAAAGAGCTTCACAATATTAAAAGCAACCTGTTTATACATTTAATTAATTATTAAGGGTACAGTAGACTTTCAAATTCGTCAAAGTTTATCAAAAAGCTTATTTTTCATTTTGAACATAAACAGAATTGTTATTGTTATTGTTATATGAGTATTAATAATATAACCATATAAAATTCATTGAGTTCAATTTAAATGAAATTCTTTATAGATGTACATGCATACATAAACATGCTAGAAAAAAATCTTCTTTTTTAAGTCAATAAAACTTAAAATTTTGAATTAACGTAGACTTTTATTTGCCTTTTAAGGCAAAAATTTAAAAATAAGAAATACTTCAAATTAAATCTTTTTTTTTTTTTTTTTTTTTTTTTTTTTAATATGATATAGTAAAAATACACAGCAACTTTTATTTTTAAGTATAAAATAATTATTATCAATTAGTAATCTAAGTGTATGTTAAAACTACTTTAGCCTGGAGCATTCAAAAATATGCTAATTATTTGTTACTTTTAAAATTTAAATTTTAAAAACGATTGAAGACTTATTCATCAACTGCTAAAAACTATCAAGGACATATTCATCAAACTTAATACATAAGTATCTATTTACAATATGAATTATTGCTCAAACTATCAAAGAAATTCGTGGCTATTTTAAAAAGTTAGTTTTCAGAATTTATTGTCCCTAAAGCAAATACGATTGAGCGTTAACACCCTATTTGGAATTACAAAATACGTAGGAGCAAAAAACTTCATTTAATAATAATAAAAAATTAAAAAATTAAAATTAAAACAAGTTCTCTGATTCGCCCGTTTTTCCCACTAACAAGGGAACATTCAAAAGGTGTCATCTTCAAAAAGTATTGAAAAAAATATATGTGATTCTACTCTTCATAAAACACCAGAAAATGAACAAATTATCAGCTGAAATGAATTACAGCGACCACAAAAAATTATCAAAATTAGCGATTTCACACTGTTAGGCGATTGATTTTGAGTACTTGGCGGAGAAGAAAAACACGGTTCTGGCAACCTCGTACATGGCAACCTCGGTGCCAGCAAACTTATCGCCTAACAGGGCTAAATTGCCAAAATATGCTTAATTTTGATATTTTTTGTGGTCGCTGTAATTAATTTCAGCCCATATTTTTTTCACTTTCTGGTGTTTTATGAAGAGTATAATCACATAAATTTTTTTCAATATTTTTTTAAGACGGCACCTTTTGAATGTTTCCTTGTAAGTTACGTATTATAACTATATACAACATAGAAACTTTTAATTAGGTATTAAAAATTTTCAAAAAGAAAAATCTTAATTTCTGATTTAATTCAATGATTTTATTTTCTACCTATTTAAATTGAAAATAATTTTATTTTACATTCTTCCTTCTCCCTACTTTTATATAAGGCCGCGGCAGTCTGGTTGGCAGAACGCAGAGTTCGTATTGAGAGGTTGCAGGTTCGATTCTCGAACTTGCCGAAAACTGTCGTGTACATTAATAATGGCTAGTGCATGTAAAATCCGTCATGGTCGCAATGTCTTCCATGTTCCCATCCAAAACATCTCTAGGGGTCACCAAGGCGTAGAAACCATTCTTTCCGTGAAAGTTCAAAATTGTGATATCATGTCTCCGGACTACCCTCAGGACTGATTCTTATACCGTCACCAATTGCTTAGAGCGTATCAATAGTGCGACATAACCATCGACCAGATATTAGAGTAGACCCCTGACTAGTAATCTTTTTGTTCCCGAACATCACATCCCCATCAATCCACTAATTCATTCTTCAAACCGTTTTTTTACCGCCAAACTGACATTCGATTTCTATCAAAGCAGGTTTCCACCAAACCATTTAACACATGCAAAAGCCTAAGAACCAGATGCCAAGAAAACGATTCTCGCCAAAAAAAGGTGCAAAAACTCCAGTGATGTTCACGGAATTTTTCTCCATAGCCAGTATAGGAACTCCGTACTCTACTTGTATCACTACTCAATGGTACAGTCGGTTACAAAAGTATCCGAACACTAGCAAAAATTCCTATATAAAAGAAGTACAGTCAATACTTTTTTGTTAAATAAATCCTTATCGAATCACGCTCTTACACTGACTAAGAACAGGATTCGACAAGGATTTATTTAAAAAAATCGTATGAAGTGTACTTTTTTTACATAGGAACTTTTGCTAGTGTTCGGACACTTTTGTTACCGACTGTAAGCTGGCCAGATCAAATACTTTTATAATAGAGAAGCGTTAAAAATTGCTACAATTATCCAATTATGGATGTATTTTTTAATTCCTAATAAATAAGGACTAAAAATAAAGTATTATTGATTAATAATTTACGTTCTATAATTTCTTAAAACTTAGAAAAATGCCTTAAAAAAGTCCCCACTTGTCCCCAAAAAATGGGGACATTTGGTCAGTATAAGACACGTGACGTCATTCGCAGTCAAGTTAATTATGGGTAGAGCACTGAGCTGAAAAACAACTGGAGCAAATGCTTCCTATACCTTTACACAGTGTTCGTGCGTACCAGTTTTTCTGCAATCATTTGCCGTACAGAGTCAAACCTTGCACGGCAGGCAACATTTGTCGGGTCGTCTATTACTATTATACTCTTTAAAGAATTAAAATTTAAAATTGTAATATTATGTTTAGCGTATGGTTGTTCGAACAGACAACCTTTACACAATTTTACTTTGAAATATAAAGATATCAAATGCTTTCTGCCCTGCAACGCTCGGAAGACAAACCTTCCAAAAACGACACGCAAAAACCGGTCTAGCATTTCCTCCAGTTATTCTTCAGCTCAGTGGGGTAGAGTGGCAAACCATTGGTATTTCAACCAAGGTTGATCTTTTGCCACTCGAGAGTGCCAAAGATTGATTGACAGAGCGTTTGTTTGTAAATATGCCCTTTCCTTATACTCAATGGACATAACGGTTGGTTGGTTGGTTGGGTTTTACGTCGCACTAGTGCTGCGCAGATGGGCAATTGGCGATGGTCTGGGACACACCCCTAGAGGTGATCCGGAGACATGCCATCACAATTTTGATCCTCCACGGAAGGGATGGCTCTCCCGCTTCGGTGACCCCCAGAGGTATAATTTTTGATGGGAACATGGAGGACATTGCCAATGGACATAACGACCCACTCAAACCTTTATTATTTTATACGATTTCCTAGAGTGATTTTATTTCGAAATTTATTCCTTCGATTACTTCGTGTGAATAATTCGAATTTGATTACTCCGTATGAATATTTCGAGTAACAACATACCTTAGCTAGTATATTTATTTAATTAATGTAAGAGTATCTTAACTACACAGATAACTTTGAGTCTTTAATAACTTATCAATATATTGCTTATTAATTTACTTTATTTGCCACAAGATGATTTTGCTATTGTCGAATATCTTATTTGCCAGATATTATTTTCAGGGTTGAGTTTTAAGTTGAAGTGGTTTTACGTCGCACTAGTGCTACACTATGGGCAATGGACTTTATCCGCGTTACGTAATAAACCCTTGACACGTGACTATTACAGGGAAAAAATGCATAATTATAATGTTTACATTTAAGCTTTATGGGGAAATGTTTGCATTGTATAGGGAAATATTTGTATCTAGAGGGAAATTCTTAAGGGAACCGAGAATCAGAAGTCACATGTTGGGTATGATTTAGCCTCGAACCCAAGAAAAACGGATATTGTCCATTAGCTATGGTCTGAGATTCACACCTAAGAGTTTCTCGGAGACATGCCATCACGATTTGATCCATCTGTTGATAGAGAAACAATAATAAGTCCATTTAATATGCCTTATATTGTGTAACAGATAATACGATTTTCTTTTTTGACGTGTATAACTTCGTTAAAATACTTCTTTAATCTTAAATTTTTAAGCATTATTGTGTTGTTAGGTTTAACGCCGATTGTCTACTCTAGGAAACTAGGCCTGGAGGAAGTGCCATACATTGAAGTCGTTCTCAGGAGTCCTAGCCGGTATTCATGTTTATTTAAAAAAAAAAAAGCCACTTAAAACTCTGAATGGTTAGGTCGACGAGGGCAACATGGGTTTGAGCAACACCACCTGTAATAATGCCTCCGAGCTGAGCTCTACGTCACGGAAGATCGGCCGATTTTACCCAATCCCCACGATCCAACATGTATCATAGGAACTGTTGATTGGATGAAATCGGCCGATCTTCCATGACGTAGAGCTCAGCTCGGAGGCATTATTACAGGAGGTGTTGGTTTGAGCCCGGCACTACCTGTCTACCAGCTTTGTGAGCAGAACCTCTCGGCCACTGGTGAAGCCTGAAATTTCTAGAAAAATAAAGAATATTGAAAGTTAATAAAAATAATGAATTTTATATTCTCATTTAAAGTTTTGCTGAAATTTAACTTTGTGTGTTGATTAAAATTTTACGTTTAATTTTAACACATTGTTACGTAAATTAACGACCTTATTCACCATTAACTTCAAATCCCGGTTCAACGCAAAAACTTGAAAAGCGTCTAAAGCCAGGGTGCAGCTTTCCAACAAAATTTGGCATGCTGTTTCTACCATCTACCGTCGGCAGCAAAATTATTCGAAAGCTAGCAAAAATTCCTATATAAAAAAGGTACACTTAATACTGTTTTGTTCATGCTCTGACTAAGAACATGATTCTACAAGGATTTATTTAACAAAACAGTATTAAGTGTACTTTTTTTACATAGGAATTTTTGCTAGTGCTCAAATAATTTTGCTGCTGACTGTAGCGTCGAAGATTTCACATAATCTTTGATCGGTTATTTTCTGCTAAAAAGTCTCAAAATAACAATGCCGCTAGATGGCAGAAGTAACATGTCAAATTTTGCTGAAAAATTGCACCCTGGCTTTATGTGCTTTTCAAGTTTTCGTGTTCAACCAGGAGTTGAAATTATTAGTGAATACAGCCGTTAATCATCGTGTCAATAACGTTGATTATTATTATTATTATTATTGCTAACATTTCAATCAGTCTCAAAAATTTATTGTTAATGTTGTTATGTTGAATACATGTGCAAATTAACTGATGAAATTTCTTTAAAAAGAGAGAGAGAGAGAGTTAAATTCTCAAAATTTCATGTTATTTAAAATCGGAAGCTACCATATAAGTTTGAATATAAGTAAAGTTTCATTTTTCATCAATACAAAACTACTCTCTCATTAATAAGACTGTATAAGGTGTGTAATTTCAACATTTACGTGGATTTAATTCAAAATGACAACGACGCTTGATAATTGCTGCTTATTAATTTCAATTTCATATTTTAATACTAAAAAGAATAACCTCAGTAAAATTGCTTAAATATTCGATACTTTTATTTTAAATTATTGCTATATGTTGCCGATTTGAATACATTTCTTTATAAACTTTTTTAAATACTACATTTTAATACTTAAGCCTTTTTGATATCATTTTATTTGTCATTTGAATTTTTTGCTCGCTAACTTTCTGAAATAAACCTGAATCAGAAAGTAATTAATCTTTACCATTTCTTTATATAATGATAATTGTATAATTCCTTCCACTAAAAATTCTTTCAGTTGTTTGCGTTAGCTTATGTATTTTGTTGTTTGGTTTAAGAATCGATTGAGAAGAAGGAAGAAAATTATAATGAAAGAAAATTATCTCCTCCTAGAAAAGTGCATACGATCACTATAAACCACCAGGCCCAAAGAAAACAAAATTTTATCCTCATATCGTTTGACTGTAATTAAGGTCCTTAATAGCTAAACAAGCACATGGGCTTTTAAATAGTTTGTTTTTTCTTTTTTCTAGTTTGTGTTCCCAGTCCTATACACATTTTTAAACTCATAAATGTTCTAGTACAGTCGGTAACGAAAGTGTCCGAACACTAGCAAAAATTCCTATGTAAAAATAGTACACTTCATACGGTTTTTTTAAATAAATCCTTTTCGAATCCTGTTCTTAGTCAGTGTAAGAACGTGATTCGATAAGGATTTATTTAACAAAACAGTATTGACTCTACTTTTCTTTACATAGGAATTTTTGCTAGGTTCGGATACTTTTGTTACCGACTGTACCTTATATTAAATATGCATATATATATAAGGTAAGTGCTCCAGTGATTGACATTTTTAGAGCAATCTCTGATGTTTTTAATGTTCTTGTCATCAGAAAATGTTTTTAGAAATCTTAAGATCGTACATATGGCTTCAGAACCACATATACAGTGGGTAACAAAAGTGTCCGAACACTAGCAAAAATTCCTATGTAAAAAAAGTACACTTCATACGGTTTTGTTAAATAAATCCTTGTCGAATCCTGTTTTTAGTCAGTGTGAGAACATGATTCGATAAGAATTTATTTAACAAAACCGTATGATGTGTACTTTTTTACATAGGAATTTTTGCCAGTGTTCGGACACTTTTGTTACCGACTGTATGTTGAAATATATACATTTGATAATTTATTTTTTTTTTTAGGAATTTTTATTTTGCACACACTCAATGTTCCAGTAATTGACACTGCCAGTTTTTCATTTTACCAGTAATTGACACCCTATGTTCCAGTGTTTGACACTATTAGTTATTCATTTTCCCAGTTATTAGCAACCTATGCTCTAGAGTTTGACATACAATGTTAAAATTCTAAAATGTAAAATATATGCTTTTATTATTTTACTTATTAATTGTTTCGGGATAGATGCCAACTTCTGGAGCATGTCAATCACTGGAACACTTACCCTATATATATATATATATTTTTTTTTTTTTTTTTTTTTTTTTTTTTTTTTTTAACCGTAAATAAGTGATATTAACAGAAACTATTTTGCCTAATAAAATATTTGAGTTCTACACCTAAAGTAAATAATAATGCAAAAGTTCCATAACTGGTAAAAATTGTTATATAAATGTAAAAACTTAAATCAGCCCTTAGTATTAAAAAAGTATATCATGTGTCGAAAGAATTAATATTTCTTCTTGAGTTACATTCCTGTAGTAGCGACCTCTTTGAGAATAAGAATCATACTGAAAGAAAACAGATTCATATGGCCCGATTTTTCCAAAAAAAATAATTTTGCATAACAATTTTTCCGATAATCAATGGTGAAAATATTTAAGGATTACTAAATTTCACATTTTAAAAGTAATAGTTCTGAAAATAAGGGTCGTGGAAGCACTGGGAAAAAAAAACTGGCATTCATTCTTAGTTTTTCAGTATCAAATGACGTAAATTTCACTCATTTGCTGTAATTACTTTACATTATTTATTATAATAGTTATTTTTTCGATTTAAATAAACAAAGTCTTAAAAAAAAGTTTTTGAATTGCATTCCTTAGAAAAAGTTAATATATAAATTCCTTAAAATTCCTTTCGAACATTATCTCTAAATTTTCATTTAATATCTATATATATATATATATATATATATATATATGTGTGTGTGTGTGTGTGTGTATTTTTTTTACTTCCTTATACAAAGTATAAGGAAGTATAGTAATCCCGATTTCCGAAATTGATTTTGCATTTCACACTGCTCGAAAACGAATGATCGCTGAATGTTGCCATTTTATACGTGTGACTGTCATGATGTCTAGTTGTACACCTGCAAGTGTCGTCTTAACACGAGCTCTCGATTTAGAGATATAAGGGACTTTACACGATTTTTCGTGACGTCTGTATGTATGTGTGTCTGTGTGTGTGTGTGTGTGTGTGTGTGTGTGTGTGTGTGTGTGTGTGTGTGTGAGTATGTCGCATATCTCAAAAACGGTTGGACGTAGAAAGTTGCTAATTGGTACATAAGTTTGTTATAACATCTAGTTGTGCAACTCCCTTTTTGGACTTTCTATGATTTTCCGTTTTGGAGATATTTAGGAAAATTAGGTTCATAATGTCCAAAATCTATCAAAAAACGGTAATAACTCAAAAACGGTTTAGACAAATCTTGCAATTTAACTGACTTCCCGACTAGCTAGACATCTGAAACTTTCAGAAAAGTTCAGAACACGTTGAAAATGCATTTTTAAAAATATTTTTAGCCAACTGTTTCTAATACCTGCTGCCTTCAGCAGCGTTTATGTGATTTAACAGAAAATTTATTTAACTAACTTCTCGACTAGCTAGACATTTGAAACTTTCAGACTAGATCAGAACACGGTGGAAATGCATTTTTTTAATACTTTTAGCCAACTGTTTAGGGGCCCTGCTGTCTTCGGCAGCGTTACCAGTACAAATCTTGCAATCGATTTTTAACTAACTTCCCGACTAGCTAGACATTTAAAACTTCTGGAAAAACTCAGAACACGGTGACAATGCATTTTTTAAATATTTTTAGCCAATTGTTCCAGGTGACTGCTGCCTTCGACAGCGTTTATATGGTTCAACAGAAAATTTATTTAACTAACTTCCGGACTAGCTAGACATTTGAAACTTTCAGAATAGTTCAGAACACGGTGAAAATGCATTTTTAAATACTTTTAGCCAATTTTTTCGGGTCCCTGCTGCCTTCGTCAGCGTTACCAGTACAAATCTTGCTTCGGTTTTTAACTAACTTTCAGAAAAGCTCAGAACACGGGGATAATTCATTTTTTTAAATATTTTTAGCCAACTGTTTCGGGTCCAATGACAATGTTTTTTAACATTATGTATATTTCTAAAAGTGTATAAGGAAGTCATGTGGTGCCCACATCAGATTTTTTCAACTTGTTGTCAAAGGAAGAAAATGAAAAAAAAAGAAAGAAAGAAAGAAAGAGAAATCGATTTCATTTAGTCTATTTTGTCTAAAATAAATAGTTCTTGCGTTCTTAAAAAAAGTTTAGAAACATTTTTTTCGAAAATTTTAAGAATGCTTTTGAATTTTATATCACAAAATACATTGGAAGTATTTTAAAAAGTACATTTTTAAATAAATAAGAAATAAGTTCAATACTCTTTAGAGAAAACAAATTCAAAAAGTATGCATGCAGATAATATTTAATTTAGATGTGCTTTTTAAGAAAAATTTCAAGCATTAAAATTCTTTTCTCAAGGTAAAATAAAATAAATTCAATTTGAAATAATATGGATTCATAACGGATTGTAAGTAACCAATTTAGTGTAAATTAATTTCTAATTAAAGAAAAAATTTTCTTCGAGAAAATATTTGTAACTTCAATCAATAAACAAATATGTACATTAATCCCCCAAATTACCGCAAAATCACCAGATTTGCTAATCCAATTAACGCCAAATTCGTAAAAAGTTCTACGTAGCCTCTGTAATGTTATCAAGTTCAGCTTGCCCCAGTTATTTTTGTAAATGTGGATTTTTTTCTATAAAGAGCTACATTTTTGGAGAAAAGTACGAGCTTAAATTTATTAAATATATTTTTTGAATTATTATTATTTTATTTATTTATTTTTATTTATTTAATTATTATTATTATTATTTGAAAAATTTATATTTTTAGTATGAAATGAGTTGAAGATATTTTTGGGGGGAAAAAACCTTGATTTCGGGAAATTTGATAAATGTTCAGGAAAACTGATTTTCAAAGACTGGATGTTATATTTAATTTTATATTGTCGAATTTAGAACATGTACCTGGTTGTGCATTATGCTATTTCTAACAAATGAAGAGCTGCTTGAATTCACAATAATTTATTCTAGTATGAGCAATAAAAGTAATGCAGAAACTGCTTGAGAATTTGGAAGGTGATATTCGAATTTAAATGAAATTTCCGGAATATTTGTTTATTAGAGGATGAAACGATTAAGAAAGATTATGAAATAAAATATAATGTATATTAAATATTAATTACGTAGTTACTAATTTTTAACAATGTTAATATTTCGGTATCGCACGAATTTTCTAATGATTTTATTGATTGTAATTTTAAATGTGCTTACAGGGCTGCCACAGGCGACTTTTTTTCATTGTTATTATTTTCGTACCACTATTTCTATAACATAAAATTTATATTTATGCATGTAAAGTGCAGACTTACCTGCGAAATTATATTATAAATTTTATTTTATTTTTATTTATTTATTTATTCATTTATTTTGAAATAGTGGTACGAAACGAATAAAAAAAAGTCGCCTGTAGCAGCCATGTGTTTATTTGCGATGAATTATTTAATAAATGTAAATAGTAATACGAGAAAATATAATTGTAGTAAAATGAAACTTACATATATAATAATGTTAATAAAGAGTATGAATAAAGAGTATAATAAATACAATAATGTTAGATTTTGAAGATTTCCATTTGTCTCATGACATCAGTATTTAATTTTTATTATTAATATATATACAGTAACCGCCGCTTAATAAAATCACTGGTTAATAAAATCAGCCGCTTAATCTGATCAAATCGCCAGGACCGGAATCAAATCAATACAAACAACTTTTAAAGCCGCCGCTTAATAAAATCAGCATCGCTGGTTAATAAACTCAAAAATATCATTTATGCATACAAAAAAAAATTATTTACATTTTTTATTTATTTTTACTTTTTGGAAATAGAAAAAGAAATTAAAGCACAACAAATCCTTCGTTATCGCTCACTGTTGAAGATTTTACACTTGCAGCACAGTTACAAATTAAACACGCCCCATAACTTAGCTCCATAACAATTTCAAGGAACGTATGCTTCAGAGCACAGTAATAAAATAAAAAATTGATTTGAAATGATTTTTTTTTCTAATTATTAGAAGGCAATTTCTAGTTCTTATTTTGAAATTACTATCATTCATGAGGTTTAAACGGAAAGATTTTAAATTTATAAGAACAGCGTGAACTTTTTGTAAAGTAATCATGATTTTCCTCTAACGAAAGTGCACGGGAACTTAGAATGCATTTACTTATATCGAAGAAATAATTAGATAATTATGTACTAAAAATTAATTAATATTGTTTACTAATTCCGTTATTCGTTACCTTTTGAAGTTTCTTTCGAAATTCAGGGAAGTAATACCATTTCCTTAAGGGCAGGAACGTTCGCCGGATATAAAAATCAGCCGCTTAATAAAATCACTTTGGCTCAGAACGAATGTTATTTTAATAAGCGGCGGGAACTGTATATTGATAAATATAAATAGATAAATACAATGTTTCAACTAAAATGTTTCAAAAACATTTTTTCATAATTTGCTGAACTCGAAACATATTAAGTTCTAAAAGTATATTCTGTGTACCTTTTTAAAAGTTTTTTGTATCAGACTTTAAAAGAAATCACGAGTCTTTAATGGAATACAATTTATAAAATATCTATCAGTTTTTATACTCATTTGTTGTTATAAAACCCCGCTGCGTAACCCCATAGAATAAATTTGAGAGTCACATGTGACTTGTGGTTCGTATTGGCAAACCACTGTTTATCTCTATTTATAATGCTTTATTTAAGTGCGTTTAGGTTTTTTTTTTTTTTTTTTTTTTTTTCCACACGTTATCGAAAACCTAGGTCCCTTATTTCTGATCTAAAAGTTTCCATTGTCGGAAAACCTTATGAGTGATAAGGAAAAATGGCATTAGTCAGGTTTTTTCTGTGTGTCATAACTCAGTTGCTTTTAAAGATCGAGTTATGCGGAGGGGGGGGGGGGGGGTGTTCTAATTGTCTTTTTGCAAGGAATAAACCGTAAACTTTCCAACTGACAAAATTTGTCAAGAAGTATCTTATAAAAATTTAAAAAGTAATTTTTTTTTTCTTTTAAATAGCGGTAAGAAATTTTTATTAACATTATCATATATCCTACCTTATTTTGAAAATTCTTGCAATTTACGATGAATTAAATTACATTTCAATCTGTTTATAGACAGTTTTTTTCATCTGACATTTTTTTAATTAACCAAATTCTTTATAAACTCCTGTATGTAATTCTCCAGTACACATTCTTCTGCATTATTTTGAAATTGATACTTCCTTGTCATTAGTTTCGAACTTAAAATTTTGGTTTTAAAAATAAAGATTATAATAAAGTGATGAACTTACCTGTGTGAACTCTCATATGACTATTTAATTGTCTGTTACTCATATATCTTGATGAACACTGAGTACATGTAAATGTGTTCTTTTTAACTGCTTTAAACACTGATGTCTTTGAATGTCCTATTTTGACATTAGATGGCTTAATACTGAAAAATGTATTCCTATTACTGCTTTTAATATTCTTATTTTGGCTGCTATTTTCCTCTATAGAACTCTCTTGAGATGATGGAGGAGGAGAAAATGGTCTCCAAATTTTGGCCATGGTTTCGTTATTTTCTTGGTTAATGGAATCTTTTGAAGATGATCCAGGTTTTAAAGGGTCAATATTCATTTTTTCTTGCAAGAAGTTCTTTCCAGAGTTATCTAAGTAACTTTTATCCAACCATTCTGAAGTTTGACTGTTACCATAATTAATTATCTGGTTATAATTAGGAAAATCTCGCAATGTAGTAAAAGAAGAAAGCTGGTATGTTGTATTTAAATTTTTGTGGTATGAGCTAACTACTGCATACACATCAGAGTCATATAATGCATCAAAAGAGTAATTATAATCACACAAAGGATTAATTATATTTGAAGTATGCACAATAATTGACATTAGGACGTATTTGGAGATATGATATCCTATTGAGTGGCTCAATCCTTTTGTGGAAGTTTCTTGACAACGATATTTTGATAGTACTACAAATTATTTTATAAAGTATACATTATATAAATTAGAAAATGAATGTTAAAAAATTTATAATTTAAAAGGGGGATGAAAATTATGTCGTAGAAATATATGCAACGAGTCTTTCTCAGAAAATAACTGAGTCTTCATAAAATGAAGTATAAACATTTACTTAGTCCACACGTCTTCTCATATCTAAAAGAAGTACGCCCCTCACAAAACACAATTAACTTGAATAGAGCGTAAAAGAATAGGCTAGTAGCAAGTGATAAGACGTGAAGAAGGCACTGATTAGAAGTATGAATACAGAGTTAAATCACTTATCTAAAAACAACAATAGAGTTGTTGACAAAAATCAGATACATTGGTTTCGATAGGAGGCTTACCTATGGGCGTGAATAAAAGTCTGAGATGTTTGGGTCACCGGTTCAATGATAATACTTAAAGTGTTAAAGAGCTTTCGGGAATTTTTTCCATATTATCAAAAATTGCTTTTGTTTTAAAGAGATAATCAGGTTTGAAGTTCAATTGCATTACTTTATCTGAAATTGAATTTGCTACAAAAAGGAAATATTTTCCCACCAATTAAATTTTGGTATAATAAATTAAAAAATCGTAATCGATTCAATTTAGATAACCTGAATCAGTTATTTACTATTTGTTTTACTTTTTTTTTTTTTATTATTCAAATACAAACTGAGTAAAATAAAATTGTATTACTTAACTCCAGAGCTCGAGTAAAGTTTGTTGGAGCCCAAGGCTCAGCATGATTTAGGGGTCCCCTGAACAAACTAAAACTTTTTTTTTTTTTTTTTTTTTTTTTTAACAAGTATCTAATTTGTACATGAGGTTTGGTTCCCTCGATGAAATTTAAAGCATCCCCTTAATAGAAAATCAGTTTTATCTTACTTACTTCTTTTTTTTTTTTTTTCAAAAATATTTCAAATCATTGTGATTATTTTTTGGGACTACCTTAAGTCAAGAAAAATACATCGAAAAGCGGGAAGGGTGGACTAGGAGTCCTGCCAATGTCAATTTCAGAAACGTAAGGATATTCTTCTTTTTTTTCGGCTCTTATGATTGTTAAAATTGATTTGCATAGAATTGTAATTTTTAGAAAGTTTTCTCTATAATAATATTATTATTGTTTTTTTTTTTTTTTTTATCCTAATCAATGTTATTCTTACTATGAGAAGTCAGTAGGTATGTAAATATAAACACATGACCAATTACCAACATAAAGTTTAAAGGTATTTTCCATTTGTACGAAACAAAATTCTTTAATATAACTATATAGCTTTAAATGTACAACTTATATATAACTTACGTAGCTTTAATGAGCTTTTTATAAGTTTAAAAATTCGTGCTAATGGAAAAGAACAGATTTTTTTTATAAAAATTTGAAATTAAAATGTTATAAATTAATTTTTAAAAACTAAGCATTACACTTCCCATTTACTTTCCATTAATTTTTTTTTTTTTTTTTTTTTTTTTTTGCAAATTTTAATGCGTGCCATAAGCTTTTTTCTTTTCTTTGAAGCTAGGGTCATCTGGTGTAAGTATAGCAAGGGTTAAAATGGTCTTCTAATCTGATACTGAATGTAACTTTACTTTGAAATAGGTTCTAAGTTTCTAATATTACATTAATAAAATGTTTGTACAACTGAAGATAATTTATTTTTCACATCAGAAAATACTCTGCCAAAGAATTTAGAAATCAAATTCGAAGTTAGTTCATTCAGATTCTAATATCCTCCGCTATAAATAACTAATTAAATGGAAACTTGCAGCAAAATGATTAATTGCTTTTTACATATTCAGTGTAAATAGCTACATTTTTAACCTATATAGTAAATATATTTTTAACCTATACAGTAAAATAATGCCACATTTACTCCAGGTAAAATGTGTTAAGGAGTAAACGTGGCGCCTTACCTGGTGTTGATTACAGAAATTCTTTTTTGTCAACAGAATAATGTGAATCTTCATCATTTACGTTATCATTTTAACCACAAATGTGTGTTAGTTGTAAAGAAATTTTAAAAGAAAATTGGAAAAATGGAAGAAAAATGTTTTTAAAAAGTGATTACTTCTTTTAATTATTTATTTATTTCTTCTTTCATTTATTTTGTTAACTTCAGAATATTTAAACCCGTAAAGTTTATCAAAATGAGCATGATAATATTGATGAAAATAAAATTATATAAAAGATTTAATGTAATGAATATTGATAAGGGAAATTGGTGATGGTCTGAGATCCACCTACAGTTGTGGTGGACTTGCCATACAATTTTGTTCCTTAGCAGAGGGGATTGGATTTCAACTTTATATTAATATTATTAGATAATTTTAAATCAACTTTTTTTAACGAAATCATTGCCCAAAATGGCACTCAAACCTCTCATAGAATGCAATGTTTTGGAATAATTTCTGGTGTCCCTGTATACAAACCAATGATGGCACTTACTTCATTTCCAATGGAGAACATCGGATAGTGAACTTGAATAACATATTTTAATTTCATTAAGATTTGTGTAAAGGTATTAAAACATGGTTTATAGAAATACCTTTCATAGAACACAATGTTTTGGAATACTTTCGGGTGTCCCTGTACACAATCCAGTAGCACTATTTACTCCATTTTTAATAGGGAACATCTGATAGTAAACTTGAATAACATATTTCAGTTTCAAGATATTCCATAAATGTTTACGGACGTTAGATCGCAAACAGACAGACATGCAAACCGAAGCCATTAACACTTTTCAACCTTGTTGAAAAGTGTTAAACAGAAAGAAAAATACAAATCAATGTTTACCAAATATGAGGCAATTTCCAGCTTCAAAGTAAAATTAGTCGAATAAAAAAATAAAATATCTTCTAAAAGAACAAAATTCCTGGCATCATTATGTTAATCTGTATGTAGAAAATTTAGAATAAAATCACTTCTGCTGAGAAAATGATATTTTTAATGTCGTTCCCGCTTCTTGCATAAAATATCAACACAATTCTCAATCAAGTAAGATAAGAGAAATATTCTGAGGCGCAGACGATTTTTTTTTTAATTTCAGCTGCAAATGATTTTTCAGTTTCATCTGCAGACGATTTTAACATTTATTAAAATCAATATTTAAAAATTACTTTTATCATGAGATTAAAATAAAGAAGACGATATTTAATTTTTATGTGCAATTTCTTTTTTGCTTCACTTGTTAAGAGAGTTTTTATTGTAATTAGAAATGGAAGAAGAAGTATAGTAAAATATTATCATTCATTTTTTATCAGCAAATATTAATTTTATTATCTATTAAACGCAATATATTGAAATAATCGTGAATGTCCCTGTAAACAAATCAACAGTGACATTTACACCCCGATTCAATTGGGAACATATGCCATATTAAACCTAAATTAGCACAAATCAGTTTCCAGAAATTTTGTCGATATTTACTACAGTTAGAGCGCAGACAGACTGACTGACGGACAGGCAGACAAACAAATCAAACTCAAGAACGCATTTCAACCTTTGTGGAAAGTGTTATTGCTTTACAATAATGTAAATGTTTCGAATGAAAAATGTATGTTGAAAAGTTAAATGCTCTTACAAAAGCCCTGTATTGAGCATTGTATGTTTGAATACTTTTCGATGTCACAGTAAACCTTAACTTAAATTATATATAAATTATTAGAAACATATTTTTGTACATATGATTGATATATGCCGATTTCATTATAGTTTATGCATTATATTTAAATGTTTAAAATATGCTTTATACAAAAGCCTCTTATTGAACGCAGTATATCGAAAACTTTTGGGTGCCCCTGTACACAAACTAACCTTGACACTTGTACCATTTTCAATAGGGAGCATGCCATAGTGAATTTTAATAGCATATATCAGTTTCAAGAAATTCTATTAATATTTACGGCAGTTAGAGCGTGGACAGACGGACTGACAGACAAACCAAAAACACTTTTCAACCTTGTTGGAAAATTTTAAAAAACGCTTAATGTAAACGAAAATGCAATCCAAGCAAATTTCTAATAATAGCCGTTAATGTAACTGAATATTTTTTCTGACCCTGTAAATTATTAAAACTAATCATGCTATATTCTGTAGAAAGCATTCTTTTATGTACTACATATGAAAACCATATTTCAATTTCATTGAGATTTGGGCTAAGTGAAGTTATTAAAATGTGGTTTATAGAAATACCTCTCATAGAACGCAATGCTTTTAAATACATTCGGGTGTCCCTGTACACAAACCAGTAACAGTATTTACTCCACTTTCCATAAAAAAACATCCGATAAGGCATCTGAATAACATACAGTGTGCCCAAAATTTTATAGACAATGGGTTTTTTCTTATTTTACAATTGAAAAAGATGAATAAAAATTTCAAAATCATTTTTAATTGTATGTAATTTCAAGATAATAATAATACTATACAAAAATAATATCTTACAATCACAGACGTTGTGATAGAAACTAAAACTGAAAATTAACTGTTCCAAAAGTTTATAGACAACTTATTTTGTTTTCTTTAACATTCAAATTTTTGAGCCACTTTCCCTAATCACTTTAAAATTTCGATCAGGCATGATTAAAACAAGAGTTTGAAGAAATTCTGGCTTTAAAGAAAATCAACTTGCAGCTTTAGATCTTGAACTGTTGCAGACGCCCATTAGCATATACGTCTCTAGATAATATTCCCCAAAGGTTCACCACTGGATTCAGGTGAGGACTTAGGAGTGGCTAGAGCCCTTAAATAAAATAATAGGCCGGCGCATCACCGCCATTTTTTTTGCCTCCGAAGAGGACAGCATTCCCTCTTGGCGTCCTTATCGCTTCCCTAATGATTTTAAGAAATCTTGATCTGAAGCTAATCCGGTCAAGATAAGAGCAATAAGCAACAATAATATTCCTAAAAACACATTTTTTTTCACAGTACATTCTCAGGATGTCATTTTATTCTGAGGATATCCTATGGATGTACTGGGGTAAGATGTGTTGTTAGGGCGGTTTCTGTTTCTTTTACAAAATGTCGCCAAAACTCAAATATACAGTAATAGAAGGTCTGTGAACACTTTATATTCACTTCTTGAATGACTATAGCAGTTTATCGCTAAACAAACTTCCATGTCATAGTTTACTTAGCTAAAATTATGAAATATAATAAAACAAGTTACTCTAAAGTAACGTAAGACGATAAAAAACAAGTTTGTCGTTTGTTTATCAGAGAAACACGCTGGGTACATGTGGCAACCCTAAGGCAACAAAATGCCTGATGCACCAGCTCGTATATATAGGAGCCTTAGGGCTAGCCAGTCCATAACATTTACTTGGTTTTGTCTAAACCATTGCATTTTAGAGTTTGACACGTGAATGGAGCAATTGTCTTACTGATATATGCATTCGTCCCCCCCCCCCAGCAACTTTCCAAATGGAAGTAACTGTACTTCTAGCATTTTTTGGTAATCTTCGGAACATTGAAGACCTTTTAAAAAATATATATATCACTAGTTCCATTAAAGGAAAATGCTCTCCAATCCATGAATGGGACCCCTCCTTGTTATCTGCTGAAATAAGTTTGCGGTTCCTTGCGAATATCGTGCCTGTAATATGCCCAACCATCATGGCCATCTAAATTGAACTTCTTTTCATCACTAAACAGAACATTCAACTATTCATCTGTTCAATTCATAGGATTTCGACCCCATTGAACACGAGCGTCTTTATGTCGTTTTGTCAACTTTGCTGAACGGCGCATTTTGCGATAAACAAGCAATTTACTGATCTGCAGTCGTCAATGCATCTTGGATTTTGATATTAGAACGGTCACTTCTCTAGAAATTGACCGTACAGACAGGTTCTGGGTTGAAACTAATCTGAAAATATCTCTGTCTTGCCGTTTAGTTGTTTTCTTTGGTCGCCCAGAACGTGATTATTTTTTTCAAAATTGTCACCTTTTGACAAAATTTTGTAAATACCAGCCCTGTGAGTCCAATTTTTCTTGTAATGTTCACAATTTTCATTCCACGAGCTTTCAAACGATAAATTTGCAAAATTTCATTTTTCGAAAACTACACGTTGCGAAGCATCTTTATAATCAGTCAAAAAGAGGAAGACGCCTTCGCTTTTATCTCATAAAACTACCGAGTAATAAGTACTTGGCATTGGAAAATGCAAATTTAGAGATCAGTACTTCAATTATCTTTTAACACCGGTTGTCTGTATATTTTTGTACAGCATTATTTTGTTTTTATTTTTGTTTTTTATATTAAATTCATGACTGTTTAAAGTTCTTTAAGTATTTTATTAATTTTATTACGTCAATGCATATTTGCATAATTTATCTTGTCTTTCTTCCTCGTTTAATTCGCTCTTTAATCCAAAAAAAAAAAAAAAAAAAAAAAATGGTTGTCTATAAAATTTTGGGACGCACTTTATTTCAATTTCATTAAGATTTGTGTAAAGTAAAGATATTAAAATATGGTTCATAGAAATACCTGTCGTAGAACACAATGCTTTGGCATACTTTCGACTTTCAGGTGTCCCTGCGTACACAAAAAAGTAGAGGTACTCCCTCCATTTTCAATAGGGAGCATCAGATAGTGAAATTGAATAACATATATCAGTTTCAAGAAATTCCATGAATATTTACGGGAGTTAGAGCGCGGACAGACAAACAGACAGGCAGGCAGGTAGGCAGAGAAACTGAAGTCATAAATACTTTTCAACCTTGTTGGATAGTGTTAAAAAGAAGAAAGAAAGAAAGAAATTATTGAAGTCTCTTAACACTTGACTTTAGGTTCTTGCTGGCTGTGTCTTTCCTAACCGCACAAAGTCGGATCCGGCATCCCACTGCTTGTGGCAGCGCCTTCATCAAGCACTTTAACTTACGTGCTTATCGTAGCAAACAGAGCTCTTATACATGAATTTAACCCTTATACCGGAACATCGGTCTCTGAGACCGCTAAAGGTTAGGCTTAGTGCAGGGAATTGCGGATGCAGATTCCTAGAATAGGGTACCGGCACGTTTGGCGATGAACGTCGAAGACGCCAAGTCTATTTAACTGCAGCACTAGTGCGACGTAAAATTCACTCAACCTGTAGAGGATGGCATATCTCAGAACAACCCTATAATGAGTCCCGGACCGTTGCCAATTGTCCACAGCGTGGCACTAGTACAACGTAAAATCTGTTCAAACAAGGAAACTACCATTTGGGATTGGAAGAGTGAGCAGGGCCCGGAGCCGCTTAGTGTTGACGGTTGTTTGGTTGGTTGGATGAGTTTTACGTCGCACTAGTGCTGCGCAATGGGCAATCCCCTTAATGTTGAAAAAAAAAACAAACATGTAAAATGTTATGAGGATATTAGGAATCTCAATTTTTGAGCGCTAACAGCACATTGCATAGATATGCCAATAATTGCAACTTCTTTCTAAAAGTTTTGTTTTTTAAGTTTGATTGCTTTTCTTAGTACAGTCGGTAACAAAAGTCTCCGAACACTAGCAAAAATTCCTATGTAAAAAATGTACACTTAATACAGTTTTGTTAAATAAATCGTTGTCGAATCCTGTTCTTAGTCAGTCTAAAAACAGGATTCATTTAACAAAACTGTTTTAAGTGTACTTTTTTTTATACAGAAATTTTTGCTAGTGTTCGGAGACTTTTGTTGCCGACTGTATAATACCAAACTTCACCGACAGGTGATGTTATTCAGTGGGGAAATATGCTTCCACAATTGATGATTATTTAAATTCCATTTTCACATTTAGAAAATTTCACAACCGTTAAATTTGCACTCATTTTCTAAAAAATTTTAATTATTTTTATTTTTTACATTTTATTTTTGAATAAAAAATAATAATACAAATAATAAATAAAAAAATAAACTGCATTTTTTTTTTTTTTGGGGGGGGGGGACGACTAGAAAATAAAATGCAAAAAACCAATTTTCGGAAAAAGAATATTAGGTAATGGGTATTGTGGAAACAGATATCCTCACAGAATAACATTGCTTTTGACTACTGGCAAGAGTACAGTCGGTAACAAAAGTGTCCGAACACTAGCAAAAATTCCTATATAAAAAAAGTACACTTAATACAGTTTTGCTAAATAAATCCTTGTCGAATCGTGTTCTTAGCCAGTCTAAGAACAGGGTTCGACAAGGATTTATTTAGCAAAACTGCATTAAGCGTACTTTTTTTACATCGGAAATTTTGCTAGTGTTCGGATACTTTTGTTACCGACTGTACATTCGGCAGCAAAAGTATTCGAGCAGTAGCAAAAATTCCTATGTAAAAAAGTACGCTTAATACAGTTTTGTTAAATAAATCCTTGTCGAATCCTGTTCATAGTGACAAACTGCCAAAAGTGGTGACTGTCCCCAATAAATAGAGACCTACAGTCACTTTAGTTAACCCCCTAATTTCAGGACATTTGGTCACCCTAGTTTAAATATCACATGATAGCTACAGTCGGCTGCAAAATTATTCGAGCACTAGCCAATAATTCTTATATTTAAAAAGTACACTTAAGACTGTTTAACTAAGTAAATCCTTGTCGAATCATGTACTTAGACTGATTAAGAACATGACTCGACAAGGATTTATTTAACAAAGCTGTATTAAGTGTACTTTTTTTTGGCAAGGATTATTGCTAGTGCTCTAATAATTTTGCAGCCGACTGTACGTAATGAGCAATTTGTGGAAGTCTAGAGTCTACCCCAACAAGTGGTCCAGGACGAGGCATGTCATTACCATTGTGTGTACCAGCAAAAGTATCCAAGCACTAGCAATAATCCCTCTAAAAAAAAAAAGTACACTTAATACTGCTTTGTTAAATAAATCCTGTCGAGTCATGTTCTTAGTCTAACAACATGATTCAACAAGGATTTATTTAACAAAACAGTGTTAAGTGTAATTGTTTGGCATCAGAATTATTTTCTAGTGCTCGGATACTTTTGCTGTCGGTTGTACAAGAAAGCAATACAATACAATACAAAGGGTGTTGGGGTAAGCGCTACAGCCGAAAGGCTGGCATGACCTCAAATGATCCAAGAAGAGGGGAATAGGAAGCGAAGAATCCGTGTAAGAAACCAGTCCTAAACTATAAAAAAAATGAGCCAGAAAATAAACAAACACTCATTACAGATTAGCCAAGAACATTAATTAAACAAAGATAATATAAGAAAACCATGAACGACTAAAGAGACAATGTATTAAAAAGACAGCAATACAAGTCAACACCCAGGATGACTACACCAAGAAACATAAATAGACCATAAATGCTAAAAACGACCAGTGCCAAGAAAAAGTCGAATAAACAGACGAAATAACTGATCATTCTCCTCCAAGATGGTCCAGAAAGTACACCAAGAAATATTGGAAAGAGAGACATTCATCTTTTGAGAAAGAAGCAGCCTTTCTGCTGCGAATGCCCGACAGTCAAATACATAATGACGTTCAGTTCCAGTCCCAGCATGGCAGATGGAACAGATGGGAGAGTTGTTGAGATGGAAGCGAAAAAGTCGACATTCAGTAACAGCACTTAGAGTTCGCAAACGGGCAGTAAACACATCCTCTTTCCTGTTCCTAGTGAATTTATAAATCGTTGTGCCTAAGTGAGAAGATGATTGGGCGTACGGGCTATCTTCCCACCAGCTATTAAACTGATCGTGCATGATGCGTTTGAAGAGCTGTTTGAGGTCGCTTGGAGCGATACCACCATAGGTGCAAGTAGCAAACGGCCCCGTCCTAGCAAGCTGATCAGCCTGTTCATTCGGGGGAATACCAACATGGCTAGGCACCCAGACAAGAACCAATTTATCCACGTAAGCCCTAACGGACTTAATAGTACTATACAGCTGTAACACAGCCGCAGGAGACGTATGACTAACGTGTTTCAACGCAGTAAGGGCCGATTTACTGTCAGTCAGGATGAGGCAAAGACCACTCTTGAGAAAAAGACTAGCACCAAGGTCAATTGCGAGGACTTCAGCAGTAAAGATGGAATTGAGATGGTGAATCAAATGAGCCCTATAAGACTTGTTTGTGACGTCAACTGCAGCGATGGAAGTCTTACACTGATCTTTAGAAGCGTCAGTGGCAATAACTTGATACCCAGAAAAGTTGCAGGTCATATAGTGATGAAAGGAGGCAAGAATTATTGCCGGGGGAAGAGCTTTCGATTGAAACGGAAATTCATCCAGAAAAATCTCAATGTAGTCCGTGACTATCCCAGCTGGCCAGCAAGAACGAAGGAGCATACCAGGATTGAAGGTGCCATAGTCAGTATCCCACTCCAAATTTGCGTCAACATAATCAAGGGATGAGTCATGACCATAGGAAGTGGTGCAGCGAACATAGAAAGTATTTGTCAAGTAGGACCGACGAAGAAATAAGGGAACCTGCCCCGACTCCCTGTAGAGTTTAAAAAGAGGGGTCCACCTAGGCAAACCAGTCGCGAACCTAATGGCCGCATTGTAAATGACATCAAGCTTTTTCAATGAAGATTTACAGGCACCACTATAGATAGGGGCAGCATATTCAATGAGACCACGGAAAATGGCGTTAACAACTTTTAAGAGCTGAGGGGTCCGAATGCCCCACAGGGGGGAAGCGATGGCCTTTAATAAATTCAGACGCTTGACACATTTCTTTTGCAAGTAATCAAAATGGGCCCGGAACGTGAAATTAGAAGAGAAAATCACCCCAAGAATTTTCACATGATTGAGCCACTCAATACTGATACCATGGAGTAAGAGATTTCTTTCCGGGGACTGAGCTTTACGTGAAAAGTTTATGGCAGCACATTTGTCCGGACGGATGTCCAGTAGCCAATAACTGCACCAGGTTTGAACTCTGGCCAAAGCTTCCTGCAACTTAATCATAACTACGTCAAGACACGGGTCAGCACAGTAAATGAGAATGTCATCTGCATAGACGATAGCGTGCACCCTAGAGTCGATTACTTCAAAGAAATCCCACATATATATCGTAAAAAGTATCGGCGAAAGCACGCTGCCCTGAGGGACACCACGATTAGAAGGGACAGAACGGGAAGTGACACCTCTCCAACTGACCTTCAAAGATCGTTTATGTAGCCATTGAGCAATCCAATACGCTGTATCACCACCAATACCAATACTAGCCATTTTATAGATGAGGGCATCCCTCCACACAGAATCATAGGCAGAGTTGATATCTAATTTGACTGCAATGACGTACTTCTTTTGAATGCGGGCGTTTAAAATTTCCTTGTAGAAGATACGAAGAGCTTTGCTGCAATCTCTGCCAGGGAGGAAACCAAAATGACGAGCATGGAATACCGAGCTAATAGTCACGTGATCAAGGATCCGTTTCAGAATCATCCGCTCAAGAATTTTACATCCTACAGCCGTTAAGGCAATAGGTCTGTAAGCAGCTGGTTGAGTTTTGGGTTTCCCTTGCTTCCAGATGGGAAGAACAATAGCAGTCCTCCAAGTATCCGGAACGACGCCATCATGCACCATCGTGTTAACCATGTCTAGAATTTTTTGCCTGTTGGAGAAGTTAAGAGATTTAAATACTTGAGCTGGGATTTTGTCCTCCCCCGGTGTGGTATTCTTCATTAGATGGATAGCTTGATTAAGTTCAACCAAGCTAAATCTTTTGTTCCAGAGAGGGTCATTACAGGAGAGATCATAAGGTATTCCAGGAAGGTCATCGGTATGACTGTAATGTGTAGCAAATAACTCAGCCTGCTCTCTACGATCAGCAATGCCACGACCATTATGATGCAAAACGAGATGAGAATCAGTGGTGATCCCCCTATTGTTAAGAGCCTTAATCAATGGGTAAACATTCCCACCATTCATTCGACCGCAAACATTCTTCCAAAAGGCCGAGGCTTTTGACCTAACGCAGCGCTTTAATCGCGCAGCGAAACTTCTATACTTGATCCAGTGATCCCTAGAGAGTAAAGTCTTGGCCAACCGCAGAAATCTCCTTTTTTGCCCAAGCAACCAGGCACACTGAGTGTCCCACCAAGGGAGGTTATCCCTACTCTTAAGAAAATACTTGACAGAGTTGCCCTTTAAGGACCTACTAAAACTGCATGTTGAATTTTCGACATTAACACTAGTATTGCCACTCAATGAGGTATTAAAGTCACATTTGACCGCATTCCAATCAGTATAAGTACGAGGAATAAGGTGAGGAGAATATTTACCAGAAATTTGTAATATGATGGGGTAATGGTCTGAATCAAAGAGATCATGGTGTACTGATATGTGGCTTCTACGGAAAACATCTGGACTGGCAAAGGTGAGATCAATAAGAGAATGGTTACCCGAGGGGGAAACATGGGTATAGCTGTTAGAGTTCAGGATACAGACGTTATTGTTAAGTAACCAGTCGTAGATCTGATCAGCGCCAGGCGTAGAAACAGCATTGCCCCATGCAATATGTTTTTGATTGAAATCCCCAAAGACAATAAAAGGGGGGTGGATTTTGTGGAGAAGATGGTTTAACCAAACAGAAGAAACATTCCCGCCAGGAGCGTAAAGATTAACTACAAAAATCCACTGAGTGCCAGACCAAATCTTAACAATTAGGAGCTCAACATCAGGGGAAACAAGTTCATTAAATGTAACTTGCACCGAGGGGAAGCTTATATTCACAGCCGTTAGTAAACCACCCCCTCTACTCAACCTATCGTTACGATAAACAATTTTCTGAGGGCAGGAGAAAGAATCAGACGGGTTTAAAAACGATTCTTGAAAAACAAAAACATCGGCAGCACAGAACGGCCAAAACTTTAACCAGTGACGCTTCTGGCGAACGCCCCTTGAGTTCCATTGAATAAAAGATAGAGAAGTATTATGACTCATAAAAAAAAGAAATAAAAGTACTAGAAAACGCTTGTACCCCGAACCAGCAAGGGGCCGCATAAGCCAGCCGGGAAGGGGACAAGTATGATCACTAAGTTGCCTCTGCCATTTCCACCTCAACATTTATCTTGGATTGTGGGACTCTACCAACCGGAGTCATGTTTTGGATCTCAGTCAGACCAGACTCATTTACCTCATTTACCTTCGATTTCTTTAACAGTCGTTCAGTTTGTTCTTTTAGGTTAGAGGTATGGGGTTTATCATCAGTGGGAGCAGCAGACTTAGCAGTCAACCGACCGGTAGACTTGATTACTAATGTCGTCAAACGATCCATGTTTTGTTTAATCTCTTTTGTTTGTTGCTGTACCATTTGTAGTATATTCTCATTGTTTTGTTGAACTAGTTGCGTAACACTTTCAATACTTTTTTGAACGACTTGAACTAGAAGATCCTGAAGTTTCATAAACACCGAGTCCAGGCTACTCTGGAATTCATCTCTGGTAACTATAGTGTCCTTTTGTGCGTTCTGCGTTACAGCGGCAGCAGCGTAAGATTTTTTATCCAGCATACGGAATTGGCGGCGAGCTTCAGTGATAGATACATGATTATCGGTTTTATATTTTAAGATTGACATTTCATGGAGTCGTTGCGGACATTGGGAATCAGTCGCCTCATGGTTTTCGCTACAATTGCAACATCTCTTAACTTCACTTATGCACGTGTTTTCGGGATGCTTCTCAGCGCATTTTTTGCATGTGACGTCACTTTTGCATTTGAGTGTCGAGTGGTCAAATTTCCAACATTTTGTACACTGACGTGGCCGATCATAAAAAGGTTTGATTTTCTCAATCATGTAAAAGAATTTTATTTCTGGGGGGAGATTAGCACCAAATATAGTAACTCGGACAGTCTCCGTAAGTTGGACACCTGATTGAGACTTTCTCGTAAATCGACGTAGTTCTTTAACCTTCAATTTATTTTCTGTCTGGATTTCTGTCCCAAGATCAGCTAAATACGTAGTAGGGTCAATGTCATGTAATACAAATCGAGTAGTAATATTTTTTTGTTGTACATAAGGGGTGACAGGAACCTTTAATAAACTCTCCAATTGAACAATTTGTTTTGCACATTCTAGGTCTTCGGTCTCAATAAGAAGCTTGTTAGTTCGGGTAAATTTTATGCTATGTATTTTGTTATTCAGGGTAATTTTACTATCAATTTCAGCCTTCAATTGCTTGGGCTTATTGCGGGGGAATTTACCTTCACCGGGTTCCAAAAACAAACACACACGTGTGACTCCATTTGTAAAAGCATATTCTAGTTGTAACGGAAGGGGGATATCTTCCTTAAGAAATATATTTGACTCAAGAGATGACTGCTCGTGGAACGTAAAACGGGAATTCATTCTTCCCAAAGATAAACAATTGGTTACCCCACTGCCAGCTGGCAGGAGAACCGAAGTACAACAAATATATAAGCAAAAGAAAAAGCAGAAGAAAACAAAAATAAACACTCACTTGTGTCCTTAAAGAAACAACAGAGGTAGAAAGGAGTGAGAAAACTTACACACTTCGTAGAACTAACCAAGAAAAAGCAACCAGGTCAAGCCAGCACAGCTTACCGCAACACCCCCTTTCATCTCCAAACAGAAAATCCTACAAGAAAGCTCAGCAATCACGTAGACACACGAATGTACTCTTTGCACACATGAAAAAAAAAAAAAATGACTGTGTAACCCTCATTGAGCAGATATACTAGTAGAGTACGGATTCCCTATATTGTCTACGGAGAAAAATTCCCGGAACATCACTATGGTTTTTGCGCCTTCTTTTGGTAATAATCGCTGTCTTGGCAACTGGTTCTTGGGATTTTGCATGTTTTAAATGGTTTGTTCCTCTTACCACCAAAACTCTAAACAAAAGTCCCTCTGGGGGTCACCGAAACGGGAGAGGATCCCTTTCGTGAAGGATCAAAATTGTGATGGCATGTCTCCGGACCACCTCTTGAGGTGTGTCCCAGACCGTCGTCAATTGCCCATCTCAGCAGCACTAGTGCGACGTAAAACCCAACCATTCATTCATCCAAACAAAATTCAAACGGAACAGCTTTTAAACAATAACAAGGATTAGGTTACTTGCTTTCCATTTCAGCTAGTGTAGGCTTTGGTATACGTTTAATTTACACCCAATCGAAATATAAAACAGCGATAACAAAGGTGGAGGAAACTTGCCTTGGTGGAATTTTCATGACGGTTTGGTGGATGATTTGACTAAATGGTGGAGATCTGATGTTGGATAGCAAAAAGGTTACTAGTCCGAGGTGTACTCTAATATCTTGCCGATGGTACCGCTTGTGAATGCATCTCAAAGTGCACGAAATTCGGTAAGTCAATAGTCGAAACAGGGTGACAAAATTTCTTCCAATCCGAGCGCAAACTCATTTCCTGTAGTTCGAAAAATAATAAGAAATTGTTTATTTATAACTTTTTATTAGTGTGGTTATTTAGAATTAAAAAATCAACGCCGTAATTACATTCTTTTAATAATTTTAATGCTTCGTATTTATAAAAGTACTCTAAACTGGTCACTATAAACTTATTAAAAAAGAATAATTTCAGAAACCAGATGATTCAATCATATAATAAACCAAATTATAGCTCTGGGGGTCACCTAATCGGGCAGGATCAAAATTATGATGGCACGTCTCCAGACCATCCTTAGGGGGTGCGTCCCAGACCGTCGCCAATTACCCGTTGCGCAGTACTAATGCGGCATTAAATCCAATCAACCATATGATATCCTATCGTCCCTATAATACGTTATGATTGAGAAAGTAAAGTTATGGCTGCAAGAATTCATAATTTATCGCCACGAAATTTCGCTAAATACATTCAGTACCTTTTTCTAAAAATAGCAGTCTGTGAGACCGGTGTTCCCGGTAAGCATGATGAAAACATGTTCCGGGAAAAGGGTTAATTGTTAAGGGAAAAACTTAACACATTTTTTTTTTTTATTATATTACTATTTGATTCCGATAGTTAGAACGTATTAAAAAGATAAACATTTCACTTTCAAATTCAAAGAGTTAGTATGTCTCCACATAAACAATGGTTTTTGAAAGCGCAACTATTAAAGCCAATAACTTAGTTTCATTAAAAAAAGAAGAAGAAAATCTCTTAGAAAAAGATAACACTAGATTGAGAAAATATTTTTCATTCGAAATGTACCAGTTTAAAAAAAAACAGAAACGGTTCTTCTACAGGATGGAAACTTTTTTGAAATATTATAGTGTATAAGTATACAGCCTAAACAATTAAATCAGAACGACTAAATGAATAATGATATTTATTAATTATTTTTTCAGAGAAAATAAAATTTACCCTTCTAGTTTCTTAATAAATGAATGAAATTTAAAGAATAAGATATTTTGATTATCAATAAAGAAATTAATTTACTTGTAGAGTCTAGATTATTTTAAGAAACTTTAACAAGAACACATTTTAAAAGAGGGGATGGGGATCTCTGTGTTGTGGATTTCTCAAAAAATTTCATTTTATAAAATAGGCTTTCACACAATTTGTTCATAACATAAAGTCCGAAATTTTAAACTTCTTGTTCAATGTAATCTAAATGGTGTATTTTCAATTTTCTCTTATTTTATTCGGTTATTTGTTTTAAGTAAAAGTTTCAATAATTATCAGATTCATTTAAATGAAACATACACATAATTGTAAATGAAAAAAATATATATTGTTGAATATAAATATGAGTATATATGTATATATATTTCCCTTTAAAAAAAAAAAATCTAAAGCTTGAAAGAAATAAAACTCTTCTATATTTCTGCACATTGCGTGGAATTTTATTTTCTTCTTATGGATATCTATTAAATCTTGAAATCCAACATTAAATTCTTGATCTTTTTTTTTTTTTTTTTTTTTTTTTTTGTAGGGGGGTTGGGGGGGGGAGGGGCAAGTTGATCTGAAAAAAAAAAAAAAAAAAAAAAAAAGCTTCAGTATTCCATTTATATATATATAATAAAATCGTTCTTGCAATATTTGAGGGTTTTTTTTTTTTTTTCTTTCCCGCATAAAGTGAAATTTCCCTGTTTTATCCAAGATTTCCTTTAAACATTGGATGACAATTAATGTATAATTAACCCTTTGCCCGGAACATGTTTTCATCATGCTTACCGGGAACACCGGTCTCACAGACCGCTATTTTTAGAAAAAGGTACTGAATGTATTTAGCGAAATTTCGTGGCGATAAATTATGAATTCTTGCAGCCATAACTTTACTTTCTCAATCATGACGTATTAAAGGGACGATAGGATATCATATGGTTGAATGGATTTAATGCCGCATTAGTACTGCGCAACGGGTAATTGGCGACGGTGTGGGACGCACCCCTATAATTTTGCAATAATCCTAAGCAATAATTTTGATCCTCCCCGATTAGGTGACCCCCAGAGCTATAATTTGGTATATTATATGATTGAATCATCTGGTTTCTGAAATTATTCTTTTTTAATATGTTTATGGTGACCAGTTTAGAGTACTTTTATAAATACGGAGCATTAAAATTATTAAAAGAATGTAATTACGGCGTTGATTTTTGAATTCTGAATAACCACACTAATAAAAAGTTATAAATAAACAATTTCTTATTATTTTTCGAACTGCAGGAAATGAGTCTGCGCTCGGATTGGAAGAAAATTTGTCACCCTGTTTCGACTATTGAGTTACCGAATTTCATGCACTTTGAGATGTATTCACAAGCGGTACCATCGACAAGATATTAGAGTACACCCCGGACTAGTAACCTTTTTGCTATCCAACATCAGATCTCCACCATTTAGTCAAATCATCCACCAAACCGACATGAAAATTCCACCAAGGCAAGTTTCCTCCACCTTTGTTATCGCTGTTTTATATTTCGATTGGGTGTAAATTAAACATATACCAAAAACCTACACTAGCTGAAATGGAAAGCAAGTAACCTAATCCTTGTTATTGTTTAAAAGCTGTTCCGTATGAATTTTGTTTGGATGGATGGATGGTTGGGTTTTACGTCGCACTAGTGCTGCTCAGATGGGCAATTGGCGACGGTCTGGAACACACCTCTAGGGGTGGTCCGGAGACATGCCATCACAATTTTTATCCTCCACGGAAGGGATCCTCTCCCGCTTCGGTGACCCCCAGAGGGACTTTTGTTTAGAGTTTCGGTGGTAAGAGGAACAAACCATTTAAAACATGCAAAATCCCAAGAACCAGTTGCCAAGACAGCGATTATTACCAAAAGAAGGCGCAAAAACCGTAGTGATGTTCCGGGAATTTTTCTCCATAGACACTACAGGGAATCCGTACTCTACTAGTATATCTGCTCAATGAGGGTTACCCAGTCTTTTTTTTTTTTTTTCATGTGTGCAAAGAGTACATTCGTGTGTCTAACTGATTGTTAAGCTTTCTTGCACATCCGGCAGCAAAAGTATCCGAGCACTAGAAAATAATTCTGATGCTAAACAATTACACTTAACACTGTTTTGTTAAATAAATCCTTGTTGAATCATGTTGTTAGACTAAGAACATGACTCGACAGGGTTTATTTAACAAAGCAGTATTAAGTGTACTTTTTTTTGAGAGGGATTATTGCTAGTGCTCGGATACATTTGCTGGTACACACAATGGTAATGACATGCCTCGTTCTGGACCACTTATTGGAGTGGACTCTAGACTTCCACAAATTGCTCATTACGTAGCTATCATGTGATATTTAAACTAGGGTGACCAAATGTCCTGAAATTAGGGGGTTAACTAAAGTGACTGAATGTCTCAACTTATTGGGGATAGTCACCACTTTTGGCAGTTTGTCACTATGAACAGGATTCGACAAGGATTTATTTAACGAAACTGTATTAAGCGTACTTTTTTTACATAGGAATTTTTGCTACTGCTCGAATACTTTTGCTGCCGAATGTACAGTCGGTAACAAAAGTATCCGAACACTAGCAAAATTTCCTATGTAAAAAAAGTACGCTTAATACACTTTTGCTAAATAAACCCTTGTCGAACCCTGTTCTTAGACTGGCTAAGAACACGATTCGACAAGGATTTATTTAGCAAAACAGTATTAAGTGTACTTTTGTACATAGGAATTTTTGCTAGTGTTCGGACACTTTTGTTACCGACTGTACTCTTGTCAGTAGTCAAAAGCAATGTTATTCTGTGAGGATATCTGTTTCCACAATTCCCATTATCTAATATTCTTTTTCCGAAAATTGGTTTTTTGCATTTTATTTTCTAGCCCCCCCCCCCCCCCCCCCCCCAAAAAAAAAAAAAAAAAAAAAAAAAAAAAAAATGCAGTTTATTTTTTTATTTTTTATTTGTATTATTATTTTTAATTCAAAAATAAAATGTAAAAAATAAAAATAATTAAACTTTTTTAGAAAATGAGTGCAAATTTAACGGTTGTGAAATTTTCTAAATGTGAAAATGGAATTTAAATAATTATCAATTGTGGAAGCATATTTCCCCACTGAATAACATCACCTGTCGGTGAAGTTTGGTATTATACAGTCGGCAACAAAAGTCTCCGAACACTAGCAAAAATTTCTATATAAAAAAGTACACTTAAAACAGTTTTGTTAAATGAATCCTGTTTTTAGACTGACTAAGAACAGAATTCGACAACGACTTATTTAACAAAACTGTATTAAGTGTACATTTTTAACATAGGAATTTTTGCTAGTGTTCGGAGACTTTTGTTACCGACTGTACTAAGAAAAGCAATCAAACTTAAAAAACAAAACTTTTAGAAAGAAGTTGCAATTATTGGCATATCTACGTAATGTGCTGTTAGCGCTCAAAAATTGAGATTCCTAATATCCTCATAACATTTTACATGTTTTTTTTTTTTTTTCAACATTAAGGGGATTGCCCATTGCGCAGCACTAGTGACATGTAAAACTCATCCAACCAACCAAACAACCGTCAACACTAAGCGGCTCCGGGCCCTGCTCACTCTTCCAACCCCAAAGGGTAGTTTCCTTGTTTGAACAGATTTTACGTTGTACTAGTGCCACGCTGTGAACAGTTGGCAACGGTCCGGGACTCATTATAGGGTTGTTCTGAGATACGGCATCCTCTACAGGTTGAGTGTATTTTACGTCGCACTAGTGCTGCAGTTAGATAGACTTGGCGTCTTCGACGTTTATCGCCAAACGTGCCGGTACCCTATTCTAGGAATCTGCATCCGCAATTCTCTGCACTAAGCCTAACCTTTAGCGGTCTCAGAGACCGATGTTCCGGTATAAGGGTTAAAATTCTAAAATATTGACAATCAGCGTAGAGCCCTGTATACCATACGTAACCTCGCCGTCAGCCGGAGCCCCGTTATTGTATGAGTGTAAATTTGTTAACAGAATTGCTCATTATCTAATATGTATTTTAAAATTCAAATTCTTAAAATTTACATTCTGATTTTCCAAAAATTACTTTTTTATGTATTTTATTTTTGAGTTTAAAAATGCAAGTATTTAACTTTTTAGTTTTAAAATAGAATATTAAAACATAAAAAAAATCAATTTTTGGAAAACAAGTACAAATTTAATGGTTATGAATATGATAACCGAATTTTTAAAGAAATTCATTAAGTATTGAGTATAGTGACTGTACATAAATTTCCCCAAAGAATAACATGGGCTTTGGCTGTCAGCAAGGTTAGGTACTGTACGCTCTTAAATCATTTTCGACTTTCTGTATATAAATTTTCAAAGGAATTATGATTGATTAAATGCTACTACAAAATAAGAAATAAGTCAGAAATTTAGAAATAAGTACAGTCATTTGCAAAAGTTTAAAACCAGTAGCCGATTTTCAGTATTTTAACACATTGCATTATTGCTTTATCTCAGGTGCTGATTGCATCAGACGCATTCTACTGCTATAAATAAGGGTGGCCGGCACGTTTATCGCCAGTTGTTTATTGGATTTTGTCGTAGAGAGTGCTGTTGTGTAATTATTGTAATGTGTAAAAAACCTTCACTTACTGTTACAAAAAGGTGAGAAATATTGACCCTGCATAAAATTGGATTTTATGGACGTCAAATAAGTTCGAGGGTAAATGTGAGCAAGAAAGCTGTGCATCAAGCTATTAATAAATTTAAAATTTCGAGAAAATTTGTGGACCTTAAGAGAAGAAGTCGCCCTAGAAAAAAGAGTGCACGTGATGATCATGTGATAAGAATGATGGTCGTACGAGATCCAAGAACCTCATGCAATGCGATTAAACATTCTCTGGCTGCAAAAGGCACCAACATCAGTTTGAGCACCATTTCAAGATGTTTAGCCAAAGATTTCGGTTTATCTTCCCGTAAACCTGAAAGGAAACCTGGACCTACTCCAAGTATGAAATAGAAACGATTGACTTTCGCCAGACAATATCAGAATTGGACAGTAGTGGAGCAGAGTCTTATTTTCGGATGAGTCAAGTGTGCAGCAAATTTCTGCACGTGCTAAAAGTGTTTGACGCCCAAGGGGAAAACATATGATGAGAGATATACGATTCAACAATATGATTCTGTGAAACATCTTCCAAGCCAAATGATATGGGGTGCAATAGCTGTGTCCGGTACTGTTAGTCTGTATTTTATGCCACCTAAAACCACTATGAAAGGAAAACATAAACTTAATTTGTTACGTGAGAAGTTGAAGCTTCACATACGTGTTCATAAATGTTCAATTTTCATGCATAATGGGACTCCGTGTCACAGGGCGAAGATTGTCAAGAAATATCTGACGGCACAGAAATTCAAAGTGCTTGACTGGCCAGCTAACAGCCCAGATTTAAATCCAATGGAGAATCTGTGGTATATTGTGAAAAATAAAGTCGCCAAAAAGCTACCATCCACTGCTACGGCACTTGTTGAAGCAATAAAGCATGTCTGGTGCACAGACATTTCTAAAGCTTACTGCAAGTCTCTTATTTATAGCATGCCTAAGAGGATTGCACAAGTTATTAAAAACAAAGGAGGTCCTACAAAATACTGACTTTAATTACAGTAAATAACCATGTACAGTCTATTTTGTTCTTTTAAATGCAAAATATGCATGTTATTTTTGCGTAATTCCTTTAAATCTGATTTTTCTATGGGTGGTCTTAAACTTTTGCAAATGACTGTATATATCATGGAAACAAACACATTGGTAAAGGGTAGATTTTAACTGTACAATTCAGAATATTGTGTCCTTCCTTTATAATTAACTTTTTTAAATTCTGTATCAAAGTTTTCAACACAGCAATTTCCGGTTTTGATAAAATGTAGCCTTTTCCTGTTACTGCCTTCATTGGAAAAACGTTAAAGCTATAACGGAAAAAAAGGGGTGGGGTGTAATTTATATAATTGTTACTTTTAAAATAATAACAGAGAGAATGTATCTATTATTTTAGATTAATTATAATAAAGAAGTTTAACCTTTGTGTTTACTAATGGAAGTGGTGGGATTTGGATGATTAATTCATACTGCTATACGAAAGCAAATACAGTTTTATTCACATATTTACTTATTTTAAATGATTTTTATATTGCGTGTGTGTTTATGGGGTGGGACGGCATTAAAAATCTCTAGAACGGAAAATTTTAGAAATATTTAAGAAAATTTAGTTAGATTGCGTACAACAGCAGTGACAATTGAAAGTATAGACGGAAGGTGCTGGGTTTGAATCCAAGTCACTTTCATATATTGCCTTCATTTTTGATTAAATCTAATAAAATATTTACCTGGTTATAACATCCGTAAAAGAATTTAAGATAGAATTTGTATGCTACGGCAATGAACTAACACACAACGTCTTATTCTGATTATTTAGTTAGTAAGAGAGCCTTCATCCTTTATCTGTCTGATAAGGTGGTGTTAGGGTTAAAACCAGTTGTCTATATTAGGGACCTGGGCTTAAGGGGGATGCCCTTCGTGGGGTCCTAGCCGGTATTCACACGAGTTTCAGAGAAAACCACGGAAAACTCCGAATGGTTGGGCTGACATGCGCGACCTATGATCGAACCCGGCACTTCCCGCCTTCCAACTTCAAGAGCAGAACCTCTCGGTCACTAATGGATTGTTAAGACTTCTGTCTGATAATATTTTCGTAGCTGTAAGACAAATTCTAAAAACTAAATAAATTTATACATTTTAAAATAATGTAAATAATGCAAGCTTTCTGTTTCAGTTAGGGTATACAAGGAAAAACATAATACTGCTTCTCTGCAATAGAAATAATTATTTTTATGCTAATAGTTTTAATTTATAATGTGACTAATAGAAAATATAATTCATTATGAGTCTCATTATTAAATTTTATAAAGAGGCTAATAAAACAATAATATCCATCACATCTTCTGTGTGTGTAGATATCACAAAGTTGAATGTATAATAATATTCAGATATCACAAGTTTAATAAACATAGTATTAAAGAAATTATATAAAGATGAAATTTTATTCACAATAATTTTTCACTTTAACATATTTTGTGAAATTGCATATTAGGATCTCAAAGATATTCCTTATTTATTTTGAATTATAATTTTAGAGCTATTTGTCTTTTAGTGGTTCATGAGTCATACTAGAATAATTATAAAATCCGATGCTCAGTATGTATTAACCCTTTGTATCCCACCCGGGACTTTAAAGTCCCATAAAAAAAATTCCTCAATATAGCCTAAATTTACTAAAGGATTTCATTGGGTTTATAGTTTAAGCTTTAGTCCCTATAGTTAAGCTATTGTTTAAGCTAAATTTAATACTTTCGCGACCGCTGGACGTAGATTCACGTCTTTTGAAAATCTGTAACTTCACCAGTGGGCGTTTCTTTCGCAATTTGTATTCTATTCATTTCTTAAATATATAACCAATATTCACATTTTTACAATGAAATACACTATAGATACAAATACTTTGATTAGAAAGAATATAATTATAATGTACATCCATTTCTAATATAAATGTGAATACAGAAAATTTTGTTCTGAAATATTGTAACATAGGAGAATAACGCCCACAGGCGGACCTTACTGTCAAAAATTCAAAATCATGCGGTCGTGAAAGTTTTAATCTGAGATGATTCTCATGCATAAAGAAATATAATAAAAATGTTTCAAACTATTAAAAAAAAAAAAAAAAATGGGATGTAAAGGGTTAAAGTGTAACAGATTACTTGAACAAAAAACTGACTTTATTTTCTATAAAAAAGTAGATATTTATAAATAAAAAATAGCATTAAAAAATAGCTTTCAAATGTTAAGAAAAATAACCCCTAAAATATTTATTTTATATATTTATTTTATCTCCTTGGCTGTGATTAGCACTAGCATCTTAGAGGTTATCTTATTTATTCAAACGAAAATAATCTATTTAAAAAAACTTTTGAAACCCAAATTCTTATTATAGCGTATCATATAAATCTTTTTCGAAGTTAGAATAAAATTTAATTTGAAAAAAAAAGAAGAAAATGTAGCTTTTTTGTTTATTAACCAAAATTGGGGAAATTTGAACTGTGTTAAGAAAAGAGAAATTATTTCTTAAAATTCACAACAGATGGCAATACCACACGATTGCCTATAAGTTTTGTGATTTCATTTTCTGATTAAGGGCCAATATCTGCAATTAAATGATTCGTTTGAGGCACCTTTTTATTATTATTTTAGTTTATTATTATTTTTTTATATTATGACATTTTACTGATTTGGTTAATGTTTATGTGTTTTTCCTAATCATTTTTATTTTGTATTGTTAATTGTTTCATTGACATTTTACTGAATATTCCGCCCAATAGAGGGCGCTTGTAGTCCACAAAAAACTCTTTTTTGCTTCTAAAAAGAGGTGTAAGAAAAAGGCTTCTTAAAAAAACTCTTCAAAGATTCTTAGATTACTGTGTAGACAACGATAAATTTTCTTTTAACAATTGACATCTTTTCTAGTAATTGTCTGCAAAAACTGACACTCCGGACCTTCAGGGCATAGAACACGGGATTTCCGGATTACAAACATGGCGCTCTTACCAACTGAGCCACGGAGAGACCAAGAAAAAAGCTTGTATTTACCTTAAAATAGAGGCGCATTTTTTATTTGGTTGAGATTCACAAATATACCGTAGTGAATGACAGTACAGTCGGTAACAAAAGTGTCCGAACACTAGCAAAAATTCCTATGTAAAAAAAGTACACTTCATACGGTTTTGTTAAATAAATCCTTGTCGAATCCTCTTCGTAGTCAGTCTAAGAACATGATTCGATAAGGATTTATTTAACAGAACCGTATGAAGTGTACTTTTTTTACATAGGAATTTTTGCTAGTGTTCAGACACTTTTGTTACCGACTGTAAGTACATAAGAATTTGGGAAAAATAAACCGTAAAAGACGATAGTGTAAGAAAATTGCTTCACTTTTTGGCGAATATTCTTCTTGAACAAAATAAAAGGTTGGTTGGTTGGTTGGGTTTTACGTCTCACTAGTGCTGCGCCGATAGGCAATCAAAAGAAAAGGAAACGTATACTGTGGCATCATTTTCCACCAATAGCGTGTTCCGGCCAATGGCCAATTTGAAGTCTGCAGTTGGCAGCAAAAGTATCCGAGCACTAGCCAATAATTCCGATGTCCGAAAGTTACACTTAAAACTGCTTTGTTAAATAAATCCTTGTCGAATCATGTTCTTAGACTGCCTAAGACCATGACTCGACAAGGATTTATTTAACGAAGCAGTATTAAGTGTACTTTTTTTAGACAGGGATTATTGCTAGAGCTCGGATACTATTGCTGCCGACTATAAATGCTCGTATGCTCCCTAGCAAATTTTGTACCATCTGGGGGGTAAAAAAAACTCCTAAGTGATCACCCTTTTTAAAGTACAATGATATAATCATAGATATTGTAATTTATATACATCTATCATCCCCATGATATCGAACAAAGATTTTTGATGCCGAAAAAAAGTTTTAGCATCAGCCACTAGAGAGTATAAAACTCGGAAATAGTACAGTCGGCTGCAAAATTATTCGAGCACTAGCAATAATCCTTGCCAAAAAAAAGTACACATAATACAGCTTTGTTAAATAAATCCTTGTCGAGTCATGTTCTTAATCAGTCTAAGAACATGATTCGACAAGGATTTACTTAGCAAAACAGTCTTAAGTGTACTTTTTAAATATAGGAATTATTGGCTAGTGCTCGAATAATTTTGCAGCCGACTGTAATAGGATAGAGCGTTGATGAATTTTGAAAATACCGCAATATTGCACGTTTTTTAATTGTTAATAAATATATGAAAAAAAAAATGGGCTAAGTTTTCATAAGTAAGTTATATTTGTCTAATTTATGAAAAATATAATCAGTCTTTGTTATTATTATGAAACAATTACTGTCTTTATATTTAATGGAATACTTCTTTTAAATTTTAAGATTTTTTAAGATTTTATATTAGTAAGTAATATGAAATTTTCAAAATTCTTTTAAATGTAGTTAGCATTAGAAAAGGTAAAGCCATCTAGTTTTAATATATAACTACAGTCGGTAACAAAAGTGTCCGAACACTAGCGAAAATTCCTATGTAAAAAAAGTACACTTCATACGGTTTCGTTAAATAAATCCTTATCGAATCATGTTCTTACACTGACTAAGAACATGATTCGATAAGGATTTGTTTAACAAAACCGTATGAAGCGTACTTTTTTTACATAGGAATTTTTGCTAGTGTTCGGACACTTTTGTTACCGACTGTACATAGATATAGTAATAATATATAGATTGATCATTGACGGGAAAATGCTATTCCTTTTCACTTAGGAAAAGACAGCGATTTTACCGAATAATGACCGTCTTTCCCCGAGTGAATACACAAGAATAATTTAGCAAACAAAATTTATGAATAATTTATTTACTAAAGGTAAATAAAAAACTCCAGACACAGTTTCAAATTCATTTTCCTTTTTATTATTTTTTTCAATGCCTTCTAATAACTAATTCCGAAACTTGTTTTCTGCATCAAAAATTTTTGTCGATAATATGAGGAGGATAGATCTATATATATTACTATGTCTATGTATAACTAGTACGTTGTGGCCACCACAAGACTTTCTTCTATATATAATCCTATACAATTTTACGCAATACAAATCATTTATTAAAATTATTAAAATTATTTTCCATTATGAATGCAAACGATTTTTATCTCAAAGTAGTATAACAATAAATGCTGAAAGAAAGTCAGTTTTGGGCAGACATAAGTATATTATGGTATAGTAAAAAAAAAAAAAAGAGAAAAAGAAAGAAAAATGGGTGTCTGAAGAACTGTATCTGGAGTTTTTTATTCCTTTTAGTACATAAATTATTCATAAATTTTATTTGTTAAATTATTCGTGTGTATTCACTCAGGAAAAGATAACCATGGGATAGTAAAATGGCCGTCTTTCCTCGAATGAAAAAGACTCACTTTTTCCCCTTCAACGATCAATTTATGTCTTATTACTACATAACTATATCTATGGATACAATAAATATTACAACCATCAATAACATTACAGTCAGCCGCAAAATTATTCGAGCGCTAGCAATAATTCCTTTATAAAAAAAATTACACTTACAGTCGGCTGCAAAAGTATCCGAGCACTAGCAAAAATTCCTATGTAAAAAAAGTTCACTTACTACAGTTTTGTTAAATAAATCCTTATCGAATCCTGTTCTTAGTCAGTCTAAGAACACGATTGGACAGGGATTTATTTAACAAAACAGTATTAAGTGTACTTTTTTTATATAAGAATTTTTGCTAGTGCTAGGATACTTTTGCTGCCGACTGTAATACTGTTTCGTTAAATAAATCCTTGTCAAATCATGTTTTTAGACTAACTAAGAATAGGATTCGAGAAGGATTTATTTAACAAAACAACATTAAGCATACTTTAAATATATATATATATATATTTATTTATTTATTTATTTACATAGGATTTATTGCTAGCGCTCGAATAATTTTGCTGCCGACTGAATTTAAAATAGATCAGACAAAGGATGTATACTCTTAATATACAAATTTAAGGATAATGCTAAAATAAAATTTCTTGTACGATGTTTGCTTGTTATAATCACAGAAATTAAAGAGAGGCATAATGTTGTAACAATCGCAGCTATCGTAGATCACAAGTCGGATCGTACGCTCCGCAGCAAAAGTATCCGAGCACTAGCAATAATCCCTGCCTAAAAAAAGTACACTTATTGAAATATTTTTTTTCCGACTGAATGAAAATAATGCTTGGACCGGGAGTCGAACCCCAGATCTTTGACTTACAAGGTCAAGGCTCTACCAATTGAGCTATCCAGCCCGACAACCGGTGGACATTACTCACTCAGTCGGAAAAATAAATTTCAATAAATATGATTTTCTTCCCAATCAGTTGATTGTGTGATTTTAATATATTGTAACACTTAATACTGCTTTTTTAAATAAATCCTTGTCGAATCATGTTCTTAGACAGATAAGCACATGACTCAACAAGGATTTATTTAACAAAGTAGTACTAAGTGTACTTTTTAAGACGCTAGTGCTCGGATACTTTTGTGTACGATCCGACTTGTGATCTACGATTGCTGCGATTGTTACAATAGTATGCCTCCCTTAATGTTTACAAATTACATCTATGTCCCTTCCGTGGAGGATCAAAATTGTGATGGCATATCTCCAGACCGCCTCTAGGGTAAAGCTACTATATAACAGGCTGAATCATTCGCCGCCATTTCTACGTCAAGTCCGTCATTGCTAAACTTAAGATTACTATATAATCTTATATAGTCTCATATAATAATCTTATATGGTAGTTCGTCACTGCCAAACCTAAGACTATTATATAATAGTCTTATATAATCTCATATAATAGTCATATACAATAGTTTTAGTTTTAGCAATGACGGACTTGACGGACAAATGGCGGCGAATGATTCAGCCTGTTATATAGTAGTCTTACTCTAGGGGTGAGTCCCAGACCACAGATTATCATACAGTCGGCTGCAAAATTATTAGAGCACTAGCAATAATCCTTGCCAAAAAAAAGTACACTTAATACAGCTTTGTTAAATAAATCCTTGTCGAGTCATGTTCTTAATCAGTCTAAGTACATGATTCGACAAGGATTTACTTAGCTAAACAGTCTTAAGTGTACTTTTTAAATATAAGAATTATTGGCTAGTGCTCGAATACTTTTGCAGCCGACTGTACAGATACGACAGTGAAGCTAAAACGCGAACCGGAAATATAGTAGCACCACTAGTGTCAACAGAGGGGAACTACATGTGTTAAGTCTACATGAATAGCATCTTTGATCGAAAATTGTTTTTCTATTTCGCGAGTAATTAGTAGCAGGTTAGTATGGGAAGTTTACTTTTTCTTCACTTTCTATTGTTTTTGAATTCACAAAATTATCCTCAAAACATTCACAGCTATTCTTCTAAGAAATAAAAATTATTTTTTATAATGTTTAAAAATATGCTTTGTGAAACATATTCATATTCAAGTACAAATTAAAATTACAAACTGTAATTCTGAAATAGCAGTATGAAATCATTAAATATTTAGCGTTGCTTAGTTTAAATAATACAAAATGCCTTAAAATGAAAAAAAAAATGTTTTTATTTTATGTATATTTTCAAAGTTTATTTTCTTAATACTTAGCACTTGCTTCTTAAAATAAATTGCTTTTGACAATCAAGTTTGTAAACAATAATAAAGTTGCCAACGAAAACGTATGTGCAGTTTTCTTTCCTTCACTTTTTCTACTACTTTTAAATTTACAAAATCATAACATTCATAGCTATTTTCTAAGAAATAAAATTAATTTTTATTATGTTTGAAAATAAATTTTTCCAAACACATTCGTGTTCAAGAGTACAAATTAATATAACAAACTGTAATGCTGAAATAGCAGTATGGTATGAAATCTTAAATATTTAACATTGCTTGGTGTAAATAATACAAAATGTTTTAAAATGAAAAAAAAATATTTCTGGTTTATGTATATTTTCGAAATTTATTTGCTTAATATTTAGTACTTGCTTCTTAAAATAAATTGCTTTCGACAATCAAATTCGTAAACAATAACAAAGTCCAAACGTAAACATCAATACAATGGTTAGTCGGTTGGATGTCGGGTTTAACGTTGCACTAATATAACGATATGAGCATAGATACAGTAAAAATAAGACGAGCGATTGCGTAAGCTGGAGAGCTCGAGAAACTTACAGCCGTTGACAATAGCGTCGTTGCAGTCAAATTCCGGTTACCGAAGAATATACGGGAGTGTCCTATCTGTATAATAATCTGTGGTCCCAGACCGCCGCTAATTGCCTATTGTGCAGCATTAGTGCGACGTTAAATACCAACCATCCAACCAAATTTCATCTATAATCGGAAAATAAAAAGTTTAAATTTTATATAAAAAACTTTTAAACATTCAGTTTATAGTCAGCTATGACTATCTGGCAATCTAGCTATTTCTTATTAGCATGTATTTCATTAAAAAAAATAACACATAAATATCCACAACATGTATTTACTTGTGAAAAGTTATGTAAGGAACTTTCTTCGAATGTCTGTTAGTACAGCCAAAAGCCGAACAAGCCGACATTATTTAGCATACAGATATTTAGAATTATATTAAATTATGAAAAAAAATATCTAGACTTTCAGGAAATTTGTTAAAAAACTATAATTTGTATTAATCAACGTACAGTCAGTAGCAAAAGTATCCGAGCACTAGCAATAATCCCTGTCTAAATAAATTACACTTAATACTTCTTTGTTAAATACATCCTTGTCAAGTCATGTTCTTAGTGCTTAGTCAGACTAAGAACATGATTCGACAAGGATTTATTTAACAAAACAGTATTAAGTGTACTTTTTTGATTTTGGAATTATTGGCTAGTGCTCGGATACTTTTGTTTTCGACTGTAGTTTTCAGAAATAATTTGGGTTCTCTAACATGGAAGAAACGGTTGCAGTTGATGCTTCACTTGAAGTTGACACAGTAGTGGTTCGACCAGATTGTTCCAGTGGTCTGACCAGTGGTTCGACCAGTGGCTGACCAGATCAGAGTATCCATCCCTTCTGTGGAGGATAAAAATTGTGATAGCATGTCTCCGGAACACCTCTAGGGGTGTGTCCCAGACCGTCGCCAATTGCCCAACTGCGCAGCACTAGTGCGACGTAAAACCCAACTAACCATCCAGATCAGAGTGCCTTTATAATAAAGAAGCGTTAAAAATTGCGACAATTATCCAGTTATGGATGTATCGTTTCATTCCTAATAAATAATGATTAAAAATAAGGTATTACTGATCAATATTTTTTTTTCTACAATTTTTTAAAACTTAGAAAAATGCCTGCAAAATAAAGGCTGTCCCCAGAAAATGGGGACATTACGGGTAGACAGCCCACTGAGCTGAAGAACAACTGGAGCAAATGCTTCCAATACTTTTACACAGTGTTCGTGCGTGCCAGTTTTTCTGCAATCTTTCGCCGACCTTGTATGGCAAGCAACATTTGTCGGGTCATCTATTACTATTAAAATCTTTAAAGAATTAAAATTTTAAATTGTAATGTCATGTTTAGCATATGGTTGTTCGAACTGACAACCTTTACACAATTTTACTTTGAAATATAAATATATCAAATGCTTTTTGCCATACAACGCTCGAAAGACAAACCTTCAAAAAACGGCACGCGAAAACCGGTCTAGCATTTCCTCCAGTTGTTCTTCAGCTCAGTGAGACAGCCTACAAGGAGAGAGGCGACAATAGGAGTAAGCTTCTCATTGGCTTAGAAATTTTTTTGACAAAAATCTTCCTTTAAAAGTGTTTTTGATGGCTTAAAAGCACTGTGCTCGAAACTATAGCTAAAATAAAGGATTAATACCAAAAAACTGTAAATTTTTTGCTGTTGATATTCAACTGAGAAGTATTCGAATTTTTCTACCAAAACCCAGTTTGGTAGAAAAAATGTCTGCTACGAGCATGCGCCGTAGCGTAATTACATCATTTGTCGTCTCTCTCCTTGGAGGCCCTCTAATTCAGGGCGGATTCAAGCTTCCGGCCAATCTAGGATCGATCCAACCGGTCATTAATCAATGCGTTCAGTCTCGTTAACCGGTCTGGATCAAAGTCGTTCAGCGGAATGTATCCTGTAGACTAGGGTGACCAGGTGTTTTATGCAAAATGAGGACAAATTATGCAATATCCTCATTTCTATGAGGTTGGTTAATTGGGTGTTACGTCGCACTAGTGCTGCGCAGATGGGCAGTTGGCGACGGTCTGGGACACACCCCTACTAGAGGTGGTCCGGAAAAATGCCATCACAATTTTGATCCTCCACGGAAGGGATGGCTCTCCCGCTTCGGTGACCCCCAGAGGTATAATTTTTGATGGGAACGTGGAGGACATTGCGGTCACGACAGAACTTTCAGCTTCATGCTAAATTATTAAATATCCCCCTCCCCTCCCCCCTTTTTTAATGGAAATTTAGTCTTTATATATGTATATATATATTAAAGTATAATGTTGCAAAGACTAAAATCTCCCAATAGAAAAATATATTTTGTGTAATAGTACTAGGTGATTTAAAAATGAATGGAATGAATCAAGGAATCGTGACGTTTTTACGTTGTGTTGAATTGTAGAATCAGTATTGAAAACTAATAAGGTCAGCAGCATCCCTAATGTTGAAATTTTAAGTAAAGAAGGAAATTACTGAAAAATGAGGACAAATGAGAACAAACGTCCAATGAGGACTGTTCTCAGAATATGAGGACTTCTGGTCACCCTACTGTAGACCGGTCGTGGATCAAACACTGAGCTGAAAAGCTCAGTGGGATCAAATCGCCCAAAAATGTTTTCTGAGACATTTGATCCATTGACCGATGCATTGCTATGATTGGCCATTCATTGTTGCTCTGGTTACGCCATCTACCGGTCATTTCAAACATAAATATGCATAAAAGCTTTTTTTTTTTTTTTTTTTTTTTTTTTTTTGTAAATAACTGTATAATTGTTTTAGAATTATAAAAACATGCATACAACGCATGCATACAACGCATGCATACAACGTATATACAAATTAAAATTCATCGAAAATTATTTAAATTTAATAAAATAAAATTTTAAAATGCTCCATGGAAACAATTTTTTAATTTTGAGTTTTAAAAAATATTTTAAATATATTGGTGTACTATGTGAATTTATCGATGAGCAAATTTTTATAAAACATTTTTATGTTTGAATACTAAATATTTGCATAGTTAAATTTCAGCATTCAAACATAAAAATATTTAACAATATTTAAAAATCAAAATTTAATTCATATTTAAATATATATATATATATCAAAACATATCATAATAAATATATTAAACATTTAAAATATTATTGATTAAAATCATAATTAATTGAATATAACAAACCAATTGAATGAAGTAATGTTTTAAAATATTGTAATTATTATTATTATCATTATTATTTTTGGTAATCATTGATCAAACATTAATATTTTATAATTTTTTGGCAATTTATATTTCTTACATAATCATAATAGAACATGAACCTACTTCTTATTTACATCAAATTTTTGAATATTTGCTTTAAGTTTCAGCATTCCAACTTAAAAATATTTAGCAAAAATTAGCTTGATAATAAATCCACAAAATAATATTTAAAATGTTTTATCGATGTGAATTTATCGATGAGCAAATTTTTATAAAACATTTTTATGTTTGAATACTAAATATTTGCATAGTTAAATTTCAGCATTCAAACATAAAAATATTTAATAATATTTAAAAATCAAAATTTAATTCATATTTAAATATATATATATATATATATATATATATATCAAAACATATCATAATAAATATATTAAACATTTAAAATATTATTGATTAAAATCATAATTAATTGAATATAACAAACCAATTGAATGAAGTAATGTTTTAAAATATTGTAATTATTATTATTATTATTATTGGTAATCATTGATCAAACATTAATGTTTTATAATTTTTTGGCAATTTATATTTCTTACATAATCATAATAGAACATGAACCTACTTCTTATTTACATCAAATTTTTGAATATTTGCTTTAAGTTTCAGCATTCCAACTTAAAAATATTTAGCAAAAATTAGCTTGATAATAAATCCACAAAATAATATTTAAAATTGTTTACAATATATCGTTAAAATACAATAATGTATAATTGAGGGAAATAATTAAAAAAATTTTTGCTGGAAAAATTTCGAAAATCAAAAATTTTCTTATTGTTTCTTTATTTGAAAATTTTGTAAAAATAATTATATAATTAATATTATTGTATTTCAGTGCAGGTGTATGCAAGTATGCAGAATATATATATATATACATATATATACATATATATATATATATATATATATATATATATATATATATATATGCATCATTCTTTGTTTTATTTATAGTTAAATTAATTTTTTCTTTAATAAATTAAAATTTGTAATATTTCAAATTTTCTTATTTCAAACTAAGCATACAGATGGCAGCACTGATTTTGATCCAATAAAGTAGGGTGAACAGAAGTCCTCATTTTCTGAGAACAGACCTCCTTTTTCAAGGCTGGGATTGCGGTGCCTCGCTCAACACTATCTTACGCACAAACTCTGTCTTAAGATGTAAACAAAACGCAAGTCGTATTTCAGTGTCTCACTATCTTACGACAACCTCAGAGCTATCTTAAGTCGAATCGTAACTCGATGCGCGCGCAATCACAACATAGCTCGCTCTGCGTCTCCCATTGGCTGGCTGGCTTTCTCTTACGAGGACACGCGGAGGACTTACGCTTGAGGCACCGCAATACCAAGTTAAGATCGTTCTTAACCACGCCCATCTAAGAAAGTTCGTAACATTTAAGATAAGACTTAAGAACGAGGCACCGCAATCCCAGCCCAAGTGTTGTCCTAAGTTCTCATATCCTCATTTGTCCTCACTTTTGGACGTTTGTTCTCATTTGTCCTCATTTTTCAATACTTTCCTTCTTTACTTAAAATTTCAACATTAGAGATGCTGCTGACCTTACTTGTTTTCAATACTGATTCTACAACTCAACACAAAGTAAAAACGTCACGATTCCTTGATTCATTCCATTCGTTTTTAAATCACCTCTAGAGAAGGTTTCTGGAAGGTAGGTAGGTGGTAGGTCGCTCCTCAACTCGTCTCGACGTGGTTTGTTTTGGCCGCCATTACTATCGTTCCTGTGCTTCTGCTGCTGCTGGTTACAGGTTTTTCTAATTATTCTGTGCCAAGTCTGTGTATTTTTTCTGTTTTATTGTTCTTCCCTGCCAGTGTTCAGGTATTTCCTCATTCTTTACCCATTTAACTTACTTTTCTGGTTGTTGTTTTTGTCTTCTGTGGTTGTCATCAGTTCATGACAACAAAAACTAATGATGCAATGGCAAACGTGCGCTCTCAGTCAGAGTCGCTATCCCATGCCAATATATATAGCAATGCTGCCAATTTGAATGATAATTTATCAATTGCTCTGCAAGACGGGTCAGAAATATCTCTTTTTATCACTCCTAAAACCGGCAGTTTTCCCCGCGCCCACCCCCGCCAGTTGAAGGAGGAGTTAGCTTCTAAGCTGGTGCATAAGGATAACATAGATAATATTAAAATAACCCGTCAAGGCAAAATCCAGCTAACTACGAAATCAACTGAAGTTGCCCAAAACGCTTTAGGCATACAAACTCTACTTGGTATTCCAGTAGAGTCTTACATTCAAACGGAAACTGTCACCACACGCTTCCTATTGCATGGTATTGACGTTTCTGTTACTTGCAAGGATATTGCGGAGGAACTCGCTGAGCAAGGTCTATACACGCTTGAAGTTCGCCGGTTTGTCCGGAAATCCCAAGGCACCGAACTCCCCTCTTCGACTGTTCTAGTAACATTGCTAGGTACTCATCTCCCCTCGGAAGTCAAGCTGTGGTTTCAACTGCACAGAATATCGCTGTTCATTGACAGACCCCGGCAGTGTCTAAACTGCCACCGATATAATCACTCAACTAAGGCTTGCCGTCTGAGTAACAAACTGTGCATCACTTGCGGTGAATCCCACAATGACCCATGTACGGCTCCCTCACCCAAATGTGCCAACTGTAAAAACGCCCATCCAGCAAATGATAAGAACTGTCCTAGCTATCAGCGAGAGGCCCGTCTCCAAAAATTCAAATGCCAAAACCACTTGTCTCTCAGCGAGGCACGGCGTCGCTTTGTTGACAAGGAAGTCTCACCAAATAGGTCTTTTGCATCTGTGGTTACTTGCCCCCCTCCCGAAGCGGTCACCAGAACAGATTTTGAATCAGCCCTCCAAGAAATCACCTCTCAGTTCACCAACATGGTTCAGGCGATGTGCGTGGAGCTCACAAATTCATTTCAATCCATGCTTCTATCTGCCACACAGTCACTCTTGGAGTGCATTCAGGAATCTCAAACCAAAAAAGTGCAAAAATCAACTGCGTCTGTGCTTTCAGAAATCCTCCGAAGTAAAAAACCTCGTATCACGGAGCCCAACCAAAAGGACATCTGCCCGATGGATATTCCTCTATTGGATCCTCAAGGGGCTTCTGGGTATCACCCCCCGGTCAATCTCACCCCTCCAGGGACTTAATTTCCTTGTTCTTGCCTTCCTGTTCTTGTCTCCCTGCTCATGGGTAAGTCCCCTTTTCTTTTGCTTCCCTGTTTCCCTGTTTTTGTTTTTTATGGGTTTAGTCAATTTTTTGGTTCAATGGAACTGCCGCAGCCTTAGGGCTAATGGCCATTGGCTCTGTTCTACCCCTGAGCTCCATGCTACTCTGCTTTGTCTGCAGGAAACTTTTTTGTCTCCCCAGGACACTTTTGCCATCCCTGACATGACGGTATACAGGGCTGATAGAGTTGATACTCGCGGTGGTGGTCTCCTCACTGTTATTCATGCCTCTAAGGCGTCCTACCTGGCTACTCTCCCTCCTTGCCCTATCCAGGACTTCGAAGTTCTTGGGGTAAAAGTTTTCTTGGACAACTGCTGGACTCTGGTGCTCAACTGCTACTCCCCTTCAGGCAACTTCCCGTCGGATTGGCTTACTGAAATCCTATCCTCGGAGAGTGCCCCCTTTATCATTGTTGGCGACTTCAATATCAACATCCTTTCCCGCTCCCCCCCTGTCCCTAGGCGGGTCCAACAACTGCTTGACTGGGCGAGCGACCAGGATATTTGCGTCCTGAATTTTGATCACCCTACTCGCTCCGGCTCTTTCGGTTCCTCCTCTCTCTTAGACCTCACCATGCTGTCTCCCTCCATCCAGTCCAGAATTAGATTCTACGTCCACCCTGACTTGTTCGATTCGGACCACCACCCCATCATTCTCTTGGCCAACTCCCCTGTGGGATACCCAACGGCCCCTCGTCGTGTTTACAACTGGACTAGAGCCTCCACTGCTCTCAACATGATAGACAATCTCCCGACTTCTTCCTATCAGGACTTTGAGCACATTTGCACAGAGGCTATGGACTCCACTGCCTCTCAATTGAGTTCGCCCAGTCGCTTGGGCTGTCCTTGGTGGGATTCTACCTGCCGGTCTCTCCTACGTTCGAAGCGGAAACATCTCCGCCTTGCCCGTTTGCATTGCTCTAGGGAAGAGTGGATTCAGTACAAGAAGTACGCGGCCAAACTTCGAAGGTATATCAAACAGGCTGCTCGCAACTTCTGGGACTCCCTCTGCCAAGGCAGTTGCGAAAGTGGGAGAATCTTTAAAATCCTGAAACGCCTGGCTAGCCGAGACCTCCCCTCTGGCGACAATATTATCAAAGACCCGGTTCCCATCGCGTCCATTCATACCCAAGCTCATGCTTTCCTAGAATATTTCTCTAAACCCAACCTGCCTCACCCTATACCAGTTGACCTCGGTGATGGGGACCCGATCCTAGACGCCCCCCTCTCCCTGGAAGAACTTCGTCACGCTCTAAAACGCTCTCGTCCGACTGCTCCTGGCTGGCATCTCTATTAAGCTCTTTCAGAAGCTTTCTGAGAAACACCTCGAATCCCTGCTGAACACCTTTAACCTTTCTTTTGGTTCGGGGGAAATTCCTAACTCCTGGAAACTTGCCACCATCGTCCCCATCCGGAAGCCTGGCAAACCTGCTCATCGTGTTGACTCCTACCGTCCGATAGCTCTCACGTCGGCGGGGTGCAAATTATTGGAACGCATGATCCTCCGCAGACTCCTTGCTTGGGGCGGGCAGCGACATTTGTTCCACCAAGATCATTTCGGATTCATCCCAACTAGGGACTGCACCCTAGCTTTATGCACCTTCATAAACGATATTGTCTCGGCCCGCTCTCGTAAATGGTATGTCGCAGCAATCTGTCTTGACATCAAAGCGGCCTATGACTCTGTTCATATAGACACCCTCATTTACAAACTTGCTTCTCATGGAATTAGAGGCATCATGGGTCGTTGGCTATCCTCTTGCTTGGACTCTCGGGTTATTCAGGTTCGCTGGAAGGCTATTGTTTCCGACACTGCCCCTTGTAACCAGGGCGTCCCACAAGGCAGCGTTCTTTCTCCGCTTCTTTTCATTTTCTATATGCTGGACATCGTGGAGACGCTGGAAGACGGGGTTCGCATGATCGTTTACGCGGACGACCTCTTGATCTATGTCATGAGCCCGGAGGCTACCCAGGCTCGGAGAAAACTCCAGGATACCCTTTTGCGTATTACCTGCTGGTGTTCCTCGAACGCGCTTAGTATTGCCCCAGCCAAATGTTCGGCAATTAACTTTACTCGTTGCAGGGACCCGGGGGATCCGTTCACCCTTCGGGGCGTGGAGGTCCCTTGGAGTTCCCCGATAAAAATCTTAGGTGTCTGGTTCTCCCGCACTTTATGTTTCACCCCTCACTTCACTGCTATCAAGTGCAAAGCCCAGCGCCGGCTGAATTACTTAAAGGCTATCACGGGCCGCTCCCGTGGTATTAATAGTTTCCACATGCTAAAGATTGTCAATTCCATCATCCGAAGCATTCTAGAATATGGGGCTCCTCTGTTTTATGACTCTCCTGTATCGGCCTTGAATATACTTGAGATCAGCTATAACGCTGCCCTCAGATTGGCTACCGGTCTTCCCAAATGCACCCCTATTCCGGTTCTCCGTCGGGAAGCCGGGGTTCCTAGTGTGTCCAGTCGCCTCCTCCTTCTCACGAAGATGTTTCTTCTCCGCCTCCTCGCCTCCCCTCCTGGACTGCGCCTTAGTGAAGCTGCTCATGCTGCGCTTGCCCAGCCTGCTCCGTTGTGGAAGTGGTGGCTACCATTACAAGAGATACAATCTCAGGTGGGCTGTCCCCTCTCGTACATTATTCGTCTGTGCTGGCCTCCCCCCCCATGCTGTGCCCAGTTTCGGGTGATTTCGAACGGTCTTGATTTTCAGTCCCCGGACTTCCCTGCTCTTACTAGAGTTCACGCCTGGCAGCAATGGTTCTCCTCCCTCCCCCCTGCTTTTTCGCTGCCACCGACGCATCGAAAGACGGTGCTAAAACCGCCATCGCTGCTATAGATCCTATCAGCAACACTTCTGTCGCAACCTTGGTCCTTCATGACAACTCGGTTTTTACTGCCGAGGCTCTTGCGTTATGTCTTGCTCTCTCTGCTCTCCCCTTATCTCATCCGAATATTTTCATCCTGTCTGATAGTCTGTCGGTGCTTCGTGCCCTTGAGGACTGGTCTTTTCGTTCGCCGAATGTGATCCTACTGCTGATCTCCCATATCCAGAAGCTTAATGCTCGCGGCTTCCATATCACCTTTGTCTTGTGCCCCGGTCATTGTGGTATTCCTCCCAACGAACTTGCAGACTCCCTCGCCAAAAATGGTCCATATCTCTGCGCCCCTTTCCTTCGTATAGCTCCAGAAGATCTCCGATCTCAGGTCCGGAAGACCTTTAGGGTAGAACAAGAATATGCTTGGATAAACTGCGACTACGCGATCTCTCTCCCCTTCCTTCTTCCTGACAGGTCTTTCCCCAACTGGGTCCCGTCTCGCAAAATGGATGTTCTGATGGCTCGTTGGAGGTCCAAAACTATTCTTACCAATCAACGGCTATATAGGATGAACCTCACCTTCTCCCCTCTCTGTAACTTCTGCTACGACTTGGAAACTCCAGAACACATCTTACTCCGTTGCTCCAAGCTCTCTACCCCTCGCCGTAATTTGTTCAATGCTCTTCAGTTGGGCCCTAACCCGTCGTATGGCGACGTTATCTTGGCTGCCTTCGGCTCGAAATGGTCCTTAGCGCATCTGATTATTTTCTCACGACTAGCTTTCTCGTCCTAACCTAACTCTCTATTTGGTTTGCATTTTTGGATTTTCCGAGATGAAGCTGTCCCTTTGGACATAGCACAAATCTCAGTATCCCCCCTACCTACCTACCTACCTACCTACCTCTAGAGAAAACTGTAACATAATTTGTCCTCATTTGCATAAAAAGCTGGTCACCCTAAAAATAAAGGGATCAGAGCCGTTCTTTCTTTGCTGTTGACCGATCATATATGGATTAAATGTCTCAGAGATCAGTTGGATCAGGAAAAATGATCCAGAGGCTGAACTCACCCTCAGCTTATCTTCCGAGTATACACACACCATTCACCTCACCTTGAACACGGCGAGAAGAAAAAACAAAAAACATTCGCCGGTGATGAAATCCTAACAAAATTGAAATATTTGAATTTGAAGCATTTAATTTTTATCAAGCTTTTTCTATTTATGTTTGTTAATAGTACTAATCAGTATTTTTCACATTGATTATATGTATATTTCTTTTTGTGCGTAAAAGTTTCTTATTATAAAGGCGTTGAAGGAAACAACACACAAGCTGTAATTAAGAAATTATTTTATTTAACTTGAAATAATAGTAATTAAGTATTTGTAATGTCCTTTAATTCAGGAGTTGGCGACATGAATGATGGGGAATTAGAAAAGTTTCTCAATGTGGAAAAAGTCAAAACTCAGTTTCATGAGCAGGTAAATAAATTTTCATTGAGTTTCATGTGGTCTAATGTTTTCTAATTTTCATAATTTTTTACCGATTTGTAAATATGATGATCTAAGAGTTTCACATTTATGCTTTGCAAAAAACAAACAAACAAGAGCATGTTTATATATCTACACACAGGAAGCTGTGTTTGTATACAATAAATTGGTAATCGCATTTAAAAATTAAAATGTTTTCTTTTTTTGCTTAAAATAATTTGTAAGACTACATTTTTATGCTAAGGTCTCTGGAATATTCGATCTAAAATAAATACAATTGATAATATTCAAATGAATGCTTACTTAGAAATATTAATAAAATTTGCTATACGAAATTTTCAGTTTTTCTAAAACTAAAAGCTAGTATAGCGCTGAGTGTACAAAGTAAAAGTAACCTGAAAATTAATGTTTATACTGAAAATATAATAGCTATAAAAAATACATTACCGAAATACAAAATTATATTGAAGCAAAAGAACTAATCACTGAGGTATGCTCTAAGAAATAGTCTGCTTTAGAGAATAAAAATAACTTTGAACAAATTAATCTGTTCATCTTTATGTAAAGTTCGTTATGTGTTAAAGAAAGATATTTTAGCTTACCATAAAAACTGGTGTATGGGCCACATTCACATGCGGGCTGCACTAATGTAATTTTGGTTCTGGAAAAAATTAAATTTTGCAGAATCGCTGCATTTCGAAAAATAAACTAACACCTAAAATTCTATAAAGTTACATAAACACAAGTAATATTTATATATTCATTACAATAATCATTGTTTATATCGGCACGATGCGTTGCCACTTTGTTCGCCTGACAAAGGGTTGTGATTTCTTTCGACCCAAAACAATTGTTGCCAGTTCGTGCATTTTATGGTGCTTACTCAAAGTTTTGTAATTATTGCTTTTTAACGCCAGTTCTGTGGTGTTTTTTCTTTTTTTTTTTTTTTTTTTTTTTTTTTTTAATAATTTTTGTTGTTTCTTTGGGTTTCTTGCACCAAAAAAGTAGTTTTATGAAAATTTCTGTTTTCTTTATATTATTTTATTAGTTAAATGCCTGCTCTTTTTTTCTCATTTATTGTGCCTTTCATTTCGAATTTTTATTTTATCGATTGTTTTTTAATTGTTTAATTGCACCTTTTTCCTATTTTGATTTTAATTTCACCCACTTTTGGATTTTAATTTTAATTTTAATTTATTTGTGTGTGATACGTTGCCACTTTGTTTGCAGCACTCATGCATACTTTGTTCGCCTGACAAAAGGTCGTGTTTTCTTTTGACACAAAACAATTGTTGAGAGTTCTTACATTTTATGGTGTTTATTCAAAGTTTTGTACCAATTACAATCATATTACATAATCAATTCCAGCTGCTGGCTGAAGAGAAATGTTGTTTACTTTAACTGAAGTCTTCTGCCTACCTCCTTCCTCTTCGTTTTAACAGGAAGGAACACTTTTATTCAGCTTTGTGATGGTGCATATCATCGCATACTCGTAGCTCAGGGGTAGACACTACCTGAATAGGAGACAATTATTTAGGGTCATATGGGGGAATTATGGGTCAAAAAACATCATCTTAATATTTTCTAAAGTATAAAAGATAAAATGATTAAATTTGGTATGGAGTAAGCTTAAATAATTTAGAAATTATCCAAACAATCATTTTACCTAAATTTAAAATATTATTTATTTTATTTAAAATTTTGAGTGACCAAGAATTACCCCGGATTCGGGCAATTATGGGTCACACATGGGGCAAATATGGGTCAACGTCTTTCTTCACAGTAATACATGTCAAAAGGGGATAAATGTTCAAAATTATCATTATTTAGTACACAAAGAACTTTTCTTAATTATATAATGTGTTATATTTAAGGAAAAGGACATTAATTTAAATCCTAAGATTTATTTTTAAGAGCGTGCTACGATTTTCTTTTTTGCTCTACCCCATAATTCTGGGCAGAATTTTTTATAGAATTTGTATGGTATATTTATCCTGTTACTATCAACAACAAAGGGATTATTTTCCATTTAAATCAACTGGTTCGTAGAATATGTACTTATTTTGAATTATTTCCCAAACATCTCATTTGGGCCAATGAAAATTTCTGGCACCCTGTTCAAGAAATTTCATTTCTACTTTTTCCTTGTCCAAAATTTTAATTATTTTCTAATATAGAATGGATTGTTGTTATAATACACAGCAAAATATTTCTGCTTTTCAAGAACAGAAGGAATTTCTCGTAGTACCTTCTTCAAATTTTCTGAAGAGGAATTTTTTTTGCAACTGGTTTATTAGAACATCTTTAATCTTATTTTCATTGTCATTAGACAATTCTTCATCGCTAAACAGTTCCAAATTAGCTCAGTTTGCATTTGAGAAACTGTCTATATCATCTCGAAGTGCTCTCACTTTTTTGCAAACAAGGTTTCTCTTGATGTCTACATCCTTTTACTTGGGAGTTTTCTTTTTCTTCTTTGCATTTGATTTTTCTTTCTTTGCTGTTACGAGGTCAAAGGAAGTCTGATTTGCAATAACAGCCAGATTTGTCTAAATCTGTCTTCTTATTTTGGAATTCGGTACTCAAGATGTGTGCCTTAATTGCTGAGTTAATATTTCTTCAAAGCTGGAATCTAATTTGTTCACCAGAAGTGTGTGATATTCAATAGAAATTTCAGTAGTAAAAAATGGTCACGGTCTAGTCTTTCAAAATCATGGGTCCCTAGGACCCATGAGTTTCAAAAAATGGGTCCCCACATAAAATGAATTTATATATTACAGATATAAATTAAAATTTTATCTTATTGTAGATGAAAAACAGTTTTTTAGGAATTTTTAACCAGCTCTTTTTGAGATCGTCTTAAAACTAATATTATGAAGGAGGGGGTTGCTGTTAAGAAACAACTGAAAACATTTAGCTCAATATGTTCTGGTTCTGGAACCAAAAAAAAAAAAAAAAAGACAGAGAGAGAGAAAATATAGTATAATAACTAATTATTATTATTATTTTAATTTTAAACTAGAAACATTTTTAAAAATTCCTCGAAAAGCATTAAGAGAACAAAATCAGAAAAAAGTTTTTTTTTTTTTTTGAGAAGTGAGGAGTTATCAGATAAGCAGATTGATTATAAAATTTAATTACACATTCCATTTCAAATCCCAAGGCCCCCACCCTCTTTTAACCCCAAAATAACATACCAATATACTGTACTGATAACTTAAATAATGTATTAGAGAAAAAAAATAAAAGAAGTGTACTTACTTATCTGTTAACGAAATTACTATAATAGTAATAACATTTTGACATTAGCAAAAATATTTTATTTTTTGCTTAACACAGCAAACATATTACTTTTTTTTATACTTAAGTTTTCGTAATAATAAAGTTTCTTGAATCTTAATACTGACATAATGTCATGTTCCTGTAATCATGTTCGTTCAACCGGTTCATTTGTTTTGTTTTCTTCCGATGAACTTAGAATGCTGCAGGGTGATGCGATCCAATGTATCTGCACATTTTAACTGGTAACTTTTTCATATCGGGACTTCGTTTTTGCGTTTCGTAACTTTGTGTTTGCTTTCGCGCCGGCCACTTGTGTGTGTTTATAGTGTTGGAATCAGGGTTGGCAGGTTTTAGACACATGACAGTTTTTGACGGTTTAAACCACAGTTTAAACTGTCATGTCAAAAACCCTGTGTCAAAAACGCATGTCAAAAACTGTCAAAAACCTCACATTTTACACTTCTTGGTATATTTTAACAATGAACTAGAGAAATAAAAAATTGTAATTTTACAAAAGAGTGTTTAATTTATATGTCTCTCATGGTTAAAAATAATTCTTAGAAGTGTATTATCTGTTTCCTATGAATGCTAATGATTTCTATTTAGTACAAAAAATTTATATTTATATCTTTACAAAAAAAAAAAAAAAAAAAAAAAAATTGAACATAGGAATTTGTACATTCTAAGGTGAATTAAATTTTAATATGAATTACATAACGCAAATTTAAATTATTTTTAATGAAAGGGATGGTGGACAGATCTCTTTCGTAACTTTCGTAAATTACTGCATTAAAGGTATGAAAATCTGCATTTATATATATGCATTGAAATATAATATTAAATACATTAAAATTTCGAGTGAAGTCACTCCAGATTTTCTAGTGCTAACTCTAGGCTAATTTGGCTGGATGCTGCACCTGGCGGCTCTTTCAAACACATTTTAGCACCCAGTGGCCCTTTTCTCACCATTTTTAGCACCTGGCGGCCCTTTTGAAAACATATAGTACCAAGTGTTTTTTCTAATATTTTAAATGTTAGAAGCCTTTAAATGCTTTTCTCCCTGATATGTAACCTTCTAGCAATAGTTTTACAGCATTCCTGAAAGAACAAATGCATATAGCCTACATATATGCATGTAAAATCAATAATTTACTTTTGTCACATGCAAAGATCACAACAGACTGCAAATTATGCAAATAAAATACCCTATTTGAAAATCGTTTGCCCTTTTTATTGAATTCCCCCTGGAGGCCCTTTTACTCTACAGTCAGCATATTTTTTGTTTTTTATATATTATGTTTGAATGCTAAAAATTTTCATTGAAATTTCCGCACTTAACATAATTTTAAAAATTAATCTACCATTGAATTCACAAAGTAATAACCTAATAATACATTTAATATATTTTTTAAAACCATAATAATGCTAAAACAAAGAGGAAAAATTAATAATAATAATTAGCAGGAAAAATTTTAAAATTTTAAACAATTATTTCTTTTTCTTTTATTATTCACTTAGTTTTAAAGAATATATATACTTAATTGTATTATTATAATTTACCACCAATATATGCAAATTTGTATAGCTTTAAGACAATTTACGAAAAATTTATAACGTTCACTCTTTCCTTAAGATGATGCATTGATATGTTTCCTAACATTTCTTTATTTTTTTTTTCTAGAAAAAAATATATATACAAATAATGAATGTTAATTTATGTACTTAGTACATTGCAACTTAAAAATGTGCATAAAATCATTTAACACTATACTTTAGATTTTTCACCTATGGTTTTTGACGGTTTAAACCAGTTTTTGACAGTTTAAACCAATTTTTGACACATGTCACGTCAAAAACCAGTTTTTGACGTCAAAAACCAACCCTGGTTGGAATTGGATAGAAATGTTTTTAAATTCTTTGAAAGAATGGTTTTGTGATCAATTTTCGAATTTCCTACTTCAGTTAATCTTTGATAGAGAGCTCCCATTGGCGATTCGTTACACAGTGATGTGATTCAGTGTATCGTACACTTTTTACTAATAATCTTTTTGCATCGAAACTCCATTTTCTTGTCTCGGAGTCGGAACTTAGTTTTTGATTTCGTGCCAGTCGCTTGTTTGTGTTTATTGTATAGGATAGGTTCTTTTTCCTGTATGGTAAAATGGAGTTTTAAAGGTCTTTTTTTTTCTTCTCAGAGCAGAATGCTTTTAAAATATAAGGAAAATAACAGTTTTAAACAAGAAATGTATTTTAAAATTTGCTTTGTTTTCTTTCTTCTAGTTTGATTTTCTTTTTTTTTAAGAACGAAAATTATGCATCCCCTGGGACCCACCACAATAAATTTTTTGCGTCCTGCTGCTGATTTTTCGCGTAACGCGTAAATGGCATCACTGATATAATCATTGTTTTAATTGTCAAATTGGAGATCAAGATAAATAATAAATGCCTCAAATTGTTTGCAGTACTTCTATTAGTAACTTGCATAATTGGATTAATTGTGGATGTCTTAAAGGCCTTTGCAGTAACCCTTGATTTGAAGAGAACCTATTAATCATTGTGTGAGATTCCATCTGTTTGGCATATTTAGTGTTGATGTGAGTGCACTAGATCAGCAAAAAGTAGCAACCTGAGTGAACTGTTTTTTCTGGCTTACTATTCATTATGTCATATGGTAAATCACTGGTGTACATAGGAAGCTTAGCTAAAGAATAGCACCTCATGTGCAGTGGCGGATTTAAGGGGGGGGGCCAAAACACTGTCATTCATAATTGAATTTTGCAATTGTAAATTTTTTATTGGTCTAGAATAACACTTTGAAAAATCTTAGCCCCCCCCCCCCCAAAGTCAAGTTCTGGATCCGCCACTGCTCATGTGTAAACGTTTGAATTGAAAGTGATGTGATGATGATGATATTCGCAAGAAAGATTTTTAATTCTTAAGAAAAATTCTTACTTAAATTCATTTAATTTATGTTATAATCTGGATAAGATTATCTAGTTTAGGAGTCAATTTACATTTAGTGCATTTTGTGTTGAGTCAAACACACTAGTTTGCCAAAGCTAGAAGACTGTAAAAAAGGACTTTCTGTGTTTGACTTCCATTTTGTTACCTGCTATGTTTTTGTTGTGTCATTTGTTTGAGAGTAACTCAGAAGCTTGAAGAGAATGAGCAGAGAAGTAGACTTGCGTAAATATTTTCAATGTTTCTTTACTTACATATGTTTTGAAAAATGGTGAATGCTTATGAATTATTTTCTAAAACAATTTTTTATATAAAGTGGTTTACGATATGAAACTTTGGTGAAATGAATGAATTTTGAGGTAATTAATAGAAACAGAATGAAAATTACTGAATTGTTTGGATATTTATTGATGTTTTTAAGGAATTTTGGATAGTAAATTGAACTTAAGTATTGAAAATGGACTATACTTTAGAGGTAAGTTATTTCTATGAATTTGTTTGACATCTTATTTAATTATAACATTTTATTGAGTAATGTTTAAGTAAATTTTATGCAGTATGCAAAGATATTTTTTATGGAATTGTGTTGGGGGTGTTTGTTTCAAATGGGGTACTTTGAAAGGTTAAGATCCTATACACACTGGGAAATTAACATTGACATTATATGTTACTTTAAATAATGATTATACTGTAAATCAAATTGCTTTATCTATTTTAGTATAGGTGTATATAAATACCAGTGCTTTTGATTAGGAATTGTTTAGAGAGAAAGGGGGGGGGGATTGGAGGGTTATTAAATTATTTCCTCTTGCATATTTTTGTGTTTTTAAAAAAATACAACACATGCTTTTAAGAACTTTCAATTGGATACTATTACAAAATTTATAACCAGTGTTTGGGACATTTTTAAAACCTGGGCATTGTTTTTTATGTACACGAAGTGTTTATACATATTTCAGTGTTTCATGCAATATGTAATTTTGTGCATTTTTGAGATTTATCCTCAGTAAAGTAGGAGTATCCAGTGATGTTTTCTTTGGTTATAATGTACCTACATGAAGCATACATACATTCATGGTAGGCTGCAATAAGTAATTTTGTGCATTTTCAGGTAGGTAAATGTTTTACACAGTTTTTGTACATACAAATCCTGTGATTTTTTTTTTTTTTTCTTTCCATGTATGCAAAGCTTACATACGTTCATATTAGTGATTGCTGCGTTACAGAATTTTGTGCAATTGTAAATTCATGAATTTCAAGATAAGGGTATCCAGTGGTGTTTTTGTTTTGTTTTGTTTTTCATATGATACAAAGCATAGATATGTGCATACTAGTGACCTGTGATTGGAAATTTTGTGCATTTATATTGTGCGATTGTATAAGTTTTAATTTTCTATTTGTAATTGCTTATAATTTCATAATTTTTTAGTAAAATTTTATTAAAAATTGTATTTTATGATTTTCCTTGATTTCTATGTATTGTTTCTGATCAGATTGCTTTCTCTGACATGTATTGCAGTTTAATTAGGTCGCCAGAAAGCTCGCTTTTGCCTGTCACCCATGGAGGGTTATATTTGCAGTCACAATGTGGAATGGCGCTATCTTGGCAATTTTCTGAAAAATCATGAAGTGGACCACCAAACTAGATTTTCCTTAAAATATTTTACGGAAAATTCTTTATCTGAATTTGTTTAATATTGTATTTAATTATAATTTAAGGAATTAATGTTAATCTCTAAGTGTACATTATATGCATAACAAGATTTATATTTTATATATTTCAGTTTGTTATATGTATGTTTGAAACCGTAGTGTTTTGAAAATGGAAGATGAGATAAAATTTGAAATTAATATTGAAATTACTTTTTTTTTTTTTTTTTTTTTTGTAATTGATTCAATGCTGTGGCTTTTTCTGTTTGCATTTACTGTGCAGTAGTTTATTTTTTACTTTTTTCTTTATATATAAGAAAAAAGTATGAATTTGTTAAATTTTTTGAACTCCAGTTTTCAATGGATTTACACATTTTGAGATGTCCTGAACATGATTTGACTGTTTTTAGAAAATGTCTGTCTGTGTGTATTACAAATTTTGTGAATGCTGTATCTCATGAATCAATGAACGAAATTTAACCAAACTTGGTATTTAGTTGGACCCTGATCTAAACTGGTGCTGATTAAATTTGGGGATTGATCATTTAACAGGTGGTGCTGTGATCCCATTTTTTCTAAATTTTTAACATGACTTGTATAGGACAAAATTTTGTATAAATGTAGATACAGGGCTTAATTTGCATGAGAACTCAGTTCCCATACTTTTTTCATTTTAATAAATTTTTACATGTTAGACAGAACATATGGGAACATATTTAATATTTCGTACTGGAACTCATTAGTGCATCATTTCTGAAAATTCAAAGTCCTTGACTTGTTATTATTTCTCAATGAGATGAAAAAATTTTATATTTCAATGATCTGCAAAAATTTGATGTAATATTTCAGCAGTCAAACACTAAAAAACAAGAAATTTCTCTACTTTTTTTTTTAAATAATCATATATTCTAGGAATCAGGTTTGAAAAAGAAATGCTACTTCTGTTGATTAGCATTATAATAATTTATTTTAGTAAAGAATCTTGAAGAGAACTGTATATTCATATAATTAAATATAAATTTTGTCAATAAGCAACAAAAAGAGTCATTATTTATTCAAAATATATTTGTGTTCTCACTTTATTTTGAGAAATCTCACTTTATATCTGAGTAAGGATAAGGGGTTGTCACCAAATTTTTTTTTCTGATTTGTACCCTGATATTCATGCAGGGCCGGCTCTAGGCGGTAGGCAAGGTAGGCAACTGCCTACGGCAGCAAAATTTAGGGGCGGCAAAATCAGTTGAACTTCAATAAATAAATAAGTAAAATACTTCGATCAGGGATGGAACACGGGCGCAGAATTCATACCGGAATCTGTTTAAGAAAAATTTCTTACATTGATAGTGGTATGAATTCTGCACCCGTGTTCCATCCCTGTTCGATTATTGAATGTAGAAAAAAAAAAAAATAGAAAAATAAGTAAATAATCATAACAAGAATTTACAGGCTTCTCTGCTCATTCCTATAATTTGAAATGCAGACAATAATAGACAAACTTGTAAGTTCTGTACAGTATGTATTGTATGCGCAGCCGCGACGCGAAGGGAGAAATGCACACTCGCCGTTGATTTTACCCATCTCTTTTTGCCCTCTAATTAAAGAAAAATAAGAGTTTGCCAATTGTAGGGACTTTCAGCAGTGTTCTTCAGCATGTAGGAATTATTTGGAGGTACCCTTTCTCAACAGGACATTATCAGTATATCCTAAATATGAAAGAACGTCCTAGGACATCCTCAGCCATAAGATAGGAACATTTTGAGTTGTCTGTAAAAACACGACAAAATTTGAGTTTGAATTGGCAACAGTGATGTCAGATTTAAAACAATGCTTTATTTATGCAATAACGATAACGTCCATCAGATTCATTGGATGGGGGGGATATAATATGATTCAGAATGATGCAGTTGTTTATTGATTACAGTCGGCAACAAAATTATTGAAGCACTAGAAATAATTCCTACTTAAAAGATGGGCACCTTATACTGTTTTGTTAAGTAAATATTTGTCGAATCATGATCTTAGTCTTATACTGTTTATAAAAAAGTAAATTGATGATAAAAAGAAGCGACCAAACTAAAAATATATATATATATATATGAAAAATGTGGATGTGTGCTTCAGTAATTTTTCTGCTGACTGTACAATAAATCAATTATCTTTTTATGTTTGATTGACATTTGACACAGAATTTTTAATTATATTAATCCGATTAAGTAAGCTATGCGAAACAAAAGTTTTTGATTTATACCAAGCCATTAATTTATTAAACAGCTTATTACTATTATTATTTTTAAGAATTATGATCAGTTGAATCCTTTGAAAACTTTATCTTAGAAGCTGAAAAATTAGCTAATGTAATAGACGTGGAAAAAACTTTGAATTGACTACACCACGCCATCAAGTTCAATCTTAAAAAGGAAATTTTTTTTATGAAAGTGTAGACGAATCTATAGAAAATTCAAAAGAGAAATATAAAATAGATTTTTTTTTTCTTTTCAGCGATTAGGCGATCAGTGCACTGAAGCTGAGATTAAATTTATTGAATAATTATAATCATTTTTTTGAATTTTTATGAAATGTCCACAAACTTAAAGACACGTGCAAAAAGGAATTATTGAGACTGACACACTGTAAAGATCTGGGAAACGACTTAACAGATGGCGATTCCTCTGTTAAATCGTTTAAATCTCAACATTTTAAAATTGACTGGTAAAATATACTTTATTTTCTTCACCTTTGAAAAAAAAAATGTCCAGTTTTGACGTCTTTAAATTCATTACCTTCCTTAACATTGGGCCGAATTTAAGCACTGCTTTAAAAATTTTTTTAACCTTGCTTATAACTTTTGCTAACGGAGAAAGATCTTTTTCTAAACTAATAATCTGGTGTGTCACTCACACAACTTTCTCTTACCCTGAAATTTAATACCATAAATACAGGTTGGAGATTAAGAGGTAAGACAACGAGTAGTGTTATGTAAACTTATGTTAAAACAATTTAAATTTGGCTTCGGAAAAGTTTTATGTGACAATTAGTTCTATGTGAGAGGGGCTACCGCCCCCTCAACCCCCGTTTCATTACTGCTCCTACATTTATATAGAATTGAAATCGGTTATTAAAATTAAAAGTTCGCTTTTAATTATACAGATAATTTTCACGCGTAACATTCCTTGAAACTTTTAAAGCAACAAACCTGTATTAACTTGAAAATACAACTTTTGGATCTCCTGAAATTATTCGTTTGTAAGTTACTCTAAGTGACACAGACAAAAATCAAACGTTAAAAAACTTTACTTCGGCAATCAGGAAGTCATAAAAGGTGTAAATATACAAAAAACAAGGGATAAATATTTAGCTTAAAAACATACATTATTTATCATGTCTGTGAGGAATTCATTTCAATTTTTTAGCAGCTTTGGTGGAAATGGTAAAATATTACAGTAAAGAACTTCCACTAACAATAAAAAAGAATGTTTTCGCATAATATTTGCAGCCCTATATATCATTTGAAGATTATGTACAGACCACATGGCGCACGTAAATATAATCCTATAGTTAGTGAAATACGGCGTAACCTGAAATACAGTTCCATCAATTTTCAGCTATTGTCGCATTATAATCAAGTTCTTTTGTGTAGCCCTGTAAATGAACAGTGAAGGATTTCCTTACCATATGCTACATGAGATATGTTTTTATGCATATAAAAAATGTATATTCATTTCATTTTGTTTTAGTGCAGTCTATAGATGTTAAACTCTACTCCCCTGCAATTTCCCCATAGACGTAATGTATTTGAATTCTCTTGGGTGTCCCTGTACACGAATTATATGCGTCTTCTCAACAAAAAGCTTAGTGTAGCATCCCCATATCATACACAATTAGAATACCAAGTTTGGACTTTCATCTACAATTTGTTCTTGAGATATGCTGATAACAGACAGACACACACAGATAGGCACACAGACATACACACAGACCAACCGCTGAAAACATGATTTTCTGATTCAGGAGATCTTAAAACATGTAAATATAACAAAAACTCACATTCGAAAATTTGACCCTAAAACAATACTTTCTCTACCTTACGGGTAAGAGAAAGTAAAAATGATAAAAAAAAAATATTTTAAAGACATATCTAGTCAAAATCGATTCAATGGGTTAGCAATGATGGACACTGAATATGAATTGAGTAACAAGAAGATAAGAAGTTATTCGAGATTTGCACTATTTTATTCAGGTTTAAATTTTGTATACTGTACTAGCATTCTTTATACTTCGCTGTTTAGAAAATATTGTCTGTACTGTACTAGTATTACTTCCAAAGATTTTGTGTTTTTAACTTAAAAGAAAAAAGAAATAGTAGTAAATATTATATGAGTATTATTTACTTAGCTCAATTCCATTAGACCATTTATGTGATTTTTTTTTTTTTGAAAGTTTTTAAAGCTTGGAGGAGGAGAGGGGCGGCACTTTTGAGGTTTGCCTACGGCGGCAAAAACGTTAGAGCCGGCCCTGTATTCATGTACAGTGAATCAGCAGTACTAAGAGTGACCTGGCATTTTGGTACCTATGCAAGTAGCCATTTGGTCACCTCACATGTGATCACATGCTTTAATGCCCTCCCCTGCTCCCAATAAAAATAATGTAAGTGTAATTTAATGATTGTAATTCATATATTATTGTTAAATATTTAAGGTTCAGAAATACTTCCTAATTCAAAATTTTCTTATCTGTTTTTGAGTATTTTACAAAAGCCAATAAAATTTGAATGCTTTCTTCCAGTAAATTAGATTTTAAGCTCTAAAAAGCATATTTTTTGTCACTCTCAACCAAAATAAGTGCTCACTATGACACTTTTAAAATCACATTTTGTGTTTTATTAATTGCCGAACACTATATTACTCATAAAATTAATTTTGAATAAGATTTAGTTTTGTGGTCTACTTATGTTTGGCGTATTTCATGTTAATATGAGTGTGCTATATTGCCAGAATAGCAAGTAGCAATCTGACTGAGCTGTTTTCTCTGGCTTAATGTCCGTGATGTCATTTATATATATGCATCATCGGTGTATGGTAGGTAGTTTAGCTAAAGAAATTGTGCATTTTAATGTTTGAATTGAAAGTGTGAAAGTGATGATAGGCATGTTGTATTGTAGAATGATTTTAAAGGAAGCCTTTTGCATTAATTTGTTTAAAAATATGTTATTTTTGTAACTATGTAAAATTTAAAATAAATAACATAAATGAAAAGAATTTTTTTTAATGCCAATGGATATTATTAATGTTCTGGAGTTTTCTGGAAGCAATGTAAATAAGCCCTTGCGTTGTGTTGTGAGGGGGATTGTAAATATAAATAAAGTCATTTAGAGCTGATTTTTTTAAAAATAAAAATCTGATGTTCTATTTAAGGATAATTTATCAAATTAATATTATCTCTAAGTAAATATATATATATATATATATAACAAAAATATGTTTTATGTGAGTTTATTATGTTTTGAAAATAGAGGATTTTGCAAGTTTGAAATTAACATTGAAATTACATGTTTTATTGTTTTTTTTAAATTATGATTCAGTTCTATGAAATTGAATTTTCTGCCTGCATTTACTATTTATATAAAGTTGATAACAGATGTTTTGAACTTTGTATAATGGGTGCATTTGTTGAGTATTCGGGAGGAGGGTTGCTATTAAATTATTTTATATTCTATGTGCTTAGTATTTTGAAATACAATTGAGGATCTATAATTCACAATTGTCTATAATCCACACTCACTTTGCAAATGTAAACAAAAGATTTTGCAGTAATGAAAATTTGACATTTTGGATGTATATGAGAAAATATAATTTTAATTGACATACTAAAATGAAAAAAAAAATAATAAGTGTAAAATTTAATTTAGATATACATATTTTAATTTTAGAAGGAAAAAAAATTAAAATTTTATTGCCTTATACTTTTTTAGCAAATAGGAACGTCATCTGAATAATATTCAATTAGTGATCAAATAAAACATATGCAAGTGCAGTTTTCTAACCCTGCCAGTAACAGGATTGCTCATTGGTTGAGAAGAATGACATCATACGTGTTGGTGGGATTGCATATTTTCGCAGATGTTTAAGAACCATTAGTGTAAATGTTCTTTTTAGGGTGGTATTTTAAAAATACACAAAACTATTTAAGGAAAAATTTATACCAACATTTGTTTTGAGGATAAGATCTAGAATGCAATCATTAAAAACTGCATCAAACTAATCACAATCCAGAAGCAGGAGTGTATAGACTTTTTTTAATTAATTACTCATTTAAGGGTTTAAACTATACACTGCTTCTACTTTATTAAATAAGTTTTATTGTTTTACATATTTATTACCTTCATTACAAACAAACAATTCTAATTCTAGCTTCATTAAATAAAGTTTATTGTTTTATGTACATTATACTAATTCATATAGCAAGGAAATGGCATCATTAATCTATAATTTACAAAAATCTATAATCTGTGCAAGTTCTAGAACCAAGGTGTGCAGATTAAAGATCTACAACTGTAATTTATAATAGGTACTTTGAAAAATATTTAAACCAGTGTTTTAAAATAATTTGTGACAAGTTCTTTGAAAAACTTTTAAACTGGTGTTTTAAAATAATTTATAACAGATACTTTTAAAAAACTTTAAACTGGTGTTTTAAAATAATTTATAACACATACTTTAAAAAAACTTTAAACTGGTGTTTTAAAATAATTTTTAAGTTTAAAAACTTTTAAGCTAGTGTTTTTAAATAATTTATAACAGGTAAAGAACTTTTAAACCAATGTTTGTGACATTTAAAAAACTTTTTTTTATTTGTGATTGGTTATTATTTTGTAATACTTCAAGTAAAATTTTTATTAAAAATTGTATTATTTTGTTATTGTTTGTAATTGTATTGTTTTGATCAAATTGTTTATTTCTGACCCCCGTAGCAGAAATCGTGCAGCATGGCAGCAAGTACTGCAGATTGCTTAAAGCTCTGCAGATTAATTTAACATTTCTAAAGGAAATACCAGGACTAAAATTACAAATATAATTTACATTATATCTTTAGATTATTGTTTTTACATTTGATTTTACATTTTCAATTTATTTTCTTTGTAGATGTAAATTTCACATACTTTATGAATTGTTAATACTTCTTGTGCTACCGGCTTGGTCCAGCATTCCTGGATTGCAGACAAATTATGTTTTGCTGCAGATAGATACTACAAAAATTTCTGCTACTGGATTTCCGACATGTTTAATTGTTTGGTTAGACTGCTGAAGAGCTTGCTTTCGTGCATCACCAGTGAAGGGTTCTAATTGTGGACATAATGCGGAACGGCTATTTTCAGAAAAATAGCCAATTGAACCACAAAACTAAACTTTCCCCTTTATTTTCCTATGAAATACAAAGTCCTTAATTTAATCCTTATGTCCTTTTATCTTACATTGTATTTTCAGTATATTTACTGAAATTTCTTTTATTTATTAATTTTATTTGGTATTGTTTTTTAAAAGTATTAACCCCTTCCGCTTCAGGCTAGCTGTAGTGTAAATATGTGAAATACCAGATTATAATTTTGAAATAATGCGATACATAACGAAGTAACAATGTGCATTTTGTTGTGAAGTAAATATATTTAATTAATGAAGGTAGTAAATATAAATACATATCAAAGTATTTCAATTATTTATAGCAATGACTGCTGTAAGTGGTTCATCATCACTGTCATCGCTTTCGCCGTCTTCACTTGTTGTAAAGTCATCATTGGAATCTTCAAGTTCGTCATAATCGGAAATATAATCACTATCCGAATCACTAGAATCAGACATTATTCACAGTTTCAAACACCGGCAAAACACACAAAATCGAGGAGCGAAAATTACACATAACCGCAGCCGCGAGAACACTGGCGTAGCCAAAACTAATAGGTCACCGGGACTACTAACGCTATCTAGTTGTCAGTAATGAAAATACAATTTCAAAATACCATATGACAAATAATTTAACTCTCTCTGATACCATTACAACGTTGGGCTTATTGTATCGTATACTTTCTTTGGACGTATGCACGTACGTCCATGGTATTAATGGCCATTAACAGTAGGACGTACGCACGTACGTCCCTGGAGTGGAAGGGGTTAATTAACAATTTTAGTTTCCTTTTTTTTTAGCTGATTAATCAAATTTAACTGCAAAATATATTTCCTGAATTATTTATTAATTTACCTAGTTTATCTTGCTCTTTTAGATGTCATCATCTCTCAGTTTTTCTCTCTAACATTTGAAACTTTTTTGAAAAATGTTTTTGAACAATTATGTTTAAGTTTATTAATCATTTGGATGTCACAAGTTTTTAAAATATTATACTTTTACAGGTTCATCGGATAACTGATATTTGCTGGGATAAGTGTATTGATAAACTTGGACCAAAGATCGATGGCAAAAGTCATGCATGTATGGTAAACTGTGTTGAAAGGTTTATAGACTCTACATTATTGTTAACTAAACGTTTTGCTACCATGTTACAAAATCATCCTGGAGCTATGTAAAAGATAAATATTGTAATGTTTATTTTCTTTAGTATAATGTAATAAAACGTGTTAATTTTTTAGATTTTCTACAATTTTACTTCTTTTTAAAAGTTAAACTTTTAAACCACCATTTAATCATAAATTAACGTTAAAGGATTCTAGATGACCTACATTTATAAGATATTCTGTCATCTTGTATTAAACAAATGTTAATTTTTTTTCTGCTCTTTCCACTTCATGTTTGTTCATAAAAGAGTTATACAGCTTCTAGAAGACAACTAACAAGGAGAAGTAATAATGTGGAAAATTCGTTCAGGATGAACTTGCACAGAATTATAGTATACTATGAAGGTAACTATTAAAGCATTAGTTTGCACATTAGCCAAAACATTCTTGAGAAAAAATAAAGAGCTTACTTTAAAGTTTCAGAAATTGCTTAAGTACAAGTTATTTCATCAAAGATTCAATGCTCTAGTAACAAGCTTGGTAGTGTGCCTTGCTACAGTTCGGATGCCTTTGAATTAATACTTCTTAATAGAAACTTTTTTTATTATTATTAAATATTTATCTGAATATTTTTTTAAAACTTTATATTTAAAACAATGCTAAAATTGGTTTTTAAAATTATAGAAAATTAAAAATACACTCCTGCTCAAAAGTTTAGCAAGATATACAAATGAAATGATCAATTTTTTCCAGTTAAAAAACTTATCTCTCGATGAAATGTTTTAAAACATTGTGTATTTAAAGAACTAGGTCTTCTTCATGTTTTTCAGTGAAGATTGGTTTAAGATAACATTTAGGGGACCAGTAACAAATTGAGCAAATTCAATAATGTTTGTAATCACCCTGTATCGTTAAGTAAACGAAATCATTTGTAACTTAAGGATATGTTAGTATACACCCAATGCAATTTGTGGATGAATTTGTGTGATGATAGCATGTTAAATAATGGATGTATAAGCATTTATTTAAAAAAGAAATGTTTTTTATTTATAATATACAGAGTTTTAAATGAAAATTGTTCTGACTTTCAGATAAATTGAAAAAACACTTTTGAGACAATATACTGCAATCGGAATCTTAAATATCTCATGAAGTATTAGCATTTTTATGAAAAACTTTTTCACTGCACATGTGCTAAACATAGAAAAAAAATTATTACATAAGTTGAAAGCTAGATATATTGGGCAACTTTCATCAAAAGTTCATTTAAAAGATTCATTTGAAAAGTTCACAAATCTTAGTAAATAAACAAAAATATGTTAGAGTTATAAGCTTATAAAGGGTTTTTCACAAAAAAAGTATTTTTGGAGCAGGGTTGAAATAATTGGATCTTCAAATTAATTATGGGGCATGTGAAAAACCCCTTATGAAATACCTAAAATCTAGCCCTTTCTTTTGCCGACATTTTGCTTCATTTTTACTGTATTCAAATGAACTTTTAACAAAAGTTGCCCAATATACCTAGCTTTCAACCTATGCAATAAAAAATTTTCTATCTTTCTTACATGTGCAATGAAAATGTTTTCCATAAACATTTTCATATTTCATGAGATATTTAAGATATTTGTATTCTGATTGCAGTATATTGTTTCAAAAGTGTTTTTTCAATTTATCTGAAAGTGGGAATAACTTAAGTTAAAAAAATTGCTTATATCTCCGTTATTTAACATGCTATCATCGCACAAATTCATCCATAAATTGTGCTGGGTCTATATTAACATATCCTAAAGTTACAGATCATTTTGTTCACAATGATACAGAGTGATCACAAACATTATTGATGTTGCTCAATTTGTTACAGGTCCCCCTCAATCTTGTCTTAAACCAATCTTCACTTAAAAATGTGAGGAAGACAGTTCTTTTAAATACCCAATGCTTGAAAACATTTCATCGAGAGATAAGTTCTTAAATTGAAAATAACTGATCGTTTGCAAATCTTGCTAAACTTTTGAGCAGGAGAGTATTTATATAGAAATAATTTTACACACACACACAGAGAGAGAGAGAGAGAGAGAATTATTATTCAAACAAATTAAATACTTTCTCCTGTAATTAATACAGCTTCTTAAAAAAATTATAGTACAGGATTCTAATACAATTAAATTATTTTGGGCAAGTAATTATTCAAAATATAACATCTTTAAATCTTGATGAAGGCAGCCTTCAGCTGGGCACTGAGAGCTAGGCACATCGACCAGAAGTTATCTTTAGATTTTAAATATTTACCAAAAAACTTTTGACTTCAACATTTACTCGTTTTTTATTTTTCTGTGCACAAAATAAAATTGCAGCTTCTCTTAAATATCAACCAAGTGAAAAGCAATTATGTAAAATAAACATTAAAACCAAAACAGAGGACTCAAACCAGGATTTAAATGGCTAACTATTACATTTTGGTCTATTTTTTAATTATTTTTTTTTTGTCTGATTTTATTTATTTTGCTCTTAAAGCTGTGATTGGATGATTGTAAGAATGGATGATGGAAAAATTTAATTTTTTGAATAATTAAATCCTTAATTTGAAAGTAACATTTATTTTTTATGAATTAAAAAAAAAAGTTTTATAGTTGTATTTTCTATTTGTAATATTTATAATTTTCTATACTTTTTAAAAAAAGAAAAAATCAGCTTTTCTTTTAATTATAAAATGAAGTAAAAATAAAATGCTTAGAAAAGTAAATAATTAAAAGTTTCCTTTAGGTCAAATCAGAGACCTCCAGACTGTGCACACGTGTTAGAAGTTGGTGCTGACTACCAAGTCCGTCACTGGCACTAGAGGTCAATACTCACGGTCGCCACTCGCCATGTGGCGACTTAATTTGAAAAAGTGGCGATAAAAAAATCGTATGGTCGCCACTTTTTTCTGCGAATTCTCGAAAATATTTCTTCCATTTTTAAAAAAAAATCACGGATATCGTTCGTTAAAAAAAAAAAAAAAAAAGAAAGAAAGAAAAAGAAAGAAATACCATTAACAATCGGCGATTGTTAATGGGATTTCGATGATGAGTGCACCTTCTGATTTCCAATCTTTCTCCATCCACAACATAAATGTCAATATTCGTTTAAAACTTGCTTTATGAGATTCTAGAACCTAGAAAGAAATAGAATTGTTAAATATTTCTTGTTTGTGTAATTATTTTTTGCCTCTCTCCCCATTTTTACTTCCTTATACAAAGTATAAGGAAGTATAGTATGGTGGAAACACCCTGCTGACACCCCAGAGCCATTTATAGGGTCTTCTGCTGACGACACACATATCTACATGGACGGGTCGAAGCTGGAATCAGGTGCTACAGGATCGGCCTTTGTAGCGTTCAAAAACTCCCAAAAAATTCACGAATGGTCAGTGCCTCTAAGAAAGTGTAACAGTGTCTTCCAAGCCGAACTACTGTCAATCCTCAAGGCAGCAGAATGGGGCAATACAATGGGTATCACATACAGTATCCACTCGGACTGCATGTCGGCCATCCAAGCAATATCCAAACCATTTTCCACCGATAAATTGATCCATAAAATCCACAATGAAATAGTTCGATCTCATAACAGCTTCAAAATTGAATGGGTTAAGGCCCACGTAGGCATACTAGGGAATGAAGAGGCTGATAAATTAGCAAAACTGGCAGCCGATAATGTAAACAATAAAGAACAATACTACTTAGAAAAACCAATCTCATACTTAAAGAAAAATCTCAAAAAGCTTACTATGAATCAATGGCAGTTCGAGTGGGACAACGGGGACACGGGCAGGCTAACTCACAGATACTACCCAAAAGTAAACACAAAGACTCTAGTTAGCTGCAAGCTTCTATCACAAATATACACGGGCCATGGGGCATTTCCGGCCTATCTTCATCGGTTTAAGAGGAAGAAGAGCCCGGATTGCACCTGTGGCGAGCTAGGAACATCCTTACACTACTTACTAGCCTGTCCGCTAACGGAAAACCTCCATCTGGCCAAAATCACACAGGACAATGAACAACTCTGGTATAAACAACTAGCCAACAATAAACACGTACAGAACAAGGCACAACACATAGTCAGTTGGATCACAAATAACATAGACGACATTTCACAGTGATCAAAAGCCAACATCTCGAGCAGTAGGAACCAGCCACGTACTGTCAAAACCCGAAGAAGAGGACCTGGCGGATTTTTATTTACTAGATCAGGGGACTTTTTGTTTATTTTTGGTTATGATCGTGGTCCATGAAGTTAAAGCGGCGGGTACCTATACAGTCTGAGCCCCGGTAAAAATAAAAATGTAAAAATCAGAAAATCTAGAAATAAAAAGAAAAAAAAAAATAATTAAAAAATAATAAAATAAAAATGCAAAAAAAAAAAAATTACACTTGACGCAGTCGGTGATCAGAAAGCAACCATAATGACAATTTCTTCACAGGTTTATTCTCAAAACTCCCAGGTTCGATGGACCTAACTAATGTTAGTCCATACATAGTGATTCCATCACAAAGAATAATTCCTAGCTAACCTTTTCTTTTTGGTACTCATCTAGTTCTGATCACAATCAATACCTTCTTTTAATATTACAGGTTTGAATGTGTGTCAAAAAGCAACCATAATGTTAATTACCTTTGCCGGATTTGTACAATATAATCAAGAGTGCAGGACATAACAGGTCGCACAACTTACAAATCCCGGAAACTTAGTCTTTTTGGTACTCATCTAGTTTTGACACGCACTTTTTTTTTTCTCAATTGTATGGGTAATACTTTCCTTGTTAAGCCTAGAACTATTTCCTGTCACATTTCTTTTTGGTACTCACCAAGTTTTGACCCGCACCAATTTTAATTTAAGTACTTACCTACTTTAATTAATTTATTTTTACTATATATTTTTATTTTTATTTATTTTATTTTTATTTTATTATTTTTTATTATTTTTATTTTTTTCTATTATATTTTTATTTATTTTTATTATCATTTTTATTTTATTCTTTTTTTTTTTACGAGGGTGTGGCGGTGTCTGGTCCTCGTTAATCTGTGCTGCACCGTCAAGTGCTCGATGGGGTCGTTTAGCAGTCGTCGGGCTACCAACGCGGGGAACCATCCCCCCGTGGTGGATCAAAATTGCGATGGTCCCTCTTTCTCTTCTCCATTCGGCCTCCCTGCACATAGTAATTTCCCTCCCAATTAGGATTAGGCCTTGCCACTTCAAAAACTTCAAAATTTTCGCTATGCGCCCAAAACTATCTTCCATCCCCCAGTGGCTTCACGTAATTTTTTTTTTTTTTAAATTATAATCTTATTGTTCCTCCCTCGTCTTTCTCAAATCATAAGTGTTGTCCCCTTCCCCTTTTCAAATGGCCTCCTCTTTCGGCTTTAATTATTGTGTGCACAACTAACTTTAGCGGCTCCCCCAGCGTTTTCTTTTTTTTTTTCCTCCCTGCCTAAATTCAAAATTGTTTTAATTTTGTATAATTCCGGTTATTTCGACTCTCAGCTAGTTAGTGCACTTATTCCAAATTCCTTAACATCTGGAGCGAGCTGCAATTCCTGAGCTTTGGCGTCTAGTTACATTGCTGCCCAGCAGCTTCCACGCGGTGATCTGGCGATTTATTCGCTCCGGCGGACGGCATCCAACCCGTTAAGCTTGGCCGAGCCCAGGCAGGCAGGGGCCGTCCAAAGGTTTCAAAGGAAGTATAGTAATCCCGATTTGTGAAATGGATTTTGCATTTCACATTGCTCGAAAACGAATGATCGCTGAATGTTGCCAATTTATACGTGTGACTGTCATGATGTCTAGTTGTACACCTGCAAGTGTCGTCTTAACACAAGCTCTCGTTTTAGAGATATAAGGGACTTTATTTGATTTTTCGTGATGTGTGTCTGTGTGTGAGTATGTCGCATAACTCAAAAACGGTTGGACGTAGAAAGTTGCAAATTGGTACATAGGTTTGTTATAACATCTAGTTGTGCACCTCCCTTTTTGGACTTTGTATGATTTTCCGTTTTGGAGATATTTAGGAAAATTAGGTTCATAATGGCCAAAATGTATCAAAAAACGGTAATAACTCAAAAACGGTTTGGACAAATCTTGCAATTTAACTGACTTCCCGACTAGCTAGACATTTGAAACTTTCAGAAAAGTTCAGAACTTGTTGACAATGCATTTTTAAAAATTTTTAGCCAACTGTTTCTAATACCTGCTGCCTTCAGCAGCGTTTATGTGATTCAACAGAATATTTATTTAACTAACTTCTCGACTATCTAGACATTTGAAACTTTCAGACTAGATCAGAACACGGTGAAAATGCATTTTTTTAAATACTTTTAGCCAACTGTTTAGGGTCCCTGCTGTCTTCGACAGCGTTACCAGTACAAATCTTGCAATCTATTTTTACCTAACTTCCCGACTAGCTAGACATTTAAAACTTCTGGAAAAAATCAGAACACAGTGACAATGCATTTTTTAAATATTTTTAGCCAATTGTTTCAGGTGACTGCTGCCTTCGACAGCATTTATATGGTTCAACAGAAAATTTATTTAACTAACTTCCCGAGTAGCTGGATATTTGAAACGTTCAGAATAGTTCAGAACACGGTGAAAATGCATTTTTTTAATACTTTTAGCCAATTTTTCGGGTCTCTGCTGCCTTGGTCAGCGTTACCAGTACAAATCTTGCATCGGTTTTTAACTAACTTTCAGAAAAGCTGAACGGCACACGGTGATAATTTTTTTTTTTTTAAATATTTTTAGCCAACTGTTTCGGGTTCTATGACAATGTTTTTTAACATTATGTATATTTCTAAAAGTGTATAAGGAAGTCATGTGGTGCCCACATCAGATTTTTTTATTTCCAACTAGCGATCGCCTATCAAATGTTCTGTAGTTTCTCAGTCTTTCTTCATCCATAATATAAATGGCAATATTCATTTTAAACTTGCTTTATTAGATTCTAGAAGTAGAATTGAGAATTTAATATTTCTTTTTAATGTAATTATCTTTTTAATCCCCCCCCCTTTCCCCATTTCTAGATAGTGATAAATGATCAATTCTAGAAACAATAAAGCGACAGAAGTGCTCAATAACTTGATGAATATATTTATTTTTTCTCAATTAAATTATATATTTATATTTCATATCTATGCCAAATGTGTAAACAGGGGCGAGAGGGATGAAAAATAGATTTTTAGGTACGAAGATGTTTTCTAAATCAGTTTAAGAAAATTAATGCTCAGTTGATTTCATATGTGTTTAAAACTGATAATTAAATACTTTATATATATATATTAAGATGATTATGTATGATATATGTATGATTAATGTACATACATAAAAATTTTATTCTATACTATATGTTTGAAAAATTTATTTTTCTGATGGTATGAAATTTTTATAAGGTTTTATGTGGATATAAAAGTAACTGCAGTTATATGAAAGAATTTTTTTGTGTTAATGAAATAATCCTGAAAATGTTTAAAGTAGATAAAAGCTATATATAACTGTTTAGGTAGTCAATATATTGAAAGTGATGCTAATAATGATGTCCATCGAACCAATCATGTTTACAGAAAATTTTCAGCAAATTTCTAATTTTAGCAATCAAATGCCAGTTAATAAAATTAAACCTCTGATAATAGGCTAGTACAGATTTTTTGCCTCCCCACCCCCTCCTCAGACTAAAAATAATTTTGTTTTCCTCTAATTCTGATCATAATTATTTTCCATTTGCAGATGGAAGTGCCAGACTAGGTGAAATTTATTAAATGAATAAAACTTTTTTATTTCTTTTGCAATGGAACATAAAATAAATATTCTTGTAAAACACAAATTGTGTATGAGAAATCACATTGTCAAATCATATCATTATAGCCTGCTGTTTTCCGTAGCAAAAAGCATATATTAGCATACTTGCCAACTTTTCCAGTTTTCCCGGAAGAATTCCGTTTTTTTTTTAACGTATCTTCCTTTCTTCTGGACAGATGATGAAATCTTCAGTTTTTAAAAAAGTCGCGGATATTGTTAGTTTTAAAAAGAAAACCCAAATGTTCTACGAAAACTCCTGATTCCCAATCTTTCTCCATCCATAACATAAATGTCAATATTAATTTCAAACTTGCTTTATGAGATTCTTGAACATCTAAAAAAATAGAATTGTGAAATATTTCTTGCTGATGTAATTATTTTTTGTTCCCCCCTCCCCTTCATTTATCTCCCCTTCTTTTTCTTTATTTTTTTATTGGCAGAAATACACACATATATTATATATGCACGTTTATTGTATTATTAAATGACTAATAATACAATAGTCATTTAATAATAATTATTATTGTATTATTATTAAGATAATACAATAAAGAGCACTATTTCTTAATTTAATTTTCCGACCATATCATTTGTGTTTTTATGCTTTTATGCGCACACACTTATATATCATGTGTATGAATCCGATGTATAACGACAATGACTCATGAGTGGCCACTGAGTTCCTCATGTCCAGTGGCCACTGGCCACTTCTAAAAATTTTAAGTCTTGACCTCTAACTGGCACAGTGGCAGTTCGTGAACCGAAAATAGGTGAAGAGCTAAAAAGTAAAATTTAAGCAGTTTTAATACCTAACTTTTATTAAGCATAATTTCAACTAAAAATACTCATTTTATTTAAATATATATTTATTCTCTATAATTGAACGCAGTGTAAAATATTAGGTGAAGTACCTCTTCACCTATTTTCGGCCCACGAGCTTGCCACTGCTGGAGCATTGACTCTTTGGTAAAATAACTTGTACTGAAGCAATTACTGAAACTTTAAAGGCTTTTTTCTTAAGACTAGCTAGTGTGTACTACTGCTTTAATATGTTGTTGTTACCTTCATAATATACTATATTTCTGCACGATTTTGCTCCAATCTGAATTTTGTGTGCAAGTGCTCTCCTTGTAAGCATCTCAAACAGGGTTTAAAATGGCAAAAAAGTTTCTTTAGCATTTTATCTAAAATGCACAAGCAGTGTATTTTAGCTTTTTTGAAAGTTAATTTAATTCTTTGGATACTATTGTCTTTTTCTTAACTTGGTCATTTGCAATTTTGTTTTATATTTATTTTGTTCACTGGTGATTTTTAACCAAGCATCCATACTTGTAATTTAAGAAACATGAATCAGTGAAACTTTGTTTTGATTTCAACAATAGGAATGAGACGGCTTTGTCATATATGCAAAATGAAAAAGTGATTTAAAAGGGGAATAATGGGTAGGGGTAGATCATGGTACAATACTTGTGTTGAAAACACTTCTATGAAGCAAATTTTGACATAATTATACTTTTGCACTTAAACTGAACAATTCTCATAATTTTTGCTCAAATGTTTGAAGAAATATTACAGGTTATTATAGAGATATTTATTAAAATTATCTGTTTTTGCTTTTTAGCTAAATTCTTACTGACATGTTTTAGTAAAATATATATCTTTTAGCAAAATGCTAAAAAAAACTAATGACAATTTAAACTCTGATCTCAAAGCAATAATTCCTCTTATAGGTAATAACTGCGCCACTGCAGAAAAATGCATCAAATACTAAAGTTGAATGATTATGAATAGCAATGCTTTATATAATGTTTTGGTCAAAACTTTTTTTTCTTTTGGTGGTGTATTTTAGTGCAGCGAAGTTGTTAAGTTCCAAACGTAAAACATAATTTTGACTATAACCAAAATGAAAAAACTTGGAATAGTATTATGTCTAAAAACAAGGTAATTTCATTCATTTGGATAAAATACAGATTCATTGGCATTTTTAAATACTGTGCTGCAAAAAAAAAAAAAAATAAAATAAAATAAAAATCGAGCTTTAATACCATTTTTGCTGATTCTTGTGTAAAATGACCTCCTGAATCCAAATATGACTCCCATTTTGTCCAGTCATCCACTGTTTTCTAGGGCCACCACCCCCTTCCCCAATTTTTATTACTGTTCGGTAATTTTATGACTATGAATTTGATTTAGAGAATGAAAAAGAATTAATTCAACACCTAAAAATAAAAAATATAATGTTTAATAAATAACACTACTTATAATTGATAAAAAAATAAATAAATAATAAGAAGAAATACAATACACAATTTCAGTGGCAAATCCCCCCCCCCCCAAATTTTCCCCTTGCTGCAAATGTTAATGTTTTAGAATTTTCCAACTCTGTAGCCCCTCAGAAGATATTTAACAGTTAAAATAATCCTCCTCCCTCCTAAAAATAAATTTGTAGCCAGAAAATGTGTAGCCAGAAAAGTGATAAAAACAGGAGGCCGTTCCTGAAAAATGGCAGGCGATAGGGTAAAATAGACATCATATTTGAATCAGGACGAAGTTTTATATAAGGATTTGCAAAAATAGTGTTGGAAGCAATTTTCATGCTGAGCAGTGTTATCAGTTATTGTGCTGTCCTTTAAAAAAAGTGAAAGTTGAAAATTATATATATATACATATATATATATATAAACACCCATCCTGATATTGCACCATAATATAATCATTAAAGTCAAAATTTTGTTTTGTTTCTACATATCATTTGCATTAATAAAAAAAAAGTAATATAAAACAAGCAAATTATTGTTTATTAAATTTTAAGTAATTAAAGCTTTTATTAATATACTAGATTTATTTTTGCTGATTTCTATATTATAATCTAACATTTTATACATTTTTTTTTTCATATTCTTGATTAAATGGTCGCTGTTTTGTAATATAATGTTAGAAGGAAGAAAGTTTAACATTAAAATCTTAATAGAAACAATATGTAAGAATATAGCTGCATTTAATGTTTTTATGTGCATTGTTAGACTTTGTATATAGAAAAATTGTAGAATTGGATTTTTTTTTTTTTTTTAAGGACTGCAAAATGATTCATTCTAACTTTCCCAGGTGGGGCCTGATCTGTCCTACAATAATGTGGAAATTATATTAGAATATTTATTATTCAAATACAAAAACAAGTTATTTAAGTAACTCTGTCTTCATATACTTAATTGGGATATTATATGCTTTATCAAAATACATGTTATATTGTATCTTTCACATAGACCTTATATAGATAGAACACACAACCTCCTTCATTATTTGTCAGCGACATGAACTAGTTTCCCCAGCTAAATGATCATGTAGTGTGGACCTGGAGAGAGACGAGAGTGAACATTATGTTATTTTTGTATAGGAATGAAAGTAATTTTGGGTTTTTTAATTTCTGTATTGTACACTTACTTTTAATTTAAGCCTTTAGATTTATACATATTTGGAAAGCTAAAATGTCATATATTATATATTTAAAAAAAAAAAAAAATCTTTTATGAGAAATCATTTTGAAGGGGAAATTTTTTGCTTAAATTCTTACAAAAATAAGTACTTTCTTATGGAAGAATCTCCTTCAAGTCCCTGTCACACAACATATAATGCTGGCTACAAAGGATGAAGGTATCAAATTACACCCTCATGTTTAAAACATTCACTATAATGGGAAATTCTATTGGGGGCATAGTCTATATAAGGTGTGTGATCTTTCAGCTTTAAGAAAGGATTAGGGATCACCTTATGAAATATTGCTATATACATCAACCTTTGCCATTCTGCTATGTAAGACTATCAATATCAGCAACATATTGTTCAATAGTTTTAAGGAAAATGATAAAAATGCTACTGACTTTATTGTTTTTATTTTTAAGCATATCTTCCTAATATTATATCCCATATATCTTGCTGATAAGTGAAAAGTTTGTGGTTGTGGTTCTCTTCCCCTCCCCCCCCCCCCTCCTTCCAAGTACAGTAGAAGATTTTTATAATGCAAAGCTAAAAACATAAGGTTTTGCATTATATAGAATTTTGCGTTATATAGATCACATTTCACACATCATCAAACTTACCTTGTAAACATGGCCAAATATGTCTGAAACATATCAAAACAGAGTAGGACATTTTAAAGTTACATTTCTTGGAACATAAATTGGGTGGATAATAACTTTCATTCTAAAATTTACTTTATAAAGATAGTCCATATATGCCTGTACAAAATCATTCATTATATTGCTTACTTAAAAAAAAATTAATGATAGCAATTTTTTCATTGAAAATCTCTGAATTAAGCAGATAAAGAAAAACAAATGTATCACACTTACTCTTCAACAAAGTAACAGTTTTTTAGAAAATATTTCTTAACTGCAAAAGTCATTGTTTATATCCAAGAAATTTTGCGTTATATAGAGAATTGCATTATAAAGATCTTCTACTGTATTTACATTTCAGTGCATATTCTTTGAATATTTTTCCATGTTTAGTATCCCACACAAAAACACTAACTTTGATAATGTTCACATTTCAAAAATAAAGTTTTAACCATATAAACAAATGGTAATCCTGAAATATTTAAGTATTATAATAACCTCCCTCCAATTACATGCATATGAAATTACTTACTCTTTTCAAGTTCTTGTGTTTCTGTCTTTTTTCTTGAATTTATATTCTTAGATTTCTCTAACTGTATTATTTTAATGTGTGCGTGTATATATATATATATATACACATACACACACACATACATATATGTACATACAAATGTATATAACAAACTTAAACAAAACAACAACAAAAAAAATCTGGAGTGACTCCACTCGACTTTCCGAACATTGAGTAATTAACAGTTTTGTAGATAAAGTAAAGAAAGAGTAGTTGTTAAACAAACAAAAGAGAGAAAACCATAATAGAGTGTTTGAGTATTTTTCTCCATCTATTACACGTTGTTTTATTTAACGCTACTGAACTTTGAGCCCATAGATCATAATGATAAAGAAATTTTCGTTGTGTCCCTGTAAAAACCTATAAATGCTAGATTCACCAAAATGCTTATAGTTAGTGCAACAGTGATTTATAATACTCATATAAATTTTCAGCTGAATTCAATAAGGCATTTAGATGCTATCGTACTTTTTAAAATTTAGTCCCATAGGCCATAATGATAAAGAATTTTTCTTTGTGTCCCTGTAAAAAAACTGTAAGTGCTAGATTCACCAAAATCTATACAGTTAGTTCAACTGTGATCTATAACATGTGTACAAATTTTTTGCTCAGATTAATAAGGCGTTTAGACGCTATCACATTTTTAAAAATTTGGCCCCATAGGCATAATGATAAAGAATTTTTCTTTGTGTCCCTGTAAAAAAACTATAAGTGCTAGATTCTCCAAAATCTATACAGATTGAGTATTTGTGATCTATAATATGTGTATAAAATTTTTGCTCAATTGAATAAGGCGTTTAGATGCTATCGCACTTTTAAGATTTTGCTTCCATAGGCCATAATGATAAAGAATTTTTCTTTGTGTCCCTGTAAAAAAACTATAAGTGCTAGATTCACCAAAATCTATAGGGTTCGTACTATGGTGACTTACAATATGCGTACCAACTTTCAGGTTAATCGAACAAAGCGTTTAGACACTAGCGTATTCACTCACAGACATGCACACATACACACACACATACATACATCATCGTAAAAATAGTGAAAACGGACTCAGGGGACCTCAAAACGTATAGAAACATCAAAATCTCGAATTCGGATTTTTGACATGATTACAATACTTTCCTCACTATAGTGTTCAGAAAGTAAAAAGAACAGCAACTTTCTGTCAAAAAATTTATTTCACTATTTACAAAAATCACATGTACAAAAAACCTGCTTGACTTACAAGCTTTAGCTCTGAGTTAATAAATTTTATATTAAACTTTTTTAATTTAATTAAATAAATTTAACTTTAAACTTTTTTTTGTAATTAACTTTATTCTAAGACAGAATCTGAATTAGAGTCCTGCATCAAGGTTGGGTTTGGGTCAAAAATGACTACATTTTTACTTTCTTCTATATGTAATATAGAGAAAGTATTGGATTCGCGAAAATTTTCGAAGTCCACTTTTTGATGGATACACATGTTTTGGGATATGGAGAACACGAATTAATAGTTTTTAGAAAATGTCTGTCTGTCTGTCTGTCTGTATCATTTTTTTGTGGATGCTGTATCTCACGAACCAATGAATGAAATTTAACCAAACTTGGTATTTAGTTGCACCCTGACATAAACTGGTACTGATTAGATTTTGGGATCAATCGCTCCATAGGTGGCGTTGTGATCGCATTTTATGCAAATTTTTAACATGGCAGCATAGGACAAAATTCCGTATAAATGGGCATAAAGAGAGTTATTGTACACTTGTGATTGTAAAATTAATATGAATTATTGATAATAGTAGTAGTTAGCTAGGAAAAAAATTTTGTGCATGGGGGGGCATCGGTTCCCCCCCCCCCCCCCCCCCGGGGAAGTAAATTTTCAAGATGGGTATCTTTCGAAAGGTCTCGTTGATAATAGTAATAGTTAACTTGGAAAAAATTTTTGTGCATGTGGGGGCATCGGTTGCCCCCCCACCGGGGGGGGGGGAAGTTCCCACCCGGGGGGGCACAGTTTCAAGATGGGTATCTTTCGAAAGATCTCGTCAATACCTTTAAAACGAATGGTTGAACGATAAATCTGTGATAATTTAAACCAAAGTTATCGATTTTTTTTACTTTTAACAAAAAAAAACTTAGAAAAATATCGCAACTTTTTTTTTTTTTAACGAAATTTAACCAAACTTGGTATTTAGTTGGTCCCCGACATAAACTGGTGCTGATTATGTTTGGGGATCAATAGCTCAACAGGTGGCGCTGTGATAGCATTTTATCTTAATTTTTAACATGGCAGCATAGGACAAAAATTCGTATAAATGTGCATAATTAGAGTTGTTTTAAACTTGTGATTGTAAAATTAATATGAATTATTGATAATAGTAGTATGTAACTAGGAAAAAAAATTTCTGCATGGGGGGTCATCGCTTCCCCCCCCTAGGGGGGAAATACCCCCCCAGGGGGGGTAAATTTTCACATTGGGTATCTTTTGAAAGATCAGGTTGATAATAGTAGTAGTTAACTAGGAAAAAATTTTTGTGCATGTGGGGGCATCGGTTCCCACCCACCGGGGGGGGGAAGTTCCCACCCGGGGGGGCAAAGTTTCAAGATGGGTATCTTTCGAAAGATCTCGTCAATACCTTTAAAACGAATGGTTGAACGATAAATCTGTGATAATTTTAAACAAAGTTATCGATTTTTTTCACTTTTAACAAAAAAAAAAAAAGAAAAAAAAAATCGTACTTTTTTTTTTTTTTTTTTTTTTTTTTTTTTTTTAAATATTGTTACTGATTGAATATGTATAGGTAAATATAGAAGAAAGTCTTGTGGTGGCCACAACATACTAGTTTCTCTTGTGGATCAGGTTTGGCTGATTCATTTATTTTTCTTACAGGTCGTGCTGACTGAATATTTTTCCTGCGAGGTTGGTTGGGTTTGGGCTGACTGATTTATTTTTCTTGTGTGTTGAGTTTGGGTCAGTCTGACAGATTTTTTTCCTGCGGTTTGGGCTGTTTTCAATGAGTTGGGTCAACTTGAAAACATCTTTCAAAAAATTTTATCATAATAAGCAGAAATTTGTTTGATATACTGTAAAATCCCGATTATAAGCCCTCCCCTCTATATTTTTCATTTTTAGTAAAAAGATTAATTTCTGAAATCTTATATATATTTAATGATTTTAGACAAATTTATTCTTTAAAATAATTTTTACTGCAAAAATTATTAACTCTCTCTTCTCTTTCTGTTTTAACAAAATAACAATGAGGTTTGTGTGGAAATGAGAAGTATAAAATAGCTATAGTTCTATATGAAATCGATATTGTAAACCTATTTTCCAATAGATGGCAGCACCAGCCTTAATTCCAGATATTTTACTTATAGGCTTCTTCAATATTCATTAAAATAATAATTGAATATAATAATTGAAGGTATTAGGAAACATTTCTTTTTTTATCTTTTCTATACTAAATAATAAATAGTTATATTATTTATTTATCTATAAAAGGTTGCATTTTAAAAAAAATTACTAACTTTTCTTGTAATTATTTCACTTAAAAATATTAATGTCATATTTTTGTAAAATGTTATGTTTAATAACAATATATAAAATGAGTTTTATGCATTTCCTATATACCTAAATATATACTCATACAGTTGGAGATCTTTATAACGCCGATCTATATAACGCAATGATCTATAAAACGCACTACTGATTGGATGTAAACATTAAAAATTTTATTTTGAGAAACTTATTTATGAGATATGTAAATATATTCACACACAACTAAAATAAATGTTTGAAACATTATATTTCTAATTCATAGTTTTTAACTAATAAAGAAAGAATACAGTTATTACAATGATCATCAAAAACTGTTATAATCACATGCATTAAAGATAAATATCAGATGACAAACTTGAAATTTCCAATACATGTCTAATTAAGGAAGAATTTTTTCTTTTTTAAATACACAGGAGAATAGCCAATGTAGAACAAATTCATATGTGAAAAAAGAGGGGAGGGAGAAAATAAATAAATAATAATGAATAAAATATTTTAAATTTATTAAAACAAGAAAACTAAATTTCATAATCCTAAAATATCAACAAATCTGCAGAAAACATACTGGTAAACGATTCGAAAAACAATATTAAGTATAGTGTTAATGTATATGCTGCTAATTTATTTAAATAATCATTTATGTAAATTTCAAATTTTATTGAATTTTATATTTCATGCTCTGGAAAAATTTAACTTTTGAAATGGTTCTCAAATGTAAATATCATAATTTATTCCAGGCAATATTTGAAGTTTAATTTGTAAATCTATTCATTTATTACCAGTGTATAATATTTACGTAACCATGTTTAAAAGGTAAGTTTAATTGTCTGTGATATAATCTATATAACGCAAAATTCTATATAATGCAAAACCTCTGGTCCCAAGGTGTGCGTTATAAAGATCCTCTACTGTATTACAAATTTCTGAATATATTATTTTATACTTTGCAAAAAATTAAACCATAAAGTATAATTATAAATTTACTTAAAACATACAACCTTTATTCTTCATTGAGTGCTGGACTAATTTCGCATGGGGCGCCCCAGCTTTTTCACTGGCAAAACGGTGTTTGAAGTCTGACGAAACTGACGTTCCCTCTTAGCTTCTCCACCTTTAAAGACTCGGCACCACTGATGATCGAGTAGTGCCCCATCGTTGCCATTGCAGTTATTAAGATGAGATAAAATTTCTATAGAATTTGAAAATATAAATATTAAATTTGAACATGTAAGAAAAATAGCAAATTATCAAAACCACAATTATGTCGCGATTAGGGAGTCTGTAGAAATTTTATCTCATCTTAATAATTGCAATGGCAACGATGGGGCACTACTCGATCGTCAGTGGCGCCGAGTCTTTAAAGGTGGAGAAACTAAGAGGGAACGTCAGTTTCGTTAGACTTCAAACACCGTTTTGCAGGTGAAAAAGCTGGGACGCCCCATGCGAAACTAGTCCAGCACTCAACATGAAGAATAAAGGTTGTATGTTTTAAGTAAATTTATATATTATTTTATACTGAAAGTTTCAAAACTTTCAATTTTTCTAAGTGGAAATAAACTCCTTTGGGGAAAAAAACAACCAAAAAGTAACTGTTTTTTCCCCCCAAAATTTCCGTTTTTTTTTTTTTTTTTTCCCAAGATCATTCCCATCTCTAGAAATAAAAGCAGATTGAAGGAAAAAAAAATCACATTTTAGTATACTGTTGATAGACCGACTGGAGTATATTTTCTTCAGCTTGGGGGGGGGGATCTGCCCCCCTATCAGTCTATCTATCGCTATCGTTCTATCAGTCACTACATCTGTGCATGTTTTGTATAGATTATGATGTGTAGAACTTAGTTCTTTTTCAGGGACAGACACATACATAAAAAAAAAAAAAAAAAAACCTATCATTACGTAGTATAACAGACTTGCCAACTTTCCAGATTTTTAAGTGCCAGTAACTTTAACAGAAATAACCACCTTATATTTTAGTGAAAATTCTGTGATTAAATAAGCTGGAGAAACTTTAAGAGAATAGTAGTATGAATTAATCCGAAGTGTTGGCAGATCTGATATTGAATCAAATTCTTTGAAGTGCATTAGCATCTAATATATGATTTCTATACTCACATGGATGAAGCATAAGTTAGTAAACATCTTTTATATGTTGTCATCGCAAGAGCCATATATGGGGAAGAGTTATAGTAATTAAACTGTATTTACATGCATACACTTCAATTTTATAATGTAGCAAACCATGATCTTTAATGATAATGTTTCTATCAATGTAACCCAGGCTGGGTGCAGCAGAGTGTATTATACAAATAAGCAATAAATCAGTGAATATTCTTTACTGACCAAATAATTTTTTTATTTGCAAAACATGACAATTATACATCTTTCTTTAAATAAGTATTAGTGCAGTGTGTGTATTTTGATTTAAAGTACATATTACTTGTGCACAAATAATGGTCATTCTTTCCATGAAAATTCACAAGATATAATTAATATAATCTTTGAACATTACTATTTTCTGTTTGTACCAAACAAGTAATATACATAATTGTTTAGTACAAATATGTATACATAAACCAAATTTTACACCAAATCTTGTAAATATATCCCAGTTTCTAAAATATTGTTTTTAACATAATCAACATAAATTGTAAAATATCTTATGTGCCATACATTAAATAAATTATGACTGCATTTGATTAATACATTACTTGGAGTCACATTACTAATAGCACATTGGCTGTTTTCTGCAGACCCATATCAAATTCAGGATAAGAGTAAGCTCCATAGCACCTTCAAGCACCAGAAAAAAACTAGCTGACTGCTTGATAAACCTGTCACATCACAATTTATACCTTAGGTTTGGCACAAATTAGATGAGATGGCATCATACCATCCCACAAGAACAAATAATAGACGGGGAAAAATTCAGGCGTACTTGTTTCGTTATTGTCTATCATCGTGCACTTGGAAGTTGTAACTTCTGATCTCATGGGGTAAAGTTTCAGCATCTCTGATTCGCCTTCAATGTTATGGACCCACAGTGTATAAATATTTGTTTTTATCGAGTATGGATTGCTTTTGAGAAGATACAACCACCACCACTTCCTTTGCAGGTGAATCATTTGGTACTGTATGGAATATGTGATGTAGTAATCCACCATTCCCATATTTTATTCTTATGCAACACATTTTTAGGGCATATAATCTTAAAATATATCTATAAATAAAAATGTTCTCAGATCAGTGTACAAGATATATATAATTTAATTTGTTTTCAAAAGTATGTTACCCTGTATATGAATATTTATACCTCAACTAGCAATTTATTCCTTTTATTTTGAAAGATAATATATTATATAAAATATAGATAAAATAATTCACTCCTCTTAGTCTATTCAATACTGCTTTTACTTTTGTTTTGGAACAATGTTGTTTTGGTTTGTGTATACATATTTGTACTAAACAATTATGTATATTGCTTGTTTGGTATTTGAAGTGTGTGCATGTAAATACAGTTCAATTACTATAACTCTTCCCCATACCATACAGATTTACATGAGTGTAGGACTTAGTTAATCGGAATACTAAGTAGAGTTTTTAAACATTGTGGTCTATGAGCATAAGTTATGTAAAGTTCATTTTAGTAATGTTAAATTGTTTAAAATATATTTAAAATCATTTATGTATTTTCTATTACAAGCTTAACATTTACAGTTCTTTGGGACACACAAAATAATTTGGATACAGTACGATCCATTAAACAACCTACAACTCAGGGAAAAATACTTAAACAACTATTATGATTTTTTCTTTTGTATATTCAATGATTTCTCTTACAAGGAGAGGTCACGACATGGAAAATTCAAATTGGGACGAAATTGCGCGGTATTGTAGTATACTATGAGGGTAACAACATATTAAAGCAGTAAGACCCACTATCCACAAAATTTCGAGAAAAAAGCAATTAAAGTTTCAGTAATCATTAAATACAAGTTATTTCACAAGCGAGTAAGTGCCTCAGTGGTGTGATCCTAAAGCACGAGTCTTCCAACCAGACGACTTAGGTTTGAGGCTACCTACGGGACTACTTTTTTTTTTTTCTTCTTTAGCTTTTTATGTAATCTTAACTTGTTATTTATTTTACTTTATTTTACAATTCAATTCAAAATTTGAAAATTTTAATAAATTATTTAATTTTCTTGAGTATAAAATAACTTTTTCTATTTTTAATATTTATAACTTAAAAATAAAATAAATTTCTATAACTTAAAAAATAAAGTTTAGTTTTATAAAACCCTACATAAGAAACATAAAGAAAAACAGACAAATATTTAAATAATTAAAAAATAAGCAAGCTGTAAACAAAGTGTAAAATAGTTAGCAGGTGTACTTAAATCTTGGTTTGAGCTTCCTGATTTGGTTTGAATGTGTATAAATTACGTAAACGCTTCTAGCTTGTTAATTATAAAGGGCCGGTGGAATTTTATTTTGTGCACAGAAGGATTAAAAAAAAAAAAAAAGTCGTTATCGAAAAAGAAATGATGTTCATTAACATTTAAAATCTACATTTAAAGATAACATTTCTGTACCTGTAATAATTTAATAGCATCGTAATCGTATATTATAATTTTTCAAGAAACTCTATTGATTGGAGAAGTAATTATTTAATTTGGATAGTAATTATATATGCAATTAAAATCATCATTTCTCTGTATTTTTATTTATTTATTTAAAAATAAAATTTAGTATTGTTTCAAATATACCTAAAATAAAATAAAATATTTAGATAAATAATTAAAAACAGTTTCTTTAAATTTAAATAAAAAGGAAAAAACGAAGTATAATAATAACTACATATTAAGATATAAAAACCTAACTTTACTTCGTTGTGCCGTTTGAGATCTTTCGAAACCCGGTTTCGAAAGATCTCAAACGGCACAACGAAATAAAGTTAGGTTTTTATATCTTAATATGTAGTTACAGTTTCTTTAGTTTTACCTTCTTTTACAGTTAAAATAAAACTAAAATTTATATTTTAAGTTATATAAATTTATTGTATTTTTAAGTTATAAATATTAAAAATAGAAAAATTTATTTATTTTATATTAAAAAAAATTAAATAATATTTTATTAAAATTTTCAAATTTTGAATTGAATTATAAAATAAAATGAAAAGTTTAGATAACATAAAATTAAAGAAGAAAAAAAAACGGTAGTTCTGTAGGTAGCTTCGAACCCAGATCGTCTGAACGGAAGACTTGCGCTTTACCATCACGCCACTGGGGCACTGACTGGCTTGCGAAACAACTTGTATTTAAGGATTACTGAAACTTTGAACACTTTCTTCTCCAAATTTTTGTGAATAGTGGGTCCTACTGCTTTAATATATTGTTACCTTCATAGTATACTACAATCCTGCGCAATTTTGTCTCGATCTGAATTTTCCATGTCGTGACCTCTCCTTGTTAGTTGAATTTATTTAAACAACCTTGAATCACAAAATGTTTGGAAAGTCCTGTGGAGTCGCGCCTTATTTTTTATTAATAGAAAACATGTTTTGGTGCTTTTCTGTTGTTGAAACCAGAGTGGTTGAAACCTTAATGCTTTGCTAAACTTGCCAAAAAGCTCACTTCAGATATATCTTAATATGCAAATGCTTTGAGACATCTTAAATAATATTAGCAGTTTCATGCAATCATATTAATTTAATTAATTTGTTTATTAGGTATAGTTATTAATTTTATTTTCTCTTTCTCTTCTCTCCCCCCCCCCCCCCCACCTTTTTCTCTTGACGATGCCGATATTTCAATTTCTTTTTTTTTTTTTTAATGCACCATATATGACATTTTATTTTTCCTGATGAGTGTGATGTTAGAGACTGAAAAAACAACAACAACATAGTAGTAGAAACTATTTGCAAGTTGGAAAATAGAGTACCTTTATTAATATGATGCTTATAATTATAACTTCGTTAATTAAATTGATAGAAATTTCAGACCAAAATAAACATGTTCCTTGGTTTATTCTGCAAACATTGGTATCTCTTGCGATGCTGAGGACCGTCTCATTTGTGGAGAGATAAAGTGACACACACAAAATTAATTGAGGTGGCAGTAACTTTTTTAATAAATAAAGAGATACTTCCCTAGTAAGTTGATATTATAAGGGTTGTAAGGAAACCTGCAACAGGTTTATCATAAAATGATTTCATAAGTTCTGTTTAAGAATTTCATTTTTAAGAAATTATTATCATAATGGTGTTTTGTTTAATGCAAGTTGTATTGTGTTTTTGATTGCATTTTGTCAAATATAAACTTTATTTAAAAAAAAAAAAAAGTGTGTAGTCAGGATTCCAAAGCCTTTTTTTTCCCCCTTCAAATTTTGAAATTTACATGAATATAGAAATTTAAAATTCTATGCAAAAAAAACAAATATTTACTAGAACTGGATGATACATCAGGAAACACCTGAAAAACTTAATATCATCAAATTCAAACCAGTTTTTTTTTCTCTAAACTGATACACTATTGACATTGCTATATCATTATACCAGCACAATGATTCAGCATCAGGTCACAAAGCATGCACAAACAGGAGCAGTGTAAACCAATTCCTTAAAACAGTGCATTGATTCAAGTCTGAGTTGTGAAACATGCTTGGAGAAAAGTAGTGTAAATTCCCTAATGGTACATCGATTAAACAATGTCTCAAAATCTGGTAAGATCAAAGGGGTTGTGGTAAGCATCAAAATGGCTCAAGTTAAGCCTACATCGTATTGTGGAATTGGAGCCCAATTCTGGGACCAATTTTTTCACCAAAATATTAAAATGTACAGTTTCCTTCATAGTTGAAAACATAATTGTCAGTTAAAATATATTGATCGCCACTGGTGACCAGGCAGCTATATTTCACAAACTCTATGTATAGTTTTTGCTTTTAGGATTTAAAGATATGCAAATTTAAAGATTTTTATTATAATGTTTTTGATTTTCTCCAAATAAGTCAGTATTTTAAAATCTTATAATTATTTTGGATCAGTTATGTTATAACCATTAAAATAGAAACTTTATTGTTTTTTAAATTCAAAATGTATTAAGTATAGCATGTTAAACATACCTTACAGATGCAGAAGACAATTAGAAAACTTAAAATCTTCATAATTTTTTCGAAAATTCATTTAAGGGGTTAAAACATCTTTATTGAATATTATCTCATTTTGGACATACAACAAACTAGAAGTATATTATATCTAAGATTAATGATTTGGTTTTGGCCATTCTTTGCTGAAATGTTACTGGAGGTTGCCCCGCTGAGACTCAAAGAGTTTTTTGTCTCTGTGTGTGCATACCATGATAGTGACTGCAAAATTCACCCAACTGACTTGCAAATTTGTACTCATGTTCATGAGCATACAGAAATAGCTGTATATTTATAGGTGTGTATTCTGTTTGTGGTTCGTTTGCAGAGACACACCAAGTATTTTTTATCATTATGGTTTATGAATAGAATTTGTGTTTACCATGATCATGGCTGCAAAAATCACCCAATTGACTTGCAAATTAGTACATATGTCGATGAACCATGCAGAATTAGCTGTATATTTTTTAATGGTTCTTGTATCTAGTATATTGTTTATGGTTCTATCTTGTATAGGACCATACCAAAGTACTTCTTATCATACATCTATGTACAGAATTTAATTTTAATGTAGTTACACTGCATTCAACATATTGGAATTAATGTACATCATTAAGATGTTTGGAAGCATGTTTTCTGTAGAAAAAAGGTGGGTGCATACACTTAATTTACAGGACCATACAAAAGTTCAGATAACCTTATGTAATCACCCAAATGATGTGAAATTTGGTAGAATTAATTGTTTAGTAGTTTTTATTCATATATATAATGTCTGTGGTTCATTTACAGGAATACACAAAAGAATTTTACACCATTACAGTCTATGAATAAATTGTCATTTAAGTGCATTTTAACGTGGTTACAATCTATTCAACATAATGAAATTAACATACATATTTAAAATGGTTAAAAACATGATTTCTTTAGGTAATGGTAAGTATAAATTTAGTAATTAGTTTACAGGGTTACACAAAAGAATTTCAATATGTGATGCAATTATTCTTTTGCTATGAAATTTAGTATATAAGTATTTATGAGTTATAAGGAATTAGCTGTATAGGTTTTTTTGTTATGTAATAGTGTTTGTTGCTCCTGTACAGGGACACAGAATTTTGTACCATTACATTCTGTAAATGGCATTTCTTTTAAATGTATTTTAATATATCTACACTATAGTCAACATCAAGTATCAGATTTCTTTTTCTTAACTTGGTTATTCTCGGTTTAGTTTTTAATTTCTTTTGTTCACTGATGATTTTAACTAAGCATCCATATTTGTGATTTAATAAACATGAATCAGTAAAATTTCATTTTGATTTCAATAACAGAAAAATAGGAAGCTATATCATATGTGCAAAAGGAAAAAAGTGATTTGAAAAGGGATTTAATCATTCTGCAGTACTAGTGCTGAGAGCACTTCTATGAAACAAATTCTGAATTCTGACATACATTAAAATATTTTTATATTTAAATTCAACCCTTAAAAAATCAAAATTAAATCCAAATATATTAAATAAAAAATAATTTCCAATATTTTCAGTGGTTTTTGTAATTTTTGACCGTGAATATTTGAATAAAAATTAGAGGTTATTATACAGAGAATATTTTATGAAATTATCTAGTTTTTGCTTAAACTGCCAGTTTGCAACCTGATTTTTCATCAAATTTTGTATAAGTACTTAAGAGTTACAAGAAATTAGCTGTGTAGTTTTTTTTTTTTTTTTTTTTTTTTTGTGTGTGTGTGTGTGTGTGTGTGTGTGTACACTGTTTGTGGCTCATGTACAGGGATGCAGGTACACAAAATAATTTTATACCATTACAATATGTGGACGCCATTCAACATAATAAAAGTAACATATGTTATAGTAATTTTTAAAAGAATGATTTCTGTAGCAAATGGTAAGCTCATAGTATACTACTGGCCATTCAAATTGCAGCATCAAGAAGGAATGCAAGTATCAGAATGATATTTATTGGGCACATAAATTATAGTAGGAAGAACAACTGATTAAATTTCCAGGAAAATTGCAGAAATATATCCTAAGAAATCAATACACAAATCAGTGCATCTGCCCACACATTGTATCAAATGGTGATTGGAGGACATGCGCAAGTACAGGATGCCACGAAGCTTCAACACAATGTCACAGTTCATCAATTGCAGTTACTGATGAGTGGTGGCGTTCTAGTCACTTTTCATTGATTAAACAGTCATTTTCATTGATGCAAGATCAGGCAAACACGCTAGCCTGAGCAACAAGCGAATACATTCTGTATCAAGGAAGGTCCGGGCAATATGAACAACTTGTGATCATGCATTGTCCTGCTTAAATGTTCTGCTATGGAGGCCACGAATAAAGGGCAGAGTGATGTGCTTTAACTCGTCAGAAATGTAATGACTACTATTCAAAATGCTGGGAATGAGAACAAGGGGTGATCGATACGTGTATCCAATGGTACCACATACCATCACTCCAGGTGATGACTGAGTATGCATCTACCAAAGCATCGATTACCCTAAAAGCAGCATCATTGACTGAGATGCCTTTAATATGTGATCAACGATGAACCTGGATGGAAAAATGGCATGACATTGACTTTACAGACAAATCACAATCTTGTTTATAGCAATAAGAATGCCACATCCATATATGGTGGCATTGTGAATAATGCACATAACCAGCTAGCATTCAATATCATCATACTGTCCTATCACCTGGAGTGATGGTATGGGGTCCCATTGGATACATGTCTCGATTACCTCTTGTTTGCATTCTCGGCATTCTGAATAACGACCGTTACATTTCTGACGAGTTAAGGCCCATTCCATTGCTCTGCCCTATATTGGAGGCCTCCTTTCCTTAGCTTAACCCCTTGAACTGAAATGACGAGTCCAGCTCGTCATGAATTTACCGACACTAATTATGTTCTTATATGTATATATAACAATAAACATTCATATAAATGTGTGAAACAAATATTATTTTTAATAATAACAAATTATTTGAGCAACAAAACCGTAAGTTTCTATATCAATCCCTCCTCTTAAAACTAAGAAAATTACATTATTGCATGAGCAGTGCTGACTGAAAATAAATTGCAGTTCAAGGGGTTAATATTTAAGCAGGGTAATGCACAACCATAAGTGTCTGTGTTTTTTGTACCTTCCTTAACACTGAATGTGTTGGATTGTTGCTCTAGCCAACATGCTGTCCTGATCTTGCACCAATAAAAAAGGACTATTTAACCGTTGAAATGCGACTGGCATGCCACCACTCACCAGTAACTACGAAAAGTGGCATCATGTTGAAGCTTCATGGAGTGCTGTACCCGTACATCTAATCACTGTTCGATTCAATGCCTAGGCAGGTAAGTGCTATTATTGCTATGTACTGTATTCTCAGGATATATTCCAAATTTCCTGAAAATTTAATCAATTGTTCTTCTTACTATAGTGTATGTGCCAATAAATATCATTCTGATATTTGCATTCCTTCCTGGTGTTACAATTTTAATGACTAGTTGTGTATTTAGTTTACGGGGTTACACATAAGAATTTCTATACTTCTGAAATTATCTTATTAACTGGAAATTTAGTAGAAATATTTTTGTTAATACATAGAATTCACTGTATAGTTTTGATGTATATAATGCTGTTAGACTGTGTACAGGGACAAGCAAAATTATTTTGAAATGTTACGGTCCATATTTGACATTTCATTTAAATTTATTTTAACACCATTTCGTTTCATTCACCATAATAAAATTAACATACATTATTGAAATTGTTAAAAGTATTTTTTCTATAGAAAATTGTAGCATAGAATAAGTCATTACTTTACAGGACTATGCGAAAGAATTCAGATATGATATGTAAGCATATGATTGACTGGATATTTGGTGCAAATATTTATAGGTTACATGGAATTGAATGAATTTCACAAAAGAATTACGGTACATTTCCTTCTGCTGACAGCATTTATTTTATGTGCATTTGGTCACTAAAAATATATATATTAAACAAAATGAATTTAACATTCAAAGTTAAGAGGATATAAAGGCATGATTTGTATAGAAAATGATGTGTATAGATTAATTTAATCATTTACAGGGCTACACAAAATATATTTCTGATAAATTATGTATTGAGAATAGTAATTATATATGTATTTTAGATTTGTATTACTCATTTTGGGAAATATATATACACACATATATAGACACAACAAAGAGTGGACGGAAGCCCCCATCAGAAACATATCTCATTACATAATGAGTTAATCATATTTGTAGATACATATTTATTAAATATACACTGATGGAAAAAAAAAATCCCAACACCAAGAAAAAATTATTGTACAGTAATGAAATTTCAGCAATACATTTGTCTAGGTAATATATTTAATTGATTAAAGTTTCAAGATCTCAGGTAGAGCCATTGGCGAGAAGAGCCATTTCAAATGTGAAATGTTGGTATATTAGTAACCAGTGTAACCGCCAGAATTTTGAATGCAAACGTGCATGCATTGTGTCGTACAGGTGTCGGATATCAGTTTGTGGGATGGAGTTCCATGCCTGTTGCACTTGGGCGGTCAATGCAGGGACGGTTAATGCTGGTTGTGGATGACGCTGGAGTTGTCGTCCAATGATGTCCCATACGTGCTCGATTGGAGAAAGATCTGGTGATCTAGCAGGCCAAGACAACATGTCGACACTCTGTAGAGCATGTGGTTTACAACAGCGGTATGAGGGCGAGCGTTATCCTGTTGGAAAACACCCCCTTGAATCAGTAATGGCACCAGAAATTCCCCGACGGGGGGACACCACCTCCCCGACAGGGGGGCACTATATATAGAGAGTTTATTATATGGATATTTAACAAAAACTGCAATATTGTTAATAATATTACTGTTAATATTTGTACCATTCCATTTGTTAGCCCCCTCGTGGTTTTAGAGGTCATCGTGCCGTTCTCTGAGTGTATAATATTTTCTTTCCACAGAAAAAAATATGTGCAGAGTGCCTGAAGGAAAACTCTTAAGAAAAAATTAATCTTCGTATCCATTGATCCCAGGTATATATACAGTCGAATTTTCCTAAGGGGGGCACCTATTGTGCGACAGAAAATTGGCTCTCCAGATAGGTGGTCTTTCAATAGATGGTGTCTTCCTATTCACGGAGTAATTACAGAACAGCAACGCCATCTATCAGCTCATATGCACCTAAATTGATTCAATACATTGTTTTAAAATCGCCCTCTCATATACCAAGTTTTATGTAATTATATAGATAGAATCTGATATATAGCCTTCCCATTCACGGAAAAAATTGAAGCACAGGAGCGTCACCTATCTGGCTATGTGCGCTGAAACTGATTCCACATAATGTTTCATAATGGTCCTGTCATATACAAAGTTATTTGCAATAATATAGAATAGAAACTGAGATATAGCCTTCCTCTTCTTGGGGAAAAATATCAGCAAAGCAGCGCAACTTATCGGCCAATATGCACCTAAATTAAATCAATCTGATGTTTCATAATGGCGCTTTCGCATATCAAGTTTTGTTCGATTAAGCAAAATAGAACCTGAGATATAGCCTTCCATTAAATGAAAGAAATTGCAGAACAGCAGCGCCACCTATAAGGCGATTTGGAGAAAAAGTTAATGGACACTAATTTATGTCATGATGCAACTACATACAAATTTATATGTAGTTCTGTGCAGTAGTTCTTGAGATACATTTAGAACAAAATTTTTGTCACACATAGACAGACAGACATTTTCTAAAAATATCATGATCAAAATGTGTTTTGGACCTCTCAAAACGTATACATTCATGGAAAACCGGAAGATGAAAATTTTTATGAATCCAATACTTTCTTCTATTGAATATAGAATGCAAAAACTGGAATGCTCCAAGTTTGTAAAAGGAAAGAAAAATGCTGCTAAAAGGAGAAAAACTGAAAATTTTGTATTTTCTTCCCCGACAGATTTTAGGAGTATGCCCCGACGGGGGGGCCTGTGCCCCCCCTGGCGCCACCCCTGCCTTGAATGCTGTTCATGAATGGCAGCACAACAGGTTGTATCAATAGACTGACGTACAAATTTGAAGTCAGGGTGCTTGGGATAACCACGAGAGTGCTCCTGCTGTCATACGAAATTGCTCCCCAAACCATAACTCCAGGAGTAGGCCCTGTGTGTCTAGGCCGCAGACAGGTCGCTAGCAGGCGTTCACCTGGCCTCCTTCTAACCAACACACGGCTATCACTGCGACCAAGGCAGAACCGGCTTTCATCAGAAAACACAACAGATCTCCACTCCGTCCTCCAAGGAGCTCTAGCTTGACACCACTCACGTCGCAAACGGCAGTGGTTTGGAGTCAGTGGAATGCACGCTACAGGGCGTCTGGCTCGGAGCTGTCCTTGAAGTAACCGATTTGTAACAGTTCGTTGTGTCACTGTGGTGCCAACTGCAGCTCGAATTTCAGCTGCAGACGCAGTACGATTAGCCACAGCCATACGCCGAACACGGCGGCCTTCCTCTCAGTAGTGCCACGTGGCCACCTGGAACCCGGTCTTCTTGAGGCAGTACCTTCCCTTGACCACTGCTGCCAACACTCATGCACAGTGGATACATTCCTGCCAAGTCTTTCTGCAATATCGCGGAAAGAAAACCCACCTTCTCGTAGCCCTACTACACGACCTCGTTCAAACTCAGTGAGCTGTTGATAATGGCTTCTTGGCCTTCTTAGAGGCATCCTTGACTAACATTAACCCACTACGTCAAATCTCAACTGTAAATAACGTTCACGAACCTTATAGTGCTTATTTAAAGCAAATCTCATTTGCATGTTCATAGTGTCGCTATTAGCGCCACACTTATGCGCGTAGCTCGAAATTTGAATCGACGTCATTTTTCAGATGTATAAACACGCCTACCAAATTTCGTTTGTCTAACACAGCTCCTTCCTGGTGTTGGGATTTTTTTTTCCATCAGTGTATGTTATTTAAATTCATATTTATATGTACATACACTGTGTAAAAAAAGTAGGACACTTGATTTTTGTAACCTTTCTGTATTTTCATCCTGGCTTCTAGATTCTTATTCTGATTTTGTTCAACAAAATTTTCTGTAATTTCTTGTAAAAATGAAATGTTTACCAATAATGTTTAATTAGTAGATTGTAGAAAAACTAGTATTCATGATTTTGAGAGTATGAAAAAAGTAGGGCACCTGCCACAGTTTGTTATTATTTGGTGGATTGTGGAGTAGAAGAGTAAATATAGAATTTTCTATTGCATTTTTTGATGAAAACATATTTTGTTAAAAAATTACATTACTTTATTTTCAGACTGCCTAGACGAATACTTTTAAATGATTTTCAAAAGGGCCAAATTGTTGCATGTAAAAATGATGGCAAAGGGGTTAGACAGATTGCTCACATACTGCACATCAGCCTCAACACAGTTCATAACTTTATCAGAAAGCCTTATTGAAATGAGAAAAAAAAAATAAAGACTGGTTGGCCTAAAAAGTTAGCCTCGGAATGAAAGAAAACTTGCTCATGAACTTAAAAAGAGCAGTGGAATGATCGCAGAAGCTCAAAATCAAGAAAGACTCCCTTATGTATCGGAGGTCACAGGAACCCCCCCCCCCCCCGTCCCCCGTCCCCCTAACTGGTGCCACCTCATAATACAACTTAGACAGGAGGGTTAATAGAAACAAACTGAAAAGATATAATTAGTATAGAACAAAAAATGGCACAGAGAAAACAAATCACTACAATAAGTGAAACAACATGTAAAATTATGTACAATATTATTATATTTACATTTTTTTTTACTTAAATTTATTACAAAAAATATGTTTAGATTAATCAGAAAAACTAAAATTAATACTGTACTTTAAAACCAACCAACCAAAAGGTGGTAAGAAGAAAAGAAGAACAAAGTCTAATAATTGTCAATTCAACCTCCCCCCCCCCCAAAAAAAAAAAAAAAAATTCTTATTCTATCAATTTTTTCGGTATAGAAATTGCATTTTTTTAGAACAAGTCAATGATTTGAGTGATTTATTCTCCTTCTCCTGTCTTTTATTGTCTTCGCAAAATTTACAGCAAACAGCTTTTTCAGTACAATTATTACCTTCATGTTTTTATTGCATTTGTTACAAATTTTTATGGTACATAAACAAAATTTGCTAAGATGACAAAATTAAACACATAATTTAAATTCATTTTGAATAAAGTATATTATTTTAAATTTCAAATTTACCTTGAAACTTCATTCACTGAATGTTTTTGCCATCGTAAATTCCAGGACTTCTTCAGCCATCTTTTCTGTCAATCTGAGATTTTTGATTCTGTTTGCTGTAACATCCCACACCATCTGGTGTCAACAAAAGCAGGGTCCGTACTGGTTGCAGACATTTAAATTCATTATCACCTCCATGGTTTCACATCACAATGCATATTGATTTTTAATGTAATTTGCAAGTTTAATTGAGCTATTGAAATTAATTTTTAAGTTTTTTTTTTTCTTTAGTTAAAGCTATAATTATTTTATTATATTTTGTATCATTTTGATGTTCTTTGATACATTTATTGATTTTCTTTTTTGTCATACATATGTGTAAGGCACTAGGTTGGTTTGTTGGTTTTTATCATTTATATAATTGTTTTTATAGATGCTGGCAATCTCTAGGGGATCAATTCTATATTATTATGAATATGCTGGAAAAGATTTTTATTACCTTTCACAGATATAGATATATTTATATAAAATTTAGTGGCTTCATTATAAATTTTAATTACTGCTCCTTTGTTATAAGAGACAGCAGGGGTTCAGAATATGTCTGAACACCCGAACGAGGTTCGGGGCAAAATTTTATCTTTAGTTGTTAGTTATACAGTTTTCTTATTATATCTGACTTTTTCTGAAATTTTATTTTGTTCTATTTCAAGTAATTTATTAGAGCAAATTAGTATCGCACAGTTAATATAAGATTGCATAATCGTTATTTTATAACGGTAGGATGTTTTGCATTTATTATTTATAATTTCATTGCAGTTACTGGGTTTTCTGTAGACAGTTTTTTTTTTTTTTTTTTTTTTTTTTTTTAAATTTCATTGAGGATGTTTGTTATATACGGACATATAGATAGTTTATTTTTTGATTAATTTCAGTTTTACACGTGAATTGGATATTTTGATCTATTTTGGTAATTTAAAGTACTATATTCAATTTTGTTTTCTTCGTAATGACAGCAAAGTCATTGACGTATCAAGACCAGTATTTAATGAATATATTATATACTTCAAAGATGATGTTTTCAATTAGTTGTAGTTTTGGCTCGGTGATGAGTCTGGAGTTAGAGGATCCTATGGGGACTCCTTTTATTTTTTTTTTTTTTGTAGAATTTATTCTTGAAGAAATTTTCTTTGAAAAATATGTTATTGGCTGAGATGAGGGTAGTCATGATGGGATTATTTCTTCAAGTTTCTGTTATTCGATCGTTAATATCATTTATTTCATTAACATCATTAGATTAAAAGAGTTTTATTACATCAAGACTAGGTAGTTTATTGCCGAGTCCAAAATTTATAATTTTAAGTTGTTGGATAAAATTCTCAGTAGATATTAAGTTGCAGTTAGAATGGGGAAAGGAAATGCTGATAGATGTTCTTCACAGAAAATTCGAGGGAATAGGTTGGACTTTCACATTTACTGACAATGGGCCTGAATTTAGGTGGGTTTTTATGGCCTTTGTAGAAAGATGACTTTGTAAAAGGCGCTAAGTTTAAATATAGAAAACCCCTAAAAAATCTTTTCTAAGGTATTCATTATGATAAAGATAAGATCAATCTCTTAGTAGAGACTGCCCACATCTAAAAATAACTTACATAAATAATAAAAGCGAACCTGGTACCTAGATGACTATGTGAAACGGAAAATCAATAAACTTGTCAATGAGCATAAAAAGTATTACATTCCTGCTCAAGAGTTTAGCAAGATTTGCAAACTATCCGTTTTTTTCAATTTAAAAACTTATCTCTCGATGAAATGTTTTCAAACATTGGATACTTAAAGAACTGGGCTTTCCTCATGTTTTTCAGTAAAGATTGGTTTAAGACAACATTTAAGGGGTCGATAACAAATTGAGCGAAATGAGTAATGTTTGTGATCCCCATGTGTCGTTAAGTGAATGAAATAAACTGTAAGTTTAGGGTATGTTAATATAGACCCAGTTCAATTTGTGGATGAATTTGCGTGACGATAGCATATTAGATAACGGAGATATAAACATTTATTTTAAAACTCCAAAGAAAAAAAAATAGCATGTGTTTTATTTATAATGTACAGAGTTTTTAACGAAAATTATTCCTACTTTCAGATAAGTTGAAAAAACACTTTTAAAACAATATGCAGCTATCAGAATACAAATATCCTAAATATCTCATGAAATATGAACATTTTTATGAAAAACGTTTTCACTCCGAAAGATAGAAAAGATTTTATTACATAGGTTGAAAGCTATATATATTGGGCAACTTTTGTCAAAAGATCATTTGAATAGAGAAAAATTAAACATATTTTCCGAAAAAAAAAAAAAAAACGAGTTAGATTTTAGGTATTTTCCAAGAGTTGGAATTTTATAAGAGGTTTTTCACATACCGCGTAATTCATTTAAAGATCCACACACACAATTATATTAACAACTTAGCAAAAGTTCTTTTTTGTGAAAAACCTCTTATCTCACAAATCTTAGTAATAAACAAAAAGATGTTAGAGTTACAAGCTTATAAGGGATTTTTCACGAAAAAAGTACATTTGGAGTGTGGTTGAAATAATTGGATCTTCAAATTAATTACTCGGCATGTGAAAAACCCCTTAGGAAATTTTAATTCTCGGAAAATATCTAAAATCTAGCTCGTTCTTTTGCCGACAATTTGCTTAATTTTTACTCTATTCAAATGCGCTTTTGACAAAAGTTGCCCAATATATCTAGCTTTCAACCCATGCAATAATTTTTTTTTATCTTTCGCACATGCGCAGTGAAATCTTTTTTTTCATAAAAATGCTCATATTTCATGAGATATTTGTATTCCGATTGCAGTATATTGTTTCAAAAGTGTTTTTTCAATCTATCTGAAAGTGGGAATAACTTGCGTTTAAAACTCTGTATATTATAAATAAAAAACATGCAGATTTTTTTTTTTTTTTTGGGGGGGGGGGGGTTAAAATAAATGCTTATATCTCTGTTATTTAATATTCTATCGTCACACAAATTGTACTGAGTGTATATTAACATATACTAAAGATAAAATCATTTCGTTTTCTTAATGATTCACTTAATAAACATTTTTTATTTTGCAAAATTTGTTACCAGCCCCCTAAATGTTGCATACTTGACAACCATCTCATTAAGAACCGTACAATTGTTAACGCCCCCAGAAAAAACGGCCTTCTCTCACTACTATAATTTTATAGTTATTCTCTCCAAATGTTGTTACGATTAAATAAGACTAAAATTACTCTAAAAAGTTATTGGTGTGAAAAAAAAAAAAAAAAAAAAAAGGCGGGTACTAAAAATTGTACGGCTCATAATCAGATGGTTTGCAAGTATGATGTTGTCTTAAACCAATTTTCACTGAAAAACATGAGGAAGAACCCATTCTTTAAATACCCAATGTTTGAAAACATTTCATCTAGAGGTAAATTTTTTAATTGAAAAAAAGCTGATCGTTTGCAAATCTTGCTGAACTTTTGCGCAGAAGTGTAAAATATGAAAAAGTTACTATGCCACTTTAACTAAAGAAAATCAAAAACTGAACCTAAAAATTAATTTTAGTAGCCCGATTAAACTGTCAAAAGTTACATTAATAAATCAAATTTTATATAAAATATATCTATAAAACCAAATAAAAATCTTTTCCAGAATATTCATAAAGATAAGATTCATCCTCTAGAGATGGCCGACATCTATAAAATCAATTACATAAATGATAAAAACCAATGTAGTGCCTATATATGTATGGCAATAAGGGAGATCAATAAACGTATCAAAGAACATCAAAATGATATATAATAAAATAATTACAACTTTAACTAAAGAAAATCAAAAACTGAACCTAAAAATTAATTTCAATAGCCCGATTAAACTTTCAAAAATTATATTAACAATTAATATGCATTGCAATATGAAACTGTGGAGGTGATAACGAACTGGAATGTCTGCAACCAGTACAGTCCGTTAAGAAATTATAAGACCACTTTAATTTTGTAAATTATAAGAAAAATAAAGATTACATAAAATAACATATTGCTCTATATATTTTTATAATTAGTTTGCAATAACTTGGTATAATGCAATAAATGTTTAATTAAAATATATATTAGAAATATGCGAAAAATAACCTGTTAATAAAATATAAGACCACTTGTTAAAAAAACAAAATTGTATAAAAAATTAATATGATATTAGGCCTCCATTTTTCCTGATGACTTCAAACACTCTGTTTTTCATTGAAGTAACCAGGTGGTTAAGTTCAGTTATAGAAATATTGTACCATTCTTTTAGAATGGCTACTTCCAATTCATTGGCAGATGAAAATTGTTTATTATTAGCATAAACTTTGCGAGATAATATACCCCATAGGTTTTCCATGGGGTTCAAGTCTGGAATTCGACTTGGCCATGGCAAAACATTAATTTTTTAAACCACTCTTGTGTGGATTTAGATGTATGACAAGCAGCATTGTACTGTTGAAACATCCAGTTAGCACCACCTAATAAAGGTCCAAACGGTATCATACGATCATATAGCATAGACTGATATTGTGTAGAGTTCATATGACCCGAAATCCACTGTAAATCACACAACCCCTCATAACTGAAAACTCCCCAAATTATTACTGATCCTCCACCCGTTTGTCGACTGAAGTATTTTTTTAATTCTTTCCTCAAGTCATGCCAATAGTGTTTGTAACCATCGGGACATCAAGGTTAAATTTCTTTTCATCAGAAAATATAATTTGTTTCCACTCATCATTCCATGACATGACATTTTTAGCCCATTTTAATCTTTCTTCTCGATGGCATTTCAATAACTTTGGTTTTTTCTTCAATTTCATAAATTTCGTATTAATATTTAATTTAAAACTCTTCCAGACTGTTACATGTGAAGTTTTCTTGCTGAAACGTTTCGAAATTTCATGAGTTGAAAGACCTTTTTTAGTTGACAGTCGAAAAATTTGTCTATTATCGCGTGCTGTCAAAATATTTTTTCTACCAGATCGTTTTATTTTGTTTGAATAATCTTTTCTAATTATGGCATTATGAATGGCAGTTTTAGAACGGTTCATTAACCTCGCAATTTCTCTTTCAGATTTACCAGAACCTTTATAAAATAAAGTTTTTCTTACTTCACACTCCGATAATTCTTTGCCTCCAGGCATCATAAAATTAATCATAGATAACACATTCAAAACCTAAGCTTTTGCTTCTTAGGTAATGCTTTTACGAAATACTGACGCATGCGCTTTATACTGAGCTTGACGTTATAATATACTAATTTTCTCATGTGGTCTTATAATTTCTTAACAGTCACAGTCTTTAATTTTTAGAAAAATAAATAAGTTTTAATGAAATTTAATTCAATTTTAAAAGTTGGAATTAGTATAGGATGCGTTTTCCTATTAATTTTAAATACGCAACTAAAAATTTGCATATTATGCTCGCTTCTTCAGAAATGCACCAACACGCTTGTGGTCTTATAATTTCTTAACGCACTGTATAACCCGGTTTTTGTTGATGCTAGATGGCACAGCATGTTGCAGGAAAACAGAAGAATCACAAATCTCAGACTGGCTGAAGAGATGCCTGAAGAAGACCCAGAATATCTGTTAGCAAAAATGTTCGGTGAATAAATTATTAAGGTAGCGTTTAATTTTTAAATAAATTTAAACATAGCTTTGGTTTTAGATATTAAAAAAAAAAAAAAAAAAAAAAAAAAAAAAAGTCAGCCAATGTTTAATTTGATTTTGTTGAAAAAATGAAAGGCAATCTAGGGTAAGTGCACCAGTGGTTGACACTTTTAGAGCAATCTCTGATATTTTTAAATGTTCTAGTCACCAGAAAATATTTTTAGACATCTTAAGCTAGTACATATGGTATGAAAGACATTCAGAACCACATATATGTTAAAATATATACATTTGATGATAATTATTATTATTTTTTTTATGAATTTTTATTTGACACCCACTCAATGTTCCAGTAATTGAAACTGCCAGTTTTTCATTTTATCAGTAATTGGCCCCCTATGTTCCAGTGTTTGACACTGCTAGTTATTCATTTTACCAGTTGTTAGCACCCTATGCTCCAGTGTTTGACATAAAATGTTAAAATTCTTATATGTAAAATATATGATTTTATTGTTTTTCTTATTTATTAATTATTTCGGGATAGATGTCGTTACTGGAGCATGCCAATCACTGGAGCACCTACCCTATATCAACATTATAATTCTTGTCAATTTTGCCATCAAAAGTGCTTTCGATGGCTAATTTAGTATTTTTTTAAAGACTGGATAGCTGTCAATACATCTTCACTCGCATAATCACAATTAACATTAAATACAGTGCGTTACATGAATATAAACGCACCTTTTCCTATAACCAGAAATAGAATTTTTTTAATTTTAAAAGAAGGAATTTGACTTAAAGTTATTGCATATGACTAACAACTGAATAAGGTGCTTTGAGCACGTATGTTTAGGCTCATGCAAGCTTATGTAAATGAGTGTTTAAGCATTTTCTTATTTTTCACTGTTTTTCGTTTGTTGCGCGAAATTAAACGCACTTTGTATTTTGCATTTAAAATTTAACAGGGTGACAGGAATTAAATTAAAACACAGATAGTCGTGTTGCTAAAGTTCTCTAAAAACAGTTTTAATGCTTGAGTGTAAAATTTACGGAGTTTGTCCAGAATGGCAAGAGGGAAAACTTTGACAGTAGACGAGAGGATGAAAATCGATTTTATGCGTGGTAAAGGCTTTCGCAATCGTGAAATTGGGCGTCGAATCGGAAGAAGTGAAAGTGTTGTGCGAAATTGTATAAAGAAAGGAGCAAATTATGGGAAAAAAGCGTATAAGAAGCGAACAGGAAAGCGCACCAGTTACGACAAACTTCGAATATGCAACGCTGCAAAGAATAAGAATATTTCCTGTGCGAAGATAAAGGCTCAATACAAGCTGGGTGTTCATCGGACAACCATATGGAGAACTATCAAATCTGCAACATTAATTAAATTTTAAAAAATGAAGGCGAAACCACTCCTCACTCAAAAGCACAAAAATATGCGATTGGAATGGGCAAGAAAATGGATTCTAGATCGACTAAATTGGGAAAAAGTCATCTTCCCAGATGAAAAAAAGTTTAATCTCGATGGCTTGGACGGATTTCATAGCTACTGGCGCGATTTGACAACCGAAGAAATGTATTGTTCAAAACGTCAATCTAGAGGTGGGTCTGTCATGGTGTGGGCAGTCATAGGTTTTAAAGGGATTTTCGAATTAGAGTTCGTGGAGAACACTATGAACTCTGTAGATTATGTCCAGATGCTCACAAGGAACCTCTGCCGTCAAACAGTCAAGAAAGCTGGAAGAAATTATATTTTTCAGCAAGATTGTACATCTGTACATACAACACATATCGTGAAAAAATGGTTCCGTGACAATAAAATTAAAGTTCTGTATTGGCCCTCAAAAAGCCCCGATTTAAACATAATGGAGAACGTATGGGGTATTCTAGGTCGCCATGTTTACGTAAACGGAAGGCAGTTTAACACGAAAGATGAACTAAAATCGTCCATTCTATTAGCTTGGCGGACAATAAACTTGGATGACCTCATGCCACTATATCAGTCAATGCTAAGGCGTTTACTGCCTGGTCTAAAAGCCCATAGTGGCTTTACAAAGTATTTGATACAGTGTTTGTTACTCAGTTATTTATTTTTTACATGTGCGTTTAAATTCATGCAACACGTATTTTTGTCATAAATTCAATAAAATTATTTTCTAAAAAATCATATTGGTCTTTCATTGTTTTGACTCGTATTTTCATTTCTTGAATCATACACATACAGTTTGCATCAAGTGTCACCTATTCACATTTTTTTATTGCACTTCTATACCATTCTAATTCTTAGTCTACAAACCAACTTATTCTAAAAAATTAAATATCTTTTGCATTATGTAATATTGCAAAACTTGTCATTACATGACCCATTTTCAGAAGATTAATGGAAATATTTATATGCTAAAATATACTAAAGCATAATTGAATATGCTGTCTAGCATTACTAGTATGTGCATATGATGCTTTGTTTTCCTTGTCATATATGTTGATATGAGTATATATTCTGCAAATTTGCTATCATTTTGTATAACATTAGGATAAATTAAAGCTTATTGTCTAACATATACAATATATTATAATATATATTGATAGTTTAAATTGATAGAAATTTGAAAAATTCACTTTAATTTGTTAATCATCAAAATCTTTAAGCTTTAATGATACGCATTTGTATTCATAATTTTACTTACAATTAAGAAAATTATGACATGTAAATTAAGTGACTTTAAATGTACACTTCGCATCATGTTAGATGAAGCACATTAACTTTTAGTTTAGTGTATATGTTAACATAACACAAGCCTGCAAAATTTGAGTCATGAAAAAGTATTAGCAATGTAATGACTGATTTTTATATAATTTGGTGCGCTGATTTCAAATATAGCATCCATTTTTTTTTCAATCACGTAAGGATTTTTCATAAAATGGGCTTAAATATATTGGACTAGGCCCAAAAGTAGGAAATCGATCGTTATATAGTGCAAGAAGCATTTCATGTAACAATTGAGGAAACAGCGTTTTTAGGTTATTTCGACCCCGATGAATATGAAACTGCCTGTTGCCAAAGCGAAATTTGGACCGGAAGTCCGGTATCCAAGATGGTGGCTCTGTTGCCCTATACCTCCCTTGTCTGTTGGCTTAAAATAATAATTTAAACGTCTATTTTTGGGATTTCGCAGATGCAAAACACACTGCAATGCTCAAAATGTACTTATCTTAGAGTGCATGGATACCAAGATGATGCCCAAGATAGCCGCTGAAACTTTGTTGTGTTTACGTGTGCTCCGTGTGTCTTGTATTTAGAATATGAAATCCGTCAGATATATGGTCTTTAGTGGTTGAATGTGTACTACGTAAAGTATTGTGTGTGTTGCAATAAACAATGTTTAAACGCTGAAATGGTCATTTTCTCATCTTACTTTCGAGCAACAAAGTTTCGGCGGCCATTTTGGGCGCTGTCATGGAACCCATGCTCTCCAAACTTAAGGTAAGTAACTTTTGAGCATTGCAATGTGTACCCATAAATAGACATTTAAATTATTATTTTAAGCCAACGAACAAGGGAAATATAAGACAAGAGTTTTGACTGCCATCTTGGATACCGGACTTCCGGCCCAAATTTCGCTTTGGCAACAGGCAGATTCGTATTCAGCGGGGTCGAATTACCCTAAAAACGCTGTTAGTACCTCAATTGTTACATGAAATGCTTATTGCACTATACAGGGTGTCCCCAAAAGGTTGAAACACGCTTTATTTATTTACCCTTTACAAATAAGTGGGCAATGTAAATTGAAAAAAACGTCCAAATCAAGGTAGGTAGGAAAGACGACTATATTAAGAAAAAAATTCTCCCATTAATTTTTAAAAAGTTAAATTTTTTAAATTTTTATACAGTCCCTCTACGCAAATTTTATCAATTACAAAGTTTTTATTTTTCATTCAACAAGACCATTAGAAAAAACCGCATAACTATGTATTTAAAACCAACCGAATTGTGATACAGAAAAAAAAGTGACTTATGCCATTTTTCCGTATAATTTAAAAGGCTCTGGCTTTTCGGTGAAAGTAGGAAACAAAAAACATTTACAAATTGATAACGGAAATGTTTAGATCAAAAACATAATGTTTCGAAAAATTCTCAAATGCATTTAAATTAATCCTTAGAATTTTAATGCAAATGCTATGATACATTTTATCTTTTTATAATAAGTCACAAATTTACATTTCTGTTTTGATATATGGTCCCTATAATCAGAGTTCAGTTTTCAATTAAGTATAATTCATTCAGTTTTAAAGATACAAGAATGCGGTGTTTTGCAATGATGTTGTTGCATTGAAAATAAAAACTTTCTAATTGACCAAATTTGTCTGAAGGGGTCATATAAAAATTTAAAAAATGTAATTTTTTGAAAATTAACAGGAAGATATTTTATTAGCGTAGTTTTATTTCCTATCTTATTTTGTACACTTTTGCAATTTACATTACCCTCTCATCTCTAACAGGTAAAGAATTAAACTGCGTTTCAATCTTTTTTGGGACACCCTGTATAGTGATCTATTTCCTATTTTTGGGCCTAGTCTAATATCTTTAAACTCATTTTGTGAGAAATCCTTACGATTTTGGGGGGGGAAAAAAGATGCCATGCTTGAAATCAGCGCATCAAATAATATCATTACCAGCTATTGTTTTTTAAACACTTTTTTATGGTTGCAGGCTTGTGTAATAATTCTATTTGTAACACATGGTTGAATATGTACTAGTACTTATTAAAAAAAAATTTTTACATTATTTAACTGAAAATATGTAATATATAAAAATATTACTTGTTACATACTGTTCAACAAAATGAAATAGAACTAGCCAACATATTAAATTTATGAAAACATATTGTAATCATCATAATGAAAACATATTGTAAACATCAACATAAATTATTATCAAGTTTAATTTTTGGTATGAGTTTGCATTTTAATGAATATTTCAAATGTAAATGTAAAAGAAGAAATTAAGAAATTTGGTCAGTAGTCTCCATTTGTTTAGTGGTGATTCAATGTTAAAAAAACAAATCTATTTTTTTACTTCAATATGTTTCAAAATGTAGTCACTATATCTCATAAAAACTAATAAAAATAATTTTTCAAATCGCTCACAGTATATGTCTACAGCCATTCAATCTGTGATCATGTTCTTTAAACAGTTTCATTATTAAAAAAGAAAAAAAAAAAAAAAAAAAATCCACCATCTCCTGAAAAAATATTTTGTGCTTTGAAAAATAGGACAAATAAGATCACGTACATACTTTGGCCTTTTGTTATATTTTGGCCAACTCCTGTTTAAAAGTTTACAAACATTTTTTTTTTTTTTTTTTTTTTTTTTTTTGTAATTAAAATTTTTTTTAACTTGATGAAATGTTCTTAAGCTTTGGAGATATAAAGAACAGGGTCATCCTCATGTTTTTGAATGAAGATTGGGTTAAGACAATAATTAAGGGGTTTTCAACAAATTGAGTAAAAAAAAGTTTTTGTGATCACCCTGTATAAAAAATGATTTCTAATTGTAACAGATGTTAATATAGACCCTGTAGAATTTTTCAATGCATTTGGGTAACAGTAATATATCAAATAAAAGTTATAAGCATTTATTTACGAACTTGAAAAAAAAAAAAGAAAAAAAGATAAATAAAACATATTTTTTATTTATAATATATAGAATGCCACTTTCAGATGAATTGAAAAAGCACTTTAGAAATAATACACTACGTTGAAAATGGTATACAAATATCTGAAATATCTTATGGAATATGAGTATTTCTGTGAAAAGTGCTTTAACAATCAACTAAAAAATCTCTTTTTTGTTGCATAATTTAATAGCCATAAATATACAGGCCATTTGCTATTAAAAGCCCTTTCAATTATTGTCAAAATTCAGAGATATATATGTAAATTACTAATGTGTTTTTCAGTTACTGAATTAAGTTGATTTTTCATTACGGGGAGAGTCACAAATTGCTATTCATTATATTCCAATAGATAATTACACAAAATTAAATAACTGATCACTATTTATTTAAAAGTTATTTCAGAAATCTTCACAATCCGTTTTTCTTTCTTTATTCTTTTTTCTTCTTCTTCTTTTTTTTTTTTTTGTTGTTGTAATATACATAAAAAATTAGAACAATAATGCATCACTTCATTTCTTTTCATTTATAAATATGTATCTGTATTTGACCTTTTTAACGTTCATTGGTTTAACACTGATATCAAATACTTTACTTTTTTTTTTTTTTTTTTCAACAAATTTTCAATATTTTTCTCTTTTTTAATCGATTTTTTAACTTTTAGTTCTTCTGTGTTTAGATATCAGCACTACTCCAAAATTTTACAAATGGTGTTTCAGAACAAGCCAAATGCAAAAGCCACTTTAAATTTCTTAGTAGGCACAAGAATGTAATTTCTGCTTTAATAATGCACTCATGCCTAGTTTTTCACCTGCTGAAAAATCGTGCTATTATTTTGACCTGAAACAACTGTTGTGGGTTTTAAGCAATTTGTAGAGTTTCCCTACAAAGTTATTTATTTTACAAATTAATAATTATTTGAATTTAATGAAGTTAAAAAATGTCAAACCAAATATTTCTCAAAAATTAAAGATGTCAATTTCGTTTTACATATTTTTATGATTAGTTATGGGCCTAAAAGCCATATTTGAAACTAGTTTAGCAATTTTCAAAAGAAAATATTGGGTAGATATGTTAAAGGGTTAAAGCATTATTATGTCTTTATGTATTTAAATATGATTATCCACTGACTTGAAATGAAAATGGCCATTTGTGGCTATCGTCTTAATTAAAAATCAATTTGTTCAATAACTGAAAACCACCTTTGTATTTTGCATGTAACTCTCTGAATTTTCACGATATTTGACAAGGTTTTTAGTATGAGAGGGATCATTTATTTTGTTAGCAAATTATGCAAACATTTAACACTTTTTTATTCAACAAATTTTCAATATTTTTTCCCTGTTTTAATCTTTTTTTTTTTTTTTTTTACTTTTGGTTCTTCTCTGTTCAGTATATATCAGCATTACTCTGAAATTTTATAAACGATATTTCACAGGAAGCTAAATGCAGAAGCCACTTTAAATTTCTTAGTAGGCACGAATACGTAGTCACTGCTTTAACATTGAATTCATGCCTAGTTTTTTTCCTTATGGAAGGTCGTGCTATTATTTTGGCCCGAAACAACTGTTGTGAGTTTTAAGCAATTTGTAGAGTTTCCCTACAAAATTATTTATTTTATACTAAAATAATAATAATTCGAATTTAATCAAGTTAAAAAAGTCTCAAACCAAAATTTCTCAAAAATTAAACATGTTAATTTTTCTTTTCACATATTTTTATGATTAGTTATATATCTGATAGCCATTTTTGGAATTAGTTTAGCAGTTATCAAAAGAAAATATGGGGTAACATTAAATGATTAAAGGAATACCATTTTCATTGCCGCAACGCTGCTGTTAACCATTTTCAATTATTTAGTCTTTCACAAGCACTCACTAACAGATTGCGTGCGTAGCAAAATACCGAATGAAAATGTCTCAGATTCAGTTTCTCTGCTGCTCTATTTTTTGACGAAAATGTTAACTAAATTTACAAATTGGAGGAATAAAATTCCCTGTTTTCCCAAGAATTAGGCCTCAAAGGATACATTTCTATTGTGTTCCATTTTTTAAAATTGGTTTTCAAAAATTCATTTAGACACCGGTAAAAAAAAACCAAGTTTAATAAAAACATGTAAAAGCCATGCATTCACCTTTGATGTGTATCGTTTCACAGCTGGTACTGCTTAAGACTACTATATAACAGGCTGAATCATTCGCCGCCATTTGTACGTCAAGTCCGTCATTGTTAAACTTAAGATTACTATATAATAGTCTTATATAGTCTCATATTATAATCTTATATGGTAGTTCGTCACTGCCAAACCTAAGACTATTATATAATAGTCTTATATAATCTCATATAATAGTCATATACAATAGTCTTAGTTTTAGCAATGATGGACTTGACGGACAAATGGCGGCAAATGATTCAGCCTGTTATGTAGTAGTCTTAGTACTGCTATGGTGCATTTTCCACGATTTGCATGATAGCTATACTAGGATGTCTCACAGATTTTTTTTTTTTTTTTTGAAACAACCCAATTTTTGTTGAGCCTATATCAACAAATTTGGTTGATTTAGCAAAATTTTTGTTGAAGCCATATCAACAAATTTGGTTGATTTAACAAAATTGTTGAAGCTATATGAACAAATCTGGTTGATTTAACAAAATTGTTGTCGAAGCTACATCAACAAAATTGTTGTTTCAAAATCTCAAAAATTTTATTGAAATAACAAAAGAATTTGTTAAATCAACAAACTTTTTCTTTTTTTTCTTCTTTTTTACTTTCTTCTATATGTAATATAGAGAAAGTATTGGATTCGCGAAAATTTTCGACCTCGTTTTTTGACGGATCTACACGTTTTGGGATGTCCTGAACACGAATTGATAGTTTTTAAAAAATGTCTGTCTGTGTGTCTGTCTGTCTGTCTGTCTGTCTGTGTGTCTGTCTGTCTGTCTGTCTGTATCATTTTTTTGTGGACGCTGTATCTCACGAACCAATGAATTAAATTTAACCAAACTTGGTATTTAGTTGCACCCTGACATGAACTGGTGCCCATTAGATTTGGGGATCAATAGCTCAACAGGTGGCGTTGTGATCGCATTTTATGCAAATTTTTAACATGGCAGCATAGGACAAAATACCGTATAAATGGGCATAATGAGAGTTATTTTAAACTTACGATTGTAAAATTAATATGAATTATTGATAATAGTAGTAGTTAACTAGGAAACAAATTTTGTGCATGGGGGGGCATCGGTTCCCCCCCCAGGGGGGAAAATCCCCCCCCGGGGAAGTAAATTTTCAAGATGGGTATCTTTCGAAAGGTCTCGTTGATAATAGTAATAGTTAACTGGGAAAAATTTTTTGTGCATGTGGGGGCATCGGTTGCCCCCCCCCCCACCGGGGGGGAAGTTCCGACCCGGGGGGGCAAAGTTTCAAGATGGGTATCTTTCCAAAGATCTCGTCAATACCTTTAAAACGAATGGTTGAACGATAAATCTGTGATAATTTAAACCAAAGTTATCGATTTTTTTTACTTTTAACAAAAAAAAACTTAGAAAAATATCGCATTTTTTTTTTTTTTTTTTTTTTTTTTTTTTAACGAAATTTAACCAAACTTGGTATTTAGTTGGTCCCTGACATAAACTGGTGCTGATTATGTTTGGGGATCAATAGCTCAACAGGTGGCACTGTGATAGCATTTTATCTAAATTTTTAACATGGCAGCATAGGACAAAAATTCGTATAAATGTGCATAATTAGAGTTGTTTTAAACTTGTGATTGTAAAATTAATATGAATTATTGATAATAGTAGTATGTAACTAGGAAAAAAATTTTCTGCATGGGGGGGCATAGCTTCCCCCCCTGGGGAGGAAGTACCCCCCCGGGGGGGGGTAAATTTTCAAGATGGGTATCTTTCGAAAGGTCTCGTCAATACCTTTAAAACGAATGGTTGAACTATAAATCTGTGATAATTTAAAACAAAGTTATCGATTTTTTTCACTTTTAACAAAAAAAAAAAAAAAAAAAAACTTTGAAAAAAAAAAAATCGTACTTTTTTTTTTTTTTTTTTTTTTTTTTTTTTTTTTAAATATTGTTACTGATTGAATATGTATAGGTAAATATAGAAGAAAGTCTTGTGGTGGCCACAACATACTAGTTTTTGTTTTGTTTTGTTAATATTACATCAACAAAAATTTTGTTTCTACAAAACATTTTTTTCTGTTTACTGTCCGTATATTTTCCACTACACTTCTACTATTGTATTCATATCCTAATAGTCTGTAGTGTGTTTCCGCGATTAATTAACGGAAAAATTACCGTATGAATATAATGGTGGAAGAGTCACTGAAAAAACGTCGGTCAGTAGACACACTGTATAGAGAAAAGGTCGGGTAGTGTCGGACTGCGGCTGTTATCGGACAAGCATCGTTTTTGTTTTTGCTGCATATAGCAGCCCCTATTAGAACTCCAGCGTGTTAGATTTAAGAAAAATGTTCAAATGCCGCCATACATAGTTAAAGATAATATAGCTTTTATTTGATATTTGAGTGAACGATGGTAAATTCTGGTTGCCATAGTTTTCCTGAAAGTGATTATGAATTATGGATTTTTCTCTTTCATTATTGTGGAAAGTATCATTATTATCCTTTAAATTGTAAAGCATAAATATCCTTAAGCTTATCAATAATGCGCATGTAGTAACCGATGTTTTGTCCATGATTTTCAGATTGCATCAGACAGAGATACGTCGGGTTGTATCAGACACGGTTTAAGGATAAGTTTATTCGCACGAAATTTTTTGATTAAAACCCCCCGGATGGAAGTAGAACCCACAATGTAGATAGAGCCCGCAATGATATTGTTATGAAATTTATCAACAATTTTGCGTGTAGAAAGTAATTCAAAGAATAACTTACATATATAAGCAGGTTTTAGTCGATGAATGCACTGTATTTAATGAATATTTTCGAAACAATTCAATGAAACAGTCATTCTTACTACAAAAATCAAATAAACATTGTTAAATACACTACAGAGCAAAAAATTTACAAATTCAGGAACAACCGAAAATTTTAAGTCTGAATGGAATTGGAGTTCATCGAGAGTATTAGTGAATTCATCAAGAGTCACAGTGGTTTATAGAATTTTCGAGGTAGTTCTGCGCTAGAAACCAAAGAAAATCATTAAGAAAAGTTCCAGAATCCGACTCCTATTGAAGTTAGAGTTTCCAAACTTTGGAAATCCTGAACTACCATTTTTCGCCATATTTGAATGCCAAATTTGAAGCTAAGCCAACGCCTGTCTTCGTGGAAATGAAAAAACTACCATCTGTTTCCACTTTTACTGTAATACAGTGTAGAAAGTAGCACGTAAAGATATAGGCAAGTTTTAGTCTACAATCATCATTAATCACTCTTCTTCTTTTTTTTTTTTTTTTAGTCTTGACATTTATAGAACTTTCTACGAATTTAGTTCTGCGCTATAAACCAATGAATCTTTCCGGAATGTTTCAGAACTCTGTTCTTATTAAAGTTAGAGCTTAAAAAGTTTGGCAACCCTAAGCTACAAATTTTCGCCAAATTGAGAAATTAAACGCCATACCGCTAAAATCGACGTGAAGACCAAAATCTGTCTTGGCGGCTTTTCGAGATTAGCGATCAAATTTGGCGGCAAATATTGTTTCAGGATATCCGGAGTTAGTTATCTCAATTTTAACGGAGTTAATTGTTATGGTAAAATGTATCGTTTCTCGCCCCTAATTTTCTCTAAAGAGAGCAAAAATTGGCCACCAATATTTGAATGTTTTTCATTGAATTCTAAGCATTGCATTTGGCAAGGAGAGATTCTGTAATAAGCCGTGGAGTACTATTCCTGAAAAACTACTATATCTGTCTCGGCGATATATATATAATCCTATTATCGTGACTAATGTGGTTGGAGTAGCCGTTTATTTTATTTATTTTTTCAGGAATGTTTATGAACTGGAACCTGCCTGTTTATTTACGAATCAGTTACCTCACATAAAAATGTCAATGTTTTTATAACAATATGTATATTCCAGTGGCTGTGTAAGGAAGTCATTTGGTGACCACATCAGATATTTTTTTTTGTTAATTGTTTCAGTCGAATATGGATGTTTATTCTTCTATAATGAAATGGATAAGCATATATTCGTTATAGGTATAGATAGCAAGAAAATTTGTGCTTATTAAGGTAAAAAATTTTTGAAAGATGTTCCGAAGTCGACCCGATTCGTTGAAAACTAAACTCAACTCGAACCAACTTGCAGTAAAAAAAAAAAAAAAAAAAAAAAAATAATAATCAGTCAACCTGACTCGAATACAACCCGCACGAAAGTTAGATCAGTCAACCCGAGGCGCAAGAGGAAAAATTTAGTCGACTCGTCCCGAACTCGAACCGTGGATCGGCTCGGGTCGGGTCGGATTCGAGTAAAATCAGGTTACCTGACCCGATGCAGGGCTCTAATAATAATGCAAGACCCAACACAGCAAGGGACACAAAAGAAGACATTCATCACGTGGTATAGGAGATTGGAACAGCCGGTCTTCAACCCCAACCTTACCCTATCAAATTTCCACTTGCTTCCTGAATTGAAGTCAGCAGTATGGAGACGTCATTGCTAAACTAATAAAGTGCTGCACTAGACTGTGACGAACTTCCTTAAATCAATTGGCACTGATTTTTATCAGGATAGTTTCTTGAAATTGATTATACTGTAAGACAAATATACCAATGTCGTTGGCAATTATGTTGAAAAATAGCTAAAAATATGTATTTTGTTATGTAATTGTATATTTCTGTGTATAATATAGTTTACTTGTGAAAAACACGACGAAACTTACTTTCGGAATATCTGCGTCCCTTATCTTACGAAATCTTATACTGATTTAATTTTCCTTTACTTCTAGGCTCCATCAGTGGCCGAGAGGTTCTGTTCTCGAACCTGATAGACGGGAAGTGCCGGATTCGATCCCATGTCACGTTCATTGGCCTAGCTTTTCGAAGTTTTTCGTGGTTTTCTTTAAAATTCGCGTAATTACGGGCTAGAACCCCTTAGAAAGATTCACCCTGTCCTAGGACCCTCGTGTGGTCAATAGCCCTTAAGAGGGGACAATACCTAATCCCGCAGACAGCCGTGGCCAATGTTATTCTATGGGAAAATTTGTTGCGACAATTACACATTACCTAATGTATATTTTTTAATTCTGTTTTCGCAGTCAGAAAATTCATAACCGTTAAATGAGTACTCATTTTTGAAAAATTCATTTTTTTTAATTTTTACATTTTAATTTTGAGTTCAAAAATGCGATTTTTCACAAAATGCATTTTTCTCATTTTCTAGTCGCAAAATGGAAAACTGAATTTTAAAAAATCAATTTTTGGAAAACAAGTACTAATTTAACGCTTATGAATTTTCTAAATGTGAAAACAGAATTGAAAAATATACATTAGGTAATGAGTAATTATGTAATAAAATTTTCCCATAGAATAACATGGGCCAAGGCTGCCGGCGAGATTAGGTAGTGTCCGCTTTTAACACCTAGTATCGGTTTTAGTATTTAGCCCCTTCCACTATTTTTAGTGATATCAAATTTAACATGAAGCAAAATAAAAGTAACGTAGCAATAGTTTCACAATTTTTTATTAAGAAGACGCATGGTTTAAATCGAAGTGATATTTTTCACTCGATATTTCTGAATGAATCAATATATTTAGACCCTGGTATTTTAACATGATTTTTTACTTTCCCATACACATACACAGGTGCCAACTTTTCCGTTTTTGGCGGAAGACTTCCGATTTTTAAATTAATCTTCTGACTTCCAATTTTTTCTTAATTACTTCCTCTTAAAAAAGAAAAAAAAAAAAAAAAGAGAGAGAGAGAGAGAGAGAGAGGGAGAGAGAAAGTTGTTCGTTATAAAAAAATAATAAAGAAAAATAAACAACTTTATAAATAACTTTAATATCGATCAGTGATTGAACGCTCCCCGGAAGCCGTTAGATTCTCAATCTTTCTCCATCCACATTATAAATGTTAATATTCATTTAAAACTTGCTTTATGAGATTCTATAACCTATAAAAGAATAAAATTATTGAAAATTTCTCACTCACGTAATTATTTAATCCCCCTCCCCCGTTTTATATATATATATATATATATATATATATATATATATATATATATATATATATATATATATATATCTTCTTTGCCATTGGTTTTCACACACTATATGGAAGCCTTTTGTTTCTGAATCTTTCTCCATCCACAACATAAATGTCAATATTTATTTTTAACTTTCTTTATATATTCTAAAACCGATAAAGAAGTAGAATTGTTTAATATTTCTGTCTCAGGAACTATTTCCCCTCCCCCCTCCTCCCCTTCCCATCTTCTGCCACCAATCAACGATTAAACGTTCTCCGATGTTCAAACTTTCTCAATCTATTCATATAAAAGTGTACTTCCACTCACTCACTGACTCATCAACGCACAGCAAAATCTACTGGAGCCACTGACTCGAAACTGGGCCAGATTATAGAACATATAGTGTAAGACCTCCCTAAGAAGTGATTTTGCGAAATTCGCCCCCGAGGGGGAGTAGGGGGCAAAATTTCATTTCACAAAAATCTTCATATCTCAAAGAAAAAAACAGATATCCGAAAATTTTTGCTTGAAAATATAGCTAACACAAATATCTAAAAACCAATTTCTGGAATTTTAGAAATTCGGTCCCCAAAAGGGGAAAGGGGTAAAACGTGGTTTCACATACTCCTATAAAAGAGGGGCTATGGGGCAAAAAAATAGAAATCCAGTTAGACCGTTCAAAATTGGTACAGATAGGTTTTAGAGGCCTGGAAGTCGAATGAGGATATTTTCGAAAGTGTAAAGTTATTAGGAGGGTCAGAAAGAGGGGGGGGGGGGCGTAGGGGCAAAAAAGTAAAATCAAAATAGAGTTAGACCGTTCAAAATTGGTACATAGAGGTTTTTGATACCGACAAATCGATTGCGGATATTTTCGAAATTATAAAATTATTAGGAAGGGGGGGCGGAGGGGCAAAAAATAAAAATAGAGTTAGGTCACTCAAAATTGGTACATGTTTTTGCTACTTACAAACCGGTTGCGAATATTTTCGAATTTGTAAAATTATTAGGATAGACGGGAAGGGGGGGGAGGGTAAAGATGCAAAAATATATAAATAAGAGTTAGAACGCTGAAAATTAGTGTTGCTAGGTTTTGAGGCCCGATAAATAGATTGCGGATATTTTCGAAAGTACAGAATTATTACGAGGGTCGGGAAGGAAGGCGGGCGCAGAGGTAAAAATAAAGAAATTCAGATAGAATGTTGGAAATTTGTATTATTAATTTTAAAATTAATAATACTTCCCGAGAGAACGATTGCGAGTATTTTTTAAATTTTAAAATAATTAGGAGGGGCGGGAACGGTAGGTGAAGGAACATGCGTGCCTGTATACTCTGCAGCAGGCAGTGGGGGCTCGGACCGATTATTCCACCAATGGGAGAAGATTTTTTTTTTTTTTTTTTTTTGTATTTTATATTTATGTTTTTCCCTTATGATAATATAGTGATTCATTAGGAGCGTCGAACATAGATGCGCGCGCGCAGCGCACAATGGCCTGCACTGTAAAAAATGCTGCAGTAAAATTACGGGCAAAGCCCGGCAGCAGAGATTCCAGTCAAAGCCCAAGACGATGAATGATGTATCGCCAGTAATTTTACGTTGTGATGAAACATACAACCAACCTGCAAAAAAAGCAGCATTAACCGTAAAATTAAAAGTTAAAGTTTGAGTTTCTCAAATGCTTTAAAAAAGTTTCTTGCAATTATTATACATGCATGCAGGGAGAAATCCACAACACTAAAAAACGTATTTATTTTTTTACATGCAAAAGCTAATTTATTAATTTTCATGCGAAGCAAACCGCCTTGGGTAGCTCGGGATTCGAACTCACAATCACCTGTGTCAGAGGTCAGCGCTTTGCCAACCGCGCCGTTGGTATCACATACACTTTTCTTTACAAAAACAGATAAAGTCAACATCAGAACTCCCTAGTTGATAAATCTTGTCATACGCACCAAAAGACTCCTGGAAAAATTTTTAAACCGATTTACAGCACAATGTGAAGTAACAAATCTTCAATTATTTTTACAGAACTAGCTATACAAATTTACAGCAACCTATGCTGTATTTATGTTAAAAAAAGTGCTTTATTTTTACAGAAATTTTTTACAGTGATTAAATTGTTAACGTTCAAACTATGCATGAAAATTATTTTAAGACTATTTTAAAATTTAAATTTGCTATTTTTGACAAAATTAAGAAGTCAGTCAATTCTCATATTGAAAAAACAAAAGCTTTTTTTTTTTCCCTATAAAGACTACGATACTGAATTTTGTGAAATAAAATCTAGCTATTTTTCGAAATCATTTTTATTTGTAAACGAACTAGATTGGATTTGGGAATAAGGCCGATTGACTGCTGTAGGTCCTAGTCCTGAGGGGGAGTGCCCTCCGAGGGGTCTTTCTGTGGGGTCCTATCCCGTATTTACACAAGTTTCGGAGGAAACCACGGAAAACTCCGAAAGGCTAGGCCGACGAGCGCGACCTGTGAACGAGCTCAGCACCTCACGTCTACCAGCTTTGAGCGCAGAAATGCTCTGCCGCTGGTGGGCCTTTTTTATTCGTAAACATTAGCACTAAAGAAGTAGTCTTATTTCAAGGTTCTCATTAGAGGTAAATAATCGGTGAGAATTTCTCACCCTTTCTCAAAAACAAAATGAAACTTTTGAAAACTATGTGAGATCTCTGAAAATTAACCTAGACGCGGAATAAACTTTGAATAACAATAATAAATCTTTTACATAAGTACAGAGAATTTGTATCTCCAATTAATACGATTTTTTTCATAGTTTTCGATCTTTATGGTTTCAGTAGTGGGTGCAAAGAAGAAATAACTAGAGCCTAATTCTTATTCATCCAAACAGGTTTTCATTATAAGGCCGATTTCAAACTGTGTTTATGAAGTGTTAGGCGTATTTGCACTTTTTAGAATAGCAGGAGTTTTTTTTTTTTTTTTTTATTAAGCTGTATTCCATTGAAGGGAGCCCACCAGCGTCTGAGCCGTTCTGCGGTCAAAGCTGGTTGACATAAGGTGCCGGGTTTGATCCCAGGTCGTGCTCGTCGGCCTAGCCGTTCGGAGATTTCCGTGGTTTTCTTCGAAACTTGAGTAATACGGGCTAGGACCCTTTAGAAAGACCCCTACGGAGGGCACTCCCCCTCTGACCTAGGGCCTCTAGCAGTCAGTCGGCCTTATTCCCAAAATCCAAGTCCATTGAATGAAGGAAGGACTGAAGTATTTCGAGAGCAGAACCTGCTATATGATGTAATGTACATATCTGATGGTCATATTCAGATAAAACAGTTTTGTTTTTTAACAGTGAAGCTCATACATAATAATCATAAGACTTACCTTCAAATGATTAATTACATATTCATTTCATATTGAAATAAATTTTTTTTTAGTATATTGTAAAAAATGCATTGTAGAAACAATATTAAAATTTTCCGTTTTCTAAGGCTTAACTAAAGGGTTAAGAGCAATTAGAATGCTGTATGCTTAAAAAAAAAAAAAAAAAAAATCTAAAATTAAAAAATTGCGTTTAGTGGATAAAACAATTATTAGGTTGTAGTTTGTGTTTTAGAAATCTGGCTTCAAACTAAGAAACCATTTTAGCTTTCTTTTTTAATGTTTTCGTGTTAATAGACAAAGAAAATCAATTTCATCAATATCAATTACTCAGTTTCAGTCAGATGGAAATTTTTTGAATTAAATTAAGAAAACAATATCTCATTAAAACCAATGGATATCTCTATGCGTCATGCGTGCAAATTAAACACATTCAATTAGCATAAATAACAATCATAGTTTCAGTTTGAAAATGGAATTCTCTCTTGATGTCACTGAAATGATAGCATTTGAAGAGATTTTCTCATAAGAAAATGGTTTGGTGAAAGGTAAGAGCAATTTACGTAGATTAAAGGCTTTTTCTCGTAAAAATTCAAAAAGTTATACTTTCGAAACATCAATTTACGGGCTACGACCGTTTAGCTAACAAAACGGTCATTTCCTGTAAAATTATACGGTTATTTCTTAAATTATGCTTCCAAAACATTAATTTACGGATTATGACCGTTTAGGTAGCAAAACGGTCATTTCCCCTAAAATTATACGGTCAAATACCGTGATTTTACAATTATTTTTTGCAGTGTGCGCTGCCGAAGGCAGTAAGGACCTGGTGCGACATTTTTTCCAATGAGAATTTCTCTCTCTCTCTTTTTTTTTTTTTTTTTTCGCATGATAAAAATTAATGCAATTTTCAGAATTCCTTAACTATAGTGACTCATTTAAAAATAGTGACCAGCGAAGCGGGCGTAGCCTGCTAGTCTGTAATAAAACGATCAATGTTCATAATAAACTTGTTTTCTAAGATCTGGAATCAATAAAGCGATAGAAGTACAGAATACTACTTACATATTACTTACATAATTAACTTACATATGTTATTTTTTAAAGAATTAATTACTGAACTTGTTGAATCTGTTTCTTTTCCAATAAGTTAAATTTGCTATGTCATTAAACAGCAGTTTTGCTAGTTCTTATGCAGGTTACATAACTCTAGTAAATGATAATGCAAGGAGTAGTACAAAGCATACTTCTAATAGAATAGATTATTGCCACTTCTCCTCTTCAAGCTCAAAATATTGTGTCATTAAATTAGACCAGTAAAAGACGCTTCAGAAATATACTTACTTTGAGTGAAAAAATAAATAAATAAATAATTATTATTGTACGGAGAAAAATTTATATAATTCATAATGTGCATATGCTGATTGTGATTATGTATTATTATTTTATCATACAATTTAATCGATCTTCTGTTTTTTTTTTTTTTTTTTTTTTTTTCGAAATCTTCTCGTTTTTGAGCATGAATCTTTCTTTTTTCGTCTGTCTCAGGTTAGCAGGTATGCACATATATGGTAGAGAAAGTATTGTTTGGGGGGGCAAAATTGAGATTTTAATATACACTCCTCGACATTGAAAATGCAACACCAAGAAGGAATGATAATAACGGAATGAAATTTGTTGCACACATACATTATAGTAGGAAGAACAATTGATTAAAATTTCAGGAAATATGTACTGAGAAAACAGTACATAAAACAGCGACCTCTGTGAGCAATAACAGCACATATCTGCCTAGGCATTGAATCGAACAACGATTGGATGACATGTACGGGTAGAGCACTTCATCAAGTTTCAACACGATGCCACAATTCATCGATCGAAGTTACTGGTGAGTGGTGGGGGGCCAGTCGCTTTTCAACGATTAAACAGTCATTTTCATTGGTGCGAGATCAGGAGAACGCGCTGGCCAGAGCAACAGTCGAACACATTCGGCATCAATGAAGGTCCAGACAATACAAAGTGTCAATGTAATGTGCAATGTTTAATAAGTTGTTTATGTTAAATAAGCATAACGACGGTAAAAGAAATGTCATGTTATCTAGAATATAGCAAAATATCATTTTATATATTGGCTTAATCAAATTGAAAGGTACTTTTAATGTTAATTTATGAATAAAATAAATTCTATCTTAACTGATCACCTATCTTACAATTGTCTAATTGTGAATGGAAGCCAATTTCAGCATTTTAAGTGATCTAATTAAATTACACCCAAAGCATGGAAAATAACTTGAAAATATCACTATAATAGCTTAATTATTGTTAGAAACTTGATCGAAATTCAGCATTCTGGTTTGAATGAAATATCGTGTTCTTTTACCAGATAAGTGTAATTTATTCCTGGACTTTCTCTAAAAATTATTAAACTACATGTGATCTATCATCTCGCAAAATCAGTCTCGTCTGCTGTTAAAGAACCCGTTTGCCATAGTAAAATTGTAGAATGTTTAATAAGTTATTATAACGTTCATAAGTTTTTATAACGACTACATGGCAGAGATCAGATGCACTATTAAATTATCTTAAATGTAATCATTTATAGATTGGTATAATCAACTTGAAGAGTGGTTTTAATGTTAATTAAAATTAAATGCTTTTCAATCCTAATTCGTCATTTAAATCAGTATTACCTGATAGCGGATGGTGGTCATTTTCCACATTTTCTAAAGATATCATCAAACTTAAATAAATGTAAGAAATTATGCAAAAAGTTATCTTTATTATTGTTTAAAATGGAAAATCGTGGTCCAGCTGGGATTAATTGTTGTTTATTAGGAGAAAAAGCATTTCTCTGATGATATGTATGACATTCATAGTACCATTATACATATTTTTCTCCTACGAAATGCTTGAAAAGGTTTTTAACACGCACAGACCTATATAATAATTCATCATTACAATGATCAAACGCCATGAAGGAAGACGTGAAGTAATGGACCAAGAAAACCACATATGGAAATAAAGCTTTATAGAACAGACATTTTAAGATATTCAAAAAGTTAATATTAATTGTTGCTTAAACATTAGAGGATGAAATCATACATAGCAGATATGAATAACATATAACCGAAAAAAAAAAAAATATATATATATATAATTAGAAGAAGGAGAAGAGACCACCACGGTCTCTTCCCAGGTGGAGTGGTTTAAACAAGTTTTACTGGAGCCCAATTTTCCGCAAACCCTCTGCAAGACCATGTAAAAACAAAGTGAAAGTTAAAATAAATATAATAATTACTGTAAAAAAAAAAAAAAAAAAAAAAAAAAAAAATCAAGAAAAAAGTTAAAACTTACGAGAAAAACATGGAAGATTCAATTGACAGAGTATTTATATTACTATATGATAAAGAAATTGGTATTTAATTTAAAATGAGATTTGAGATTATTTACGAGTTGAGTAAAGATTTCATATTATTTAAAGCCAGTCATTAAAATCAATTTCAATTAAATACAATAATTTAACTACTGTCTTATTTTATTTAAATACTGTTATCTTTACTATTATGGTGATGTTAATTTTTTAAACTTAAGTTGCGTATTAACTACATTAACCTGTATTTTAAGGGTTAAATAATTTATTAAACCCATAAAAGATACATAGTAGTGTTAGTAATTAAAATTAAAAATGTTATATTTCAATTCAAATAAATTTTCAGTGTGAGATACATTGGATCAAACAATAATTTTATTATATATATATATATATATATATATATATATATATATATGTATGTATGTATGTATCCATCTATTTTATGGTATATATCCAAAAATAAAAAAAGTCATTATATCTTTATTATTGTTTATAATGAGGAGAAAATTCATGGTTCAGTTGGGATAATGTGTTATTTATTATGCGTACTTTCATATTTCTCTGATGATTTATATAATATTCATAGTACCGTCATATATATATATATATATATGTGCGTGTGTGTATGTGTAGATAGATACCCATCCATTTTATGGTATATGTATACCTTAAAATACCATTAGATATTTTGAAAGTAGAGAGAATGTTATTTCGTTCAATCATTTGAAGTTATAATTTCATTTTATTAAAATATAGGAACCAGATAGCGTCTCAAAACGATTTTTTATTTATTATGTCTTTAATTTAAGGTAAAGACACCAGTGTTCGCCACCCTTAAAAATTTGCACCAGTGTTCGCCACCTTCATAAAAGACATGTTAAAATAACCGTTAATTAACATCTATAAATTTGAATCCGCTTGATCTAGATTCTCCGGTTTTAGAGTATCTAGCGAGTGCGGATTCAAATTCATAGATGTCATTAAAAACCTATTTTAACATGTCTTTTGTTAGAGTGGCGAACACTGGTGTCTTTATCTTATTTATCCTTGATTTTTCCGTTTTTAAAAAAAGTAAAAGGGTAACTTCTTTTATATATTTGCTAACAATTTTTTTTTTAATCCTTTTTAGAAAACTATCAAAAGTGAAAGTTTATTTCATTGGGGAAACATTGTAAGGATTTCTTTAGCTAGGTATGTTGTATTATTAGGTTAATGCTTATTGTCGACTCTTGGTCTGGATAGGATGCCTACAGTGGATTCTTACTAATGGGTTCTAATCCCACATTTTGTGCGAATTTCAAAAAAAAAAAAAAAAATTCTGAACGGCTGGGCCAACGAAAGCGACCGTTCGAACCCGGCACCTTTCGTCTAACTAGCTGGTTCAACAGAACTTCTCGGAAACTGGTGGGACTTTTTAGCTGGTACAACATATTGGTGTTAAGTAACGTTCATAGAGACACATGCTGGGATAGGTGCTCTTTTCTGTGAGAGGATATGCGGGAGAGAGTGTCTAAAACTCCTACAATGGAACTGAAGCGAAATTTGGAGAATGCATCATATTTCCTCCTTTAATAATTAGATAGCGAAACTTGACATTTTTTTTTACTTCCTGTGCGTTTTCCTTAGAATAGACAAAAAAATAATGTATGGCTTAATGATTTTTCTCCGTTTCCTTCCCATATCAGTTTTTTTTTTTTTTTTTTCAATTTGAGGTCATTTTGACACTACTAATACTTTATGTTATACCAAGCATCAGTCTTATTCTGTTATTAATAAATTTTAAACTCAATAAATATTTCTGATTTTTTTTACTAAATTTAGGGTTAACGAAAATAAATTTTGATGTTAAAAATCCTTTTTCAGAAAATAATAATAATAATAAATAATAATAATAAATAATAATATGTGTTACATAAGATGAATAAAACACAAGATTAAAACCTTTTACAGAATAAGGATAAATAATAATTCAAAATAAATCTTGTCTGCCTCAAGGGAAAAATAGTTAATGCCTAAAAAACTTATTTTTTATTCTTTTAACAAATAAAATTATGTACTAGTGGAAAAAAGATCTTTTCAAATATTTTTTACTGAATCACTCTATGTAATATACTTTATGAAATACACAAATATTAAGAAAATAGTTTGAGGAAATATAAATTAAATTCAAGGTCAATTTTTATTAAGAAAAATCATTTTTAGATAAAGCGCAAAAAAAATAAAAAAAAAAAAAAAAAGAAAAGAAAAGAAAAAGAAAGTTATGTACATGCCATTCTCTCGATTAGTATTGTACTCTAAATCTGATCTATACATAATTACTTATGCATATGGGGATGGGAATGCTTTTACATTAAATTAATAAATTAATCTTGCACTTCTGTCATTAAAAATCAGTAATATGCTGAATACATGAAAAAGAAAAAGAAAAAAATATTATTTTTTAAAACCATCTTTTAGTAAATATAAAGCAAACAGTTATGCGCACATTTTATATGTTTTTAGTTAATAAAATTAACACTCATAAAATTTCTCAATCTGTCGGTTTAATGAACTTTACCTGATCTGACCTCTATGTGACTCGCCTGGAGCCATGCTATTCTTTTAAAAATCTGAAAGTAACTCTAAACAACAAAAAGATAATCCCTGTATAATCCACCTTCATTTTAATTTTTTTTTTTTCGGGATAATACTCCGTTTTTACGAGAACGGTTTTTATTTTTTTAAATATTACGAAAATAACAAAACAAGATTTTTTTTTCTAACACAAATGATCGGGAGAACTCCGGATGACTTCGGTATATTCTTTCTGGGATGCAATTCCTCTTTCGTTATCGACATCTGACGTCACCCTCCAAACGCTACAGGTTGAAACACGCCCTCTGTCGGCAAGCAGATAAATGCCAATCATCTGATTGAACGAAATGAAAACGAGGAGTACGAATCTCTGCATCCGCGGATCTTAAGAGGACGCGGATCATGTAAAAAGCCATCTTTTGTTCCGGTTTCACGCGTGCAACGAACGCTGATTACGGGGTTGTTCGTTGTCGTTGAAACCTGAACAGGATGTGTTGATTTCACCAGCATGGAATCGGAAGATATCTTCCAAGCTTTCAGATCTTGGACCAGGTAAGCACGTTTCCCCTTTTCCAATGAATCGATTTTCATTTGAAAGCCCGACCACTGGTGACAACACTCGATACACAGCGAGTGATGACAATGTACGCTAAAATCTTTCCATCCTTTTATTATTTTTCTATAATTATCTTATCTGATAAAAGGTTTACCGTGAAAAACTACTCGAAAACTTTTCGTAAAAAAATTGATCGCTCCTTAAGAATGTTCTTAGTAAATACAATGTGTAACAAAGTAAATTGTTTCTGAATTAAATTGTAACACATTGAAGACACTTTGTTGTAAGACGGCGGCTTTTAACTAAACTTTTGTATAGCTTTGTTGTTTAAAAACAATGATGGTAATTATTTTTCTTTGTGGAAAGGATAATTTTGTGTGCTATTTTGAATACAAATAAAAGTTATTTTGACTTTGGCATTTTATGACTATTATTATAGACAGTTTAACTATCGATTTAAGCAAGTAGCACGTTTTAAGATTTTAAATTGATTAAATTATAATAAAAAATATCAATTTATTTGGTTAAAATAACACAAAATATTGTTTTTTTTTATAACTCAATTAAATTTTTTGTATTATTTTACTTAATTTTAAATTTTATTATACATTTTGATGTATAGTTTGCTATGATTGTTTTTACATAAAATATCTTATTCTTATTTTATATAGCATAATTTTGAAGTTTTGTTATTTCAAAATATTTCTTAAATTTTATTGAAAGCAGAAAAATAAATCCGTTATTTGAAAATTTTTGTGAAACTTTTTAAAGCTCTTGCAATATTTTGTTTTACTTTAAAGTATAATAATTCGTTTTAATTCGTTCAATAAATGAAAAAAAAAGGTGGTTAGATGAATATATAAAAAAGGCTATCATCTAATTTTTTCATTTTTATGTTTTATTTATTTCAATAAATAGTTAAAAGTTATATTTTAATTCTTTTTTTTTTTTTTTTAAATAACTAAAAAATTCGAGGAATTATATCAACAAATATTTCCGTTTTTTAAATGATTTACAGCACTGGCACATTTATAAATCTGTTCAAGATACATTTAATATTTGTGTAATGTAACTAATACTTTTGTGCAATATAATTAATATTGTACGTTTTTACCTAGTCCTAGAAGTTCTTTATTTTTTTTAAAATGTTAGGAATGTTTTGTTATTTTTAAGAGTGATTTTAAAATTGTTTCTTTTGGATTTTTTTTAAAAATATCTTTAAACAAATTTAGATATCATCAGAATTTGAAATTCCTGGTTGAAGGTTTTTAATTGAGCTAGAAGTATACAATTTTTATTTAAATATTTTGGAAATTACACTGAACAGCATAGTGAATATTCTTTTAGTTATTGAATTTGAATTTACTTTAGATATTTTGAAACGTACTTAGATATCATCAAAATTTGAAATTTCTTGTTAAAGGATTTTAACTGGGATAGAAATGCACAATTTTCAACTAAATATTTCGTACATATACTGTACAATAGTATCTATACGCTCTAAGTTATTGAATTTAAAAGCAAAATTAAAATTATGAATTTAATATACACATTTATATTCAAAATTTAAAAGTTATGAATAATTTTAAATTTGTAATTGGATGTATTTTGCTGACTTGACATAGTTTAAACCAATATGAGTCAGAATCTAGTTATTTTATGCCCATTATGTATATATTTTAATAATATATACAATGTAATACTATATTTTACAGTTATTGTTCATAAATAACAAAAGATATTTATTATTTTCAATTACTGAATGTTAAGAGTAAACAATTTGAAGGTGTGATTTAACGATTTCATTTATTTTTAATTTTATACACTCGAATTGTTGAATGATAACAATAAACAATCTTCAACGTATTTTGTAACGGTTTAAATTTTTGAAAGTTTATATGCTCGAATTGTTGAATGTTAAGAGTAAACAATTTTCAAAGTATTTTGTAACAATTTAAAAAACTTTAATTTTATAGACTCGAAATACTTACACATCCTGAAATACAAATGTAAATTGTTCGAATTTTTTTTTTTTATTATATTAAGAAGAAATGGTAATATTTACTTCGTGATTTTTTTTCCAAATGTATTTTCCATGCATTTACTGTTGTTTGACATATTTATTTATTTATTTGTTTTTATTTATATTGATGCTATTGTTATATTGATGCTATTAAATTTAAAGCCCCCTAATAACCTCATTGATTATCACTTAGGTGTGAAATGATTCGTAATTTTTAAGGAACAGAGATTAGTTTAGCTCATTAAATTAATGAATTTATTTATAAGTGTTCTTAAAATTTTAACGTCAAATTTTTTTACTTTATATTATATTTTATTTAAGTTTAAATATATATATATTGTATACTTTTCATGGTTTATCATCAGTCCGCTATCAAAGTGTTATATAATAATAATGAAATACAAGTTCAACTTTGATTATTAGGGAATCATCCTTGTTTTTTGTGCAGTATTGTCTCAGTAAGCGATTACGTTCAAGTCTCTTTCTGGGAGGACAGTAAAATATAATATTTTGTTACAGAATAACGTATCCATTTATCTTGATAGAAATTTTGATTGGCCATATGGAGAAAAAGGTGAGAAATTACAAATTATATGCACGTATGATATAAATAATAGTTTTTTTTAATTATCTTGGTTTTTTGTAACTTTTATCATAAATATAGAAAATAAGAATGGTGAAACTTCCGTTAAAAAGATATTAAAATGCCTTAAAAATGTGAAGGAGTTTATAAAAATGGAATTATAAAATGATAGATGTCTCCAAATTCAATTTTACATCTAACGCAATTTCAATAAATAACAATAATAACAATATTAATAATAAAATCTTTTACTAAAAAAATGTTGAGTTATTTAAATATTTAATAGGTTCATTTTTCGAAATTTGTAGGATTCTCTCTCTTATATATATATATATATATATATATATATATATATATATATATATGAAATTGGCATGATAACATGTTTTCAACATTGATAACATGTTTTTCTTGTATGCTGCATTTTATTACGTTTTATATATGTAACATATTATAAAAGTATATTATATATTAATTTACTTTTATGTATATATATGTACGTATAAAGTAACAAAAGAAATAAAATGCAAAAAACCAAATAGATGGCAAATTGATATATAAGATAAAGCTTAAAAATTAGATGAAATGAAACTTGAATTTTTAAATATAAAACTGGAACACTCTTACAAATATAGCTGGCCTATCGAAGATTTTAAATTATGGAAAAAGAAAATTTTGGAATGTTCTGAAAAGGATTTAATGTTTTATAGGAGTCACTTTGGAAGGAAAATTCATGAAGACCTAAATTCACAAACCTAAAAGAAAATATTGAAAAAAAAAAAAAAAAAAAAAATTATTTCCACCGTTGATAAAGCTGGAAAAAATTTTGCCATTTTTTGTAAAGTTTTTTATAAAATGTTACTTACAAAAGAATATTCTGGTAATGGCTCTTATTTATTTTTAATTTTATACACTCGAATTGTTGAATGTTAACAATAAACAATCTTCAAAGTATTTTGTAACGGTTCAAATTTTTTTTAAAGTTTATATGCTCGAATTGTTGACAAGAGTAAACAATTTTCAAAGTATTTTGTAACAGTTTAAAAAACTTTAATTTTATAGACCCGAAACACATCCTTAAATACAAATGTAAATTGTTCGAAATCTTTTTATTATATTAAGAAGAAATGTTAATATTTACTTCGTGATTTTTTCCCCCAATGTATTTTCCATGCATTTACTGTTGTTTGAAATATTTCTTTATTTATTTGTTTTAATTTATATTGATGATATAAAAATTAAAGTCCCCTAATAACCGGGCCTCATTGATTATCACTTAGGTGTGAAATGATTCGTAATTTTTAAGGAACCAAGATTAGTTTAGCTCACCAAATTAATGACTTTATTTATCAGTTTTCTTAAAATTTTACCGTCAAAATTTGTTACTTTATATTATATTTTGTTTAAGTTTAAAAAACATATATTGTATACTTTTTATGATTTATCACCAGTCCGCTATCAAAGTCTTGTATAATAATAATGAAATATAAGCTTAACTTTGATTATTAGGGAATCATTCTTGTTTTTTGTGCAGTATTGTCTCAGTAAACGATTACGTTCAAGTCTCTTTCTGGGAGGACAGTAAAATATGATATTTTGTTACAGAATAACGTATCCATTTATCTTGATAGAAATTTTGATTGGCCATATGGAGAAAAAGGTGAGAAACTACAAGTTATATGCACTTATGATATAAATCAGGGCCCGAAATTTCAACTTAGATTACTCTCGCTGAAAAAAAAAGTTACTCGCCACAAAATATGATAAACTTACTCTATTTTTTACGTATAAGCAAAGATGGAACAGGGGCGCAGAATTCATACCGGAACATGTTTAAGAAATTTTTCTACCTTATAATATCGTTGATTTAAGAAGTAGAAATTTTTCTTACATTGATAGGGGTATGAGTTTTGCGCCCGTGTTCTATCCCTGTAAAAGGTGACCAGAATTTTTTATTGAAAAAAAGAGGAGAAATTACGCAGTGTCTTCTGTTTTATAAGAAAATAGAAGACAGTCAATTTTGAAAGAGAGGTCATATTAGAGGATACAAAATTGAATGAAAATAAGTATAAAAACTGATTGAAAAGCTACTTTACATAAATGATGGAAACATTTTATCTCAAATGATTAATTTGGATCAGTACACCTTAATTTAAATTAATAATATACGGATACGCAGGGATGGAACACGGGCGCAGAATTCATACCACTATCAATGTAAGAACATTTTCTACTTCTTAAATCAACGATATTATAAGTAGAGAAATTTCTTAGACGGATTCCGGTATGAGTTCTGCGCCCGTGTTCCATCCCTGGGATACGAGATCCCTATTTTTTTATAAATGTGATTGGACAATATAGATTTTTTTTAAGTTAGTGTTCACCCGGTCGATACACTCAACAGCCGATGGAGCTTCCCAGTTTTGCAAAATTTTTGAAATTAAGGACTAAATCCTTTTCATTTGAAAAAGAGAACAGAGAACGAAAAACATAAAAAAGAGGAATTTTTAGTCCTGTAATTTTTGTTTTCATTTTCGTTTAAGAAAGCAGGGCGTTGAAAAAGAAGACTGTTTTCTTAAGAAGACGATATCTGGCCATCTTACCTAATACCAGCATGATTTAACGTTTTTAAATAGATTTTTTTTTTTTTTTTTTTTTTTTGGTAACACCGTATAAAGAATTCTGTCTACATTTAGACTGAAATTTTACTCGCCACAGTAAAATTTACACTCGCCAATGGCGAGCTGGCGAGTGGAAATTTCGCGCCCTGATATAAATAATAGAATTTTTTTTTTCTTTTTTTTAATTATCATGGTATTAGTAACTTTTATCATAAAGATAGAAAATAAGTTTGGTAAAACTTCCGTTAAAAAGCTATTAAAATGCCTCAAAAATGTAAATGAATTTATAAAATTGGAATTATAAACTTATAGATGTCTCCAAATTGAATTTTACATCTAACGCAATTTCAATAAATAACAATAATAACAATATTAATAATAAAATCTTTTACTAAAAAAATGTTCAGTTATTTAAATATTTAATAGGTTCATTTTTTGAAATTTGTAGGATGGAGATATATATATATATGAAATTCGCATTGATAATACGTTTTTCTTGTATGCTACATTTTATCACGTTTTATATATATAACATATTATAAAAGTATATTAGGGGAGAGTCGGGAGGGATGGAACAGTTTTGACAAAAATATATTTTACAAATTTACTTTCACTGGTACAACACTGTAAGTTTCAGAGAAACATATTGAAACAACTTAACATCTTTTAAAAATATAAATTTGATGGCAATTATTAAAATATTAATTTTATAAGCCAATTAACATAATCATAAAAATGTCCCATCCCTCCCTATGAGGATGGGATGGGACATGTTTATAAAGTTAAAATAAATACGTAATATACAAACATACTATGAAAAATGACAAAAACAGTGAGACACGATGTATGTAAGGTTAATTAATTACTAATAACATCTATTTTATCCAATATTAGAGTATAATGTACCACTTAAAAAAAAAAAATTCAAATGCTCAATCAATTCATCTTTTTATTTATTTATTTATTTATTTTTTACTTCTAGCAGAGAAAGTACTGTTTTTTAGTTCAAATATTCAAAATTAAGTTTTTGTTATATTTACATGTTTTGTGGTTCCCTGAATATTAGTAAGGTTTTTAGTGGCTAGTCTGTGTGTGTTATCAGTATATCTCAAGAACAAATATTACCAAAAAATCCTAGCTGTAATTGATGAATGTAATTTCTTTTGTATATTTTACCACGTGCAGAAAAACTGCTCAGGCATGAAAATTAATTTCTCATACATATATGGTAAACGAAGTATTTTTAAAAGTTAAAAGTGTAAACAAAAGTCGTGTGAGTGCCCCACTAATTATTTTCCATGATTTTGAATTTGTTTCGTGCATTTTTTCTTCCATCTATCCATTCATTTGCCTCTTGATATTTTCTGCTTAAGGAGTATCAGAATCTTCATTCTTCTTCCTTTTCTTACATGTCCCATCCCTCCCTGAGCTGCTCTATCCCATCTCTCCCTTTTCATTATTTTTCAAAAAATAATTTATTATTAGACACATGCTACATTTAGGCTTAATTTAGCTACTAATTCATAAAATTTATATTATTAGGTGTATAAAATATGAAAAGTGATTATGCTGACATCAGTGAGTGATGTTGAAAACTTGCCTTGAAAATTAAGCAATTGTTTACTTTTAGTGTTATAAAATAGTTTTTTTGTTACATAAACTTACAGTTCTCCAACTGCTAAAATGATACATAGCAACAAACATGGGGCTGTAGTTACTTCACCTGGTGGAAGTGTCAAAAATTAAAAACAATGTTTATTTTAAGAATAATTTTAGGTGTCCCATCCCTCCTGACTCTCCCCTATATATTAATTTATTCATATGTATATATATGTATGTATAAAGTAACAAAATAAATAAAATGCAAAAGACTAAATAGATGGTAAATTGATATATATATATATATATATAGGATAAAGCTTGAAAATTAGATGAAATAAAACTTGAATTTTTAAATATGAAACTGGAACTCTCTTACAAATATAGATGGCCTATAGAAGATTTTAAATTCTGGAAAAAGAAAATTATGGAATGTTTTGAAAAGGATTTATTATTTTATAGGAGTCACTTTGAAAGGAAAATTCATGAAGACCTAAATTCACAGACCTAAAAGAAAATATTGAAAATTTAAAGAAAAAATTTATTATTACCACCGTTGGTAAAGCTGGAAATAATTTTGCCATTTTTTGTAAAGTTTTTTTTAATAAAATGTTACTTACAAAAGAATATTCTGGTAATGGCTCTTACAAAAAATTAAATGATTCCCCCTCAATTATAAGAAAAATAATCTTGGCTTTTGATAAAAAAACTTAATATAAGTAGAAGCAGTTTTAATTTTCCATACCTTTTTATTAACGTTAAATTTCATAAAAATATCATTAAATTTCGTTACGTTACTTTCGGTAATTTTAGTTATAATTACAAGGCCAGTAAAAAACTTTTTTATTTGCTCAATAATATCATGAATACTTTAGAGTCAGACGATAATTGCCATATCATTAAAAATAACCACCCAATATTAAAATATTTTAAAGAAAACACAGAAGATACATTTACAATTAATACATATGATTTTGAAAATCTTTTTGGTAGTATTCCACATTACTTAATTCTAGAATTTTTTGTAAAAATCTGCGAGGAATTTTGTCATGTAATAAATAGACTGTGAAAAGTTTACTGGATTAACCTTATTAAATTTTGTATATTCGAAAATGTTTTGTTTAACGGTGTAGATTATTTTTTACAAATTCACGGTATCCCGATGGGAACCAGTCACTCGAGTGCATTCGCTACCATTTTTTTGTTTGTGTTTGAGAGAAAATTTAAAGATATTAAGTTTTATAGGTATGTTGATGACGTAATAGCAATAAACTGTGAAAATTTTGAAAAATATGTAACTAAAATCTATCCCTCCGACCTTATCTTAAACCGTACTAACTCTGAAGACAAAATTTCTTTTCTGGATTAAAAAAAAAAAAAAAAAAAAGGTAAAAACGGTTTATTGAAATTTATGATAAAAAGCAAGATTTTATTTTTTTACTTTAAAGTTCGTAATTTAACGAATTGGTTCTCCTGTATCAGTCATAGAGTTTTAAAAAATATTATGTTTACCCATTGGCTCTGGAAAATCTCAAAAACGTATTAACTGTCAACAGCTATCCTGTTTTCCTACTCAATAAACACCCCAGTCTTCTTGATTACAATCTTCCTTGAGTTTCTTTTTAGTATCCATTTCGGGCGACATTTAAGATCTGGTAAAACCCTACCAGCCGAAGTGGGCTCTATATTTTTGATTGGGGAGGACGGGGGGAGGGTTTCAATTTTCCTCAATCTACTGACTATTTAAGTTTGTCCTTGTATTTATTTATATTTTTGTATTTTTTTACTAATGTATTTGCGTACTTTATTTATGAATTTAATTGCTTTTTATGCTTTGTATTAATTCAATTTGTTTGCTGCATGGTACCAGCCTACCAGCCGAAGTGGGCTCTATATTTTTTATTGGGGAGGAGGGGGGGAGGGTTTCAATTTTCCTCAATCTACTGACTATTTAAGTTTGTCCTTGTATTTATTTATATTTTTGTATTTTTTTACTAATGTATTTGCATACTTTATTTATGAATTTAATTGCTTTTTATGCTTTGTATTAATTCAATTTGTTTGCTGCATGGTCTTGTTTCCATCTGTGCGAAGTCGGGGGCTAGAAACATGTTTTTCGTCTAAATAGTCAAAGTTTCGTCAGAAACTTCTAATATTTCATTCCCTACATGGGGGGCTCCCCTGAAGAAGGCCCTCATGTGTTTTGGGATTAATTTTCATTTATCCTTGGTTAGTTTGTTTCTCTCTCTCTCTCTCTCTCTCTCTATATATATATATATATATATATATCAATTATAGCAACTAATATATGTATATTTATGTTCGTTGCATTTTTTATGTATAAAAAAATAATCAATATGTCCCTATATTTTCTTCTGTTATATTTATGATGCTTAATTTAATATACTTTTATAGCTGATATATGCCCTGTAGTAAGTATCCTAATGTTGATTAAAATTCTATTTATAGTATTGTTATAATTCATAAGGTTAATTACTAAAAACTTTAATTAAAATTCCATACCTTAATAACCTTCTTTAACATGCCGTATCTAAATCTACATTTATATTGTTAATAATTAATTTATATATATATATATATATATAATCATTAGTTTTTCCACAGTTGTTTAAAAAATTAGTAATAATAATAATAATTTAAATATATATATATATTTTCCATTTTTCGATTCAAACATAGATTAATGAAACTTATAAGATATTTTACCATTACAATATAGCGATTTAATCAAGCAACTTTTATTTATATAAGTATTAGTAATGTATGAATTTTAAATAAGTCCTAATTTAATAATGTCTAATATAGATAAATATAATTAATTTAATTTAATTATTAATTACATTATGTTATGATACTTAATATATTAGTAAATTTAGCTTTAATGCAATGCATTTTTTAAATTTACATTACTACTAAGTTTAATAAATTATTTAAAAAATGTATAAAAATGAAATATTATATTATGAATTTCTAAATTGTTATTAGGTTATTATTTATAATTATTGGGGAGATGGTATGATCAAAATAATATTAAATTTACATTATGTATAACGCGTATAAAATTCTTATAAATTATTTACATACACTATCTACCAATGAGTATTTGCAAATACCTATAAATATTTGACAAAATGTCTAAATTCGGAAGTGTCCATGGACACTTCCGAATTCAGACATTTTGTCAAGTATCAAGAAAAGTTCTTTAAGAATCATCTTGAAACTTGGGTAGTGTAAAGAACATGTTATACCTCATATATTTCAGAAACGTTGTGTTCAGCAAGAGGAAAAGGGAACCAGTAAAAAATTAAACAAAAACTAAAATGTTTTGTATTACCCTGTAAAAAATAATGTTTTAAATGCATTTTGGCCGTAGCATGTGGGTCTGAGGATTTTTCTCATTATCGATATAAAGTGGCATGAGGCTACCACATATATTCATAGAGATATAGTTTTTTTTTTTTTATTGAAAAAGAAATTTCCACTTTTTTAATTATGACATGTAGGGTATTTGACCCAGTGCAAAGACATTTTTAGACAATTTCTCATACTACATTAGACACAGCATACTGCAATCAGAATGCAAAAATGTTAAATATATTACGAAGTATGAGCATTTTTACTAAATAATTTTTAACTTACGCACGCGCTATTTTTAAAAAATTTCATTTGCAAAATTTTATCGAGCAATGTATATGAAAACCCCAAACAAATATTGTGTAAATTCAAAAAGTTATGAGAAATAGAATGAACAGTACTTCAGTTCTCTCAAAATAAAAGCTGAACTATAAGGGGTTTTACTCACATTCTTTTTTAATTCAATTATTGCCCAATTGTAATACAGTGTTCGCTGATTGTAAATAAATATTAATAAAACCCCTCGTCATTTTTTTTTTCATTTGGAAGAAGAACTGAAATTCTGTTTATTCTATCCCTCATAACTTTTTGAATTTACACAATATTTATTTGGAGTTTTCATATAAGTTGCTGAATACTTTTGGTTATTAAATTATGCAAATGATTTTTTTCTTTTTTTTTTTTTTTTTTTTTTTTTTTTTTTTTTTTTTTAATCTACCGCATGCGCAGTTAAAAATTATTTAGTAAAAATGCTCATATTTTGCAAGATATTTAATATTTTTGCATTCTAATTGCCGTATGCTGTGTCTATTGTAGTACGCCAAGTTTTCTAAAAATGGTTTTGCATTGGATCTAATACCCTAAGTGTTATAATTAAAAAAGTGGAAATTTTTTTTGGACTTGGGGAAAAAAAAAAAGAGTTATATCTCCATAAATATATGTCGTAGCCTCATAAGCATTTGGAAAGATGAGGAAAAAATATCCATAATCACATGCTACAGCCAAAATGCACTTAAAGTATTACTTTTTACAGTGTGATCCAAAAACATTTTGATTTTTGTTTGATTTTTTACTGATCCCTTTTTTCTCTTGAGGACACAACTTTTACTGAAATGTATGTGGTATAACATGTTCTTTACACTACCAAAGTTTCAAGATGGTTTCTAAAAAACTGTTTTAGAAATTTGACAAAACATCTAAATTCGAAAGTGTCCAAATACTTATTGGTAGATAAGGCATTTGTGACTTGGAATGTATTTTGTAAATTAGAAACGTTCGTTTTAAATTTTGATTGAGAAATTAAATAATAAATATTGATAAATATACAGAATAAAAATTGAGAAACTGGATTACTTACTTCACTGTAAGAAAATTCAGAAACGTTACTCTTATACATCGGATGTTCCTAGTTTTAATAAGTTTGGGGCAGGTCCCTGAGAATAACAGGTGTTCGTCCGTGAAACGTTCCTGATTTCAGGAATGTAGTGTATTATTTTAAATGTGCGTACTGATATTTTCAAGGATCATTACTGGAAAATATTGGGCACATTAGCTGCCCAAAATTTTCCAGGAAAGTGCCGGAATTTATTTTACAGTGTTTTAACTATGAGTTATTGTAAATTTATAGAGACTCTGGATAATTATTTCAGTAAATTCATAAAATTTTTTTGCAGTGTGGTTCTCATCTAACCATTTATTTATCATCTTGGTATAAAATTTATCATTTCCATCGCAAATGAAAGAATATATCTCTTTTGTATTACTATTTTTTAAACAAGCAGAAGGAAACTTCAGTGTATGTTACACTATAAAAAATTTCTCTAATTTTATTTAAATTTTTATCCAGTCTCTCTAAATTTATAACAATTCTTAGTTAAGAATAAATAATTGAGATTCTCAATCTTTATTCTGTATCTTTAGCTATTTTTATTATTTAATTTTTCAATAAAAATTAAAAATGAATGTTTCTACTTTAGAAAAATGATTCTAAGTCACAAATATATTCTCGCCAATAATTCATTAAAACGGTATTAGTCATTAAAATGCATATAAAATATATACTTTTTAACATCTTCGTTTATTTTTCTTTGTAATTTTACATAAGACTTAAGATAAAAGATCACCATTAGTTTTCTGTTAAAATTTTTAACAATGTAGTCAAACATTGTTGAATTCAGAATTAAATACATAGATTTTTTTTTTTTTTTTTTCGATTTTATTTCTATATGAAAATCTATCTTTAAATTACCCCTTTACTTTCAAATGATACTGAAAGCATTTTGTTAGTAATATCTTTATAAATGTTAAATACAAATTATTAAAGTAATTTTTCATGTATAACGCACTATGAAAATTTTCAACTGAAATCATTATGTAAGTTTTATGTAAAATTACAGCAAAACGCAAACAGAGATGTTAAAAAAATTATTTTATTTACGCATTTAAAAGGATAGTATTATTTTAATTATTTTTTGGGGTATATTAGCGAATTATAATATTTTTCTGAAGTATAAATATTTATTAACACTTTTCAACAAGGTTGAAGAGTGTTTATGACTTCGGTTTGTCTGTCTGTCTGTCTGTCCGCGCTCTAACTCCCGTAAATATTTATGGAATTTCTTGAAACTGATATATGTTATTCAAGTTCGCGATCGGACGGTCCCTATTGAAAATGGAGTGTATACCTCTACTGGTTTGTGTACAGGGACACCCGAAAGTATTTCAAAGCATTGTGTTCTATGAGAGGTATTTCTATAAACCATATTTTCATACTTTTACTCTAGACATATCTTAATGAAATTGAAATATGATATTCAAGTTTACTATCGGACGTTCCCTATTGAAAATGAAGTTTATACCTCTACTGGTTTGTGTATAGGGACACCCGAAAGTATTTCAAAGCATCGTGTTCTATGAGAGGTATTTCTATAAACCATATTTTCACACCTTTAGTGTAGACATATCTTAATGAAATTGAATTACGTTATACAAGTTCACTATCGGACGTTCCCTATTGAAAATGGAGTTTGTACCTCTACTGGTTTGTGTACAGGGACACCCGAAAGTATTTCAAAGCATTGTGTTCTATGAGAGGTATTTCTATAAACCATATTTTCATACTTTTACTCTAGACATATCTTAATGAAATTGAAATATGATATTCAAGTTTACTATCGGACGTTCCCTATTGAAAATGGAGTTTATACCTCTACTGGTTTGTGTACAGGGATACCCGAAAGTATTTCAAAGCATTGTATTCTATGAGAGGTATTTATATAAACCATATTTACATACATTTACTCTAGACGTATCTTAATGAAATTGAAATAGGATATTCAAGTTTACTATCGGACGTTCCCTACTGAAAATGGAGTTTATACCTCTACTGGTTTGTGTATAGGGACACCCGAAAGTATTTCAAAGCATCGTGTTCTATGAGAGGTATTTCTATAAACCATATTTTCACACCTTTAGTTTAGACATATCTTAATGAAATTGAATTACGTTATACAAGTTGACTATCGGACGTTCCCTATTGAAAATGGAGTTTGTACCTCTACTGGTTTGTGTACAGGGACACCCGAAATTACTTCAAAGCATTGGGTTCTATGAGAGATATTTCTATAAACCATATTTTCATAACTTTACTGTAGACATATCTTAATGAAATTGAAATATGTTATTCAAGTTCACTATCGGACGTTCCCTATTGAAAATGGAGTTTATACCTCTACTGGTATGTGTACAAGGACACCGGAATTATTTCAAAGAATTGTGTTCAATGAGAGGTATTTCTATAAATCATATTTTAATAACTTTACTGTAGACATACCTTAATGAAATTGAAATATGTTGTTCAAGTTCACTATTGGATGTTTCCTGTATAAAATGGAGGAAATACCACCATCGGGTTATACACAGGGATACTCAAAAGTATTCCAAAGCATTGCGTTCTATGAGAGAGATTTATATAAATCAAATTTTAATAACTTTACTTTCCACGAAGTTTTAGGAAATTGAAATACGTTATTTATATGCACAAAAGAATGCTTTGCATAGAATAGAGCATGATTAGCATTATACTTACAGGGTGGCTCAAAAATATCCAGTTATATTAAGAAATATTAATAAAAAATTACTGGAATTGTACTTTCGTTTACGTTAAGCGTTTTTATCACTTTCTAACATTTTTTAAGTGTGAATATGATTTCAGTTTTGTATATCTGCCTGTCTGTCTGTCTGTCCGTGCTCTAACTAATATCTATGCAATTTCTTGAAACTGATATATGTTATTCAAGTTCACTATCGGACATTCCCTATTGAAAATGGATTTTATACCTCTACTGATTTGTGTACAGGGATACCCGAAAGTATTTTAATGCATTGTGTTCTATGAGAAGTATTTCTATAAACCATATTTTCACACCTTTACTGTAGACATATCTTAATGAAATTGAAATATGTTATTCAAGTTCACTATTGGATGTTTCCTGTATAAAATGGAGGATAAGATCACGATAGGTTTATGTACAGGGACACTCAAAAGTATTTCAAAGCATTGCGTTCTTTGAGAGATATTTCTATAAATCAAATTTTAATAACTTTACTTTCCACGAAGTTTTAGGAAATTGAAATATGTTATTTATATGCACAAAAGAATGCTTTGCATAGAATATAGCAGGATAAGCATTAGATTTACAGGGTGGCACAAAAATATCCAGTTATATTCAGAGGCATTAATAAAAAATTGCTAGAATTGTACTTTCGTTTACTTTAAGAGTTTTTAACATTTTCTAGCATTTTTTAAGTGTGAATATGATTTCAGTTTTGTGTATCTGCATGTCCGTCTGTCTGTCTGCCTGTCTGTCTGTCCGGGCTTTAACTCCCGTAAATATTTATGGAATTTCCTGAAACTAATATATGTTATTCATTTTCATTATCGGATGTTCCCTATTGAAAATGAAGTTTATACCACTACTGGTTTGTGTACAGGGACACCGAAATTATTTGAAAGCATTGTGTTCTATGAGATTTATTTCTATAATCCATATTTTTATACCTTTACTGTAGACATATCTTAATGATATTAAAATATATTATTCAAATTCCCTATTGGATGTGTCCTGTATAAAATGGAGGAAATACCACCACCGATTTATACACAGGGACACTCAAAAGTATTCCAAAGCATTGAGTTCTATGAGGGATATTTATATAAATCAAATTTTAAGAACTTTACTTTCCACGAAATTTTAGAAAATTGAAATATGTCATTTAAATGCACAAAAAAATTCTTTGCATAGAATGTAGCATGATTAGCATTAGATTTACAGGGTGACACAAAAATATCCATTTATAGTAAGAGTTATTAATAAAAAATTGCTAGAATTGTACTTTCGTTTACGTTAAGTGTTTTTAAAACTTTCTAACATTTTTAAGTGTGAATATGATTTCAGTTTGTGTATCTGTCCATCTGTCTGTCTATCTGTCTGCCCGCGCTGTAACTCCTGTAAATATTCATGGAATTTCTCGAAACTGATATATTTTATTGAAGTTCACTATCGGATGTTCCATATTGAAAATGGAGTGAATATCAGTTCTGGTTTGTGTACAGGGACACCCAAAAGCATTTTAAAGCATTGTGTTCTATGAGTCTTATTTTTATAAATATATTCCGTATAGAATGTTCCCCATTTAAAATGACATTAATAGGTCCTGTACAACTAGTTTGTTTACAAGGACAACAACAACAACAACAAAAAAAAAAAAAAAAAAAAAGAAAGAAAAAGAAAAGCCAATGCATTACCTTTTAGGACAGAATTTTTTGAAAGTTATATTTAAAAGTCTTTCTACTGAAAAAATCATAAAAATATTGAAATGTATTATTCATATTCTAAAATAATGTTTTGTATAGAATATGATATGATTAACTTTCTGATTTACAGGGCTACACTAAAATATTCAGATAGATCAAAAGCTGTAATTATAATCGAATGGCTGCATTTTCTTTTGCGTTAAGCCTTTTTAACACTTTCCAAAACGCCTAAGAGTAATTTTAAAATCAATTACTCTATCTGTATATTTTTCAGTCCTTCTGTCTGTTGTGTGATAACGTAGGGAAAGAATATTAAAAGTTATTCGATACAGCAATTACGTACAGTTGGAAAATGTTACTAATCACTGCGTACTGCATGATTTTTCTTTCTTGTTTTTAATTTTCATTTCGAAATAAAAGAATAATAATAATAATAATAATACAAAAAAATACAGAGTAAAATTTAAGAATCTCGATTATTTATTTTTAACTGAAAACTATTGTAAATTCACAGAGACTCTGGATAAATATTTCAGTAAATTTACAGAAATTGTTTACACTTCAGGGAAAGAAATATGCCTTTTCTTGTCAAGATTTACCTATAAGTTGGAATGTCCATTTTTCCATATTCTTAAACGTTCATAGCAATTTACAAAAATGTTTAAAACTAGTTGACATGGACCCTGCTGAGTTTCCTGCCACACATTTTTTTCACATAAATTTCTGCTTTATTCATGTTAAGAGATATGAATTCGTCCGAACACCTGGTACGGTCGCAGTGTGAAAGGACTCACCCACTGGGCTACCGAGCCTCCACTTTGATACGTTTAATTTATGCTTATTCTCCGATTAATTTTATTAGGGTTAGTGGTGTATTTTAGTTTTCATGCAATATTCCACGCACTATTTTCGGTGAAATTTTCATAATGCAAATTTATAGGAAATATTACCCTATTCTGTCATGTTGGAAAAAATCTTCAATTTGAAATAACTTAAGAAACGTTTAAAATGGAATTTTGACGCTCTGTAATGTTTTTATCAACATCGTAAATGATATTTTAGACTGGCCTCACATCTTTATGAGGAAAATAATCCTCATAATGCACGTTTGTGCAAAATTTTGCCCTGTGATGAAAATCGTAAATTTCAAATAACTTACGAAGTATTGTTGAGAATAAAAAGTTTTTTTTGCAAGTATCATAAGTGATATTTTTACAGACCTTTTTACAATTATTCGCTCTGGAGATAATGATTACAAAGTCTAACTAACTAATTAATTAACAGACTAACTACAGGTGGGCACTAAATCGATTTTATAGTTTTCGGATTCCTTATACATCGAAACATGTAAAAATGTCAAAATTCCGAGGCCAGAAACTTTCACGAATACCTTTAGCTACCCAGTTCTATGATATCATGTGGAGCAAGAAAGTACACAATATTATAAAGTTGTTCGAAATTTCACGAAATTTAATATTAAGAATTAAGAAACTTTAATTTTAATATGTTCAACATCCCTTCAAAAATTTCCAATGAGTAAAACATGCCTCCACCCCCCCCCCCCCCCCAATAAGATCATGTAGAAAATGTCAGCATTGTATCATAAAAAGTTTTAAAAATATTTTTAACAAAGTTGTTAATGGATGAGTCGCAAATTAAAACCAAAATATGTTTATTTATTTACGTTATCATTGTTTTCAGTTGAAATTTGTGTATGATCCTTGGAACGTGTTCAACTGCTATCATGTTTTGCAACGGAGATATTTTGTCAAGATATTGAAAAAAAATGGTTTGTATCAGCTTTTTTGTGTTCTCATGTCATTTCACTTAAAGGAAATTCTTTTGTATGGTCGTTGTCTCGAGGGCAATCCAAAAAGTACGTTCAATTTTTATCACGAAAGCTTTGGGTTTATGATTTTATGCATGCGCGTTCACTCTGCTGACTCATTGACCAGTACTTGAAGTTATTTGCAGATTGCTGAGCATTGCGTTGGATGCGTATTGAGTGTTTAGAATGCGTATTGAGAGTTTAAATGCTTAAAAAACTGAACACCCCGTTGCGTGCGAATTATGATTTGTCACCCACATTCTGAATGCGAAGAACCTTAATTCTATTGAAATTCACAGAGAAAATGCAGTGAGTGATTTGATGGTAAGGTGGTGGGTGCGAAATTTCAACAAAAGACGTAAAAATGTTCACAATGAAGAACGAAGTGGGCGGCCGTCTCTTATTGGTGATGATTTGCTTACAAAAAATGAAGGGAAGATGGAGAACCGAAAATTCTCTATTACGGCACTATTAATGCATTTTCTCTAAACTTCCCGTTCACTTCATCAAATTTCGTTTCAGTTTCTCATGAATTGTGAAGTTGCTGGCAGCATTTTTCTTTTTTACGACGAACAAAAGCTCGTGCCCTAGTATAATGATAAATGCTTTAACAATGGTGGCAACTATGTTGAAAAATAGTCTAAAGCTGCTATCACACCAAAGATATTATTGTCTAAAATATAAGATATTGCCCCTCAAAGCTACAGAAGGAGTTTTTTTGAGCTGCAAGATTTTTAAGCATAAAAGAAATCCGTAAATGTAAAAAAAAAAAAAAAAAAAAAATGACGCAACATTTGGCAATAATTCACCTCAGGGATGTTTGAAAGGAATAAGGATAGAGGATTCTGGAGTTGGGATTCACTGATTGGAGGAGTTCATGCTGAAAACTACTGTAGGAGACACAAACAGACGAAAGCTGAGGATTGGTGGTTGAGGAATATATGTGCGGTAAAAAGGAACTTACTTTCTGGATTGCCATCGTATAAATATAAAATTTGCTATTCTTGAAATTGTTAATTGGTTTTATGAAATTTCTGTGCCATTTTTTAGGACTGAGACAGAAAAGGTTGACCGTGGCCGAATGGCTATATCGCTATTCTGCTAATCGCTAGCGGGTTTTTTGTTTCCAGCGCTGTCCTGGGTGTTTATCCAATTTTTAGTGTTGTAATCCTATCAGGTGCTATCTGTCTTCATCTCGAGGACGACTTGCAAGCAGAGCTCGAGTCAAGCATACAAATCTGATGTATATGTTAACAATAAACAAACCAAAAGAAAAATAAACCGAAATGCGCTATATTTCTTTTCTTATTGTCTTTTATTTAAAAAATAAAATATTGATGTCTTTTAAAAATGTGTAGTAGTTGTAAACATTTTTCATTTTTTATATTTATTTATACAGTGTGTTTCTAAAAGAATATCGGGGTTTTAACACTTTGTAGTATTTATTACGTAAAACTTAATATGAAATGAAAGAGCAACTCTAACAGTTATACGTACAACCTTACAAGTGTTCAATGTGAACATCTTTCGTGATACAGCATACATCAAGTCGATAGCCCAGTTCTTCTCAAACGTTGTTTAGTGTTTGTGGTGTAATTGTTACAACAGCTGTCATGTGATTTCTACCTGTGGAGGTTTATAAAAGATCGTGTGTATGTGCCTCCATTACCAGCTGACCTACCCGACCAAAGAAACTGGACTGAGGCAGCTGTTGCAACAATTACACCACAAACACTAAACAACGTTTGGAAAGAACTGGGCTATCGACTTGTGTGCCGTGTCATGAAAGGTGCTCACATTGAACACTTGTAAGCTTGTACGTATAACTGTTTGAGTTGCTCTTTCATTTCATGTATTAATTATGATTTTAAGTTTTACGTAATAAATACTTCAAAGTGTTAAAACCCCGATATTCTTTTAGAAACACACTGTATTTTGCAAGCTACAATTTTTTTTTTTTTTTTTTTTTTTTTAATTTCAATAGTAAATAAATATTGTAAGTACCTCGATGACCGAGTTTTACTCAGAATCATTATAAAAATATTTGCCAACTAAAAAATGTGATTTGTTTTTGGAAACCATCATTACAGATATATTTCTTTACAGATCGAATTTTTAACGTTATGCAGTCATATATCAGAGGAAAATACAGTGTGTCCGTAAAGTCATGGTGCACTTTTGACCAGTCGCAGGAAATCAACGAAACAAGATAGAAATGTGAAATCTTCACCAACTAAAAGGAAAACTTTCCAAGTTTCATACATGTTCGGCGCAGTTTGATCTGGCCTCCATTTATTACCCTACACACAGCTAAACGACATTCCCATTCTTCCCAAACACGGCTAAGGACGTCTGGTGTAACAGAGTGAATAACGTCTGTGATTCTCTGTTTTTTATGATTAATGTCGTTGACAAGTTCACGCTAAAATACTTACGTTACACTTTGGTCACAGATTCGAATTTAGCAAGCCGCAGAACACACTGAACTTTCCTCTGTACCGTCCACATTGTAAAAAAAAATGAACACATTTTGCCGGTCAGTGACCGTTAAAATTTTTACTGTCATTGGCCGTACTAATAAAGTTATTCCCGTAAAACTGCCATAATGTTTTTCTTGAAGAGAAGTGACCTTTAATAAACGGTCAGCTGTCTGAATTTTACAGGACTTTGTTACAAATACGGGAATTGGACTCTTTCCCCAAAGAAGGCAGCTGGCCGTAAAATTTAACGGTCAAATCTCCGAATTTTACTGAAATTTTTTAGATTGCGCATCTCGACTGGAGTAAGTGTGGGCTGATTCACGCAGCGCAGTTCGTGGTGTTGCGCCATCACTTGTGTTTCTACACGTTTGAACATCATACTACGGAAACTTGGAGAGTTTTCCTTTTATTTGGTGAAGATTTCACATTTCTATCTTGTTTTGTTGCTTTCCTGTGGCCGATCAAATGTGCACCATGACTTTACGGACACACAGCACCTACAGTCGGCAGCAAAATAATTCGAGCGCTAGCAATAATTCTATGTAGAAAAAGTACGCCTAATACTGTTTTGTTAAATAAATCCTTGTCGAATCAGATCTTAGTCAGTCTAAGAACATGATTCGACAAAGATTTGTTTAACAAAACAATATCAAGTGTATTCTTTTTATATAGGAATTATTGCTAGCGCTCGAATAATTTTGCTGCCGACTGTATTGCCTAAAATTAATTTTTCATTTACACGTGATGAAAAGCAAAGAAAGACAGCAAAAAGAAAATGGCGAGTATTCATGTAAGTAACTCTTTTCCTTAAAAATTCAAATAGGAAAATAGCTTCCTGTTCTTTTTCAATAAATAGAATAAATGCACTATTAATAACATAAATACATTATTTATAATACTGGTTGATTCCCGCAGACAATTCAAAAAATTAATTTATTACATTAAATACAGATTGTACGGGATAATTCCATAGATATAGTAATACATATCTATGGAAATATCCCCATGTTATCGAGCAAAAAATTTTGATGCCGAAAAAAAGTTCTAAAATCAGCCATTAGAGAGTATTGAAAAAAGAATAAAAAGAAAAATGAATTTGAAACTGTATCTGGAGTTTTTCATTCACCTTTAGTAAATAAATTATTCATAAATTTTATTTACAAAATTATCCGTGTGTATTCCTGTGTGTGATTTACTCGCGGAAAAGCAGCCATTAGAGTGACTTTTCCCGAAAATAAAGGCCTCACTTTTTCCCTCTCGCTGATCAATCTATGTCTTATTACTATATCTATAGATATTTCACAAAAAAAAAAAAAAAAAAAGAAAAAGAAAAAAAGAATAAAGGAACAGAATAAATTCGAGTGTTAAAATATTAAATGCTTCGTATATGTAGATACTTATGTGGATAAAGATTAAAACTTAAAATTAAAGTATAGGTTTTAAAGATTAATTAAACAGAAATTATATTAATGCAAATTTTTCCTACAATGGATGGGTCCCTCGTTTTTTCTCAATGCAACGCATTTTTTTTGGCAAACTCACTCCTTAATCTCTTATGAATTTTTGTAAGAGGCGGTCGTGACATAAGTTTCCCATAACGAATCTCTTTTTCTTTTTGTAAAACACGTCGAACAATTCGAGTGCGGCATCGTAAGTTCAATCCCCGTTTAATTTATGCCGATTTTTTTTTTAATTAATTAATTAATTAATTTATTTTTTTGAGCAAGTTCTCCTTATCATTCTTTTTCCACACACAGAAACAGAAGACGGCCTACCTGTATGACTTTGCCGTTCATATTTTCCGGGATTTTGAAGAAAATTATAAATGGACGTTCTCGATCTATTTAGCTTGGTTGCAATTTGTTGTGCAGTGTTCCTGAAAATTTAAAAAGAACCACTTTCTTTTTCTCAAACTCTGAAAGTTTATCACCTAGCGGCATAATTTAAAAAATGAAATACGACGTTCCCAATCGCTTATTAAACATATATGTCATCTGGAAGTGTCGTGTGCAGAACAAACAACATGGAAATTTTGTTTTCATTTTGTCCATATCACATTGCTGTGTAAATCCAAAATAATTTTATGAATATGGATTTTCCATATATTTCCATCAAAACTAATGAAAAAATGCTGGATTTCCAGCCATAAAACTTGCATAATTTTCTGGTCAACTGAAGCCAAGACTTAACAATTTTCCTTTTGTCCTTATAATTTTGACCTCCACTGAATCAACGAATGGATTACTCGTAAAGCCTTAATATCCTTAGTAGGACAAAAATCGTCTTAAATTTCAAATACTCTTCATCAGTCATTTTTCACAGAAATCGTTCGAGCTGTCTCCAAGAAACCAAGAAACCAGATTTCTGTGATATTTGAGCCCAACAGAGCGCAATTTACTAGTGCACGCTATTTTACCTGAAGATGACGGTGATTAAAATGAAATTGGCTTCTAAAATATATATATATATATATATATTTTTTTTTTTTCTTTTTAATGAAAATAGTTCAAATAATTTCTCAGAAAACCAAGTTTTTATTATTTTTTGACCCAGGAGGAGCAGGGTTAAAAGTGAACGCTATTTTTCTTGAAGATAACGATAAGTCAGATCGGTTTGTCATTTCAAAACTTCCTTAACTTTAAACTTTTATCAAATTTATTCCAGGACACACACACACAGAATGTCAAACTGAAAATACTAATATTCAAGAAATAATGCAGGAAAATGCACTGAACAGCCAAAAAACTTGTACAGGCATGCATATGCAATTAACAGAGATATGGAAACAATCAGAGTAACGCAATGCTGCCAGCAGTGCTTATATAAGATAACAGATGTCTGTTAAAGCTGTTAGATCGATTACTGCCGTTACAATGACAGGTTGTCAAGGTTTAAGCGACTTTGAACACGGCGTTATAATTGGTTCATGAAAGAGAGGTGATAGCATCTTCGAAGTAGCGATGAAATTTGGATTTTCATGTATGATCATTTCCAGAGTATACCATGTATATCGGGAGTCCGGTAAAACTGCAAATCTCCGACATTGCTATGGCCGGAAAAAGGTCATGAAAGAACAGGACTAATGATGACTGACGAGAATAATTTAACATGACAAACGTGCAATATATAAGTATATAACAGTTACATAATAAGCGAGACAAATTAAACCCTCGACGATAACTTTAGGGTCCCAAATCGAGTCTCTTCCCGCTCTTCGATAACTTTTTCTAGTCAATTCTGATCTTTTGTTTATTCCTGTGTTAGCCTTTTTTTTTTTTTGTTTTTAAACAGTTTTTTTCGTTTTCATTTCATGCTTTTTCTATGGATTTTTAGCTTTTCCCCCCTCGATTTTTGCATTCTAAAATGGGGTATACAGAAATCCAAGTTTCTGTCATATTTGCGAATTTACCTGGAGATGAGAGTAGTTTTGATCAAACATTTGTATTAAAATACTTTTAACTTTATTAAAATTGTTCAAGTAATTTCTTAGAAAACCAGGATTCTGCTATAATTTAACCCAAGCAGACTAAAGATTACCCGCGAAAACTAATTTTTCTGATAGTATCGGTTAGCCATCTCAAAATATCATTAACCTTAGTTAACCGTTATACCGTTAACCGTAGTTTTTATCAAAATCGTAAAAGCCGTTTCCGATAGATCCAGGACCTATATATACGATCAACTGTCTTAATAATAAGAAAGATTTAACAAATGTAATAGGATATGTTAACATAGATCCAGTTCAATTTGTGGATGAATTTGTGTGATGATAGCATGTTACATAAGGGAGATATAAGCATTTATTTTAAAACTCCCCCCCCCCCCCAAAAAAAAAAAAAATCGACATGTTTTTTATTTATAATGTAGAGTTTTTAACGAAAATTATTTCAACTTTCAGATAAGTTGGAAAATCAGTTTTATAACAATATACTGGAATCGGAATACAAATATCTTAAATATCTCATGAAATATGAACATTTTAATGAAAAACGTTTTCAGTGCGCATGTGCGAAAGATAAAACATTTTTTATTGCATAGGTTGAAAGCTAGATGTATTGGGCAACTTTTATCAAAAGTGCATTTGAATAGAATAAAAATTAAGTGAATTGTACGAAAAAGAACGAGCTAGATTTTAGATATTTTCCAAAAGTTGAAATTTCTTAAGGGGTTTTTCGCATGTCGTGTAATTAATTTGTAGATCCAATTATTTTAATCACTTTCCAAAGGTTGTTTTTTTTGGGAAAAACCCTTTATGATCTCACAAATCATAGTAAATAAACAAAAATATGTTACAGTTACAAGCTTATAAGGGATTTTTCACAAAAAAAGTACATTTGGAGTGTGGTTGAAATAATTGGATCTTAAAATTAATTACGCGGCATATGAAAAACCCCTTAAGAAATTTCAACTTTTGAAAAATATCTAAAATCTAGCTCGTTCTTTTTCGTACACACTTAATTTTTATTCTATTCAAATGCACTTTTGATAAAAGTTGCCCAATGCATTTAGCTTTCAACCTATGCAATAAAAAATTTTTACCTTTCGCACATGCGCAGTAAAAACGTTTTTCATAAAAATGTTCATATTTCATGAAATATTTGAAATAATTGTATTCCGATTTCAGTATATTGTTTTAAAAGTGTTTTTCCAACTTATTTTGAAAGTGGAAATAATTTTCGTTAAAAACTCTGTATATTATAAATAAAAAACATGTTGATTTTTTTTGAGTTTTAAAATAAATACTTATGTCTCCCTTATTTAACATGCTATCATCACACAAATTTATCCACATATTGAACTGAGTCTTTGTTAACATATCCTAAAGTTACAGTTCATTCCGTTTACGTAGCGATACAGGGTGATCACAAATATTAATAATTTTGCTCAATTTGTTACCGGCCCCCTAATTGTTGTCTTAAACCAATCTTCACTGAAAAACATGAGGAAGACCCAGTTCTTTAAATACCCAATGTTTGAAATCATTTCATTGGGAGATAAGTTTTTAATTTGAAAAAAACTGATCGTTTGCAAATCTTGCTAAACTTTTAAACAAGTGTGTAGTATAAGATCTTGAATTTAATTAAATATTATTATTAATAAAATCTGTAATTTTCAATTAGAAGAAAGTTCTCATAAATTATTAAACTTTAACTCATGACTGGCCTTGAGCTTAATTAAGTATTTTTTTTAAGTAAAATATATAATTTTCAAACGAATTTAGATATTTTTGGATTATGCGCTCATATAATCACTTGTTATAAATAATACTAAATTTTAATAAAATCGATTGAAAATTCACGATTTAAGAAAAATATTTTTATATTATTCCAAATAGAAACGTGATTTATCATCTAATATTTGTTAGAAATTGGAAGATTTACTGCTCACAAAACAAATAAAATGTTAACGTAGTAACTGCGCTGAATTGCGTTGAATTTAATTAAGTTAAAATTTTCTTTGAAACATCTAATCAACCGATTTTATAGACATTTGGAATGTGAAGTTAAATAATGCTCTACGAACTCTTCTGTTGCAACCAGTTCTTTATACTGGCGATAAAATATGACAAAAAAGTCCCTATTTATAACCAATTTTTAATTTTTATCAAAATCAATTGAACATTCGAGTTTTCTATTTGATGCAAACGAATCGTCTTTGGATTAAATTAATAATAATAATAATAATAAAGAGTTGGAAATTGGAAGACTTTCGCAAAATTTAAAATATTAATGGAAAGTGGCTTGAAGAAGACTACAGTCTAATTAAATTGTAAAAAATATTAAATATATTTTCATCAAACTTAACTAAAAACCATCCTTGTTAAATCAGTGTTCTAATAGAAAACTGCATTAAAATCAATCCATTCGTTTGGAGGCTACAGTTGTGAGGATCCTCATAGAAACAGGAAACAGGTGATGGTATTCATGGGCTACCTCGATGGCAGTCAACTATGCCCTAGGTAAACGTGATTATGTAGAAACTTAAGGAATCAATTTTTTATTTTTGTCAAAATCTGTTGAAAATTCGAGTTTTCTATCTAATGAAATTCCAGTCGTTTTTGGGTTAGGTTAAAAAAAAAAAAAAAAAAAAAAAAAGAAAGAAAGAAAGAAAGAAGTTTTAAATTAGAAGATTGAGAACTTGCAAATTTTAAAATACCAATGGAAAGTGACTTTAAGAAGATTACACAGTTTAATTAAATTAAAAAAATATTTCAAATATATTTTTATCTATCCTAGCTAAAAACCACCCGTTAAACCAGAGTTATAATGGAAATCTACATTGAAATCAGTCTATTCGTTTGGAAGCTACAGTTGTGAAGCGCCTCATAGAAACAGGAGATGGTATTCATAGGATACCTAGTTGTCAGTCAACTTAGCACCCTGGGTAAACGTGATTATGTAGAAACTTGACAAACCAAAAATAAATAAATAAAAAGCTGTAGCCCGAAACTATAAGACAGTAAAGAGTAAAACAGGAAATTATGACAGTAGCAAAGGTCTAGACTCAAGCACGAACAATGCAAACATTAGCTCTGAATAGACCTTATTGTTGAACTACGATTAGACAGAGCGTTAGACTAGATGGCAGAAATAAAGAATAATAGTTAAAAAGAAATAATTACAAGATAAAAAGAACTTTTATACACCATGTTTTTAAATTTTCTGTTGAATCATATAAACGCTACAGAAGGCAGCGAGAACCCGGAGAAATTGGATAAAAGTATTAAAAACATTCCTTGCTATCGTGTTTTAGTCTATTATAAAAGTTTCAAATGGCTATCTAGCTGGGAAAATAGTTAAAATTTGATTACAAGCTTTGTACTGGTAACGCTGCCGAAGGCAGCAGGGTCCAGAAGCAATTGGTTAAAAGTATTTTTGAAATGCATTTTCACCGTATTCTGAACTATTCTGAAAGTTTCAAATGTCTAGCTACTCGGGAAGTTAGTAAAATAAATTTTCTGTTGAATCATATAAACGCTTCCGAATACAATAGGGACCTGAAACAGTTGACTAAAAGTATTTTAAAAAATGTATTGTCACCGTGTTCTGAGCTATCCTGAATGTTTCAAATATCTAGCTAGTCGGGAATTTCGTGAAAAATCGATTGCAAGCTTTGTACTGGTAACGCTGCCGAAGACAGCAGGAACCCGAAACAGTTGGTTAAAAATAGTTTAAAAATGCATTTTCGCAGTGTTCTGAACTATTCTGAAAGTTTCAAATGTCTAGCTAGTCGGAAAGTTAGTTATATAAATTTTCTGTCGAATCATATAAACGCTGCCGAAGGCAGTAGGGACCTGAAGCAGTTGACTAAAAGCATTAAAAAAAGTATTGTCACCGTGTTCTGAGCTATCCTGAAAGTTTCAAATGTCTAGCTAGTTGGGAAATTAGTGAAAAATCGATTGCAAGTTTTGTACTGGTAACGCTGCCGAAGGCAGCAGGAACCCGAAACAGTTGGCTAAAAGTATTAAAAAAATGCATTTTCACCGTGTTCTGAACCATTGTGAAAGTTTCAAATGTCTAGCTAGTCAGGAAGTTAGTTAAATACATTTTCTGTTGAATCATATAAACGCTGCCGAAGGCAGTAGGGACCTGAAGCAATTGACTAAAAGTATTGAAAAATGTATTGTCACCGTGTTCTGAGCTATCCTGAAAGTTTCAAATGTCTATCTACTCGGAAAGTTAGTGAAAAATCGATTGCAAGCTTTGTACTGATAACGCTGCCGAAGGCAGCAGGAACCCGAAACATTTGGCTAAAGGTATTAAAGAAATGTATTTTCACCGTGTTCTGAACTGTCCTGAAAGTTTCAAATGTCTAGCTAGTCGGGAAGTTAGTTAAATAAATTTTCTGTCGAATCATATAAGCGCTGCCGAAGGCAGCGGGACCTGAAATAGTTGACTAAAATTATTAGAAAAATGTATTGTCACCGTGTTGTGAGCTGTCCTGAAAATTTCAAATACCTAGCTAGTCGGGAAGTTAATTAAAAATCGATTGCAAGATTTGTCCCTGACAAACACACAAACAAACAAACAAGAATCGAAGTTAATAAAAACATGGTAAAATACAAGTAACACTGAATCCAAAATAAGATGATTGTCCATGGCGTACCGGGAGAGTATACAATGAAATAATAAATAATAAAAAAGTCCATAATAAGAACTGTAAGAAGATAATTAAGTTTAATTTTTAAATTAATACAATTTTTTTTTAATTATAAGAAAAAACATATAAGTGATAGAATTAGGTTTCAGAAAGATTATCCCATCTTTCCATGTCAATATCAGAGGCTATATTTTCAAATTCCTTGATGATTATCAACATTTTTTGCATGAGATCTTTGTTTTCTCTAGTTGCATTAGTATTACGTTTAATACTGTTGATGATACTTTATAATATGTTTACTGTAGAATCCTTTTAGTTCTTTAAATGTTTTGAAACTATCCTGAACATCGGTAGAGCGATTGCATTTGGTTTTGCAGCTTTTTTCCTTAATAAGGGGCGGGGGAGAGTGATTATTTTGAGTGGATTCAGAAGAAATTGAGGTTGCTTTTGGTTTTGAGCTTTTATTTTAATGGGTTAATTTTGCTATATTTTAATTTATAATGGTTTTTAGCCCTGTTAAATCCCGGATGATTTTGCTCAAAATTAGCGCACATTTTTAGTTTTATTAGGTTTTGTGCTAGCAGAAATACTGATTAAGCCGGTATTTTCAAGGAATTTAGCAAGGTCAGTGACATGAGCATTGAGCATAGTTGGTAATAAAGTTAGTGAAAAGAATATTTTCAGTAACGAATGTAAGAAAATAAAGAGGCTCCTTAAAAGTAGTAACATGAATTCTGATGCAATTATTTACCTTAGTCATGATTATTAGATCTTTACGATGGTCAAAGAGTTTGTCGAAACATTTTTTCGATGTATTGTATAAATTCCTTGATGTAGGGCCGTTCTTAGTGTGTGTGTGTGTGGGGGGATAACTGGGAGTCTAAAAGATAGGACCGTTAAAAATTACGAAGCGTAGCAGAAAATTTGGTCTACTGAAATTGGCTGTCAGAGAAAAGAAAAAATCTAGGGTAATTTTATTTGTCCTGCATGTATATGTGTATGTTTCAGGACTTAAAATACTTTCAACACGCCTTTTTTATACAAAGATTGAAGTCTGCTTCCCTAACAACGCAGACAGAAAAAAAAATCTTTAATTGAACTCATAGGCCAAGATTCTCACTTCCCGTAGTTGTGTAATACATTTAAAATTGTTAAGTGCAGAAGCTAGACGCTTATCTATCACTCAGGGGGGCTAAAAGTGTAGGAACGATCCTGCCGGCTATCATAGAGGGTATTATTTTCCGGATAAAGTTTGTAGAAATTCTTTAGATAAGAAGGCCCCTCCCTGCCGTACCAGTAACGGTCATACCTGATGAATATACAATAGTCTTGGATGTTTAGGCAGTCATCACCACCAAGAGGCTCGTTTGACAAAACTTTTACATCTGTAAAAGCCATAACTACACTGAAAAAATGCAAAGAATAAATATAAAACAATGACAGAATCCGTTAAACTACCGCGGTTGAAAGACGCGGTCCCAGACTGAAGCGTAGATAAGGCGAAACAAAATAGACAGGATATAATACGTCCACTCGCTACCGAGTCAGGAACTAAAGAATATGTGTGAGAAATTTGAACCCATTTGAAGTCTTAGTGCTTATTTATAAAGATATTCTGCGAAGTTTGATAAGAAAATTTCGAGTTTGGCGAAATTTAGTAGATAATTAGATTAAAGTAAGTTTGTTGCAAAGTAAGTAGTATAAGAATGAAAACTGATTCTCTAGTGTGTAAAAGCCATGTCAGATATGTACTCGGGGTTACATACTCGGGGTTCAGTTCAGTCCAGTTGATTTCGCTGCTGTCCTATTCAATGTCGTTTGACTGCGGTTCTGTCACCAGTTTCTTAGTGATATTAAAAAAAAAAAAAAAAAAAAGTTTTCTTACACTTAAGATCACATTGAAATTACTTAGTTTCACTAAACACAGAGAGAGTAATTAATATTCTCTCCCACTTGAATGCTTCAAATAAATAATTTATTGATTTTATTTTAGTCTCTTTATGACTATATAGCAGGAATGTAGCAAGTTGATGTTGAACCACAAGGACAAACTTCACAATGGCGCCCAAATAATGTCGAAACACCGAGAGTATATTATTTTATTGGCTTAAATAGCGTAAATAACTCCTTCGAAAAATTATAACAGTACTTCATAATTCACAAAATAAAAGGTGAGAAAAAGTTTTCACTACGAAATACATCTTAAAGAGAGTGCAAAAATTTAATTTGACACCGTAGCATCTAAGAGCTTGCGTCAATATCCTACTCATGAGAGTTAGAAAAGGCAATTAAAGATGCTTTTTCAAGCATAATAGGTAAAACAAAATTGTGTAAAGCAGACTGTATAGAAAGTTAATGAATTTTTAGGACAAGCCAGCGACATTTCTTTTAAGGTTGGTTGGTTGGTTGGATAGGTTTTACGTCGCACTAGTGCTGCACAATTAGCAATTTATTTCTTTTAAAGAAATTAGACATCTTTAAACAGCTTGAGCTTAATTTTTCGTTTGCAGTGGTTTTGGAAAAAGTAACATCACTGTTTACCACTTCTTAGACATGATGCCTGGTACTAGTTATGATAACCAATTAATTTATCGAAATACTAGCAACGACAGCCATATAATGGGAATATTCAAAATAAACGGGAAAGAAAATTCACTCTTTCCCCTCAAAATCTTTCCAACCTAACAATAAAGGAACGCAACAGAAATAAAAGTCATTCACCACTCCTCAGAACAATATTCAAAATTTTCAGTCGAGGGTCCCAGTTCCAGGTATTTTTCTATCAGCAAAATCGAGGGCAGGAACTACTTTTTTCTCCTGTATAAAGAGCGGTTAAAATACGTAAACTAGATGACAGTTAAATCATAAGTTGGCACCTGTAAGTGGGGTTTGCAGCCACTGAAGTCATGAAAGCATTCGGCCCAATTAAATTCCTTGGTTCGTTTGCTGTTCTTTAGGAAAACTACCACGACTGAAAATTTGTAGCAACGTACCTATGATGGCTATAGAACACAAATTCGGAGTAGAAATTGTATCAGGGTACTTAGACGCTAAGTATGCTACAGTTATAATACATTTGTTCTCTGAGAAACTGACTGTGTCAACGTTAAACTTACTAACTATTTTGAAAATGACAGAGACATTTTTAAAAAATACTTTTTTTTATCTCGAGGTTTTTTGACTCTTCGCCAATAGCACAAGTTTTGCGAAACTTTGTTACATCATTGAAACAATTTGGGTAGAAAAGGTCTTAAATAAAACATCTTTAGTCTTACTAGTCCCTAAATGTGCTACCATACCTTCATGACAAAATGTTTGTAGTTGTACACGAAACTTTTCCTGGACAACTAACTATTTACTTTCAATATTTAAACTTCTTCATACACCATAAAATTAAAGAGAGCACAACCGGTTTCGAAAGGACGTGGCCTTTCTTCTTCAGGTGCATTTTGTCTCCAAGTCAGTAGCACGTGTTTTTTGCACCTGAAGAAGATGCTGTATTTAATTTTATGGTGTGTGAAGAAGTTTTAAAGTTTAAATACTGAGTGTACACCAGTTTTGGATTTAGTTTTGTTTTTACTTTCAGTTTCCTTTTTGTCCCTTTTATTATAAAACAGTATATTTTCCACCTATAACATACTTGTTTGTTTTCGAAGTCCTCTTTTTTGTTTCTGCGATAAGTGACTGCAATTGTTCACTTTGTTCTTCAACAAATATTTTTGGAGAGGTTTTAATATGATCTTGCAATGAAAACACTTTTAATACTAACAGGATTTCTTCTTTTTTCAAGCTGTTCATCATTTTTGCTTTGTTCATCTTCCTTCATTTTTAAAAATTTCGTCTGAGCTCTAATTTATCCCTTTAACGATCTCGTAATTTTCAAGAAAACAGTAAAAAAAGTGCTTATTTTTTTTATTCAAGAAAATTGTATAAAATAAAGTATATAAACAAAATATGCATTCACTTTAATTTTTGGACATTTTTTTAGCTTGAAATAAAGAAAACTAATTTTACAGAAAAACCAAAAATCAGGGTTATTATGAACGAATGTTGGTTTTCCAGTAAGCAAAAATAAATAAATAAATAAAATAATAATAAGAAATAAATAAAAATAAAATAAATAAATAGATAAATAAAATAAATAAAAAATAAATAAAAAATAAATAAATGAAAGATATGTTTTTTAAACATTAAAACAGAATTTTATGTATAATACAACACTATACGTATAATACACTGTTCTCAGATTCGCTGTCCGAACTTTCATAAATATCACTTATTTCCAAATTACTCTCTGATGCATTTATACTAAAATTAGAATCCGAGTCACTTTATGATTCTGACTACATAATGTACACAATATATATATATATATAAAAGTCACACAGCACAAAACTATGTGCATTCAAAAGCCTAACTGAGCTAGATTACAAAATAAGTATTACAAATATTTAAAATTGGATAGTGTTGACAGCTTAAAATGAACCTACTATCTCCAATTACATTTTAAATAGTCTGCTATTTCCATCTAGGGTGTAAAATAAGAAATAAAAAAATTTCTGGCATCAGAAGTGGTTTGTTTGTAAATCATTTTAGTGCGTTACTTTTGAACACTTCAGCCCGGAAATATCACGAGCACGAGAAATAGAGAGCGAAAACTCACCCCCTCATTCTCACGGGAGCGAGAAGGAAGGGGTTAAACGGCATTTAGCACATGCACCTATACGTCTACTTTTTGTTTTGCATTCTTCGAATAAACACACGTCATTGTTTCACTAAATAGGGGTATAGTACTTTCTGTAGTTGGAAATAGTGCATTTGTAGGTACAGTGCAGCCACATATCCTAAAACTAGTAGTGAGGACGCGTCCAAAATGTTGGAGGGATGCTAGCGTGAAATTTGGAAAACATCCAGCAATTCCGTGCTCTGTTATTGCTCATTTTCTCCGAGTCAGTTGACTGTCACCCCTATTTCAGCATTGGACTCGTTGAGTTAGCGCTTGCGCAGAAGCTTCCATGGTTTCATCAAATGTGGTCGAAGAATAATTAATTTTTTACTGAGTTTTTGTATCACAACATGGAATTTTTTTTAAATACTTTAAATATTTTAATTCATATTTTGTATTAAATGTTGCGTTAGAATAATTTTTTTAAGGCCCACTTATTCCTACTATTCGTTAAAAAAACGTTTCTAAAATAAAATAAGTTATTATTTACATGTGCAATTATATTTCTTATGCTGTCGGGAAAAAAAGAAAAAAAAAAATCAACGATTACTTTTTAATTTAGTCGATATATTCTGATGGAAATTTTTTCGAATCTTTATTATCATACCACAAATATAGAGAATTTATGAATCAATAATAACTTATAAAGATATATTTTTTATTAATGGTACTTATTGCTAATGTTTTGAAATAGGGTATGGTGGAGTAAAATGACTAGTCGGATAAAATAGGTGTTTTTAAAATTTTGCTTATGGAGTGTAATGAATTAATTTTAAATGTATAAAATATTTTTTGGACTATTTGTTGGCAACATTAATTTTCTATAAAATAGTTTCTGTTTTAAATTAGCAACGGATATAACACTTTATTTCTTTTAAGAATGCATGATTGATTTTTATAGACATACAAAAAAAAAAAAAAAAAACATTTTATTTATTTTATTAACGTAATTTATACATCATTCACTTAGAAAAAGTTCTGAAGAACAACTTTTTAAAAACAGATAATAAATATTTAAAATGTCTGATTTATAAAAATATTTTCCATCGTGGGGGGGGGGGGGGGGGAATGTGTATGAGTTAAGCGGGTTACATATTGGCCGTTCGGTTCCGCTGTCCGCAAGACATTTGAAGAATTTACTCCTGTAATTATTCTAGCTCAGTGATTTAACGTCACACTAGAGATATCTCAAGTGAGATATAAAATTACAGAGCTAAAATGACAACTGGAGCAAATGCTCTTAATGCCTTGCGGACAACGGTTGGTTGAGTTTTACGTCGCACTAGTGCTGCGCAATGGGCAATTTTGCGGGCAATGGAACGGCCACTATGTAGCCCGTTTTAGGCTTAGCAGTTTTATTCTAAATGTTTCAAATACTGGAAGTTAATATCAGCGATAGACAATAAAATAATCATCCTTTGTCTGAACACATCCAATGCTTTACAAACTTTGGATGTTGAGTTCTTGGCCCAGGAAAGCGCCCCTGGAGAAGAATTATGAAAACATTCGTCTTCAAAGTGAGTCAAAAGCTACATTTCCTAACTTGTTTAAATAAGCTTTCTATAAATTTGTAGAGTAAATATTTTAAAGGAACAGGGTCATATCCTATTAACAAAGAAGCTGTTAAAAACAGAATTATTCTAACAGAGAAAGACATAAACAAAACTGTAAACAATATAACAGTAATTGTCAGTCGGAATTGTAATAAGAAATCACGCTGCACAGGCATTAAAATTGAAGGCTTCTGCTAAAAAAAAAAAAAAAAAAAAAAAAAAAAACAGAAAAAGCTTTAGAAAATACCATTCGGTAAAACAAAAGTACAATGTAAAGCTGAAAAGTGATGACCGAAGCCGTTGTAGCAAACGGACTTTTAACGAAAAATATCATTGCACATTACGGAAAAAAAAAAAGTTTTATACTTTAAATATAAATGAAGAGAATTCACAAGATATTAGAAAAAAAAAAATCTGTCTGTCTATCTATCTATATACAATCAGCCTCCAAAAGTCAAGGTACAATGTGTTTCTCGTTTTCTTCTTTTGCGCATAATTTTGAAACAAATGAGCATATGAATATATAACTTGGATGGCACATTTGTTATCAAATTATTAATCGAATTTTATGTAACTTTAAGACAAGTAATAATTTTTGAGCTGCCATAACTTCTTTTTTTTTTTTTTTTAATAAGCATTGGAAGAATTGAAAAATTTAAACAATTTTAGCAAAGAAAATTAAATGAGAAAAGGTGTCAAAGGTGCATTACAGTTAGTTGAAGGTACACATGCCTCAAAATGTTAAATTAAAATCGGATTTTCTTTCTGTATTGCCTTTTCTTTTTCCTCCATATGGAACTTTTAGGAAGAATATAATTACACTGCTCTGCATAGGAAAATCAGCTCCAACACAAGTTTTGAAATTCTTATGTAAAGTGACCTCCTGAATCCGAATATGACGCCCATTTTGCCCTATCACCTACCGTTTTTTGGGGAAGTTCTTCTATTTTTATCACTTTTCCGCAATTTTATGGCTATTAATTTGATTTGTAGGGAGGAAAGGATTATTTTAACTGTTAAATATCTTCTGAGGAACTACAGAAGTGAAAAGTTCCAAAATATGAACATTTGAAACAAGGGGAAAATTTAGAGGGGGGGGGGGAGAATTTGCCACTGAAATTATAAATTACATTTATTATATTTTATTAATCAATTATTATTATTATTTATTATGCATTATATTTTTCTGTTTTTAAGTGTAAGTATAACACTTTTCCATTCTCCAAATCAAATTCATGGCCATTAAATGACCGAACAGTGATAATAGTTGGGGGAAAGGATGGTGTCCCGAGAAAACGGTGGGTGATTGGGCAAAATGGAGGCCATATTCGGATTTAGGAGGTCATTTTACATAAGAATCAGTAGGAATGATATCAGGGCTCGAAAAAATAATTTTTTTTTTTTTTTTTTTTTTTTTTTTTTTTGCAGCGCAGTGTTATTTGTAAACACTGAGCATCGTGAAAATAATAAAAATTTCAATAAATAATTTTAAAATAAACAACTCATCCAATTTTCATGGTCGAATGTTTATGTTTTTAAAAGTTATTCACGTACTGAAAAAAGAAGAACTAGTATATTGTGGCCATCACAAGACTTACTTCTATATAATATTACACAAATTCATACAGCAGAAATTATTTATTAAATTATTATTTATGCAACTTTTTTTTTTTTTTTACGATAAATGCAGACGTTTTTTATCTGACAGAATTATGACACTAAATGCCGAAAAAAAGTCAATTTTGCGCCAACATCAGAAAAAATGAGGTTTTTTTTTCTAATTTTTTTTTTTTTTTTTTTTTTGTTAAAAAATGAAAATTATAGAGAACTTTGTTTTTAATTATCACAGATGTATGGTTCAACCATTCATTTTAAAGGTATTGACGAGATCTTTCGAAAAAGACTCATACTGAAAATTTAGTCCTTCCGGAAGGGGGGAGGGGATCGAGGCTCCCACATGCACAAACATTTTTTCCTAGTTTACTAACACTATTATGAATAATTCATATTAATTTTACAATCACACGTTAAAAATGACTCTTATTATGTACATTTATACGAAATTTTGTCCCATACTGCCATGTTAAAAATTTAGAAAAAATGGGATCGCAGCGTCCCTGTGGAGCGATTGATCCCCGAATCTAATCACAACCAGTTTTGGTACAACTAAATACCGAGTTAAATTTTCATTGGTTCGTAAGATACCGCGTCCACAAAATTTGTGATACACACACAGAGACAGACAGACTGACAAACATTTTCTAAAAACAGTCAAAACGTGTTCAGGACAACCCAAACGTGTAAATCTATCGAAAACTGGAGTTCGAAAGCTTTCACGAATCCAATACTTTCTCTATATATACATATAGAACAAAGTAAAAAGAAAAAGAAAAAAAGAAAAAGAAAACAGAGAAAAGTGAATAAAGAAAGAAAAATCTGGTTTTAACTAACATTTGGATGCCTGTGTACCTTCAGCTATCTATAATGCACCTTTGACACCTTTTCTCGTTTAGTTTTCTTTGCTAAAATTGTTAAAAAAAAAAAAAAAAAAACGAGCCCTGATATCATTTCTGCTGATTCTTATGTAAAATGACCTCCTGAATCCAAATATGACCCCCCTTTTGCCCAATCGCCCATCGTTTTCTCGAGACGCTACTCACTCCCCCAATTTTTATCACTGTTCGGTAATTTTATGGCCATGAATTTGATTTGAAGAACGGAAAATAATTATTTTAACACTTTAAAAAAAAAAGTATAATAAATAATAATAATTTATTAATAAAATATAATAAATGTAATTCATAATTTCAGTGGCAAATCTTCCCCCATAAATTTTTCCCTTGCTGTAAATGTTCATGTTTTAGAATTTTTTACATCTGTAGCACCTCAGAAGATCTTTGAGAGTCAAAATAATCCTCCCCCCCCTCCCTCCACACGCACAAATCAAATTTATAGCCAAAAAAATACCGAAAAGTAACAAAAATATGTTGGCGTCCCCAAAAAACGATGGGTGATAGGACAAAATGGGCGCATTTTCGGATTCAGGAGGTCTTTTACATAAGAATTTTCAAAAACGATGTTGGGGCCAATTTTCCTGTATAGCAGTGTAATTTGATAACGAATTAGCCATCCAAGTTTTATATTTATATGTTCATTTGTTTCAAAATTATGCACAAAAGAAGAAAAGAAGAAAACAGGTTGTACCATAACTTTTGGAAACTCAGTGTATATATCTGTACTGATAAGTATAAAAGAATTAAGTCCATATTCTTGATTTTTCAGGGCTAGTTTATATATGTTACTTGTGGCAGGTAGTTTCACGAAAGCTGCACCATTTACAACAATAAGTGCGATGATTGTGGACAACGACAGATTAAGTCAGCAAACAAGAAACCATTCAAATTGAAAGGAACTCTACTAATTTTAAGTTAAATGTGTTATCTAGTAACTAAATGTTAATTTTTATTATCTACTCTTGTGTTTTTCTGACTCTTTAAAACTTTTTCTTTAAATATTTTTTTTTTATTCCTTTTAAATTTCTTTTAAATTTCTGTTTTTTTTTTTTTTTTTTTTTTTTTTTTATTATTATTATTAAATTGAAATAGCCACTCCTAATACAAAAATAATTGTTTGCAAAAACCTTATTACAATGCCATTTAAGTGTAATTATTATTGTTAATTGTTGTTGTTATAATAATTAAGTCGCAATCTGTCCTACCCATGTGCGCAATCTCTCCTACCCTATAAGGACAGATTGCGGAAAATAGCTCTCTTGTTTTTATCACAGCTGTTGCTTTAATTTATAGAATAACGACAAAATAGTAACGGAAATGCATAGAATACGAATGAATTCAAAGTTATTCAGAAATAGTTTAGCAAAAAATTAATATTTGGATTTTTATATCTTTTTTTTTTTTTTTTTTTTTTTTTAATTGTGCGCAAACTCTCCAAGCTTTACCTTATATATAAAGAACAATTCCATTTACATCAAAACTGAATTCTGTGAAAGTTCCTTCCAGGTCAATGTTCAATTTGAATTTGCTTGAAATGTTCCTGGATACTTGAGTAATGGTGGAGTATGCAGTTCAATGAAAAAATTTTATGCTTATATTATTGACAAGATCTAGGAGGATTTTATTGTGATATATCTAATGAGTTATTTTTTTCTATAAAACGATGACACAGATTTAATTATGAGGTCTCATATTAAAATTTTAAAGGAACCATAGTATAATAATATTGGTTATTATACCTTTTTCATATAGTTAACTAAAATTCCTTCTTGTTTCAAAATAAAATACTTTTTATTTCTTTTGAAATAATGAAAGTTTTTTCTTCAATCACTACCCAATTTATCCAATACCTGAAGTGAAATAAGTATAATAAAGTGATAAAAGTTTAACTATTTAAATAATAAAAAATATAAAAATACGTTTTGGTGATAACAATAAGTCTATTTCATAAATGCACGAAAAAAAAAAAAAAAAAAAAAAAAATCACATATTTATTTTTTCCAAGTGAAAGTAAGTGATGTATGACAAAACAGTGCTATTTCTACCTATTTTACCTCTACCAGACATTATTTGTTCACTTTAACATTGTGGTTATTGAAATGGTCATGATATTAGATTATTCAACAAGCGCCTATAAAGAAATTTAAAAGGGCTTCTGCATATGGCTTACTCTGAAACATCATTTGTTAAATTTAGGAACAATGCTGCTTCAAACGATGGAAACTTAAAACACAGAAAAATATTCAAAAGTTGTTGCATAAAAAAAAAAGAAAAAAAATGTTCAATATTTGGTTTCAGTACAAAAACAATGTACGGATTAAAGGAATGATACATTTTATTCTACTTTTTTTTTTTTTAATTAACCCCCGACGTCAAAAGAGGAGGAGGTTCTGAATATTGAAACCATACTTTTTTTTTTTTTCCTTTTTGTCAACTCATAACTTTTTAATGAATGCTCTGATTTTGATACTTTTTTTTCTTTCTGTAGAAAATGGCTTGGCATGAAAAAGGTCCCATTATGATATCGTTATGATCTAAACAAAATAAAGGTTGCCCACTAAAGTTTGTTCTCCCTTCTTGAACTGCTGAACGGATGCAGCTACAGTCATAAAAGTGGTATGTAGGTATCATAAAGTGGCCTTGTGCTATGAGATGTGACCGCTTACAGTGCCACCTGGTGGAAAGCAGCGAAATTAGCGTTCCTATCTTGAAAACAGTACGAGATAGAGAAAAAGAGTAGATTATTAAGATGTAGAGCACCACTGGTTTACTATGGAACGACATCTTATAGAGATGAATACTAAAAACAGAACGTTTAAAACGTGCATTTGTTTGTTCGCAGTTTCCTACACTACACTGTGAAGTACCGAAGCGATCTTAGTTAATAAAAGACAGCTATTTATCACTGATACCTTTATTTTCAATGTTTAAACTTCTGTCCGTAAGCTACATTGCATATATGGACCCTTCTTTGAACTTTACGTTGCTCACGTTATAGCGTAGCTGGTGTCACGTTGAAACAAGGAACAGACGGACGTTGCAGCTGATGGACAGAACTTTGAATAAAGAAAACAAAGTATCTTGTAATAACAAGTTATTTTCTTTCTAAGATCGTTTTCTCATGTCACAATGCAGTCGAAGTGACACAACTCAAAAGTGCAGTATTTAAAAAAAAAAAAAAAAAAAACTTTAATATAACAATAATCTATTGACTAGCATTATTATAAAGAACTGACATAATTTCCTCTGAAGTGGATAATATTTGAGATAGAGATGTAATGTTTGTGCACATTGAGGCACTTTATACACTGTAAAAAATATGTCCTATTTGCTGCCAGAAATTCTCTGTAATTTGAGAAAATACGTTCTGACAACGTAATTTTTTCGTAAATTACGCGTATTTTCTCAAATTACAGAGAATTTCTGGCAGCAAATAGGACATATTTTTTACAGTGATACATATTTTTAGTGACATAAACTCAAAATTGATATTTTTTGAGTTGTGTCACTTTTCTTGCCGCGGTGTGATCGTGATGTCGCCTTCAAATGTCTTTCCATGTTTCGCAGTATGAATATATTGTCACTGAAAAGAAAAAAGTAAAAAAATTTTTTCTCTTTAAGTAGAACACATTTTAAAAAGCACTATACACTGTCAAAAAAAAAGTCCTATTTTCTGCAATTAGCTGCCAGAAATTTTCTGTAATTCAGAAAAATACGTTCTATAATGTAATTTTTCCGTTGATAGAACGTATTTTTCTGAATCACAGAAAATTTCTGGCAGCAAACTGCAGCAAACAGGACATTTTTTTTTTTTTTTGACAGTGTACGAATTAATTAAAAATTAACATAAAATGGAATTATAAAGTGCGCCTAAAAGTATAAAATAAATTCCTTATCCAGACAACATAAACACTACCATTCATCTTTGTCAAATATAAAAATTGTTACCATAACATTTGAAAACGGCACAAAATTAAATAAAAATTAATATTTTATATATACACTAAGCGACAAAAAAAAAAAGCCGCACTGCAGAAAAAATGACTTATACCCTTTTTTATTTGTAATAACTTTAAAATTAATGTTTCAAACAAATAAAACTGTCTTGTTTGCATAATACCAAAGGTATGAAATGATACCTATGTATATTTTCGATTTAATAATTCGCTTTATTGCACTTTACGAAGTACTTTTTAAAAATTTGCATAAAACTTTCTTTTTGAACATAATGCAATAACTATACACTTTGCATTCTATTATGATTTATTATATGAAATAAACAAGTTATATTTTAATATATGAAATAAAACTATTTATTTGTTAGATCTAAGCAATTTTTTGTTAAAAATATGTATTCTGCATTGGGTTAATTCCACCTTTATATGGAATTACTGCATTAATGCGCAATGGCATAGTTTTATACAGTGTTTTAATATAAATCTCAGAAATTTCAATGTGCCAAATATCACAAATAAATTTTTCTAGTTCTGGCAGAGTTATAGGCTGCAAATTTCGAATCCTCTCCCCTCTCCCCCGCCTTTTTATAGACGAAACATTTTCGAGCGGATCGCGATTTTGACCATTTCCATGTCTGGTAAAGAAGAAATTCTACTATATCCTTTGTGGTATTTAACTTAAAGTGAAAAAAAAGTATGATTACTTACAGAATTATAGGTTCTCATGGGAAGGCATAAAAAATTTTGACAATTTGAAGTGAATAAACTTACCACAGACGCCGTGTAGTAAGGTGCCTTATTATCTTCAAATGCTGTTTACGGAAATGTCTAAGATACCTCCAAAATAGTCGGTCAGGCACCACTTTTATGCAGATTGTGTTTTATTTCGAGTTAATTGATTCCTTGAGCATAAAAATTTCCCCGAGTGTTTGAAAAGTTATGCACCTCCGTACCATAATGTACGGAGAATGTGTCACTGTTTTAAAAGTGAGATTTTCATTAAGTCGGTCACATTTTCGTCTTCATTCTAGCTTTTTTCAACTGCACGAAATAAAGAAAACTTGATTCATCAGAGAAAACCAGTTCAGCCTAATAATTAACTGATAATGTTTTTAAACTTTGGTCAACTAAAGTATTGTTTTTTTTCTAATTCTTTTCCTTAATAATGGCTTTTTTTGCAGATCTTACGTTCTTTAACCCGCTTTGTTTAATTGTTCCCGCATTGTTTTTGAAGAAAGTAATTTACTATACACTTTTTTAAAATCTTTTTTAAGTTCTGAACATGATACAAATCGATATTTTAAACATTCGCATTTTAACTTGCGGTTATCTAGCTTGGATGAGCAACATGACCGCCTAAAGCCAAATTCCCAGTTTAAACGGCCAAAAAAATTTATATTTTGCTAAAATTCATTTTACCAATATTTCGTTAGCATTTAATTATTTTGCCATCTCACGTATTAAAATATTTTTTGATTTTCATTTAAAAATTAATACTTTTTGTGGCATCGTTAACTGCCTTATTCTTACCATTTTTGAAATAAATTCTAAAATTACAATTTTCCTGACAATTGCATTTTGTTTTTAACACTAGACTCAAAGCTAAAGTGTATGTGGAGGACAACATAGTAAAATCTGTTCGAAAATTTGCTTTTTAAACGATAAAATTGGCAGTTGTAGAAGGCGAAAAGGAAAACATCCAAGTGCGGCTTTTTATTTGTCGCTTAGTGTATATTATTATGTATATTTTATTCAGTGCAAAAAATAAATTAAATTCAAAAGATACATTGCACTTTAACACTTGCAAACTACAGCATAAAACTATTTCAATTTAAATGAAGCAATTAAGATTTCGCAAGCAGCAAAAGTTTGCAACGGAAACTAGTAAATTGGTAGACATATAAATCTCGAACTGCGAAAGTTGTGGTTGTGTGGATTAAAGCCGATTGACTACACTAAGGTCCTAAGCCTATAGGTGGAATGTCCTCTGTGGGGGTCTTTCTAAGGAGTCTTGGCCAGTATTTACGTGACTTTCGGAGAAAATCACAGATGACTCAAAACAGCTAGATCGACAAGCGTGACCTGGGATCGAACCCGGCACTTCCCGTCTACCAGCTTTGAGCGCAGAACCGCTCCAATTGCGAAAGATGATTTCTGCTCAATGCGGATATTACTAGCGGATCAGTTGTACACTATGATTAAAACAATAATGGAATCTTTGAAGATGGATTATTCGAGACAACAGTGTTTGCAGTTCAAAACAAATCTGTATAAAATAGTAACTTTTATTTACTTTTGCGCCGGCTTAAAAAAATTATGATTAATAGTATTGTTTATGTTGTCTGGTGAAGGAATTTATTTTATACTTTAAGGTGTAATTTATAATTCCATTTTATGTCGATTTTCAATTAGTTTGTATGATATTTATAATTGCTTTTTGAGGTTGGTTCGGCTTTATATATATTTGGTCTTTGCAAAAGTTCGTGTGGTTTTTTATTGCTTCATTTCATAAAAATACATCAAATCAAATGATAATTTTTAATCAAAATACTCTCCATTACTTTCTACAACCTTTGCCCATTTTTCGGGCAATAAATGTATACCACGGCGATAAGAAGCTCTCGTCTTTGGAGGCAATAAAATGATCCGCGTCCGCACGAACTTTTGCAACGACCTAATATATATATATATATATATATATGATTATTAATTTTAAAATCATTATAATGTTATTTAATAGGGTGTACTTTAAATATGGGGGATTTTTTTTTTTTTTAATCCGATACGCATACCATGTAATTTTTTTCTGTTTAACCCTAAACACATTTTAGCAAAATATCCTAATATAGATATTAGGATTTTCCCGTCAATTCGGCACGGGTTAACATTATTCCAGAGAGCTGATATTTAGCTAAAAAGTGTTTAGGGTCAAATAGAAAATAAAAATAAAAAATAGAGGGTATGCTTATCATATTTCAAAAATGAAAAAAACAAAAACAAAAATTTCCCCTCATTTAAGGGATACCCTATTGTTTAACTTTTCAGAAAATAGAAGTTATAAATATAACAAAACTGGTTTATGGGAGGTGCCGGTTTCTATTAAAAGTCGCTCTCGTCGGTTTAACCATTCGGAGTTTTTCGTGGTTTTCTCCAAAGCTCACGTGAATATGGATTAGGACAACTTATATAATGACTCTTAGGACTGTATGGATACCCTTAGTATCTGGGACAGTCGGTGTTGGGGCGCGCATGCACGCCACCTGTCTTATATAATGACTCTCACGAAGGGCACTGCGGCCAGGCCTAGGACCTCCGCGTAGTCAAATGACAATATTAACTCTAACATCATCATAAATATAGATTATTTTTCATTTATATTTCTGAGTAAGAGAATTTTATAAAGGTATTTGGTGTTTGAGAGTAAGGTCGATTGACTGCACTAGGGTCCTACGCCTGAGTGGGTTTGTTTGGTGTTTGGGAATAAGGCCGATTGACAGCTCTAGTGTCCTAGGCCTGAGAGGAAGTGCTTTCCATGGAGGTTTTTCTAAGGGGTCCTAGCCCGTATTTACGCAAGTTTCCGCCTGAGTGGGAGTGCCCTCCGTCTATGCCTCCGTGTGTGGGGGGGTCTTTCTAAGGAGTCCTACCCCCTATTTACGTAAGTTTCGGGGAAATCCAAGGAAAGCTCCGAACAGCTAGGTCGACGAGCGCGACCTGGGATTGAACCCGGCAGTTCACAATATTTTTAAAGAAACGTTCAAATATATAATAAAAGTTTGCGTAAATGCATCTAAATTTTCTTTCAAAACGAATTGAAATTTAAGTTATTAAAAATCTAAATAACTAAACGAAAATATTTATTTAAAATTATTTGTATATTCACCGTTTATTACTTAATTTACATTTCAGTTACAAGAAGAATATAAATGACTAAACAAAATAATTTTCTTTTTTCTGTCAAATTTATACATAAAAACAATTACAGAGATTTTTTTTTTCTTAAAATCATATAAAATCTTATTCTTTGTGAATTATAACGTTTATTACTGAAATGCTCAATTCTGCTTTAAATAAGTTTTGTTTTCAAATTTATGCAGTAGATGACGCCACTGAAATAAAAATATTTCATCAGAAATAAGAAGCTTCGCAGTGACAGTCTAGTCTTTCATTCAGAAAAAAATATTGAAGAATCTTCTTATACAATTACGTAATGCTTATAAAAAAAAATTCGGTTGTATACACCATCTATAAAAAAAAAAAAAAAAAAAAAAAAAAGAAGAAAAAGTACGATTCTTGCATAGTTATTTATTCATTGGCGACACAATAAAATTTGGAACACTGCGATTTTTGATAAGTAATCTTTAATAAAAACTTCTTTTTATACACTTCACAGTAAATTAATTTAAGTAAGATTATTTTAAATAAATGTACTTTTATAACTACACTTTTGTAATTTTTTTTTAAGTGTGCAAATTGAAATCTAACGTTCATTTATCAAAAATATTCCAGGTCGCGCTCGTCGGAGTTTCCCGTGGTTTTCGTCGAAACGGGCTAGGATCCCTCAGAATGACCCTCGTGGAGGGCACACTACCTTAGGCTAGGAGCCGCGTGTAGTCAATTGGCCTTAATCCCACTTACCAACACGATATATTAACAAACTTTGTTAAACATGGAATACTTCTATTAACTTGAAATTTATTTGAGCTTTGCGTGTCATAGCTTAAAATGAAACATTATATATTGTATTAAAAAAAAAAAAAGATGAAAGTTTGCATTATCGGAATGTTTTGTATATTCGTGGAAAACAGGTTAAGGAGTCAGGTCAGGACCTCTGAAGGGGATAACATAAAAAAAAAAAAAATACTTTTAAAACTTGTAAATTTTAATATGTGTTAAAAAAGGTTATATATCTCTACTACAGTCATAAAAACAATTCTACATTTATTATTATTATTATTTTTTTTTAAATAAAAATGTTAGGGTGAATTTTTTGTCGATGTATAATCTTGCGCGCGCAATATTTCCGCAATGGTTAACCAAAATTTAACCTTTCTACCCTGTATGGGTCGATTCGACCCATTTTTAAAATTGATCTTTCGATATCTTCTACATATTTTAATTTTGATTGGTCAAACATTATGTATGCCTCAAAAATATGCATCCGTTTAATATATGATGTTTTCAGAGTCATTGGTTTGTTTTAAACCACCCCAAAAAAATATGTGACATATTACCTGTCTGGGTCGATTTGACCCACATTATTAACATGCATAGAAATGCTTAAAACACCAATTTTTTTTTGAGTTGACTTCATTTTCAGGAATAGTCAATATATGGCGATAGATGTCGGAAACGTAGATGTAAAATGAGCTCCATAGAAATTCTTTCTTAAGACCTAAATTCAATCTATACAAAGTGGGTCGATTCGACCCATACAGGTAAAACGTGCATAGAAATGTGTATTAACATGCATAGAAATGCTTAAAACACCAATTTTTTCTTTTGAGTCGACTTCATTTTCAGGAATAGTCATAGATGTCGGAAACGTAGATGTAAAATGAAATAGAAATTCTTTCCATAGAAATTCTTTCTTAAGACCTAAATTCAATCTATATAAAGTGGGTCGATTCGACCCATACAGGTAAAACGTAAAATTTTTTCAACAGGGTAGGAAGGTTAATGTAAGTTTAACAGCTTTTACATGCAGAGTCTGATCAAGTAAAAAGTGGGCCCAAGGCGCATTCGGACCCCCTACCTTGTTATTTTTTCCTATGGTTTTTATCACTCTTTGAAATAAAGCCTTTATATTTTCCACTGTTTCACACAAAATTTCATATTTGAGTAAATATTACCTTTCTAGAACTTTTCGTTTTCCTTTCAAAAGTAAAATTTTCATGAAGTGTTATTTTTAAGAATATTTTCGCATATTTTTAAATAAAAATTTTTGAACTGTAAACGAAATCTCGGGCCCCTAAATCAAGGCCCAGTCAGCCTGTGCGTTTATCAGGCTCTGTTTACATGAGATATAAATATATGAAATGACGAACAATTAGGTTTTTATCATTAAAAGCTTTGTAATTATAAGCATAATTACGCCAGAAGCGATAATTATTCAAATAATATATTTTTTTTCTTTTTCTTTTTCTTTCTTTCTTTATTTTTTTTTTTTTACAAAAGAATGGAGCTTTTTAGCAAAAGTACTTTCCTCATTTTAATTATAGGTATTTTTCTTGTGCACATTTTTCTTTAGGTTCATGTGATGTAACATTTCCATGTAGTCCTGAGCGCAAGGCTTATATCGACAAAAAATTAGTTATGATATTTTCAAGAAAAAATAAATAAACTTAAAAATGTACAAGTAATCCAACAGCTGCAATAGAGAGATATAACCTTTTTTAACACTTATTAAAAATTATAAGTTTTTTAATTAATTATTTTTCAAATTATTGTAAAAAGATTCATGATCATTTTTTTGCTAATATTTCCACCGTTCAAAGGTATTCGATCCCATAAGATCAAACGGTTTAGAACAAAATTTAAATTGATTAAAATGATTTTCAATTCAATGTTAAAGCCCAATTCTTAACGTATCATACACATTAGGATTGAAAATGTGTAATTTTTCAATTATTACATGGATTGTATAAAATTTACAATAAATAAATAAATAAAAATAAATAAATAAATAAATAAATAAACAATGAAAAACTTCGAACGGTATGCCCGACAAGCGCGACATGGGTCGAACCTGATACCTCACGTTCTACCAGAGTAGAAACTCTCGACATTGTTGGGCCAGAAAGAGGTATATTAGTGTTAGGGTTAAAGCCAATAGATTACCGAAGGGTCCTAGGCTTGGGTGCTGTGTCTTCCACCAAGATCTCTTATTTTATCCTGTATTTACGCGAGTTTCGGAAAAAAAAAAAAAAAACATGGAAAACTCTAAACGGCTAAGTCAAATAACGCGACCTAGGATCGAAATTGGCTTTTCCCATCTACCAACTTCGAGAGCAGACCCTCTCGGCTAGCCATCTGACCACCGTTGATGGATATATCCGGTCACTGATCTGTTCTCCTTTCTACAATCCACTTATAATTTAAAATTATATATTTGTGTATTTTTAGCTTATTTTTCAAGCTTGAAGGTCTTAAAGGAAAGTCATGAATATTACAATCATGTTCATAGTTAAATTTTCAATCTCAAATTGAAATAAGCTTTATTTCTGTATATTGAAAAAATCTGTGCACTAAAAACGACATTACTATTTTGCCCTTATCAAAGGCGATGAGAGAGATAGTGGTGGGGCCAGGGAAGAGGATGGAGAATGTTAAAAAAAAAAAAAAAAAAAAAAAAAAAAAAAAACATATTTTTTGCTATATTGTATAAAATGATTCTGCTTCTACAATTGTGTTCATTTATTAAGTGTATTTTTTATGAAACTATTCATAATTTTAAGAAATACATTAATTTCATAAAGAAAAAACTCTCTCCCTCTAACAAAATAAAAAAAAAAATAAATAAATAAAAAAAAAGAAGCAGTAAGATAATTTACATGGAAAAATGAATGAAGATGCCACTTAAATAGTCACAATTGTCCACAATTTATGTTCCAAATACAAAATGAACAGAGTTTTCGAATTATATCTTAACAACACTGTACATGCTAGTTTCCGAAATTCTTTTCTTCAACTAAAAATGGAAATAAATTTAATTTTTCATATTTTAAAACGAGATCTTAAAAATTAATTATAATTATAAATTGATAATTGAATTTATCAAAATGCAAAAGATTTATCAATTAAAAAACTAAATATATACATGTAACTGAAGCTTATGTGATTGAAACTTAAACATTTGTTAATTATACGATAAAAAACATTTTTTAGAGGTAAAATTAAACAATTTCAATAACGAGTCACTCCAGTATATTATACCAGAGACGCCAACTTTTATAATTTATTCCGGAGTAGTTTTCAGTCACGTCTTTATTTCACACCACTTTATTTATCGAATAATTTTCTCCAATATATAAACTACGGTAAAATTGAAAAAAAGTTAAACTTAAAAATAAGTGATATTGAACGAAGGTGGGGCTAACATTGCTCCGGAATGAATTATAAAAGTTGGCAACTCTGATTATACAAGCTTATATAAAAAAGTGCTAACAATTTTAGCTGATAATTTTAGCTATTCGATATTAAGCTGTTTCGTACAGCTCTCATAAGTTAAAAAGCCTAACTCCAACTTTTTTCTAAATGCTCTTTTGTAGCGTTTTCGAATCGGTCTAAAAAAAATACACCTTTTGGAAACATTGAGAATCTCTAAGTCCAAGACATTCAAAAAGTTGTATGCAATAGAATGAACTAATATTCAGTTTCTTTCGAAAAAAAAAGCTTAACTCTAAGGGGTTTTATTCACTTTTTTTTTTTTTTTTTTTTTTTTTTTTTGATTTAGTTAATGGTAATGTTATGTTCGTTGACTGTAAATAAATATTGATAAAATCACTTTACGATTTTTCTTATTTTTGAGAGGGACTGAAATTCACTTTATTCTACTTTTTTGAATTCACACAATATTTGTTTGGTGTTTTCATATAAGCAGCTCAATACTTTGGACTATTAAATTATGCTAATGAAATTCCGTTAAAATTTGCGCATGTGTAGTTAAAAATTATTTAGTAAAAATGCTCATATTTCATTAGAGATTTAATATTTTTTGCGTTCTGATTGCAGTGCTGTGTGTCTTATGTCAAATTTCCCCAAAAAGGTTGGTTGGTTGGTTGGTTGGAGGATTAAGGCCGATTGACTCCTTATGTGTCCTAGGCCTATAGGGGGAATGCCCTCCGTGGGGGTCTTTCTAAGGGGTCCTAGCCCGTATTTACGCGAGTTTCGGAGGAAACCACGGAAAACTCCGAACGGCTAGGTCGATGAGCGCGACCTGGGATCGAACCCGGCACCTCCCATCTACCAGCTTTGAGCGCAGAACCGCTCTTCCCCAAAAAGGCTTTGCACTGGGTTTAATACCCTGCGTGTTATACTTTAAAAAGCGGCAATTTATTTTGCAATATTAAAGAAACCTTTATATCTCCATGCCTATATGTAGTAACGTAGCATACAAATTTATACACATAATAAACTTTATAATCACATGCTATAGCTAGAGTGCATTTCATGCATTACTTTTTACTAGGTGATTTAAAACATTTAGTTTTTTCTTTAATTTTTTACTGGTCCCTCTATTGCTTTCGATACAAAACTCTCCCTAAAATATCTGAGGTATGCCATTTTCTTTACACTTTCTTTACACTACTGACGTTTCAGGAAGATTCGTCCATTATTGTTTGAAATGTTTGACAAAACGTGTGAAATCGAAAGTGTCCGGTAATTTATAGAAAGGTAGTGTATCATCAGCAATGTACAGAGGGACCAAGAACAAAGCAGTATCAAAGTTGAAGAAGTAAAATATGTCTAAATTTATGTTATTATTAATATGTTTATATTTCAGTTACTACTCATTTTATATCACCTGAATGGGTTTTGAAATCTGTTTATTTAACTTGTACTTAATTTGAAAAAAAAAATCACAATTCTGAAAATATTTCAGCATTTCTGAAGAATATTTTATCTGAGTGGAGAATACACATAGAAAAGCCACAATTGGTTATACGTCCAATATTTAAATGTATCTAGGAACTCAATTTACGTATTATTTATGTTACTTGATTTGGTCATAACATTAACATAGGAGTTAAGAATGCTTTGCAATTACCATCACTAAAAAAGACTGTTGCACTTTAAAATAATTACAAAATACAGTTATATCGTGCTGGAAATTAAAAAGAGAGTCATTCAAATCTCAAAAAATATTACAGTTGGTAATGAAGACAGTTTCCAGTGCTTACCCTGCTCGATATTGGACTACTTGAGTGTTATTTCCAGATTTTTGCATAATCAATTATCTATTTGTAAAATGCTTTTGGACTATCCAAACGAATATCTGATATTAGAAGGAACTGAAATTTCTCATATGAAAGATTTTCTGTCTACAACAACATTGCTAGGTGATATAGCAAAATCCTTAAGCAGTGATGATTATACAACTACTGCATCGGATTTGCCGCTGTATCAGAAAAGAAAAACTTCTTTCAAGCTAATGACACTGATAGCAAGTTACTCGATAGCTTAATAAATATGAAACTGGAACATTAAGATCTTTATTATTTATATAATTATCATGTGATCCCAAGTTTTACAATTTCATAGATGAAGAATGCAAAAATATTGCGTTTAAGAAAATCACTGCTTTTTACAAAGCGGGGGGGGGGGGGGGGGGGGAGGGAGCTCTACCAAAGGGAAAAGAAAAGAAAATGTCTGGCAAAATTTTTTGAAGACAGTGAAACAGATCTTAACGATATGATCAACCCAACTCAACAGGCTATGAAGAATAAATAAGCTATTTATTTAAGACAAGTATTGATTTTGATGTAATCGTTTTAAATTGTAGAAAATTCATAATGACTTGCATGATTCCCAACTTGCAAATTGTTGAGAAAGATATATTTAGCTGTCCAAGGCTCCAATATTGCTCCAGAAAGAGTTTTTAGTACTGGAATATATGTGATTAATATATACAGGAAATCACTCCATCCAAAATACGTAGAAATGCAAGTTTTTCTTGCACGTAATAAATATTTTTGTCACTTTAACAATATTTTTTTTTTTTTTTTTAATTTTTGATTTTAGACGTTTTGTCACATATCTAGAAAAATACTTGGCGAATTATATTGAAACCACAGGAGTGAGAAGAGAATACCAGTAATAAATAAAACAATTTTTGAAATCATCATGTAAAAAATAACGATTGAAAAATTTGTATCTATAGAACATAGTTTTATTATTTCTTTTAATTATTTATAGTCATTTATATGAGGAAAAATACGCATATTTAAGCAGATAAAAATGTTTCTTTAATAAAAATCGAAAATCTTTTCAGGCGTTTTTTGTTTATAACATGCATGTTTTTCAACTAATTGCAATGCCATTTTTGAAAACTTTGCATACTACAATAAAGACAGCATACTGTAAACAGAAGGGGAGAATATTTAGCTCTACCAAAGGGAAAAGAAAAGAAAATGTCTGGCAAAATTTTTTGAAGACAGTGAAACAGATCTTAACGATATGATCAACCCAACTCAACAGGCTATGAAGAATAAATAAGCTATTTATTTAAGACAAGTATTGATTTTGATGTAATCGTTTTAAATTGTAGAAAATTCATAATGACTTGCATGATTCCCAACTTGCAAATTGTTGAGAAAGATATATTTAGCTGTCCAAGGCTCCAATATTGCTCCAGAAAGAGTTTTAGTACTGGAATATATGTGATTAATATATACAGGAAATCACTCCATCCAAAATACGTAGAAATGCAAGTTTTTCTTGCACGTAATAAATATTTTTGTCACTTTAACAATATTTTTTTTTTTTTTTTAATTTTTGATTTTAGACGTTTTGTCACATATCTAGAAAAATACTTGGCGAATTATATTGAAACCACAGGAGTGAGAAGAGAATACCAGTAATAAATAAAACAATTTTTGAAATCATCATGTAAAAAATAACGATTGAAAAATTTGTATCTATAGAACATAGTTTTATTATTTCTTTTAATTATTTATAGTCATTTATATAAGGAAAAATACGCATATTTAAGCAGATAAAAATGTTTCTTTAATAAAAATCGAAAATCTTTTCAGGCGTTTTTTGTTTATAACATGCATGTTTTTCAACTAATTGCAATGCCATTTTTGAAAACTTTGCATACTACAATAAAGACAGCATACTGTAAACAGAAGGGGAGAATATTTAATATTTGATGAAATGTAAGTTGTATTAAAGATAGTTTTGCATAAAAGTTCAAGTTTTCATTGCATAATCTATTTATTAACCAACCATATTGAGGCTATTTATATAAAAATCCCAATCAAATATCTTGAAAGTTCAAAAAGCTACCGTCGATACAACATATTGAATTTTGGCTGCCTTGAAAAAAAGAGAGCAAAATGGTATGGGTTTTTATTCAAATTTTTATTTTAAATAAATTAATGGTAATATAGTGCGAGTTGACTCCTTTTGAGAGAAAGAGAGAGAGCAACTGAAATTTAGTTTATTCTATCAACAAAAACTTTTTGAATTTCCATTATATTTCCTTGGAATTTTATGTAGTCACTCAATACAATTAGCTAAAAAAACTATGGTAGAATTTTTTTTTTTTTTTAAGTTTACGCATGAGAAGCGAAAGTATTTTAGAAAAAATACTCAGATTTCATGAAATATTAAATATTTTTTGTATTCTGATTACAATAAGCTGCCTTTGCTATACAGCAAACTTTTCTAAAAAGGGCATTACATTAGATGGAAAAACCTGATGTTATAAACAAAATCGCACAAAAAATTTTTGAACCTTTATATCTCCACGAATATAGGAATATAGGTAATTAAAAGAATAATCATAACCATATGCAACAGCTCCAAAGCATTTTAAGTCTTATTTTTTACAGAAGGACCTCAAACAAAATTTTTTGTTTAATTTTTACCCATTTGTCCTGAGGACAAAACTTTCGCTAAAATATTTGAGGTATAATTTTTTCTTTATACTCTTGAAGCTTTAGGACCTTTTACTTATCCGTAATTGACGCGCCACCTTTCGTATCAAAAGAAAAATTATTTAGAAATATTTTCGATATGTACAAAAATGAAAACCGATATATGCTATTCAAGTTTTTGAGACTTGCCGAAGAACATTTTTTATTAAATTCTTACATATAGCAGTATTGATTTGTGTAGAAAGATTCACAAAAAAATTAAAACACATTACTGTCTAAGCGATGCATTTCTTATAAGCCCATTTTCCCAGCTTGATACTGTGTTAAACATACGAAAACAACATACATTTTTCAGATTGGACTGGAAAATTGGATACCACGTTATGAAGTCCTTATGATTCTTTTTTACAGAGCAAAGTATACTAATTTCGACTAGGCTCTTTTTACTGAACTTTGTAGATATCTTGCATTAAAGAAGACTCGCACAACATTCTGGTACTCTAAATCCAATGTCGATAGATTTAATCGAATTCTCCCAACTCCTGTTCAAAATGTGTTTTAGAATTTCAACCCACTTATAATCCGATTGTGCTGAAGTTTTGCATACATGTATATTATCCACATCTGCTGAATTGGAGTTTTTAGTACATTCTGAAAGAAGAGCTTTTCTTTTCTTCTTTTCCTTTATTATTATTATTATTATTATTATTTTTAATTATGTATTTTTTCCTTCTATTCTGATCTAGACTTACAGAATTTTTTTTTCGAATAATTTCATTATTTGTTTGATAAAGGGAAAAAATCGTGTTGGCAAAATGTCTGGTTAGCTGTATTCTTTGTTGTAAATATTTACGACGGGTAATTAAATAATAATAATAATAATAATAATTAATAAACCAGTTATGATTAAAATTAATGCGATATTTTATTTAGTTTTAAGTTATAGTTTAATCAGTAGAATAAAGTATTTTTTTTTTACACTATATTAAAATAACTACTAAAATGTTAAATGAATTTTAAAACAATATTTTAATAATTACCTTTTCGGAAACCAATTTTCTTATGTAGCAAAAACAAGAAAAGAAGAGAGCATTTATATGATCTATTTTATATTTCCTGTGATAGCTTCTTACAACTCAAGCGCTCCATCTGAAAATATATTAAACGATTCTACTGTCGAAATAACACGACACTCAAAAACTCACAGCTGTTTATTGAACTGTACAATGCAAGTTCTTAGTAAATCAGCCGCTGTTTTCTTTATTCTTGTTGAAAATATAAGCATAGTGATTCTTTCATTAGTTTCTGTTTTAGAAAAATAAAATGGGTTTAACTGAAAGGTAAGTTATTATAATTCCTTTGAATATGATAGTTATACATGTGTAATATATGTGATTTTAGTTCGACCAGCGACAGAAAAAAATTTGAATTTAATCCAAGTGTATCCTGCTATGTAAAAGCAATTTGGATGAAAATCCTTTTGTAAGGTTTTGTGGAACAGATGAAACTGTTCAACACACACACAAAATAAGTAAATAAAAACTGTACATTTTTAAAATTGTACATTATTTTACTTTATTGTTTACTTTCTTTTACCCATGTATGGTTAGCGAAAGTGTAGTTTTTGGGTAGAATTTTCAAAATTCAGATTCTTCATACATTTACGCACTTTGCGGTCCCCTGGTTCTGAAATGTGTGCGTGCAAGCAATAAATTATAGCATAAAAAGAAATTAAGAATTATGTAGTAGAAAATAATATACCAAATGAATATTATTTTGTAATACGGAATTGACTTGGTGGATCCGCTAATTTCAAAGATTTATGTCTATATTGCTCCAGCAAAGCGTTTCCGATCGCACAAAATAAAATTATTTGGCCTAGGGAGACTGTGTATAGTTCCTCATCATATATTTTTTCTCACAAATTTCTATCATAACTCATACTATATTCATGCTATATTCATACTATATTCATAAATGAAGTCTACCGATCACTCAACATGCTTGCTGGTTGATATGCTCCACCCACTAGGCAGTCCTACATTTGCTTCGATATGTTTACCTTATACTAAACTTTTGTTTAATTTTATTAGGATACCAAGTTTCCTATTTCAGTTTCCATGCAGCTTCATAGCATTTCCATTGCAATGGTCGACATAATGCAAATTTATGGAAATACTGCTCTACACTGCCATATTAATAAAATCGCAAATTTTGAATAAGTTATGAAATTTTCAAAGTAAAATATTCATAGTTAACGACGTTCATGCAAGTATCATAAATGATGTTTAACGGGTCCAATATCATCACGTTGAATATAATTCTCATCATACATGTTTATGCAAAATACTGCCCAATACTTCCTTGATATGAAAATCGTAATTTTCTGATAACCTACGATCAAAACAACCTACAATGTTTTATCAAAATAAAATTACAAAAACAAAAAAGAATTGGTTCATGGCTTAAGGCCGATTGGCTACACTAGGATCCTAGGCATATAGATGGAATGCCCTCAGTGGGGGTCTTTCTAACAAAGAAATGTCTCCTCTTAAGGAGCATACTCAGAAAATTATTTTTAAAAAAATTCCACTGATACTACTTACTTTCGCAATACATGATCTCGCAGAGTTCCTAAAATTTTACTCTGGTCTTATTGTCACCACTATCGCAAATAAAAATTTTTCTTGAATGTTTTAATGCTAAAGTATAGGGAAAATATAAGTAAAAAAGTATTGTTTTATGATAGTGGTAACAATATAATAAAATGAGTATAAAATTTTAGCATCGCTGCGAGGCTTGAATATAACATCAGTCAAATTTATCGGCGGAATCCCAGTAGATAATCTGTAAAAAATAAAATGCTTTCGAGTATTTGGCGTGTGAAAGCTAATTACACCATGCGATTTGGCGAACAAAATACTTTCTCGCCAAATGCAAGTAATTTTAATAAATTTAAAAATTTATTAAAATTACTATACAAATGTTTACGGAATAGTTATTGAATAACTTTAAAATTTCAGATAAAATAGCTGATTACTTTTTATATAAGCTTCTATAATTTAACGACTTTACTTATCGTTGAAAGTATTTAATTTTGCTCCTTAAAAATGTTTTTTATGGCACCATTAACTAATGTTTAAGTCACATAAGCTTAAGTTATTATTTAGTATTTTATTTTATTTGAAAAATCTTTTCAGTTTTCAATTTTGCATATTACAATTATTAATTTATAATTTTATTTAACACTTGAGATCCTATTTTAAAATCTGAAAAAATAAATAAATAAATAAATAAATAAAAAATAAAATAAATAAATAAATAAATAATTTTTAGCCGAAAATAAAGATTTTAGAAATCGACCAGCGAAAATCCTGTTCAATTTGCATTATGCATTTGGGACTCAAATTGTGGACAAACGGAACATTCATTCATTTTTTTTTTCTTTTTATATGTAAATTATCTTGATGTTTTCAGCATGTTTTACTGATTCCTATTTATGAAGTTAATGTATTTCGTAAAATAATGAATATTTTCATAAAAAGAAACCTTTAATGTAGGAAACGAATTACAAAAGCAGGAATAATTTTTATATTTCAGAAAAATTATGTTTTTTTTTTTTTTTTAACGTCTCCCCCTCAAAAAAAAAAAAAAAAAAAAAAAAAAAAAAAGAGAGAGAGAGAGAGAGAGAGAGAGCATCAAACACTTAATATATATATCGATATATAATTTGAATAATTTAATTCCTTTACAACACTCAGCAAATGACAGATAGATGAAAATACCAACATATGAAATTTTAAATGAGATGTATTTCGAATAAAATTATTGTCATGATGATAATTTAATTTAATTACACTGAGTAGTAAAAACATGCTAAAGTACTTAAGCAGATATAGATATATATATTTCTTTTGATAAATTGAATGTGGAATAGGATCACATTTTTAAATTAAGTACATTTCAATATCAATCAGTATTCTAATTCAAATAAATTTGTTTTTGTGGATTTTTGGTTAATCAAAGCGTTTTCAATACTTTCCCTTACACTATAAATTAAAACCAATGTGTGCTTAAAACTTTTAACTCTTTATAATTTTCCATTAAAAATTAGTCTAAAATTCGAATAAATTAACTGTGTAATATGTATATATTTTACTATGCTCATACAATCATTAGATTTACACTTAGACATTTATAAAAATATATATATGTATATGACAAAATTGTAGTTATAAAAGTGTTTATTTGAAGTAATTTTAAATTATTTTAGTGTGAATTCATGAGAAGAGTCTTCTGCATTATTTTCTGGGTATGGAGACTTTCTTTGTAAGGGGTCCTAGCCCATATTTTACGCAAGTTTCGGAGAAAACCACTGAAAACTCCGAACGGCTAGGTCAACGAGCGCGACCTGGGATCAAACCCTTCACTTCCTGTGTACCAGCTTTGAACGTAGAATCGCTCGGCCGCTGGTGGGAAATTTTATACGTTACACATGAATTTTCAGTTATGATATTTTAAGACAAACAAAATGAATTTCTCTATTCTCAATAATTACGCGTAGATAAAGGGAATTAAATATATATTTATTAACTGGTAAAAATATTACGGAAATATTTTTACAAAAATAAAATTAATAATTACGAGTTAATTAAAAATAATGTGTAATTAAAATAAGTAAAATGTATTATATTTTTTAGATTGAAATATTTTTATTAAATAAAAAATAAAATAAAAAACACTTTTATTTCTACTTCTACTGCCATAACTTTACATGTCTACATATATTACACGGCAAAAACTAAAATGATTATACTTTTCTTAAAATTATTGCTTAAAAAATAAATAAATAAATAAATAAATAAAAATAATGATGTTCTCAGAAGAAATAGGTTAAAATTATTTTTACTATCAGTATGTTTTGCCTAATATAGAAATATTTAACAAAAAAATCGTCTGTTTTTCCGTACGGAGTTTAAAAAAAATAAAAATAAAAATAAAAAAAACTAAACTTTATTTTACAAAAGAACAGAAAAAATTCGTTTTTCTTCAAATTCTTCCCATAGGATTTCTATGAGCTTTTGTATTGTGGTGCCCTCTACAGGCAAGCTTATTTACGAAATGATAAACATAATCAGAAATGCCTAGTGGATTAAAATTCATATATAAGTAAATAAATAAAAATAAATAAAAGGTTAAAAAATTGCATTAATTATAATTAAGAAAAACAAAAAGAGAGAAGTTTGGTGATTTTATTTTAAATACTACTACTACTACTACTACTAATAATAATAATAAATATGAAAAAAGTTTATAATTGACATTTAAAAGAAATATATTAAAAAAAAAAAAAAATATTAAAGAACGCTATTAATTATAATTTAGTAAAGGAAAAAAAAAAAGAAAGACAATCTTGATAGATCTTATTATTGTTTAAACATTTAATTATTATGTAAAATAATATTAATAATAATATAAAAGTAGTAATTATTTTTTTACTTCAGTGAAAAAAACTGGTATCCCCCAGGTTTGAAAATGTGCATAAAAACTTTTTATTTAGATTTTTCAGTTTTAGGTTATTTTGACTTATAAATATACCTTGTTTTAAAAATTTATCTTCAAATAATAATAAAAAATCTAGAAACGAATTCTAGAAACCAAAATAGAACTTTTTAACATATTATCTGAAAATAAATAACATTTAAATAAGTAAGAAAATTCGCATAAAATTTGTAATAATTGATAAATGTATTTTTAAAAATAAACAAAATAACAACCTTAAATCCTGATTTTCAATGTTTTTATGAACTATAACTATGCAGTTACAAATCATTTCGTTTTCGATGTTTTAAAACGAATTTAAATGAACATTTTCTTTTCTTTTTCTTCTTCTTCTTCTTTTTTTAAAATTTATTTATTTTTTAGATTATATAAAAGAAATAGTGATTCATTTAGAAGTAGTGACCAGCGAAGAGGGACAAATTCGGCAGTATATAATATTGATTTATAGTAGGAAAATCACATTATAGATTCGAGTATAACTGGGACATTCGAGAATGACCCCGCACAAAAAAAAAAAAAAAAAAAAAAAAAAAAAATCTGGTTCTTATAAAATAGAGTAATTAGAAACAATACCATAAAAAATAACACCGTAAAAATAAATCAATAATGGTAGTGGAATTAATATAATAATGCACTTTTTTCTCTGACTATTAAATTAGACTTCTTTAGAGTAAATTTGAAATTTAAAGCTATTAAAATAATTTATAAACAAAAAATGGCTTGACTAAGTATTGTATTATTCTTTCTTTTTTTTTTCTTTTTCTTTTTTTTTACTGTAACTACATGATTAAAAATATATATATATACATATATATATATGAAGAAAAACTTTTGGAAGACATTTTAAAAAGGCATTATTGTTGTTATTATTATTATTCAATTACTACACTATACATAAATATTTGATATTTGCGTAATTTTTTTTAACTCCGTAATTTTATAAAATATTATAAATAAAGCTTTGTACTCCGTTTTCTCATAGCCTCCTTAACTAGATGCCTGTCGCATACCTCGGAAACATAGCAACAGTTCAAGCGGTAGACAGCGCTACCTGGTACAGATTGCATCATAAGCACCGCACTTATAGAAATCTTCAAAATAAATGAAAGAAAATTATATTGAATATTTACTGAAAATTTTAAAAAGGTTTTCATTATATATATATATATATATATATATATATTGCATATAAGTTTTAAGATCAATAGCATAAGATAATAAAAATAATGTACTTAAAAAAAAAAATCTAAAATTGCGGAACATTTTTAGAACATATGGAACAGTTTTATTTCACATGTATTTCTTTGTAAGAGGGATACTCCCCTCCTCCATCAAACCCACTTATTTATAATGCATAATTGTAAAAATAAACAAATGAATAATAATCAAGGCTGTTACTAATTTGACTTCAAACTTGACAACCTTGCTCAAAATTTTAAGTGACAACCTAATACGAACTTCAAAATACCACTTTTGAATTTCCTGCATTATCTGTTTTTATGTTATTCTGATAACAGATATATACACAGATCAACCGCTAAATAATGGACTTTTATAATCAGGGAACCTCAAAATGTGATATTATGAAAAAAAAAAAAAAAAAAAACTAGAGTTGAGAATAAAACTACTAAAAGTAATTCGTTTACATACAGTATGGATATGAAAAATTCATTTTGCTTCGTGAGCAAGTGTTCGTCGGCATAATAAAATATAGCAAAGCACTTCCATCTTCCATCAATTACGTTCAATACAAAAGAGCGTTTAGCTTAATTTTGGGTAGCTCTGCATATTGTCGATAAACAATGTTGTGTATTTAAATTTATTCTTACTTGAAAAACTTCTAACACAAAATTAGTTATAATTCCAGCAATTTCCAAGTATAGCCTCAATATATCCAAATACTGTTAAATTGTACTTATCAGAACATAATTTATTTGAACTTTGAACCCCATAAACATCATGTATTTGAATTCTCTTGGATATTCCTGTACGTGAACCATTTCCTTTGTCTCAAGGAAAAAATTTAGTGTAGCATATTTATATGAAACCCATTTAAAATACCAAGTTTGGACTTTCTGCTATTATTTGTTCTTGATATATGCTGATAACAGACAGATACACACACAAACCAACCGCTAAAAACATTTTCCAATTCAGAGGATTTCAAAACGTATAATTATATAATAAAGAAAAAAAAAAACTCAATTTCGAAAATTTGACCCAAAAACAATACTTTCTTTACCCTGTGTATACGTGAAAGAAAGTAAATAGTTAGAATTTAAAAAAAACTTTTGAGTAAACATATTTCCTATTAAAACTTAAAAAAAAAAAAAAATCAACCACTATTTTTTAAAACACACTACCGTGGGTTTGAATATTTCGACAAGAGAGAGAGAGCTATTTTATGTACTGTTTGAAACTATATATGTAGTATAAATAATTCAATAAACATTGTTTTATAATATTCATATATTTTATGCATGTATTTATAATTAAAAAAAATATTTTCTTCTGTTCCGAAACATTTTGTGTAAAGAATTCTCATTTATTCATTAAGATTAAATTTCTTGACATTAGAATTTAAATCTTAAATCTATTTATTTTAGTGATTTACGTTTCACAAAATATTTCACTGAGCGATGCGATAGTTTGTATATTTTTTTAGCGGCGTTCTTGTAGATAATTGAATACAGGTGGGAAACTGTGTCTTATCACCTCTGTCACCCCACAGCTAGGAGAGGAAGTGTCAAAATAATTAGGTAGTCAAGAAGATAATTTTTCAACTAATAGGGGAATTCTACTATTCACTGATTGGAGCTAATGGCTGTCAGTTTTTAAAGTTAGGCCAACCCCAATTTTTTCTTAGAACCTGGGCGGCCATGTTGAAAAGAAATCTTCATTTCCGGATGTACGCCCTTTAACCTGCACGCCTGCCACCAATAACTTTAAGAAGTGATACATGATTTATATAATCGACGTTTCTTCGATTCAATTTGCTTTTTATGTATATCATATCCCTCTTTTAAAAATTTTTGGTGGCTGTTGAATAAAAAAGACGCGTAAGCTGCACCAGGTGACGCTGTCCACCTTTTCAACTGTTGCCAAGTTTTCGAGCAACGCGACAGGCATCTAGTTTAGGAGGCTATGGTCTTTCATTAGAATAGTGGGAATTGAATGATTTAAATATTCAGATAATGTCAGATGAGTCAACTAGCATAAATGTTATATTAATTAATTTTGCAGAAATAAATGCAAAAAATTTTACTTAGCTTTTTTCTTTCTTACTTTCTTTTTTCTTTTTTTTTTTTTTTTTATAATTGTATTGAGCAAATTTATGAAAATACTATGAGAAACAGATGATTTCAACTTTCTTCCTCACTAGCGCCGTGTATAGTAAATAACACAGAGCTGTAAAATAGTACTTTACAAATATTTTTTGCACTTCGTTGGGTGTCTGTCTTTTGATACTCTAAATTCAGAAATGCTTGTCTTTTCTTCCTGTCACGTAAGAATTTTTCACAAAGTAAGGATGAAGATAAGAAATATTCACGCAGAGGCTGTAACAAATTCAAAATTATTTTTTTCTTGTGCACGGCTTGATGGCAGAGATTCTCTAGGCAGCATCCAATAATAATCTTCTAACACGTGAACACTCCGTTATCCCTAATACCTCCCCTACATTTCTCGGATGTCTTAAAGAAATAACTATCTTTGTTCTTCACTCACATCACCCAGATTTTCAGAGAAATAACTTAGATTGGAGAAAAAGTAGAGCTTTAAACTCAAAAAAGCCCATTTTTTTTGTCGAAACTGTATGCGATGGAAATTTTTGAATAAATTTTCCTTAATTAGCATCCAAAGATACACCAGAAAAACACATCGCTTATTAGAAAAAAAAATTCATCGCAGTCCTGTGATAATCTAAAGATTCTCACAATAGAGTCAGCTATATTAAGTCACTTGCTTTAAACATTTCACTAAATGAGTCTGAAAAAGAAGTGTATCATTTTTCTTTAAAAAAATTAATTTATTAATTTATTAGATTATTATTATTATTATTATTATTATTATTATTATTATTTATTTATTTATTTATTTATATTTTTTTTTACGGATGGTCGTTCATACTTTATGGGAACGATTTTAATAGTTGAGTTTTATGTATGAATGCCTTTTTTTTTTTTTTTTTTTTTTTTTTTAACGTCGATTTGCTTCTATCTGATAGCCATGGTACTTAAAAATAGCTCGAGTTTGAATTTTCAATTAAAGTAAACTTTTTCTTAGTACTGTCATGTTAATTTTATCCCACTCCTCTTCTACCGTTTTCCAAAATCTGTTCACTATTGTTGGATGCCATTTTCCCAAGACTGTTTTAATAAACCAAAGGCACAAAAGTCCATTGGAGAAGCATCAATTGATTTTCCAGGTTTTTCATTAAATGGGATACAGTTTACTCCTGTTTTGATTCTTTCTTTGCTAAATAAGCAACAGCTGATTCAGATGTGTGACCAGAGGCTTTGTCTATATGAAGCCTAACTTTATCAATATTCTTTCCATATAAGCTGGAATTTCTTTTTCAACAATTGGTTCTAAAATACTTTGCTGATAGTAGAGTGAATTAATATTGGCTTTACTTGAGACTTTTTAAATTTTTAATTAATGCAACAAAATCCTGCAACTATCATGAATCCCTTTGGGAACTTTTCTGTACACTGACGAAGCCACTTCGTACATACATTCCCGTCATCTGAGCGATAGAAAATTCATCTTTTTTTCATTACAGTTACTTAAATATGCCCCTGCCTCATCGAGTGTCACTACATTTTTTTATTTTTCAGCATCTAAATGTTTTTCATATAATATTCTACAATTTATTTTTCTTTCAGCAATATGCTTTGGCAAAAACAGATGGACTTTAGGTTTAAACATCTTTTTTAAATTCAAATCTTTGTGAATAATTTTACTTACAGGGCCAGAAGACATTCCTAGTTTTGATGCAATGGCTCTTTGAATAGGTGATTTTTCTTTTATGATCAGAGACTTCAGTTTCTTGATATTTACCTGCGTTCGAATAGCCTTAGGATGAAGTTTCACGGTCGTTTTCATTTTTACTTTCACTTAGACATTTTTCTTTTCAAATTTGATATATTATAAATACCTTTTTTAGAAATACAATAATCGCGATTTTTACACTTCTTCATAATTTGGTGATACGAATATTTCTTCTCGGAGAGAGCAGTTACGTGACCTTCGAACCATCTATCAATTTACTTTCTTTTATTTTTACAATCAATTTCCGTTGATTTAATTTCCAGTCAAAAGATAAATGTAGCAGACGATTATTTTAAAGTTGCCAATTTTTTATCTCAAACAGTGAAAGAGAAAAATAAATTATAAAATCCTTTCCATAAAGTGTGAACGACGTTCTGTATTTTTTTCTCTTGTCCTTGGTAAAAATGTATTGTTTTTTGGTCAAATTTTCAAAATTAAGTTTTTGCTATATTTGCACATTTTGAGGTTCCCGAATGCGAAAACAACATTTTTAACGGTTAGTCTTTGTGTGTGTCTGCCTGCGACCAGCATAACTCAAGAACAAATATTAGCAGGAAGTCCAATCTCGGTATTCCAAATCTGTATCACATAAGGGATTCTCTTTGAAACTTTTTATTTAGATCAGACACATGGTTCATGTACAGGGACATGCAAAATTGTTCATTTACATTCCGTCTATGGGGGAAATTTCTGGTAGGTATATTTTAATATCTTTAGACTTCACTAAATAAAATGAAATTAAGATATATTTTTCATGTCTTCGCATACTTCGCACAGAATTGGGCGTAAAATCTATTCACTATTCGTCTACAGGACCACACAAATGAATGCGGATATATTAGGATTATACTTAGAAATTATTGGAAATGCCTTTGAAGTTCAGTTATGTGGTTTTCACATAGTTCTAAATTTAAGTACTTTATGTGGTATCTATATAATTTAGAGACACGATACAGGACTACCCAAAATTAAATGAATACATTTTATTCAATTGAACGTAATAATTTTTTTACTAGCTTTATTAAATTTTACCATGTCCATTAAAATTGCTAAGTAGTGATATTTTCTTTTCATACCCATGTAACAGACAAAGTATTGTTCGCAGTAATATTTTCAACACTCATTTTTTGCTACAATTATACGTTTTTATTTCCTCTAAAAACCAAAATCAAGATTTTATCGGCTGGTATGTATGTCTGTTTATTATCAGTACAACTTAATGATAAGTAATTGCAAGAAATTTACATTTGATGTTTTGAAGATTATATGAAGTTTCCCTTAAAAAGTTTAAAAACGAATGCTTAGTTTAAAAAAGTGATGTGAGTGAAAATTATCTGAGTAATTTGCGATATTTTTAAAAATTTAAAAGCAGCCTTCAATTTTTTGTGAATGTATGTACTGTATACAAACTTGAGGTTGAGGGAGGGGGGAAGATTGTCTCGATCACACAGAAATACATCTCAAACAAAACTGTAAAACTATTAAAATAACTGTTTACATTCAACTTTAGGGTAAGAGAGAGTTGCATGATGACCACACCAGATTATTTTAATTATTATATTAGGAGCGTATATTTGGTATTTAGTTATATGAGCTAAAACAGAAACTTTGGTGCTTATTTGAAGTAAAATGCATAATTAAAACCAATTTAATATTTTATCGATAGCACAATCTGAATTTGTCAAAATTCCGCAATAGAATGAGATGTATTAGAATTACAATCAATCATCGTAAATGATATATTTATGAATTAGCAGAAAATAAATATAAAAAAAGGTTACTTAGCTCATATATTTTTTATTTTTTTTATTTATTTATTTTTATTATTTAATCGTTGTATTGTGCTTGTATATTTGGATTTTCTATACTTTTTTTTTCCATTACTTAAAGAATATTGTAGATCCTCCACCGTCATCATCATTAATATTTTTTTATCACTGTATTATACATATATATTTGGAATTTGTATAATTTTTACAACTTCATAATTTTGAAAAATATGTTGCAAAACAGTGTTATAACATGGTTAAGTCTGCCTCTCCGCTGGGAGTCTGTCGACCCTTGAATACTTGGTTCAATTCCAGGTAGCGGTGACGCTCCCTGGTTGTTACTTCCAATTTCTTCGGCGGCCGAGCGGTTCTGCGCTCAAAGCTGGTAGATGGGAGGTGCCGGGTTCGATCCCAGGTCGCGCTCATCGACCTAGCCGTTCGGAGTTTTCCGTGGTTTCCTCCGAAACTCGCGTAAATACGGGCTAGGACCCCTTAGAAAGACCCCCACGGAGGGCATTCCCCCTATAGGCCTAGGACACATAAGGAGTCAATCGGCCTTAATCCTCCAACCAACCAACCAACCAACCAATTTCTTCGTGTTGTAATCTTTTCCATGTGCTATTTGTCCTCGTCTCAACGAGGACTTAGAGTCGGACTTGGAGTCAAGCATAAAAATCGGATATATGTATAAACAACAAATAAATAATAATTCAAAATTACACAATTTTGGATTTTTACATTGTTTTTAAGTATGAAGGTCTTAAATTACAGTCATAAACGTTTATCTTGAAATGTATGGTTATATTTTCAATTTCAAAGTAAAATAATCATCATTGTAGTATGTTGTAAAATTATGCAGTGAAAACAACAGTACAATTTCGCCCCAAGATTTCTAGCAATGGAGTTATATGAATAATGTTAAAATGAATTTATGTAAATATTATAATCAATGAATTTGTAAGTAATTGTTCAACCGAATGCTTTAGCGCAATAAAAATAGTTTAATCTCTGTATTACACATAGAAATTTGGCATTTTTATATACTTTAAAAGTTTACTGGAGCAACTATGTGAAATATTCTAAACGACAGTTTTATATATATATATATATAAAATCGAAAATTTGCAATTAGGTATAAAATAGTAGGTATAAAAAGTTAGGTATAAAATTTATATTTATGAAAATTTAATATTAAAGTACTACAAACATTAAATAAGAATTTAAAATATTAATAGCTATTTAAGTTAAGAGTAAAATAAATAAATATTAAATAAAATAAGTGAAGAGTAAAATTTAAATTAAATTAAATGTAAATTTAAATAAAGAGTTAAAAAGTTAATATATTTTTCCAGAAGGGCGCCTGAACTTAATGTACAGTCTGCAGCAAAGGTATCCGAGTACTAACAATAATCCCTGTCTAAAAAAAGTACACTTAATACTGTTTTGTTAAGGAGGAGCGTCAGTTTCTCGATAATCTATCTTTTCCCAAGAGATGGCGTTGTATTTCACTTGAGCGATAGTTTTCTTTTTCTGGTAAACTAGTTCTGTTGAGTACGTCATTTCCCCTTTTCCTGTGACGTCAAGTGAAGTACGCGAAATAAAAGAAAAAAAAAAAGGAGGAAAACAAGTACGGTCATCCTAGAGCGTATATTAGTTCGGTTCAGTGATGCCAGATTGGGGATTTTGTCCCCATTTTGGGGATTTTTGAGGCTTCTGGGGACAATTTTGGGGACCAAATGTTTGTGGGGACTTTTTTGGGGAATTCTAAAATTTTTGGGGACAAATTTGGGGAGATCTTCAACTTTCTGTCAATGTTGGCAACGTAATGATTTATCCCTACGACCAGGGATTTTCAATAGCTTTATTGTTATTTGGGAATTTTTTTCAAAAATTACCTTCATTTGGGGAAAAATCTGAGCTTAAATCATAGAAAAATCTGCTTGATATTTTTTTTGAAAATTTTTTTATTTTCCCTTTTTAGTAGAATTCAAGTTGGGGATTTTTTCGAAAAAAACCCCTGATTTGGGGAAATTTGAAGACCTGTTTGGGGAAATAATTTTCGACCATCTGGCATCACTGGTTCGGTTCATCCTCATTTTCAAGATTTTTTATATTTGTTTTGTGTTAGCAGTCACATAAGCAGTTTGTACTGAAATGCGCTGTAGCTGTATAAGTGAAATAATTATAATAACTTTAATCACAAGTGAAATGTGTTAGAGGGCAATATAACACTTTAAATTACAAAAATTTTCATGGTAAAATAATAAAATTGCTGTATAGATTTTTTGCATTTCAAATTTAAATTTATATACTCTAAAACGGGAATTACTATTTTTTGTGTACTTATTAATGAAAAAACAATGAGTGAAACATTTGTGAAACTCAACTATATCAATACATACAACTCACTGATGTCAGTAGAACCTCGCCAATTTAGAATTTTAAGAACAAATTTTTCAACATAATGCGATATTTTATTATGGCAAATTAATTTATATTTTACCATGTTTTTATTTACTTCGATTCTTGTTTATTTGTGTGTCCAGTACAAATCTTGCAATCGATTTTTAACTAACTTCCCGACTAGCTAGATATTTGAAGCTTTCAAAATAGCTCAAAACACGGTGACAATACATTTTTTAAATATTTTTACCCAACTGTTTCGGGTCCCTGGTGCCCTCGACAGAGTTTATATGTTTCAACAGAAAATTTATTTAACTAACTTTCCGCCTAGCTAAGCTACACATTTGAAACTTTTAGAATAGCGCAAAACCCGATAACAATGCATTTTTTAAATACTTTTAGCCAATTGTTTCAGGTCTTTGCTGCCTTCGGTAGCATTTACTATATGATTCAACAGTCGTATAACTTCCCGACTAGTTAGAAATTTGAAACTTTTAGAAAAATTCATAACACGATGACAATGCATTTTTTATTTTTTTTATTTTAGTCAATTATTTCGGATCCCTGCTGCCTTCGGTAACGTTTATATGATTCAACAATCATGAACTTCCCGGCTAGCTAGCCATTTGAAATTTTTTGAATAAATCAGAACACGATGACAATGCATTTTTTAAATTCTTTTAGCCGATTGTATCGGATCCCCGCTGCTTCGGTAGCGTTTATATGATTCAACAAAACTTCCCGATAGAGTCACCCGACCCGAACCCGACAGATAATTTTAAATCAACCCGAACCCGACAAAAACATTTTCATTAACACGAAACCCGACCCGAACCCGACAAAAAAATTTTCATCAACCCGAAAACCAACCCGAACCCGCAACAGAGAACTTTTTGCGACCCGAACCCGACCCGAAACCCGACTTATATAACCCGAACCCGACCCGAAAAATAAATCAACATTACTTATTCATTTAAAAACCATGCAAAACAAGGTAAAATGATATAACATGACATAAAATAAAGTAAATTTTCACTGTCACACAGTTGGTAAATTAAAAAAAGAAAAAACTAGTATGTTGTGGCCACCACAAGACATTCTTCTATATATTTTTCTGTCAAATTCACTAAGTGCGAATAATTTATTAAAACTATGATTAAAAATATTTAACATGATGAATGCAAATAATTTCATCTTAGGGAAATCTAACACTAAATATCTAAAGAGAGACAGTTTTATCGTCTATAAATAACATCTTAAAGTAGTATGTTGTGTCCACCACATGACTTTCTTCTATATTTTCCTATACAAATTCCCTCAGTAAAAAACTTTATTAAAATTAATATTTAAAAAAATTATATTTCATGATAATACAGTCGATTTCCATATTAGAGAAGAAGTATAACACTAAATGTCCAAAAAAGTCAATTTTATCCTGAATATTATTATTATTATTGTTAAAAATGAAAAAATCAATAACTTTATTTCAAATTATCGCAGATCGATCGTTCAACCATTCGTTTTAAAGGTATTGACGAGCTCTTTTGAAAAATACCCATCATGAAAATTTACTCCCCTCGAGGGAGGGAATTGCCCCAAGGGGTAAGACGAGGCTCCTACATACATTTTTTTTTTTTTTCCCAGTTGAATACCTGTATTACAAATAATTCTTTTAAATTTCATAATGATTATTAAAAATATTTATACAAAATTTTTGCGCATTTATACAAAATTTTGTCCTATACCACCGGGTTAAAAATTTAGAAAAAGCGGGATGGCAACGCAACCTGTTGGATAGTTTTTACCAAAAGTTGATAGGCACTAATTTATGTCAAGATGTAACTACATACCAATTTGAATTAAATTCTCTGCAGTAATTCCTAAGATACAATTGCTACAATATTTTGTCACACACACACAGAGACAGACAAACTGACGTTTTTTAAAAATGGTCAAATCATGTTCTACAACTCTCAAAACGTGTAAATTCATCAAAAATCCGAGGTCGAAAATGGTTATCTCACATATCAAGTTTTGTACAGTTATATGACATAGAAGTTGAGATATAGCCATCCCGTTATCGATGAAATTTGCAGAATAGAAGCACCACCTATTGGCCGACAAGCATTCAAACTGAATCAGCATAATGTCTCATAATCGCCTTCTCACATATTAAGTTTTGTTTGATGATACGCAGTAGAACCTGAGATATAGCTTTCCTTGTAATTGTGGAAATCGCTGTGTAGCAGCGCCACCTGTTGAGCAATTTACACCAAAAGTTGTCAAGCGCTAATATATGTTAAAGTGCACCTACATACAAATTTATATGCAATTCTCTGCATAGCCTTTCTTTAAATTGCGGAAATCGCTGTATAGCAACGCCACTTGTTGGCTGATAGGCATTCAAATTGAATCAGCGAAATATCTCATATTGGTCTTCTCACATATCAAATTTTGTTGGATTATACCCAATGAAACCTGAGATATAGCCTCCCTGAAAATGCAGAACTCGCTGTATAGAAGCGCCACCTCTCGAGCGGTTGACACCAAAAATTGATAGGCACTAATTTAGGTCAAGGTGCATCTACATATGAATTTAAATGCAAGTCTGAACAGTAGTTCCAACGATACAGCTGCCACAGAATGTTTGTTACACCCACACAGACGGACAGACAGACATTTTCTAAAAATGATCAAATCATGGTCTAGACCTCTCAAAACTTGTAAATCCGTCGAAAACCGGAAGTCGAAAATTTTTACGAATCCAATACTTTCTTCGATTGAATATAGAAGAAAGTGAAAAAAAAAAAAATTAAAATGTAATTACTGATTGTATTGAGTTAAAAATTAAAAAATCTAAAAAAAATGTTTAATAATAATGTTTAAACATTTATGTGAGTTGTGAACTTCAAGATTGCAAAAATGTACTTCAAATTCAGCGTTACTTACTAGTTCGTTGTTTAATGCTTATATTCTGAAAAAAAAAAAAGAAATGTATATTTATTTATTGCTTTTGTTCGACGTGAATGTTTATAATTATTTGGGACATCTGCTTTCCCACAATCACTTTCAATTCACATGATCAGCAAATTATCTTTCTACAGTGGCAAATTTCGTGTTTTGTTTATTTGTTCAAGAGAAGAAGAATATTATTATTATGCCTTGATGGAATCCGTTTCCTAAATGTGTTTATTTTACGTTACTTTTTACTTTCTTCTGTATTCAATTGAAGAAAGTATTGGAATCGTAAAAATTTTCAGCTTCCGTTTTTTGATAGATTTACACGTTTTGCGGATTCCAGAACACAATTTGACTAGGTATTTTTGGAAAATATGTGTCTGTCTGTTTGAGTGTGTGCGTGAAAAAAAAAAAAAAAAATCTTGTGGCGACTGTATCTCATTGCAGATAATTGCATATAAATTTATATGCTGATGTACATTGACCTAAATTAGTTCCTATCAAACTTTGGTGTCAATTTCTCAACAAATGGCGCTGCTGGACCGCGGTTTTCACAATTTCAGGAAAGGCTATATCTCAGGAACTGCTACACGATTTTACGTATAAATCTATATGCAGATACACTTTATACACTTTGACATAAGTTAGTGCCTACCAACTTTTGTGTCAATTGCTCAACAGGTGGTGCTGTTATACGTCGACTTTCGCATTTCAGGGAAGGCTATATCTCAGGTTCTGTTGTGCATAATCAAACAAAACTTGACACGTATCAGTGTAGCCATTACATGACATTACGCTGATTCAGTTTGGAAGCATATCAGCCTATAAGTGGCGCTGCTATACTGCAATTTTCCCTGAGAACGGAATGTGGCTACATCTCAACTTCTATGACATATAACGGTACGAAACCCGATGTATGAGGTAACCATTATGAAGACGCATTTTTTAAGACTTTATTTATAGAGAATTAAACTGTCTTTCTTTTCTTATATTTAGTGTTAGTTTTTTATAAAATGAAAATCATTCATTATAGTAGATAATTTTAATAAATAATATTTTAAAGAAAATATTTTTACTGGGCGAATTCCTATAGGAAAATATAGAAGAAAATTTGAGGTGCTCACAGTATACTAGCTTTAAATGAAATCACAGCAAGTATTTCTTCTATATTTGATGTATATACAAGTATAAATGGAGGAAAATTCAAAATTCCGTTCACATAAAAGCAAGGATTGAATTTCATTAAAAGTAAAGGTATTAGAAAAAAAAATAGTATGTTGTGCCCACCAGAAGACTTTCTTCTATATTTTCTAATACAAATTCGCTCAGTACTGATAATTTATTAAAGCTATTATTTATTAAAATTACCTACCATAATGAATGCAGACGATTTTCATCTTAGAGAAAAGTTACACTAAAAGTACAAAGAAAGACAGTTTTATTCTCTATAAATAATATATTAAAAAATGCGTTATGATAATGGTTATCGCACTCATCAAATTTTGTACAGTTATACACCATGGAAGTTGAGATATAGCTTTTCCGTTCTCGAGGAAAATTGCAGTACAGCAGCGCCACCTATTGGCCGATATGCATCCAAATTGAATCAGCATAATGTCTGATAATGGTCTTTTCACATATCCATTTTTTTTTTTTTTATTATTATTATACACAATAGAACCTGAGATATCTCTTTCCCTTAAATTATGGAAACCGTTGTATAACACCGCCACCTATTGAATTATTGGTACCAAAAGTGGAAAGACAATAATTTATATCATGGTACATCCACATATAAATTTATGTGCAATTTTGTGTAGTAGATCCTGAAATAAAGCCTTTCCTTGAACTGTGGAAATCACTGTATATAGCAGCGCCACCTTTTGAGAAATTGACATAAAAAGTTGATAGGGACTAGGTTATGTTAAGGTGCATCTACATATAAATTTATATGCAATTCTCTGCAGTAGTTCCTGACTCTCAAAACATGCAAATTCATCAAAAACCGGAAGTTGAAAATTTTTACGAATCTAACAATTTCTTCTACTGAATATAGAAGAAAGTAAAAAAAAAAAAAAAAAAAATTGTAAACTGCGCAATTTCCCTTAAATTGTGGAAATCACTGTATAGCAGCGCTATCTGTTGAGCGATGGGCACCAAAAGTTGATAGGCACTAATTTATGTCAAGGTGCATTTATTTATAAATTTATATGCAATTATGTGCAGTAGTTCCAGAGATACAGTCTCCACAAAATTTTTGTCACACACATACAGAGACACAGACTGATATTTTCTGGAAATAGTCAAATCGTGTTCTGGACTCTCAAAACATGCAAATTCCTCAAAAACTGGAAGTTGAAAATTTTTACGGATCTAATACATTCTTCTACTAAATATAGAAGAAAGTTAAAAAAAAAAAAAAAAAAAAAAAACTTGTTAACTGCGAAATCTTTTCAATTTCCAGAATGTAAATGCGAGGTTATACTGTATTTGTATTTCTTTAATATATACATTAACAACAGTGAAGAAAGATTTATAATACTTTTCTAATTTTCATACAATTTCTACAAAAGATACATATTAGTTCCGTTAAAGAAAATAATACAGATTCAGATACAAATACGGATCTATTTTTCTGGCGGATATCCGCAGATACGAATAGGGAGCTCCGGCACATGTCTGCCCACCAGCCACCGAGCGGTTCTGCGCTCAAAGCTGGTAGATGGAAGGTGTCGGGTTCGATCCCAGGTCGCGCTCATCGACCTAGCCTTTCGGAGTTTACCATGGTTTCCTCCGAAACACGCGTAAATACGGGCTAGGACCGCTTAGAAAGACCCAAACGGAGGGTATTCCCCCTATAGGCCTAGGACACATCTGGAGTCAATCCCCTACAGGCCTAGGACACATCTGGAGTCAATCGGCCTTAAATCATCCAACCAAACAACCAACCGATACATGTCTAGTATGTACAGAATGTTTAAATTAGTTACATAGTTGTAAACATGCCTATAAATTTATGTTTATAATTGTAAAAAATATTTTGAAAGGTGTTCTCAAGTCGACCCGACTTATTGAAAACCAAACCCGACCCGAACCGCGCGAAAAAAAGATCAGTCAACCCGACCGGCAAGAGAAAAAATTCTGTCAATGCGGGTCGGGTTCGGGTAAAATCGGGTTACCCGACCCGATGCAGGACTCTAGTTTGGGAATTCAAAAGTTGTTTCAATGCCACTTATTCGAAAAGCTGATAAAAGTGAAAAAGCCTGATATCCCTTTTTCAGTTCTTCCTAAACTTTATGAATGTGGGCAGGGAGAATATAATGTAGGAAGTACGTTCTTGTTTTTTTTTCTTTTGTCTATTTTTCCGAGAACTGGAAGAGGGGAAAAAGTTCGATGTGAAAAGGCGACGTATTCTATCTTCAGAAAATCATTTGAGCGATATTCCAAGTTTTTATTTCATTTATTTTTCATGTTTGAAAGCTAATTTTAGATGCACAGAACATAAAAAAAAAGGAAAGTGATCTCGCATTGGATCTAAAACGCTTACCATAACGGTATACAGGAGAATTAAAATGATTGTTGTAAATTATGTATTCGTATCCCGCTCAAAAATATCTTATAAATAATTGTGTGACACCGCTAGTTTACTTTATTTTATAATTAGAATATTACTGGAAGGGTTTGAAAAATATTTCATAAAATATTATTCTAAAATAAAAAATTATAAATTATGTCATTTGATTTATTTATTAATCACTATTATTTATTTATTTATTTTGGGGGGCGGAGAGAACGGCAGTTTGTGTCTAGTGTTTGTTTATTTTATTTTACCAACAAAAATTTCTTTTCCGGGTTCGGGCTGATGAAAATTTCTGCGTTGAGTTTGACTTGGGTTTCAGGTTGACTTCAAATTTTATTAGAATATGAATATTTTATTTCTGATATCTTTATTTTAGAAATATGTACCGTGTAAGATAATTAGTTTTGATATTTATATATATATACACGCACACTTAATCCTAATTTGATAATTTTATAATGGTCGGTTTTGTATTTTATATTTCCTGCAATTACACAGTTTGTCATGGAGGATGGTTTTGGTTTTTTCTAATCTTTAAACTCACATATATATAAATTCTTTTCAATAAATTTATATATATATATATACACACATACACATAAATGCATAAATTCATTTTGGTTGTTCAGCATTGCGGCGGCTTTTTATCATCTATGTCTTTTTACATCTTACAAATTTGTTACCATACATATGAACAATAATCCGAAAATCTCGTCAATTCAATGATTTCAAATTTTCGACTTCCTAACTTTTTTTTTTTTACTTTTAGAAAAAAAAAAAAAATGTTTTTTATTACCATTCCTAGTGCATAAACACCAATAAAAAACAGATTACTATGCATTTGTTGTATCATACAATAGAAAATAAAAGATTTGGAAATTCTGTTTTTTATCAATTTCAAATTTCTTAGAAAAAAATTTATAGAGGTTTTTTTTTTTATTCTTTTCCAAGGAAATTTGTCATATTTGTTATTTTGGATTATGATGTACGATTCTATTAATATATATACAAGGCGCACAATTTCCGTTCCCCAGCTCGCCATTGGCGAGTGGAATTTTTACTGTGGCGAGTAAAAATTTGGTCTAGTTATAGATACAATTCTTACACGATACGGTAACAGAAAACAATTTTTTTATAGATTTAAATATGGCAAAATCTTGCCATCTTATAACCTCATATTTAACCTCTCCTTTTTAGATTCTCGGAGACCCGAGTCTGTGTGTGCGCTGCCCGAGATCGCGCCAGCTTGGAAAAGGAAAAATGCTTGGTGTATACATAAAAGTTTTGATATCTTCGGCAGTTTCGTTTCTTACTCTGTTATTTCTCCAAACAGAGTGAGAATAGACGAATGGAAAGCATCTTTGTCCGTCGCCCACTATCCGAGAAAAGAGATATGCGAAAGTTTGCCTATGCGATATTGTCACATGAAAATGAGCCCGATCCCTTTTTAAAATACTGCCTATGTTTATTTTTCTGTATAATGATTAAAAGACACAAAAAAAAAAAAAAAAAAAAAAAAAATTAGTTCATATTTTCCAGTTTTTTTACTGAAACGTCAATGATTTGCGCTTGTAATGATTTGTAAGCAACGAATTTATCGAAAAAGTTATTCCGAAATGTCTATTTCAAATGACAACAATGAACAAGTTATAAACATCGACATTCTAATTACAAAAATAAAATGGACGAAAAAAACATTCCTAATATAAAATGTTAAGTAAATAAATAGATAAATAAGAAAGCTTAATCTTCTTAATCTTAATTAAAGTCGCTGCAATAGTCGAGAAAAACAACGTAATAAGCTCAGTTGATACTTTCTACCATTTTCTACTGAAACTAAAACTCAACTCAAAACATAAGCGCTCTTTTTACCGGAACTGAAGCAGACGGCTTAGGGTTACTGTAACATTAAAAATATCTGTCATTCTGCTGCAGTATGCCATGAAAAAAATCAGTTTAGAAAATAATAAAAGCATTTTCTGAAGGATATTTCGGTATCATATTGCTCTACACATATCCCTTATACAGCTATTTATAAGAAAATGACATAAAATTATGAGAAAAATTTAAAAAATGACAAAAATAAAAGCTTTTCAATAAATAGGAGAAACGATCCGTAATAGCAACGCCATCTATTAATAGCTAAAAGAAACAACATGAAATTTTTCGAAAAAATGCAATTTTTTGAAAAGTTAAAATTTAAAAAAGATTGAGAACACATATCGTTTTAAAAATTATATCGTCTGAGAGATAAAAGTTATATCTAACGCCAAAAAAAAAAAAAAAACGCCAAACAAATTAATTGCATTAACAATGCACGGGATTGATTTTAGAATTTTAGCATTAATAATCTAGAAAATCCGTAACTGACGATCCCCCTTAAATAAATCCTTGTCAAGTCATGTTCTTAGTCAGTCTAAGAACATGATTCGACAAGGATTTATTTAACAAAACAGTATTAAGTGTACTTTTTTGACATCGGAATTATTGGCTAGTGACCGGATACTTTTGCTGCCGACTGTACCTCTTTTATTTTTCGTTTTCTATTTATTTAACAAATGAAATATTAATAATTAAAAAAAGTGTGAGATATTTGGCGAATACAGGTAGAGCAATATAACCGGAAACAGAAATAAAAAGGATAACAGACGCCACAAGGGAAAATGATTTATTATTACAGGTGCAAAAAATAAATAAATAAATAAATAAATAAAATTTAAAAAATTTAAAAAAAAATAAAAATAAATAAAAGGTAATTAATTGAAAAAGCAAATTGTGACTTTTGAAAGTAGGTTAAATAAGATGTTAGAACAGAAACGGTTTTGAAAAAATGTTCGATTAAAAAAGTGGATAAGGATATCTTGTTTAACATTAGTAGTTGCTAAGCAATATTACTTACTATAGATATTTACTTTTACAAAGAATTTACATTTTTCAAAATTGTTAATATTTTATTTTTAAACAAAAGGTAATTGAAAAAGAAAGATAAATTTCAAAGGGGGGAAAAATCAAAGAAAGGTTAAATTAAAAAGAAAGATAAAATTAATAATAAATAAAATTCTGCCTTAAACATCTTAAACAGGATTTAATTTTAAGTAAAAGAAATACAGAGCGCATTGCGTAATATTTTCTTGTTTTATTAATCAGTTAAAAATTAATTATTTTAACTTGATGCCAAATACTTGTTTAAATTTTAAAAAACAAGATATACGAATTAGCCAGAATTTCGAATTAAACAAGTTCGAATTAATCAAGTTTCACTGTATATATTTGATTAAAGATATACTTGATTAAAATCAGTTAAAAACATCTTTTAATGATTTGTGGTTTAAAGAGATTATCGGTATTAATAATTACAAAACTTTGAATAAACACCATAAAATGCAATAAACTCGCAACAATTATTTCTAGTCAAAAGAACACACGACACTTCGTCAGGCAAACAAAGTAGTCACGAGTGCTACAGTCAATGCGGCAATGCACCTTGCTTTGGCTGCAGCACTCGTGCCTACTATGTTCGCCTGACGAAGGGTCGTGTGTTCTTTCGACCCGAAACAATTGTTGTGAGTTTATTGCATTTTATGGTGTTTATTCAAAGTTTTGTAATTATTACTTTAAAACGCCAGTTCTGTGATGCTTTCTTATTTTTATTATCGGCATGGTCTGTTTTCAGATGACTTAGTGTATTAAAAAAAAAAAAAAAAAAGATTTGAATTGATCATTTAAAGTATAATTAAGGTATCTCAAAATATTGTCATAATGCATGACTATTTTCTGATTAAGTCTCAGACATATAGTTGTGTAAACAAATAAGGTAATGAGTAAAAACTTTGAAAACGAAACACTGTAAATTGAAATAACTAGTTTTTGCCACATAGAGTGTTTGGTTACTTGAGTGTTTGGTTACTTTTATTCCTTACCTTTAACACTAGTGTTCCAGAGAATTTTAATGCAACAGAAGTAACGTATTTTATATGAGAATTTATTTGCATTTTTGTAGCCCTCCAAAATAAATAAATACTCTGAGAAAAAATTCCGTGACTGACACCTAGAATCTAAATTGTGGCTCTAGAAAAAATAGTTCCATGTCATCCTTATAAATTCTAGTACCCATTGAAAGCGAGTTCTAGAAAACTCTATTAGAATTCTAGAGCGTTTGCCAATATTATCGAGGGTAAAGTTATTTAAAAATTTCTGCAAATAAATGAAAATACAAGAAGCAAATATAATCTTGGTTTATTACCCAATTCTAGAAAATCAAACGAGAATTTCTCGCAATACAAAAGATTCAGAATATTGTTTCACCCTCTAGAAATGGGTAGACTAGAAATTCTCAATCATTTCGTATATTCAGTTTATTGGCGTGCCTCATGCGCATAGCTCGAAAATCTCTATTTCTAGTTTAGGTATTTAGAAAATGACCACTTATTCATTCTAGATGAAGGCAGTATATTTTTTTCTCAGTGTAAATAAAATCAATAAAGTAATATGATTTCGAGAAACTTGAATCTTTTTTAAAGACCTTTTTCCAATTTGCTCTTTTCATTTTTATTTACTAAAATCAAATCAACTTAAATTAAAAATCCTTTTTAAAATTTTATGATTATTGAATTATCCTGGAAAATTAAAGGAGTTATTAATTATACAACTGGGGGGCATTAATAGAGGAGCATTAATAAGGGGGCATTATAAAGGAGCTACAATATATTCTTTCATCACATCATAAAAGGAAAAAAAAATTACACACACACACACACACACACACACATATATATATATATATATATATATATATATATATATATACAAAATTTTCTTCTGAAATGGCTTAAGATTGTTAACAGTTTAACTTATTGATGACAATTAAAAAGAAGGAAAAAAAATGTATTTTCTCTATATTCTATCTAAATTCATTTTCATAGTTTAATTATTTTCTAATTTTGACATTAAATTGGCAATAACAACAGATTTGAGGAAATTTGTTAAACATGTAATTTTTTACTTTATTACCCCACCCCTACATACACACGTGACTAAAATTTTATTATACAAATATTTCTGTGTCTCCATTCCAAAAGTTTCACTGCAGAATATTTGTCTTAATAAGATAGCGAACTTTATAAATCTTTTTTGTAAATTACTGTCTTAGAGTTATGAAAAGTTGCATACATATGCATTGAAATGTATCAATATCAAGTATATTAATATTTACCAAAAGCTATTAATATTAAAAAAAAAAAAAAAAAAAAAAAAAAAAAAAAAAAACATGATTCCCACTGTTTCTCCCCCCCCCCCTTTTTTTTTCGATTTTTCATTATTGTAGTTTAACAACATAATCTAAATACTTTATGCGTTATACTTTTGGTTTCATTGATAAATTATTATTACCATTTTAAATATTTGTATAATACTTAAATTTATTGTAAAGTTTTAAAATTCAAATGTAAAACTACTTTTTAAAATTAACTTAGCAATCAAGTCACAAAGTAATTCCCAAATATATTTAGAATGTATTGTTAAGCTATAAAAATGTAAATTTAAAAAAATTTAAAAATCAAATATTATTTTTTTCAAATTTAAATAGTTTTCGAGAAATATTTACACGCTTCTTATTATTATATTTCAATGTGTAGGTATGAAAAATTTTGTAATTCTGTGACAATTATTTACAAAAAACTAAATAATAATTATACTATAATTTCAAAATAAATATTTAAATAAAAACTGGAAAATGCTATTAGAGAAGCATAAAAATACAGTAAGACCCCGCTTAACGCGGGGGATACGTTCCATCAAAGTAGAGCGTAATGCGAAACAGCGGGTGCACAATTTCAGGGAATCCCCGTACTGCTGCGAGCAATTTCGGGGAATCCACAGGGGAAATAAAAGAGTACTAAACCGAAACAGCGCTAAATGAAACAGCGTTAAGCGGGGTCTTACTGTATTTTTTTTTTATTCCATTGAGGAATTTACAGTTGTATAAAATTACAGGCGATATGGATCAGACTTCAGGCGTAACATCGTTAAACAAACCATACAAATTCGCCAAATACTCTTGGATAGGTAATTATTTTCAAATAAAAATACTGTAAAATTTATTTCCGTATGAAGAGTCAAGAGCAGTGATGCCAGATTGGGGATTTTGTCCACATTCTGGGGATTTTTGAGGATTCTGGGGATAGTTTTGGGGACCAAATGTTTGTGGGGGCATTTTGGGGAATTCTAAAATTTTTGGGGACAAATCTGGGGAGATCAACTTTCTATCAATGTTGGCAACGTAATGATTTAACCCTACGACTAGAGACTTTCAATAGCTTTAATGTTATTTGAGGATTTTTTTTCAGAAATTGCCTTCATTTAGGGAAAAATCTGAGCTTAAATCATAGAAAAACCTGCTTGATATATTTTTTTTTTGAAAATTTTTTTATTTTCCCCTTTTAGTAGAAATCAAATTGGGGATTTTTTCGAAAAAAAAAAAGAAAAAAAAAAAAAGAAAAAACCTGATTTGGGGAAATTTGAAGAGCTGTTTGGGGAAATAATTTTCGACCATCTGGCATCACTGGTCAAGAGTAATCAGTCTATTTAATAGTTGGCTGTCCAGTAAGCAGAAGGTATTAACCACGCAGCAGAAGCAGTATAGCGGTAGCGGCTAATAGCTGGATCAACTGCAATAGAGGCTTTAGGAGCAGAAACATCATGAGCAGTCTTCTCATCAACAATTTCACCACATGTTCTGCAGCCATCAGGCCCAGCAGTGTGACTTTCATATTTTACATTGCTGTTTGGGTAAATGAAGCTGTAAGCACCGTACATTTCGTCACTTTCTCCACTTCCAGTGAACTGATGTCCATTAGCATCTCCAACTGAATAAGGAAGGTCATAAGCGTCATCACCATGATCACCAACGATTTTAGCGGACATAACAACAGCGAACAAAAGTGGAAATAATAACTGAAAGAAAAATGCTTGATTAAAATATTTATTTAAAAAAAAAAGTTAACTTTTTTTTGCAGTTTGTATGATGTTTAGGTGAACATATAGCTATAAGCTCAAAACAACGAAGCATTTTTAAAACATCAACTTTAAAGTAATTTTATTTTTCACGAATACAAAAACTGAAGAAAAACATTGTCATGAGAAATTTAGTCTTTCAGTTAATTTAAATAATAGTGGGAGTAACATACATAGAAAGGCATTCTCCAACCACATTCCTTGCAACCATGGAAGCCTCTGCGCAAGTGCTGACGCAATGAGTCCAATGTTAAAACAGGGGAGATAACTTTTGGAGTTGAAAGAAAATAAGCGATAAGGGAATGCCGAATGACTGGGTGTTTACCAAATTACAACCTGTCTGTGAATTTGGCACCTCTCCAAGCCTTCAGAATCGTCCTCAATGCTAGGTGAGGGAAATGTGGCTGCACTATATTCACGAAATCAATGAAAAGAAACAATAAATAAATAAATAAATAAATAAATAAATAAAATAAAATAGAATAAAATAAATAAATAAATAAATAAAATAAAATAGAATAAAATAAATAAATAAATAAATAAAATAAAATAAAATAAAATAAATAAAAATAAAATAAATAAATAAATAAATAAATAAAATAAAATAAATAAATAAATAAAAAATAAAATAAAATAAAATAAAAATAAAAATAAAAATAAATAAATAAATAAATAAAAAGCGTCAATTCTCATCGTAGTCTAAAATTATAATCTAAAATTATTATATGTACAATATTTTTTCATTATACATTCGATTTTACAGTTCTTGCTAGATCCAGTATTAGGTAAAACTGCAATATAAATGTTTTAAAACGAATTTCTTACAAAAATTGTAAATCATTTTTCACAATTCATCCGATTATTGTTAATTAAAATTTTTGCACAACATGTTTGTGTTGTCTAGTTGCAAAACCGGCACACTCCTTAAATTGGAAAATGCATTTTTTCAGTTGTAAGTAAACGTTTTTAGCATCTGGAAAGAAGAAACCATGCCAACGCCGATTCATCCCTGTGTTATTTGCGTTTGAAAATCACATTGTGCTGCAAAACCGGTCAAATCCTAAAGATGGTAAGTTTCAAAACTGGTCAGCTCCACATCTGTGAGATCTCAATTCTGCTCCACCCGACTAAGGCAGCACACTTGTTGAGTGAGTTAGTATTATCGTGTTTTCTCTCGCCTGTGACTACTCTTTCTTGGTGTACACAAGGTTTCTAATAATTGAATTTCGTTTTTTCTTCGATAATAGAGAAGTTTGTAGAAGAAGTATCTTCTAATCAATTAAGGAAGGGGGAAAGGTACCCTACTACGTAGAAATGGAGTACAACCATTTTGCAATAATATAATATTAATTGATAACATAATAGCAACATAGTTAGCATATTTATGATTAATTAATCAAATGTTATTAATTTAATAACGCACCTTTAATGATTCAGCAGGTTATAGCGATGTGTTTATGTAAGTTTCTTTAAAATTCGAATGGTTTTTCCCTGTATTTAAGAATACCTCCTGATTAATGAATTTGGGACCGTTTGTGATACATTTTCATAATTTTCTAGCGTTATTTTTTGTTATGGATATCAGTTATTTTTTATCAGATTTTTTCGATTTTTATCAGTTATTTATTTATTTATTTATTTATTTTTAATCAAGAAATAGAAATCAGTTATTTATAAATAAAATTTAATTGAACAAAACATTTTGCGTATTTGCAACCCTAAGAATTCAATATTCATATTAAATTTAACTAAAGTTAAATTTTGGTTTTTTGCAAAACCGGCAGACTCCCAAATAAGTTGCAAAGTTGGCCAAAACCAAAATACAAATTTGAATAATCCCCTCCCATCACGTGCCCCTGCCACCTTATTTTGAGTTTTCAAAGATACAAACCTAACGATTATAAAGCTAAAGAATTTTGGTTTCTATGTTACTTTGGCTAAATGTTACGAAAAATCAGCCTTTTCTCAAAATTTTATTTTTTGGAGATGGCCGATTTTCAAACTAGACGGCACATTTGTGAATGACATATATTCTGTGTTCAAAAATATTTCAAATCAGATTAAAGAATTTTTTGAAAAAAGAAAGGAATTATTTTATTTTATTCATTTACTTAAAAAAAAAAAAAAAAAAAAAAAAAAAAACAGATAAGCATTTAAAATGCAGATAGTTATTTACTAATTTACTATTCAAAATAACATAAAATTGGCTTAATTTTTATCAGAAAATATCTTTGAAAACATTTCGTTTCTGTATAATGTATGCCATAGTGCTTTTTTGTATAAGCATTTTCGACACTTATTTTGTGTACTCAAACTTCTTTATAGTTCAATTACGAAAGAAAACGAAAGAAAATTGGATAATAATCTGATTTAGTTTTTCATCGTAAGTTAATATTAAATATTAGCTAACGTTTTTGATATTATTAGGCAGAAAATTCCCTTTATTATTTTTTATAATCTTTTTCTGTAATTACCAAACAAAATATATTTTTGCTTATTTTAAAGGTTTAATGTTAAAAGGTTAATGCTAGTGTTAGTTAAATTTGGGAAAAGGTTTAATGTTAGTTCTGTAAAAAAAAAAAAAAAAAAAAAAAAAAACTTTTTTTAAATTAGAATTCTTTTCACACTCTTTTTGTCTTAGTCAAATATAAAATACTTTTGGCTTTTCTATTGATGAAAATCTATCTAATTTTCTAGTAGATTGAAATTTGTGTCTGTAAGTGATAGAAATCTTTAGAAAATTTTAGACATTGATATTATAGGTGAATAATTTAATTGTCAGGATAGTAAATTTCCTTTACTTTTGAGAAGTAGAGCTAAATTTATTTTTAAATGCTGTTAATAATTCTTTAAATATATTTATTTTAGTTATTTTTATTGGTAAAATATTTATCACATTCCTTTTTATGAATAAATTTACATCAAAAGAAACTGAAAATAAATAAAGAAATAAAATAAAATAAAATAAAATAAAAATAAAATAAAATAAACAAATAAAACATCATTAAACTAAAAATTTTAAATTCATTTATCTATAAGAATTATTATTATTTTATGTCTAACGCATTCAAAATTTGTAATTCTAAACCAATTCACCACATTCATCACTACACACATAATACACACATATTCAGACCAATAATGCAAGAAAAGAAGAGATTTATATGATATTCTTAAAATTTGAAAAGATACTTTATTGGTAGTTACTTCTTTTTTAAAACCACTTATATAGTTCAAAAAATTTACAAAAAATGTTCATTGATTACATCGATAATTTACCTATGTCAAAATTTTCGATATCACTGTCTAATGAGCGATGAAATAAATGAAATAAAGAGAATACAAGTGATGGGGAAGTTACTTTAAAAAAAAAAAAAAAATATGTATTTGAAAAAATTAAAATATGAAGAAAACAGAAAATAAAACATAAAATTGAGTTAAAATTTTATCTTACCAAATTTCAATTTCAATATCTAATCAACATATTTTATTTTGTTTTTAAATGGGAACATAGGCAAAATACTTAAAATATTTAATAAAAAAACATTATTGATTTATTTTTTAATTACTTTACAGAAATTTAGAGTTATAGTGCAAGCAAAGTAAAGTTTCTCGAGTGCTCTTAAAAGAAAATTTTTGAAGCAAAATTTCAAAAACCTCAATTTAATAATTTTTCATATTGATATTAAATATCTATTCAAAAAAATTACTTAAAAATTCATTAATTGAAAGAATTATTCATATATACGAAAAATTGTGGTATACTGCAATCGAAAATGTTCAGATTATTCTCTTACCTGCCTGTATATGTAAATGTATATAAGTAAGCGAATGTGAAAGGTAATAATATTTTTATTAACATTTGATATTTTAAAACAGTAGAATATATATATATATTGCATGTAATACATAATATAAATCTTTTAAAACATTAATGAATACATTTTAATTTAGAAAATCCCAGTTATTAAATAAAATATTAATGTTCATTATGTAAAACAAAATTTTTAAAGTAAAAATTTTTAAAGTAAAATTTTAAAACTCTTCTTTAGTAATATTTCATATTTAATTTAAATACTTGCTTATAGGATTCACTCAAAAGTTTATTATTTCAAGTAATCTTTCGTATATACAAAAAAGTTTGTATATTAAAATAGAAAATGTTTACATAAATTTGCCACTCACCTGTATAGATATCGATACTTGTAAATGATTAATACAAAAATAATGATATTATTTTTTCAAACATTAATGCATCAATTTAAATTTATAAATACCTTAGGTAATCAATAAAATGTTAATAAACACTATACAAAGTAAAATTTTAAAAGTAAACTTAAAAGTTTTTAAAAGCAAAATCTCAAAACCTTAACTTCAGTAATTTTGCATAATTAATTTAGATACTTACTTATATAATTCACTTAAAAATTTCTTATTAAAGCAATCATTCAGATGTACAATTTATTTATTTATTTATTTATTTATTTATTGTATATTACAATCTAAAGTATTAACATTATTTTGTCACTCACCTGTATATATATTAATACCTGTAAATTCAATAAGTATAAAAATAATAACATTTTTATTAACATTTTATATTTTAATATAGTCAATTATATATATTTAAATTTAATGTAATGCATTATATAATTATATTATTTTTCAAATATTAATACATAAATTTAAATTGAGAAATATCTTGATTATTAAATAATAATCATAATAATATAAATATTTATTATATACCAATTACTAATTCTGTAATAATTCATAAATATTATTTTTATTATAAATAAATAAATCAAGAAATTAATAAGTAAGCATTATATATGTAATTATATTTAATTTAACATAACTATAATCGTATTTTATTAATTAAAATAATAATTTTGTTCGAAGATTAACTGCTAATTATGTTTTTTTTTTTTTTTTATGCTTTTTACAAAGATGGTTGCACATACGACGTTTAAATTTATTGTTTATAATTAAATAAAATATGTATATTTAATTAATATTTATATTTAAAAAAGTTGGATATTTAATTATCGAGTAAAAATTTTCACTTTATAAAAATAGTAATGTAATTTTGAATAACAAATTTTTTTGCAATATTACTTAATTATCATATTATTTATCAAATCATTCTGTAGCAATATGCTAATAAAGTAACATAATATAATTTTTAATATAAATAAAATGAGTATATTATTGCATCAAAATTCTAATGAATCTCTCTAATCATATTTTATCGATTTAAAATTGATTAAAAAAAAAAAAGAGAAACCAATATTGTAAAAATTATAAAATCGAGATGCCAGCACAAGATATATTTGTCAACTTAAAACTAGATGTTAATTGATTTTAAAAATCTGTGTAAACTTTATATGCATCTCACATTAAAAAATAAATAAATAAATAAATAAAATAAAATAAAATATACCTTATTTTGTGGTATTTTATGATAATAAATTTTAATATAATTTAGTTGTATTAATATATTATTATTATTTTTGTATTATAATATTTTTGTAATAATATTTTAATATAACATATTGTATATTTATAAATAATTAATTTCACATAATTAATTAAACAAAAACCTTAAAATGTACCTCATGTTACGTTAATATTTTCATCTGGGCGCCCAGACCTTCTCAAACGTTCAACTGTGTCGGATCTCTTCATGTTGCAGTCTTTTATAGCTTCCTTCAGTTGACTCCACATCCGGTTTGGTGCCATTGCGTCACTATCTTTACAAACTTCCGGTGTCGTTGCAATTTCTATTTTTGTATTTCTTTTTTTTGTAACGATAGTGACGCAATGGCACCAAACCGGATGTGGAGTCAACTGATGGAAGCTATAAAAGACTGCAACATGAAGAGATCCGACACAGTTGAACGTTTGAGAAGGTCTGGGCGCCCAGATGAAAATATTAACGTAACATGAGGTACATTTTAAGGTTTTTATTTAATTAATTATGTGTAAAAGTACTTCGTTTTAGTTTAAATTTAATTTAATAATTAATTTCACTTTCCTATAAGAAATTTATACTTTTATATTTCCTTCTGACTTACAACAAAACTTTTAACATTGTTAATAGTATTATCAACCGACGTTGATTTCTTAACGGATTACAGGATTTGTCTGGTAATCGTTTCAATTTTAGATTTTTCATTTAATTATTTTCTCCTTTTCTTTGTGTAATTTTCAGTGTGTAATTTACGTGAGCATTTTGGAATACTGCTTCGTTTAAAATTTTCTTTTTACAATATATCTCAGTTTAACGCTCTTGTTGACTTCTTCATGACTTACGAATTTGTACTGTTCATTTAACAAATTGTTATGTTTGATTAATAATACATGGGTACTGTTGGTGAATTTTTGCGAAAAGCCTTCACAATGATAGAGACAGTGTTTACATATACAGCCCTGGAAAAAATGTTAAGGCCAAGCGAAAAACTTAATTTATTTCACAATCGCTGATATGAGTTTTATGAAAATTTAAATATAACACAAGAAAAGGCAATTTTAATTATATCTATAAAAATTTTGAAAAAAAAAAATTATACATATATATATATATATTTATATATATATATATTTCTTATTTTAATTTTTTTTTTCTGTTTTCATATATGTAAAAAGCTGGAAAAAATATTAAGGCCACATGAGATATTGTTTAAAAAACGGCTAATAATATAAAAACTTCACTTTATTTTCAGTTAATTTAATCACTTTTGAGATTATAAAATTTTAAAAACTTTAAAGTCTGGGAAGAAAACTTCAAAATATTTACAAATACATATTGAAATTTTATGCATTTTTAAACATAATGTGATGTATGACAGTTTTAAATAAATCTATAAAAATATTTCAAAAATTAAAATTACATTTTATTTTACAATTCATTTTTTTTTTTCTTTAATACATGTAGAAAACTGGAAGAAATGATACACATAACAGAGTATTAAAAGAACTGTTAATAATCCAAAAATCTGCAGCTCTTTTCAATTAACTGAATCATTCTCGAGGTCATATATTTAGAAAGTTTCTTCAAAGTATCTTTTAGTATGCTTTTTCAGCTCTTTTCAATGGCCATTTTCAGCTCACATACGGTGTTGTAAGTTTTCCCATTTCCATAAATGTCACCAACCAGAATGCTCTATAAATTTTCTATTGGGTTCGGATCAGGGCTTCTTGACAGCCATTCATGCCCTTGGACATCATTAGCTTAAACATGATGTGTGTATAGGTGCATTATCTTGCACAAGATAATGCACAAATTCACACATCAAGCTAATCATGTCCAAGAGCTTGAATGGCCATCAAGAAACCCTAACCTGAACCCAATAGAAAATTGATGGGGCATTCTGGTTAGTGACATTTATGGAAATAGGAAAACTTACAACACCGTAGGTGAGCTGAAAATGGCAATTAAATAGAGCTGGAAAAGCATGCCAAAAGACACTTTTAAGAAACTATCTAATTCTATGACCTCGAGAATGATTCAGTTAATTGAAAAGAAGGGTAAATTGTTGGATTATTGGCAGTTCTTTTAATACTTTCTTATGTGTATCATTCCTTGCAGTTTTCTACATGTATTAAAGAAAAAAAATAATTGTAAAATAAAAAGTAATTTTAATTTTTTGAAATATTTATATAGTTTATTTTAAACTGTCATTCATTTCATTGTGTTTGAAAAATGCATAAAATTTCAATATGTATTTGTAAATATTTTGAAGTTTTTTCTGAGACTTTAAAGTTTTTTAAATTTTATAATCTCAAAAATGATTAAATTAACTGAAAATAAGGCAAAATTTTTATATTATTGGCTGGTTTTTAAATGATATCTTATGTGGCCTTAATATTTTTTTTCCAGCTTTTTTACATATATGAAAAAAGAAGAAAAAAATTTGAATAAGAAATAATTTATATATTTTTAAAAACTTTTATGCATACAATTAAAATTGCCTTCTTTTGTGATACAATTAAATTTGCATGTGAAATAAATTAAGTTTTTCGCTTGGCCTTAACATTTTTTCCAGAGCTGTATATAAGTACCCTTGATGACATTAAGACCGTTTTTTTTTTTTTTTTTTTTTTTTTTTTTTTGTTCTCCACACTTATTTTATCATTTTTCAATTTTTCACCATAATATGTGATCTTTAATTCTTGTGATTGTACTTTTAATTTTTAATAATTTTTGTTTTGATTTGTTTCTTAGAATTTTCATAATGAAATATACAAAGTACTGTTTAAAACAAGAACAAAATTTTGAGCTCTCACATGTTGAATAACTTCTGAGGCATAAAATCTTATTTTAAAATACTTAAATTAAAAAATAATTATACATATAACCTTTTAGCAGATGTCACATAGGAATTTTTAGTAATAAAAAACAGCTAAAAGCTGCGATGTACTGAGAATGTTTCAAAACGAAGTTATATTGCTTATGAGTTTTCTTTATGATTTTATCCAATAGTTACGTTAGCAAAATTAAAACTAACACTCTAACACCTGAATTAATTATGTTAAGTATGTTTTGATGAATATTTCAAATGTAAGTTAATATAAACTACTGTGAGTATTGAATGCTGAATTCAAACAATTCATTCCACTGTTAGATTCCCGAAACCTTTTAATTAATAAATCACTTCTAAGATTGCTTTATAAAAGTTTGCATATACTTTTGAGAGTATTTTAAAGGGTTAAGAGATGGTGAAAATGATTAACATCGATGCAATTAAAAGTATACAGATGGTTATTATAAATTATATGAGCTATATAATATTTAAAAAATAATATCTCTCTAAAATTCCTATACTATTATTTTAAGGGGTATAGGGAGATTTAATCTTAAAAATATCAACTTTTGGAAATATATATATATAGAAATATGAACAAATATGAACATTTTGAAACTTTATTTATGATTCTACGTACTTTGATTTAAAAGTTATGAGTAAAATTATAACGAGTGCCAATACTGAACTTCATTGCATTTCTAAATTTTAACTCTTATTTCCTCAAAACTGTCTTTTGGTACTAACCGTTAAATATTTTACCGTGAAGTTAACCTATTGGCTTTTTTATGGTCTTAAAATGTTAGCACAAACATATTTCATAAAATGAATCAAAGATTTAGAGATATATTAAAATTTACTATATTAAAAAGTATGTCAAATTGAAAAAAAAATGAAACATTCTCTAAAAGTTCAAACTTTTTTGAAATAAATATTTCACTAAATAAAATTAGTTTTACTAAATATTAATTCATGTTGCAATTATCCTTTATATAAATGTGTATGTGGAAAACTTTATAACGGCAGCTGAAGAAGTTTTTTTTTTAAATCTTGCGGATTATGGCAAAAAATTACTTGAAAAAATAAGCGTTAAAATTTAGAAATGTACTGAAGTTCAATCTTGACATCAATTGTAATTTTACTCATGACTTTTTAACCAAAGTACAGTCGGTAACAAAAGTATCCGAACACTAGCGAAAATTCCTACATAAAAAAAGTAGAGTTAATACTGTTTTGTTAAATAAATAATTGTCGAATCATGTTCTTAGACTGACTAAGAACATGATTCGACAAAGATTTATTTAAAAAAAAAACAGTATTAACTCTACTTTTTTTTTTCATAGGAATTTTCACTAGTGTTCGGATACTTTTGTTATCGACTGTACGTAGTATCACAAATGAAGAATCAAAAGGCTCAGAATTATTTATATTTTAATATTTATTTTTTTAAAGAAGTCTATTTATTAACATTAAAACGAACTAAAGATTTTATAAAGTTTTAGATTTAAAATTTATTTTTCTTAGGTTCCAAATATCGGAAACAAGTTAATTATAATGCTCGCTGTGAATTTGATTTCATCCTTTTTTTTATTTTTTTTAAATTTGTATGCATGTTTATAAATGTTTTTCACAAAACTGGTCATGTATGTTAAAATAATTATAACTATAGTAATAACAAAAATATTACCTTCATCACGAACTCTCATATTCAGTCGTATGACAAAAATTTATGAAAATTTCCAATTTTACACATTTTTGTTTATTATTGATCCTGTAATGGAGATATAAAAAAAATTAAATGCACAAATGTACAGCTAGATTAAACATCTGAAGGATATATACGGTCAATGAGCTGTTCTTTTTTCCACAATACACGTATAATTTAAAATTATATAATTACGAAGTTTTGGTTAGTTTCGCAAGTTTAAAGATCATAGGTAATAGTCATACGTATTATAATTATATGCGCAGTCACATTTTTACTCTAAAAGAAAACAACATTACAGTTTTGTATTTTTGAAAGGCAGTCATAGGGTTAGAGGAAAAAAATAAAAACTTAAAGCAAAAATATTGGATGTTTAAAATAATTTAGAGTTCCCATGTAACATTTTGAAATTGGACCTTATTTTGTATTGTTTTCCTCATAAAAGACGCCTTTCTGTACCTAAAATTACTTTTTATCTTTCAAAACACTTTATATGCATAGAAAGGATACATTTTATGGTAGTACATGATTTGAAACACAATAGAATACATACAATCGGTAACAAAAGTATAACACTAGCAAAAATTCCTATGTAAAAAAAAGTACACTTCATACGGTTTTGTTAAATAAATCCTTGTCGAATCCTCTTCTTAGTCAGTCTAAGAACATGATTCGATAAGGATTTATTTAACAGAACCGTATGAAGTGTACTATTTTTACATAGGATTTTTTGCTAGTGTTCGGACACTTTTGTTACCGACTGTACATACATATATATATATATATATATATAAATAATCAACTTCTCTTGTTCCCTTAAATGAATGTAAGTTAAAGATTTATAATATTTAAATTCTAAAATAATATTAAATAGAGTACTTACAAATTTCATACTGATAATAGAGATGCTGTTCCAAAGCTTCCACTACCATTAGAGTATAAGCTTAAGTGATATCTTTTCGTTTCTATCACATTAGCCTTATACACTTTTGATATACATATACATGATAAAAAGTCAAAAAAAGAAAAAAAAAACATATATACTCAAGATGTACAAAATTAACTAACACACACACACACACACACGCAAAAAAAAAAAAAAGGTGGCTAGTTACCTAATTCATATAATAATTCAAAGGTTATTGGTTAAGAAAAAGCAAAGAATTCTCATCAGCATAGCCTATTTGCTGCAATTTTAGACCCGGTTGAAGAGTCATTGGTTCTCGAAGATGTTAGAAAAATAAAAAAAGAAAGATTCCGTTATTGACAGAAGGAAATTCTTATAACAGATTCTTAAAAGCAATCAAAATAAAAATTGAGGTATGAAGGGGTGTGGTAAGAGATGCACCCATCAGAGGTGAATATTGAGATTTAAGGACATGAATCGATATTTAATGATGGGTGTATGTAGGAAACAAAATACAGTTTGAGGGAAGAAAGTCATAATGAGAGGGTTTTGTGATCTTATTTTTTATTTTCATCTATCCATTTCATTTTGAATGTTTTCAGATGTGTTCAGTTACGAAAATATTTAAGAGCAAAAATTTAACTTTGCAGATACTTTCAGAGCTAAATAAAATTGCATAAGGATATTATTACTAACAGTGAAAGAATTTCTCTTTCTGAGTCATGTACTTTTCTTCAAATTAAGAGCTTACAAATTAACAAAAGCTTCAAAGGTAATATGATTATAAAAATTCGTGCCAACCGACGAAAACCGCACAAAAGGGATAATAAGTATTTATTTGGTACAGAAGGAATACGAGATAAAATTCTCAAAAAAAAAAAAAAAAGTCAGTGAAGAATGAGTCACTTTAGTTTATATAAAACAGTTCTTTTTACTTAATCTAAAAGAATCTAAAAGTATCTGCATAACTCTATACATACACATATATTCCAATTTGACTTATTTATATATTTATATATGTACAGTCGGTAACAAAAGTATCCGAACACCAGCAAAAATTCCTATATAAAAATATACGCTTTATACTGTTTTGTTAAATAAACCCTTGTCGAATCACGTTCTTAGACTGACTAAGAACAGGATTCGACAAGGATTTATTTAGCAAAACTGTATTAAGCGTACTTTTTTTACATAGGTTTTTGTATAGGAATTTTTGCTATTGTTCGGACACTTTGTTACCGACTGTATATATATATATATATATATATATATTTATAAATTAATAAATAAGTAGCTATATATGTTTATGCTTGTTTTTCTTTATTCAATTGAAAAATACTTTTGATATGATGTAGCATTTTGTGTAGAATTATTGACCATATGTTTTTTTTAATGAATGCAGGAAAAAAAAAAAAAAAAAAAAATCAAGAATTTCTCAAATTTGATTTTTATCGAATCAGGAACTGGCTTTATTCTTCCAAAAACTTTCGGGGCAAGTGAGCTTAGTGTGAGGCTCTCCAGCTGGTAGACGGAAGATGCCAGGCTCGAGGCACAGGAAGCGGGTCGACCTAGTCGTGCGTTCCTTTCTTTTTCCTTCAGTTTTCTTCGAAAGTGGTGTAATCTTTAAAAACTCCCCTCACAGATGGCATTCCACACAGGCCTAAGACCCTAGTACAGTCAACCTGTCACTCCTAAACTCATTTTTTAAAAACATTTAAAAATTTGCCTTAATGACTTAGAAAGTATCTATATCAAACATATAGTATTTTAGCATTTTAACATACATTTTAATAATTCAGAAAAAGACATAACGCACCAAGTCATTTTTTAAACTTAGCTTTTACTAATATTTTTAGAGAAAAAAAATGCATCTGTCATTATTTATAAAAGTATTTGTTTCCTGCACAGTACTTACGTTAATGCAATAAAATATTTTTCCACACAGAACTTTTTTTTTTTCTTCTTTTTTCATGTTAATAATATACATCAACTAGTTAACTTATTCTAATTTTTCAATTCAATAAATAATTAATTTATTCCTTAAACATTTCAAATTCAAAGTTACTTTTCATTAGATTTCAAAATTTTATTAAGTATGAACAACATTTTATCTGAATAGGTATAATTTTGTCATTCAGGATCTCTAGAATACATCAAAAACATAAAATGAGAAGACTATAAAATAGTTAAATCTGTAAAACAAGGATTTAAAACATAAAATATGTACGCTTTGATTTTAATACGTAGGTGTTAAAACACTTAACTTTCACAGTAATAAAATTTTGCTCTCGATTTCCTATATTTTGATTGTTTCAAAATTATTTAATTTCAAGTGTTAAATATTGAATTGGAAGAAACACATAAAAAATTAAGAACTAATGATTATCAGGTGGTCAAATAGTGACGAGTTAAAAATTATTTGATTACTCTTAAACTATTATTTAAATTCTATTTCTCAGATATACATACATATATATATATATAAAACTAAAATCAAATATCACATATTTTAATATGTTTTACAATAAAAATAGCATGACATGTGAGAGTGAAAACAGCATGAAATGCTTTTATTTATCTTCTAATCTTTTATTTGTCATATAAAAGCTTTCAATGTTATTTAAATGCATCTATTATTTCCTATATATCAGTGTTAAGCACACACATTGTTTTAAATATAACAATAGAAAAATCAGAAGATAAGTGTTATTTGTTATTAATCATTTATGATTCAATCAATATCTATAGTATCTATAATTTTTTTAGTAATATACAGTCGGCAGTAAAAGCATCCCAACACTAGCAAAAATTCCTATATAAAAAAAGTACACTTAATACTATTTTGTTAAATAAATTCTTGTCGAATCATGTTCTTAGACTGACTAAGAACAGGATTCGACATGGATTTATTTAACAAAACTGCATTAAGTGTACTTTTTTTACAGAGGAGATTTTGCTAGTGCTTGGATACTTTTGCTGCCGACTGTATATATCAAAATTACATTATTAATATTAATTTACAGACGGCAATAGTGAAATAAAAATTGAGATTTATTTTATTTTGAAGATGCTAAAAGTATATTAGAATATTTGATTAAATAAGTTTAATAAAGAAATATAAAAATGAAAGTATAAATATTTAAAATGAGAAACGTGTATATACAGTCGGCAGGAAAATTATTTGAGCGCTAGCAATAATTCCTATAAAAAAAGTAAACTTAATACTGCTTTGTTAAATAAATCCTTGTCGAGTCATGTTCTTAGTCAGTCTAAGAACATGATTCGACAAGGATTTATTTAACAAAACTGTATTAAATGTATTTTTTTACATAGGAATTTCTGCTAATGCTCGGATACTTTTGCTGCCGACTGTACATATCAAAATTACATTATTAATATTAATTTACAGACGGCAATAGTGAAATAAAAATTGAGATTTATTTTATTTTGAAGATGATAAAAATATATTATAATATTGGATTAAATAAATTTAATAAAGAAATAAACAAATGAAAGTGTAAATATTTAAAATGAGAAACGTGTATATACAGTCGGCAGAAAAATTATTCGAGAGATAACAATAATTCCTATAAAAAAAGTACACTTAACTGCTTTGTTAAATAAATCCTTGTCGAGTCATGTTCTTCGTCAGTCTAAGAACATGATTCGACAAGGATTTATTTAGCAAAACAGTATTAAGTGTCTTTTTTGCGTAGGAATTATTGCTAGCGCTCGAATAATTTTGTTGTCAATAGTAAAAATGCTACAAAACATACGGAGGCGATCAGAATAGGAAAATAAAATGGAAAAAATGTAAAAACGAAGTATAATTAAATAAATAAATCTCCTCCGTTTTATTTTCCACCACGACAAAATCGTTTTCTATATATTGAAGCTTATTGGAGGTTTGCCAGATTTCGTCGTTATCCGTGGGTGGATAGTACCTATCTCTACAGTCGGGAACAAAAGTCTCCGAACACTAGCAAAAATTCCTATGTAAAAAAAGTACACTTCATACAGTTTTGTTAAATAAATCCTTGTCGAATCCTTGTCTTAGTCAGTGTAAGAACATGATTCGATAATGATTTATTTAACAAAACCGTATGAAGTGTACTTTGTTTACATAGGAATTTTTGCTAGTGTTCGGACACTTTTGTTACCGACTGTACATATAATCAAAGAATATGTGTGTGTATGTCCATCGCTTTGTAAGTAAACGGCTAAACGCAGAGTTATAGATTTTTGCATGGAGGTCCGTCAGGACTTCTTCTGATGCACCTCGAAGCCCGATTTCCGAAATTTTGATCAGTTTTTAATATTCTAACCTCCTAAAACTTTTTTATTAATCAAAATTTTGGTTTTACGCCGAAAAAAAAAAAAATAATAAAATAAAAATTTCCACAACTAATGTCAAATACAGTTTGCATATTTTTTTTTTTACAAATTCACGTAAAAGATTTAAATTACGTTATTTGTGCATGGATTGCTTTTATCATAAATATTTTTTTAATGAAATATAGGTTATTTATAATGGAAATAAAATTTATTATGATACTTAAAAATGCTTTCATATTGCTTTTGCTTTAAGCCGTAGATCCAGTCTAATGAACCTAATGGGCACAAAATGACCGCAGAGCAAGAACCCAAACCTAAAATGCTTTAAATTTTGTGTATAGATAGTTTAGTTAAATATTATTTTCGTCTTATAAATATTTGTTTTGTGGTTAAAAATGTTTACAATTTATAGGTATTTATTTTTAACGTGTTTTGTAAAAGAATTTTTTAATACTAGAAATATGACATATGCAAGAAGCAATTTTTTTTTTACATCATTTAATTTATGTCAAAGAAAGTGCATATTCGCCGATATGAGAAAATGCAAAAAGTCTATGAGATTGCATTGTGCGCGTTTTTATAAGAAACCCTTTTTGGAAGTTAAGAATTTAACAAGCTACATTTTCTGTCAGCACTTTAACCCCTATTATTTTCTTACGGTATATAACCGAGTCCATATGTATTGCTGAAAAATGCGAAATACTCAATGTGCTTTGAACGAAAATCTAAAACTATCCCCATTCTATTTCGCCGGATAGAGATATAAATAAAAAATTCATGCTTCTGTTATGTACCATTAAACGTTCAAAATGTGTTTCGTAAGAGTATTGAATTGATACTTACGTGTTGTTTATCTAAAAATTAATTAATTTTAAATAAATCTATAAAAGTCGTTAAAAATAAATTGTATTAATTTAAATAACTTTAGAATAATAATATTTCAAATAAGAAATTGTAAATTTCACTTCTATAGTTATTCATATTAAGCAATTTGCTATACAAATATTATTAGCAGGAGAGCCACAGGTGACTGGTTTAAATACCATTGTTATGATAACTGATTTAAATACCATTATCATTTACTTACAGTAGATTTTGCTTGATTTAATATTCAAAAGTTTTTAATAAATATCTCTAAATTGAAATAGTGGTGTATAAAATTTCCTCCTGTGGCAACCCTGTACCAGTAAATTTTATATTGTGCTATTTTACTTTATTTATAGAATTTGACTCTTGCCATAAAGACTAGGTAGAATATTATCTAGCCAAAACTCTGTAATGCAAGATTTTCCTGTTTTACCGTTTCCATTTTTACTGTCATAATTTTTTAATTAAGTAAAGGAAGCTTTAAAATGATGTGTAAGTACATAATTTATCATGAATGTCAAATTGTTTTTATATGAATCCTGACAATAATCATATAATCAAGTTTATAGTTATTCATCTGGTAAGTATTTTAATTATCTCCTGTAAGGAGAATGAGAAAAATAGTTATTTGAGAAGATTCATTAATTTATATTCATAGTTTTCTTCGTAAGAGACCTGACTAATAGTGATCGGAGCAGTCTCAACTTTGAATGCTACTTATTATATAAAGCAGTTTATGCAATATTCAAACTAAGAATTAATTAAAGCATGTAGCTTGCTAAAATTCTCTAATGCAAGTTTTTCCTGCTTTATCGTTTCCAATAGATATGTATTTTTACTGACGTAATTTTTTAATTAAACAACTGGAGCTCTGAAACGATGTATGTACAAATACGCAACTTTTCATGTACAGCTCAAAGTATTTTTTTAATGAACTCTGATGATACTCATATAATTAAGTTTATATTTATCAATTTGGTTAGTATTTTGATTATCTCCTGGAAGGAGGATCAGCAAAACAGTTATTTGAGTAGATTCATTAATTTATATTCATAGATTTTTTCCAAAGAGACCTGACTAATAGTCAGCGATCGGAGCAGTCTCTATTTTGAACTATTTATATAAAGCAATCTTCGTAATAGTCAATCAATGAAAACTACTGAAAACATTTATTAAATACCGCTGAAAAGAAAAAAAAATGGTAAGGTAAAGCTAAGAGAGATTGCGCACATAGAGGATTGGAGAGAAGAAGTAGATTTCAAGCGCTTCTTCTCCATGTAGTTCTACATCTGCAAATGTAGAGAACCGGCTTGAATCTGCATGTTGATTGTTTCGATTGTCTATGATAAAGCGTGATATTTTTTTGTTTTGTTTTCAACAATAAATGCTTGAATTTTCATATCACTTCCTAGGATTTTCTATAGGATGGTAGTAGTACAAAATATTTTTTAATCAAACAATTTTTCATAAGCTAATAACCTAGACTAAGGATACGAAAACTAGCAGTTCTCTATAAAAGTGAATAATTATTGAATAAAAGGCTGCGCAATCTCTCCTACTGAAATGGGAGAATTTGCGCATTTGCTACTTGAGAGAACTGCGCATTGATTCCATTAAATATTATACTAGGAATTGTTACGCAGCTTACTGATAAAGGCAAGACAATGAGGACAAGTATGACGAGTTTGTTAAATATCTGGAACTGTACCAGGAGCCAACTTCGACAAGTGGCTTGACGTTTAACCCATCCGAGACTTCACATCTTTTGCTACACCTCTGTAGTATTTACCTCTTGAGTGCCAGTATTAATTAGCTTATGGGAAATTTATCGCAAATTACTATTGTTATTGTACATCCGTTTAATTTGCAATATTTTCAAGTATGATGCTCATGTTTTGTACAGTTGTCGGCTGCTTAAACAGAAGCGATAAAACTGAATGCAAACAAAAATTACTAGCCATCCAAACATGTTTTTAAGGACTGTAATCGTCTAAATTTTAATAAAAAATGATAAATTAACGTAAAGTTTTTTCAATTGAAACGAGAAGTCTTCAAACCGAGTGAAAATTACGCTTTGTGTTTTGAACATTTCTGTGCGGAAGATTTTAAGAAAATAACTTTAATAAGTAATAAACGGTGGGTAGTTAAAAGTTGGGGGAACCAGCCATATATCATTGGACACGTTGTGATATCCGCCTTTTTGGCTCGGAAATGCTTTGCATATATACATGGGGCCCATTCGATGCACGAAAGTTGCACTATTTGCGAATGAAATGCAACGATTGAACGACAGTGGACAAAGACAGATTAGGTCAGCAAAGAAGAGATCATTCAAATTGAAAAGGGAATGTACTAATTTTAAGTTAAACGTGTTAAGTAGTAACTTAATGTTATTTTGTAATTTTATCTGGTTTTGCATTTTCTAATTCTTTAAAAATTTTTCTTCAAATAAATTGTTTCAATTATTTTTTAATTTCTTTTAATTTTTTTATTCTTTTAATTATTCAATTGAAACATCCATTCCTAATACAAAAATATTTTTTCACAAAAACCTTACAACAATGTAATTTAAGTGCAATTATTATTGTTAACTATTTAATTGTAGTTATAATTAAGCGCAATCTCTCCTACCCATATGAGCAATCACGCCTACCCTGTAAGGAGAGGTTACGCCAAATAGCTCTTTTGGTTTTATTACAGCTGTTGTTTTAAATTATAGCATAACAACAGAATAGTAATGGAAATTATTAGAAAATGAATGAATTCAAAGCATAGTTTAGCAAAAAATTAATATTTGGATTTTTTTTTATATTAATCTATTGAATTATGCGCAAACCTCACCTAGCTTTGCCTTATTCAAAGAGCAACTTACCCAGGGACTTCACCCTATTTACTAGAGACTTCTCCGATGGACTATCAGAAGCCTTCTAAAAAAAAAAAAAAAAAAAAAAAAAGGAAAGAAAGAAAAGAAAAGAAAGAAACAAGAAAAATGATAGAACCCTTATGTTTTTCAGAACGGTGTTCGTATGTGTCTCTTATTTTACGAGTCTATTGACTTTCAAAAATTTGACTGCTTGTTTTCGCAGTCGTAAATAAAATCCTACCAAACTCAGCAATATAAAGTCTCATTCTTTTTTCTATGAAATTGATACTCTTTAAAATTTCTATTAAACTAATACTTATTAAAATCTCATTTTTTTTTCTATTAAACTTTTATACAAAACTGATTGTTTTCTTCTTTACACAATATTATGATTGCAATGGGATGCTCAGTAAAAGGTTAAAACACAAATTGTATCTAATTCTAATTAATATTCTAATAATTTTCTAATATTTCTGGCCGATATTGAGAGGGATAACCTCTAGTCTATAACTGTAGGGGGTAAATAGAAGAAAGTTTTATGCCAAATTGCCTTATAATTGCAGACGTTTTCCGTATGGATAGAAGGCTAAATTTTTTAATCCAGTGCGACAGCTTAGGTTTATATTAAGGAAATTATGTAAACAAAAGCTACCTCTCCGGATAGTAAAGTTTTAAAAGAAAGGTTAGTAAAGATTGTAGTGAAGAAAATAGCAATCCATGGACTTTAGTGTTTCAGAAATAACGCACTGGTGAGAACCAATATGGAATTAGTGATATCCTATGGAATCTCGCTAATATGTAAAAATCCGCTTTAAAAAAAATTGTGTGGGAGTTAAGCTCCCTTGAGCTCCCACGGAAATTATGCGTTCATCAGGAGGAAAAAAGAAGGGGAGAAATTCTAAACATGAAATAACTCTACAATAACTCTACATGGGTGGGTTTAACGTCGCACTACGTCTACGCACTGCTTGATTTGCGGAAGTCTGGGATTTATCTCCAAGAGTGGTCTGGAGACATGCGATCACAATTTTGATCCCCTGGCAGGGAAAGGCATTCTTACTTTTGTAACTCCCAGAGATGTTAATTTTAAGGAACATGGATGACATTGGGGCCACGACAGGTTTTACGTGCACCTGCTACCATTAATGTACATGTCAATCTTCTGTCGACTCAAGTATCGAACTCGCAATTCTCTTATTACGAGGACAAAAATTATTCAGAATTTTACAGAAAAAAAAATGTTTTTCATTGTTTATTATTATTATTTTAACATACAGGGTCCACAAAAGTATTAAACTATTTTAAATGAGAATATGACATTATATTCAATAAAAAGTCAGTTTCTATTTTTAAAAAAATGTCATTTAATTTAGTTTTGGATTTTAAGAATGTTCATTTTTTTTTTCAAACATTACATTTTAAGGATGTATATATTTTTGTACATATCAGTTTTATGTATCGATGGGGTTTGATACAAATATATGTCGTTTGAAACGCCTATATACATTTTTAAATAATAATTAAACATTTCGTTAATGCAGGGAATATCTGAAAATAAATTTCTGTATATTTGAAATGACGCCTTTGCATTGTCAACTATTGATGAAGCAAATGCACTGTACAAACAATTTAAATATTAATTAATTAGCAACGACCTAAAGCAGAAGGAAACTTCTTCTTAAACCATTGTTGTAAGATGAAACAAACTTAAAAAATGTGTATAGAAAAAAAATGGAAAAATTTTCATCCTTATCACAAGAAAGCACATTTTGTTGCAAGAACAGGTTAGAAAGAGGAAGAGTGTAACTCTTAGAGGAAAAAATCCTTCAACTGAAATAGAAGTTAAAAACTTAACTCTTTAATTTATTCACTTCAATGGAAAAATTATGTCCTGAAAATATTTTATATTCAATTCGCTACAAACATGAGTCGTTGCCCCATCAGCAGCTAACGGTTCGCGCTGGTTAGTTGGAATAGTTGTAGTTGGCCCAACTTTTTTTTTTTTTTTGTCCCCATAGGGGTATTTTATTTGTTGAGGTATCTCTGGTTGGTCCATCATGACGAACAACGTTATGAGTCCAATATTTATTGATGTGTTAAATTTGAATACAACGGCTCATTTCTAACCATTGCGTAACCTCTGGGGGCCACCGAAGTGGGAGAGCTATCCCTTCCGTGGAGGATCAAAATTTTGATGGCATGTCTCCGGACCACCTCTAGGGGTGTGTCCCAGACAGTCGCCAATTGCCCATTTGCGCAGCACTAGTGCGACGTAAAACCCAACCATCCCTCCATCCATCCTAACCATTGCGTAACTTCAAAGAAAATATATAATTTTATTCTACATATTAAAATATCGTCGAGGATGTTGATTATTCGCAAGAAAGTATAAAAATAGCAAATAATAAATACCAAAATGTATTGCCAACGTAAAATACTGCATGTGGGCCAACGGTTTGACAAAGATTGGACCATCAATCTAGCCAATGGCTATTTATAACCGTTAGCCAGCAAAAAAATCATCATTGATTCAATGTTGGCCTATGTAAATTTTGTTTGAGGGTTATGCGTTAAATAAAATTCTAACACATGTATATTTTACACTTCGAATCAATTTTTTTTTCAATAATTATTGCATAAAGATTAGTAATAAAAGATATGTTTGTTAATTTGAAGTTTTTTGAGAAAAAAAAAAAAAAAAAAAAAAAAAAAAAAAGAAAAGAAAAGAAAAAAAGAAAGAAAAGAAAATGCTACGTGTGGTATATAATTTAGATAGCTAAAAGTTACTTCAATATTTCTTGTTTATTCGAGTTCGTTGAATAAACGCTGCATGTAAGTCGAGGATAAATTTTAACGAGCCTATAGTCTGATATATAATTATTTGTCTAGTCCGCACAGAGAATCCTGGCTTAAAAATGAAAGAAAGATATAGTAATTTGAGCAGGATTGTCAATTTAAACTCATAGACTGGTTCCAGAGAGTTGACAGAGGGGTTATCGAAAAAGAAATAAAAATCTCTGACAAAGATTCTGATCACCAGTTTGACATGTAGATGCTATCATTAGAATTGATCTGCATGTTCTGTCTTAATTATGGGCCCCGGCAGTAAAAGATCTCTGAGGCAGGGGGGAAGGGGAGGGTAAGGCATTTTTAAATTGGTCTATAAACAATTTCGCTTTAGGGTGATGGTTAATGAGAAGGTAATAATTTCGTGAAACATAACATTTTTGTCGTAATGTTTATTTATTTCAAATAAATTTGTATTTCTTACAAAATTATTAAAGTAAAATAATTTAAATCAAACCTAAAGATCCAGGGTGAGGGTATCTCTCCACTAGCCCCCTGTTCGTAATTAAAATAGAAAAGTGCTTCCAGAAGATATACACATGTATAAATAAATATATAATGCATTTACAAAACACAAAAAATCTGGTGTGTAACAACCATACGACTTCCATTACCCATTATCATAAAAAACGACAGTTTTTTGAGTGACGCAGCAAAGCTCAAACAAAGCTTAGCAGCGACACTCTATTATACAGCTAGTTTTACATCAAAAGAATTTGGAAACGCCGACATTTAATATCTCAGTAAATAAGAGATATTTTGATCTGATGTTTTCAGAATAATATTTTATCTTCTGCATGATGCTATCCTGAAAGTTTCACACTTCCACATTCTATATATTTTGAGATCTGAAATTGCAATTTAAGACTTCAAAGGAAAAATGGTAATTGTGTGAGTTTTTTTTCTCGAAAACGGCTCGAAGAAATTTTATGAAATTGATACATGATATTAATTTATTTTGTCTAAGAATCGTGACGTGCTTCGTTTTTCTCTAAAAACTCTTGTTTTTTATATATTTCACTTTGAAAATGGAACTATATTACCTCGCGGATTACACTATTTTCTTTCGCATCGCTCAAAAGAAAAGAATGTAATCCGGTTTGGAATGTTCGCGGACGTATACAGTCTTCGTTTCCATTTGAAATATTCAATCTCAGATAGGTAATTTGGCTCCATCTATCGGCAGTTAGTGTCAAAAACAAACTTACAAAATAAAATATTTTTCTTTCTTTAATATATATATTAAATGAGTTATTTATTTGGAGATTTGTATTTTATATAATATTTTTTTTATCAAAAATATTCATTCAATTCCATTGTTTTCAAATTGATACGTTGTTAACTTTCAAAATTGGTTTTATTTTAAAAAGTGACTGAAACAACAAAAACCCTTATCTTTACTTTCATAAAAATGATAGATAATATGATAATCATATGCAAATATTTGACCATCAATCTCGCAGCAAAGCTCAAACAAAGCTTAGCAGCGACACTCTATTATACAGCTAGTTTTACATCAAAAGAATTTGGAAACGCCGACATTTAATATCTCAGTAAATAAGAGATATTTTGATCTGATGTTTTCAGAATAATATTTTATCTTCTGCATGATGCTATCCTGAAAGTTTCACACTTCCACATTCTATATATTTTGAGATCTGAAATTGCAATTTAAGACTTCAAAGGAAAAATGGTAATTGTGTGAGTTTTTTTTCTCGAAAACGGCTCGAAGAAATTTTATGAAATTGATACATGATATTAATTTATTTTGTCTAAGAATCGTGACGTGCTTCGTTTTTCTCTAAAAACTCTTGTTTTTTATATATTTCACTTTGAAAATGGAACTATATTACCTCGCGGATTACACTATTTTCTTTCGCATCGCTCAAAAGAAAAGAATGTAATCCGGTTTCGAATGTTCGCGGACGTATACAGTCTTCGTTTCCATTTGAAATATTCAATCTCAGATAGGTAATTTGGCTCCATCTATCGGCAGTTAGTGTCAAAAACAAACTTACAAAATAAAATATTTTTCTTTCTTTAATATATATATTAAATGAGTTATTTATTTGGAGATTTGTATTTTATATAATATTTTTTTTATCAAAAATATTCATTCAATTCCATTGTTTTCAAATTGATACGTTGTTAACTTTCAAAATTGGTTTTATTTTAAAAAGTGACTGAAACAACAAAAACCCTTTTCTTTACTTTCATAAAAATGATAGATAATATGATAATCATATGCAAATATTTGTAATTTTTTTTTTTTTTAACTAAGTGATAAATCACTTAAACTATGGATAGAAAAAATCCTGAATAATAATAATAGTAATAATAATAATAATAATAATAATAATAATAATTAATTGATTAATTTGCTCATTAAATTTCTATAATATAGTATGTAAATGAAATATTTTACAAAGATTGTAATAATTATAATATATCAAATCCAAATCTAAAATTTCATGTTTTCTGTTATTATTATTATTTTTTAATTTTATAAAATAATATTGTAATGAAATTAAAAAAAAAAAAAAAAAAAAACTCGTTTACCAAACACTTAAATGCATTGGAAAAACTGAAAACAGAATTAAAATTAGTAAAATAAGTAATAAAATAAAATGAAGTAAAATACATCTTTATTTGACTTTAATTTAAACCCATAATATATTTTTAAAAATATTAATTAATTAATTTTGTTTTTCGCATTGTGATACTTAATTTTACGAAATAATACATTTCTGCAAAGCATACTGGCAAAATAATTAAGAATTATACAGTGTATTATTTTATAAATTACTTTGTTAATTAAATTTCCAGTAAAAAACTATACTACTTAAATATTTATCAGTATAAAAGTTTCACATTTTAAAGATTTTTCTATTTTTATTTATTTTTCTCTTTTAAATCAAATCTATACTTCAAAAATAATAATTATTTCTTTCTTAAATTTAACAGTAGGGAGCAGGCATGAATATAACAATAAAAGCTACTCTAGAAAAAAAGAAAAAAAAATCCTCCTTCATTTGTACAGACTTATTTCTTACATATAATATTGATATAAAATGAAATTACCATGCATCTGCAACCTTTAAATTAGAAATTAATAATACATTTCAAATTTTGTATTATTTTGCAAATTTTGTTTATTGCCTTTATTCAGATATTGCAGTTTATTGCCTTCCCTTAGTTGTTTCCGATAGATTTGGGGAGGAAGATGGGACTTTTAGAAAAAAAAAATAAAAAAAATTATAAGTTCCTTAAAAATGTCCCACCAGCGGCCGAGCGGTGGATGAGAGGTGCCGGATTCGATCCCATCCTGCACTCTTTGACTTAGCCGTTCCTTCCGTGTTTTTCTCCGAAACTCGCTTAAATACGGGCCTCGACCCCTTAGAAAGACCTCATGGAGGTCATTCTACCTATATGCCTAGGACCCTAGCGTAGTCAGTTGGCCTTAAAACCTACTACCAACCAACCTTAAAAAATTATCGTTGAAGTGATTGCATCTAGAAGATTTCTCAAAGTGCTAAAAAATCCTTATCATTTAAAACTTTAATGTTACATCTCTTAGTATACTTTTTACCCCCATAACCCAATTTTAGAAAATGAGGCAATGTCCAAAATCCCTTCACCACGTTTTAGAAAATTTTCAGGAATTCTAGCCAGGAAGAATGTGGGAACTATGTACAGTATATTTAACCAGATAGGAATAAAACTACATTCAACAAAACATTTTCTAAAAAAACGTTTTCCCGATTAAAATTTCAAAGTGGTCTAACTGATTGCCCCCCTCCTATTTTCCCCATCTGAATTAATTTTAAACCAAACAAAATCTCCCTCAGATTGATTAAGCATCTTTTTTAGAATTATCAGAGTTTCCAAAGGAGGATCTGATCCCCACCCCCATGGTGTTAGGTATTTTGGAAAATTACTGTCAAATCCTTACAACATTTTACTTTAAACATCTAAAATTAAAAATATAACAAAATATTAATATTTTGTTCATTCAATTGGACCATTTAAAAACTTGTGCTTAATTTTTTTTTAATCTAACCAAAATCTATGCGGTGAATGGAGCTCTTTAAAAACTTATTCATAACACTTTTTTACAAAAACTTTCGTACACAAATTATTTTTTGAACATTTATTTTAAATATTCTGTTGAACTATTTAAGAAACAGATGAACCGTTGAACCAAAGAAATTGAATATTAAATAAAATAAAATAAATCTCTCTCTCTCTCTCTCTCTCTCTTTTTTTTTTTTTTTTTTTTTTTTGTAGAAATTGTTTGTTATTTTTAAAATAACCAGCCCCAGCCCCTATTATGCCTTTGTAATGTTGCGTGTTTCCATCACACAACAAATATTCTTTCTTAAAGTTTTTTTATTTATCACTTTTCATAAATTTTTAAAATTTCATTTAGTTTGTTATTTTGTTCGAGGTAAAATTTAATGTGGTATGAACTATGAAACTGCACTTTTTAAGGGTTACAAACTCATTGCCATGCTCCTTTAATTTTATATTTTAATCATTAACCCCTAAAAAGTAATGATATCAATACAAAAAACCCTTAACGGGTTAAAAGTTTGTGACGCAGCACTGCACTTTATGGCTATAAGAATTAGAAATACGGGTCTTAAAAATAATGATATCAAATTTTCAGTGACGCTTTGCTATTAATTAAAAAATACAGAGATTTTCTTATTTGAATTTGTTTTTTTCATCTATTTATTTTTACAGTGTAAACGTTATTTTCAACATAAAATAATATATAACATTTATTTACCGATACCTTTTCATTCACATCTCTTATAATATCAAAATATGTGTTTTAAAAGAAATGATATGAAATTCCAGCAACGCAGTGATGTCACACTAAATGATTTGTTTTTAAATTCCACTGCAATTATTTTGTTTTGCATATTAAAGTATATTTGCACATTGAAATATTGCTTTTAATTTTCAAATACGCAGTCAAATATATCACTTTCATTAAGTTTATATTATGTACTGAAATGTATTTATTTCAATCAATTATTTTATCTTTTGCGTCACGCTATCCAAAACTATAAGTAAAATTTATGGAAATGTTTATATTGTGCCATCTTATCCAAATTAATTGAAAAAGCATGCAAATAGATAGTGTGCTGCAAAAAAAAAAAAAAAAAAAAAAAAAAAAAAGCGAAATTTTTAGTTGTAGTTTTGGATGGCGTGACGCAGAAGATAAAATAATTCATTGAAATAAATACATTTCAGTACATAGTATAAACTTAATGAAAGTGATATATTTGACTGCGTATTTGAAAATTAAAAGCAATATTTCAATGTGCAAATATACTTTAATATGCAAAACAAAATAATTGCAGTGGAATTTAAAAACAAATCATTTAGTGTAACATCACTGCGTTGCTGGAATTTCATATCAATTCTTTTAAAACACATATTTTGATATTATAAGAGATGTGAATGAAAAGGTATCGGTAAATAAATGTTATATATTATTTTATGTTGAAAATAACGTTTACACTGTAAAAATAAATAGATGAAAAAAACAAATTCAAATAAGAAAATCTCTGTATTTTTTAATTAATAGCAAAGCATCACTGAAAATTTGATATCATTATTTTTAAGACCCGTATTTCTAATTCTTATAGCCATAAAGTGCAGTGCTGCGTCACAAACTTTTAACCCGTTAAGGGTTTTTTGTATTGATACGTATTACATGCATTTTTTGGAGATAATATGATCAGAAGACATAAAATTGACCTAACGAAGTAGAAACCTAAAATTTTTCTGGCATGAGAAACTTAATATAAATGTAAAGACATATGAAGCAAAGTTTACATAACAAATTAAAAAATAAGAAAAAAAATTGTAGCGTTATTTTTTGAAAAACCAATTTCCGAGATCAAAAATTAACCTATCTAAGTCAGATAACTGTTAATATTTTTGTAATAAACACGTAATACATGAGAAAGGAATCCTTAAATTGAGTTATGTAACAATTTTCAAGAAAATCGTTAGAGCCGTTTTTGGGATACCAACTTTTACAAAAACTTGGCATACTCAATTATTGATCGGAAAACAATAATTACATGCAAAAGGATATTTAAAAGGGAGTTAACATGACGAGTTTGAAAAAAATCCATACAGCCGTTTTCAAAGGAACGCACATGCGCGATCTGAAATTTAGCTATTTGTGCAGAATGCCTATCAATTTTCCTGAAGTAACCAACTGTATCATTCGAAAGGACATCTAACAGAGTGTTTATATAGCAACTTTTAAGAAAATCATTGCAGCCGTTTATGAGATATGGACTTATACTCCCACTTCGGGTTTCCGATAACCCGCTTCCGGTTTTCCAATCTTCACCAAAATTTGGAAAATTCATCTGTACACCAGACTTGTACCAATTCTGAAGTTTTGTAGTTTTATATTTATTAGTTTCGGAGATATGATAGCCAGATGATTCCCCACATAAATTCACACATACACACATACATACACACACACACTGACCAATTGCCAAAAACTTATTTTTTGGTCACTCAGGATGTCTTAAAACGTGTAAATCAGGTGAAAATTTTTGGATCGAATACAATACTTCCATTACCTGCGGTATTAGGGTAATGGAAGTAAAAATTTGTTGCAATGATTTAAAATTAAAACTTTAGACTAACTTTAAATTTCTAACATATTGGCGAAATTTTATATATATATATATATATATATATATATATATATATAGTGAAGAATTTAATAACGTTATAAATTTAGCAATTAATAGATGCATGATAATGCCAACAACATTCAAATAAAAGTTATTTTAATTCAACTTAAATGTTAGCGCTCATTTTTTCTATGATATGTATGTATAAACCCCCTTCATTTATACAGGGTGACTATAAACTAACTGTCACTGTTTGGTGGCATCACAACAAAAACTAATGAACCGAATGAAACCAAATTTCATGTACAGATTGTTGAAGATATAGAGAGATAATTTCTGAAAAGAAAAAATTAGAACCAAAATTCACCGAAAGGGGAGGTTTTCGTACTTTTCCTACGTACGCACTGTTGAATTTGTACCATCGAGGTGAATTAAGCAAGTCTCCTAGTGCAAATGTAATTTTGGAGCCGTTAAAAAAGAAATAAGTGAATATTTTAAATGTAGAGTGCCTCAAGAAAGTTTCCGAACAAAATGACCTCTCGACTTAAAAAAAAAAAAAAAAATTCTTATAAAAATTATGATTTTTTTCTTTTATTTGGAGGGGGGGGGGGCATGTTATGGATTATCTCAATGGCTTTCTATAGTTATATGGAACAGCCATTTTTTCTATTGAGACAATCCATAACATGATCCCCCGCCAAGAAAAAAAAAAAAAAAACTTCATGATGTTTATAATTTTTTTTTTTTTTTAAAGTTCGGAAGTCATTTTGTTCAGAAACTTTCTTGAGGGACTGTACGCATAGAAATGAGCAACATAACATTGATACGGTATTTTATTCATTTCGACCTGTGCATTTTTACTCGAACATTAATAAAACTTTGCATAATCTATTTTTTTATGCATTTAAAAAAATATATATATATATTTATTATTGTTAAAAATTTTTGTGCCAGGTTGGTCCAATCTTGTGAGTTTGTTTTCAGTGTAATGTGCAATTTTTAACAATGTAGTAGATTTTATCCCACTATGCATTATTATTTATTTAGGATTACAAAGGCTGACGTATTTAACAACAATCGAATAGCAATTTTAAGTTTTGAACAGTCTATATTTACTTCTTAGGAGAGCATTTAAGAAAGAAAGTTCAATGTGTGTTAAAAAATATTCATGTATTTATTTATTAATTATATGTATTTACCATTCAGTATTTATTTATCTATTATGTAAAAATGTATTTATTTTGCATCTAAATCGAAAAAAAAAAAAAAAAAAGAAAAAGTGTTAAAAGAGTTGCTTAAATGTTGAATTTGAAATGTTTGACATTGTTCGGCATATTTAAATGTCATTAAGGATACTCTCTATTTATTATTGCCAGAAGCCAAAGCAAAAGTTATTCTATGGGGAAATAATCCTTATTATAATTGGTTAACTAATGCATCGCTTTAAAGCCCTTTTGTACATCAGAAAATTCACAACTGTTAAATTCGTTATCGTTTTCCAAAAATGGGTATTTCTTTTACTATTTTTATTATTTTATTTTGAGGCTCTAACATGCAAATGTGCACTAAGTGAAATTTTGCATTTTACGGATTTAAAGTAAATTTTAAAAGTAAATTTTTTTTTTTTTTTTTAAACAAAAAATGATTTAACGGTTATGAATTATCTGAATGCGAACACGGAATGTAAAAATATGTATTAGTTGATGAGTTATAACGGAGATTATTTCCACATAGAATTACATTGACTTTAGCTTCCTTCGACGATAAGCAACAAGAGGATCTCTTTAATTTCCTTTATGATGTTCGAAGTTTTAGAATATCAGGCAAAGTATTAAAACGGGCAATTAGTTTATTAATGGGTAATTAGTTGTATAATTATTTTATAGTTAACGGGCAATTAATTATCCCATTGTTAAGAATAAAATCCTACATTTCACCAAAAAATAGTTCCAATTAGCTACAGCCAATAGTTTGGTGCAACGTTCTATTATTTTAGTGGTGCCATTTCAGTAGTAAGCACCACTGAAACGGTGAAACTTAGCACCAAACTATTAATTCCAGCTAAAAATGCCTAGTTAGCACCAGTGTTTTGGCATAACATTGAACTGTTATTTTTAAGTGTAATATGCATTATTTTTAAAAATATTTTTAAAAATGAAACTCATGCAGCACTTTAGATTTCATTATAGACGTTTATTTTGATTGATCACGGCTTTCTGTTCTAAAAATCATTAGATGTGTTGTACAATCCACAATACTTCATGGATAAATAGAACGAATATTTATACAATTCTTTCTAAAACTCACGGAAAAGAAAATTTAGAAATGTTGGTTTATTCAATATTACAAATCATACATTATTTTTCTATTTTTCATTTTAAATTCAGTCAAGTTAATATATGACTAGGCTTAATAATACAGGTATATTTTTAATAAATCTTAAACATTGTGTTTAATAAGTTGCGAGCTAAAAATGTTGTGTGTACCGCAAAATATATTTTCCTTCACATTCTTTGATACCAGATAATGTAAATTTAGAGCAGGAAACAAAACTTAAAATTTTTATATATGTTCAAATGCAAGAAAAATTTTTGTAAGGAGGCAACATCACTTTTGCAAAAACAACAAAATTTCGTTGTAATTGCTACAGAACTGAAGTATAAGAAATTATTAAAAAAAAAAAAAGAAAAAGAAAAAACTTCCTTAAAGTTGTGTATAGTAATATATTTTTATAAACGGATTTTTCACTTCTAGCAAAATATTGCTTTAAAATAATAAAACCATTTTCAATTACACATGTTTTAAAATTTTACTTCTTTTCTTTTTTCTGAAGTTATTATGGAGTAACATCGCGAATGACTTAGGCCTGAGTGTGATGGCCTTCATGGAAGTCTTTCTAAAATTTCTTAGTTCATATAACACGAGTTTCAGAGAAAACCACAGAAATCACCTTTTAACTTTTATGGTGTTTGTTTTCAACGTTCATGATTTATATTAATTTAACATTAATTTTTGGCCCTTTTTACAGCTATTACACGCTATATATATATATATATATATATATATATATATATATATACTAGCAGGCTTTGCCCGCTTCGCTGGTCACTATATTTTAATGAATTCTCAATATTCAATATCATCCATATAAATGAACACGTCCTCGTTAATTATATTTCGTGTCAACCATAAAAATATACTAATACTGACAATAATAATAATCTAAAACTGATGTATGTTAAAAAAGTTTACCAAAAAAGTTCGGAAGAAATATGCGAGAAGTTTTATAATTAGTTTTAAACATATTTAAAAAAAAATGTTTTCTAAAGAAATATGCACGCGAAATGTTTCTAAAGAAATATTTTATATATAATAAAATAATAATAATAATAATAATAATAATAATAATGATAATTAAAACTACAAAATATGTTTTGTTGAAATCGTTTTGTTGTTAAAAACAAAATTTTTGTTAAAATTAAAATTTCAACAAAGATTTTGTATTTGCTAGAATTAACATTTTTTTAAAAATATATATTTAATTTAACTCAAATTTTGTAAATTTTTACATGAGGCACAAAACTGTTTGTTAGAAATGGAAAAATAAAAGTTAAATTATCTTTTTATTTGAAACAAAAGTTTTATTGGAACACATTTAAATAATAATTTTCACGGTGTCAACCAATTTCTTATTGAATCAACAAGAATTTTCTTTGAGTGCTGTTTTATAATAATATTGTAATATTATAATATTGTAATATAATCCTGTAATAATATTGTAAAATTATAATATTGCTTTAAATAAAGAATTCGTTTTAATATGAAAAAATAATTTTTTTATTTTCTTAGTTATGAGAAATTTAAATACATAGACACTTTCACTTTATTTAAAATGTTATATACTTTTCAAAATAATATTTATCACATGCTAATAAAATAATCTAATTTTTGGATGAATGTGTTGTGTTCTTATTTCCAACTGAAGAATTTATTAGTCTCTTACAATGTTTCTTTATTGGAATAAAATACTGGATTAGAAGAGTAATTTTTTGGGATATTTCTCTCTCGTAACATATGGGGAATAAATAAGTAGAGGTTTAAACTCTTAACACAAAGAAGAGTTTCCTGTTGGTAGCTTAGAACCATTATTACAGCATCCTAAAGGAGTGTTTAAATAAGATAAGGATTTGGAGAGGGATTTCTTGGCGTTTTTGTTACGTACTTTGCAAAAACATACCCAGTTAGTGATTATTTTCATGTACTTAAAAAGTACCATTTTTTTTTTTATTTCTTATAAAGGACTGAAAATAGTTAATAACTGAAAATGAAACATTTTTAAAGCTTCCTCAAAATACATAATTTGGAGATTGCAAGGAAGTTAAATTTTTGGAACTTATCTATGTTTCTCGTAAAAATATGTAAACATAAAAGTAACTATGCTCATGTTGTTAGAACTATAGTTAGTTTTTATTTACGTACTATAAGTATTTAAATGTAAACTTAACTCAAAAATTTAAAATAAACGTTTTAAAAAGATCCCTAAAGTCAAATTTTATACGTTAGTTTCTATTTATATTCACATGTTCTATACATGTAGCTGGTAAGTTTTGTAATTTTTTTTTTTTTTTAAACTTTTTTCCATATTTTTAATTTTGTTTTATGCTTCGGGCATTAAAAATTACGATTCATTGGCATTATGCACTTTAGAGAAAAATCCATTAAAATTTGCTTTCCCGATTCTTATAATGAACAGATAAAGTTACGAATTTTGTAAGCTTCCAATATTTTATTTGATTTCATCTTTTTTTTTTTAGTCTTTTCCATCTGTTCGCATTTTAGTAATTTTCTATAACTTTTCATAAGTGAGTGCGTGTTGTTTGAGTGTGTGTGTGTATACAGAGATAGAGATCACATTACTTTTAAATAATCGTAGAGAAACGGGACAGGTAACATTTAACCGGAAATTATTTTATTTTCTGTAATTACTCATACGTAAAATAAAAATATCCATCTAATTTCCATATTGAAGTAGAAACAAACTCTAAAGTTATCGATAGCAACGCAGAATTCGACATTTTATTTCAATTTTAGAAACATTTATACCATCAGCTATAAAGTTTAAAGTTATTTTGTTTACAAGTTTAGGAATTATATAGATGTGTAAATTTTTAACTTTAAATGCTGAATCAATGACTACATTTCAATATTTATTTTATCAAATTAAAATTTCTTCAAGTTAATTTTACTTCCATTACCAGACTACAGTATGTAATGGAATTATTGAACTCGGAGAAAAATTTTGATATCGTGTGGTGTGTTCATTTGATTCACATGTTTTAATATTTATCGGATCCAAAAAAGTATTTTTAGAAATTGTCCATGTGTACGTGTATGGAGAATCTTCTGACAATCATATCTCCAAATAAAATAATAATAATAAAAGATAGATCGACGAAACATCATAATTCAGTGCACAGATGATTTTGTAAAATTTTGGTAAAAATTGGAAAAAAGTCGGAAATGGGACATGGAAAGCCGGAAGTGGACCATAAGTCAGTATCTTATAAACGGCTTTAACGATTTTTTTTTCAATGTTACCCTATATATCTGTTTGATGTCTTTAGTATGAATTAATTGGTTCTTCAAGAAAAATGACTGGCATCCTGAATAAGTAGATCAAATATGGACCTCCATGAATTTTCTTCAAACTCGCTCTATTATTTCCTTTTTAGATGTGTTTTCGCATATAACTGTTGGTTTCCACAGAACAGATGAATTTCCCATGTTTTGATGAAAATCGGAACCAAAAGTTGGTACTTCAAAAGTAGCTTTAACGATTATCTTCAAATTTGTTGCATAAATCTATTTTTAGCTGTACTTCAGCTTGTATTACTTGGTCACTACAATAAAATTAATAGGAGTCTTGACTAGGTAGATCAGTTTCAAAACTCGGAAATGGGTGTCGCAAAAAACGGCTCTACCAATTTTCTTTAAAATCGTTCTGTAAACTCTCTTTTATATGTCTTTACGGTATATGTATAAGTTTGTTACTACAAAATATTGTTAGGCGTCTCGATGGTTAGGTCAGTTTTATGTCTTCTGACCACACTATCTCCAAATTGAGTTCATAATATGTGTAGTAGTAGTCGTGTGGTTATTTTACACCAGATTGTTTCGTGAACATTTAGTAATATATACACCAAACATAATTATATATCTATTATATATATTAGATGTTGTAATTTTTCTTTGTACGGGAAATATCAGTAATAATTCTAATTTCATGAGAGGAAACATTTTTAACACAAATACGTGTAAATCGAAAGTCATAATATATATGAATAAATATGAATAAACAATAATAAATTTTATTAATAAATTTTAATAATTCATTCTTTATATTTATTAACATAGTCAGCTGCAAGTACTATAGAATACATTTTTGTAATGTAATATTATAAATATAGAGTCAACTGCACTGTTCTTTTAATAGAACGTTATTAAAAAATTAAGTTTTAAACATTGAATCATTTACAAAACAGAAATGTTCATAAAATAATGAGTTTAATTAAACTGTGAACGGTGTTAAAAGACATCTGAAAAATGGATCAATTGTTAAATGAACAAAGAATGTTTTTTAAAATGGTAAGAGAAGGGGAAGGGAGTGAAATATAAATATAAATAAATCAATGCTCTGATATTTAAAATGTAGGTAAATGATTACTATTAATAATTTAAAATAATCTAAAGTATAGTTTCAATCTGTAATCAACTGCATTGTAACATTTTAAATTAAAGGTTGAATCTAGAATCAGTTGCACTGTTCTTTAAATAGACAGCTTATATATATATATATAAGTTCAATTTTTGAACCAATTGCAAAACACAATTATTGTTAAATCAATTAACTCATTGCTTACTACTCCTCTGTGCGAAGAAATATGAGCAAGAAATTATTTTATGTTGCACTAGTGCAACACTAAAGCACTGGGAAGTTGGCGACAGTATGGGACTCACTCTTAAGAGTGGTCGGTGACTTGCCATCACAATTTTGATCCTTCATAGAGAGGATGTCTGTCTCTCTCCAGTAACTACAATTTGGGATGGGAACATGAAGAATCTTGCAGATACGACGGCCATTACAAGCACCAGCCACCATTAATGCACACTACGGTTTTCAGCCGGATGTGTATCAAACCCGCAATCTTCCAATTACGAGCTCGGCGTTCTACTAACAGGCTACCACGACCGAAAGAAGGGAAGGATTTTATTTCTAATCTTTTAAAAAGCAGGGAATGAGCAATCTATTTGAAGAACTTTTCGCTTCCTATCCCACTCCATGGATTCACTGACTAAACCAATCCACTGACTAAACCGGTATTTTTAAAAAACAAAGCCAGTTTCATTCAGAATTATTATATTTATTAAAAAGCAACTAGTTTCATGTGTACAATCTTTTGGGAGATAATTCAATCGAATTCGATTTTCCATAAATGATTATCATGAGCTGCAACATGTTTTCATTGCCACAGTAATTATATTTACATAGGTTCATACCTTACTTGTCTAAAGAAAAAAAGAAATCCTCTAATTACAGTTGTCTATTAAGAAAATATCAAGATACAGTGGGCAGAAAAAGTATCCGAGCATTAGCAAAAATTCCTATGTAAAAAAAGTACTCCTTACACTGTTTTGTTAAATAAATCCTTGTCGAATCATGTTCTTAGACTGACTAAGAACATGATTCGTCAAGGATTTATTTAAAAAAACAGTATTAAGAAAACATTTTTTTATATAGGAATTTTTGCTAGTGCTCGGATACTTTTGCTGCCGACTGTATCTCCTCACCAAGAATTATCCTAATAAAAAAATCTTTTATTAAAATGAAGTTCAATATGTTTTTTACGTAAATTAGTAAATATATTATATTAATACACGATATAAAAAGTTTAAATAAAACGTAAAATAAACCAAAAAGAACAAATGTTTTCACATCTTCATACCCTTAAAATAACAGATTAAAAACTAGAGAAGTGGCTCGATTCAAAATCCCTTCTTTTCTCATTTTTTCCCAGGGAAAAGAAAGAGAAATCAATTTAGAAGAGATTTCATTTGTTGACACTAAGTAGAACGTGTTTTTTAAGTTTTTCACAATAAGTTATTTTAGAAATTTAGATAAATTAGGTTATGTTTATCTTTTATTATTTTTTTCTTAATGCGTGATAAAACAATCCGTAATCAATATTTTACCTAATTTATGCGATTAAAATTAGCTTTTTTTACTTTTGCTTTTTAAAAGAGAGAATAAAAAATGTTAGTAATTTCTCATTTCAATAACAATAATTTTGTCAATATTTTACGTACTTATAAAAAATAAAAATTATATGTTACAGTTTCAAATTGTTTGAGCCCAGGACTATCTTTTAAAGTATCGACATAAGCACTGTATTTCCAATTAGAAAAAGGTTTCGAGTAACATATAGGATAGAAGGGGGATTGTGTGAACACTTATTAAATTCTTTCCAAAGAAGTATGTTGGATAGCATTTTTAACACACCATGTATATATATATATATATATATATATATATATATATATATATATATATATATATATATTAGGTCGTTGCAAAAGTTCGTGCGGTTTTTTATTGCTTCATTTCATAAAAATACATCAAATCAAATGACAATTTTTAATCAAAATACTCTCCATTACTTTCTACAACCTTTGCCCATTTTTCGGGTAACAAACGTATACCACGGCGATAGAAGCTCTCGTCTTTGGAGGCAATAAAATGATCCGCGTCCGCAGCACGAACTTTTGCAACGACCTAATATATATATATATATATTACAATAATTTGCATATTTGTCTTTATTTTGGTTAATAAAACAAACAATTTGGCAATAGAGTTTTTAAAATATGATTTAGAAATATATTTTTTTCATTCACACTAGTGAATGAAAACTAGTGAAGTTAAATATTTGATTGGACAAATGCAATATATTTCACAAAAATGCATGTAAAACCATGATAAAATCAAACCTAACCTAAACAAAATAGTCTTGTATAATAGTAATGTGTGATACCAGTCCCTCTTTATGATAAGGCTTAATTGTCTGGTAAAAAGAAAGATTGACTCTGCTTCCTAGAAGAGATGCTTTGTTCCTACCTTTTTTAACTTAAAAATTGTAAACTAATACCTATTAGATCTATATCTGTCTTTAACTCTGTCAGCATAGTATACAACTCTACTTTATTTTGTTTATTTTGTTTTGAAACTTGGTCAGGACATAAACTCGCCATTAAAACACAAATGTGAAATTTACTTTTCCAGTCCCCCCACCCCATAAAAATATTCTTTTATAAATTACTGCTGAATCAACTATTGTGTTATCATATAACTGTTCATGGAAGTGAATACCAGTGTGACCAAACATGAAAACTTAAAAAGGAATTTTTTGTGATAAATAACAGAGTTATTCAAGTTGTCCAAGCTACTCAGCTTCAAGTTGATTCAGCTTCAAGTTCATGCTAGTCCTCTTCTCCGGTAATTACTTTTTATGTTCTATATTTTTATAAGGAGCCATATATTTAAAAATTTAGAAAAATCTCTTTTTATGGTCACCATATATATACAAAAATTTTCAATTAGTAAAATGAAATTCTGTATTTTAAAAGACATTTGCAAAATGTTTCACATTTTTAAACGTAATATTTGATAATAATTATGCACCAGGGGACTGGCGTTTATAATTAAAAAGAAGAACTTTGAATAAACACCATAAAATAAAACTCGCAACAATTGTTTCGTGTCAAAAGAAGACACGACCTTCGATATGTAATAAATTACACTGCTCTGCATGAAAATCCGCCCCAACACCATTTTTTCAAATTCTTATGTAAAATGACCTCCTGAAACTGAATATGACACCCATTTTTTCCTATCACCCACCGTTGTTTGGGGATGCCACCCTATTTTTATCCATTTTCCGTAATTTTATGACTATAAATTTGATTTATAGGGGGTAAAGGGTAATTTTAATTGTTAAATATCTTGTGAGGAGCTAGAGAGTTGGAAAATTCTAAAACATGAACATTTACAGCAAAGAGAAAATTTCAGGGGGGATTTGCCACTGAAATTATATATTGCATTTATTATATTTTATTAATCAGTTATTAATATTGTTTATTATACATTATACATATATTTTTTGTTTTTAAGTATTAAAATAATTATTTTCAATTCTTCAAATCAAACTCATGGCCATGAAATTACGGAACAGTGATAAAAATTGGGGGAGGGGTGGTGTCCCGAGAAAACGGTGGGTGATTGGGCAAAATGGGAGTCATATTCGGATTCAGGAGGTCATTTTACATAAGAATCAGCAAAAATCAGTTTTTTTTTTTCAACGCAGTGTTACTGAAGTTTCAAAAATGGCAAATTATTTCTATTTTAGTACTTAAAAATTCGCTTAAAAATATTTGTCTAAGTATAAATAAATTTTTACTTTATAAACTTTTACTTTTTAAAACAAATATTTTTTTTTCCAGATTTACTTGCTATCACCTGGTTAGTTTTATAGATATTTATTTTTTTTTATTTTAGTAGTGTTCATTTATTCATTGAAAAATTTTTTTCTAGTAAATCCGTGATTGCAATTATATTTTAAACCTGATGTCAAAAAAAAAATCAAGCGTTTTGCATTAATAAAACCGTTTAAACCAATTATCAAATGTGAATTTTTTTTTTTTTTTTTTTTTTTTTTAACAACAAAGAGATAATGAGTTAATAAGAATCATAACTTCTGCCATTTACTATATGAATATAAAATAGGTGTATGGAATAACTGTACATACTTAATCTATAAAGTGCATTAATTTCCTTTTGCATAAATGTATTAATATAAAATTGAATTTATGCAATTCATTTTCAAAAGAAAAACTTTTTTTTTTTAATCCTATCCCATTTTTTTCCTCATTAAATATATCAATTAATTTTAAACAGCTTCTAAAGTTTTTAAATTTAAATAAATATTTTAAACTATTATAATGAATTTATCATTCATAATATATTGATATTTAACCAGTGACAGTACACTATTGATTATTTATCATTGCATTTGATGCATTATTATTATTAAACCCTTTATTAATATAATAAAACTAACTAACATTATGGTTTATTAGAATAGTTAAGTTTATAATTCGATATCCCTTCCAGAGCATCATTAAATGTCGTCGCAAGGATAATAAACCATGAAAGATTACCATGGGGGAAATTTTAACCTGTATTGTTAGAGATTTGATAAGCCATTTGATTATTACTTTTGCGGTTTAAAAGACATATAATGAAAAATATGTTCTTTTAACTTTTGCATTAAAATCAATAAGTATCAAAAGTTCCTTAGACGTATTTAAAGAAAGTTATTTCGTTTTTGAAATTTTCATTTATATTTCTCATCGTTGATTTCTGTTATTATTAGGCTTAAAATCACTAACGACTATTTAATGAGGGTCTTGATATATATTTATCTTTCTCTAAAGCACTATCATTAAGTTCAGTTAGATTCCTTGATCAGAAAATGCGTACGTGCTTAGCAATAATAATAATAATAATAAAATCCTTCAAGGTTGTCTCGGAATTTATTTTCTGTTTTATTGTTATAATTTTTAAAATAAATTTTCTTTTAGAGAAGAATTTTGGTGTATAGTTTGATGAAATTTTAAAACATCTTCGAAAGAGAATTTCTTAACTGGATTTTATATTACTCGACAGTATATGTACAGTCGAGGTAACTACATGAAAATTTATTATAACCGTCATTACTTATTTAGCTTGTGTTTTAACAGTTTTCGTTTAATGGAATACATATGTTACTATAACACTGAATATAAGAATATATTTGACTATGGTACAGTGGAATTTTGATTATATCACTTACATTAGATTTTATTTTATTTATTTATTTATTTTTTAAAGTGGAAATTTGAAATTTAACAAATAAATAAAAGTTAGTATATTAAGTTTACACGGATACACAATATTCACTGATACAGAAATATGTCATTTACGTTTATAACTATGTAGACATATTAAGAAATAAACAAAAGTTCGCTCTTTCTTTGAAATAATAATTATTTACCATGGAAGTGACCAGATAAGACATCAGTTCTTAGGATCAGGATTTTAAATATTATTTTTAGAATGAAATGAATTATATATATATATATATATATAATTAGTTTTGTCTAGTTATATTTCTAGAAATAAAACTGAATCCAATTCATTGAGTACCATCTATTGGTTGATAAAAAGCAAGTGTGTTAAATTCCATCCGGTACGTCATCGCTTCAGAAATAGGTACAATCGGTAACAAAAGTGTCCGAACACTAGCAAAAATTTCTATGTAAAAATGTACTCTTCATACGGTTTTGTTAAATAAATCCTTATCGAAACATGTTTTTAGACTGGCTAAGAACAGAATTCGACAAGGATTTATTTAACAAAACTGTATGAAGTGTACTTTTTTTACACAGGAATTTTTGCTAGTGTTCGCACACTTTTGTTACCGACTGCATGCTTAACAAACTTTAGAACAATGCAGCTGTAACAAAAAACAGAATTGACTGTTAAATGTACAGTCGGTAACAAAAGTGTCCGAACACTAGCAAAAATTCCTACATAAAAAAGTACACTTCATACGGTTTTGTTAAATAAATCCTTATCGAATCCTGTTCTTACACTGACTAAGAACAGGATTCGACAAAGATTTATTTAACAAAACCGTACGAAGTGTACTTTTTTTACATAGAAATTTTTGCTAGTGTTCGGATACTTTTGTTACCGACTGTATATTAATAGATAACTTTAATGTAGGTTCTCTTAATATTTCTCCCAGTCTGAAAAGATAGAAACTAAATTATTAATTTCACGTATTTTAATTTCATTTAAACTTTTCTAAATCTTTCCATCGAACTCTTCTTAATAGTTCTTCAATCTAAGTGAAGTTTGTATATATAATTGTGCTTATAGCACGCCCAACGCCCTTATTTATATAAATTCCTGTAAGTTTGAGGAGGAGACGTTATGTCTTTGCCAAAATTCTATGAATCAGAGAATTAAAACTTTCATTTAGAAAAGCTTATAAAATCATAAAACATAACAATTTTTCCTTTTTTTTTTTTCCATATTTTTAAGGGATACTTCAAAAAGGATATTCATTTTGAAAATGCAATATAAAAAAATTATGCATAATTACTCAAGCGCCTTTTGAAACGTTAAAAACGATAATTTAGGAAAAGTTGCTTGGTAGTTAAGTGACTTTAAATAACTTCTAACCTTTAAGAATTTAAATTCTACTAACATCGAAATAGAACTTATGAGCTCTAGCAAATTATAATCTTTAAAACTCTAATAAATTTCCAATCTCTAAGATTCTAACTAATGAAACGTATAAAAATTCTTAATACTTGAAAAGTACATAGACAAGACATTTTTTTTTAACATGAAATTTATCATCGAGTGATGTTTCTGTAGAAAAATATGGAAATGCAATACAGTGAAGTAGTGTTCTTTTATTTCTGTAAGGAACATAGAAACGTTTCGAAGTCTAATTAGTGAGAAGTTAGCAGTTGGCAGCAGGAGAAAAGGAATATAGATTAAAAACAAACACTTCGAAAAGTATCATTTGCCAAGACCCTTTTAATGAAAATGTATTTTTTGTGGTGCAAAATTAAAATTCATCTCCGGAAACTAAGAGGATTAGCTACAAAATTAAGTAATAATTTTCTTACGAACCTAGCTACTCTCCTAATCTCTTTAGCTACTAAAGGTTTAAGTTAATTTTGAATTATAAATATTTTTATTTCTTAAATTAAAAGTATCAAGAATTATTTTCTTAAACATCACTGCCAACGGTGTTCAATAAAATTGACAAAAACCTGAGCGATACCTTTTAGCTACTGGCAAGTGAACTGAAGAACAGGCACAAAAATTTAAAATAAGGTCCACAAGAATACTATTAGTGTATTAAAAATGACTAGATATTTCTTTTAGTCCATAAAAAGGGGGCAGATCAAGCATATCATCTGTTTTTATTTAGAAGAAGTCTCCAAAATATTTTTCTTTTCTACATTCAAAATGAGAAGATTTTTAACTAGTATGCTACGGCCACCACAAAACATTCTTCTATATTTTTCTATATAACAGGGACACCGACGGTTTGACACGTACAAAAATACAATCAACTAAGCATCTCACAATTAACACTTTATATGTGCAATTGTATGCAATTTTCACCAATAGATGCTGAGATAGAGGCATACAGAATATCACAGAAAGTAATAATAGCACCGCATGCCGGCCGATATACACCCGAATAGTGTCAGAATAATTTTTCATACTATATATATGTCCCATACCAAGTTTGGTGGATTTATATAACATAAAATCTAAGAACTATCTTTGAAAATATGGCAGAATAGCAGCGCCAACTCTCGATCATTATACATCCAACTTAAATTAGCATAGTTTTACATAATATCCATCATACATAAGAAGTTTATTAAATTTATGTATCATAGAAGTGAAGATATTGCTTTCCCGTAACTGGGATTAAGAAACAAAATAGAAGCGCCATCCGTTGGGCGATATGCATCCTAATCGAAGCATCTTAATTTCACATAACATATATTTCATATACCAAGCTTTGTGAATTTATCAACTACAGGAGCTGAGATATAGACGTCCCTTAAACGGATCAAAATAACAGCATAACAACGTCACCTTTTGAGCGTTATATGCCAAAAGCTAATTATTCTCAATTTCTTCCAAAGTCCAACCAAATATAAAGTTTGATTAGATACCAACATTGGTTTGTGAGATACAGCATCCACAAATTTTGCTATCATATAGACACAGACAAATACTTTCTAAAAATAGTCAAGTCATCTTCAGCACATCTCAAAACCTGTAAGTTCGTTGAAAATTTTCAGGAATCCAATACTTTTTCCGTATGTATATAGAAGAAAATAAATATACAAAACAAACAAAAATGTTTGTACAATCGATTTAAATTTTTTTTACATCTGGCATAAAATGTACATGTCCTCTGTAAACAATGACAACTTTACTTACTTAAATTATTTCTCAAACAAAAATCGGCAACATTCATGTTTTGGGAAGTTTTATAGGTGAATATTTTACATATATATATTCTATCTTCTGCTAATTATTTCAACCCCTTTATTTTGCTCTGAATCAAATGTGAATTTTTGTAAATCGAAAAAAAAAAAAAAAAAAAGCATTAAATTGATCTTTTTCTATTTTTATTGGTTTTTCTAAATAAAATTTTATATCAATTTCTTAATTATTTTTTTCAAAAAAGTAAAGACTTCCCTTAATTACCACCTTCATAAATCGTTAACGGTGGAAACTTTCTTTAAAATTAAACTTTTTTTTTTTCCAGTTGTGTTTAAAAAATAGTATGCTAGCTTTTAAAATGTGATCCTTCCCAGAAAAGTCCAGCTTAACAAGACTTATTTCTCAAAACAAACACAGGATGCAGGCGACTGTTTTTGAGCTTTTCTGTAGGCTTAAATAATCCCTAGCTGGACACCAATTGAAGGGGACTTGGGGTTTAATCCGATTACTTGAAGATGCCTGATTGGAGCTTGCAGCCATATCGAAACTAGAACTTTTCGTAGTCAACGCATAACAGCTTGTGTGAAACATCGTGAAGTGTTAGATAGTAAATTTAATTGCATCATTTATTGGATTATGATATAGAAATTATAAACTAGTTTTATGTAAGTAAAAAAGATTTTTATATAAAATAGTTTAAAAATTTGTCATATCGTAATAAAAATTATGTGTTTTTAAAAATAATGACATTTTCTTTTTTAATGTTACTATGCTATTTATAATGTATGAAGGAGAAAGTATTTTATTTTAAATTAACAGAAATTTAACAATGGAAAAAGAAGTTTTAACTATTAAAGATTTGTTTATTTATTATTATAAGACACTTTCTCTATAACATTTTCTTTACAATTTCTGTGGCAATAATTTTTAAAATGTAGGGGAAAAAATGAAAGAAAGAAAATTTTCATTGGTTTTATTAAAAATATTTCCACTAATGTACTATGTGTAGAAAAAATAAATATTGATATAGTGTGATTTATATATCAATAACTATTTTAACAATACGATGTAGTAGATTTTGATAAAATATGATTTAATTGGATATTTTAATTAAGCTAAATTATACATGCATCATTACAATATGGAAACGTATACTGTAAATATATATATATATATATATATAATAACGGAAGTTTTTACAGCAAAATGTGCTGGCTTCCATCTTGTCAGCGCATTCTGCTGTTAAATAAGGCAATTTACAGCGAAAACATCTGCAAAGAGAGGCTCTTTTACGGTTATTTCTGCTGTAAATTACTTCTTTCTAACTTTCTTTTTTCCATGCACCCATATTTCCAGCACATTCTGCTGTTTTTTTTTTTTTTTTTTTACAGTGTACAATGAAATTAAGAATACTTTCTAATTTTAATACAATTAATCTTTATTTTCAATTGCATTCAACTGTGAAAATTGGTTCTACTCTTGCATTATAACTTTGTCTGACTTGAGAAGGAGGTTGTGAGAATATCATTTATATCATTTAACCCTTTCAGTCGCAGTGTTCCCGCTGCCGGATTAACACCTAATTTTAATTCTCAACTGTAAAAAATCATCCCGGAAATTTTTTAGCAAAAATTTACATTTATAACATAGCAGAAAAGGCCCCCTTTTTTAAACCTGAAAATTTAAAAATTCTTTTATTTTAATTTTGTTCGTAAATTCCAGTGGGCGTGTAATTTAAATGATCCGAATTACGCTGCACCGCAAAGGGTTAATAAATTATCGTGATATAGTTTTCTCAAAATAGTGTCTGCTCTCTCAGAAATTGGCCACAGATACTAATACATTTTCGCTCAAATTTCTCATAGAAGGCAACAAGGATAATTATTGTCATTGTTATCATATATAAGTATTTAGTCATATCTTTCCAAATGGTTTTTGAAATTAATTTAATTGTTTGTTAAATTTAACTGTTTGTAAATTAATAATGGATATTGTGAATTAAAACGTATATATGTCAGCTTTTTCTCTTCCTCCCCACCCTTTGTTATTGGTGTTTGAATTTCTCTTTTAAGTTTAGCTTTGAAAATGTTGAAATATGCGGACTTTTGTATTTTCCTAAAAAGAGACTTCATTAAAGGTTTTATTTATTTATTTGCTTATTTTTGTGTGCGTTTTGAGAATTTTTAACAGTTTTTCGCTGTATATTTTACTTTTCTATTTAGATGTATATAATGTTAAATAGAATATTAAGAGCTTTTGCATATGTGATGATTAATTAGTGTATAAAAAATTAGCTTATTTTTATTTTATATCAATTGTTATTAATTAGTAAATTTTTGCTTATTTTTATAAGTTAGTACCACAAACAGTATGCATCATTCCATTCCGATAAAAAAGCAAAGAAACTCATGTTTCTGATATTTACAAATTCCGATTAAGTAATGAATATTTCACGGTTCGTGAATCGTTAGCTTTATTCCATTTCCACTTCTATTTATGCTGTATGTTATTTATTTCCTCAAATATATTAATTTCTCTATATTAGTTCACGCACCATCATTAATAATTTTAATAACTGCTTCATTTTGGGGGCATGTTTAGGTTTGTTAGGCCAATATGTTTGTGCGTGTGCGTTTCTAATTCAATAGAAGAAGTTTACGAGTAAATTATCGAAAATAATTCCGGAGAAAAAAATCTGTAATTATATTTATACTTGTCAAACAAGCATTATTTTACTTGTGCATTTCTTTTTAATGGTTGTAATGGTCACATTTTTAAAGTTTGTTTGATTTATTATAGATACCTATTTTCCTAATACATATATATACACACACACAATATATATATATATATATATTGTGTTTTTATATTTAATCTCAGTTTTTATAGTTAATGTCTACTGGTTTCTATCCGGTTTATTTTTACTGATATATATATATATATATACATATGTAAATTTTTAGCTGTTTGCATACAGCATGACAGAGAGATCACCTAATTTGCATACAACATTCATTCAATGCCCTTGAAAAAGTGATGAATTTGCATTTTTCAATATCGGGTTTCTTATTTTTTCTTATCATCAAATTCATTCAATTTTTATAGTTCTTCATGTGATACTTGGTTTCATATAGTGCAATGTCTGAGAAGATTTTTAATATATATATATATATATATATATATATATAAAGTTGAGAATTGTAAATCATTATAAAATTTAGCATTCAAGAGATATATTGTTAATGCCAACAACATTCAAATTATAATTTTAAATCAGGGTAAATTTTCGCACTCAGGTGTTACATAATTAATTTCATTTATTTTCATTAAATTAATTGATTATCTTAACCATTATGATTGGATTTATATTAGAAAGTTTATATTTGCTATCAAAAAAAAGTATTTGTCCATTTACTTAAGTGTATTTAAAAACCTATCCTATAATCAACATTTTTCTGATATTTTCTATGATTTAATATTATACAGAATAAAACTCTTCAATTTAAATATCTCTAAAAAACCTCACAAAATCCAATCTAATTCACAGCTTATTCTAAATTATTCTAATCAAATATTTAATAGCATTAATATATCATCCATTCTTAATGATAAAACATGCATGTTTCCAATTAAAGACATTCATATTTCTCGTACCTTTAAATATCCTATTACGCTTGGTCGTCTGCTTTTTAACTATAATTCAGTCTCTAAGTCTAATTTATCTTCTCATGTGACTTGTAGTTGTGCTCATCCCTCTTATGTAAAATATGTTGACAGAGATCATGCACATATTATCACTGGTGATCTTAATATTATTAATGACTCTAATTTAAAGAAATTTATGGAATATGGTACAAAATATCGACTCCCTTCAAAAACTAATATTTCACAGATTATACAACAGTTTTCATATGATATTGATTTGTTTATTTATAAACTCTCCATCTCTTATAATAAACCTATTGAATATTTCAATCAATGGAAATTTTTAGTGATTTCAAAACTTAAAGATGAATTAATTCAACAAAAATCAAATCTCACACATTACAATAAATCAAATCTCTTTAAATCTATCAAAGAATTGCAACAAAACTTTGTTATTACTTATGTAGATAAATCTCCTAATAATTATGCTATAATATGTAAACATTATTATCTTTCTTTACTCAGTTCATCTATATCTAATAGTACTAACTTTCATCTTACAAATCATGATCTTAAAATCAATAACCGCAAAATTCACTGCTTTTATAAATTGCTAAAGCTACCATATAATAATTTTAAATATCCTTATATTGTACTTATCCCTAAATTTCACAAAAATCCTATTAAATTTAGAACTGTCACTGTAGGGTGTAATACTTACAACAATAACGCTAACAAAATTCTCCTTGATATTCTCAAACAAATCTATGACTTAATCAGTAGATCAAAAAACTTCTTTTGCCTTAAAAATAGTTATCAACTTAAAGCCAATGTCTTATCTATGAATAATGTGACTGATATCATGACTTATGATTTTGCTGACCTGTTTAATAATATTAATTTAACGGATCTTCATCATATCATCTTTAACCTTTTTGAAAAATTTAAAAGTCAAATCTCTTTACCAAAATGCTTTTCGGCAGCATCATTTAAGACACTTTTAAATTTTATTATTCATAACAATTACATTCTACACTGTAATAAGATCTATATTCAAAAGGTCGGTATTCCACAAGGAGGATGCAGCTCGAGTATGTTAGCTGACTTATACCTTTACCATTATGAACAGGGATTATGTATTAAAAATGTCTATTTTTACCGATACATTGATGACATTATAATTTTTTATGTCAATAATTTTTCCCCTAATTTATTTAAATTTGAATATCCTTCTCACCTTACCTTAACTCATAATCTTCTCAACAATAACTGTATAAATTTCTTGGATTTAAAAATCAAACTTGATGGTAGTCAAATTTATACTGATCTGTATGACAAAAGACAAGATTTCAGTTTCAAAGTAAATTTATTTACTCACTTTACTTCTTGTCTTCATATCTCTGTTTACAGAAATATCCTACTCAATCACCTCTTTCGTATACATAATCTTTGTTCTGTTAGGTTTAAAAACAAAAATATCTCTCACATAATTAATGTTGCTACAAAAATGGGTTATCCTAAAAAATTTATTTATTCACTTGTTTATCATAAAGGGTCTTTGTCTAACACACACAAAAAAAAAAAAAAAAAAAAAAAAAACTACTAAGGTTTAATTAAAAAAAAACAAAAAAACTGGTGGATGGGTGGGCAGATGTTTGATTAAGGAGGTAGGGTGGTGTTGTTTGGCTGGTTGGTTGGGTGGGTTTGTTGCTGAATAAAATTAATTAAAAAAAAAAAAAGTGTGGGGGGGATTACTCATAGTTACATGCTTATATTTCTGGTTGATACTATGTATTTTGAAATCTTTTATCCTTAAATTTAATTTTGTACATCTGACTACTTGAGGCTTCCATTGTTAAGTTTGAACAATCAATCTATATGCATAACAAAAATAAGATCTTATATTATTTGGAAAAAAAAAAAAAAAAATCTTTTAAATTATAATTTTAATTATTAATGACTGCCCTATAATGCTTATCCTTATATGTGTACTCTTTGGCATTATTGCTTGTAATTGTGTCTGATTAAAACTTAACATTTAATACTATGATTTCAAGATTATTTAGTTTTGGGTTAATCACAAAAGTTCAATTCTTCTAATTACTTAAATGGCGCTAAAAATTATCTTAATCTTGCAGTCAATACTTCTAATTACCTTAATCTTTCAGTCACTACATCTTAATTTCCCTTATTGCATTGGATTCTTCTCCTGAAATAATTTTACTGACTTAATGTTATTATAGCTCACCGATAGATGGCGCTTGCACTCTGTCTTATGATTTTATTCTTCTGTCTTTAACTTTAATGATATATTATTAATGAATATGGTACGATTTAATTCAACTCTACTAGTTTTAAAATTAATTAGATATAAAATCTATTTTAACATTATCATTTAATATTAACTCTGTGTAATTTATCTTTAATGAAAATGCTCTGAAGTTTCTTCGATTAATCGATATCTGTCGAGATTTTATTTTACTTCAATTTAAGTTTTGGCATCATCCTTTTCTCCTGTTAGAGTTAATTGTTATACATGTGGTTGCTTTGCTTCATTCATGTGTTCACTTTGGTTTCCATTAAGATTAAATTTAATCTTTTTTTAATCTTTGTTTTAATTTAATATTTCAATTATTTCTAATTCTTTTTGGTTTTGCTGCATCGATCGGGGTGTGAAACGATATTAATTGCTATGATTAGCAATATCGTTGTACGAAATCGTTGCGGCTCTTTAAGCTTTATGAAGCATGCACCCCTTGATAAGTATGTTTCTACGTTTAAGCATTTACATCCAAATATTTCTGTGATTTATTATTTATTAATCGTTTTCACTCTCATAAGCTTAATGGTCATTTTTATTATCATTCTGGTAGGCGTAAGTATTTTAAGTTACTATCCTAACTCATTGGTTCTTAATCTACATTGCAACTTTTTGTGTAATTCTTTCCTCTGTGTTAAATTCAGTTCTATATTTTAGTGTGCTGTTATTGTCTTAGTTCTATTAATAGCTGAATTTTATGATTTAATCTTATTACGATATCTATTATTTATATATATATAATATATAATGGAGCAAAGATGATTTGGAATTGGAATTGGAATTTGAAAATGCTCAATACTAGAAAGGGTTCCACCACACACACACACACACACATATATTAATTATATATATAGCGAGTGTCCACAAGTCTGTACATATTAAAAAATCTTCATAAAATTTGAAGAAATTGATGCAATTGAATGCGGTTTGCAAAAAAGTTAATCACGTGAAGGGGGATTTTTCTTTATTTCTTTTCTTTTCTTTTTTCTTTCTTTTGATAAAGAAAACAATTATAGTTAAAATTTCGGCGCTGTACGCAAGCAAATCACACATTTCCATGAAAAATTTTATCTAATTGCATTTATTTGCTTGCAAACATATAACTCCTATTTTATGTGTCTGCTATCACTACAAATTGCAGTTTGCAAACAAGTTACAACACCGCTAATTACAGCTTCAGTCGGCGATTTTTAGCTGATGTAAAAATCTTCACCAATGACGCTTTATACACCAAGTCAGTATAGAAATTAAAACTTCATGTTTACACAAGTGGGAGAATAAAATAAGAAATGAAGTATTAATTGTAAAACCGTGCAATTATAGGACTCCATTTTGCCGATTGCTCGTTACGCGTCTGTGTAGCACCCTCTAGCGACAAAAATTTTAATTATTTTTTTTTCTTTATCAAAGAAAAGAAAAAAAACTCCTTCACATGAATAACGTTTTTGCAAACCGTGTTTAATTCTATCAATTCCTTCAATTTTTCTGATTTTTTTAAAAATGCCTACAAACTTATGGGACACCCAGTTTATCGTACGGATTATTCTTTAAAAAATCAATACATACATATGTATATATATATTGGTATATATATGTATAATAAAATAATTTTAAGTAGTTTCTTTAACGTTTCTTTAGCGATAGCAACTGATTCAACAGAAAATAATTTAAAAACTTTTTCGCATTTTTGAGAAATTTCAAGATCGTTTGACTCACGAATTTTTTACTGAAAAACTAAAATGGATGAAAAAAAAAAGTTTAATCAATCAAGAAAAAAAAAAGATAACGAAGCGCGAAAAAAAAAAAAAAAAAAAAAATATATATATATATATATATATATATATATATAATTAAATTTGTTAGATCTGAAATTTTTATCATAATAATCCAGAAAATACTTCTGAACAGAATAATATTTACAATTGATTAAAAAAAAGAAAAAAATTAAATGCATAAAAGTTATACGTAGTCTAGAAAGGAAAAAAAAAAAAAACTCTTTCGTTTCTATGATATCGACGAATGATATAAAGAATTTGCAGAAAGGAATAGTCTGGTAATAAAAAGTTTACCGAGACTCTTTCACCTTAATTATATGTTTCCATTAGACATCGTGTGATCTGAATACTTAATGAGTTTAAATATATTCGTGCTTTCCATCTACGACTATTTGCTCGGTTGCATCTTTTTTTCCCTGTAATATATCCTAAATGACATGGGAAAAAAAAAAAAAAAAACATTAATGAAATAGAAATGTTTCTGTAATTATTACTGAATTTCTTTTTGACTAGCATTAAATAACTAAAACATTATAATCTAAAAATACATATTATTTTTGAGATTTTATTTTTTCAAAATTTGTATCAAAGTTTAAAATATGTATTTATATATTTAAAAATTATATAAAAATTAAAAATATATTTATATATTTAAATTATTATATTGTAAAATATATATTTTCAAAAATACAATTAAGGTGTATTTTAAATATAAGGCAGATTTTTCATGATATTTATTTAACAATTGCACATGTATATGGTTATACACACTTGTGTTAGATCTAATTTAAAAAACAGAAAAAGATCAATTTTTTGAAAAAAAAAAAAAAAAAAATCCTAATAACTTTTTAGATTATGATACTTTATTCAGAGACTCCACATAATGGGTTTCAAAATGACCATTCTTGATGATATAGCTATCGGAATCTACAAAAATATTATGTTGCGTACCCAGTGGACACCGTGAATTTGACAATAAATTAAAACATAAAATGTAAGAACACATGTTAATTTAATTAATGTCATCGACTTACGTAAGTCTACACTCAAAGTAAAAAAATATTCAGTAAAGATTTAACAGTAAGGCCACGTTATTCATGGCTTTATTTAATATTTATAATAGATATAATGATAAAGTTAATAAATGTAATATATATGTATATATAATACTTGTTTTTATTGCTGTGTTTTCTGCAATAATTAAATTTTATTTTAAGAAAAGCTTTCCATCAATGTTCATATATTGTCAATTTCAGTTTTAAAATATATCATCCATTAATTATCAGTCCCATTCCTGTACAGTGTCACAAATTAAAAAAGAGTGAATTTTAAGATTTTAAAACCAATGAATCATAATCATACTTCTCAACTTATCATTCAACACATGTTTAAAAGTGGCCGAATTGTGTTATTTTAACATTTTTCTGAAAATGACGTTATACGATCGTATTCTCTAGAAATTCTGGGGTAATTGAATGTAAGAGTTGACGTAAATAAATTACTTTTGACGCAAGATATAAAGGTGTTGGATTTTCTCTATTTAAAATAAAAGGCAATTTATTTTAATGCTTAGTAATGCTTTTTCTTTTATTACAAAACTCCTTTATTTGATTACTGTCATTTAAATGTAATCTGTGTTGATATTTCTAATTCTTCTTCTTTTATTTCTTTCTTATATATATATATATATATATTTCTATATATGTATGTATGTATAATAATGATTCATTAAGCGTAGAAAAGCCAAGCAACAGATACAAGATCACTGAAACCACAAAGACCAATAAGAATAAAAAAATCCTTTTATGTAGGAGAAGCTCAGAAAGATGAAAAAAATTCATCAGGGCAGGAAACACACATATTTAAAGAAACCATATCCCCTAATTAACAGCCTGCAAAACAAATGAAACAATAAACTAACTCAGCAAAATCTTAACAGAAAAACTTAAACTAAAACGAAATTTATGAAAACATAATTTAAGAAACTTAAGAAAGAAAGGAAGGAGGTAGTCGGCAATACATATATATGAGTTTATACACATAAACACCCATATTAATTTATATGCATCAATTCATTAGTTTATGTTTGCTCAAATTTTAATAATAATGCTCTCTAAAAGAATAGGTAACATAGTTTTCTTTCTTTTTAAAAGAAAATCTTATGCATCTCTGTTTTTATTTTTAAATATTTTATTTTATGCCTGAAAATTACGCGGAAAAATTATTTAAAATTTTTTAAAAGGTGTTGATCAATGATGATTAAATTTCTAGAGTAAAAATATAGATCATAAATCTTACTGTAACATATTTTTTTTAATTGTTGTTCTAATTAACGTATTTTTCTGCTTCTGATATATGAAACAGGTAATTACCACACTGTAAACGATTTCTGTATTTATTGAAATGCTTATCCAGAGACCCTGTAAATTTACATTAATTCTTGACTAAGAGTAAATAATCGAGATTCTCAATTTTTAATTATTTTAATTATTTAATTTATCAATATAAAAGTTAAGAATGACTATTTCTAAATTGGAAAAAGCATTCTAAGTCACAATTAAATTTTCGCCAATAATTAATTAGTTTAAATTTAGCCATTAAAATGTATATGTAACATACATTTCTTAATATCTCCGTTTATTTTTCTCTGTAATTTTACGTAAGATTTAGGATAAATGATTACCAGTAGTTTTCTATTGAAAATTTTTCAGTGTATTTACACATCTTATTTATCACATCTTATTGTGGCTTGTTATACACTTTTAATTAAACTTGGTATATTGTTTTTTATGTATGTTGATCAAATATAACAGTTCAATTTTCGTACATGTCTGCGAAATTTCATCACCTAGTCCAACGAATTGGCATTTTTTATACATTTTGAAATAAAAGTGTATTTTTAAATTTTTTTAATTTAAGTCATATTTTTATTATGCTTTTAATTTTCATACCTCTTGCTACTTTATCATTTATCATGCAATTTTATACATTTATTGCATTATTTTACAGCGTTTTTAATACTTTCGCGAGTGCATGATTTTGTCTTTTTGACAGTAAGGTCCGTCTGTATGCGCTATTCTCCCAAGTTACAATATTTCAGAAAAAAAAAAAAAAAATCGCATTTATATTACAAATAGATATACATTATAATTGTCGGGAATCACCCGTTCATTCTTCTGCTTTCAGAACAAATGCCTTTCCAGACAGACGGGCGCCTCTTTTTCGAGAAAAGGTGCTTTTTAGAATCAGAGGCAGAACAGAAAGGACCTCGAATAGAGAAGGGGCTATGCTAAGATCGTCTTGTTTACAGACGCCCCGGTCCTAAAACAGAACTATTGAAACCTTTAAGAATTAGAATAAATATTTAAGAGCTAATGACAATTTAAGACTTTAATGTTAAGAAAGACTTTAATATTTAATTGTAAATACTGTAGATAGTTTTTGTTCTGTTTTCGTTTTTACATGTATGCTAACAAAGCATTAAAAATTCTGTTTTCATCTAAGAAGTGCTACATTCATCGAGTTTATAGTTTTTTTAATGGATGATAGTTGCCCCATCCACACCCGGACCCTTGGATTAGAAGTTTTCAGGTGAGACCCATCCATATTTTATTATTTAGAAGAATAAATATTTTATTAGAAAATTTAAGAATGTAAGAAAAGATAAGATTTGAAATATGCTGTATCGGGTCAGTAAGAATAATTAAGTGTTAGATCAGAAATCTGGTACAGCCAAATTTTCTGGCATCCCATACACGGGATGTGGGCAGCTATTATTTATAATTATTTATAATTGAATCCATTATTTATAATTGAAAAGATAGATAATATTATAACATTTTAAATTTTTGTATTTATTATGGCTAATTAGCTAAAAAAGAGAGAGCTGTCATAAGAGACAGCATTAATAAATTTATAGAGAAATTAAAAACTTTATGTGATGATATAGATCCAGATGCCTTAGATTTAGAAGAGACTATTGAATTATTAAATGAAACTACTATAGATCTAAAAAGCAAAGATGTAGAGATAAAAACATTAACTCAAGAAAATCAATTAGAAGCCGAATTAGAAACAGCAAATGAATATCGTGAAAAAATAATTACTTGGCGATTTCGAGCCAACAGAAAATTAAAAGAACTAAAGAAAAGTGAAACAAGTGTTTCATCAATAGAAAGACCTATTTCAAAAGAAGCAATGCACATCAAATTACCACAGCTAGATCCAGTTAAATTTAACGGGAACGCAGCCGAATGGCTGACTTTTTGGTCGTCATTCGAAACTGCTATTCATAATAATGAAAATTTAGATCCTGTAGATAAATTTAATTATTTGAAATCATTTTTAGCACCTGACCCCTTAAAATGTATAGAAGGATTCCCTGTCACCGCGAGTAATTACATAAAAGTAGTAGATATTTTAAAAGAAAGATATGGCAAACAAGACCTCTTAGTGAATGTACATTTGAATAAATTACTAAATATTGCCCCACTAAAACATTCAAGTGACATTAAATCACTCAGGAAAATTTACGATGAAATCCAAACTAACATTAGAAGTTTAGAGTCATTAGATGTTTCTTTGGATACTACGGCAGTTTATTGTCACCGATATTACTAAAAATATTACCTAAAGATTTAGCATTACAATTTAATATGGAATTTCACGGTGTTAATTACGGTGTGAAAGATATATTATCTTTCTTAAATAAACAACTCGTATCGCGAGAATGCTTAATAACTACCAGACAAGATGACAACGACGCTGGCGCCAGTCATTTCTCCCCCCGAGCTCAAAGATTAGATAATCAAAATCATAGAGATGTTTTTCCCCCCCCGCGTTAGTAAATTTGATACTCAGAACCGGAAATTGCCTACTGCTTGTGATTTATTAAATGAGAATAAAAGTGATAGGTGTAATTTTTGCTCAGAATCGCATTTAAGTAACAAATGTGTCAAAACTCGTAATTTACCATTTGATGAAAGAGTTAATCTATTGCGTAAGAAAGGATTGTGTTATTTATGTCTCCAACCTTCGCATTTAGCTAGACACTGTGTCTCAAAAACTTTATGCAAGTTATGTAATCGTAGACATTCAGACATAATGTGTAATGGAAATAAAGATTTAAAACAGGAAATAAGTAATTACGAAAGAAATGATCAATCTAAGTTGGCGTTATCGAATCATAATTTACAAGCGAATGTTTATTTGCAGACGTTAATAGTAGCAATTTCTAACAGGGATGATAGTAAATCATCATATATTCGGTTAATTATTGACTCCGGATCTCATAATAGTTACATCAGTAAGTTTGCAGCTGATAAGTTAAAATTAAAAAGAATGAATAAAGAAACAATCAGACATGGTCTTTTGGGGGGCATGGAAATGTCAGCTGAACATAATCGTTATGAATTTACGATCGGGAGTTTAGATAATAAGTTTAAGTGTAAAATACAAGCACTAGATCAAGAAAAAATATGCACAGGCGTGAATTTATGTCGCGATGATAAATTAGTAAAACTCTTAGAAAAGGAAGGTGTATATTTATCAGATGTCCCTAGAAATAATAAATCCTGTTTATATCAGAAAAATCCAGACGAAGTACATATACTTTTGGGAGCTGATATGCCCGCTAAACTGTTCACAAATGACATAAAATATTTTCCAAAATTGGGATTAACTACATTCAGAACTAAATTGGGTTGGACCATTTTGGGCAAGACAGAGGGTTACAAGAGTGAGCAGGATAATTCTTTGGCGGGTCTATCGTTGTCATTACACGTGACAAACGCCAGTTTATCAGATTTATGGCGCCTTGACACTCTAGGAATTACTAATGAAGATAATAAATCGAAACAGGATTTAGAACAAGAAACCAAGAATTATTTTCTAGAAACTGTTAAACGAGATAAAAGCGGTCGATATGAAGTCAATTTACCATGGACAGTTGACCATTCGATTTTATCAGATAATTACTCGTTGGCAGAAAAGTGCCTGTACAAGACGGAAAATAAATTAATCAAATCTGATAGGAAAAAGGAATATGGGGAAATTTTTGATTTCTGGGAAAACAATCAGATTATAGAAGAGGTATTGGACCAGAAAAGGGACAAGGTACATTATTTAGCACACAGACCGGTGGTTAAAGAATCTAGTGAAACCACTAAAATTCGTCCAGTATTTAATGCCTCAGCACACACTAGAAACAGTCCCTCCCTTAATGATTGTTTAACAAAAGGACCTAATCTTGTAGAAATTATACCGAGCATTTTGAATAGATTTCGCAGATACAATATAGGAATTTCGTCCGATATAGAGAAAGCATTCCTGCAAATTAAAATAACAGAGAAAGATCGCGACTTTTTGAGATTTTTTTGGTTTAATAGCGAAAATAAATTGAAAATTTATAGAAATTGTCGTGTGGTTTTCGGCCTAACTTCAAGCCCTTTTTTGCTTATGGCAACATTAAATCACCTTTTAGAAAATGTTCCCGAACAATGGCGAGAGACAGCTAGGCTCTTAAGAGATTCCTTCTATTTAGATAATTCCCTCCTCAGCTTGAATTCAATTCCAGAAACAGAAAAATTCATATCAGAATCTCAAGGAATTTTGGCTTCGGCACATTTCAACTTGAGATGTTGGCGATCGAATTGGCCCCAGGCTATGATCGACAAAACTGAAGATGAACCTAGGTTTGCTCCCGTGTTAGGATTACTCTGGGATTTGAAAAATGACAGTTTAGTTTGTAAAATTGAAGAACCCCTAAGGATAAGTGAACCCCTTACAGAAAGAAAACTTTTATCAGTTACCCAAAGAATTTTTGATCCTGTGGGATTCACAGCACCTGTCAGTTTAGTTCCCAGACTAATCCTTCAAGAAACGTGGATTCAGAAGGTGAAGTGGGACGAAGAGCTCCCTGAAACTTTAAAACAACAATCATCTAATTGGCTGAAAGGAATAAACTTTTTATCCCAAATTAAAATACCTCGGTGGCTTAACATTTGCCCAGAGAAAGAAAAGAAAACATCATTACATGTTTTTTCTGACGCAAGCAAGCGAGCATATGCCACTTGCGTATTCATAAGAGTAGAGACCTCAGAAGGAATCAAGGTCCAGTTAATCAATGCTAAAAGTAGAGTTGCACCTATTAAGGAATTGACCATACCCCGCCGTGAACTGTTATCTTGTCTTATTGGCGCTAGGTTGGCCAAAAATGTGCAAAACGATTTAAACTTACATGTAAATACCATGTTTTGGTCAGATTCAACCACTGCTTTAGGTTGGATTAGAAGAAAACAAGAATGGGGTACATTTGTACACAACAGAGTATTAGAAATCCGAAATCTGACCGAAATTTGCAATTGGAGACATGTACCCGGAAATTTGAATCCTGCGGACCTCCCGTCTAGAGGATGTTCCTTTGAACAACTACAGAAATCGAGATGGTGGGAGGGTCCGAGTTGGCTTTATTTACATGAAAATGAATGGCCTCAAATAGAAGAAGACCCAAACGAAGAACTCATAAACAGCGAAAAAAGGAAGACAATCCTAAATCTTTTAGATAAAAAAGAAGATAATTTCAATCGATTTTATCAGTATTTTTCCTCTTACAAGAAAACAGTTAGAACCATTGCCTGGATATATAGATTTTATCATAATTCGAAGACTACTGAGAAAATATCCGAATTGGATATTTCAGTTGAAGAATTTTCGAAAGCAGAAAATGTACTTCTACGATTAGTACAACAAGAATCTTTTTCAGGGAGAACAGATCCAAAATTAAGAAATTTAAGGCCTGTCGAAGATAAAGCTGGTCTCTTAAGAGTAAAGACCAATATAATTCAAAGAAACGACAGTGAAAACTTCAGATATCCTGTGATCTTACCTTACAAGCATCCCGTCGTCCAAAGATTGATATTCGAGAAGCATTTAGAAAATCAGCACGCTGGAGTCAGCACTCTAATGACACTACTTAGAGAAAATTTTTGGATAATGAAGTCTAAAAAGTCCATTAGAAATTCAATAAGAAAATGCGTAATTTGCAGAAAACTTCAGACTTCCAAAATAGATGTTGAACCTGGAGTACCACCCGAAGACAGAGTACGAGAAGCAGCCATCTTTGAAGTGGTAGGCGTAGATCTAGCCGGTCCTCTTCATCTTTCTGATGGATCAAAAGCGTGGATAGCCTTATTTACTTGCGCTGTCTACCGAGCCATACATCTTGAAGCCATTACGTCTCTGTCTACAGAAAGTTTTATCCAGTTTCTGAGAAGGTTCATAGCAAGGCGAGGCAGACCCTACATCATCTATTCAGACAACGGGAAGAACTTCCTTGGAACCAGCAATGCTCTCTCGAGTGTAGATTGGGAAACCATCTACAAGGTAGCTTCCACCCAGAAGATCAGATGGCAATTCAACCCTCCTGCAGCACCGTGGTGGGGAGGTTGGTGGGAGAGGCTTGTTGGAATGGTTAAAGGAATCCTGAAAAGAAACTTAGGTCGTGCATCTTTGAATTACGAAGAACTTTACACCATGCTATGTGACTGTGAACAAGTGATTAATTCACGGCCTATAACCTATGTTTCCGAAGATAACACAGATCCTTTACCTTTAACCCCAATGATGTTCCTAAGAGAACTGCCAACATCAGGAGTACCTGACCTAGATGCTTTAGATTCTAAAGATCTTAACCGCAGAGCCAGATATAGGCAAATTATCAGAGAAAACCTAAGAAACAGATTCAGAGCTGAATATTTAGGACAATTACGTCAACATGCATCTAAGACCAAAAGATTCAAACAATTGAAAGTCGGCGATGTTGTCCTATTAGAAGATTTCAATAAGAAACGTGTTCACTGGCCTTTGGCAAGAGTGATAGAAATTTACCCAGGCAAAGATAATGTGATACGTCTAGCTAAGGTGAAGACCGAAAATGGATTTTTTCTGCGTCCATTGCAAAGATTGTTTCCTTTAGAAATTGACAGTACCGAACTTAAGAATCACCCCACTTTACATAAATCTGTTCAAGAAAATTTAAGTCCTTCGACTTCCGAAAACAAGAACCTCTCACAGAAACCGATACTCAACCCCAGAGAAAAGGAACCTGTGAAAGACACTCCAGAACCTACCAGTTCCAGAACCCATGATCCCACTTCCCATCCCCCGGTGGTCTCCCGAACTGGCCGTGTGGTGAAACCCCCTCAACGACTTCAACTTGGATTGTTGAGTTCCTCCGATTAGTCGCAACTCAAGGTGGGAGGATGTCGGGAATCACCCGTTCATTCTTCTGCTTTCAGAACAAATGCCTTTCCAGACAGACGGGCGCCTCTTTTTCGAGAAAAGGTGCTTTTTAGAATCAGAGGCAGAACAGAAAGGACCTCGAATAGAGAAGGGGCTATGCTAAGATCGTCTTGTTTACAGACGCCCCGGTCCTAAAACAGAACTATTGAAACTTTTAAGAATTAGAATAAATATTTAAGAGCTAATGACAATTTAAGACTTTAATGTTAAGAAAGACTTTAATATTTAATTGTAAATACTGTAGATAGTTTTTGTTCTGTTTTCGTTTTTACATGTATGCTAACAAAGCATTAAAAATTCTGTTTTCATCTAAGAAGTGCTACATTCATCGAGTTTATAGTTTCTTTAATGGATGATAGTTGCCCCATCCACACCCGGACCCTTGGATTAGAAGTTTTCAGGTGAGACCCATCCATATTTCATTATTTAGAAGAATAAATATTTTATTAGAAAATTTAAGAATGTAAGAAAAGATAAGATTTGAAATATGCTGTATCGGGTCAGTAAGAATAATTAAGTTTTAGATCAGAAATCTGGTACAGCCAAAATAATTATATTCTTTCTAATCAAACTGTTTCTATCCATAGTATATTTCATCGGAGAAACATAAATATTGGGAATATACTTAAGAAATAAACAACATACAAATTGCAAAAGAAACGCCCAGTGGCGGATTAACAGATTTTTAAATGACGTGAATCTACGTCAGTGGTCGAGAAAGTGTTAAAACAATAAAAAATGCAAATGTGTTAAAAGCTGTATAATGGATGACTAAAACGAAAAATGTACGACAAAAAAAAAAATAAATAAAAAAAAATAAAAAATATATATATATATATATATATATATATATATATATATATATACATATATATATATATATATATATACATATATATATTGTATCGCTGAGAAACATCCTTGTAGCACACTTTTTACTTCATTATTTTAGAAAACAAAATTCAGCCAACTATAAAATCTACTTTTATAACTGTTTTAAATATCATATATTTTAATTTTAGAAAGCTACAATAGGTTTTAAATCTACGTTTTAAGAAACATGTCACAAAACAATTAAATTTAAAACTCATTAATAAAAGTTTTAAATTTTAAAAGGAAAAAAAAAAAACATTAAAAATTTAAAATTTCTTAAAACATTTATATTATTGACGTCTAAGCTTTAATTTTGTATTTTCATTTATTGCTGTTCAACTACCTAATCTACTGGATTTAGAAATTAATAGCCGAAGACAAAAAAGTATAATCTAATTTTTTAACTTATCTCAGTGAAAAAGAATCTTAATTTATTGCAGATATTAAACAACTACATTCTGCAATGAAGTCGTACTAATTTTTATTTGTAAGGTAATTTCCTGTGATACTATTCTTGTGATACTGATTAGTATTAACTAGATGATACAAAGTGCTAGTTTACCAAGTTTTTGGACGAGGTAATTCTTACGAGAATCGGAAAAAGCACCATTAAGAATGAAATCCCTCCCCCCTCTTCATCAATTTTCTTTCAAAAAGGAAAGTGCTGTAAGTGATAAATTCATTCATTTTCTTGAATTAAATTATAATACATTTAATTGACGTAGCTGTGATAAAATACATGCCTTAATTTTAAACTTAATGAGAAAAATAATATAAGTTAAATATGCTCTGTAATTATCAGCAAAAGAACAAATCTGCACAAATCTTATTTTTTCATACACTGCAAATTCAGGTGTCTTAAATTCAGACACATAAGTGTCTTACATGGGTGTCATTATTTTCAGACATGAAATAATGTCTTAAATTTTAATATGTTAAGACATGAATGTGACTGGATTTAAGACGCTTGAAATTACTTAAAGCATCCATTTTTAACCTAATTTTTCATAAATAAATAATAAAAAAATAAATAAATAAATAAATAAAATTGCGTATGGTTTAATTACCGGTTAAAAACTGGAAATAGAATTTCTTAGAGCATGCAGAAAATATTTATGCGAATATTTCCAGACATAGCAAACATTTCCGACAGGCTGGACTCGAGCTTAAAAACTATGAATTCACAAGCCATCTACCAACCGACTGAGCTACAACCATCGACAGTACACCAATTTTTTTAGTAGTATAGATATGTAGTATTCTTCAAACGTATCGTAAATTTATCTTATATATATTTATTTATTAATTAATTAAAGTTATCGATAAAATACAGTCGGTAACAAAAGTGTCCGAACACTAGCAAAAATTCCTATGTAAATAGTCCAGTCAAAATAGGAAAAATAGAGGAAAAAAATCGTGTAGTTTTGAAATTTTACATACTCATAGCCGAGAGGGTCCTGAACAGCATACTAAAAGTCCCCGCCCGTGGGGGGTGAGCGGGGGGCAGGGGGGCATTTAAGGGGGGCAATTTTCAGTTTTTATTAAATATCTTAAAAACTATCGCATTTAGAGAAAAAATTTCAGTTACAAAATTAATCTACGTAAAATTTCCTACAAAAATGTATGTTACATTTTGTTTGTACGATCATTAGTTTAGAAGATATAGGGAGTTGAAATAACACATTTTCTTGAAAAATTCTTTTTTGCAGTAGTAAAATCAACTAAAGTGTGCAATTAAAAGGGTTCTTGTCAAATATTTTCTAATGTAAAAAATAAATATATACATAGGGAATATGCAAGGATAATACAGCATGTTTTGTAAGTTTTAAATAATTTTAAGGCTAGTAGGCGCAAGTGGCGGTTTGAGTAAAAATCTGGATAAGTCCAGTCAAAATAGGAAAAATAGAAAAAAAAAATCCTGTAGTTTTGAAGTTTTGCACACTCATAGCCGAGAGGGTCCTGAACAACATACTAAAAGTCCCCGCCCGTGGGGGGTGAGCGGGGGGCAGGGGGGCAATTTTCAGTTTTTATTACATACCTTAAAAACTATCGCATTTAGAGAAAAAATGTCAATTATAAAATTAATCTACGCAAAATTTCCTATAAAAATTTACACTACATTTTGTTTGTACGATCATTAGTTTAGAAGATATAGGAAGATGAAATAACACATTTTCTTGAAGAATTCTTTTTTGCAATAGTAAAATCAACTAAAGTGTGCAATTAAAAGGGTTCTTGTCAAATATTTTCTAATGTAAAAAACAAATATATACACAGGGAATATGCAGAGATAATATAACATGTTTTGTAAGTTTTAAATAATTTTAAGGCTAGCAGGCGCAAGTGGCGGTTTGAGTAAAAATCTAGATAACGAACACCCAAAACCGATCAACATTAAAAAAAAAAATCGTGTAGCTTAGAAATTGAGCACAGTTATAAAGTTAAGTGCCCTGAATAACATACTAAAAGTCCCTAACCATGGGGGGGGGGAGGCAATTAAAGGGTGCACATTTCAGTTTTTACTAAGTATCTTGAAAACTATCGCATTTAGAGAAAAAAAAAAATCTCAATTGCAAAATTAATCTACGTGAAATTTCCTAAAAAAATTGTATATTCTATTTTGTTTGTATGATCAATAGTTTAGAAAATATAGGGGAACGAAATAACACATTTTCTTGAAAAATTCTTTTTTTTTTTTTTTTTTTTTTGCAATAGTAAAATCAACTAAATTGTGGAATTAAAAGGGTTCTGATAAAATATTTTGTAATGTACAAAATAAATATATGCATAGGGAATATGTAAGGATAATACAGCATGTTCTGTACGTTTTAAATAATTTTAAGGTTAGTAGGCGCAAGTGGTGTTTAGGTAAAAATCCAGATAACGAAGACCCAAAACCGATCAACATAAAAAAAAAATCTTATAGTTTTGAGATTTTTTTTCTCTAAATGCGATAGTTTTCAAGATACTTAATAAAAACTGAAATGTGCCCCCTTTAAATGCCCCCCCCATGGTTAGGGACTTTTAGTATGTTATTCAGGGCACTTAACTTTATAACTGTGCTCAATTTCTAAGCTACACGATTTTTTTTTTTAATGTTGATCGGTTTTGGGTCTTCGTTATCTAGATTTTTACTCAAACCGCCACTTGCGCCTGCTAGCCTTAAAATTATTTAAAACTTACAAAACATGCTGTATTATCCTTGCATATTCCCTATGTATATTTGTTTTTTACATTAGAAAATATTGGACAAGAACCCTTTTAATTGCACACTTTAGTTGATTTTACTATTGCAAAAAATAATTTTTCAAGAAAATGTGTTATTTCATCTCCCTATGTCTTCTAAACTAATGATCGTACAAACAAAATGTAATGTACATTTTTGTAGGAAATTTTGCGTAGATTAATTTTGTAATTGACATTTTTTCTCTAAATGCGATAGTTTTTAAGGTATGTAATAAAAACTGAAAATTGCCCCCCTTAAATGCCCCCCTGCCCCCCGCTCACCCCCCACGGGCGGGGACTTTTAGTATGTTGTTCAGGACCCTCTCGGCTATGAGTGTGCAAAACTTCAAATCTACAGGATTTTTTTTTTCTATTTTTCCTATTTTGACTGGACTTATCCAGATTTTTACTCAAACCGCCACTTGCGCCTACTAGCCTTAAAATTATTTAAAACTTACAAAACATGCTGTATTATCCTTGCATATTGCCTATGTATATATTTGTTTTTTACATTAGAAAATATTTGACAAGAACCCTTTTAATTGCATACTTTAGATGATTTTACTATTGCGAAAAAGAATTTTTCAAGAAAATGTGTTGTTTCATCTCTCTATATCTTCTAAACTAATGATCGTACAAACAAAATGTAATATACATTTTTGTAGGAAATTTTACGTAGATTAATTTTGTAATTGAAATTTTTTCACTAAATGTGATAGTTTTTAAGATATTTAATAAAAACTGAAAATTGCCCCCCTTAAATGCCCCCCCTGCCCCCCGCTCACCCCCCACGGGCGGGGACTTTTAGTATGTTGTTCAGGACCCTCTCGGCTATGAGTATGTAAAATTTTAAAACTACACGATTTTTTTCCTCTATTCGTCAAATTTTGGCCTTCGTTGCCTGGACTAAAAAAAGGTACACTTCATACGGTTCTGTTAAATAAATCCTTATCGAATCATGTTCTTAGACTGACTAAGAACAGGATTCGACAAGGATTTATTTAACAAAACCGTATGAAGTGTACTTTTTACATAGGAATTTTTGCTAGTGTTCCGACACTTTTGTTACCAACTGTACCTAAAGTTTAATATACATTTCCGTTTTAAATTTTATGTGAATATTTTTAGTATTTTTTCTTTTTGAAATATGCGTGATAAATGTGCAAAAAGTGCAACAAATGATATTTCGAAATCGGGTTTCTTTTATTCTTTCTCTTTTTTGATAACACATATACATCAGATTTGTATGCTTGACTCGAAGTCGGCTTGTAAATCTTCGTCAAATAAAGACAGATAGCACATGACAGAATTACAATACGGAGAATTAGAAAAACACCCAGGGCCAGCACGGGAATCGAACCCGCTCTCCTACGCTCGAAGGCAATTAGCAGTGTGGTGATATAACCACTCGGTCACGGAGGGCCCTCTCTCTTTTTTAAAACTTATATTTAACGGAAAACAAACAATTTACGTGAAAAGCAGAAAATTGGTTGTTTTACACTAATATGTAAAAACTCATGCGGATTTTTTTTTTTTTTTTTTTTTTTTTTTTTTTTTAATTAAATACAAAAATTAAGTAGCAGTCGCGTACAAATTTTTCAAGATTGCTCGTTTACATAGCCGATTTCTTTTTCTTCGAAAATTCAATTTCACAAAGCTAAATGGTCTAAATAGCTTAAACACTTATTATATAAAATATTATTAAAGGAAGCGGATGTGGAAAGAAACTTAAACCCCGTATGCGAATTACTTAAAATAGATTCCGTGTGAAATTTGCTAAGTTAATACAAGTGTCTGAAATTCTAAGTGTTTGAACTGTAAAATGTCTGAATTTCTAGGTGTCTGAATTATTAAATGTCTTAATTTCCAAGTGTCAAAACTGCAATGTGTCTTAATTTCAGACATATTAATATTATTCAGACACTTAATTTACTCTATTTTTATAAAGACATTTATGTGTCTTAAATTCAGACGTGTGTGGTGTCTAAAAATTTGTATCTTTACGTGTTTCAGACATTTATGCGTCTAAATTGGTATTTCAGACACATTTCTGTCTGAATTTAAGACACTTCTATTTGCAGTGTAGATACTCTAAAAATTGCCTCGATACAGTAAGTCAGTTTTTTTTAAAATATATTTTATAATTTATATTATTATTGTTATTATTAGATCATATGCCTATAAAATGCTCTTGGATAAGCAGATATGGAGAATACAACAATCTGGAAGGTTCATTTTATGTATAGTCTATGTCTCACTTCTGTTAGACAACATGCTTTTAACAGTTGTAGGTAAGGCCAATAATTATAATTTTCTTTCTTTCTTTTTTTTTTTTTTTTCTGAAGGGCAAAAAGGAAAGAAAAAAAAGAAGAAAATGTTATTGACTACAATTCTTGTTTTTTATATTTATCTGCTTTATAAAAATCAAACTCTTTCTTTAAACTTTACTCATATTTTTAGTTATTATTTATAAACTAGCTGGCTTTGCCGGTCATATGAATATAAAATGTTTAGGATAAGCAGATATGGAGAATGCAGCAATCTAGAAGGTTCATTTTATGCATAGTCTTGCATAGTCACATGGTTTATTCTTTTTGTAATATTCTATAATTTACATACTATTATCAAAAATTAAAGAATATATACATACAAAATACTCCAATATATATTTTTTGTTTATTGTTGAATTAAAAAAAAAAAAAAAAAAAAAAAAAAAAAAAAAAAAAAACGACGAATGGTATTTCAGGACTATATTTCTAACATCTAATTGCTCATTTGCTCATTTGATTAAATTAGAATTATCTAATTTAATCTAAAATAAAGCAATAATAGGAGCATAATAAATTTTCTTGCTTTTGACAAAATATCTTAATTGTTTAACCCTTTTTTTTTTTTTTTTTTAAACAATTGTTTAATCTTTTAAAGCTGTCTGAAAGTTTTTTCTGTTAAAACTATTTTTTACAATTATTTAACCTTTAAAAGCTATATAATACCCACAATTTAAACAAAGTAGGATTCTAATTTGTCTAACGTTTAAAGACCGAAAATTGAAAAGTGTATATTAAATACAGATGTTTACTATATGAATGTGACTGTTGTGAAAGATTTACAGTGTTCAATTATTATTTCTTTTGATCATAAATCTTGTTATTGTGTTATTCAATGCAGGGGGTACTTTGGAATGCTTAACATGCAGGTTTTAATACAATGGCACTTACAAGGAAACATTCAAAAGGTGTCGACTTAAAAAAATATTGAAAAAAGTATATGTGATTCTACTCTTCATAAAACACCAGAAAGTGAACAAATTATTGGCTGAAATGAATTACAGCGACCACAAAAAAAATATCAAAATTAAGCATATTTGGCGATTTCACACTGTTAGGCGATTGATTTTGAGTACTTGGCGGAGAAGTAAAACACGGTTCTGTTCGTACACGGCAATCTCGGTGCCAGCGAACTTATCGCCTAACAGCGCTTAATCGCCAAAAATGCTTAATTTTGATAATTTTTTGTGGTCTCTGTAATTAATTTCAGCCGATAATTTTTTTTTCACTTTCTGGTGTTCTATGAAGAGTAGAATCACATACATATTTTTCAATATTTTTTTAAGACGACACCTTTTGAATGTTTCCTTGTTAGTATTTCTTTTTCTTTCAATGCAAATAAATATAAAAAACATAAAATTAAAATCTGACTTTTTATAAAAAATATTTTTTATAGTTCCCATAGTACCAGATATGCTCTATCATCTTGAAAACAACCAGGTGAAAGACAAATATTCTGATGCTTTCATAACAAACATCGTTGTTCATTCTACAGATTGCTACAAGCAACAAAGTAACCATACAAAATGTCAACATACGCATAATACTTCAGTTGTAGAAATTTCTAATGATTACATCCTTCCACAAAATATAATAAACGAGAATGAAGAAGTTGGATTACTTTTTGCATCTAAAGCCATTGTGCAACTTATTGTCAACCCAATTGTTGGACCATTGACAAACAGGTAAAATTTATTATTTATAAGCTATCTTATAACTACTTTAAAATACTATTTATTTTACGCAATAGTATTTTTCATATTTATTTTTATTTATTTGTTTATTGTATTATTTTGCACATTCCTAATATTTAGAGATGTACTGATTTCATTTTTGCCGAACTTTTCCTGTAAATGATAATAAAGACCTAGAAAAATCTCACAAAATAATAATAATAATAATAATAATAATAATAATAATAATAAACTCAAGTTTAGAGTTATTTAATATTTTAATAATTTGCTCTAGGGGTCATAGCCACCACGAAGAGCAAAACCTTTGTAATGTATCTTCCATTTTCCCTTACAAAGTTCTAACTTTTTATCTTATGTGCAATTCTATCTCAATGCAGGCAAGTAGAAATAATATGTGTTACACGACTATCATAGATTATTTCAAAGAAAAAAAATAAAGTGGAGCATTAACATTTAAGTGGAATTCAAAGCATCCTAAAAGGTATGGTGGTGTATTTTGGTCCTAAGCCTGGATGAAATGCCCTTCATGGGGTTTTTAAGGGGGTCCTAGCAGGGCCGGCGCTAGATATTTTGCCGCCTGAGGCAAGCATTAATCTGCCGCCCGTATGACGTTATCACTACTCAAATGTTTATTAGCATAAGAAAAACAACATGCTAACTATAATTACTTTCTCTTACCCATATATATGGTAGAGAAAGTTTAGTTTTGGGATGAAATTTTCGAAATTGAGTTTTTGTTATATTTACACGTTTTGCGGTCTCCAGAATTTGAAAATCATGTTTTTAGTGGTTGATCTGTGTGTGCCTGCTTGTCTGTGTCTTATCAGCATATCTTAAGAAAAAATAGTAGCAGGAAGTCCAGATTCGGTATTCTATATCTGTATCATTTAGTGATTGCTACACTAAACTTTTTGTTGAGATCAAGCAAATGGTTACAGGGGTGAAACTTTTCAGGGGCTATCCCTGAATTCAGGATTTTTGAAAATTTTGCTCTTTGTGAAATTCATGTTATTACTTTGTTTTTACATTAATTTTTCATTTTCAATGTTTAATTTGCCTTATAATGTATTACAAATTCTGCAAATGTCACTTAATATAGATAGCCATGTAATATATCATTAATAAATGTCCCCTATCTGCATGTAAGGAACAGTTTTCAGGGTTTTTGCAAGCTAGGTAGTTTCACACCTGTGGTTAATGTAAAAGGCCTTCCAAGAGAATTTAAATATATTATGTCTATGGGGATAGGGGAAATTTCTGTTAAGTCCAGGGTAACATAGCCTGTCTTACAGAAAATGAAATGAACTTATATATATATATATATATATATATATATATATATATATATGAAAACATGTTTTGTGTAGATTGTGGTATGGAAATCATTAAAAATTCGTTTGCAGGGCTACCCAAGTATATATTAAGCATATTAAAATATACGGGATATTTTTGGTCTATACTTTGAAATTGTTGTATGTGTTTTTCATATAGGAGTAATTTTAAGTAAACAATATGATGTGCATATACTTTATAGAAAATATGCAGGATTACTCAAAATACCTACAAGTTCTTTTTTATTAAATATAATTGATGGAACTTTTTCACCTGCGATTTATCTTTATAGCATTGAAATGAAGGATAACGAAAGTGGTGTGAGCGACAAACCAGATTATTTATTTTATAAAAGAAAATCTCAATGACTTAACCTTTGGTGAAAGTTATTTATTGCATCGATAATATAAATGTAAAATAAATAAATTAATTAATTAATAAATTAATAAAAAACTTAAGTTTGATAAAAAACCAAAGTTTTTAAAATGTATTAATAGAAAATGTATGTTGGTGCATTAAAAAAAAGTCTTATTTCGATGTAAAATTTTAAATAACAAATCACTATTATAAAAAAGCAAGTTATAGAGCTTTTTAAAATCTTGTAGTAGGCAGAAATAAAAACTTTTTTCATAACCTTTAAATAATAAAAGCCAAAGTTTCTCGAAAGTAACGTTTGAAACTGATGCCACTGCTAAACAATAAATTGAAATAAAGAAAAAAAAGTTTTTATCCTTGTTTTTGAGGAATTGTTCAGAAAATTTATTTATTTAATAAAATAAATATTTATTCTTGGTTTGGAGAAATGAATAAAATAATGGAAGAAGGATTTAGCAATAGAAATTGTATTATTATTATTATTATTTGTAATATATTGATGCTACTGTGTGTTTTATTGAACAATATTTTTAACCCAGACTCCCTCGTACTGAATGTCTGATGCTATAAAATCTAAATGCTAATTTAAAGGACTGGTGTAATTCTATGTAAGGACTGCCAATTGGCGATTTCCTTTCTTGGCCACAATGTAAATGTTAATAAATTACAACACAAAACAATTATGGTTGTTTTCTCTGTTATCGGCATCAAATTCAGGTAAACTTAAAAAAAAAAAAAAAAAAAAAAAGCATTGTACCCTCGATAAAATAAATTAACAATGACATTGATGAATTTTCCATCAAATTAATTTTCACGAATAATTAAATTTAAATTACACATGACTCGAATTCTATTATTTTTATAAAAAAGTTAAATTTTAAATAGCCGTTTAGTTTTAGTGAATATGACAAATTTGAAAATGTCAACTGCTGTGGGTGCGAAGATCGACTAGTATAAAGAATGAAATAAAACTTTATTTATTTTGCCTTGATTTTCTTTGACAAAAAACAAAATCATTTATTACACATCAAACTAAACATTATCAAGCATTCATATTTCAAAACCAGAAAAAGATAATAAATGTGCAAAAACAAATTACGTATGAAATTTTTGCTATGTGATATGAAGAGAAATATTTGAAATTTTACACATGATTTTTTTTTTTTTTTTCATATACTTAATATTTACAAGAACACAAACATGAACAGTGAAATAAATAATTCAGTATCTAACTTGTGTTTCATTTTCTTGATCAAAATCGTTCTATTGCCACAAACAATACTTAAAAATGCGATTGTATTTTCATTTTCTAGATAGAATATAATCTATATTTAATAAGCATTCTTTGGAGAAAAAAAAATTGCTAATTTTTAGAAAATAATTATATTGTTAAACCGTATGCACTGTAATATAATGGTTCACTAATGTATAATTATAGTTACAGTGTTAATAATACTTACAAAAACAAAAAGTCAACTATAAAACAATAAAAGATTTTTTGAAAAATTTAAATTACATGCTTGTCTTTACAAAGTTCAATATTGTAATGCCATAGATATCCTTATATGCTAATTTTCAGATTAAAAATTTTGAAATATGAAAAATAAGTGTTTTTCAGCAAAACACACGAAGGAAAGTGGTATCCATTTACGCTTTATAAAAGTTTCAAATTATAAAATCAATAAAGAAGTTTATTAAAATTAAATAATACACACAAATATAATTAGACAGAAACAATAATAGTAAGAAGTAACAAACAAAGGCCCTATAGCCTTCAGAATTTCTTTGAAATTGTCATCACTTTATTGGTTGGATTCTTTCATTTTCATATTTAAATTACAGAAAATAAACTTACATTATATAATGAAAGAAAGAATATGGTAAAACTCTCCAGAATTTGCACATACCCGTTTGAAATCATGAAAAATGCTATCCTTTACATATTTTTATTACTTTTATTATTTACAAGAACATATCCAAAACATGTAAAAAATTTAAACAAGACAAAATGTTTTTATAAATTTATGTAATAAATGTAATCGTATTTTAAAATTACGCGTTCATTTACAGTTAAATATACATATGCATTAAATATATATATATATTCATTATTAATAGTATTTACAAAAATTTAATATGACAAGAATTAAGCATTTTCTTTTAAAATTTGACACGCCTTCCTTTAATTTTGCAAAAATCATTAATTATATCATAATCAATATGAGAAGCAATTTCATTTTCAATTGCCAGTATTGCTAAATTTGAAAGGCGCTCTTGAGCCATCGTAGATCTTAAGTAGTTTTTATAATTTTTAATTTTGAAAACGAGCGTTCACTACTAGCAACTGTTATCGTCAAAGTTAAAAGAATTCTTAAACAGATATAGATATTTAGAAACACTTCAACTTAGTTATTCCTATTCATGTGATTTAAAATATCAACAGCTTTCATCCCCTTTTTTACGGTATTCCTAAAAATTAACAATTCGTTAAATAAATTATTTAACTCGATATCATCGGTTAAATGATTATGCAAGACATTGCAGTAGTTAAAGATAGTGCTTGAGTTTGAGTTTACTTCAGTTAAGGAAGGAATATCATACAAAAATTGAAAAACATTGCAATGGTCGTTTAATTGTTTAAACCTCTCGGTAACTGAATTTTGGCATATACCGACAAGATAATTAAACACTTCAAATTTTAAAAATTTTTAATGGGTCTTCGATAGGAGTGTCGGTTCCTTCATAAGCGAATAGTTTAATTTTGCGTCTTATTCTTACCAAACACGATGGCTCAAAATCATTACTAATTTCCATTTCATCTGCAATTTGTTTTGCGGAAGTCATAATCTGTTGGAAGCCATTTTCACAAATGTCTTTTAAAAATGATTTTAACGATTCTAAAACATTAATAGATTCCGGTATAACCATTTTTGGACTTTCTAAATGTTTTGAAGCAATATTTATTTTGGTCAAAATTTCATTCCAAAGTACAACACTACAAATTAATTTAAATTTTGCTATTTTATTAGCCAGTGATTACAGACTGTTTCACTATCTTTTGACATATATAGAGAAATTTCGACTAATGCGTCATATATTTTGGGCAAATCACTCCTAAGCAGTTTTACAGTCTCAATCCGGCTTTCCCCTCGAGTCGTACTAACACTTTTTAAAGTTAAAGAAGAAAGGTGTTATTTTAACACTGAACATCTGGATGTAGATCTCGAAAAGAAAACAAAGAGCCCTTGAATAAGTAAAAAAAGTTGCATAATTCACCGGATTTTTTAGAAGCATCGTTAATAATCAAATTCAGTGAATGACATGAACAAGGTACATAAAAAGCTTTAGAGTTTTTCTCTAAAATTCTTTTTTGCATATAATAGTAAGTACATGCAGTTAGAAATTTTTTCACGAAATAGTTTTTTTTCTCCTTCTCGTAACGAATTCTATGTCCAATGCAAATGCACCAAATGCCGCCCCTTGCATCATTGCGCCTGAGGCAGCTGCCTCAGTTGCCTCACCCCTGGCGCCGGCCCTGGGTCCTAGCCCATATTTATGCGAGTTTAAGGAAAACCCCCATAAAAAGACTTTTCTATAATACCTTTTCTCTTCTTTTACAGCTTACTAAAGTATAGTTTAAAATTGGGCATCTGCGAAAAATCGGAAAAAAAATTCACTTTCAAATGAGCACTGTTTAAAAAATATTTAAACTATTCAATCGATTCTTTTTATAAACAGTTGTTAAACTGCATTTAAATTTAGTTTAGTCTTACAAAATCAGTTTACCTTATGAACAAAGAAAACAATTTCTCTCTTTTTCTGAAAAAATTTTGATTTTTACTGAGTTTCTTTTTTTTTTTTTTTTTTTTTTTTTTTCCTGATAAAAAAAAAAAAAAAAAAAAAAAAAAACAATTTTGAAATTAAACAAGGGTAGCAATCTGAAGACCTTTTATAATAAAAATGTACCAGAAGATTGGAACTGAAAAGTAATATGTAAACATCTTTGAATAAACACCATAAAATGAAAAAAAAAAAAAAAAAAAAAAAAAACTTTAAAATATCGCAATAATTGTTTCGGGTCGAAATAAAACACTATTCTTCGTCAAACGAATAAAGTAGACCCGAGTCCTGCAAAACAAAGTGGCAACGTACTATTTTGTTTGCTTGACAAAGAGTCCTGTTCTATTTCAACCCGAAACAATTGTTGCGATTTTTTTTTTTCCTTTTATGGTATTTATTCGAAGACCTTTTATGTAAACTTCGTAGCATATTTTAATTTAAGCATAGCATAAATACAAGATTTATTATTAAATTTAAATTTTTAAAATCATCACCATATTGGAAGTATGATTATTTCAAGTCTCTGAAGCCAAATATTTAGAAAAATCTGAAAGTTTGTTAATTTGAAGCCCTATCTGTGCTTAATAAATAATATATAACTGAATAGGGCGTTTTTGCTTAGTATGTTCGTGTTTTTAAGAAAATAATACGAATTCAGTGTTTTGCATATGATTAAGACTTCAAAGTTTTTCGAATTTTACTGAAAACATAAGGAATTTGACTTTTACTTTGACAAAATATAGAATTGTGATATATCGTTATTATAAGTGAAATATATTTAGCTTTAAATTATCTGTAATAATAAAAGAAAAGGTTTGTCTGTCTGTCTGTCTGTCTGTTCTTTTATACGTTCAGCCCCTACTAAACGCAGAAGTACAAAAATTGACATACGGATGCTCAGGAGCCTTCCCGAGGGGCTCCTGAAAACAGAATTTAAAAATTTTAATTAGTTGTGGAGATATTAATTAAAATGTCCACTCATGTCTAATCTAAAAGCGATCTCAATGACTGAGAATTCACCGCCATTGCATAAAAAAAGATATTTTAACGGAGTTAAAGCAGAAAAAGTGGAAAATAAATTAAAAATATTTGTCCGATCGTTACAATTTTGATACCAAATGAAAGGGGCATTTTTTCTGAATCTAAGTGTGCAAGTGGCTTATCGGTACAACAATTAGATTTTTTAAAATTAACTAAAGTATGAATTTTTTGTGGCAACGTCATTTCAAATGCCAGACTATCGTCTGCCATGCAAAAGGAAATGATTGTAACCGATCAAGATGTCACGTGTTTTACAGTGGGGAGAAAAATTGCAATTTTCAAATTTTTTCAAATTTTAATTCACGTTACATTTGAATTAATATTCGGCCTAGACAGCATATTATAAAGCTACTGTTCAATTTTCATGAAAATATGTGGATAAACAAAAAAATTAGACTAAATTTTGTATTATATTTTGCACTTGTTTAAACTGAGATATGCCGTTGAAATTTCGTAATATTTGGTTTTAACGCCCGATAATTCGATTCTGAATACTTTTGGAAGTGTGAGTGGCGGATTTAAGGGGGTGCTAGGGGGTTGAAGCCCCCCCTGCCCCCCCCACACACAAAAAAAAAAAACACTGACATTCACAATTGAATATTGCAATTGTAAATTTTTTATTGGTTTAGAATAACGCTTTGAAAAATCTTAGCCCCCCTCCCCCCCCCCCAAAAAAAAAGTCAAATACTGGATCCGCCACTGGAAAGTGTAGAATTATTAGGAAGGGCTTGAGGGGGAGGGGGGGGCGAAGGGGCAAAAAAAAAAAGAGTTACAGCGTTTGAAATTGTTATTGTTAGGCTTTAAGAAAGGAAAAACGATTGCGGATATTTTCAAGTGTAAAATTATTAGAACGGACGGAAAGGGGGGGGAGGGGCAAAAACGTAGAAAAGGAACGGTTGTTTCGGAGAAAACAACGGAAAACCCAGAACGCCTTTATTCTTTTATATTTTGCAGAGTTTCGAATTCTGATACTCCTTTCACATTTCATACTATGGATTTTTAAAAGTATTTAGCCCGGAATTACGCAAGTTTCGGAGAAAAACACGAAAAAGTCTGACCTAAATCGTTTTATAATATTGTTTATATCATTTTTGTATCTCAGCTTCTAATTAGCATAATTTCAAAAGTAATATGACATTTTGAAACTTATTTGAATTGAATTTCAAGAGTAGACGGCACAAATTTCTGTCTCCTTCCATTAACCGACTACCGTAAGTAATGGAATTCAAGATTTCACGTGATTTACCCGTTTTAAGGCCTCCTGATTAAGTTTTCTTTTGTATCTCTGCTACTAATTAAAATAATTTCATAAGTAATACATCATTAGAAAGCTTTTTTGATTTGGAATCGAACAGTGGAATACAGAAATTTGTACCGCCAGATGGCGCTGTAATATTTTAAAATTTCAATATTTCAATTTCTAATTATGATTAAATTATTTTTAATAAATCATTCGAAAGTTCTTTTAAATTATCGAAAGTTTTCACCAAATTTACACGTTTTGAGGTCTCCTGAATCAGTTTTCTTTTCTTTCTCAGTTATTAAAAAAAATTTCATAAGTAATACATCATTTGAAAGCTTTGTTGAGTTGATACACATTTTAAAGTACTTTTACATTATCAAAAATTGAATTCGAGATTTCACCCGATTTACATGTTTTGAGGTGTCCTGATTAGGTTTTCTTTTGTATCTCAGCTACTAATTAGAATAATTTCATAAGTAATACATCATTAGAAAGCTTTTTTTGATTTGAAATCGAACAGTGGATTACGGAAATTTCTATCACCAGATGGCGCTGTAATATTTTCAAATTTCAATTTCTGATTATGATCAAATTATTTTTAATACATCATTCGAAAGATATTTTAAAGTTCTTTTAAATTATCGAAAGTTTTTACCAGATTTACACGTTTTTAGGTTTCCTGAATTAGTTTTTTTTGTATCTCAGCTACTAATTAAAATAATTTCATAAGTAATACATCATTAGAAAGCTTTTTTGATTTGGAATCGAACAGTGAAATACAGAAATTTGTACCGCCAGATGGCGCTGCAATATTTTAAAATTTCAATATTTCAATTTCTGATTATGATTAAATTATTTTTAATACATCATTGAAAGATATTTTAAAGTTCTTTTAAATTATCGAAAGTTTTCTCCATATTTACACGTTTTGAGGTGTCCTGAATTAGTTTTTTTTCGGTATCTCAGTTATTAATTAAAAAAAGTTCATAAGTGATACATCATTTGAAAGCTTATTTGAGTTGATACACATTTTAAAGTACTTTTACATCCTCGAAAATGGAATTCGAGATTTCACCTGATTTACGCGTTTTGAGGTGTCCTGATTAGGTTTTCTTTTGTATCTCATCCACTAATTAAAATAATTTCATGAGTAATACATCATTTGAAAGCTGTGTTGATCTGGAATGGAACAATAGATTACAGAAATTTCTACCGCCAGATGGCGCTGTAATATTTTTAAATTTTAATATTTCAAATTCTAATTATGATTAAATTATTTCTAATACATCATTCGAAAGACATTTTAAAGTTCTTTTATATTATTGAATGTGGAATTTGAGATTTCACCTGATTTACAATTTTAAGGTGTCCTGATCAGGTTTTCTTTTACATCTCAGCTAATTGAGTAAGACCGTTCAAAATTGGTGTATGTAAGTCAATTAGGAGGGGCTGGAAGTGTGGGGAAGGAATAGGCGCACGGGACTACGCTGCCGAAGGCAGTGGGGACCCGGTCCGACAATTTACCTGATGAGAAATGATTTTTTTAATTTTCTTTTCTTAAGAATAAGAGTTTGATTTCAGAAGGAATATGTGCGCTCACCGCACGTACATCTTAACATGTGCGCACGCACACGCGCACGGGTCTGCGTGGCCGTAGGCAGTGGGGTTCCGGTGTGAGTTTTTACCCGATGTTAAATGATATATTTTTTAATTCCTTTTCTTAAGAATGAAAGTTTATGAGTAATAACATGGAATTTTGAGAAGTCATACGGATGGTGAAGGAATACGTGTGCGCAGCGCACGGGTCTACGCTGCCGAAGGCAGTGGGGACCCGGTGCGACATTTTTCCCGATCAGAATTTTTTTTTCTCTTTTTTTATCACATGATAAAAATTAATGCAATTTTGAGAATTCATTAATTATTGTGATTTATTTTAAAATAGTGACCAGCGAAGCGGGCGTTGCCTGCTAGTACTGTAATATAGTTAAAAAAACAGCTAAGATGCCGATTTTGAGAAGATTCTCCAAAAGAATTATGTATAGGATGTTTTTATAATGAATGGGACAAAAAGAAAGCATCACTGTTTACGATGTAATTACTTTATTTTGATAAATCAAATTTACAGAAAAGTTATAGTTATCCAAGTTTTTACAAAATGTTGAATGTATACCCATCCGGTGACAGGGCAAAATGCGATATTCTAGTTCCTGATTCAAGCACTTCAGTTATTCGCTATATGGCTATATCATATGAGAGATCTTCGCGCAATATTTTACTAAACGCAACATAGCAGGGTATTGGGAAGATTCAAGGTTAGCGGGTAATCAACTGTTTCGACCGTCTCTCGGAAAAGTTGATCGTATTGAGTTTAGTGAAAAGTTGAGCGAAATTCCTCGTATAAAATGCCCATTTAAGTCACTGTAACTGTAAGTCCTGGGGAAAGTAGGGAAATGGAAGCTTTGTCTTTAATAAAATCCCATAGGAAGAAATATCAAGGGTTAGAATAGAGGATCTCGGTGGTCAACAAAGCAACGGCATAGCGTTTGATCCAGCATGGCCAATCCAGCGATGAGGTAAACTAACGTTCAGATACTGACGTACGTTTTTATGCAAATGTGATGGAGCATTGTCTTGCTGCAAAATGAAGCCGGAAACCTCTTCCTAAAACTGAGGGAACAACCACTTTAATATCTTTTTAATAATTTGGTAATTGCACCTGTTAATCGATTTGTTCACGAAGTAAAAAGGACGAAAAATAGAACTATTTTAAAGGGAGCAGAAAACGTCCACCTTTGGAAAACTCAGATTTTGAAAATCTGGTTTTAGAGGACGCTCTCTATCTCTTACCTCTCTGTCTGTGTGTGTATAACTTTTGAAAAAGCTTCATTGTAAATACAAGTGTCTGAAATTCAGACACAAATGTGTCTAAAATAGGGAGTTCAATTTTAAGATGCTAAAATGTGTCTTATTTATTTCGAACACTTGAAGTATCTTAAAAGGTACACCGTTTCACACACTTGAAGTGTCTGAAATTCCACCATTCTTGATGATGTCTACAGTGAATATTTTTCATAAATAAATAAATAAAAAGTTGCGTGTAATACCCTTTATCTGTGAAAAATAGATTTTAGAATCTCATGGAGCATAAAAAAAAAGCATTCATAATTTTTACAAGAAAATTTTCCATTGCCCGTGCCTGGAATTGAACCAACAACCAACGGACTCAAAGGGGAGCGCTTTCCCATTCAGGCCACCGGGACACACGGTGCACGTTGCTTGTATAATAAAATATATTCTAGTATCCGTAAAACAAATCACAGTTTTATGTCTTTGCAATTAAACTATCCATGATAACTAAAGCTTAATACATATTTTTATCTTTAATTTTATGTGTAGAGGTTTAGAGTTTGTTTGTAAAATGCGTATGAGAAAATAGTAGACTATGGATTTTAAACGATTTTTTATACTAGTATTTACAAGAAAACAAACTATGTACGTGAAAACAAAAAAAAAAAATTGTTTTTTTTTTTTTTTTTTTTTTCTATCTCGAAGTTTTCTCGCTAGAGCACTAAACGTCAATAAATGAGGATAGGCTTTAAATTTAAAACTATCAGAAGAATTGTTTAAGTTAATATATTTTACTGTCAGTTGTCTATATTAATTTAGAAGTGAAATAACCAGCTAATAATATTTTGCAAAATTAATTCGGGCGTTAACGGGTTAAATGCTTCCCGACTATACAACGAACATACATCAATCAGTTATACTTCTGTTTCAGTGTATCATCGAAATGAATCTAAATGTATTACTTAGCATACACATTCAGATATCTGTTTCTTTAATTACATTTATTATTATTTTATTTTATTATTATATAACTTTAGAAATGTTTATTAAATCATTTACATTGTCGTTTATTAAATACATGAATACCTGTATGACTATTGCTCGAAAAATTACGAAATTCTTTTTGAATCGCACTAACCTCTTATGCACTGAAAATGTAAAATATTGCTCTTATAAATTTGGTAGTAAAGATAGATGGTGTATTTTTAAGGTTATTCTTTTTGTTTCATAGTAGTTTAAAATTATTTCTTCGTTTTGATTATTTTGATTGTATATCTTAAATTATTTCAGGATGGGCTGCTCTACTCCTCTTTTTGTTGGGACTCTCATTTTGGTAACATCATGTCTAAGTAAGTTTCGAAATATCATATAAATACTTACCTTTCTCTGTCTAGATGGCACATCGTGGGTTTTTTTTTTTTTTTTTTTTTTTTTTTAATTGTTCCACGTATTTGAAGAAAAATAGCTAACTACATTTTAAGTTTAAAACATAGTTTGTCGCATATAAGTATATTTTAACGATAAGCAATTATATTTAAAAAATCCAATATATATATGTATGCAGTATACCGCATATTTTAGCCTGCAAACGCTGTTATTGTTTTCAGTATGCGGTAAAGTGCTGTCATACGCAATCTGGAATAAGGTATGAGAAACGGTTTATCATATTGCGGGATAAATTTATAGCTTAACAAACGCCCACAAATATTAACATACAGACACGTGCACGTACATACTGAAGAACATGCACGTACATGGACGTACACAACGACTACATGGACGTACATACACACACAAACATATATACACAAACATGAATGCATACGCACGTACACAGTAAAATCATGCATCACTTATAAATTATGAACCATTTTCTCATAGTCATGGGGAAATAAATAACCATTGCGGTTTTCTCCACAGTGGCTATTATGGAGATGGTTTTCTGTATAGTTGACAGATTTTCAATTCCTTTAACTATATTTGATTTGTGAATTATCTACAAACTTTATGATTTAAAACAAATTCCTTTTGTAAGATAATGGAACATTTTTTTTCTTATATTAAGTTAAATAATATAGCTGTCTATGGGTTAAATTATTCATACTACGTTTTATCTATAGTCACCTCGTAAGTTTATATTAGTATTAATAAGTTAGTTGTTCTAATTACGTATAATAAAATAAAGTTATTTAATTTAATTTAATTTAAAAAATTAATTATCCGAAAAAAGTCTTCTTTAGTTTTATATTATATGTGTCTTAAATTTAATTGATTTGAAAAAAAAAAAAAAAATCCTCTGAGCTTTTAAGAAAATTAGTAATGATAAGTTAAATGATACTTGCTAGAAAAATACAGTATGCATATGAATAATAAGAGATTTTTTAACAAATACTTATATATGTCTGATAAAATATGAAACAGTTGTTTTGGACGAAAACAGTAGGCAAAGATACGTTGTGAGAAAAGTAACTCAGCATCACGCTGCTTTCGTGTCTCAACCTTTCCCTCGATGAAGTTTTCTGCTGATTTGTTTGAAACTGAAACAATTGTTTCGTATTTCTACATATAATGGTGTCTATTTACAAAATTATTACTATTCATCAATTTATTTCTCCCCTTTTTTACGTGTGTGTGTGTGTGTGTGATTTTAATTTCAATAGCGTACTTTGAATTCTCCTTTCATGATTAGAGTAAAGGACCAATAAGATACTATTTTGCTAGAGTCAATTTTTGACCTTTAAATAGAGAAATAATTTTGTGTCTTTCCTTCCAGAAAAGTATGCATTATCTTGATAAAGTTACCTTATTTGAAAGTTGTTCCATGTTTTGTAAAATTCGTGAAAAATAAAATAACTGAAATCTAACAAAAATTTGAGTTTGGAAAAGTTGGTCCTAATATGAAACATCAAGGGTTAAACATATATGATACTATCTTAAATTACGGGGACTTAGTTTCTGAAACTCATAAGAAAATAAGTAAACTTGAAGCGACATATTTTCAGAGAAATCTGCTAAGAAGAGATTTTTTTTTCTGTCATCAAAACAAGATTGGAATACTATAATAATACTAAAAAGATGTCATGACATGGACCATGTGAAAAAATAAGATATCGCTTTCCATCTCATTACTCACGGGATGATACCACTGAAAAATGGCGTGCACTTTTTTTTCCCTCTCAAGGTCTTTTAAGAATAATCCACCGCACAATACACATTCAACGTTTTGTTTTTCATTCGTTTTGTTTTTCAGAATCATAGTAATTGTAGTTGGAGTCAAAATCTTGTAGATTTGGCTCATCGTCCTTTTCAGCATTTTGACTCCCTCAGGGGAATGTTTAAGTCGCACCTTTTATGTTCAATTATTATTTTTTGTTTATTATAATATGCAAAAGGAATAAATAAATAAATAAATAATAATAATAATAATTTTGTTTTTGTTTTGCCCCTATTTCGAGAATTTCAAAGTCAAAGCATGTACTCTTTTGTCTTTTGATTAGAAAACAGTCAAAAAAAAACTTTAGAATTACTCAAAATACATTTTATGTTTTACTGAGATAACAAAGATAGCATGATCTTTGAACTAACATCTTTTGAGATTCTGAGATACCGCTTATGTAAGCCGCTTGCCGCTGGAGGGCCCTTGCTAGTCTACCTGATATTGCTGTTTCTGATATATATGTCCCTTCCGCAATACATTTCATTGTAATATCGATATTTAATTATATTAATTGAAAGAAAGTATTTATGAGAAAGAGATATTGCCATAAGCCAGATTACCTAGGATTCTAAGTAGTAATAACGAATGTCTCAGATATAAATAAATATATTTGATATTAATAAATATATAAAAACAACGTCAATTTTACAATTTCTCCTAAATCTTAGTTACATGACACAAATTCTTAAATTTATATTAATTCTTAATTTTCGTTTATTTTACTTTGTTTTTCATTGTATTGAGGAAAGAGGAAGTATTCCTATTATTTTTATATTCTTTTATTTATTTATTTTTTTCATTTGTATGATAAAGTCGTTAGTAAATAAATTTACCAAAATGAGTTTATAAAATAGGCAGTACAAGTCTTTGAATCACATTTCTTTAATGTCAGAAATTTCATATTTCATAGTTTATTAATTTATTTTTATGGTAATCTCTTACACTTAATTTTTTTAGGATATTTTACGAAGCTTTTCTAATTTCTAGATGTAATAAATAAATAAATGAATAAATAAATAAATGAAACTAGATATAAATCTATCTACTGTTATCTTATTTATCTATACTTTCGCACTTTTAATAGTGTTTTACATAACAGAACTAATTAATTTTATCAAACAAAAATGTATATACGTTTTGATTCCTTAAATTTCTTATTTTTACTTTAAACTAACGCGTAGAAAAATACATATCCTTGGAACAATCTAAAAATAAAACTATATGCATTTAACGCAGTTAAATTATTCGTTAATAAAATACCATTAATAGAAAATGCAGTGTAAAAATCACTGATGGGTTATAACATATTTACCTGTATTTTAAATTTTATATAGTGTATGCTTATGGAGAGACGTTTACCACGATGTTTCTTGCAAGGAGCATTCAAGGCGTGGGATCGGCTTGTATATCCGTTGCAGGTAATTAAGACATTTGATTGATTTTACTAAAATATTCATCTTTAATACTGAATTTAAAATTCCAAAACTGTATTTTCTGTAGGAGAGAAGTATCTCTTCTTGTGAATAAAATATCTTAAATAATCTGATTTCCATAAAAATAATTTTCAAAGCTTATTTCTTTTCTGAATGATATAAATTTAAAGTTATTTATTTATCAATTTTCGTTTTTCAAAAGTAATCTAAGTGTGTCAAGTAATTTAAATAGATAAATTAGTGTAAAAATTCAGAATTTTAGCCCAATAAATAAATAAATAAAACATAAATAAATAAATAAATAAATAAATAAATAAATAAATAAAATGCAGTTTTAAAACGAATGCGGAATAGTAAAATATTGAAGAGAATAACTGTATTACTTGAAAAGTTAGTTTTCTATGTTACTACACAACTTGCAATTTTACAGGTCTAGTAGAGTTTCTAAATATTGCATTGGATGTAGATATACGTATAACAAATAACGAAAAAATTCTACACACTCTTAGTAGAAACTACTATTATCGAGAGTGCACAGAATTATTCGTTTCAATTAATCACTGAAAGTTTTATTTTATTGTGGAGAAAAAAAGAAAGAAAGAAAGAAAGAAAAACTAATATTTAATATTCACTACGGAAAATGATTTATTAAAAGTTGAAAAAATAAAACATATTGCACAAAAAAAAAAAAAAAAAAAAAAAAAAAAAAAAATATCTGGTAGGTATATATATATCTTTCTGTTTTGCATACGGAAAAGTTAGTATCAAAGCAGGATATAGAAGTGCTGAGTAACAGAATGAAACGTAGTTCCGTGTCTGAGGCCTAGCCAGTGACAAAAAGGTTCTGTGCTCAAAGCTGATAGGCGGGAAGTGCCGGGTGCGATCCCAGGTTACGTTCATCGACCTAGCTGTTCGGAGTTTTCCGGTGGTTTCCTCCGAAACTCACGTAAATACGGGCTATGTTCACTTAGAAAGACCCTCATAGAGGGTACACCACCTCAGGCCTACGAATCTCGGGCATTCGATCAGTCCTAATCCCAAACACCAATACCTTATCTGAAGTTCAAATGCGTCGTCTACTATTCTTTTGGACCTTTGTTCGATCATAGCTAATCCAAAAGGAAAATGTTATATGCAAGATTTTTTTTTGTTTTTGTTTTTTTTCTATTCATTGAGTGCTCTACGAAAAAAATCTATTGCGCACGAATATTTTCTGCATTGTCCTGTTTTGGAAAAATTTTGTCAATGTAATTTTTCCATAGCATTTTTACAGTGTAATGTACATTTGATTATTTTACACCACAAAATAGTTTAACCTTTTATCTACCGACGATAGGGGAGACCGGGGTTAGTTGTGCCAGGGAGCAAGTAGTGCCATAGAGCTTCCCGAATGAGCCTATAGGTTGCAGAAACTGCCACGTCATGTGAGCGACCAGGTTGATTATTGGAATGTCTGTGTATGTTTGGAAGTATAGCGTTGCGTTGTTTTCGAGATAAAATTATTTATCGTGTTTTCTATTGCAAAAGCAAATTTTGTGACCTATGTTGAAATCGTCATTGCCACAAGGGATCGTGAGGTATGTAAATTTCCCTGACATTATTTAAATATTTATATTTTGAGCTGTTATTCTATGTATTTCATTTATTAATCATGATAACCTTTCGGAAACTAATGAATAAAGTTTAAAACGGCGTAACGCGGGTCTAGTTGTAAAGAAGTGTAGGAGACACGTTGTGACAGTGTCACTATTTGCCCCGGCAAGATTTTTAATGCAGGTTTTTATATTTCAGAAAAAAAAAAAAAATGGTGCGAAATTACAAAATACATACTGAAAGATCTAAAGATTATGAGAGGGCTGAAATAAAAGTAAATTCCGGAAGGTGCAGTTTAAGGAAAGCTCAAGAATTGTTAAGTGCAAATACAATGTCACTTCTTAGATATATGGATAAAAAGAAGAGTACTAATACAGAAGAAAATATTGAAATGGGATATAAAAAACCACGTATGATATTCACACTATAGAAAAAGGCCAAACAGTGCATTCCAAAAAAAAAAAAAAAAAAAAAAAAAAAAAATGAAGTAGCAAGAATCGAATAGCTCAGAAGATGACGAAAATTGCTTATGTCTAGTTTACTTGGAGTAATAAAATAATTCTAGACCCGGAGAAAACTGGATGCAATGCATAACAGTTAAAAGATGGACTCATGCCAAATGTGCCAAAAATGAACTTTATTATATTTATATCAATTGCAAATTAGATGCTGAAAGAAGCGATGACAATGAGTGATTAAAAATATAGGTAGGCCAATAGGATATAGACCTATATGTTGTAGTAAGCTACCGAGTCAATTGTTAATCTCTTTCCTGATACAGTTTTTCCCCCTTTGTTTGTATTGTTAAGTGTCTCTAAATGTAGATTTATAAAAGATTAAGAATTTACAAGTGTTAGTAATTGAAGCTTTTTTTTTTCATTCGATTTACAGTGTTATTAAAGAAATGATTTTTTTTTTTTTTATTGTGTTAAGAATGATATAAATAAATACATTTTTCATTGTTGATTTAAAATATTGTATTTAATTACCATTCACGCATGATTTGTATATGCTACAATGTGTTTGTATGTGTAATTTGTATGTCACAATGTGCCTCAATTATGTCACTATTAGCCCCGCTACTGGGCAAGTCGTGACAAATTTCGTGGTTACGCAGAATTTATTTTACAGTATGTAAAACGTTAACAATATTAATAGTAGTTTTACAGATATATTACACAAGATTTACTCTATGGTATGATATACTAAATGTTTCACTTCAGTTCAAATCTTACAGCTAATATAAAAAATTATGAAAACATCACTACTAGCTCAGGTCTCCCCTACTTTAAAATACCATTAGATTTTAAAATGCATAAAATCCAATTTATGGAAGGAATTTGAAAGGCAAGGGAACTTAGGGCTTGTTGTAACAGGGGTAAGAAGTAACACGCAATTTACGTAATAGCTTTCAAATTTTTGATTAGATATTTCGATAAACATAGTTCTTATGACACACTTTATTATGTAAATGCAATCGGTGTTCCGAATAAACGTTTAATGAGAGGTTCTGTACATGTGATGCGTTTTAGCTAGTTACTGGGTAAAAAATGAATGGGAAAGAATTTATTTCATACTTTTAGGCGCAATTTTCAATTTCATTTCATTTTTAGTTGTTTTAATAATTGTTGTTCTTTGGGATCGGTTCTATTTTTTTACAAAAAGATTTTATTTTTTTCTTTCAGTGGAAATGTATTCATAGAGAACATGAGAAGGCATTCGATGACAGTCTCACATATCGGAACTAGCAAGGAAAGTGACAAACTCTAAAAATTGTAATTTCGAGTATATGTCACTGAAAAAAAAAGATGAAGTGCCCCAATGTGCACAAAAAACGTTACGTTTCCATCTTGAAAATTATCCACTTGATAGGCAGTTGTGTCAGTTTTATTCAAGTCAGTGCTTTATTTTAAAGTTAATTTTTCTCAAATACTGCATTTTAAGTTTGTGATATTTCTTCCCCTTCTTCATAATGTTTTCCAGATGGAAACGCTATTCTACAATTGTCCACCGAAGGCGCTGTAAGCGGTTGCATCTCGTAGCGTATGGCCACTTTATTATACCACTAGTATTGTGAGTGTAGCTGCAGTCGGTCAGCATTTAAAAGAGTGTAAACGGACTTTTGTGAGCACCCTATAATTTGTTTAGATCTCAATGAAATCATAATGGGACCTATTTCATGCCAAGATATTTACAACAAAGAATGTTATGAAGTTATAAGCTAACAAACAACAACAGCAACAACAAAAGTAAATGGTTTGAATTAAGAACCCCTCCTTTGTTAATTCGATTAAAAATGACAATGCGTTATACGATGTGACCGCTTACAGTAACCGTATTTTGAACAACGTAGCATAAGTGTGCTACGCTACAACGTGTGCAATGTAGTTCAAGTGTGCATAGTGTAACACTAACTTCGCTATCTTTCATCAGGTGGCACTGTAAACGGTTTCATCTTGTAGCGCATGGCCACTTTACTATACCTACATACCACTTTTATGACTATAGCTGCAGCCATTCATCAGTTAAAAGAGTTGGGACTGACTTTTTTGGGCTCCCTGTATTTTCTTTAGATTGTAAAGATATTACAATGGGACCTACTTCAGACTTTCTTTCTTTTTTCTTTTCTTTCTTTATTTTTTTTTAATAGTGTGACTAATTAAATATATTATATATAAAAATTAAAGGCGTTTCTTCCATTTCTTGATTTTGCTATCCCCCTCACCTTTTTTGGAACAAATATTAATTCGAAACTATACAGAAACATAAAATAACACAAAACAAGTTAATTAATTAAAAGAATTTCCTACAGAGACTGAAATGAAAATAACATGAAATAACAAAGTTTAATAAATTCACTAGGTATAAAAACGGTCCAGATTATTATGTTTTATTTTTGACAGAAAAAGATAGATTTATTGAACTCCCATAAAGATTGTATCTAAAATTGTACACATACACAAGTCACGTATTGTCATAGCGCTGTATTCACTGCACCGAATCCATGCTGATGGTCATTTTTCATCATCACAACTCGCTTCACTTCCGTTCAGAAGCCAACATTTTCAATCGATGATATTATACGGATCGTGAAATTTTCTTTTCACATAGACGATTTCAAAAATGATATGTTCTTAAAATAAGAAATACCCCACATTCTTTTCAACAACAGGACAAAAGAAGTTAATTTTTTCTATATATTTCTAAAGATTTTTTTTTAATAGTTTTATTCTATGAAAATATCTTAAATGATAAAAATGTTTTCTAATAAATTATTTAACTTTTATTGTAAGAAAATACCTTAAATAATAAAAAGTGAAATACTTTATTATGAAGCAATAGTTTAATGAAATTACTATGATATTGAACATATCGTTCATATAAAAATTCGCAGTGATCCCACAAATAAAATAATAATGAGTGATAATTTCATAGAATTCTCTGTAGAAACCATTTATGTATATATATATATATATATATATACGAGGGCGAGTCATTAAGTAAGTCACAAAATATAATAAAAAAAAAATTTACTATGGTAATCACTTGAAAACAATTTTTATTTTTCCACACAATCTCCAGCAACGTTGATGCATTTATCCCATCGTTTTATCAGAGTCCTAATTCCAGCTGCATAAAAGTTTTAAGTTTTTGGGTTGCTGTCTCATCCACAGTAGGACTTCATGTTGAACGTCGTCGTCATCTGCAAATTGTTTGCCTCCAAGATGTTATTTCAGTGGACCAAACAGATGAAAATCGTTTGGGGCTAAGTCTGGGCTGTAAGGTGAATGCTGTAGCACTTCTCCTTTCTTTATGTATATTTTTTTATTCAAGCCATTTCACCCACAAAAATTGGACCACGGCACGCTGCTCTTCTATCGTACAATCATTCAGCATCATCGCCATTTTTGAAACTGCATTACGCATGCGTGTGAATGCTATCTACTCAATATGAATTGAATATCATAAAGCTGTATGGTGCTGCCATCTTTCACCATTCTTTGGAGATATCTGTTACTACTTTAAATCATGCCATATGCATTTGTGACTTACTTAACGACTTACCCTCGTATACGTATATATATACTATATATATATATATATAAAGGTTATGATTTTGTACTTTAAGGGTTACATGGGTTTCGAAGGTTGAAAAAAAAATGGATATTTTCTCTTTATTTTTAATCTCTACACAAAATAGAAGAAGATTTGTGTGTGTATGTGTGTGTCCATCACTTTGTGCGCGAACGGTTGATCGTAAACCTACACAGATTTGCATGGATATATGTATTAACCTCTCTTGATGTCCCTCAAAGCCCGATTTCTAAAATTTTCATTACTCTTTTTTTTTTTTTTTTTTTTTATTAATTAAAACCTTTAAGCTTCCGAAATAATCGATTTTAAAGATAGAAACGTAAAAATGAAGAGGCTTTGCATGGCTAGGAAGCTCAGTTGATTAGAGCGTGAGTTCAATTCCCAAAGGGCCGGCATGTTGCTTTTTGCAGATATTTAATAGAAAAGATTGATAAAAGAAAATTTTTCAGTGTTTTCATAGTATTCTCTAAACTGTAAGGTAGACAAGAAAGTGACAAAAAAGAAAGTTAAATTTAAATGTGTGTTGATCGCTCTTTAGGCAAACAGCTGATTGCAGAGCTACAAAATTTTGCATCGAAGCCCGTTTTGACATCGTCTGATGCACCTCGAAGCCTGATTTTCGATTTTTTGATTAGATTTTTTAAAGTATTAGATTTTTTAGAAAGGTATTTGTCGCTTTTTAGGCAAACAGTTGATCGCAGAGCTAAAAATTTTGTTTGGAAGCCTGTTTTGACTTCACCTGAGGCCCCTCGGAGACTGATTTTCGATTTTTTGATTAGTTTTTTTTTTTTTTTTTTTTTTTTTTTAATTAATTAAATTTTTCATCTGAGAAGATTGTTTGGTGCTTCCACCTGTTGTAATAGGGTGAAAGTGATAATCTGTCCGAGAAATGTTTGTCCAAAAAAAAGGTAATTCTTGAATAATAGCAGCGCCACTTATTGTCCAATTAACACAGGTTTGATGACCCAAATACGAGAGAAGAACGATTAAGGGAAATTCTAGTGGCATTAATATCATAGATTTTCGAAAAATTAATCACAAACTCTAAAGCCAGTATCAGACTAGGCGATTTTTCGAACGAACAACTTTTGGGTCAATATTTGCCCCGACTTTTTGGATGAAAGGAGAAAAGAGGGTTGTAATTATTGTAACAAATATTGCTTGAACAACTGGTTTATGATTTACTATTTATCGCGCTTTTCTTGGCGTAAATAAATCGTTCGTTGGAATGTTGATTTTTTTCTTGTAAATCTCAAGTTCTGCTTCATTTTATTTAATAATAATAATGATATTTTTAGTACTTATGAAATTAAATAAATGAAAATATCTTTTTCATGTTTTGTGTTTATTTGATTACCTGGAAATTAATAATATTGGGAATTTATTTAAAATAACATCAATATTTTGTTCAACAATTTAATTTCAAAATGGATAAAAATTATTTTCAAGAAAATCAATTAATAATTAAGTATAATTAATATTTACTCATAATTAATATCAGTTACGAAAAATTGCATGTAAATAAATATTTTTAAAATAATACTTCTTTCATATATCATTAAAAGGAATCCAATGGGTAGGACTTTGGGACAATGCAAAAACCAATGGGTAGGACTTTGAGTCCATGGGAGCAATGGGTAGGATTTAGAAACTATGCAAAATCCAATGGGTAGGACTTTAAATTCCATGACCCCACCCATTTCTACGCCCCAGTCATTCAATTACTATATTACTTATATAATATTAATTGGAAGACTGGAAGAAAAAAAATGTGTTATATAGATATTAATATAGAGGTGTTTATTTTCTGAAAATATTTATACTTGCATATTTTTCACAAAACAAACAAAATTAAAATATAAATTATTTTTAAAATTGTAATAATTTATTTTTGTTTAATTTTTGCAAAAATAAAATTCAAGAAAATTTTGTCAAACCTTAAATAGGCCTGATTCAAAAGAATATTTTTCAGAAATTATTAAGTATTCATAGTTTTTTTTTTTTAAACTACAAACGATAATTATTTAAAAATAACTATAATAATAAGGCACATTTTCTTAGTAATCCATACAGCATTTTAATAAGTATTTTTACTGATTTTATTTTAATAAAGTATGAAGCTTTAAATAACATACAGAAATCTATTCGAGGTCACGGACTTATATATAAAAGATGGATACGAATAAACACTGAAATTTTAAATATTTACTTAAATTAGTCGCATCAATAAAGAAAATACACTGAAAGCAGGTATTTAAAGCATCCCACTGTGCCTACAATTTTTAATGCATTAAATTAAAACATTTCCTTGCTAAAAGTTCCATTTTAACAGAGAGATACTCTCTTTCGTATTGTCCGCCATCTTGAAGAATGACGTTACACAGCCTATACCTCTGATTAGTTGAAAGCTAGAAGAAAATTGTTCGTACGCCCAATTTTTTAAGGCATGGAGAAAAAAGTTGTTCGAATTTCAGAATCGCTATCACACTGGGTGTTGAAGCAATTTCTCCCAGAAAATCGGCGCAAATTAAGCGTTGGGTCAAAAATTGATCGAAAAGTTGGTGAATCTGATACGGTCTTTAGTCAACGTACAGCATTGGGACTTCAGCATGTGTCCATGAGATGCTCGTTAGTTTTACACTGTTAAAAACTGCAACATTGCTTCCAGAAATTCTTTGTAATTTGGCAAAATAGTCGTAAATTTCGGAAAAATTACGTTGACAAAACGTATTTTTCTGTCACTACAAAAAATTTCTGGCAGCAAAGTTGCATTTTTTTTTAACAGTGTAGAGGAAGGAGTAAATTCAAGATGTATAAGCCTAATAAACTGTGTAAATATGGACTGAAAATCATGGCCTTAACTGATGCCAGAAACAATTACTTCTTCATTAGATATATGCATTGTGGTAAAAATTCTGATGGTATGGCACTTTCAAATGAAGATAAAATATTGCAAAAATCAACACAGGCAGTTGTGCGCTTGTATTGCAGGCACAAATAGGAATATAACAATTGGTTTTCATCAGTAAAAGTTTTGAAGGAAAAGAAAATAACCTATGTTGGAACAACAAAACAATAATAATAATAATAATAATAATAATAAAAACAGAAATACCTAAAAAATTCCTCCCAAACAGAAGCAGAATAGTCGTGAGTTCAATTTATGGCTTTTCGAAGGATTCAACTTTGATATTATATGTTCCTAAAAAAGGCGAAGCTTTATTGCTAGTGTTGTCTATGCACTCATCGATAACCCAAGATACAGTCATCAATAAGACGGAAATTATCAGTTGGTATAATAGTACCAAATCTGGTGTTGGATGAAAAATGTGTCATATATTTTATTGGTTGGAGAGCTAGAAGGTGGTCAATGGCTATATTTTTTCGCTTTATGGATATAAGTACAGTTAACGCATTTATTATTTACCAGGCCACACGAGACTATAGAAAAGAATCAAGGCTAGATATTAAAAACTTCGCAAAGCATCTCGCCAGTGAAGAGTTAGAAAGGAGGTTAACAAATACCCGTCTTAGACAGGAAGTGAGATTTTCAATTACGAATATACTTGGTAAAGGAGAGGAAAAAGTACAAGCAGATAGCAGTAGAAAATTACCTACTAGAAAATGTTATACTATTTGCTCAAAAATGTTGAAAAGGAAAACATCTACTCTATGTCATTCTTGTAAACACCCAGTATGTTGGCAATGATCCGTAGCCGTAAGCCCCAGCTGCATTTGAATGATGTAAAACGCAAAAAGAATAAAGAAATATTCTTAAGTTAATATTTTAAAATATTGTATTCTTCATTTTTGTTTGTTAAATTCTAACAGTTATCAACATTAGTGTCGTCCCATAATACCTAAACAAAGTAAGTACTCATTGAAAGGTTGTTTAGGTTTTTCTTAAAACATCTCTCCAATATTTAATAACATAGCATTTTAACATTTTTAATATTAATATTTTTAATATTTTTGGTAATTACATGATTTCCTGAATATATTGCGTTTCCAAAATTAATTCCAATGCTGTTTACAAAAGGCAAAAAAAAAAAAAAAAAAAAAAAAGGAGCCCTTTTGACTCTATGTCTGTGGCCACGAAAGGAAATTCATGTCTTCAGTTATGGGTTAAACTCAAGACCAATCAAGGGCTGACATTTTATAATTTGTAATCTAGCGTTCTTGCATTTGAAAATTACAAATTTTGCCCGCTTCGCTGGTCGCTATATTTAAAGAAAACTCTTTTCTGTACCGCTTTATTAAAAACAAAAACAAAAACAAAGAAAAAAAAAAAAAGAAAGAAACATTAAAATTTCTCAAAAGCTTGATTGGGGTCCCCGCTGACCTCGGCAGCGTCTTGCACATGCGCAGAAACTCGGGTGGGTGTCTGTACGGCTTGCGACAATGCTTTACCAGTAGATTTGGGTGCTTATCGGATGACAGTTTCGAAACGGACTGTACCTTTATAAAATCGACCATAAAACGACAGCAATTTCACACCAAATATAACATTACAATATGCTATGAACGCTACGTCTTTCGTAAGAGACAACTAAATTTTTGTGATTATGTATATTTTATGGTTAGTTGCTGGTGGTTATTAACAGTGGTTGGTATACAGAAAAATAAATAAATAAATAAATATGTAAACCTGATCATGGTACACTCTTAATATAGCTCCCTTTGCGATTTTTGAATTTTTGTCGCCATTTAAGAGAGAAATACATAATTTATGCGAATATTGTTTCTGTTTCTTTCTTTCTTTTTTTTTCAATATTTATAATTTATTTATATTTTTGATGTACTACTTGGCTTAAAGTGGCTGTTGCGAAAGTAGAGTCCTTGGCGAAAAAAGTACAAACTACAGCATGAAAAAAAAAAAAAGCTCAGGATTATTAACAAACAAAGCCCTTTAATATAATGTTGAATTAGCTTTCATGCCAAGCGTGATTTATCCGTGCCAAAAACACACTATTAAAAAAAAAAAATAATAATAAAATCATTTGAGGTATATTAAAAAAGGTTATGAAGCGAAATTCGGAAGAAACATGTTCGACTTTTACTATTACAGGGATGGAACACGGGCGCAGAATTCATACCACTATCAATATAAGAAAATTTTTTACTTCTTAAATCACCGATATTATAGGCAGAGAAATTTCTTAAACAGATTCCGGTATGAATTCTGCGCCCGTGTTCCATCCCTGCTATTAGCATTTAATTTTAAAGTTAGAATGACGTCATTTTGTTACATGCATAAGCAAATTTAATATTTGATAATTATTTATTATTCGCGGGAAAGTATATTTCATTTTATGTCAGAAAATAAGTAAATAAATAAATAAATAAATGAAATGAAATAACTCGTTAACTCTTTTGGCAACAATTAAAAAAAAATAAATGGCTAATTTTAAAGCTATTGCAAGGTTATTATTTTAATATTTTAATTAATTAAAAAAAATCTAATCAAAAATTCGCAAATAAGGCTTCGAGGTGCATCAGAAGAGGTCAATATGAAATTCTATGCAAATTCGTGTAGCCCTGCGATCAGCCGTTTTTCTACAAAGCTTCGGGGACGCACACAAACACACACACAAACGTACATCTTATTTTATTATATATATATATATATATATACACATTTGATGCGCTACTTGTCTTAAAATGGCTGTCGCGAAAGTAGACACCTTGGTGAAAAATGTCCAATGTATTCCAGCGTAAAAAAAAAAAAAAATGCCCAGGACTATCTCTAAGTATATTATTATTATTATTTAATTTTGAAGTTATAATGACGTCATTTTCTCATGCGCATAAGCAAATTTAACTTTTGATAATCATTTTATTATTCGCGTGAAAATATATTTCTTTTTATGTAAAACAAAAATGAACTAGTAACTTTTTTTGGTAACAATTAAATTAAAGCTAATATTTAAATGGTTAATTTTAAAGATATTATAAGGTTATTATTTTCATATTTTAATTAATTTAAAAAAATTAAAATTCGAAAATCAGGCACCAGGTGCATAAGGAGAGGTCATTACGAAATTATGCAAATATGTGTAGCTGTGCGATGAGCTGTTTTCCTAAAAAGTGTGGGCTTCACACACACGCATATATTCTTTTAACATATATGTAGATATGTATAAAATGTATATTTATTTCTTAATTTAAAAAATAAAATAAAAATAAAAATAAGCTGATATGCACGTCATGTGTGTTAATCGCCAAATGCGCCAAACTGCGTGTAAATCATCTAATTGGAAATTACCGTCGAGAAAATAAAAAGGAACAACAAACAAACAAACAAACAAACAACAACAATAAATAAATAAATAAAAATAAGTGAATAAATAAATAAAATAAATAAATAAGTAAATAAAAATAAAAATAAATCATGCATTTTAGTGATTAGTCTATTTAAAAAATATATATCAAGAATAATGTAAAATAAATTAGATTAAAAAAAATTACTTATCTGAAGCATTAAATATTTTTTTCAAAATTAAATACTATTTAGCAATATAATTTATAATAATGTTTAGACGTGAATATTTACAATATTCTCAAATATACTTTTTTGATAAATTCATATCATTTGAAAATACTGATACTACTACTAATAATAATATTTAAAATAATAATAATTATAATAATAATAAATAAATAAATACTTTTAAAGCTAATTATAATAACGTCAATTTTATTCTTTATGCGCAAATATATTTGTTTTCATGTCAAAGAAAAAAAGAGAGGGAAAAAAAAAAAAAAAAAAAAAAAAAAGGAGAAAGAAAATGAACGCGTAAAATTTTGTTTTTTAGTGGCATCAATCAGATTTTTAGTATTGCCACGTAGATTAGACTTAGACAACACTGCGCTGAAAAAAAAAAAAAAAAAAAAAAAAGTGAGCACTGATAACATTCTTGCTTATTCCTATGTAAAATGATCTCCTGAATCTGAATATTACTCCCATTTTGCCCAATCACCCATCCCCAAATTTTTATCACTGTTCGGTAATTTTATGGCCATAAATTTGATTTGGAGAATGGAAAAGAATTATTTTAACACTTATATATATATATATATATATATATATATATATATATATATATATATATATATATAATAAATAATAATGATTAATTAATAAAATATAATGAATGTAATAGATAACTTCAATGGCTAATCCCGTCCCCCCTAAATCATCCCTTTGCTGCAAATGTTCATGCTTTAGAATTTTCCAACTCTGTAGCCCCTCAGAAGATATTTAACAGTTAAAATAATCCTTTCTTCCCCTAGAAATGTAATTTATAGCCATAAAATTACCGAAAAGTGATAAAAAATAGAGGAGCGTCCCTAAAACACAGTCTGTTATAGGGCAAAATGGGCGTCATATTCGGATTCCGGAGGTCATTTTACATAAGAATTTGCAAAAAGGGTGTTGGGGACGAATTTTTTGGAAAGCAGTGTAATACTTTGGAAAAAAAGACTTTTAAACCAAATATCACAGATAACTTTAAACTCAGTTCGAGACTTTTTATTTTCAACTCAACTGAATTTTACATAGGTTTATATAAAATTGATGAATTTTCTAGAACAGAATTTTCTAGAATTCGAAAAGTCTAGAAATTACATAACATTTACCGAATAATTAACATAAAGATAATTAATGTAATGACATAATGAATAAATGAGAAATAAACAATTTAGATTTAAATAAAAACTATTTTTAGACAATTTCCCTTGACGGGGATCGAACTCACAATCTATGGATTCGTAGCCCGATGCTTGGTTGGTTGGTTGGAGGCTTTAAGGCCGATTGACTACGCTAGGGGGCTAGTTCAATGGTTTGAATGCCCTTCATGGGTGGTCTTTCTAAGGGGTCCTAACCGGTATTTACGCGAGTTTCGAGAAAACCACGGAAAACTTTGAAATTATTTACCTCAGAGCCATGGAGTTCACAGGAGAAAAGGCTTTCGTTACAATTTTTCCTTTATTCATTTTTTATGGTTTTATGGGAATTTTAATTAAAATAGTGAAATTTTGAATTAGAAAAATTACTTTATCGAAATTAATTATATCTTATAGCACTTTGGGATAATGTAGCTTTTGATTAGTGAATTTTCTTTTTTTTTAATCGGTTCACTAGTTACAGGAATTACCCTCCACATACAAACAAACTTTTCCTCTTTATATGTTAGTATAGATAATACTTGCTTAAATTCAAAGCCAGGGGAGTGGGGTTGTAAAGAGCATTTACAATTGCAAAATTCGCCTTATTATTAAATGAGTTACTGGTTGCATAACTCCTGAAATTCTTGAAACGCCTCTAACGATTTTAATAAAAAATTTAGGGTTAAAGCGTATTTGAGATGACAAACCGGTCTGAATTTTCCTCAGCTTTAAAAAAAATTAGTGTTCGCTGGCAATCCGTGCTCCGCTCAGGGTAAAATATAGCAGAGATTTGTTTTTCAAGGAAACTGCTCAAATGTGTTGATAATCAATAAGGTTAGGGTTTTTTTTGTTGTGACATTTCGTTTTGTATTATTCCCATCTTCAGGAAAATTTGCATTTACTGGTAATCCTTGCCCCGTCTAATACAAAATATGGCAGATTTTGTTTTCTTGGAAACCGGCAAAACGATTTTGATATAAATTTAAATTAGGACGTTTTTTGAGGTGGCAATTTGATTTGAATTACTCCCACCTTAAAAAACTCTAGCGTTGTCCGGCAACACGCGTTCCTCCCAGAGCAAAATGTGGCAGAATATTGGTTTTTTTTTTTTTAAACTACTCGAACGATTTTCATAAAAATAAAGAGGTAAGGAATTTTGAGATGACAATTCGATTTGAATTACTCTCATGTTCGTGAAAATTTGTATTTACTAGTATCCTGCGCTCCACCGAACTAAAATATGGTAGATCCCCCCCCCCCCCCCCCTGGAAACTGTTTGAACGATTTTTGTAAAAATTTAAGATTAGATTTATTATTATTATTATTATTATTATTATTATTTTGAGATGATAATTACTCTCCTGTTCAGGAAAACTGCGCCTAGTCTCTCGCAAAGTATGGAAGATATATGATATTCTTGAAAACTGCTCGAACGATTTCAATAAAAATGTAAAGTTAGGTGTGTTTTGAGATGCCAGTTTGATCGACAATTACACTCATTCTCATCTTCAAGAAAAATAACGTTCATTGTTAACACGCCCTCCATCCGGTACAAAATATGGCAAAAACTTAGTTTTCTTAAAAACTGCACGAACGATTTTTATAAAAAATGAAAATTAGTTTTTTTCGATATGACGATATATTCATATGATCGACCTCGTAAAAATTAGACTTTAATGCGTTCTGTTCGGGGTAAAATCTGGCCAACGGGCCGCGGCAGTCCTGCATTTTTACGTGCATTTTATTATTTTGTCACCACTATTTTTTAAATAAAAGCTTCTTGTAAATTTTAATGCTGTAATAGTATTTAAATATTTACAGTTCAAAAATAGTGGTGACATAATAATAAAACGCGCGTAAAAATATAGAACGCTGCGACACTTGAATATGGCAGAAGTTTGTTTTTCTTGTAAACTGCTCGAATGATTTTAACAAACAATTAATGTTAGGCGTTTGTTTGAGACGAAAATTTGATTTGAATTTCTCTTATTTTTAAGAAAATTACGATTCACTGATAACCTGCGATCCGTCCGGGCAAAATATGATAGAAACTTGGTTGTCTTGGACACTGCTTGAACGATTTTGATAAAAGTTTATATTTAAGACATTTTTAAGATGACAATTCGAACAGAATTACCCTCATCTTTAGAAAAAATACCATGCACTAATAACCCACGCTCCGCCCAGGGAAATATACAGCAGAAATTGGTTTTTCACAGCAACAGTTCTACAGATTTATAGGGAAATTATGGATAATGTACGGAAATTTTTAAATTAAAAAACACATGACAATTTTCTTTATGTCCTTCTTCGTAATATTAGTTACAAATTAGATTCAATCAATAAAGAAATATCTCTTTCAGGATGATTTCCGAAAATAAATCACTCAATTTATTTTTAATATGATTTTTACAATAATTCCGAGTGAAACTCGTAAAAAAAAAAAAAAAAAAAAAAATAGAGATAAGAAGAGAAAGGAAGAGGGGGAGGGGGGGGGGGGAGAGAAAATGGCGAATTTTAAAATACGAAATAACACTTCGAAGCGAATAATAATAAAAATATTATGCAATACATTTTGCCTGAAGAAGAAAATATTACTGTTTTGGGAAAGGATTCACTTTTTTAAAATTTATGATTTTTTGCACGTAATGAAAATTTAAATATAATCATTGGAACGTTTCTTTATAAATAAATTCTAACCAAGCCAGAGATTTAGCATAAAAAATTGAAACGTTATTACTAAAATATTGTAACGTAAATATAGATGTGGAAAACTAGATCTGTGAATAAAATCCAACATTAAAATAAATGAATATTATACTGCAGAATTATAATTTTATGCTTTTAATATATAATTTGGATTCCATCCTATTTTTACAGAGATTTATTTATTTATTTTTAATCAAGTTTTGCAACAAAGCAGTAAATTGATTATTATATTTTCCGGTATGTAACTTAATATACAATTTATCTCAGAAGACAAAACATTTTCTATTAATTATAAACTGAATAGTGCTGCCATCTAGTAGACTAAAGTGCTAAGAAATTATCAACTTTCATATTTAAAAATTTAAAATAATAAATTTTACTCTATATAAAAGATATTTGCTGTGTCTTTGAAGATTTAACTAACATTTAAAAAATTTTGTAAAAAAGTATGATTTTTTTTTTTTTTTTTTTTTTTAATAATTATTAACTTTTCTTAAATATCACATTTTGAAAAATGAGAAAAAAGAGTGAACGGATTGAATGTTCAATTTTTAAAATTAGATAATTTTTTTTCTTTATATATATTAAAATTGCATGCAGATTGAAAATTAATACGAAATTTTTGCCAGCGAATTATCAGTTTAAAAAGATTAAGTTGCCCACCTTTCATAAAACATTTTATACTTATAATTTATAAGTTTCCCATTTCCCTCCAGTTAATTATATGAATAAAACAGTCAACAACAACAACAATAATAATAATAAGAAGAAGAAAGTAAATAAATAAAAATGAGTATAAAATAATAATAATAATAATAATAATTAAATTGCTAAAAGTTAAAATTAAACTAACCCCGTAGTTGTTTTACGTTATTTTTCCAGGACTTGATACCAAACGGACATAAAAAACAAAAACATGCTATTCGAATACATAAGGTAAAGACACCAGTGCTCACCACCCTTAAAATCTGCACCAGTGTTCGTCACCCTCACAAAAGACATATTAAAATATCCGTTAATTAACACCTATGGATTTGAAACCACCGGCACTAGATTCCCTAGAACCTGAGAAGAGAATCTAGCTCGAGCGGATTCAAATCCATAGATGTTAATTAACAGTTATTTTAACATGTCTTTTGTGAGGGTGACGAACACTGGTGCAGATTTTAAGGGTGCCGAGCATTAGTGTCTTTAACTTACATATATATATTTGTAACCCGGAGGTAAAGGACACCATGTCACAAATAGGAATTTTTCTAGGAATGATGTTATAAAGAAATTAATTAATGACATTTGTCCCGATTAACGAAAATGGACATGATTTTGCGTTCCTACTGTCCTATTTCTTTTTGGGAATAATGCTTAATGCCTTCATATAAAGCAAAAAATGCACATTAAGAACATTGCCCTTTACCTCCGGGGTACAGATATAAATTTAAGGGTTTTTATTCTGGTTTAGAATTTTTTTTTTTTTTTTTTTTTTTTTTTTTTTTCTTGAACTACAAGACGCATAAAACTTATAAATAAGTGAATAAATGCTCTTACGCAGGTTTAAAAATTATCTTTTCATTAAAAACTTGTTAAAATTTTTTACAAATTTATTTTTTATTTCTTTTCATCTCTCTCTCTCTCTTTCCCTTTTATCTATATAATCCTTTGTTCTGATTGGCCGACTGATTCTCTTCTCTCACTGGCTTATTCCTCATATCCGAGCCCAAAGCCTAGCACTTAAAAACATAATGTGGTGAAGAAAACATCCATTTACAACGCAAACATCCACTATTCGTGACCAAAAGGAAGAAGGGGCAAATATCCCTTTTTACTCCCCCCATTTCTCAAAGAAAAAGAGGAAAGAAGATACCTATAAGGTTCTTGCTATGAATATAACAAATAGAGATATATCTAAAAACAAATTTCAGGAATCTATTCCCCAAGGGAGTTGACGGTAAAATGTGTTTATCACTTAATCTTTCCTATCTCAAAAAAAAAAAAAAAAAAAAAAAAAAAAAAGAGAGAGAGAGAGAGAGAGAGAGAAAGAGAGATCTGTAAGATTTTTGCTTTCCGAAGGGAAAGAAGGCAAGACCTGTTTTTTACATATTCCTTTATAGCTCAATGAAATAAATAAATAAATAAATACCCATAATTTCACTGTTTAAAAAAAAAAAAAAAAAAAAAAAAAAAATGAAATACATTAAATTCAATATCCGGAATTTCAGAAATTCACCCAATTATAGGAAGAATGGGTCAAATATGTGTTTTGCACATATTTGATATGACTGACAAATTAATGCCTATAGCAATACCTACTTAAAATTTGGGAAGTGATTTTTTAATATTGTATGTGTTTTGGGGAGGGTAAACGAGTTTTTCACACATTTCTACATATCTTAAAAATTAAAAAATAAGTAAATAAATAAATAAATAAAATAAAAAATTTCAAAAGTTTTTTGCTTTAAATATAACGAACGTGAATACATAAACACCAGTTTCAGGAATTCCCTTCCCAAGGGAAGAGGAGATACAAAGTCTAGAACGACAAAGAGGAAAACATGGGAAGCAGACAGTTGTTTCGGTAGCATTCAGCGTATCATCTTCAGTACATAAAGAAATGAGAGAGAAGTGCTCTTATAGGAAAGGGATCGAATTCTGATCAACCAATAGAATTACGCGGAATGTACGGGACTGACCAACAGGAATTTTAAGAAACTCTAGTTGTGTGAAAAATGTAGAATTACATTTCCCATTTTCTACATTTTTCACAACTGGTGACTGGTGTCCACCACATTGGCCAGTTCATTCAGACTATTTTGAGTTACAGCTTGATCCTTTTGGCGACTTTTAAAATTTGTCACTATTTGGCACCGAATTGTTTGGTATAATTGCTTGTTAAAAAAAAAAAAAAAAAAAGAAAAAAGAAAAAATCTACTACTTTTTTTTTCCAATGCCTATACCATTACCATTGAATTTTTTAGTTAATTTAGGGCAGTATATAATACTCTATATATATTTCTAATGTACAGCTAGGTAATAATTTTACACGTTTGAAAGTACCTGAAAAAAAAAAAAAAAAGCTTATTATTATTACTATTATTATTACTTTAATTTGGAAAATCTCCTACAGCTTCTGTTTTTAATTTTCTCCTACTTACTTATTAAAATAATGAAAGATAAAATATACTCGATTCTCTAAAAGAGTTTTAGGTGATGAATTTTTTTCTTGCCATAATTAGAAATATGAAACGTATCATAGAAATTTGTAATTCTGTAATGTTAAAAAATCATCAATGCGAAATTAAAAGATGCTGTCCTTTATAAATGAGTTTGAATTTGACTCTTAAATATTTTTCTTGCCAAAATATATCCAAAGTATTTAAAAATATGCTTTTAAATACAAAATAAATAAATACACTTTAAAAACAAAAAGAAATGCATTCAATTATACAGACATGGCATTATTTCATTATTCACAAAATAAATAAATAAATATATATATATATATATATATATATATATATATATATATATATATATATATATAATAATAAAGATGATCTATTAAGCATAGTAGAAGCCAAGCAACAGATATATATATATATATATATATATATATATATAATAATGGTGATTCATTAAGCATAATAGAAGCCAAGCAACAGATATAATAATGATGATCCATTAAGCATAGTAGAAGCCAAGCAACAGATACAAGATCACTGAAACACCAATGACCAATAAGATTAAAAAAAAAAAAAAAAAAAAAAAAAAATTATCAGTGGATGAAATACACCTGAAATGTAAAGAACCAGAATTATTAATTAACAGCCTGCAAAACAAACGAATCAATAAAGTAACACAACAAATCTTAACTTAAAACCATAAACTTTTTCAAAATTTATGAAAAAATAATTTAAGAAACATAAGATAGGAAGGAAGGAGGCAAGACTTGTGACTTGCCTGTGGGGTTAAACTAGTTTCACGCCGGCAACACTGCTCCAGCCTGCCACGACCAGAACAGGAACCATATGGATTTAAAAAAGTAAAATTTCAAAGCAGATGAATAACAATGAAACCACGAAGCAACAATGAAATTCACCGACTGATTAGAATTTTGAATATAGTTGACAACTCAAAAAGGAAGAAACTGAAATTTTAGTGGAAAAAGAAAGTTTGCATAGCAATACAAAGTAAATGCAACAAGCCTTCTGCATATATATATATATATATATATATATATATATATATATATATATATATAAACAACATAAGAAATTACCAGTAGGAAAATTAATTTTCTAAAAATAGAAAAAAAAAAAAAAATCCTCCAGACGACACATTACAATCTTAAATTCATTTTTTCAAAGTATTGCTGACTAAGCTAAAAGGCGACATATTCAAAGAGTACAGTCGGTAACAAAAGTGTCCGAACACTAGCAAAAATTACTATGTAAAAAAAGTACACTTCATACGGTTTTGTTAAATAAATCCTTGTCGAATCCTGTTCTTAGTCAGTCTAAGAACAAGATTCGATAAGGATTATTTAACAAAACCGTATGTACTGTACTTTTTTTACATAGGAATTTTTGCTAGTATTCGGACACTTTTGTTACCGACTGTACTATTTAAAAAACAGAATTCAAAAAAGTTCATTTTTAAATGAGACTTTCTTATAAAACGAAGCAACGAAAATCCCATTGGATCACTTGGAACGAAAGAAAGAGGGAACCCGACTGATGTACAGCCATAAGAGGGTGTTGGATTAACTTGAACATTCCTCATAAAACGTTTATGCTTTTTGTTTTTTAAAATCTGTTAATATTTATGCATAGAATCATTCATTCTTTACACATACGCATATAGCGTATGATATATGGTTAGAATGACGTTAGGCAATTTTGTATTATCATTCGAATAATCATCTCCTTTATTTTTAAAATTAATTAAACTTTTATACCGCAGTTTGATTTCCATACTATTATTCCCACGCAACACGTAAAATTGTATTCATAATAATGTATGTAAAAAGAAAAGAAAAGGCACACTGAATGGTCACATGCATGATCATCCTTCATATTTATTTGATCCTACATTTTAAAAACTGTTATCGATAAAATTTTACAAAAAAACATATAAGTTAATGATGATATAGTGATGAATATGAAATGATGAAAAAAATTACAAAAGTATTAATATCTTTGATAAAGAATAAATACTTTGTAATTAAACACCATTAGTTGAAGGGGAAAAAATAAACCAGCTGTTTCGAGTCGAAATAATTAAGCACGATGCATTCATCAGGAGAAGAAATTTGGTACAAGTTCAACTTGAACTCAACAACGCTACAAAGCTGCACTTGTGCCTACTTTTTGTTAGATGAAAGGTCAGACTTAACTATTTCGACCCGGATTAATTAAGCCTGAAATAATTCCAGAAAGCGAAATCAACTGATTTCGATCCACTGACTACCTACAAAATATTTTCAATTTTTAGATCATCGAAAGAAAACATAACGACAGTTTGAAAAAAGGTATAGTAATTTACATTTATCATTTAGAAGACCTAATTTGGTTTTTGTATAAATATTACTATGTGTGCAAAATTTGAGCATAAGTCTTAAAATCAATATTTTTTCGTATGTTTAAACTCTTATCTTATACGATGATTAAAATATACTTCTAAGTGTAGCTAATAAAATGCTAATGTTTCAAAGATGTATTTCTTCACTAATCTAAAGCTGAAATGAAGTTTTTGTTATTATTTTACAGTAACGTCCTGTTATTTTAACGGGAAAAGAAAATTAATTGTTCCAGAAGTAATTTTATTTGTTATTTATTCTTGTAAAAATATAGTCTTTCTATATATATATCTATATTGTCTCTTATTGGTTCTTAATCTAAATCGTAACAATGTTGTGTCAGTCTTTCCTCTAAGTTAAATCAGTTCTATATTTTTGTGCGTTGGTATTGTTTTGTATCTATTAATTGCTAAATTTTAAGATTAAATTTTATTACGATAACTATCATTTATATATATATATATATATATAAAAAAAAAAAGGAAAAAAAAAAAATAAGTTTTTTGATTTTAGTGGAACGTTCCAATATCTCCACACATTAAAAAAAAAAAAAAAAATAAATAAATAAATAAAAAAAATAAATAAATAAATAAATAAATAAATAAATAAATAAAGCTGTAATTTTTAAATTTGTTGCACATGCTTAATAACAGTGAATGAAGAAAAATATTGATAAATGAAAGGAATCTAATGCACGATTTTGAGGTGTTAATTTTATTTCGTTACTGAGATAAAATGTAACTTCTATAAAATGCACCATTTGCAGAATCATAATCCACGCCCCTTGAAAACTACCCACGCCCATAAACGTAACGTAACGCCCACGCCACGTACACTGCGAAACGTGAAATACAGTTAATTAAACAAATGAAGAAAACTAGCCATTTAAAGAGAAATTGTATCAATAATATGCATAAACATTTTAGGAGTTTCAGTATGATGCTAGTGAATAATATTAAAGCTATTTGTGAAAAACTATTTATATTCTGTTACGAAAAAAACTTTTTAACAAGCACCTTAAAGTGGAAAAATAAGCAAAAATTATTCCAGGTCAAAATAATTAAGCACGTCCTCTCATAAGGGGATAAAATATGGGTACGAGTGCAGCATGAAAGTAGAAATGTTTTTGCAATTTGTGGAGCTGATTTACAAAATTTTAATTCATCATCACTCAACATCAGTGTTTCAGTGAATTTTCTTGTAACTTATATTCATTTATATTATTAAATAAAAACATTGAATTAATTAAAAAAATACCTTTCACATAAAAAAAAAAAAAAAAAAAAAAAAAAAAAAAAACTGATCTGAATTCACTTTTATTAAAAACATTACACAAAGGGAATTCAATAAGTTTGGCCCGCAGAGATTGATACAAAAACTGGATGATTATCAAGTTATTACGAAACTCTAGAATTTGAGGATCTACTCAATAGGGGCTAAAATGATGAAATAATGTTCGCTTGGCCGCTAATAGTCTGCATATGTAGTAGGCGGTAGTGTTGATTCTCCTAAAATGTTTTCTGTTACGTTTCCTGCGAGCATCTTCCTTCTGTTTGCTTCTGTTATGTTCTGTTTATTCAAGAGGGTTTATAAAGATATTTCCGAAATTAAGTGCACAAATAGGATTATTTATGTTTGTGTACAAAAAAAAAAGAAGAAAAAGGAGAAGAAGAAAAATTACTTTTTATTAAAATTATTTCCGATTGCATTTTTATATTCAACAACTAATTTATCGAGAGATACATTTTGCTGAACTTTACTTTTGAAACTTAACCTAAAGTGAGAAATAACACCCTTTTTAAAGACGATTTTATTAAGGTTGGCAGAAATATAATTGCTTTGATATTGAGTTTAAGTCGATCAGCTTTACGAGAGTCAAAGGTTGGGGAGGAATGTCCTCTATAAAGGTATTTACAAAGGATCCTTGTCCGTATTCATACGAGTTTCTGAAAAAGGAAAAAAAAAAAAAAAAAAACAGCAAAAAAATTCCGAGTATTAGCTTAAGGAAGCGACGGAGTTTCGAACACGGCAGCTCATGTCTACCAGCATTAAGAAAAGAATTTCTCGGCCTATGATGGGGCGCAGAAATTAATGTTATTGGAATGTTGACAAATTTAGTTAGTCTAATAATGGAGGAATTTTCTTGTGCGACAGTATGGGTATAAAATTACAAATATATGATACTTTGTGGCAGACTATATTTTGCCAAAGAATAAAAATCGTTTTAAAATTGTTTTATTTGGGATATCTTAATATTAAATTTCCTTAAAATAATGATATTTCACTGCACTTATACCATTAAGAATACTCTATTTATCTTATTAGAAATATTATAGTGCTATCAAAAAGTATTTCGTAAATTAAGAAGCCTTTATAATACTATATCCATAAATGACGTTTAAAAATATATAGGAATATATTTTTAAAATATGTTTTGAGAAATTTAATTTAAATTGCTCAATAACTACGCTGCAAAAAAAAAAAAAAAAAAAAAAAAAAAATTGAGCCCTGATACCATTCCTGCTGATTCTTATGTAAAATGACCTCCTGAATCCGAATATGACCCCCCATTTTGCCCCATCACCCACTGTTTTCCCGGGACGTCACCTCCTCCCCAAATTTTTATCACTCTTCGGTAATTTTATAGCCGTGAATTTGATTTGGTGAGTGGAACGTAATCCTTTTAACTCTTAATATATATAAAAGAAAGCAAAAGCTAATTATGAAAATTAAATTATGACAGAAAAACATCCATTTTTTAGCATATTTGCATTCTACCAGGCCCTTGAAAACGTTAGAATGCAAATAATGCTTTTTTCTCATTCCAATTTCCAATAATTCATTTCGATTTTTCTTTAATTCTTTTTTGATTTGATTTGGGTAGTCTTCGCTTATGATCCGATTAATTGTTTTTATACTGAAGTTAAATCATCTTTAAATTTCCAAATTTTTGCACTGATAATATTGTATTACGATATATGTATAGATATATATATAATAAGTGATAATAATAATTTAACAAAATATAATAAATGTAACTTATAATTTCAGTGGCAAATCCTCCCCCCCCCCCCCCAAATCTTCTTCTTACTGCAAATGTTCATGTTATAGAATTTTTCACACCTTTAGGCCCTCAGAAGATATTTAACAGTTAAAATATTTCTTCTCTCCACTATAAATCAAATTTATAGCCATAAAATTACCGAAAAGTGGTAAAAATAGGCGGGCGTCCCCAAAAAACGGTGGGTGATAGGGCGAAATGGCCGTCATATTCGGATTCAGGAGGCCATTTTACATAAGAATTTGCAAAAATGGTGTTGCGGGCAATTTTCATGTCGAGCAGTGTAATTAAATCAAAGAGCTATATAAAAAATTTGAAAGATCTTTTCTCGACAATATTATACAAAACAGAAGTTATATGAGAAAAATTACTGTTTGATAAAATTTGTTGATGCTTTTCTCCGATATATTTGACACACTTATGGATACTTATAATGTTTATCAGAATTATATTTTTAGGATCTAGAAATTTTTTTTATAACCTTATTACGTAAGCATTTTATAGAGCGAAATCTGTTTTACTATGATCTGAAATCGGCATTTTTATATTCATTCATATGTGTTATTGATATGGTAACATTCTCAAATGGCAGAACTCAACGAAAATCATTTTGGGTTATTTTTAGAATGGCCGATTCGAATGGAGATAGGACATACATTTTAGCTCAATAAAACAGGTAATTGAAATAATATTTTTCAATTGATCTTTTAAAATTTCCTTATTGGTTTTCATTTTCCGTATCATTTTCTGTTTATTATATTTCATGAAACCATCTTAGAAAATGCACTGTTTTTGGCTTTGCAATTCTTTTAATTGAAACCTTTTTTTGTCTTTCTTTTTCCTTTCTTTTCTTTGTTTTACCCATGTTTAGTAGATTCCTATTACAGGTATTATTACAATTACCCATATCTGGGTCAGATTCTTGAATTTAAATTTTTCTGCAATTACGAGTTTTGAGGTTCCCTGATTAATAATAATAATAATAATAATAATAATAATAATAATAATAAACATGTTTTAGTTGTTAATCTGTATGACTGTCTGTCTGTGCATATGTGAGTCTGTTATCAGATGGCAAAACCCAAAAACAGGTACTAGCATGAAGTCCAAATTAGGTTGTCTAAATATGTGTCATGTGGGGATATACATGAAAATTTTTATTGAGATCTGACAAATGGTTAGTGTATGGGGACATACAAGAATGTTCAAATACACTACGACTATGGGTAAATTTTTGCGTTGGTACATTTTATCATGTTTAGAATATACTAAACAAAAGAAAATTCACCTACAATTTTTAAGTGCACAAGAGTATGCACTGTTAAAAAATTTTCTGTAAATTCACAGAGAATCTATTGGTAATTAATTATATTAAGTCTTACGTAAATTTACAGAGAATTAAAAAAAAGAGTTTCTGTCAAAATGCAGAGAAACTATTCTGTAAATCAATCATAGTCTCTGTAAATTTACATTGATCAAAATATTCAAGTCTCTGTAAATTTAAATCTGTGAAACATCATAGTCTCTGTAAATCTACATATGTAAAAATATGCAAGTCTCCGTAAATTCGAGCATGTAAAAGCATATAAGTCTCTGTAAATTTACCATTGTAAAAATAACCACGTCTCTGTAAGGTTACATATGTAAAATCATCCAAATCTCTGTAAAATTACATATGGAAGAGCATCCAAGTCTCTGTAAAATTACATACGTAAGAACATCCAAGTCTCCGTAAATTTCGTATATAATATTATGAAAATCTCAGTAAATTTATCCATGTAAAAATACATACTATTTGAAGGCCCCACCATTGGCTGAGAAGCTCTGCTCTCAACGTTTGAAGGCGGAAGGTGCATAGTTCGATCCCAGGTTGCGATTTTCGACCTACCCATTCGGAATTTTCCGCGGATTTCTCCAAAACTTGTATAAATATGGAATTAGACATTTTAGAAAGACCCACACTTACGGCTATCCTCACAGGTCTAGAAACCTAGCACATCCAATCGGCTTTAACTAACGCCGATTAAATACTAGTATGTTTACAAGCGTATCGAAGACACTCTAAATTGGCATATACTTAAAATAAATTCCATTATTATCAATTTACAAGTACAAAAATATCCAACAGTAAGTTTATCTTCATGAATATAGGTAATAATCTAGTAAATACGTTACATAAGCACAGATTCTTATTCAACTTAAGGAAAGGAAACTTAAAGTTGGAAGTTTTTGCACGTGTAAATTCATAGCCTTGGGATTTATTTTAAATGCGCGTCAGTTTAGAGTGTTTTGAATAGGCTTCTAAATATATTAATATTATAATATTATTGTGGTGGTAAAATCACATTGGTTACTCCAGAGTTCTAGGCCTGTATAGAATGCCTTATGTGTAGTTCATTCTAAGGTGTTCTATCTCTTATTTACAAAAGTTTTTTAAGAAAAACTTGGAAAATTTCGAATGGGTAGGCTGAAAATCTCAACCTGAGATCGAACTTCGCACCTTCCACCTTCAAACTTTGAGATAAGAACTCCTCGGAAATTGATGGGACAAGAAGACCAGACTTTAGTATATATATAGACATGCTATATATTTTTTTTATCAAAACTACATTCAAATTCGGATGCATAAAGTTGATTAAGCTTGTATTACCTTTGGTAGGATTTGTAATGATGCGCTTTAACAGGTTTTTAACTACAATTTTTATTAATGTTGGGGTACATTTTGCATACATTAAACATTTAATAAAAAATTTTAAAAAGAAGCTGATTTATATTATGGTACTTCTAATAAAATTATCAGAAATAATTGCAAAATACGTCATATGTTTGCTTAATATTGCTCGGTTATATTTAGTCCATACCAAAATAAAAACTTAATTCCCTCATTTATGTAGAATATGACTCAATATGTAGAATATGACTCAATAGTGAAAGATCTCACAGGTCTAAATCTAAAGTATTGATTTGATAATTATGACTGATATTGATGGTTTTTGCTCGGCTGAAACCGACACTAGATTTTACTCTATCACATATTTTTATCAATTCAGGGTGCGCCGATTTTTTTTTTCATGACTCTTCCACCAATATAATTATACGGTTACTTTTATAGTATGATTCCATGACTGATTACAATTAATCATGGAATCATACTAGAAACTACCGAAAGAGAAGGAATTGTGTCGGTAGACACCCTGTATTGGCAAAGGCTATGTGTGACAGAGGAAAATTGGTTTCTTTTTCGGCTTCAGCACATTAAAAATATAGGTATCAACTAAAATAAATTAAATTTTGCCAACATTATATTTGTAGATCTGTGTTAACAACCTACGTTTCTTTCATTCAAAACATACATCCACTTTGTAAATACACTTAAAAAAACTATTTTAACAAGTATATGTATATATATATTACATTTTGATTAGATATTAACTTAAAACAATTAAGAATGTAATTGAAACACTAACCGTTTAAAATGTATAATGCTCTTAAAAAGGTGTAAAATTTCTAAATTGGGGGGGGGGGGGAGGAAGAAGTACTAAAAATTATACACTACCTTTCCGTAATGACCGTACACTTTCGATTTCAGATATTTTAAAAAGTATTTCAAAAAATGTTAAACAAATCATTTTGAAACTTCAGAGGTGTGAAAGGAAGTAAAAAAAAAATAAAGTAAATTGAAAGCATTTGGCTTCACCCTGTAATAATTAATGCTTGAAATACGATCTGGTAGTAGCATGTGATTATAGGACTCTTTCTCATTAACTCTAAGTTTATATGTCGCTACCGCATATAATCAGGAAAATAAAAGTTTCTTTAAAAAATTTCAAAAAAATTTCCATTTTTTTTAGCTATTACACGCAAAGTATGAAAAGACAGTGCAAAGTTATTTTCAGGAAACTCGACATACAATAATAAACACTGCATACTGCAATCACAATGAAAAAAATATTAAATATCTAATGAAATATGAGTATTTTTACTAAATTTCTAACTGCGCATGCGTAAATGTTTAGTGACATTTCCTTTTCAAAATTTAACAGTCAAATTTATCGAGCTACTTATGTAAAAACCCCAAACAAAAATCGTGTAAACTCAAAAAGTTCTACGTCATAGAATAAACTGAATTTCAGTTGTTCCCCAACAAAGAAATTGTTAAGAGGGCTTTCCCAATATTTATTTACAATCACAGAAAATTGCATTACCGTTCATCGAATTAAAATAAAAATGTGAGTAAAACTCCTTATACTTTAGCGTTTCTTCGAGAGAAACTGAAGACCAGTTCATTCTTTGGCGTAGAACTTTTTGAGTTCACACAATACTTGTTTGGAGTTTTTATATAAGTAGTTTAATGCATTTGGCTACTAAATTATACAATTGGAATTTAGCTAAAACTTAGTCATACGCAGTTAAAAATTAATTTGTAAAAATGCTCACATTTCATTATATATTTAATATTTTTTTTTATTCTGATTGCAGTATGTTGTGTCTAATGTTGTATATTGCGGTTTCCCGAATATAGCTTTGTACTGGATTTAATACCTTGCAAAAAAAAAATAGTTCAGCAATTTTTTAAAGAAATCTTTATATCTCCCTGATTACATGCGGTAGAGACTTAAAAATTTATACAGAAAATGAGGATGAGCCCCATAATCATGTGCTACAGCCAGATTGTATTTCGAGCATTACTTTATACTAGGTGATGCCAAATACTCTTATTTTTCTTTAATTTTTTACTGGTCTTCTTTTCACTTTTGGCACAAATAAATAACTGAAGTACATGAGGTACAACATGTTTTTTACACTCCTGAAGTTTCAAGATGATTTGTATAGTACTTTTTGAGTTATTTTAAAACGCATCTGAAATCGAAAGTGTCCGGTCATTTATGGAAAGGTAGTGTAGTAAATGAATTTGAATTTTTAAACACTCACATTGATTTTTATATAAGCTGTAGAAAACAAAATTACTAATTCGTTTCCATATAAAGGTCTCTCTGAAAACTATGCATACAATTTTGGTAGTTTATTAAAAAAGTAAATTTGTGCAACATATTAATGCAATGCATAACTTGTCACTTAAATCAAGACTAACAAATTTGATGCAAATTTTATTTCAAACTGTAACAAATTTTGAACATTTTTTCAATATTCTGTTTTCAATAAAATTGGTTTCTAAAAGTTATTTTATTAGAAAATAAAAATTCTCATTTCAGATCAGAATTCTAATACGTAATCGTAGAAGTATAGGAACATAATAAAGGTTCGATACCTAAATAATTTTATTTTTTATAATTAATTCATTGCAATGTGTAGAATAATTTCCTTAATTACTTCAGTTTCTGGGATATATATATTTTTAAATAGACGGCAAATGGAGAGAAAATGTTCGTACGTATTAAATAGTATATAAAGAAATATAGAGCTTTTAATATTTTTAAATATTAATTTAGGGTTCAATGCAGATGAAAATCGGGTACTCTTTTGGTTTTCGTCACTAGTTCCATAAATTCAAATTTTTAAAACATATAACTTTCTGTTAAAGAAACCATTAGATTATTTTGAATTAAAAGTATTTTGACTTTTTTTTTTCTTTACAAAAACAAATTTTAAAACATTTTTCTTCTACAAAATAGGATCTAAAGAAGAAACAAATTCTACGCTTTTACACATGAAAGCAGCATCCTGGTAATTTACTAGAATCATTGCAAAAAGCTCACTAAGAAGAAAAACATCTTTGCTGCAAAGAAAACATACAATAAAAAATAATTAAAAAATAAAACATACTGAATTAGATTTAAATTAAACTTTATTTTACTAACATAACACTGAACGTATCTTGTTTTTCTAAATGAGATTAATAAAAGATAAATGGTGAAAAATTCTTTAACAGGATAAATATTTGGTATTTGTAAATATCTTTGATGAGGGTATTTTACAGCATTTTCTATTTTCATATTTCTTAGACAACTTGTTTCGTTTCTTATATCAGGATCAATTTCCATTATAACTAGAAAAAAGAAAAATGATGAAAAATTACTATTATAGGAAAACACTTTAACTATAAATTTTTAAAACAAAATCTGCATCCTATGACATTTTAAGCAAATAATGAAAAGAAAGGATTGTAATTCCATGGCACTAAAAAAAATTTAAGTATACATAAGCGAATTTTAAAGTGTATCTTATATACTCCATCTAAATAGAATCTAATAAAAAATCATCTAAAGAAAATAAAAGTAGATATACATGGTATTTTAAATCATTAATACAGGAAAAAATCACTTATATAATGAAATCATACGATATTTAAGCACCATTTTATGAACGCCAGTGTAACAGGAATATTTTTGAAGTATTTTATATTAAAATCAAGTATGAATTGGATTGGATTTGTGAATAAGGCCGATTAACTGCTGTAGGTCTTAGGCCTACTTTGAATAGACTTTATCCCCGAGCTTTTTAAAGACTCCCCTCCCCTTCCTATATGAAATTTTAAAGTTTGCCCCTGTGTTCCCCTCCCCCCCCCCCCTTTTTTTTTTCTTCTTCTTTTTTTAACAAATGTTAGAAACTGGGGGACTCGGCCTTAGTTCCAAGCACTCTCTTAACTTTATAATACTCTGAATTAAAAACTGTCCAGTTATTAAAATCTTCCCCTTAGAAAGAAGGAAAAGAAAATACATGTTTAAGAAAAATTATTTCTGTGAATGCAAAAACTTGTCTGAAAGTTTTTTGACAATGCATTATTAAGCAGAATCTATTAGCAGCGCTGCCAGATTTGGGGACTTTTTTATTCAACATTCACCTCTAATTTTTTTTTTTTTTTTTTAACAGTTGCTTAATCACTTCGAAGAATAATCTACTATTATGTATGTCCAATTCCCCTTCTCAAAATTATTGGTGATAGTTGAATAAAAAAGTCCCCAAGTCTGGCAACACTGTCTATTAGCTATATTTCAGTGAAACTGTATTTTTAAATTGCAGTTGCTCCACAATCGTCTGCGTCTGCCTCCCTACATAAACATGTAACCGCAGTCTTGGCATGCTTATGATTATGGTATATTCATCCAGGATAATTCAAAAATACAGTTGGATTTTGTACTTAAAAGTAACGTTTTATGTGGATCGGTTATTTTGAGATTTAAATTAGTCCGCAACATATAACAGCCTGGATAAAATTTCGTATTAATTTAAACATTTCCTCACTCAATTTAATATACACTCTGTACTTTGAATTCTTAAATATCAAACTGTATTCTGAAAAATATTAACTTGTCAGAAAATTTAATTTGTCCCCCAACCCACCCCTCTATTACCATTGCTCGGCAACTGCAACAATAGTTTTCTTTTTCTTACATTGTGGGTTTTTAACTTATGCATATATATGCATACATATACACACGCAAGCAGATTTTCAAAATTTTCAGAAAGCAAAATTAATAACATTGGACGGTTTAGAATACAAACCGTCCTCCCCTCCCTTAAAAAATAATTTAAAAAATTGTCGGATAAAACTCCCATGAATAAAATCTTTATTTTTTATTTCGATTTTTAAATTTACTTATTTTTTATTATTTAAACTATTAATTATATAATGTGGAAATGACTTACTTTATCTTCAATTCCTACTATTTTGATTTAAGGTAATCTATATTATTTTTCAGTCTTTCAGCAAATGCCAGCAAACACGTAATGACAGGAAGAGGCTGTAAAAAGAATATATAAGAAAACATAGAAGTTTCAGACGATATTAAACTAAAAACTAGTAGGATGTGGCCACCACATGACTTTCTTCTATATAATATTACACAAAACTTATACAATAAAAATTACTTATTAAATTATCAAATTCTTTTCAATTATAAATGCAGAAGATGTTTATCTGATAGAATTATCACTAAATGCCGAAAGATGTCAGTTTTTTTCCAAATCAAAAGAAATGACTTCTTTCCAAGTTTTTTTTCTTTAAAAGAAAAAAAAAAGGAAAAAATGGATAACTTTGTTTTAAATTATTACAGATCTATAGTTCAACCATTAGTTTTAAAGGTATTAACGATATCTTTCGAAAGATACCCATATTGAAAATTTACTCCCTCCGGGGGTACTTAACCCCCAGGGAAGGAGCGATGCCCCCCATGCAATTTTTTCCCCTTAGTTAACTACTACTATTATCAATAATTCATATTAATTTTACAATCACACGATTAAAATAACTCTCATTATGTACATTTATACGAAATTTTGTCCTATATTGTCATGTTGAAAATTTAGAAAAATGCGATCACAGCACCACCTGTTGAGCCATTGTTCCATAAATCTAATCAGCACTAGTTAATGTCAGGGTCCAACTAAACACCAAGTTTGGTTAAATTTCGTTCACTGGTTCATGAGATACAGCGTCCACAAAATTTGTGATACACACACACAGAGACAGACATTTTCTAAAAACAGTCTAAACTGTCTAATCCTCAGAGCAAAATTTTCTGGTTCTTTAAAATCCCCCCCCCCCTACACACACACATACACACACACCTCACAAAGAAAAAACATTTGCTTAACATTTTTTTTTTTTTTTGTGTGTGTGTGTGTGTGTGTGTATGTAAAAAATTGATTGTATATTTTCTGGCCCAGTTTTGATAGGGCAGTATCAATTAGATCTATTTTAGCGAAAAAGTGGTTTTAAATTACAGCCAATTGTCATTTCAGCTATCTCTGCCTTACAAAATAAATTTGTGGACGAAATATTGTCGTGACTATAGTTACGGTACTAAAGTACAAAAAACATATGTGCATTAGTTATACTTTTGAAAGTTGTAGTTTTGAATTGGTTCGAAAAATGTAACCTTGATAAAATTTCGCATTCATTTAAACATTTCTTCGTACAACTTAATGTTATGTTTTCAATCTTTGAATATCAATTTGTACACAGAAAATTAACAAGTTTGAAAGTGTAATTTAACTCCTTCCCCATTCATTTCCGCTGCGGGTAAAGAAACAATTTTATTAGTTTTTCTATGTTGGTTGTTTCTGATTTGTTACATCAAATGTATGAATATTGTACACACAAACAGATTTTCAAACATCTCAGAAAACAAAATTGAAAATATTGTGTTGGTATCCATACAAATCATTCCCATACGCACACTAAAAAATGTTTAGCATCAAAGATCTATATAATTCGCAATAATATTTCTGGTCTTTATGGTTCTGATTCAAATTTAACCTTATTCCTTTCGGAGAAAAACATTGCTCATTTAATAAACTTTTCTGGCCATTAGACATATGCTCTTCTCAAAAAATAAAGAAAAGAAAAGAAACGCTTAAGAAACAATGTTTTAATTCATACCAAAATCTTGTCGGAAAGTTTTCGGACTTTGTGTTGATAGGACAGTGTAATTTTGACTTATTTCAACAAAAAAGTATTTTTTTTTAATTGCAGTTAACCTGTAATCAACGTCTCCGCCCCGCTGTAAAAGCGTGTAGGTGTAGTTTCGGCAACGTATGGTTAGGAAACATTTATCTAGTGTAATTCGACAATCCAGTTGTTTTTATACTTCAAAATAATTCCGAATTAAATTGAACTTTTTAAAACTTCGATTTGAATTTATTCACAGAATGTAGCCTGTGTAAAATTTAGTATTAAACATTTCTCTACTCAGCTTGATTCATAAACTATACATTTAATCTATAAACATCAATTTGTGAGTAGATTGTGCTACTAGTTTGAAAATTTAATCTAATCTTCCTCCCCTCCCCCCATCCAGTATTATCGCTGTGGAAAAAAAAAAATTATCGTTTTTCTTACATTGTTTCTTAATTTATATATTAAATGTTAACACTCACAAAAAAAAAAAAAAAAAAAAAAAAAAAAACATTGCTGGGTTGATGTACAATTCCCCTCCCATGAAAATATAGTGTTTAACATCAAATACTCATATATAATTTGTAATAATGTTTCTCTGTTTTTATGGATGTGCTAAACTGTGTTTAACCCCCCCCCCCCCACACACACACTTTTTTCATCCTTTACAATAACTGCTTTCTAACAAATTAATATATCTATGTTTATTTTGTATATCTTCTGCTAAAGCAATTTTATTCTAATCTCTAGAAGAAAAAGCGGCTCAGATTATAAGAAATAATTTCTATAATTTTGCCCTCCGCAGTAAATACATAAAGTATTATGTAACAGAAATACGAAGCTAGATACTACATACTAGATTCTAAGTATCTTTAAATTGAATAACTCTGTTTATAAGTTTCAGGATTTAAAAAAAAAAAAAAAAAAAAAAAAAAAAAACCGCTAATATAACTAACATGAACAGTCATTGTTTTTGTTGATTATTAAAATAGGATAAAAGATTATATAAAATTTAACTTACCTAATTATGAATTCCAAATGAAAACGTGAATTGCTTTAAGTTCTTCAATACAGACAACAACAACAAACTTTTAATGTGTAGATACGAAGATAAACATTCCGCAGAAACAATCTAATTTTCCCTAATTTTCCCTTTTTCTCCCCTTTTTACGTAATAGTACACTGCAATGAAACAAACTATTCAGTATATTTTTGCCTTCAAAACTTCTAGTTATATATATATAGGTATTTACTTTAATATAAAAATAATTTAAGGTTATGCATTTACATAGTTTTTTATTTAATGTATCAGTCAAAATCCCTACAGGGAAAACGTTGTTTTGAAAAGGGAAATATCTGTAAATTAAGAACTGAGTTTCTTGGTTCAATGCTTTTAACAGAGAACTCATGTAAATTTACGGAGAGTCTCAATACTTTTTCTGTACTTTTACAGAATTTTTTGACAGTGAACCGAGTTTCTTGATTCACTGCTTTTAACAGTGAACTCATGTACATTTACGGAGATTCTCAATACTTTTTCTGTATTTTTACAGAAATTTTTAACAGTGTGTATCTTATAAAAATGACGTGAAAAATTTTCATTTTTCATTTACAAGGCCACACAGAAGTATTCGGATATAGTAGCGCTATAATTGGAAAAGGCTAGAAAGGTATTTCAAGCTATGTTACGACTTTCTTTTATGCTGTGCTTTACACTCTCAGAAATAATATACTCAATTTTGACGATTCGGACATCCTCGGGCTTAATTTCGTTGTTTTTGACAACCATTTCGTCAAGCGATCACGTGATTTTTGAGAAAACGTGAACTCTCAAATGTTTGAGAAAACTGTTTACACACAATAACATGTGTTAGCTTTTATTACCGCCATATTGTTTTTTTCTTGTGTTGTTTTGATTTTACGTTACAAGGACTTTTATTTGCCGGTCTGGTGGTTCGGTCTGTAGGGCGCTGCCTTCTGGATTAACAGGTATCGGTTTCGAATCCCGGGGCGGGCATGGATGTTTGTGATGTCCTATGTCTACAAAATATTGTGTGTCTCAAAGGACCAATTTTTCAGAAGGATAATTCACAATTTCGATAAGCTACGCAACGATTCCTTTGTCAAACTCAGAAACTTACGTGACTAACGCAAGAATTCTACAGAAACGTACATGTCTACAGGACATACAGAAACTTCCCACGTAAAAAAAAAAATAAATCTCAGGAATAAAAATAGAAGTCCAATACATAAAAACAGCCTTTTATGCAACATTTACATAGCATTATTAAGTGACGCTAGAGGCACCCATGATGTGTGCCTGCACTAAAATGTTAATCAGTTTATTATATCCTACCGAGCTTTATGTATGTTGACAAATTTCACGCCTTTTGAATACTTATTTCATGGTTATGTATTTTAGATGGCCGGTAGTATATCAAATACACAACACGTGATATTATACAATATTTATTTATCATCTTAATATGATTTGATGAGTTTAAATAGATGCTAATGAAGCAGAAGGTTTATTTTGTATAGTAAAAGCAAGATTTGTTTTATTCTTTGAATTTATAAAAAAAGTTCTAAGTATTAATTTATAATACTATTTTATCTGAGTCGAACCGTTTACATTATTTAATCATAAAAAATTGCTAAAAAATTTCTTAAAAGATTTCATTTAAAAATTACAGGTGACAAAAAATAGAAGTAGTTGGCAGCTATATTTCGATAAAGAAGAATGGTTCTGAAATTTGTCAGTATTCTTTGGTTTTAGGCAAAATTTCTGTTTTATTGTCTCGAACTATAGTGATATAGACGGCGCAATCGTACTCGTACATATCGTCACCAAAAAATGTAGCCATTAAAAACGGAGCTGATAGTCATTATTTACATCTATACTATTGTATATTAATTTGTTCTTTATACAGGTATGGCTATGATTGCTGACAAATACCCTGACGACAAGGATCGTAGCAAAATGATGGGCATTACTATGGGCGGAATCGCTGCTGGAGTATTAAGTAAGATAGCAATAAACTTCTCATTGTTTTTTTATGTTTCTTTTCCCTATACACTGTAAAACATTTTGTGTAAGAATACACAACATTATTGAGGGTAATTATTTTCCTCAACCATGTTGAGAAATATTATCAGCTATAGCTGTGTAACAGAGGCGTACAGTGGAATGTTACGCAATTACAACTGGTAACATATCTCTACATGGTTGTGGCAAGTAAACTGCCACAATATTGAGGCAGCTTACTTGCCACAATCAAGTGGAGAAATGTTACCAGTTGTAATTGGGAAACATTCCACTGTATGCCTCTGTTACACAGCTATAGCTGATAACATTTCTCAACATGGTTGAGGAAAATAAGTTCCCTCAACAATGTTGTGTATTCTTACACAAAATTTTTTACAGTGTAATCTATTAACTAATTGAAAACATATTCATGTATTTCAGTGGGTTACCCATTTGGAAGTGTCATGTACGATTTTGTAGGCAAGGCTTGCCCTTTGCTTATATTAGCAAGTCTAATAACTTTAGATTCAGGTAAAATAACTGAGATACTAAAGATTTGTTATTAAATAAATATACTTACAATAATAAGTGTATTTAAATACAAAATATCTCATTTTAGTGGTTTTGCTTATCTTCATTCGACCCAGATTGGAGCCTGAAGTAAGAATTTTTTCGAATTTAAAATATCTTAAAGCTTTAAAATAAAAGTTAATCTTTTGCGAGTTTAAAGTGGTTTATTCGAACTTCTATTTTAACGTATTTTTTTCAACATGTGTCTATATATGTATATGAATCAATTCATATATTCTGTTATTTAACACCAAGGTTGTTAGAGTATTTGGTTTGATAGATTACAATTACTTTACTTGAATAATTAGTTTTAAATTTAAAAGTTTTTAAGCATGTTACACACACACACACACACATATATATAAGTATAATAAGTAATATGAAGACAAGCAAAAACTTAAAGTAAATAAAATAAATAAGGCTTAAAAAATATCGAGGACATTATTAGGGAAATCCCTGAATGTAGGATATAATAAAAGAATGTAGGGTTATATACTATTATTTTAGTGTATATCGAAGGGCTCTCTGATTATACTCTCAAAGATTTTAGGGTGCTACTTTGTTTCATCTAGTTTTAGTTTTTGCTTGCTTTTCTATAAAATATTACTTAAAGTTGTTTAACTTTGCACACCTTTTATACAGCATTTTCTTGCGCATTATGTATGCAAATATATTTTGTAATCTTTTATTAATTTTGCTCTTTGCATATATATTACTTTTCTCTTATATGTATAATAGTTTTGGATTGAAGACAATAAATATAAAAGAAACATTTTTTCTTTTTATAATCATTTTCTACTGACACATTTTCCAAAAGATGCAACGGTTAAATTTTTGATATAACTAATTAGATGAATACACATAATTTGAAGTGAAATTTCATATACATTTTCGACGCTGCTTGCATTCATGTGGTAGAAAATAAAACAGTAAAATATCAGTAAAATCTATTTCAAATATCATTTACTCTTAAATGAAGAAAAAAAATATTTTTCTTTGGGATATGTTTAGATACAGATATTTATATTAACTCTTTAATTTTTAAAAGAAACAAAGCTCATTTAAAAAAGTTAAATGGCTTTTTAAAATATACTAGACATATTTTAAATGTTCATATTAAAAAGCTTTAATAAAAAATTAAATAATAATTAAATTAAATTAAAGTTTTGATTATTCAGTTCAAGCATTTGTTTAAATTAGTTAATTTATGCTCAATATTTAAAACTTTTCCGTAAAATATTTGTTTCACTTAAATATTTAGTTAGATTTGTTTATTATTTAACTGAAAAGTTTATTATTACTACAATTAATGGTAAAACCGTTTAATTGAATTTCAGTTTATTATTTATGATTCACTGAAAAAAATTCCGTAATTGACATCTAGAAATTAAATTGTATCTCTAGTAAATATAGTTTCATGTCGTCCTTAAAATTTTTGGTTCCGTTTGCTAGCAAGTTCTAAAATCCATATTAGAATTCTAGATCGTTTTTCTATATTATCGTGGGGTCGAACTTATTTAAAAATCTCTCTAAATAGATGCGAACTCAAGAGGCGAGTTTTAGTAACTAATAATCTTTTGGTTTGTGACCCAATTCTGGGAAATCAAGCGAGAATTTCTAAAGGATTCGTGATATTGTTTCACCGTTTAGAAACGTATAGACTAGAAATTCTCGATCATTTCGTTTATTCAGGTTATTTGTTTACCTTTACGAATAAATTGTAAATCTTTATTTCCAGTTTAGAATTTCAGAAAATGACTATACTTATTCGTTCTAGATGGAGGCGGTATAATTTTTTGTTAGTGTTGTAAGTCAAAGCTGCTTTTGAGGTAATTCATCAATACAATAAAGTTTAACGGAATTTATGTAATGAATTAAAAAAAAAAAAAAATGGTTTCTAAAAATAATAATTCTGTTACATTTAAATTTATAAAAAAAATATATTATTAATTTTTACTTTGGAAAAATTATTTTATTAAAAAAAAAAAGGTTAAATAAATTGTTTTTTTGCTCTTTTTCTGCTATAGCCTCAACAAAACTTTTGTTATCAGAACCCAAATTATTTTGTTGTTTTAGCTAAGCAGTTTTGTTGATTCACCACATTTCTCACTCATTGGCTATCTACAAAGAGTTCTATGATGTAGCTTATCCGACTGTCCAGTGACAATCACATTTCATTCAACCATATTCTTTTGGTTAATCTAAGCAACTTGATTTGATTAACCGAATGAAAATATTGTTAAAACGACAAAATAAATCAAAAAACCAGTCAAAAAAATAAATTAGTTTTTTTCAACAAAACTTTCTTTTTGTGTGTGCATGTGTAATTGCAAAGTAAGATCCTGCTTGCGGCAAAAAGTGAGTAACAATTTTGAACGATTTTATGAGAAATCTTCTCTGTCCTTCATTAATAAATAAATAAATAAATAAATAAATATTTACATATTACTAATAGTAATAATGCATAACTGTATTAAAGTATAAGAAATTTTAGCTTATAATTTTTAAGTGTAAAGATATATAATCCACAAAACATTTCAAACGTTCACTCTAAAATTTAAAATGCACCAAATTACGGTTAATTATGCAGGCAGCAGTCTGCCTAGTACATATACAGTAAATTTGATTTATGTAAATTACACGATTTACATAGGTGATACATGATTTGCATAAATTAGATTTATGTTATATATAGTGGGCCCACTGCTTCTATTACATTTACAAAATTTGGGACCAAATATTTGTAGTGCGTATGAATAGAATATGAATGATTCTGTAGCAAATTTCTGGTATAAATTAAAAATTAAATTAAATTCATTTCCTCTGTTTTTCAAAAGTTAAAGATGAGACAGTTTTTAAAATGCAACGTCATTCAGAAATATTGGACATCTACCAAAGTCATACTATATAAGATTTCAAGAGCTTTGGATGTAGGATCAGTGAGCAACCATCTGAGCATAGCTACCAAGTTTTCTGCTTTTTAAATACCATTTTTTAATAGTTATTTTAATGTTTATTTGATCGCAGAAATCGAGCTTTAAATAAATTAAAAACTTTTATAAAAAAAATAGTGGTATGCAAAATGCGCGAGACTTGGTAGCTACGTATGAATAAGGTATCAATGCATTGTTAAAAATAATAGTAAAACATTTCACTAAAATAAATGGTGTTAATTAAGCAAATTTAGCTACGACTAATATTTTAGGGCTTAATTTCACCATCTTAACGGCCCTCTTCACTTACCGTCGCCGGTATCCCGCGCCAACGTTATTCTATGGGAAATTTTCTTTACAAATAACTTATTAACTAATACATATTTTTAAAAACTGTTAAATTGACGGACCTTTTTTAAAAATACATTTTTTTAATTTTTAATATTTTATTTAGAAATTGCAAAATGAAAAATTTCACACATTGAAAATTTGTATTTTGCAGCTTCAAAATAAAATATAAAATAATGCTAAAAAAAAAAAAAAAAAATACTTTTTTTAAAAAGGTCCGTCAATTTAACTGCTGGGAATTTTCAGAATGTGAAATCAGAATTTAAAAGTATGTATTAGTTAATAAGTTATTTGTAAAGAAAATTTCCCATAGAAAAACATTAGCTGCGGCTTCCGGCAACGGTGAGTGACGCGGGCCCTTAATGATGCTTACTGATAAAATGGCATTACTGTAACGGTGAAACTAAAACACAGCGCATCAAATTTCTTAAAATATTGTAATTAAATTGGAATCATTTTTCTGGTGAAACTTATAATTTTGTTTTTAACAGTGAAGAATATAAAAACACTTTATTGATAAATAGGTTCCAGCACAACTGAACAGAAGACAGAACCGTCCATAACTAGCATCACATCACACAGTATTAGTCAAAACCGCTTAATATCCCCAAAAATTTTTCTCTATTGGAGAATATCGAAATTTTTCTATCTATTTAGTCAAATACTGGACTTGTAATCTTGAATATTCTAAAAAATTCGATATTTGATTTAAAATTTAAATTTAGTTTTATTTTTGATAAAATAGAGGACGGAAAACAATTTTAACAACATTATAAATACTGAAAATCAGTATATGTTGTACATCGGATGGCCCAATGTACTCAAATGTCGGCCGATATCGAAAAAAAAAAAATATGCCATACAATATTGGAGGGGTCCAAAGCATCCCATAATGGCTGGTATTACAAGTGCTTGGATATAGAAATTTAGTCTTCAATAGGGACGGAAAAATTGTTGCATGTTTTTTAAATTTATGGAGTTTTCCTACAGAGTTTAATTCATCATTATTCAACATCAGTATTATAGCACATTTGTCTCCTACACGTGTAACTGTTTTGACGCTTATTTATTTTACAATGAATATTATTAACTTCACATACCTCAGAATCAAAGTTTTTAATCCAAAGTTTTTAACTCCATAACTTCATCCATATAACGAGACGTTATACTGTCCTTGAACTTCACGTGAAGGGCCAAAACGTGATGTTTTCAATTTCTTCTTCTTCGCGGTTTTAATCAAAGTGTTTGGAATCAATGTAATGAATACGTTAAGAAAAAAAAAAAAAAAAAAAAAAAAAAAGAGAAGTAAGCTATCAAGTGGAATTTATTTTTAAAAGATCAATAAAAACTTTTGAATGAATAAAAATGAAATAAAAAATGTATATTATGCAATAACTTTCATTCACATTTAAAATATTTCTTGTTGTTAGTATTTGATAAATAATAAGCGCATTAAAAATTGGGTTCAGAAATGATAAAGTTGCAAAATAATTGTCATTTCTCAAAAAAAAATATGACATAAAATTACATAGTTTTGAAAATTAGATTTTCTATTATTTAATAGTTAAAAAGTCTTTGGATACAAAAATGTTTAATTTACACATGGATTATTTTATTTAAAAGATAAATAATAAATAAATAATTAAATAAAAATAAATAAATAAAAATAAAAATAATAACGGCTGAAGTAAGATTTCATAAATGTGAAATTTATAAAACATTATTTCATCTTTTTTACAAAGCCAATTATTCCAATGTAGTGTATTTTTAAAAAGCTTTCACTAATCTTCGTTACATGTTTAAAAATAATATCTCGAAAACTTTTTTATAAAAGCCTCCGATTTCTTTTCATCTTTAGAAACATTGTGATGGAAACAGAAAATTTGACGAAAGAAATTGATTAAAATTGTGACATCAAATATCACACGAAACTCTAGTTGTAAATCCGCCTCAATTTATATTCTAATAAAAACTCACGAACAGCGTCTAAGTACGCAATATAAAAGATCATATGCAGATTATCTTGCTATAAAATACTTTATTTATTTATTTTTACTTTTTTTTTTTTTTTCTATGAGTGAATTGTGAGATTCAAGGGAAGAACGATCTTAAATAATAATTTTGTAGGCAGTTTAGTTCTTCAGATATGTGAGAATATCACAAAAGTTACCTTTTTCATAAACGACATGTGTGTGTGTGGCTTTTTTTTTTTTTTTTTTTTTTTTTTTTTTTTTTTTTTTTTTAACATGCTAAAGCAGATGATTATTTGCATTGCAGAAAAATGAAAGAACTATTTAAATGTGTACAAATCTAATAGCGTACCCGACTATTAGGATAAATTATATATATATATATATGTGTGTGTGTGTTTGTGTGTGCGTGTGTATAAATTAATTAACTGATAATAAATGAAAAGCAATCCCAAAACTCATGGGCGCCTTCTTCAGGGGAACATCCCCCCTCCCCCTATGTAGGGAATAAAAAATGAGAAGTTTCTGAGGGAGCGTGTGTTTTAAGCCGAAAAATATGTCCCCAGTCCCCGATTTCTCAAAGATGAAAGCAAAAATATATAAAGCAATCGAATTCAAAATTAAAAACGAATTAATTACAAAACACTAATATTAAGAATCAAAATTATAAATATGGTACATTAGTAAATAATAATACATAAATATAGAATATAAAAAATATATAAATACAAATTTATAGGTCAGACAAGGCGGATAAGCAACAACAACAACAACAACGAATAAACAAGTTACTCTAACCCTTAAATGCCTTTGGCACCAGTTTAAGCACACAATGAGCTGATAAAGGTCAATCGTATATTGACATGTGCAAAAATAACATTTACAAAAACGACATTGCTTTCCGGTTCCTCTAATATAAATTCAAAAGAGTAAAGCTCTAAATTAATGTTAAAAAGCCTCAAATTTATTTAAAACATCTTAAAATATCTATACAGCCTTCTGGCTCGTGCAAAGTACTATGTGAAGGTAAGAGAGGAACGAGCGAGGAATAGTCACAAGTGCACTGATGATGACCACGATAGTGGCAGAAAGCACATTTCGCTCTCACCGAAAGTTATTTTAAGATTGTTTAAATTGAATAAAGTTATTAAAAAAAATCATTAATTAAGAAAATAACTATTCATAGAAAAAAGTAATATTTCCGATTTATGAAATTTTTTTTTCTTCTTTCAATGATTAGTTCAAGGAGAATACTTTTCTTTAATAATAGTCCATTTAAACAAGCAATATGTGTGTATTTATTTGAAAAAGAAATATAGACTATACAGATGGTTATATGAAAGCTACTTGCATGTGATTTTCTGCATTTATTAATGATTGGACAATATAAATAAAATCAAAACTAGTTAATTTTTTAGAAATAAAAATAAATCAAGTAATTGAAATATGAAACATTGTCCAAATCATTCTAATAATTTTTACGGTAACAAATTTCCAAAACTTTCCCTACCGTTGGACATTTCAAAATTACCTGATTCTTTTAATATCATAATATAAAATCCACCTAAATTTTACGCAAAAAATTAATCTGATTTTTAAACATACTATTCATGTACGAATTTTATTTACAAAATATTTAAATAATACTGCATTAAATTTATCAAAGTATGCTCATTCTAAAAGGGTTTTGAATTTTTAGAAATTGAATTCTTAATTTTATTAAAGTAAATCTCATTTTAAGAATTTTTATATTTTCAGCGCCTCTTGGTCGGGACGAGTATAATAAAGCTGCTTGCCGATCCCTATATAATTCTAGTATCTGGTAAGTTACTGACGTATTTTTGTATTTAGATGAAATTTAAACTAATTATTTTAAGGTATGTGGAAGAGATAAGAAAGTATAATATTTAAATTTTATATTTAAAAAAGATTTACTGAAGAAAATTCATACTCTTAACACCACATCTCCTATTTTACATCCTAGAGCTAATTATTCAGTGAGGTGGTAATATTCTGTGTTTTTTTTATGGCCATAGAAATGTAAAATAGAAATTACTTCACTTCTCGATGAGAAAATTACACATTGGGAGACTAGATTTGAGTACAAATAAAACGTTATCTGCTATTTAGGAATTTTCGAATTTTAAGAAGAGGGAGGGGAAAAATGGACTTTTGGCGGGAAATTTCGAAAATTCCGGATTTTTGAGTAGAACTCTACCAAATATGGTACAAAGATGTTGCAAACAGACCACACGTCTTCTTTTGGATGTTTCCAAAAACAAATTTTAGGGTTTTTGTAATTTTAGCATTTAAATTTTTCTTTTTTTTGGGAGGGGGGGGGGTCAAATCCGAGACACCAATTTTAGGGCTAAATTTGTTCTGGGAAACCTATGGGAGCTGCGATCATGAATTTTCATGCGTGAATTGTTTATATGTATCCGACACCTAAAGTAACGGGATTTATTGAAATCCCCCCCGTCCTGCCTGGGGGGGGATGAGTAAGCGAAAAGACGTTTCTAAGCATAAATCGGCCCCAAATTACTTCACAGTGAAGAAATTGCACATGAAGAGCCTAGACTTGAATTCAAGTAATAAAAAAAATTCTACGATTTTGGAATATTTTATTTTTAAGGGAGGAGAAGGGAATTCGATTTGCTGGGGGAAATTTCGCAAATTCCTGATTTTGGAGTAGAACTGTACTAAAAACGGTACAGAGATATTGAAAACAGCACGTGTCTTCTTTAAGATATTTCCATAACCAATACAAATATTACAAATTAATTAATACAAATCTCGCATGTTTTCTATTTTTAACACCTTTCTTTTGTAATACACAGTTCACCCTAATATATGATACTTGATTAAGTGACATAGAAGAAGAGGTACTGTCAGCAGCAAAATTCCTGAAACGCTAGCAATAATTCTTACTTAAAAGTTAGGCACCTAATACTATTTTGTTAAGTAAATATTTGATCTTAGTCTTATAATTGTTTATAAAAAAGTAGTTGCTGATAAGAATTAGCGGTGAGACTAAAAAAAAAAAAAAAAATGAAAAGTTTGGATCTGTGCTTCAGTAATTTTGCTGCCGACTGTATCACGATGGTTTTAACTAACGAAAATTTTAACGGACACAGAATAATGGTATTTGAAAAAATGCCACTTAAATGTAAGGTTTTAATTTTACAATAGACATTTTTTGTTCTCAGGAAATATACATCGAAATATCCTTTTATTTATTTATTTTTTTTTTTTTATTGGTCTTAAGCTCAAATTTCTTAATAGAAATCTCATTTTTGTCTATTTAAATTCATTTGTAATTCAAAATTCCCCCTAATCAGTGATGCCTAAAGAAGTGACAAAGAACAAAGAAGACTATATATTAATAACAGGAGACTTGGCGTTGGAATATTAAAACCCGAATAAACTACTACGTCAGGAACGCAAAAGAAAAATATTTGAGATGCATACAGCTGTTTCGGTAGCCTTAAGCGTACCGTCTTCAGTGCAAAAAGGCACTGAAGACGGTACGCTTAAGAATATATATTATCATGAAAATGTACTCTTGCATTTTTTTTTGGCCATTATTTGTAAATAATAATTTTTTCTGCAGGCTTTTTTCAAGATTTCTATTTTAAATGTTTAGTTAAACATGAAAAATAGTATTCAGGGCTTTTAGTAATAAGAAAAAAGATATTATTTCATTTGTGTTGCACTTTCACTACACATACATTATTGAATTGATTATATGTACAAATGTTTAATGCTTCTTTCTTGAAAAACACGATAAAAATGATTTAAAATCAGTTTAGGGTATATTTCGGTATTTAAAATTAGAGCTTTGGAAAGTGAACGAATGTTTTCAAGAAAAAGTAATTATACATATTAAGAGGAAGCGATAGTAGTATTTTTTTCATTGTGAGTAATGTTAGTTACCTGTAAATTCATAAATGCTGATTTGTTTACTAAAACTTACAAATAATTTATAATAACAATAACTTAAATTTTAAATGTAGCTTAAGAAACATATCTTGAACGCTGCTGTTTATTGCAGGGAGTTAGCTACAGAGGCTGTTCGCACATTTTTTGGACGATTTTGATGGAGTGTACTGAAGCAATTTCACTCATATTTCGTGTTTTATTTGTTCAGTTTGATAGCCCTTGTTCTTAACTAATATTCTACATCATAATTTCTATGATAACAATGCTTTTTATAATATCGGAAGAGGTATATTTTTCTACTCCTCTTGAACGGCTTTCCAGAGTCCACAAAGCGTTGGTGTTTGGATAATGTTGATTTTAAGAGTGGAAAAACACAAAAATCCAACAGCGATACATCAGAAAATTTAGCAGGAATGTCAGTGAAGGGTATGGTTTTAATTCCCGTTTTTTGTTCCATTTTTTCTAGAAAAGCAATTGCGGATTGCGATGGGTGGCTGCTTGTTTTGTCTTGATACAGTTGAACGGATTGATAGCATTGTGGATAAGGATCTGGATTTTCATTTTTTAAAATTGGAATTAAAATATGTTCTTGAGAGTATTTAGAGTTGATTTTGACATTTTTGTCACATTTTTTTGCTTTTATCTTGCGCTTGTATGAAAAAACCAGTGGCAATCATAAATCCTTTAGAAAAACTCTCTTTTGATGCTTTGAGCCATGTAGCAAATTTTTTTTTTCTCCACTTTTGTGGTAATAAATTGACCTTTTTTTATTGCAACCACTTAAATAGACCCAATCTGTTGTTGCAACATTTTTCCATTTTTCTCCTGATAAATGCTTTTCATAATGATTTCACTAAAAACTATCTTTGGAAAGAGTGGAAAGCTATCCTTCCATCCACTGCCATTTTAAAAGCGCATTTTTGCATCTAAACAAAAATTCTAAATATCAGAAGATAAATAAAACTTCCAAAAATATAACTGTTGTGAAAATAAAATTCTCCATGCAAACGATTTTTTCTTACTGCGAAATAAAATCGTCTAAAAAATGTGAGAACAGCCTCTGTATATGCATACTAATAATGACAAAAATTATATCTCCATTTAAAATTTCGTAACTATCGTGTCATTAACCCTTTCATTCCTCCTGATGCCAATTGGAATCATAACTAAGATTTTCTTTCTTACTACGCTGTAAAAAATGCTGCAAACAAAACAGAACATTTCTGTAATTCTCCTACAGAAAATTTCTGTATACAGAAATTTACTGTGAAATTATTCTCAATCTGTCAAAAAACACATTTTTTTTCTGTATAGATATATAATCTACAACTTCTGAAACAGAATTTATCTGGTGAGTACATATTATTTTCTGTTTTGCATAAGGAAAACTTGGTATTAAGGAAGCACCAGATACATTAACAAAATACTTATCTATTGCAGAAAATTTCTGTCAACGTATTTTTTCTTTAGCTTACGAATATTTTCTGTCTGTACAGAAAATTTCTGGCAGCAAACAGGACTTTTTTTTACATCTAAAACTCCTACTGATTCAAAATGTGCAATGCATAATTTATAAACATATTCCTACCGAAAAAAATATATTTTAAATGATTTCACTGTCCCTGTTGATGCATAAAAGGATGTTTTACTACATTTTAATATTAATATCGGAATCAGTTTCTTTTTTTGGGGCAATTTAAATGAAATAAATATTTCAAATATTTTAAAATCTTTATAATATGCATTTCTTTTAAAATTTTGATATTTTTATTTATTGAAAAGTTATGATTTTAAATGGAATCAGTGAACACACTGGTCACAATGGAATCAGTGAATTAAGAACAAATCGGAAGCCGAAACTAATGTTATTCTATGGGAAATTTTTCTTTACAAATAACTTATTAACTAATACATATTTTTAAATTCTGTTTTCGCATTCTAAAATTACCAGCTGTTAAATTGACGGACCTTTTTAAAAAAATTATTATTATTTTTTTTTTTTTTTAAGTTTTTTATTTTAAGTTGAAGCTGCAAAATACAAATTTTCAATATGTGAATTTTTTTCATTTTGCAATTTCAAAATAAAATATTAAAAATATTAAAAATACATTTTTAAAAAGGTGCGTCAATTTAACAGTTGGGAATTTTCTGAATGTGAAAACAGTATTTAAAAATATGTATTAGTTAATAAGTTATTTGTAAAGAAAATTTCTCCATTGAATAACATTGGCTCGGGCTTCCGGCGACGGTAAGTGAAGAGGGCCGTTAAAGGGAAGAAAATGTAGAATATTAGACACGCATACCGTAATTTCCGGCGTATAACCCGCAGTTGAGATGAATCCGTTTTACACCAAAAGTTTTAATTAACAGAAATAACTGTATTTCTATGAAGAAATATGCCGTACAATTATAACCCCGTGTGTTAATTAAAGTTTCTGTTGTAAGACTGATTTATTTGACCTGCGGCTTATACACCGAAAATTGCTGTACAATATGGATACGTATACTTGTTAGTTGGATTTACACGGTTGAGTTCCTGACTACTTAAGCTTACAATTTTGTAGGAATGTCCACTATTGGATTTCATCATCTAGTTCGTTGTCTTTTACGAAATTTTATTTTTTCATTATTATTTACAATTTCATATTTATACCAATACAAAGAATTATAGATCATACAAAACAATATGTAATTAAATACAGAAATTATTCTTATAATTGCAAATTTTCATTTGATAACAGTTACTGTGGCTTAGCCTAAAGCATGAATTGTTTTTCTGATCTATTTCAAGAGTTAAAGCTTCCATATTATGAAGTGTAACTATTAAAAAACACATAATAAATTTTATGACATCTACTGCATTTATCAAAATATTTCAAACACATTTCTTAAAATAAATGTATTTTCAGTAATAAAGTTAAATACTAAATGAAGCGAAACACTCACGCCTTTTAACAATATTAACATCATTAAATTACAATCCAACTTCTAAATAATAAACGCAGTTATTGATTAGAAAGGCTTTGGAAATAAAGTATCTTAAGAACTTGTACGTTTTGTAAACAATAGAATCTCCTGAAATGAATGTTCTATTTTATTTTCATACATACGGGTGACCTTTTACTAAGGAAAATGCAAAGCTTTCAAAATCTTATCGTCTCGATAAATCGTAAAGGCAAAATATTACGTTCACATAATTTTCGGCAGGATCTGCATTAATCGCACAACTTCCTCATTCGAAATGCTTTATAAATGTTGAATTTACTAAAGCAATTTCAATAAACGTCATTGTAATATTATGCGATAAAATTCTTAATATATGCAATTTTGAGAGTTTAACTACCTTTTCTATGCATTGTAACTATTGTTATGAATAATATTTTTCTTATTATAAGACATTTTTCGCATTATGAAAATACATCGAATTTGGAAATTAAAAAAAAGCAACAGGCTTCTAAATGAATAAATAAATATTTTTAGACGATTATTATTAAATAAATATAAAATCTCTTCACACGTCAATCAGTTGCAACTAAATATGAATTATTTATAACTACCTCTATTGGATAACTAAATAAAATATTAGTAAAATCTGGTTTAAAGGAATTAAAAGTTATTTTTTGTTGCAAAGTTTTGACTTTGTATATATTTAAAATATATAATAGTTGCATATTTTTTAAATATTCATAGAGTAAAAAGGTGTTAAGGTTATCGAAAAATGTAAAAAAAAAAAAAAAAAAAAAATCAATATCATACAAATAAAACTATCAAGAGTACGATCATACTGTTTGTTCGAAATTCTCAGAAAATATAATTGTTTCAAATACAATAATCTAAGACTTGAGTAAACATACGGGTGACCTTTTACTAAGGAAAATGCAAAGCTTTCAAAATCTTATCGTCTCGATAAATCGTAAAGGCAAAATATTACGTTCACATAATTTTCGGCAGGATATGCATTAATCACACAACTTCCTCATTTGAAATGCTTTATAAATGTTGAATTTACTAAAGCAATTTCAATAAACGTCATTGTAATATTATGCGACAAAATTCTTAATATACGCAATTTTGAGAGTTTAACTACCTTTTCTATGTATTGTAACAATTGTTATGAAAATTATTTTTCTTATTATAAGACATTTTTCGCATTATGAAAATATATCGAATTTGGAAATTCAAAAAAAGCAAGAGGCTTCTAAATAAATAAATAAATATTTTTAGACGATTATTATTAAATAAATATAAAATCTCTTCACACATCAATCAGTTGCAACTAAATATGAATTATTTAACTACCTCTATTAGATAACTAAATAAAATATTAGTAAAATCTGGTTTAAAGGAATTAAAAGTTATTTTTTGTTGCAAAGTTTTGACTTTGTATATATTTAAAATATATACTGGTTGCATATTTTTTAAATATTCATAGAGTAAAAATGTGTTAAGGTTATCGAAAAATGTAGAAAAAAAAAAAAAAAAAAATCAACATCATACAAATAAAACTATCAGGACTACGATCATACTGTTTGTTCAAAATTCTCAGAAAATATAATTGTTTCGAATAGGGTAAGGTGGGGTAAGTGGGACCCCTTTTCGGCATAATTCGACTTTAGCTCAACATAGCACCGGATGTAATAGGCCTAACAACTCGATTTTTTTTTGTGGTTCATTCTCTTGAATGAATTTTGTGGTTCCCCGTTCATGTTGTTACTCTACCCATGGCAACCTCTAACCAAATTGGCAAATGATGAATTAAAAAAGAAAATTATTTTGGGTGGTCATCGGGGTGACCCACTTGCCCCGCAAGGTGGGGTAAGTGAGCCACCCCCTGTATATATTTTTACACACAACTGGTAGAGATTTGGTGGGTCAAGTGGGACAATCTACATGATTTTCTGAATCTTTGAAAAAAAAAATCACTGAAGAATCTCCATAAGTTCACCCATAGCAACTTTTTCTGGCACACAAGGCAACAAATGTCAATTTTTCAACTTTTTACTTTTGCATGTAGAGTAGCCTAAAAGTTAGGCCTGCAAAGTTTAAACTAGCCTATTGCAGTGTTGCATGCTAGTGAACATTATATCTTGATAAATCGTTGGTAAACATGTAATTTGAAAGTCTCTTGGAAAGTGTTGGTTCATTTAGTTTCAGCACAACATCTTGTAGCCCTTGTCATCATGAATACCATTAGCTTCAGGGGGATAAAAGTTATTACGTATAGTTGTGTATTTGTGCATGTATTACATGACAATTGTATCTTTATCGTTTGGACTGTCATTTAATACCAAGCCAACATTATATTTCTTTTTTGTTTTGCCTTCAAACTGGACAAAGCCATAATCCCCATTTTGAAGTTCTGTGGTAGTGGGTTATAACTGTTAGTTCATCTTCGGAACTTGAATCACTACTGGTGGAGTCATTAAGAGGTAAACCATATAAATCAGTGCATATGACTATTTTTTAACTATATTAAAGAGTTGGGGTGGGTGGCCCACTTACCCCAAACGCGGGGCAAGTGGGTCCCCCAATTTTTTTTTCAACCTTATTAACGTCATGAGTACACCATAATACAAAAAGATTCTGTGTTTTATACACTTTCAAAATATATAAAGTTTTGGTTTGTATCATGAACGGTTTGGAAGGAAAAAAATAATTAGTACGATGGCGCGAATTACGATAGGACTGCAAATTTAAAAATCGTCACAAAGAGGCTTGTAACTTATCACACACATAAATGAAAACGATGCCATAATGTTTTCTACATCTATTGGGGTAGGTACATAAAAATATTATAACAGATTTTTTTTGAGTCAATAACTGGGGAAATGCCAGGGGGTGTGGCCCACTTACCCCACCTTACCCTACAATAATCTAAGACTTGAGTAAACATACGGGTGACCTTTTACTAAGGAAAATGCAAAGCTTTCAAAATCTTATCGTCTCGATAAATCGTAAAGGCAAAATATTACGTTCACATAATTTTCGGCAGGATCTGCATTAATCACACAACTTCCTCATTTGAAATGCTTTATAAATGTTGAATTTACTAAAGCAATTTCAATAAACGTCATTGTAATATTATGCGATAAGATTTTTAATACATGGAATTTTGAGAGTTTAACTACCTTTTCTATGTATTGTAACTATTGTTATGGAAAATATTTTTCTTATTATAAGACATTTTTCGCATTATGAAAATGCATCGAATTTGGAAATTAAAAAAAAGCAACAGGCTTCTAATTAAATAAATGAATGAATAAATAAATAAATATTTTTAGACGATTATTATTAAATAAATATAAAATCTCTTCACACGTCAATCAGTTGCAACTAAATATGAATTATTTAACTACCCCTATTGTATAACTAAATAAAATATTAGTAAAATCTGGTTGAAAGGAATTAAAAGTTATTTTTTGTTGCAAAGTTTTGACTTTGTATATATTTAAAATATATACTGGTTGCATATTTTTTAAATATTTATAGAGTAAAAATGTGTTAAGGTTATCGAAAAATGTAAAAAATAAATAAATAAATAAATAAATAAATAAAAATAAATATCAATATCATACAAATAAAACTATCAGGATTACGATCATACTGTTTGTTCGAAATTCTCAGAAAATATAATTGTTTCAAATACAATAATCTAAGACTTGAGTAAACCTAAAACAATAATAAATAACAAATAAATAGCAATACGCCGCTAGTGAAAATTTTCACTAGTGGCAACAAAAGGCCCGGGAGCCCCCAACTGTTGATCAAAAAATGATATTTTCCGCGAGTGAAAAACATTTTTTATAAGCAGCTATGCCAACTTAAGCCTTTTCAGGTCAAGTCAACGATGTGCTTCGGAGTACCTGCATTTGGTCGCAACCAATGCTTACCTCCAACGAAAAATGCGAAAAACATAAAAATAATTTTCCATAAAATAATTAAAAGCCAAATGGGTGAATTTAGAATTTTGATCTCTGAATAAATCTCCGCGTGAGCAGAGACCAATCAGAGTGAAGCACCAGGAGTTAAAAAAAAAATAATTAAGATAAATAATAAAATAAATAATAAAATAAATAATAAATAAATAACTCCTTGAAAAAACCTAAGTGTAACAGTGAAACTGTTACGTGCGTTGACGAGACGGTCTGGACGGCGAAAAGGAATTAAGTGTTGAGCAGGGCGTCCCAAGGGGCACAGGAAACCACTAATAATAATCAGAGTCCCGCAATTAATAAAAAAAAAAGGGGGGGCAATACAATTTTTTTTTTCCTATCATAATTAAAATTCAGGAGGATTAAAGTGAAGTGCATGCATGAATCCTACGAAAGTCTCAGTGTCCAGCCAGAAACTAAGTTCTGAGCTGGATCTGCGGACCTCTCAGAGACACACATAGCACTCACAATCCTCACTGAAAGTAAAACGAGCAAAATCGCAGAGGATTTTGTCCTGAAACTGAAAGCCAATCAGAGGCCAGGAAATCGGCCAATGAGAGGAGACCTCAGATCCCTACACTACAAGACAATAAAATTAATAAAAAATTAAAAAATAAACCAAATAATAATAATAATAAAAAATATACAGCAATTAGGAAATTTTGATAAAAAATAATTAAAAAAAGAAGTAACAATTTCACTAGTAAGAAGGTTCAAAGCTCGCGACTGACAAAGTTCAGTAGATAAGCCTGATACTAGGGTTAGCCAAAGCTAGATGAACATTTCGTTCAATCTAGGGGAAATAGAATTTTGGATGGAAATACTAAGTTAGGTGACTCCGGAAGTTATACTCCTACGCTTTTTAGAGACGGGGAGAAAATCATCCCCCCTGACTAAAATAGCCAGAGGCCGTTTTTTACCACGACCGACTCTAGCGTCGTATCTGTGAATAGAGTCCAACAGAGGATTTCCAACAGTAGGAATGGATCTGTGAAACTTCAATGCAAGTTTCCGAAATTGAGCATAAATAGGCTTAATTCGGAGATCCTGATGAATAGTATGATTGCGGACGTAGCGAGTAGCTTTCAAAAACCTGCGCAATAGCTTGTTTTGAAACTTTTGAATTTTATCCAAGTTGGTTTTCGAAGCAGATCCGTATATCATACACCCGTAGGTTAGGATAGGACGGATCATGGATTTATATAGTAATAATACTTAAGCCTTTTACTTTGGTATTTTGTTGCACCAGTAGTGGAGATTTCAAAATAAACATGTTAAATAAATCTGTTGTATAATTTTAGTCAGTTCCTTAAATTAACTTTGAATCGGAAGTATAACAACTTTCTTAATCTGTTGTATAATTTTAGTCATTTCCTTAAATTAACTTTGAATCGGAAGTATAACAACTTTCTAATATAACTGTTATTTCTTGAACGGTAAAATTACAACTTAATAAATCATAAATAGCTAGAAGAGAACAATGAAAAATATAAAGCATTGTTATTATTATTATTATTTTATTTATTTATTTTTAAGAAGGGCTCTTTAAACATTTTGAAAGAGGACCTCCAAAGCTGTTAGCCCTGCCACTGAGAATAATCTTATTTGAGAGGTACTTTACGAATATTTTTTGAGGATTTTGTGGTCAGAAAGGTTTTTGGAAATTGTTTGAGTGGAGCGTATTTTGAAAAATCGGTGTGTTAAGCTATGCACATTGATTTTACTTTAATAGCGAAGACAAATTTAAAATCGATGTCTGTTGCAGATTGTGGAAGCTGAGAGATGTTTGCTTCCATCAAAACTAAAATGTTAGTGAAGATAGTATAATACCGTCCCTGATAGCCAAGGTGCTTTAAGTTAATTTCAGTATACAAATTTAGTGCATAGTGAATAGTCCTGAAATCTTTACGATGAAACTATCCCTCAAAATGGGCGTCTATGCGAAATTTTGCCCTATTCTGCCATGTTCAAAAAATCGTAAATTTTGAATAACTTAGAAAATTTTCAAATTAGGAAATTCACAGTCAATGATGTTCATACGAGTATTCTAACTGATATTTTAAAAGTGGCTTGACATATTTACGAGGAAAACATCTCTAAAAATGGACGTTTGTGCGACATTTTGCTTTATTTTGCCATGTAAATTTTTTTAAGTATGGAATTTACATGGCAGATATGATACTTACATCAAATTTAATTATATTTATCCAAGCATCATAACTGATATTTTAAAGCTAGTCTGATATTTTCACAGTAAAATTATCCCTTTTTATGCCCATTTAAACGAAATACTGTCCTGCACTCCCATGTTAAGGAAATCGTAAACTTCAAATAACTTACAGTACAACTTTGCAACATTAAAATGTTGGAAATCAATGCAGTTGTCGCCAGTATCTTGAGTGATGTTTTAAAACTTGTTCTACTTTTCTGCAACCATTTGTTCTAGAGGTATCGGGTACACAGCCTAAGAAACAAACAGACTAGCACACTGACACCCTACAAACGGACACCAGACCAATTATGTTATTTTCGGATAACTCACACATCAAAACGTGCAAAAAACTCAAAATTCCGAGTCTGAAAATTTTCACGATTACCTAAGTTCCCATACATATAGTATGATAGAGAACTAATAATGATTTTTTCCCCTATCATATTAAATTCAACTATTATTTTCTTTATGAAATTTTTCTAAATCATATTTCTTTAACAGATTTAAAATTAATATTTCTATTAACAGGTTACTGTTAAAAACTCAAAAATTAAATTTCCTTTAGAGGTCATTTCATATTTTTTCATTCTATATTTTATTTTTAACAGTACCTTACTAAAAAATAAATAGTTATTTTTGTTATAAATTTCCCTTTTAAAAATTACTCTGTCATTTACTAAAAGTTTTTCATATCCTTTTAAACAAGATATGAAGTTTCTTACTTTGTTAACTAACATCTTATATAAAATTACTTTCATAAGCTAAAATACTTTTTTTTTTTTTTTTTTTTTTTTTTTTTTTAAGAAATATCTATAAAACCAAGGAAATGAGCGTACATCTTTATTGATTAGGTTTCAACATTAGTCTTCCAAAGATCAATTTTCTGTGACAAGTGACTTTGGCACGCGTTGCAGCAAGGCGAAAGAAGAACATTAAGCTTGGAGTCAATGCTTATTATGTTGAAAGTTTACCCTACGTCGAAATATGATACTTACATTAAAATTTTCAGCAAAAGACTTATGAATAAACATTGCTTACTTTGAAATTGGTGAATGTTAGACACTCAAATTAAAAAACTATCCACATATAAATACGTGACTGTTGTTGACAAATCTGTTGTTTTGAAAGCTTGCCTATCAATATTTGTTTTTAATGATGCAAAATTTTTATAAGATTTTATTTTATTTAACTTCAAGTGTAAAGAATGTAACTTTAGAAAGCGTATTTCATTAAAATGTTGACCAAAAAAAAAAAAAAAAAAAAAAAAAAAAAAAAAAAATCTTTCTTTCATATTGTAAAAGAAAATGATAATAATAAATCTTAAATTAAAAGAGACAAATTAAAATTTATAGTTTGGGAAATAATAATGAAATTATTTACTGGTATTAAATTTTGAGGCAAATAACGCTGTTTATACTTTTAAAATATTTAGTGTTACAGAACTTATAGAAAGAAATTAGAAATATGGAGACTTAAAAAGTGTTTAGAGAGTGATTTGGCTTAATAGAATAGTGTAATAGATGAATGCCAGAAATGCTTTAATGGTTATTGGAGTAGCTGTACACGATTTGCTGATGTGGAAAGGGAGTTCTAATCAATTGAACCTTCCAGCAGGCACGTTTAAGTGGTAGATACATTAGAAATAATTTTACCCTTCTATTAAGTCAAAATTGCTTAATAAAATTGTACTTATTAACATTTAAGTAAATAAATTTACAATTTTATTCCTTACACTGTAGAAAATTAACATTGTGCAACAGCGTCTCTAGAAAATACATACGCGACACTTTTAGGTTGGTAGAAAAGGCATGCCCGCAGGAAAGTTAAGCAATATCAAAATTTAAAGGTAGTATGCAATCTCTTACACAATTTACATCCTGTTACATAACTTAATAATAAAAGCCCTAAACAAACAACTGACGATAGGTTTTAATTTTGGATAGAATGCAAGTTAACAAATAGGAGGCTCGAAACTAGATCCATGTTATATGAATGGTTCAGAATCCAATCAGTATAAGTAAAAAAAGAAAAAAGTGAAAATTGAATCAATTGTTGCGAACCATTAAGAATTACAAGTTCTTTCCTAGGCACAAACACGTAAGTAATTTTCCTTTTTGTATGCCAGATGACAGCATTATCAATGTCCACTGAACTAATGACTTTGTATTATAATTCAATAATATAACTCTAATTTTCTCAGTTTCAATTTTTTTAATTACACTGAATGGCATCTGAACCATCCATATAATCTTTCATCTGTTTTAGTTGCAATTCTTCATTCTTTATTTGCTTTCATTTCCAGATTAAAGAGTAGTCTTAAATCCAAGACCCGTTGAAGTTGTGTGTGTTTTACTCCACACTAGTGCTACTGCTAATAATACCTAATACATAACGTTCCCATCTAAATTACAACTCTGGGGGTCATCGAAGCGAGGGAGCCCTCCCCTTCGTGGAGGATAAAAATTGTGATGGCGTGTCTCTGGACCATCCTTAGGGTGTGTCCCTGACCGTTATCAATTTCCTATTGCGCAGTACTAGTGCGAAGTTAAAACCCAATCAACTAACCAACCATCCTAATACATAATACTGAATTGCTGCCCTCGTGGTTTGATTATGTCCGACACTAGTACTCCATAACTTACAATTTGTTTCCTGTCAAACTCAGAGACGTGCTTGACTGATGGTCGTATTTTACTACGGAAAGCGTTCTACGCAAAATTAATCACAGGAAAAGCAATTTCGTATATAAATACAGACTTCTATGCAAAATTTACACTTGTATGGTGGGTCAACAGGTGCCCATAATTTATTTGCATCCGCGCTGAAAACTAATCATTTACACATACGTACTACCGAGGTATACACGTAGTGGAAATTTTGTGCCTTTTGGATACTTCTTTCGTGGTCTGGATTTTGGATGCCTAGCAATATAATTAAAAATTTCTGTAGATGAAAATGTGATAGCACTAATTAAAGAATGCTTAAGGCAGTAGGAATTTTTAATTTTAGCACTTGACTCGTAACTGCACAAACACTTTCACTTACAACATATTAGCTAAAACTGAGGCTCTTCGTTTTTGCACGCTAATCGAAAAATGTTTTTTTTTTCATTTTAATTCCTGTAGGTTAAGGTTGAGCGGATTAGTGGCAGACTATAGCTATGCAGTTGACTGCTGGCGATGGCTTGGGAATAATCTCTTATAATTCGGCGACATGTCATCACAGTTTTTATACTCCGCGTTGAAGGAGGTCCCCTGCATGATATTTTAAAATTACACATTTCAGGTTCCCGTCTTTTGCTCGATCTCTCCACAAACTTGTCGAAAGAGGTTATAATTAGACAGCAATGGAAACCATATGCGCAGTCAGTGTTTCAATTTTAGTGTTCTAACATAGCCTCCTAAACTAGATGCCTGTCGCGTGGCTCGGAAGTTTGGCAACAGTTCAAGCGGTAGACAGCGCCACCTGGTACAGATTGCGTGACTTTTTTATTCAACTGTCGCTAATAATTTTAAGAAGTGATATATGATACATACAATCGACGTTTCTTTGATTCTATTTGACTTTTATGCACATAAAATCCCACTTTTAAAAGTTTTTGGCGGCTGTTGAATAAAAAAGTCGCGCAATCTGTACCAGGTGACACTGTCTACCGATTGAACTGTTGCCAAGTTTCCAAGCCACGTGACAGACATCTAGTTTAGAAGGCTATGGTTCTAATAACGAACTTAAGAAACTAGTCCTATGCTGGACCTTATTTCGGTAAGATAAACTTAAATTTCTAAAAACTGAGCTGACTTGTTTGCAATTTTAATGTCTGATTTTATACAGAATTTTTATGTAGCAGCTAATTTCTTTTAAAGTTTAAATAACTTATAATTTTTTTTTCTAAATATTTATTTGTAATCTTTCAGTTTGCTTTTATTAATTTTTATGCATAAATAGATTTATAGATAGCTACATTCATCTAGATTTATAAGAAAAACATTCACAACCAATAGTGAAACACAAAAACTTATAGTTGAATAAAAAATACATATGAGCTTTATTAAAAGCTACGTTTCTAATTTATTTCATTATATTCAAAAAGTATTTAGCCATCGACAGTTACACTTTTACATACGTTTGTAGCTTTTGCTTTATATAATGAAATTGAATTCAAAAACGCTTGAGTTTCATAAAATTTCAAATAAGTTATATTTGCTTGAGAAACTCTTTCTAAAACTATAGTTATTTTAAGTAAAAGCCAGAAAATAAAATGTACAGAGAATTCTCGTCAGTGTACTTAAAAGCAAATGAAGCAAATTAAATTGTCTAAAGTCAGCAATTTCTGACTTTTCCTTGTGATCATAATTAAAGAGTAGGTGCGCCAGAGTTTTCGTTCGAAATAACTATCACACAGAATCTAACTAAACCTGATATAAGTTGGGTATTCAAAAGTACTGATGTTGCACTTATTATATTATTGTTTAACTGTTTATACTAAACTCACAACATAGAAATAAAAATTACAAAAGAAAAAGAGAGAGAGTTAAGTACAATATGCAATATTTTAAATGTTATTCTTTACCTAGTTATCAACATGATATTTTAGAATTGTGATGACAAATTATTTCAATATTTTCATATGAAAAAAATAAAGCTATCACGATGTTGTGTTAATTTAATTCCTTTTAAGTAGCGTTATACATCAATAATTATATACTTTAGTCAACATGTTCATATGATTATAGTTTTATTTTTATTTATTTATTTATTTATTTTTTCAAATATCCTTGAAAATGTTATTTACAATAAACTGATGTCAAATGACGTTTGTAAATTTTAAATCTTTCGAAAACTTACAAATATCTATACAAGATAATCTCAGAATCTAAGATGATTTTGCAAGCATTTATTCAATTGTTGCATTTTATCTAAATATTACTGAACGGTGTACAATGCTTTTTCTTTTTACCAAAATCTACCGAGGGGAATTTTTTCCGTCGAAAAATATTGCCCTAATCATTAAAACCATACCTCTGCAGACATTATCTTTTTCTGTATTTTCCAGGATCATTTCGTAATATTCGCTTCCTCCTGATAGTTTTTTTTTTTTTTTTTTACCAAGAATTTTCTTTATCCACACAATCAGCATAGGGAATCCGAATTTCGGTTACCACTTTATATTCCTTTACCACATGGAATCGAATGTGTAATCTCTTTTCTCTCGAGAAACATTCTGACAATTCAGCTTTATATTTTATTTCTTTTTCTTACAATATGTGTCAATATAAACATCAGATTCACAGGTAAAATATTTTTGCAGAAATTTTGTTACTAAGAATTCGAAATTGAAAAATAAAATAATATTTTATGCAACAGGATGGACGTCACAAATTAGGTGACATTAAAATATTTAAAACGAAACCAAAATAATATGACTAATTAAGAGAAGACACATACGGACTTTATTTTTGTAAATTAAATGGGTAGATAAAGCGATTTTATCGTTCCAATATGTTCAGATTTATTTTTATTTTATTAAAACATTTTAACTAAAACTTAGGACCTGAAAAAGTTCTATAAATAATTGTTGTCTAAAAAAAAAAAAAAAAAAAAAAAAAATATATATATATATATATATTAAAACATAAGAGATCTAGAAAAGCATTTACAAAGCAAATGCATTTCACCTTGTTTTAAAAATAGTTTAACTTCTTTGACGATATTACGCATTTAAAATGCCGGTTTGGTTTCGAGTGTTTTTCTCTGTCATTGAAATATTAAGTTCTTTGAAAATTACGATAGTCATATGGGAACTCATTCTTTGTTAAATTTAATAATTACAATAATGTACGATGGTTAATAAGACTAATAAACTATATTACTTATAAAACTCGTACTGTCTATATACAATTTTTTCATGAAAATGTAAAATAAAAAAAAGCTTTAATAATTGTTTTTGTCGTATTTTTCGTACATTTCAAAATACTTACTATATACTCATTTATTGTACAGGAGTGTAGAATCATACATAAAACGATTGAAATGATTGGTTAAGATATGAGGAAAAATTTGTAAGTAATTGTATTACAGTTATCTTATGTTCTGAAAATATTTAGAAAATAATAAATGTAACTAAGGTTTACCTTAAAAAATTATGAAGATAGTTCCAATTTGGTAAAAAAATTCGACAGGATTTCATATAGGCGTGTATTTTGAGCATCTAACCGCAGTTTAAAAATAACTTTAAAATAAAGTTAATAAGTAAGCTATAAAAACAGGAGAAAAAATATTATAGAAAATTAAAATATTTAATGTGACAACTTTATTATTTATACTGAGTATGATAATATGATAGTTTTATTTATGTATTTATCTAAAACATATATATATATATTTAAATGAAAACTAATTTTTAACACAAAATGTTAAATGAATTAAAAATATGAAAGATACATAAAATTAATAATTAATTTTTATTAAAAGTAATTTAAATTTTTTATTAGTTATTTGTATTTTTAAAGACAAACACTTTTTTTTTTTTTTTTTTTTTTTTTTTATAAAATCAATTTTATTTCAAGTGATTTTAAATTAAGAATAACAAAATGCTTTCTTTTCAATATAAAATGGTTTTTAAACAATGCGTCATTGAAAAAAAAAAGTGTATTATTAAAAACTTTCCAACAGTTTTGCCTTGGAATCCGTTTTTTCTTTAATATTAGTATTAAAATTAAAACTTTCAATAAAAATTCTAAGTCTTGGTGCAAGATTGTAGCATTAAAAGTAAAATTCGTCCAACCACTAAATTTCAGATCATTACACTGTTAAAAATAATAGTTCAACGTTTCATCAAAGATTACCCGCAACTAATATTTTGATACAAATTTTCACCACTTTACTTGTGCTTACTAGTAAAATGCCACGCCCAATATTTCTAAATATATTGATTGCAGCTACATTGGAGTTATTTTTCTGGTAAAACAAAGGATTTTATTTTTACCATTGTATCAAAAAGGTTTTAAGTTTAAAATTATTCAAAAATTGATGTTTTCTTAACTTTCCTGCAATTAAATATTTAGAAAATTACAAATTATAGTTTCTAAAACTTTTTACCATTTTCGATTTTTATATACTTTCTGCATACGTATAAAATAGTATAATAAATACGTTTAGTATTATAGTACAAATAAATGCGTATATTCTAAATAATAAAATTGTAGAATTATGAAAAATGAATGTTAAATTTGTGTATCTTAGAATACTACAAAGGCATTATTAAAATGAATTATTTTATTGAAAGACAATATTGTTAAACAAATATTTTATATATCTCTTTTTTCTCATAGGTGCTATTTGCGTTTCCACATTTGCAATCGCTATTTTGGAACCTTGTTTACCCATTTGGCTTATGGAATCCATGTCTCCACCTCGCTGGCAGTTGGGTAAGAGTAGAATTACCTTTGTTCAAACTTAAAATTTAATTATCTTTATCCATATATTTAAAATTTAATATATTTAAAAATCCTCACGCCTCATATATAATTATATAAAACTTTCATGACATCAAAAACCGAGACAATATACACTAAAATATACAATTTAAAACATTAAAATACACAAAACATAAATTTAAGCGTTTCGAGCCTTTTAAAGGCTCTTCATCAGTAAAACATCAAAAAGTAATTCGTCGAGGGCTGGTATACGAAGCAACAGTTTTCTCCGCTTAATGAGGCATGCGCAGTTCCCACTGAACTGTTAAAGAAGTTCTCTTGTTCTACTCAACGAATTACTTTTTGACTGATTACTTTTTGTTTTACTGATGAGGGGCCTGTAAAAGGCTCGAAACGTTTAAATTTATGTTTTGTGTATTTCAATGTTTTAAATTGTATATTTTTAGTGTATATTGTCTCGGTTTTTGATGTGATTAAAGTTTTATCCATATAGTTTATTTTCTATAGCGTTTCTTAAAATAGGTGTACTGAGACTAGAAAAGAACCCATCCAGTGGTTAAATAGTTGGTGCATTGGCTTTTATATCACAAGTCCCGGATTCGAGTCCTGATTCAGCCATGGATGTTTCTAGTTGTATTTCGGAACCCACTTTAAATTGTAGAACCCGGTCTACTTCTAGCCTGTAAAAAATTGAGCGTAGAGCGACATATTGAACCAAACCAGACTGTTAAAAATGAAATTAGACATTTCATTACCCAGTTAGGCTAATATAGCTGCCGCGAATATTTTTAGTAACTTAGTAAACGATCTTACTTTTATTATTTTAGTAGCACTTACTGCTAAAAAGGAACTAATACAATGGTTTAATTTAGGACCAAATTAAAAAAATAATAATAATAATACGGATTGCAGATTAACTAACCCAAACTAGCACCATAATTTTGGCGAAACCTTAAACTTTAATTTTAATAATGTAAAAGAAACAAAATTTTAAATACACTAGTTTACAATGAATGCATTTTTCTCAAAATGAAAACAATACATTTGAGTTATAGTTTAATCACTTTTAATATATTAAAAACAAAAACTATTTTATTTACGAGACAAAACTTAAGTTAAAATACGTTTAAAAACAAAATATACATATAAAAATAATTAAAATCTAGACGATTCGAAACCCGTCTGGGTTTCCTCATCAGTATCAATTACAACATAATATCCAAGCATTACATGAATACCTAAGGAATTTATAGAAGTACAGAATATTGAGGAGCCAGTGCGCATGCTTCATTGATAGTGTGGAGATACCTGGCAGTGTGCCAGCTCTCAAGGAAAATACGTGATTTATAATTATCAAAACCAGAATTTAATATAATTCTTAATTTTCTATAATAAATAAATAAATAAATAACAAATTGAGAATGTTTCAGAATATTCGATAATCGTTTTCAGCAGTTTTCACTTAAAAAAAAAAAAAAAAAAAAAAGTAAAGAAAAAAAGAAAAAATATGTACTAAAAATTAAATACGACTTATTTTCCTTTTTATATTCATAGCTACCAACATTCTAATTAACAATCTAGAGTATTGTTAGTACCCGCCTTTTTTTTTCACACATCAGTCTTTTTTTAGAGTACTTTTCTTCTTATCTCACCGTAAATATATTTGAAGAGAATTATTCTAAAAATTAAGTGATGTGGAAAAAGGGGTGGGTACTAACAATACTCCGGATTAGGTTGGCAGCTATGTATATTGTCTTAACCTTTTCGGGATGGGAGGCGCAAACGCGTGCGCAATTCCTATGGATCAATATCTCAAATTCTATGGGTATACAATTCCATTTTGTACCAAAAATTACGTTTTTTAAAACTTTCCGGGACCGTGCGATAGAAATGAGTGATGCCCAGGGGTGAACGAAAAAAAGTTTTGTCATGCCGGTGTGCTGACCGGGAAGTGAATGCGTTTCTTGCTGGCACTTATGCATGACAGTTGACGCAAAAATGTTAAACTAGAAAACATTAATGTGCTAATATGTTTTCATTTCAAATTACCTTCAATCTATGTTCAAATACTTCAAATCTTGATGAATCCATTCTTTTCTTTTACTTTCCTCTCTTCAAAATAAATAAATAAATAAATAAAATTAAAAAAAAATAAGTAAATAAATAAAAATAAATAAGTAAATTTAAAATAAATAAATAAATAAATAAAATAAAATAAATGGTACTTTTGCGAAAGTAGAAAATGTATTTTTCGTTATATTTTATCTCTGATTTTATAATAACTTTTCAATAAATTTGAAACAATTTCTACATAATTTTATTTTTCTTGTTTTCCTAAATGTTCTTGCATTACCCTTTTAAAGAAACATAAAGTTTTTTTTATCGGTAGTGTATAAATAAAGACTGGAGATTTCATCTTTAAAACTTTTTTATTCGAAGACTCATAAAACTGAATTCTTTAATTTGGCATGAAATAGGTTACGAAAACTGCTTTCTAAATATTCGAATAGAACATTAAGAGTGGGTGAAAATTAACTCTGAGGATAAAACAAACATAAACTCGATGTGCTATAAAATATCTTAAGGTATTTTAAAGATAAGATTATTGTCAATAAACAAATACAATGTATTTTGTTTATGGGTATTAGGGAAAGAAAAAAGTTATCTTATGTAATACAGGAAGAATTAATAATTTTTAACCTTTGTTGTAAATTTAGTTTAAAGATAATATAACTCACTTTATTACTTACAATGAGTTTATCATTATTGTAAGAAACAATGCATATTTCATTCGATTAAAATACTCCAAATTTTTTTTTTTATTTAAAATTCAAAAAATAAAAATATATCTGTTTTGTATATTAAATTTAGATACTAAACATATTCCTTTTTTTATTTATTTGTCTTAAAAAAAATGTAAAAAAAAAAAAAAAAAAAACACGTGTAGATTGATAAATAAAGATTAGAAAAAAAAAAAAAAAAAACTTCACACATGTAAAATTAAAAAAAGGTCTTTATATAAAAGAAAAATCTAAAATATTGCATAATGAGATTAAAAAAATATATAATAAATTGTAAAATATAATATCATTAAGCTTTTGGTATCACAAAATAGCATCTTCTCTTCAGATGACACGTGTGTTAAAGTGTTTTTTAAATCTCAAGTTACATAATTTTGTAGGTCCTTTTTAATTAAGTGCAAAAAATAAATATATATAAATAGAATTGTTGACATCTCTGGTAATAAATTTTATAATTTAAAAGTAATAATTAATATTATTTAAATTTATAAAACAATTTCGTAGGTGATATTAAGCAGTAATAATAGGTACAAAAGAAAATTTTAATAATAGTAGCGTCTTAATTATTATACAGATTTTAAATTGTAATTACTTTCATCCTTACAATGTATACAAAAATTAAATCATAACTTTATATTGCGTTTTAGGCTTTTACAAAAAATTAATAAACAATACATAAAACTACAACAACAGCAATAAATAAATAAATAAATAAACCCATTATTTCAGTAATAAAAATCATGAAATATTCCTGTGAAAAATTTCAGTTCGCGTTTTCTTAAGAGTAGTACTAAAGCAATTAATTTATACTTAAAACTCCTTCATATTTTCTATTTTTAATTTAATTTAATTTAAATTTATAGAACAACTCCGTAGACGATGTTACGCAGCAATAAAAGATACAAAAGAAAACTTTCATAATAATAATGTCTTAATTATTTTACAGATTCAAAACATCAACTACTTTCATCCTTACATTGTATATATAAAAATTAAACCATAACTTTAAATAACATTTTAGGCTTTTACAAAACATTAATAAACAATACATGAAACAACAACAACAGTAATAAGTAAATAAATAAATAAATAAACCCATTATTTCAGTAACAATAATCCTGAAATATTTCTGTCAAAAGTTTTAAGTTCCCATTTTCTTGAAAATATAATACTAAAGCAATTAATGTATACTTAAAACTCCTTCGTATGTTAATTAAAAAAATAAACAAAACAAAGAATATTTTAATATCTCGACTTGCTTTTCTCATTTAGTGTACATAAACATGCCCTTAATAGATATTACAAGATATTTTAGAAAATTCGGGCAACTATAGCCGTACAAGGATAAATTTCTCTTCATTTCAATAGATAGAGCAAAATTGCTTAATATATCACTCAGGATAAAAGGATTATATCCCATAGGAATTAAGGGCCTATGCTCTGGAAACTAATGCCCAATTTGAGATTAACTTTCATATCGTGTGTCAACGTCAGTCGTCTATCAATAAAGTGAAGGAATCAAGTTATATTTTCTAGGCTGTATAATCTAAAGACATCTACACAATTGTTAAATAACTTTGCTGGATCACGTCAAAATCAGGATTAACGAGTGTGTTTCCCAAGACGTGAAACAGGAATCAGTGTCATATTGTCAGTTGCATCAACTTGATGGTACCTATTTCTGTTTAAGTGAGCCTATTAAACGTGAACCACGTGTATTTAAATAGTATTAAATATTTAAGGTCGTTGGAGAATGTCTGTATATAAAGGAAACGGTTTACATGTAATAGAGAATGGTAGAAATATTATGAAATATTCTACATCAGCATATATACACTCATATATATATTAATCATAGAACAAAAAGGACAATCAATAGGTACCATTCAAGGGTGATAGAAACTATCAGAAGGAAAAGTAATTAATGAAAGGATATCAAGTGTTTTATAATAGGGATAAAATCGTGTTATTTATTTCTTCTGTAATAAATACTCCTGTCACACTTTTTAAAATATTTAAATTTATACTCTTTATATAATCTTTAATATTAATTAATTATAATATTTCAGCTACAGTTAATAATATTGTTATATACACTATTTATTACATATTTTTAAGAATATAAATTTCGAAAAAATTTCTATTGCTGCTGTTATCTCTCGTGTTTCGTTTAAACACAGTTTTATTTATTTACTAGCAGGCTTTGCCCGCTTTGCTGGACATTAAACTTAAATGAGTTGTCAAAATCCCATATCTTTATTAATAACCTAAGTTCTCGCTGTGATTGGTACAGGTTTTCTCGCTCGCAAAGTGAGGAGTCTGGGTCTCTACTGTCTTCGGCACAACTTACCCACTTCTTACTTCCCCTTCCTCAGCGGGTGAGTTCGAAGTTTTGCAAAATCACACTAATGTACATAATGCGTACCCTTAATCACTATCCGCACACCAAAATTCGCCATTCTAAGATAATTCAAAGCTAATTCAAACGGAAAGACATGTTTTTATACATGTTTACTGGGAACAACTTCAGTATAACCCCACAACGATATTTGGCGATTTTTTTGTTGGCGATTATGGCTAAATCATAAATCTAAAAATCATAAATCATAAATCATATATGATAAATGATAAAATCATAATCTAAATCAGAAATCATAAAACATAAAATCATAAATCAAAAATAAACAACATATTAGGCTGCCATATTATATCGCAAACAGTCCAGAACAACATCGTTATCCTTCAAAACTGCGCCAAAGAAAAATCGCCAAATTCAGCTGTGGGGTTATACTGAAGTTATACCGTTTATTGCCCTCCGACTCCGAGAAGGGGGGGGGGATGCAAACAAACAATTTACGCACCAAATTTCGTGACAACAGAAGTCTTATATTATAAATAAATAAATTTATAATATTATATATAAATAAATACAAAACGCACAGGCTATCTCAATTGTGGCAATATTGGCTATCTCAATTGTGCAATTAAAGATCTTGGCGAGAAACGTCCAAGCTACTTTGGTTCCGAATTTCAAATTGTGCCAAAGGGATCCAATACTAAAGCTGTTCCATACACAAAATAAATAAATTAACAAAATAAAGTAAAATAATAAAATAAAATAAAAACTCTTCTCTGATATTTACAAAATAAAAATAAAAAATCTTGATAAAATCCAAATTATAATCATTTACAATTAAGAGGAGAACATAAAAAAAACCTCATAAGGTACATAATAACAACAAAAAATTTTGTTTTACTGCAGGAAAGAAAAGTACTGCTTAATTAAATAAAAATATTAAACTAATGCCAAATATTTCCATGAAAATATTTATCCACGTGCAAATTCCTCATTAAAAAAAAAAAATCACCAACTTTTGCAGGTATTTTTCTCTCTAATTTTTATTATTCACGTGAAATTAAAAATATTTCATTTTATTTCTGGAAAATAAAAAAATATGTAAATACCTATATATAAATATAAAACCTTTTACCGAATCTGGGTTAAAAACGGAAAAAGGTTAAAATAAATTAGAAATATCAGACCTATATTTATAAATTTGATACCAAATGAAAGGGACGATTTTTCTGAATCCAGGGGTGCTAAAAGTTTTTCGATGCGACAATTAGATTTTAAAAAAATAACTAAAGTATGAAATTTAAGTGGCAACGGAAAAAAGTAAAAAGGGAAAAATAAATTAGAAGTATCAGACCTATCGTTACAAATTCAGTACCAAATGAAAGTGGTGATTTTTCTGAATCTTAGGGTGTAAACAGTTTTTCGATACGACAATTAGATTTTTTAAAATTAACTAAAGTATGAAACTTAGATGGCAACACTTCATTTCAATCTTTTCATAATTTGTAGTGCGAATCACGTGAATAAAAAAGTCTTTGACTTAAAAATTTATTTTTATATTTTATTTTTCCATTCAAAGCGTTTTAGTGAAAAAATATTTATGGCGCATGCGCAGGCGTTTTTTACACACAATTTAAACACTAATCATAATTTTGAAAATTTCTATAGATATAATTTCAAGTTGGGTGAAGACCTAAGTTTCTGCCAAGCGCCGTTGAATTCCGTCCAGCCGTTTTCGAGTGATGTCCGGACAAACGTGTTTTAGTCTTTTACCCCCCCCCAGGGGGGAACGGGGAGGAATTTCTGAAAAGTTGATAGATATAATTTTAAGTTGGGTGAAGACCTAAATTCCTGCCAAGCGTCGTTGAATTCCGTCCAGCCGTTCTCGAGTGATGCCCGGACAAACGTGTTTTAGTCTTTTACCCCATAGGGGTGGAACGGGGGGGAATTTCTGAAAAGTTGATAGATATAATTTTAAGTTGGGTGAAGACCTAAATTCCTGCCAAGCGTCGTTGAATTCCGTCCAGCCGTTCTCAAGTGATGCCCGGACAAAAAAAGCGACATTCGGACACGATGACACACACACAGACACACACACACACACACACACACAGGCAAAATTTTCTGAAGTCATTTCCGGCTTTCATGGGGTGTGAAACGTGAAGATATCGCAAAATTTTTCGATTCCGACAAATTTACAGGCAAAACTCTGATTTTATTAATATAGATTTTTGAAATATTATTTTCTCAAAGATATTTTTCCTTGTTCTTCCAGCTAACTTTAAATTTCTTTTATATTCTTTTTTTATTTCATTAGTCTAATTTTTGAAATTGTTAAAACACATGCTTCTTTCCACCATTTTATAAATAGAAACAGAAACTTCAAGCATCTCAAAATATCTCTAGCTGTTAACGTGAGTGAAAGTGGCATACATTTCTTTTCATATTTTGATATTTTTCAATAATATAATGAATAGTTATCGTATATTTTACAATTTTACTTTGATTTATGCCAAATACATTCTTCTTTTTCCGATTTTACAGACAGAAACTAGTATTAAAAAATATTAGGTTACCTCAAGCGGTTAACACGAGTTAAAACTACATAACATTTTTTTTTTTTCATATTTTTCAAGAATGTAATTAAAAGCTATAAAATACTTCTAAATTTTACTTGGATTCATGCCAAATGCCTGCTTCTTTTCACTTTTTTACAAACGGCAACTTGTCTTCAAGAATCTTAGTATACCTCCAGTTATTAAAACCAGTAAAAGCTGCATAGCTTTGTTTTAATATTTTTCAACAATATAATTAAGATTTATCATAGGTTTTGAAATTTTGCTCGGTAAAATTTGGGCATATATTATCTCTTGAAATAGTTCTGTCAGATATTGATCGATTATTTTTTAGAATTTGACTTTGTTCTTAGTAAGTTTTAGTGTTATTGTTTACGGTTTCATGTTCACGCATAAAAGATTTCGTATTGAATACACTTATACAAATATTTTTGCTACAATGATACGTATAAGAATTTTATTATGCATATATATAGGTATGTGTATTCATGCATATTTTTTAATAGACTTTACTTAAATCTATTCCTTTTTTTCTCTCAGTTACCCCCTGTTGAAAATGTGTTGTTACTAAAAATAATTATTATGCTATTTGATTATAAGAATCTCCACCGTAAATGCTTATTTATTTAATTTCAGTGGAATAATTTTTTTGTAAATGTATAACCTCCAAAAAAAAAAATTACTCTATTAATAAAAGTGCTTTTTCTTTAAGAATTCTTAAACTTGTTTTATAATTACGTCATAAAAGTAATTAAATTTTTATTTAAAAAGATTTTCCTTGTACATCAATTCATACAGTAGAAAGGAACCCCGATTATTGAAAATTGACAATAATCTCTATTACGGATTAGAAAAAAATTAAAAATGTTTAAAAAAAAAAAAAATTTCCTTGAAGCAATTGAAAATTTGCTTTATGAAAATTTTTATTTTATCAATAAACATACCTTCCAAAAGCAAAACTTACATGCATTAATTTTAGATATATTAATGATTCACATTTCCCAACAAAGAAGTTTTCTCACTTTTTACAATCGTTTTTTATTTAAGAATCTGTATATTTTTATATTCCTGCCTTTCAAATTTCCATAATTTTACTTTTCTTCGTGAAAAGGTTTGTTTCGAAATGATTTATAGAGGTTTGAAAATTGTTTTTAAAAAATGAGCAAATTCAATAAATAACTTTGAAAACTACCATCTTAACTTTATTACAAACTTTGTCTGCACTCATGTCTCGTCAACTATAAAAATCAGAATAGTTTAAAAACTTTTCTTTAACATAAATGTCACCACTATCTTCTCGTATTTGGTTATTCATTAAAACTCTATGGAGAGTAAGGATGACAGGTTGACAAGTTAACTCTACTTAACTTATCTATAATCTCATCTAACATAACTGATCTTAACTATATTTTTCATAGTAATTTGCCATCAGAACTAACAAAAGTTTAATTTTAGTTTATTTATTTTTTAACAGAATAAAAACAATTCAGTAATAAAAGTAGATCAAATTTCGATACGAAAATATTTAAGAGAAAAACTAAGAAATGTACGATTTAAATGATATATGAAAAGAAAATTTTTGTTTGCACAAAAAGAAAGGTACAAAGCTTTGAAAATTTAATGCATATTTTACCTATTAAACGTATTTTGATGTACAGAAAAATGCATTTTTATTTAAATTAATTCAGTATCATAGTTTCTTACTCATGTTCAGCTCAGTATAATCTTTATGAATTATTAAAAAAGAAGTCGAAAAACTACTAACACTGAAAAAAATAAATAAGTTGAACCATACGGAATACTTAATTAATATAATTAATAGCAGCTAGAAATCTTTAGCCCAAAACCTTAACAATCGTATGACAGAGAAGATGATCAAATTATTAGATTTTTTCTTTTTTTCAATTTCACAAATTTTCTATTGTCTAAAGAAATACTTAACGAAATGGCCTTGAACTTCAGGCACACAAAGAACATTCTTAGAATCATCCCTTCCAATAATGATTTAGTCACGAGTTGAATTAGGAAACTAACAGAAAATTGTAGAGAAAAAAAAAAAAAAAAACTTTGGATGACCCTGTATCATAAAAAACTACAAATGACTTGAAATTTTAAAACATGATTTCACTTACTATTTACAATATTTGTATACATTTTTGTTGGAATATCAGGAATATTTAGACAGATATATTTGTTTTTCTAAAATGATTAATATCTTATTGCTAGTTTATTTGCTTATAACAAGAATGAATCTCAACAAAATTTTACCAAACTTGCTGTAGAGTTGACCAAACATTAAAGAAAAAAAAAAAGCAAACGAAAAATTCATACGTTTAGTTTTCGATGAAATATGGGAATTCGTATTAAAAGATATTTTTTGCTGTACATGCAAGAAAGATAGCAATTTTTTTTATTATATAGATTGAAAGATAAATAGATACGGAAATTATGTAAAAAAATTCGAGAAAGCTATTGTAAAAATAATAAGCTGAATCTCATGTTTTTCTAAGAGTTGTGAGTTCATAGAAAGATTTCTCACAAAAATAATGTTTTTTGTACTAATATAAACACATGACATTTGGAAAACACCTTATGAAATCATAACTCTGGAAAATGTCTAAAATTAAAAAAATTCTTCTGACGATAATTTTCTTAATTTTTACTTTATTCAAAACGACATAAGTTGTCATAAATATCAAGCTTTCAAACTGTGTAATGAAAAATCCACTATTTTCCACATATCTCAGCTATACCTGCAGTCGGCAGCAAAAGTATCCGAGAACTAGCAATAATCCCTGTCTAAAATAAGTACACTTAATACTGCTTTGTTAAATAAATCCTTGACGAGTCATGTTCTTAGTCAGTCTAAGAACATGATTCGACAAAGATTTATTTAACAAAGCAGTTTTAAGCGTACTGTTTTCACATCGGAATTATTGGCTAGTGCTCGAATACTTTTGCTGACGACTGTAAATGTTTGCATTTTATATCTTAGAATAAAATTTCTCTAAATTTTTTTTTTATTTGTTCTGCAAGTTTGGAAAAATTTTGTAGACACTCATTTTTGTTATACGCAAAAAACTTGTTAAAAAGTCAATAATTTTAGAAAAATATATATGTATATATATATATATATATATCTGTCTAAATATTCATGGTAGTCATACAAAAAAGCATTCAAATATTGTAAGTTACTAAAGAATAAAAAATATATCTACAGAAGTTGATATAACAGTTCTCTAGACTGTCACTAGCTAACGATGTATTATTTTAATGGTTATAGCTGTTGTATTTCACCCTTTTTTTGAAGTATGTAAGTATATTTTCCATAGAAAATATATGTGCTATTTTAATAGTTATGTCTGCTATATTTTATCCCATTTATAATGTACAGGGAGGGAACACGGGCGCAGAATTCATACCACTATCAATGTAAGAAAATTTTCTACCTCTTAAATTGACGATATTTTAGGTAGAGAAATTTCTTAAACACATTCCGGTATGAATTCTGCGCCCGTGTTCCATCCCTGAATGTATCTAAGCGTATTTTTCAGAAAATATATGAATTTAACAATATTTAAGAGTTTTTGCTCTGTTTATTGCAACAAGAATTTTTTTTAAAGAAAGTTCTTCTGCGAACATTTTGTAGCTTAACACGCACTAAATGGAATAGTATTATATTTTTCTGGGAACAAATGTTAAAAGAAGCAGCTAGGAAATGCTATCAATTTGCTTTAAATATGTTTGAAACTTTATATTTGCTATCTATACAGTTTGTTTATTTAATCAGCTCGTGACTTCACCTCTTTTTTCTTTTTAATATAACAGTTTAAACTTATGTCTTTTATTCAATATTGAAGTCACAAATTGAAGTGATAAGTGTCCTTAAAATGACTGCATCACCACTTTATTCAAAATCAAAATGCAGTTAATCTGTGTGACACATATCGTGGATATATTTATACCCCCCCCCCCATAAGTTTATCTTCAAACACTTTAAAATAATTTACCTAAAATTATAAATTTGAAATTCTATGTAATTAAATTTCAAGTTTTCTGTAGAATGATCCCACTGTCAACATTCAAATTTCCCAAATAATGATTTATCAGTAGTACTTTTAATAGAAATCTCTGGTATTATTATATTCCACAGTTATATACGTTGACAATCATTAGTAAAATAATCTAATAAAATTTCCCGTAAAATTCAGAAAGGTGGTAAAAAAATACAAATGTTTCACTGTGTATTTAATAATAATACAAAATATTAAACGAAATAACTGTTCTTTAATATGGAGTTATTAATGTTATAAATGCCAATCACGATTTGAAATGCCAATCGTTGGTAGTAAACTAGGGTAAAATAGTGACTAATATGTAAAAATCTTCTAATTTTTAATTAAAAAAGAAGAAAATGTAAAAAAAAAGGAAGCATATATGTAAAGAATTAAGACTTAAAGACTAAATATTTTGCTAAATGTCACTTTTGGATTTCTGAATTTATAAACAACTGTCGATTCATAACATATACTACATATAACGTATACCAGCTTTCTAAACTTAAAGCTCTGTTATTTTTGTGTTAAGTTGGGTAGATTTAAGTTGCTTAAGAGTTACGGAATGGTAACTTTTGGAAGCATGCAGTCATGAAGTATACGGAATATATTTTCAATCTGTTATAATTGTGGAAAGATTGTATTAGATCTTTTTTCATGTACTATTTTATTTAGATTGACTTTGCTTTTAGTTTCTTGTTTACTGTGGAGTACATAGATTACTTACTAGCAATCCCACCCGAGGTTGAGTGGGTTCTCAATAGTGCTACACTATGAGCAACTACAGTCATCCCCTATGTTATCAGTAGTACGAACCTCAAGGGTGGAAAAAAAAAACGAATTTGCTCGAAAATGTAAAATGAGAACTGTAAAAAGGTTTGTATGCGTCGTAACCTATACATTCCCCATTATTGAAGGTCCTATGCAAACCTGTTAATATTTATAATTTATTCCGGAGAACTGTTAGCCCCGCCCTTTTTTCACCCCTGTATATTGCAAAAGCTTTTTTCGACTGTTTCATCGTAATTAGATATTGAAGATAATTTGTCTAAAATCGTATTGGTGTGAAAAAAGGGTGGAGCTAACAGTACTCCCTAATAAATTATAAATGTTACCAGGTATTGTCCTATGCATTAATACCTATAAATTTTTTAAACAGAAAAAAGCTGTAACAGATTTCTTATGCAATAGAACCTGTAGCATATATATTAAAAAATGTTTTGAATCACATTTAACTAATTGTAAATTTACTTGTTTAAGTATCAAGTCAAAAAAAAAAAAAAAAAAAAAAAAAAAAAAAAAAAAAAAGTAATAAAATAAATAAATAAATAAATAAATAAATAATTCTAATATGAAGCTTTGATTTCAGGTATGGTCTTTATACCGGACAGTCTTGGATACTTGTTGGGAACCAATTTGTTTGGACCTATATCATTTAAACTTGGAAGGTAAGAACAAAACATTAAATATCACACGTCTGATATTTAATATTTTGTTTTGTAATTCTGTCTCACACGTCATTTGAATGTCGCAGTTTTATTTTATTGTTACAATTTTCAGTTAATTATTTAATAGCATATATGCATAGCTGCCAATATTTTAATTTATTCCGGAGTACTTTTAGCCCCGCCTTTATTTCGCACCACTTTATTTATAGAAAAATTTTCTTCAATACATAACTTACATAAAATAAGAAAAAATTACTTTTAAAAAATAAGTGGTACGTAATAGAGGCGGGGCTTAAATTACTCCGGAATAAATTGAAATATTGGCAGCTATGCATATATGTTATTTCCTTCAATTATTTAAATAAATATATCATATTTATTGACTTTATACTTAAATTACAGATGGTGTACTGCAATGGTTTCATTGATTTTAGTAGGAATTTGTGCTATCACAGTAAGTTAAATCTTTTTATAAAAACCTTCTGTCAAAAACGTACTTGACAACATCCGGAAGATTTTTAGATTTTAATTATAAACCGGAAGATTTTTAGTACACGCCCCTTTTTTTCCACACCAGTATATTTTTATATAGTAATCAGTAATTTTCTTCAAATTTAAATACGATTAAATAAGAAGAAAAACACTCAAAAAATATACTGGTAGGGAAAAATGAGCATGTACTAATAAAAATCTTCCGGTTCATAATTAGAATGTTGGCAAATATGCAAAAAATAATATGTCTATTTTATAAACCGAATTCATTAATATTTGTTACGTTTAAGCATAAAAATTGTGTAATATTGCGGTTAAATTTTTGAATAAATAAGTTTTTTTTTTTTTTGAATGAAGGTCTTTTCTTTTCTTTTCTTTCTTTTTAGTTCCCCATCATACTATAGGTATGGGGAACTTAGGTAATCGTGAAAATTTTCGACCTCGGTTTTTTGACTTTTCTACACGTTTTCAGGTGTGAGGAATCCGAAAATGACAAAATTTCTATGGTGTCTGTCTGTAGGGTGTCTGTTAGTCTGTTAGTCTGTTAGTCTGTTAGTGGGTCAGTCCGTTAGTTTGTTAGTCTGTGTACACGATATCTCAAGAACAAATTGTCGCAGAGAGGTCAGATCAGTTTTAAAATATTACTTTCGACACTGGCAAGAACCCTATTCATTTGCAACATTCGAATTTAAAAACTTCGTAAGTTATTAGAAATTTACGATTTTCTTAACATGCGAGAATAGGACAAAAATTCACTTAAACGTGCATTAAATGAAAACATTTTACTGTAAAAATGTCAGACCAGTTTTAAAATATCAGTTTTGATGCCGGAATGAACATCAGTAACTATAAATATGCTACTTTGAAAATTTCGCAAGTTACTGGAAATTTACGAATTTCTTAACATGGCAGTATAGGGCAAAATTTCACATAAACGTCAATTTTGAGAGATATTTTCATCGTAAAGATGTCAGACTACTTTTGAAATATTATTTAGGACACTGGTATGAATATTAATGACTATGAATTTTCCAATATAAAGATTTCGTAAGTTATTGGAAATTTACGAATTTCTTAACATGTCAGAATAGAGCAAAATTTCACATAAACGTCAATCTTGAGGGATATTTTCAGCGTAAAGATGTCAAACCACTTTCGAAATATTATTTAGGATACTGGCATGAATATCATAGACTATGATTTTTCCAATTAAAAAAAATTCGTAAGTTATTTGGAATTTACGATTTACTTAACATGTCAGAATAAGGCAAAATTGATCATAAACTTCCATTTTGAGGATCCTAAATACATTAGACAACTTCAAAATTAAGTTTATGATATTTGTTTGAACATGATTGAATACAAATATTCTACTAGGAAATTTTCGTAAATTATTCGTAATTTACGATTTTATCAACATAGCGAAATTGTAAATTTTTCATATAAATATGAATTTTGAGGTTTATTGCATTGGAAATAGTAGCATGAAAACTAAACAACAGAATTGACCCTGATAAAATAAATTAATAAATTAGAATAAGATAATTATATCCAAGTGAACGGTGGATAGCCTATTAGGCGGGGATTTCATACTGTCACTGTATCAAGCTTTGGTCAAATTCATTTCTTTTAACATGATTATAATATGTCTCGCACTAGAAATTTCTGAGAACATAAATATGATGGGGAACTGAGCAGAGTCCACCTATGCCAACTAGTTTTTTTTTTTTTTTTTTTTTTTTTTTTTTTTTTTTTTTAAGAATGTAAACGTTGGTAGATATTTGTACAAAAAAATTGGAGATATTGGAACTTCCCACTTGGAACGTTTTAAAAATTACAGAATTAGACGAACAAATCCAAGTTAAGATAAAATATTCCAATTAGAACAGAATCAAGAGCGTTTTGAATTATTTTAAATAATTCATATATTTTAATATTATGACTAGGGCTGGATTATTTATCAATATATCCCCAAGTATAAAAATTTTTTAAATATCCCGATAACAATATTTAAGATTTTGCTCTGACGATATATCCCTTTAACGATATTACCTAGTGCGCACCGCGCGATCAATCGATATGCCGATAAGTACCGTTAAACGCCAACCACGGATAAATAGAATTATGCTTCCGCGCTAGCGCGCATCACGAATGAAACCCGAATGAAACCCGAGCGAACGAACCACGATCAGCGAACGAAACACGAACAAAAAGAGCGCACAATATCTTATACTAATACCCATTCTCTTATTTTTCTCCCATCCCTCACTGATAAAATAAAAAAATATAACCCCACCCCAAACGATCACTCCCACAATGCATATACTTCCTCTTCCTTTATTCCTGCGTGCGAAACCTCAAATCTAAAATATCACTGTTTTAATAAGTCCACCGCATAATAAAAAAATAAACAGTATTTATTGAAAGCCATCTGCTTTTTCCACAGTATATTGACTTCCCACAGTATATTGACTTCCCACAGTATATTGATACATTCATGCATTTACTGACCCTAAACGATAGTATGAAAGAATTTATACTACCGTTAGTATTTGATAATATTGCACATCACCACTCGTGGATCGTAGGTGTAAAACCACAGTAACCACAGACAAGGCGATATAAAAAAAACGCTTATTATGACGCATGAAAACAATATCTTTTGTTTTAGCTCATTTCCTGCTATTGGTTCATTGATATTGGTTTATTTCAAAGTATCGATAACTTCTGGCGAATAAGATGCGACCTTCAACATGTGTTTAACTCGCTTTGGGCTGTACTTCAGTCCAGTGATGCCAGATGACACATATATTTTTCAAAGAATGTATCAATAAAATATCCTATTTTTAAATGCTTTCTTTGCTTGCATTCTTTATTAGTTCCTTTTGTCCGTAGTATCACCAAGTTTGATTGTTTTGTTCAGAAAACCATTTAGCTTTTCTCTTGCGTACTTCATCGATTTATTTTTTATTTTTAATAAATTAAAAATAGAAGATTTCTAGTAATAATAAAGATTTTTTTCCAGATAATATTTTCATTAGCCCTTTTATTCTTGCTTTCCATTTATTTATGTCTTCGATGCTTTAGTTTAAATTACTGGCTTCTTTAATTTCCAAAAATTTTTAACACTTTTAAATTTTTGCTTGATGTTTATAACATTTAAATAATTTTTTGCACCTAAACCCCACTACTGACAAAGAAAGAATAAAATCTGATAGTTTTGTGTTATATGTGATTTAGACACACATTAATAACGATGTAAGCTGTTGTGGTTTAATGATACAAAAATGTTAAATTTTGTGGAACGAAAAGTGGATTTTTGTTTTAGCTCATTTCCTGCTATTGGTTCATTGATATTGGTTTATTTCAAAGTATCGATAACTTCTGGCGAATAAGATGCGACCTTCAACATGTGTTTAACTCGCTTTGGGCTGTACTTCAGTCCAGTGATGCCAGATGACACATATATTTTTCAAAGAATGTATCAATAAAATATCCTATTTTTAAATGCTTTCTTTGCTTGCATTCTTTATTAGTTCCTTTTGTCCGTAGTATCACCAAGTTTGATTGTTTTGTTCAGAAAACCATTTAGCTTTTCTCTTGCGTACTTCATCGATTTATTTTTTATTTTTAATAAATTAAAAATAGAAGATTTCTAGTAATAATAAAGATTTTTTTCCAGATAATATTTTCATTAGCCCTTTTATTCTTGCTTTCCATTTATTTATGTCTTCGATGCTTTAGTTTAAATTACTGGCTTCTTTAATTTCCAAAAATTTTTAACACTTTTAAAGTTTTGCTTGATGTTTATAACATTTAAATAATTTTTTGCACCTAAACCCCACTACTGACAACGAAAGAATAAAATCTGATAGTTTTGTGTTATATGTGATTTAGACACACATTAATAACGATGTAAGCTGTTGTGGTTTAATGATACAAAAATGTTAAATTTTGTGGAACGAAAAGTGGATTTTTTTCCATATCATCAGGGCCTGATTATCGCACGGGCACCTGGGGCTCGTGCCCTGGGCACGAAATTTCTGAGGGGCACAAAATGTTACTAATGATTAAAATATATGGTCTAAATTTCCCTTTTTCTTTTTTTTTGTTTGCTGTCTTGCTCAACTGTGTTTCACTTACAAGAATAAAATTTTAAAATAAAGTCTGTTGTTAGGTTGAATGGGGGTAATTTTATTTAACTTTAGACCCCTAAACAGAGGTAGATAAATTTTTGACCAAATAACTCTTTTCAGTCCGTTTTTTCGCTGGCTATAAATTGCAGTAAGTTAATAAAGTTTTTTTTTTTTTTTTTTTTTTTTTTTTCGCGGGGGGGGGGGGGGCATGAAAAATTTAAAAGTGCCCTGGGCACAAAAATTTGTTAGTCGGGCCCTGCATATCATAATTGTTTTTTCCATCCTTTGGAGATTTAAATTCAATGTAAGGTAGAGCTGCCAAAATTTCTAATTTAATCTGTAACATTCGTATTATTCACCTTTTTTTAACATTACTTTCTTTGTGGAATAATTTTCTTTTTATTTAATCGTAATTATTAGGTCGTTCCATAATTATTGGCAGAAAATGAAACAAGAAAGAAGACATGAGTCACAAAGAAATAAATGGATTTTTTTCAGCAAAGTAGCTGCCATCGGCAGAAATACACTTCGCCCAACGAGTTTTGAGTGAAAAAGTGCCACGGCGGCAGAAGGCGGCGTCAGATTGGTCAAAGAAATCATGAACCACCTGAATCAAAGCATCCTGGTTTGGGAATTGTTTGCCCCTCACAAACCTGTCCAAATGGTGAAACATGTGATAATCAGTCGGAGCCAGTTCTGAATAATAAGGTGGGTGCGGCAAAAGCTCATCCAAATCCTGGATCTTTTGACGGCTACCAACTGAGACATGGGGTCGAGCTCCATCCTGCAAGAGTATGGGACCTGATCTATTGACCAGTTCTGGTTGTTTGATGCAAAGTTTCCTGTGGCATTCATCCAACTGATGACGGTACATGTCCGTATTAATGGTCTGGCCTCTTGGAAGAAATCCATAATAAACCACGGTCTTGGCTGTCCACCAAATGGAGACGAGAATTTTCTGTGGATGGAGGTTTGGTTTGAGGATCTGTTTCGCAGGTTCACTTTTATGCAGCCACTGTGCTTTGTGCTTGCGATTGTCATACAACACCCATATTTCCTCCACAGTTAGGATACGATGCAAGAATGGCTCTCTAACCTTGCGTTCCTGTAGAGATTTACAGGTCTCCAGGTGCTGTAGATGTTGCTCCTCCGTTAGGTCATGTGGTATCCATGTTTCGAGCTTTTTCACCCTGCCCATAGCCGCCAAATGTCGTGAGATTGTCTGTGGTGCTACAGATAGTTCGGCGCCTAGCTGTCGTACCATTGATGTTGGTCGGGCTTCAACTTTCTGCCGTAAATGGTCCACATCACACCGCACTGGATGACCGGCTCCAAGTTTATGGCCAATCTTTATATCGCCGCTACGAAACTTGGCAAACAATCTATAGACTGTCCTCTCACTTGTCATGCACGCACCCCCATGCTTTGTTGACGTTGACCACTGTTGCAAAGCGGCAAAGGTGCGTTGCCGCTTTGACTGCAGCACTCGTGCTTACTTTATTCGCCTGATGAAGGGTCGTGTGTTTTTTCGACCCGAAACCATTGTTGCGAGTTTATTGCATTTTATGGTGTTTATTCAAAGTTTGTAAGTAATAATTTTTACAACGCCAGTTTTGTGGTGCTTTTTTATTAAATATTTTTGAGATACACCTAATCACATCCGTACTACTTAGTTGGTTTTGTTCTCAATAATTCTTAATTCTTAAATAAAATAATTCTTATTATTTATCAGTTTTACTTCGTTTATCTATAAAATGAAACGGTGTTCTGATGAGCTTCTTTAAAATATTACAATAATTTTAAAATCTGGAACAATATTTAAAATTATTGTAAAGACACATTCGCTATGAAAACGCTATGGGTATTTTGAAACAGCTTAAATGCACACACTTTTAGAAAATAGTTAAGTTCTTGCACGCAAAACTGTAGAATTTATTGAGTAAACTATCATTTCAAAAAGACAATATGTCGTTGGATTGTCTAAACATACGGTTCGCGCTATGATTATTATTATTAAAATATTGCGCTAAATTTTTGAAGTATCAACATATATTGAGTTTTAATGAGTATAATAAACATATAAGATACCTATAGACTTCAATGAATTTACGTATTAGATAGATGCGTACATTTATATTTTGTAAGGTTTATTATGAAAAAAACCTTTCTATTTTTTTTTATTTTTTTTTATTTGGTATTTATAAAAATGCCCATGTTTGAAAAGTGAATAATACGACAATAGTATATTTATCAAAATAAATTTTAACATTGAAATTTTAATTTTATTTTTGTCAAAATTCTTCAATAGTTCTTAAAAAAAAAAAACTCACATAAACTATAAATCTTTAAGGCATAAAGCCATAATTCATTATATTAAAGGTATAACTAACATAAAGTAACATAAATTTTCAGCAAACATTTCTCATCTTATTCTCAGAATCGGTGTGGTAAATGCCACTAACATATATATATACGGCAGCAATGCATGCAAAATATTTTTTAACCCTTTATCTGCCGCATTATGATTCAGACAAAAAATGTATTAGCAATATATAATCTTTATACTTAGGAGTATTTTTAAAAAATATGTTATAAGAATTATGCATGCCACATCTGACCGTAGTAATTAATGAGGATTTAGTGAGGTGATAATTCAGTGTACCACTGAAGTCATAAAGTGACCTTTGTGTAAGTCACTGAAGTCGACCTACATAAAGGTGGAAAAAGAAATTAGGACCTTAAAATGGTAAAAATGTATTTACTTTTTATGTACCTCATAATTTTTCTAAGACTGATGGTAGATTCTTGAGGTATTATAGAAATTATCTAACATACACGTGAAGATCATGAAAAACACAGGAAAAATCCGCGACGACGCGCTTTACGAAATCATTTCTTAAACATAAATGGCTACATCTAGCGTCTAGCGCCATGCAGTGAGCTATATACGTTCTATTCTTATAAATACCGTTAACAATTCCTCTATAAATTTGATTTTGTATTTTATTTAAACTAATGATACTTTAACGTACGTCAGTAGATAAAAGGGTTAAAAGTAAAATATTGTTTTGGAGGAACACCTAAAGTCGGGATGTATTTTTCTTAAAAAACGAACTTTTACGTGACCCTTTAACCAATGTGTTATGCTTGAAGTTATTCAATGAAAAAGTAATACGGAAGTTTGAAACAAACAGTTTATCAACTTTTAAACACATTATTCTGAAAATTCTAGTTAAAAAAAAAAAAACGCATATACGGATATATTGCATTAATAAATAACATAAATCGTATGGAAATAAAGCAGTTTTTCATGCTTAAGAAAAATTTATCGAGAAGCAGCTTAAAGATCATGCATTTTGATGCACAATAAAAGCTTTTTGTGCTCATGCACGCTAAAATTAAGAAAAAAAAAAAAAAAAAAAAAAAAAGGGGGATTTCATATTGTTATTTACGAAATTGAATATTTACGTGCCATCATCGATTATAGAGCCAAATCTAAAGATTTAGACTATACAATATGACGCCAACTCAAAAGAAAGAAAAAAAACTATTGCACAAGGATCATGTAAAATGTAAAATAGCTTTCATATCTAAATTTTCAGATTTAGAAAATGGCCTGTTACTGAAACATAGAATCTTGTTTTCGTTTCAACAGATAAAAAGCACACCTAAGTTTGATAGAGAATTCATGCTTCACAGAACATACATAGATTTTCAGAGCTTTAGAAAACTCATAAACATCGTAGATAACTTAAAAGAGAGAAAGAAGAATAGAAAAAGGAAAATCACTTTTCAACAAAGAGAGAAAGGCTTCATAAGAAAGGAGAAAAATTACATATTCACAGCTGCAATTGATTGAAGTATATTTGTGATTTTCATTTTATCTTCACATAGCGTTCTGGGAATTTTGTTCTGCAGCATTGCACAGCGAAAATTTGTTCGCCTTTCATTAGCTTTCATTTTAAAAACTTCCTCAATTTTTAAAATTATTTGGAGATAATATATTAAGTTAGGAAAGTGAGTGCAAAAACTCTATATTATATTACGATTCTGAGTATATATAGTTAATTTCTCAGAAATATCGTTAGCAGCTATTAATAATTGAGTATGGAAAGAGGATTTTTTAGAATTAGGATATTATTAATTTATTTTAGAAAAAATAAAAATAAATAAATGATTAAATAAAATAAAAAATTCCCCTATCGCTCTTTTTGCTGAAGTTGTCAACTCTCCAGATTTATTTATACCACTATTCTCATAAAGTTATCATCGGCTTATTGAATCACAGAATTTCCGCTAATACATATGTAAAGTTGATATTTCTTTTCAAAATTAGTATTCGAAAACAGATTAGTATTCAGACATGTTTTCAAGTCTGATTTTCGATAAAAATTTGTTTTCTTTGAATTATCGAACTATAGTCAATTATTTCACTTGTATTAAAAATGGGTCATTTATTTTATTTATAAATTTTCGATCGATCGTACTAATTATTTTTATACAATACTACTTATGAAACATTTGTGTATTCAATTGAATCATGAAAACATTAATTTTAAATTAAAAAGTGGGAGAAGAATGATGTTTGTACTAAAAAAAAATACTCATGACGTGTTTATTATAGTTTCCTGTTTATTAACTATTCTGTATTCAAATTAATTATTCTTACGTGCAAGATTATAAAACGTACACAATGCATCAAGCATACAATTTGTCGATGTTAAAAATTACACTAAAGAAATGTTAGTACATTGAAGCACAGAGCCGTAGCAAATCAAAATTAAATTTCAAAAATCATGGGGGGGACTGAAACAATCCATTTCAAAATAACTCAAAATTTATTTAATAATAATAATAATAAAAATTAATAATTAAATGTTTATTAATAATTACTCAAATTTACTGATAAATGAACGTGTTTGAAGATTACTATAATAAATTATAAAATTTTGCATTAAAAGGAAATTTTACGATATCAATAGGAGTGGGGGATCTTGAGCCCCTTGAGTCCCTCCCTCCTTTCCTAGGCTTTGGTGGAGCACCATTTATAAGTTTCTCAATTTTACAGTTTGAAACTTAGATTCTAAATCATTCCAATTATATTCATATTCTCATGTTCAAATATTTGTTTATACGGCATGAGTAAATTTTTAGTTTCACTTGTATGTTTTTTTCTTGAAGAATTGCAAGTTTAAAATTTAATGCCAGAGTAAAAAATATACTTTGTCTTTGCTTTATTCTTATCTTTTCTGATTTATTTTTCTTAGAATACTATAGCTTGCAATCCGCATTTCTAGTCTAGGGAAGTTTAGGGAAATTTTCAAAAACAAGCAGATGGAAAAAAGATTGATTGACAGCTATACATGTAACTAGGATTTCTTCCACAGAAAGGAATGTGACAACTAGTTTTGATCACTTTAATTGATGTTCAGGAACAAAATTTAAATTAAAGAAAATCTCCACTTTTTCACAGGTTTTTTGTAAACTTCCGAATTTATTATTCATTTCCTGGAGGTGGACTTAAATATGATACGCGAAGATTTTCTACTCCTTTATCGTGTTCACATCAGACTTTATATTTTGGAGAGACAAGTTTTCTTCAGCTGTCAACTGTTTGTAAAAATGTCGTGTTCGTTTAAAAAAAATGAAGTTGAAATCTTTCTGAAAGTTAGTGCATTAAACAAAGTGCAATTATTAAAAAAAAATTAAATATTCCTTTATCACCCCTAAATACGATTATGTATAGTTTTAATTATTTGATATGATTGTTTATTAGTTAAATTTTAAATTTCATTTAAAAATTATCTTAATTGAAAATATAAAAAGAAAGTATGTAAATATATTACATCTATATTATTATATAATCCCTTATGTGTTAATGTAAATTAAATGTTCGATTATACTTTTTTTTCCCAGTTACACGTTTTTAGGAACAGTCCCTTGAAAAGCGTATAAACGGTGCTTCACTATATTACAATATTCAAATTCCATAAAATAAAGAAATCTTAAGTTATATAAAATATATACATGTACACTAGTTCTCATAATAATAAGGACAACAGTTTTTCTACTTTGACCGAACAATGAAAACTATTATTGAAATAAATATACTTTTTTATTAATTTGAATTAGATTACTGGACGATATTTAAAGATAAAGATTTAAAGACTGGGCGATATATCCATTTGAAAAAAATTAAATTCTCAAAATTAAAATACGGTCAATATATATTTATTTCACGTGTTCACAACTATAAGGACAGCTCGATTATTCGTAATTTTTTTCAGTTATTGTTTGAATTAATATTTTGTGGTAGCTTTTTTTTAATGGTGAAGCAGTCAGACATTCTATCTGGTATAGTTTTATTTTAATATTCATTTTAAATATCATTTCATACAGTATAAATAATATTCACAATACCTTCAAATAAACTAAAATTGCCTTGCACTATTCTATTATGACATGTTCAGCATTTTTCAACATTTAGCTCGCGGGTAAGGTAAAAATACTGAAGTTTCTTTCTTCAAACCATTTTGTAGTACTGTAGAAGTACAGAAAAGAAATCTCTGTCTTGTTGAAAAAATGTGTATCCCCCCCCCCCCCCCCCCACACACACATACACTAAAAGCCAATAACAATCTAAGAACTCCAAGTTTACAATTTGTAAATATTCTCTTGATGTTCATAGAAATCGGCAAAATTACTAAATTCATCCTGACTTTAGCTGAAATTGATGCCCAGAGCATCATAGATACACTTTTGAAATGCTGGATTCACACCTGCCTTTAAAAGATCTGCTCTGTCTTTTCCTATCCTGAGATCGTACAAATAACTAATAAAACCATTTTATCAATCAAGAATAAAACGTTTTTCATCCAAAAAGCAACATTTTACCATTTCATATTGTCTTTATTCCAACTTAACACGCCCACTAGCGGCCGAGCGGTTCTGCGCTCAAAGCTGGTAGCTCGGAAGAGCCGGGTTCGATTCCAGGTCGCGCTCATCGACATAGCCCTGCGGAGTTTTCCATGGTTTACTATAAAACTCACGTAAATACGGGCTAGAATCCTTTAGAAAGACTCCCACGGAGGGCATTCTACCCATAGGCTTAGGACACTAGTGTAGTCAATCGGCCTTAAAACCTGCAACCAACCAAATCCAATTTAACACAGACGCTCTTCCCCCAATTATATTCTTATTTGTTATTTTTTTTATTTTTTTATTTTTTTTTATTATTAATTTTAAAATATTATTAAATATTTTGAACACGTATGAATGTTGACCCCAAACCTTTCCATCAAAATTACAAGCAGATGCAACATAAATTATATTCGCAATATCTTCAAATAAACGAAAACTGCCTTCTATTTGCATACCACTATTCTAATAAATAAGAATAGTGCATGCAAAGAATAATGCATCTACCCTAACAGCACATCTTCTCCTAATGACATCTTCAGGAGGTACTATGGATCAAAATGACGTATGTGTACATCCTATGGACATCTTCAGGATGTATTGAGGACAAGTGTGTTTTTAGGGTAATAAGAATAAACATCTTGCTATTCTGCTAAAAATGCATTGCATATTTAGTAGAACAACAAGATGGATTATGAATCTTCGATCTCTGTAAGACAATTTTAATTTTACAACATATCTCTCTTCTACCAGTTTTAAATTTTCAAGTTTATTAGATATATGGCGAATTGAAATTATCCTTCCACTTAAAAAACACGTTTATAACACTTCACTTCATGAACACTTTCTTTTTTTGTTCTTTAATTTGTCTTTTTTTTTTTTTTTTTTTTTTTTTTTAAGAATTACCAGGGACGTTCGAGAAGAATTTAAAGCTTATATATAAATCAAATTATTTCCGTAGTTAACAAATTTGCATATTAATTGTAATTTATTCACTTGTAAGTTAAATAAAACGAAAACATCTTGATTGTCCCCATAATTATGAATATCTAAAAACGTGGAGGATTTTTTTTGTTGTTGTTTTTTTAGAATACTAGGTACCTTAAGTGCGCTTAGCATAATCTCGTTCATAATTATTCTTACATTAGTTATTTTAAAACATCAAGTGTCCTTATAATTATAAGAAGTGGTGTATAAATGTTATTTGAAATAGATACATATATTAATTGTTAAGTTCATAGCAAATTTAGAAATATGACCCCATGAGTTTTATATTTATTAATGAACATTAAAAAAAGAGATTTTTTTTTCTGTATCATATGAATTAAACATCAGTATTGATTACATAATTTATTACATAATTACGTTCAAGAGAGATTCAACAGTTGATTTGAGCTACTATTTTTCTTCAAATTTTATTTGCTTTCTCGCCTGATAATAAAACACGAAATTTTGTAGCGTGCAGACTTTTGATTGCGTGACTCTTTGATGTAGAATATGTTTTGGGAATACAGATTTGTTTTAATGTTTTAGGCTGTGAAGAAAGATGCTTTTAGTTAAAGAGTGTAAAAGTGTATGGAATTAGACTTGGAAATGCATTAAAATGATAGATGAAAAAATTGCATCTAGCTGTGATTCACACACACATTGGATTTTCAATGCGTGAGATACATTAAAAATGGATAATATTTGTTTACATAAAAATACGTTTAAGATTAATTTGAGATTTAAAATATGTGACTAAAACATTTAAGTTGAAAAAGTGAACCATTATTTCGTAGGTAGATTGCTGTACTTATAAATAGGAATTTTTTTAGTTTTTCACGAACTTGAAATTGATTTTTAAGAAAAATACCAGCGCATTCAGCGATTGAAAAATTATACAGTTACACGAGCAATTCCAACTACGATAAAATACTTTGATTGTAATAGGATCAAGAAAAATTTAAGTTGTTATAACGATTTCATGAAATTACTTCGATACATGTTGTACTTTTTAACGTATTAAAAAATACTTTAATACGCCCCTACCCTTAGGCGTTCCTCTGAAACCTTACATTATTTAACGAAAAGGTTTTACATATTAATGTTTAAACAATTTAAAATATATCCCCGGCAATCAATGCAGTAAATGCCACTGGCGAATATATACGACAACTGCATATAAAGTGTTTAACATAAATACTCTAAATATTTATTTCAAATAGTACATTAATACTTTAAATGAACGCCTAAAGGCGGTTCGATTTATTTTCATTAAACGAAAAATCTCGTTTCCGGGCGTCAATGTGCTAAGCTTGATTCCTATCAGAATACTGCGAAAGTGATACTTACAGGTGTTACCCCTCTCACCACCTAAGGACCGAAAATTCTACTATTATCCACTACATAAAAAATCTAAATTGCGATGGCATGTTTCTAGACCGTTGCCTATAACCCTCTACATAATTATTTAATCCACCCTATCCAACGAATTAATCTGTGTTTTCTTTTAAGATTTTTCAGTTTTATTATTTCAACCTTTTTATCAGGACTTATGCCTTTCAAAAAACTTTGAGTAACTAAAATCAAATTAGTGATAGCAAAAGGATAAAATCTAAAATGCTGAAATTAAGCAATGAAGCACGGTTTACTGTCGCTATACAAGCATATCAGTTTCAAGTTTTCTAATTCTAATCACCCATTATACACGGGTTCTCATAATTATAAAGACATGATTTTTTTTTTTTTTTTTTTTTTTTTTTTACTTTAACTAAAAACACTGAAAACTATTATTGAAATAAATACAATTTTTATTAATTTGAATTACATTAACAGCCGATATTTATAAAGTTTTATCGTTTTTCTATCTGAAAATTTTAAATGCGGTCAAAAAAAAATATTTTTTTTCATGCGCTTCCAAATATAAGGACAGCTCAATTGTTCATAATTTTTTTTTCTGTTATTCTTTGAATTAATATTTTATGGGACCTCTTTTTAGGGGGAAACAGTCAGGTCATTTTGTGTGTCTATCATCGTTTTTTTTTTTTTTTTTTTTTTCAATATTCAGTTTCAATACCATTCCATACAGCATAGATAATATTCTCAATACCTTCATATGAACTAAAATTACGTTCCACTTGCATGCAATTTTCTAATACGAAAAGTTCAAAATTTTTCACCTTTGAGGTCATGGTAAATTTAAAAATACAGAAGTTTCTTTCTTCAAACTATTTTTTGCTGCTCTAGAAGTAGAGCAAAATTCCCAGTGTTGTCGGGAAAAAAAAAAAAAAATCTTTTCCTCCCACCTTTCTAAATCCAAGTGTTAAATTTGTGGATATTTTTTTTATGTTCATGGTAGTAGGCAAAATTACTAAATTTATTTTGCCTTTAGCTGAAAATGCTTCCCAGATCACCATAGATCTACTTTTAAAATGCTTGATTCATATCTGCCTTTAAAACGCCTGCTCTATCTTTCGATATTCTCAGATCGTACCAATAATTGTTAAAACTATTTAGTCAATCAAGAATAAAACGTTTTCATCCGAAAACGCAATATTTTACCATATCATATTGTCTCTTTTCCACTTTAACACAGACACTACCCTCCCCCCACCCACCCCATTATATGCTTATTGGTTATTGTTGGTTTTTTTATTCACTTTGATATATTATCAACTGTTTTGAACGCGTATAAATATTGATTCTAAACCTTCCCATCAAAATTATATGGAAATTCAGCAGCAGTCTTCAATCCATGCAAAGCAACTCTGATTTTGCACCAGATCTCTCTTCTACTGAACTAGCAGTTCAACGGTTGATCACATTTTCTTTAACAGATTTAGATCTTCAAATTTCATTAGATATACCGCGAATTGAAATTATCCTTTCATTTAAAAACACGTTTATCACACTTTACTACATGAACGTTCTTTTTTTCGAAGAGTTATCAGTAACGTCCATTCGAGAAAAAATAAAAGATTATATATGAATCAATTTAGTCCCATAGTTAACAAATTCACTTAGCAACAGTAGTGTATTCGTTCTTAAATTAATAAAACGAAAAAAAAATTGATTATTCCTGTAACTATGAACATCTAAAAACGTGAGAAAAAGATATTTTGAATTTTAATGAATTTTATTTTATACTACAAAAATATAAACAATTTTGATATTTAGAATATTAGATACATTAAGTCTGTTTAGCATAATCTTGTTCACAATTATTTTTACATTATTTATTTCAAAACATCAAGTGACGTTATAAATATGAGAAGGAATGTATTTGTTTTTTAAAAACCATCATTTAACTAAACATTTTTTACAGAGGGAGGCTTGGGGTGGGGGGGGGGGAACATTCCTAAAGCGAGACTTTTTTAGAATATAAATCAGAATATACATAAAAAATTTTATATAAAGTATTTTTAAATCAAATTAAAAACATTTTAATAGATTTAATTAAGATCCAATGTTTTATTATATATGGCATAAGCTTGATTTAATGACTGATTTTAATTTCTAGAATATTCTAGTAAAGGCAGTTTTTACTTTCAAAATATTATATGAAAATATTTCATTTAAAACCTTATACGAGTTTTATGCAATCTACAATAAACAATTATTCGTCAATTATTCATAACTATTTTCTTCTCTCATCATGAATTAATTGAGAGATAACCCTGTCAAGATATATAAATTATCTCTAACTTTCCATAGGATGTTAACATCATAATTACATGTATGGGAACTGAACTGTTAACTTGAATTACCATCATTTTCTGAAGCCATATATTGTCTCGCTTGACCTCGGTATTTGCGTTTTTGCTGCGAACAAACACGCAATTGCGTGATAGTTGCTTTAGAGAAAATTTCATGAATACAGAATTGCTTGGAACATAGTTTATGAAGAAAGGTGCTTTTAAGTCAACTTTGAAAATTTATATAGTCGTTTCTGAAAGTTAATTTAAGAAAGTGTGTTAGATTGATGAATTGAGAAATAAAAAAATACCTTTGTGTTTTGTTAGCTGAAAAGTGACTTAAAAAAAAGATAAGTAAATCTACAACATATTGTTCTCTTAAAACGAATATATATATATATATATATGTATGTATTTAAAAAATATTATTTTATTGCTCTATACAGTATATATATATATATATATATATATATATATATATATATATATATATATATATACACTAAGTGACAAAAAAAAAAAGAAAAATACCGCACTGCAAATGACTTATAACTTTTGGGTTTGTAATAATTTAAAAACTAATGATTGCAACAAGTAAAATTGTTATGTTTGTATAATACGGAAGTCATAACGTGATACCTATGTACATTTTCGATTTAATAATTCATTTTATTACGCTTTACGAAGTATTTAATAGAAATCTACATAAAATTTTCTTTTTAAACGTAATATAAGAAACATATACTTTGTATTCTATCATGATTTATTATATGAAATAAACAAGTTCTATTTTAATAAATGAAATAAAATCATTTATTTGTTAGATCTAAACAACTATTTATTAAAAATATGTATTCTGGATTGGATAATTCCGCCTTTATATGAAATTACTGCTTTAATGCGCAATGGCATAGTATTTTACAGTTTTTTAACATGAAACTCAGAAATTTCACTGGGCAAATATCATAAATATTTTTTTTCTAGTTCTTTCAAAGTTGTAGGCTACAAATTTCTAATTCCCGACCTCTTTTATAGACTAAACATTTTCGAGCAAATTGAGATAAGGACAATTTTAAGGTCTAATAAAGAAGAAATCCTGCGGTATTCTTTGCGGGATTTAATTTTAAGTGAAAAAAATTATGATAACTTACAAAATTATAGATGCTGATTAGAATGGATAAGTAATTTTAAGAATATAAAAATCAAATAAATGTATCACAATCGCCATATAACAAGGTGCATTATCATCTTGAAATGTTGATTATGGAAGAGTCTGAAATACCCCCAAAGTAGTCGGTCAGGTCTCAATTTTTTAATGGCCAAGTTTTATTTCGGGTTAATTGATCCCTTGAACATGAAAATTTGCCAGACTCACCGAAAAAATATGCATTTTTGCATCGTAATGTACGGGGAATACGTCATTGTTTTAAAAGTGCGATTTTCATTAAGTCAGTCACATTTTCGTGATCAGATTTCCTTGTTTCCGTCAGTTCGAAATAAGTTAAACTTCTCTCATCAGAGAGAACAACTTCAGCTCAATAATAAATTGATCATTTTTTAATTTTTTTAACCCTCTAATGTCTTGGTTTTCTACTTCTTTTCGTTAAGAATGAATTTTTTTCAGATTTTCTGGCAATTAAACCTGCTTTGTTTAATTGTTATTTCACTGTATTTAGATAAATTGTGTTACTAAACACTTTTTCTGAATTCTTGCTATATTCTAAATGTAATACAAACTGATTTTTTTTTTAGCGCTGGCTTTTTAACTTGCGGTCATCTCGACTGCATGAGTAATGTGGCCGCCTAAGGACAAATGTGCAGTTTAAACAACCAAAAAATATTACATCTTGCTAAAAACCATATCACTAATATTTTGTTAACATTTAATCATTTTGTCATCCCACGTATTAAAATATTTTTTTGATTTTCGTTCTAAAATTAATATTTTTTGTGGTATCGTTAATTGCCTTATTCTTGCCATTTTTTAAATACTTTCTAAAATTACAATTTTCCGAACAATTGCATCTTGTTTTTAACACTTGGCCCTGTCCTAAATTGCACGCGGAACACAACGTAATAAAATCTGTTAAAAAATTTACTTTTGAAACAATAAAAATTAGCGATTACAGTAAGAAAAATAGAAAATATCCAAGTGCGGCTTTTTTTTTTCTTTTTGTCGCTTAGTATATACCAGGTGTCCCAAAAGTCTGCAGACACTTTAAAAGTACGCAAAAATTGAACGAATTGGTAGAATTGAACGCGGTTTGCGAAAAAGTTATTCTCGTGAAGCAGGATTTTTCTTTCTTTCTTTCTTTCTTTCTTTTTTTTTTTTTTGGGGGGGGGGGGGGTTTAAAGAAAAGGAAAAAAAAGTTAAATTTTTAATCGATAGAGGGCGCTGCAGCGATGCGTAATGTGAAATATGCAAAACAAATTTCTGTAATTTGCACGGTTCTATAATTAACGCGGCTTATTTTCTATTTTGACTCCTATTTACAAATACATGAAGTTTTAATTGCGATTCTGACTTGGTGGATAACGCATTCTTGGTGAAGATATTTCCTCTAATGTAGTAAACTTCAACTGAAGCTGCAGTTAGCAGTGCTGTGCAAACTCTAATTTTGTTTTGATGGCGGACACATAAAATAGTATTTATATGCCTGTAAACATTTTCATGCAAAAAAATTTAGTTTTTCACGAAAATGTGAGGTTTGATAACGTTCAGCGCCCTCTGTCTACGAAAAATTGAACTAATTTTTTTCTTTATTTAAAAAAAAAAAAATCTCCTTTTACGAGAATACCTTTTCCACAAACCACGTTCAATTCTAACAATTCCTTCAATTTTTAGCTGAAACTGCTTACAAACTGTCTACAGACTTATGGGACACCCGGTTTATGTACATTGAAAACCTTTTCAAACATTGCAAAAAATGAAAAAAAAACATGAAGAACTAGATAGAAAACAAATAAAAATTTCTGAAACATTATGCATCCTTTTAATGAAAACATACAACATCAATACTTTTTCAAGGGCTTAGATTGAATGTTGCATGCAAATTAGATGTTATATCTGTCATACTGTATGCAATTTGCAAAAAAAAAAAAAGTTACAGTACGCTAAGCCTAACAACAACCAAAGCACGTGTAAAGAATTTCAAACTCAAGAAGAAAAATGAAAAACAGTGGACAAACATACTTTTTAAAAACGACAATCACCAATGTTACTTAAAAAATAAAAATATCCCTAAGAAGAAATAATAAAATTAAAATTATTACTTACATTACGTTTGCATATTTCACTATCCCGCCTCTATCATGTTAAATTTCAACTTTTCTTTTCATTTTTTAACTAAAAATTTCTTAACTTTAAGTTAAAGAATTTTTAAAACATTCTATTTGCATTCTAAATCATTCATTAAAATCACGAAGCATAAAACTTCAAAACTGAAATTTTTATAACATTTTTCTTAGAAAAGAAATGTGGCTTTAATAAGACAAAAGAATCGATACCAAATAAATTTTAGCATATAATTGAAATTTGAACAGTGCTTTAATTTAATGTTTGATTTCAATTAAAGTTACGATTTGAAAATACCATACTTTTAAAACTACTGGTCAGAATGACTTGATATTTTACTAGAACAATCGTAAAGAAGTAGATTATGTTTTTAAACAAGATTATAGTCAAATTATTATTATTACTATTATTATTACTACATATATATATATATATATATACTAGCAGGCTTTGCCCGCTTCGCTGGTCATTATATCGAAATAAATTCTCAATATTTCATATCAATAATAATAAAAAAAAAATCTTAAGAAAAAAAAAGAAAGAAAGAAAGAAATCAGTCAAAATGTAAGTTAAAGTTTCTGCTACCTTTGGTAGTGGTTTTCCTGCTCCCCAGACTTTTTGAATCATGAGCCCCAATGGCTTCTGCAGTACCTTACCCAATTTTTACACCCTCTCCCTAACGGGTAATGTTGAAAGTTTCGCAAAATTTCCTCCCATCAATGTGCATATTGCGTACACTTAATCAAAACCCACTCAAAAAAATTCATCATTCTAAGGTAATCTGGAGTATATTTAAGCTTGTTTTTTCCCAACGCCAGCCCCAGAAGAGGGGGAGTGTAATTTCTCGAAATCCCTTTATAGTGCATCTTGCATACACTTACCTAACCAGACGTAAAAAATATCGAGATCCTGAGATTATTTGAAGCAGAATTATATTTTAAAACGTGTTTTTTACCCCCCTGCACATCGAACCACACATAAAAAATCTCCTTCCTAAGATAATTTAGTGCAGAGTTACACATGGATACATGCTTTTAGACCCCACCTCCCAAGACCGGTAGGGTGGAAATTCATCACAAAACCTCTTTGTAGTGTGTATGTTGAGTACGCGTAACCACCCGACATATCAAAAAATCGCTTTCCTGAGGAACTTTGGAACAAAGTTACTCTTAAAAACGTGTTTTTGCCCGCACTTCGCCCTTAAAGGAGGGAAGCAGAGGGAAATTTCGTAAAATTACTTGATAGTGCGTGTTGCGAACGCATAACCAACCCACACATAAAAATTAATCTTACTGTGATAATTTTAAACAAAGTTACTCTTAGAAACGTCTTTATTGCTCTCCCTTCTTTAAGGAGGAAAATGGGGAAATTCTCAAAGTCCCGTTGCAATGGATGTTGGATACACGTAAATAAGCCACACACTAAAAATTGTGGCCTCAGCTCCTATGGATTTCTTCGGGGAAATTTTACCCGCTTGGCTGACCACTATATTTAAAGAAAATTCTTAAAAAAAAAAAAAAAAATAAATAAAAAAAAATAAATAAATAAAATGCATTGAAATTGCTCAAAAGCTCGCTTCGGGTGTGCGTCGCTATTCCATGCGACATACAATGTCATACCAGTGGGCTTCCACTTTTGTGCTTATCAGATAACGATTTCGAAACAAACAGTATCAAAAATCATTTAAGTAGCCCTTTTATATTAGAATATTAATTACATATGAACAACCCTATGCGTATTGTACATAATATTTACTTTTACGTTATTTCCTATATTTATTCTATTTTTTCTGTCGACCATAAATATACTGACCAAACGTCCCCATTTTCTAGGGACAAATAGGGACGTCTTTTATTTTTGAAGGCATTTTTCTAAGTTTTAAAAAATTGTAGAAAGTAAATTATTAATCGGTAATACTTTATTTTTAGTCCTTTTTTATTAGAAATGAAAAAATACCTCCAAAATTGGATAATTGTAGCATTTTTTAACGCTACTCTACTATAAAAGTACTTTGATCTGATCAGCCTACCATAAAATGACAGCGATTTCACGTGAAATATAATATTACAATATGCTGTGAGACAACTAACTTTTTGTGGCTATATGTATTTCATAATTAGTTAACAGTGGTTCGTATATAGAAAAATAAATAAATAAATATTTAACCTTATCGTGGTACAGGCTTATTATGGATCCCATTGGTAACTTTTCAATTTTTGTCACCATTTTAAACAAAAATACAAAATTTATGAGATTATTATTTATGTTTCTTTCTTTCTATCCCCCCCTTTTTTTTCTCAATATTTTATAATTTATTTGCTTATATGCTTTATGGGCTACTTGGCTTAAAGTGGCTATCCCGAAAGTAGACTCCTTGGCGAAAAATGTAGTATCTACTTCAGCATCAAAATTTTAAAAATTACCCTGAATTATGACTATGAGTAAATCTGAATATAATGCTGAATTAGCTTTCATGCCAAACGTAATATACATGCCAATAAATAAATAAAAACACTATTAAAAAGAAATCTAAAATTGAGGTATGTTAAAAAAGGTTATGAAACAAAATCTGAAGAAATATGTTGGATTTTTATTATTATCATTATTTAATTTTAATAATGACGTCATTTTGTCATATCCTAAGCAAATTTATTATTTAATATTTCCTTTACTATTCGCGTGAAAATATATCTTACTATATGTCGAAAAATAAATTAACTCGTAAATTTTTTTGGCAACAATTAAAAATTAAAATAATTATTTTTAAAACTTTATTATAGAAGAAATATCTGTCTATATTATTACAAATTGACTCTAGAAAACGTTTGTATGGGAAATAGAAAAGGGCTGTTTTAGGGTTTTCCCGGAAATTATTCGATTTTTTCTCGCCTTTTAAACCTTCCCTAGACCTCCACGAACATTTCAAGACTAAGATAAGATAAATCCGTTCAGCCGTTCTCGAGTTTTAGTGAGACTAACGAACAGCAATTCATTTTTATATATATAGATATATTAATATTATGGTAGTTAAGACGTTAATTTGTAATATTGCATTCATCATTTTCTAAGATGATTTAAAGTTTCGAAAGGTAATTTTTCACCAAAAGTTTAAAAGCAATTATCCAGATGTTTTAATATTGAAAGAATATAAGAAACGTGTAATTTTCAATGAAAAGCATTAGATTTGAAAGCGAATATTCTATTGATTTATTGCCAAATTTAAATATTAAATAATTTTGAAATACATAATAACATTAAAAATATATACATTCTAAAAACACCGTCTAAAGGCACCGACGATGTGGAGGATTCTCTGACGAAAGAGCTTTCTGCCAAGTAACGAAGCACAATAAATGTATTTATTTAGTTAATTATAAATACATACATTCTTTTGTAATTATGTTTACAAAAAAACTTTTAAAGCCAAAGAAAGTGATGAACACTCTGAAAATTGAGAAAAAATAAGAAGGTCATTTTGATAAAAGTCCAAAGCATTACTATCACTAATCTTAATTTTACAATCAATTAATGTACATTAAAGTGCCATAAATATTTAACACACTAATTAAGAGATATCGAGGCATAAATTCGCCATCTGTAGAATAGTTCCGAAAGTTAAACCCTCATCTCTTTATACGAATTTCACCAAATTCCTTAAAATATGCAAAGAAAAACATCCTCTGTAGTGTTTTCATAATTCTCAAAAATTCTTTGCTCAGGATAAAAAGGTATGAAACTAGAAATTTAAGATAGCTATGTTTCAGAAAATTTATTTAGTACTTTAAAACTACAGGATGGCTCACTCTGAGTTGAATGATAAATTTTGTTTATAACTTTAATTGTAATAAGATCTATTTCTTAAAGATAAAATAAACCATTTTTTTTTTTTTTTTTGTACTTTTTTCAATATTTAATAGAAAAAAAGAATTCGATTACTAACATTTTTTAGATTTCCGGTTTTCAAGGAAATTTCTAGTTTTTAGAGGTCCAGAACACTATATAACCATTTTTTGAAAATACCTGTCTGTGCGTGGCAAAAAATTTGGGGCTAGTTCAAGAACTAAGGCACAGAATTTCATACAAGTTTTTATGTAATTGTACCTTGAAATAAATTACTGCTATCAATTATTAGAGAAAATCCCACAGAAGGTAGTTCCGTTATTCTTTTTTTTTTCCCCATAGTTTTTAATATAGAAGTATAGGACAACATATCGTATAAATGAGCTGAATGAGAATTATTTTTTAACAGTCACTGTGTATCATCTTTAGGTACATATCGATCAACAGGTGGCGCTGTCGGCCCGTTTTCTTATAATTTTGAATATGGCAGTGTAAGAAAAATTTTCGTAAAAATATACACACTTAGGGCTATTTTTATCCCGTTATTGTGAAATCATAATAGTTTATTAATAATAGTAATACTAATACTCAACCAGGATCAAAATCTTGTATATGTAGAGCATTACTTCCCCACTTCTCGCGAGTGTAAATTTTTCGTACAACTGTCTTTCAAAAGAACTTGTCGATAATTTTGAAACGAAAAGTGAAACCCTGCATCGGATAATAATTTTAAATAAAAGTTTTCTTATTCAAAGTTCTTCTTTTTATAATTTGAAGTAATTTTTTTATCATAAAAAAAGAAATGCTTTTTTCGCCATTTTCCCCCTTGTTTTTACAAAGTAAAGGGCATCGGTGACTGTTCTGTCTAAATTACGTGAATATGTATAAGAAAATATGCAAAAAAGTTTTGTGATCGCCATAACATACTAGTTTTTCTTTGGCATGAATTTAAAGAATTTATAATTAATTACAAAAGAATATATATACATATATATACAAATCGCTCTATAATTTTTATACAAATTTAAATTCTATTTATATTAGATTATTCTTTTAAAATGTGTCATTTATTTTTCTTTTTATAAACTACCATTTGTTTAAAAAGTAAAATATTGAAAATATTTTTAAAAAAATGTAAAATGGTTGAAAAAGTGAATATCTATATCGTAAACAATGTTGCTCCGCAACTAGTTTTCTATTCTACAACACGTTATTTCATTTTGGGAAAAGAGAAATGGTTCGTGAGTTTCATTTGAATTTTACTATTGTTTTCTCGCAATACTTTTATTTTTATTCAGGATGGTAACGGAAAAAAAGTTGATGGAACAATGAAAATAATAAAATGAGAGTTGAACACTTAGTACAAAGCGGATGTCTAGCAAAAACTAGTTAAAAAAAGAGGCCTCTTGTCCAAAATTAAATTCAATTTAGGATAGAATTTTAAATTAGGAATTGCTCGATTGAAGAAAATTGCAAATGTTTTGGTGCTCATAAAGCACTGCAGTCGGCAGCAAAATTATTTGAGCGCTAGCAAAAATTCCTATCTAAAAAAAGTACACTTAATACTATTTTGTTAAATAAATCCTTGTCGAACCATGTTCTTAGACTGACTAAGAACATGATTTGACAAAGATTTATTTAACAAAACAATATTAAGTGTACATTTTTTATATAGGAATTATTCCTAGTGCTCGATTAATTTTGCTGCCAATTAGTAAGTGTTTTTAGGAGATAAACAGTCACATTTTGTATTCACTGTATTGTTGGGTCTCGGCGTGTGTATAAACCGCAAATTGCGTCAGATAGCGAGGCAGTCTTCAATCGGAAAACTAACTAACATATATAATTTTTTAAATATATTTTATATTATTATAGCTAATTTATTTAAATAAAGATATTATTATAAAAAAAAACTTTCAGTAGATATGTTTTAAGTATGCTTAATATTTTACATATACTTTTAAATATATAAGAAAAGCAGGAAGTATTCACTATCTATAATCGAATGACTCACTGTTTTTGTGATATTTTGAGGAAGAAAGTCTTCACAGAAAGTGTCGCGAGTCTTTGGAGGTATCGTCAGGGGCCGACTATGCTTTTCGAAGACCCGGGGCACTGATGCTATTTGGAGGCCCCCTTACCCTGCTCTAAATAGCTCGCCAAAAGGACCCATTCTCAAAAACAAATAAATAAAAATAGTGCATTTTTAAAAATTTTCCTTCAAATACCTTCTATTTCCTCATTTTTTAGCAACCTATAACAAAATCATTAGTTTTATGTTCAAGATAAATGAAAAACTGAAGCACATTGATCAGCCAATGTTTAGGAAATTAGTCACAAAATTTAATTAATGTTTAAGCTATAATAAAATAGTGAAAGAAAAATGTAATCAATTTTTGTTTTTAATAGACATATAATGAAAAAAAAAATTACTATTACTTCTCAATTTTCGGAAATGAGGCCCCCTAAATTTGGAGGCCCTGGGCCAGTGCCCCGTGTGCCCGTGTTATAATCTGGCCCTGGGTATCGTTAAAATATTTTCGTACTGTTAAAGTTGTGAATAGCTATTTGAATTCGAACTGAAGTGAGAACTGATCTACGCAGAAGACAATCCTTGTTGAAACAAAAAAATTTTTGTTGAGGTCATTAAAAAAAAAAATTATTTAACATACTTTTTGTTGTTTTAACGAAACATTTAGTTGAAATAAAAAGAAATGTCGGAAAAAAAAATGTTAAATTAACCAAATTTTGTTTGTTAATATAGCCTTAACAAAAATTTTGTTTTTTTTTTCAACAAAACCCTTTTTCTGTGTGATAAATCGATATTGATTCTGTTTTATTGAGCTATTGTTGTAGTTTACATTTTACATACTTAAGTTTTTAATGGAAAATTGTAAAAATTCTTTGAATTTTCCTTTCAGAATTGTTAAATTCTGGCGTGTTTCGCATCAGTTTTTTTCCCCTACAGGGTGGCTACTAAATACTGTATCATTCCAAGAATTATGAATTAATTTTAATCGTTTGGTAAAACAATATCTCTCTCTTTCTGTGATTGGAAACTTTCTGTAAGTGGCTCATATTAGGCGAGTTGTAGCTAGGCCTCGATGACAGCTTCAAAGCCCCTATGCCTATGCCTCTCGAGCTTAGGTCTCGTTTTCCTGCATTTTCTCGTTAGTGTTAGATTTTTTTTTTTCATACTTGTGACTGTGAGTTTCATTTTTCTGTTCTTTCCATGCTATTTTTGCTATTTTCTATGGATTTTCGACTATTACCCTCATTTTTTTTCATCCCAAAGAGCCCTTAAAAGGATTCGGTCATCATATTGGTGTATTTAACATTTTATATTTTATATTCGTGCAATAAAGTGATTCGATATTTGTAACAGTATTTTGTAGACTTGTAATATAGATAATTATTATGATTAGTATATTTTTAAAAGATATCCACGCATTTGAATACCGTAATAAATACCGTATATTGAAGAGTTCGCAATTAACAGACCAATCATATTTGTATCTGGCAGTGTTTTCAGCCTCCTTTTTGTCATGATTTTAAAAAGTTTTATGATAGAAAATATCTGAAATATAAATGTAACAATGTAATAAAAATGAACGATAATTACCATACTAAAATCTCGCGTTATATGAATGACCAGCTATCTCCTCATGAGACTCTGTACGCAGAAAAACGGGGAGGATACCAAAAGGTGCAAAATAACCCAAGGATTACGAGCTGACCATTTAAATTAAATTAATTACGGTTTTATGAGTGCCCAATTATCATTTCATGAGCCGCTCGCCGCAGAAAGAATCGAGAAGCACCAAGAAGTGCGAAATAAACCGAGGATTTCAAGCAGACCATTCAAATTAAATTAGTTGAAAAGATATCAACTTAATACACAAACCAAGTACAAGATAAGCAACACATCGTGCTGCTAAAAAATATGTCCGTCCGTCTACAGCAGCGCCAAATGCATGTAAGGCGGCTAGGGCGGAAAAATACAAATAGCGACATCATAATAAGTTAGATAAATCTTAAAGCTAAAAATTATATGTAATCGCCCGAAATCAGATTTTTAGCGATTTCTCTGGAATTTTGCTCAGTTTTATTTAAAAACTCATATAAAAAAATAACGACAGTCTAGTAAATAAAGCTTGCTTAAAGTATTAAAAATGTGCTACAAAACATAACATGTACAGAATATTTTATGACAAATAATCTTTAGAAGCATTTACTTAAAACAACCATTAAGCAAAATATTTTTCCATACAACGATTATCTGCCATCTAAAATTTTCGTAACAAAATCATATCTTACTGTTTTCTTAAATAAGATTGAATCTGGATAATGTTGATGTCAAAAATAGTTATATATTCAGAAAAAATAGTCATTTTGAGGTACAATCATTTCAGAATATAATGCATTTTAAAAAACGCACCTTTTTTTAGGTCTTTCTTTCAAGTAATGACATTTATTTACATGCAAAAAAGGTGTTTTAAGTCATCACCATCAATCTTTTTCCTACGCCTTTATAAAAATAGGAAAAAATTCCATATCATTTACGCATGCGACTTAACGCACTCTTCAAAAATTTATTAATTCGAAGTAGACTTTCTCCAAAAAAGAAAAATATAAAGCTTTTGAGTTTGAAGAATCTCTAGGAAAAAAAAAATCTTCATTCCCCCCACGCCCCCCCTCTTCTTCCATTTCAAGATTTTCTATATTTGGCTACAAGTTACCAAGGTGAATTGCGGCTTGAAACTGTAACCATGGATACTAAACCAAACGATTCTCTCGAATTCGTGTTCAGAATTAAATCACGATGGGATGTGATGTTTGTAACAAAATATTCATAAGAAGAGAAAATAAATACTTTTGAAGAAAAGCGCGAGTTAAGCTTGGAGTTAAGGAAACAAATATGCGACGTTTTCAAAAGAAAATGTCCAATTTCAATAAGTAAGCGGATAAACAATGTTTTGATGTATTTCGTAGATATTTATTTTTATTGTGTTTCTGAGAGGAGCACAACCATGAAATGAACAATGAATAATATTAATTCGGAAGTGAAATTTCGCTCTTTATTCTAAAAGACGAATATTATATTGGAAGACATTTTGTGATAGAGTGACATGTGATTTTATTGAATATGGAATATATATATATATATATATATCCCGTAATTTTTTCTAGATATGATATTGACAAAAAGTTAGAAAGTTTGTGACAGAATATTTATAGAAAAATAATGTAAATTCCTGTTTTTTTTTTAAAAAAAAGAAAGCAATCGCTGATCTTGAGTTTAGGAAAACAAATGTGAGACAAGATTTAAAAATATATTATAAAACAAACAAACAAAAAAACGAGCAATATTGGTGATTTTTTTTTTTTTTTTTTTTTTTTTTAAGCAATTTTTTTAAGAGTCATATTTTTGATAGAGTCAAGCAGTGCAGAATGTGAATTAGATTGAAGTTCTGTTCGTTAAATCTAAAGTGTTCCTCGAGACTATGCTTTAATGGAGATCTTTCTCTGGTAAAAAAGATTTTTGGGGGTCGCTTAAACAAGCATTTAATTGTTGGATAATACTTGTCTTTATAGCCAAAGGATTAATCAGATCCTTTCATTAGAATTTCTCTAAACATTACAGAAAAATTAGGGGGGAAAATTCTATGTTAGCTACACTGTTAAAAAAAAAAAAAAAAATGCAAATTTGCTGCCTGAAATTCTCTGTAATTTGAGAAAAAATTCGTAAATTATGGAAAAATTACGTTGACAAAACGTATTTTTCTGTAATCACATTTCATTTTTTAAAGTTGCATTTTTTCAAAGTTGCATTTTTTTTTAACAGTGTAGCACGGTCTTCCCTATACTTCTTGTTCAATGAAGCCGAATGTAATTTGTAACATATTCAAAATTGTAAAAAAGCATTTATTTTACAGGATATTCCAAATTACAGGTTATTTGAGCGTTTACACTGCGAACTGTGTAAAAGGAGATTTTTTTTTTTTTTTTTTTTGTTTTTTGTTAAACTGCACTACATGGCTATAAATGATTAGGTTGGTTATTGTTGGGCTTTAGGCCTCACTAGTTCTGCGCTATGAGCAATTGGCGACGGTCTGGAACGGGGGTCTGGACGGTCTGGAAGGGGTGGTCCGGAGACATGCCATCACAATTTTGATCCTCCACGGAGGGATTATAAATGGTTTGGAAAGAGTATGATTACCATTGGCTGAAAATGATCCCTTTTTGTTCGTTTTCGTAAAGCACATGCTTTGCATAGTCCTACCACTTTTTCCGAAAAATAATCATTTGCAATAATTTTCTACATTAAGATTAATGATGATAACTATTCGCAAAGAGTGCTAATAGAAAATAAAAGCCTTGCTGTCTGTGTGATAAAACCGAGTGCATTGCATGGCCGTGTAATGTTAACTGTCGCCATGATGTATTTCTTTCTCTTTATTATTATTATTATTATTATTATTATTATTATTATTATTATTTTGATGTTGTTGTTGTTGGAAGAATTATAGAAAAAATATAGAAACATTGATGTATATGAAAACAGTGAGGGAGAGGCTTGATTTTTAAAAACTAGAAAATTAACTGATATTGATTTGCAATATTGCATTCTTTATTACAGCAGCTTCACGGTCATATCAGATGTTCTGAATGCTAGCCGTGTCAGAATAGATTTGTTGAGTTGATACAAGTTGTAAAGTTCATATGATAGTTGTACTTTATAGCTCGTTTTTTAAACATTAAAGTTGTACAGGGTTTTTTGCAGTAGATTAGAATGAAACCGACCTGCTTTTGCTGCTGCTGCAAAATGAAATTTCCTTTATCAAAGAACTCTATACAGGGCCTATAATTTACCTGAATAGACACACCATATTCAGCCGAATAACATGCATCGATTATTACCAACTGTGTTTTACAATTTGCAACTTCTTATAGAAACATTTGAATAAAACAAATTATAGCTTATTTCTTCGACAAAATTTTTAAAAGCTGTTAAAGCTTATAATGCTAGCCATCTTTAAATAAACTATTGTTCCAACATAATTCTGTACAAGCTAAATAGAGTGATATTTCCAGCGATGTGTTTTTAACTGTATTTCCTTCTCTGGTAGCTGAATGATTAATGATGTGTCCATCAAATAACAGGTGCTGAATTTGAATATCGGATCACACATGGATGATCGTAATGATTCAGAATCCATTTCAAACAGTGGGTCTCATTTAATTAGCCCATTGTACCAAAAAAAAAAAAAAAATGCAGTAGAACAAAAAACAAAACCAAATAAGCAAATCTTACCTGCATGCTATTTCCATTTCTAGACGAATGTGTCCCCTTTCTCCGCAATCTTTACTTTATGTGTATCAACCTCTCGATTTCATTTTAACGACACATAATAACTTCGTTGTCTACGATATTCCGTTGAGTGGATTGAGGATTTGGGAGATTTGTGCTGTAGTGTTGTAGTGCTATATATTCTGTTGTAGTGTTTCGTGATATACCTGGTGTTTTTCAGATTTTATTAAAATATTTTTCTTGGCAATTAAAGAGCAGTTGTTAACAATTTGAATAACTTTTGTTATTTTGCTTAATTCTTGTAGTTACTGACTAACATGTCATTTCATTTCATTTTTGAAGTTACTGTGATTTCATTCCTATCTTTTCTTTAGTTAAATTTCTTAAATTTTGATTGCATTGTTTCGTTATTCCTAGAAATTAATGATGTCTAGTTGATTTCATTAAGGATTTGTTTAGATATTGTATTCCTCTATTCTCTGTTTGTGTGTCGAACTTTTGTCCAAGTAGAAAGAGCCTCTGCAACAAAATTTACGTTCTATGGTAAAAATTGTTTGTTTCAATATGTTTTTCATGCAGTATGTAGTTTCTGATTCCGTATGTTACCTCATAACATACATTCATGTTTTCTTCTAATAATTAAAACATTTTCTGTGTTCATATATTTAATAAAGTTACTAAGTAAATGATATTTTACTTGCACATACTTTTTTTATTAATTGTAAATCCATGTGCATTTCTAAAATATCGTCATGCATTGCCAAAACATGGAATTATATAAAAGTTAAAGGGAAAAAAATTCTTCTTAAAAGCATTTCGTCATACCAGAGATAGGTTTTCAATATACGTATGTGCACCGAATTCATTTTTTGCATAAATGCACAATGAATAATACACAGAAGTTAGAATGTTTGTGTCCTTGGATCTTAGTGTGTATGATCCATTGAAAATTCCTGTCTTCTGTTAGATTCAACAAATCATGAACTAAATGTAAGTATCTACTGCTAATAATATTAGATACTTTTGGAAATTAAGGACAATAATTTTGTGCATTTCTTTCATTGTTTGTAAAGTAATTAATTCTGAAGATAAATTGGTTTGCTTCTGATTTTCATATTTGATGCGTACCATTTATGTTACATGTAAAAGAAGCAGAGGCAAACATGTAGAATTTCAGTTAATATTTTTTTCTGCAACTTTTCATTATTTGCTTACTGGAATTACTTTAATTTGAAAATTGTTTATTTTGTTAGTATTTCGTTTATAACATACATTTTTAAGTATTCTGAAAGTATAAACTTCCTGTACGTGATTTTTTATTATTAATTCTTTTAGAGAAAATCGTTCAAATGGAAGCAAAGTGACCACTCAAAAATGCAGTATTTGAGAAAAGTCATCTTAAAGATAATGATAAAGAATTGAATAGTATTATAATAAAACTCACGCAACATTCTCCGTGGTGGATAATTTTGAAATAGATATGGGATGCTTTATGTGCACGTTGAGGTACTTCAGACACAATTTTAAGTGAGACAAATTCAAAATTGCTATTTTTGATTCGTCCAACTTTCCTTTCCGGGGTGAAAAGTTATTGATTTACAGTTTAATTTTTTTTATCGGAAGCAACTCTAAGAGACGCGAGATCGAATGCACTATCCTCAATATTGCACCTTTAAAAATAAAGTTTTGGCAAGGAAAGAGAAAATAAAAAGTTTTAATAAATGAGTGTCATTTTACATAATCGTATAGTTTTACTATTATAAAATTAAATTTGTAAAATAAGAAATATTAAACTAAAGACTAACTAACTGAACAAAAATGTTTCAGCTGTTATTGAGTTATAAACAGCATTTATAATCATATACGTGTAACAAACATTCTGACTCTTTCAGTTTAATGTAATAAAAAGAATTATTTTCAAGGAACTTCATTGGTTTAGTATTTTAGTACATTTTTTACTTTCTCTTACCCATAAGGTAGAGAAAGTATTGTTTTTGGGTCAAATTTTCGAACTCGAGATTTTGTTATATTTACACGTTTTGAGGTCCCATGAATACGAAAATCATGTTTTTAGCAAATGGTCTGTGTGTCTGTGTGTGTCTGTGTCTCTGTGTGTGTGTGTGTCTGTGTGTGTGTCTGTGTGTCTGTCTGTTATCAGCATATCTCAAAAACAAATTATGGCAGAAAGTTCAAACTTAGTATTCTAAATGTGTATCATATAGGGATGCTACAGTAAGCTTTTCGTTAAGATCAAGCAAATGGTTCGTGTACAGGGACAATCAAGAGAATTCTAATACATTGCGTCTATGGGGGAAATGGCAGGAAAATAGAGTTTAACGTCTATAGACTGCACTAAACCAAATGAAACAAATATATATTTTTTGTAATAGAGACAGTTAACTGGAAAAAATTTTTGTGTATGTAGGAGCCTCGCCTCCCCCCCTGAGGGGAGTAAATTTTCATGATGGGTATCTTTAAAAAGAGCTCACCAATACCTTTAAAACGAATGGTTGAACCATCGATCTGCGATAATTTAAAACAAAGTTGTCGATTTTTTTTTTTACTTTTAACGAAAAAAAAAAAAAAAAAAATCTTTGAAAAAAAATCGAATTTTTTTTTTTAAATATTGAGAATAAAATGGACTTTTTTTTGGATATTTGGTGTTATACTACTTCTCTAATATGGAAATCGTCTGCCTTTTTATAAAAGATAATTTTTTTAAATAATAATATTAAAAAATTATTTTTTAAAAAGAGAAATATATTTTAATAACCGAATTAAATTCTATATAAATGTAGGTGCATTAATGAAACGGGGGGTTGAGGGGGGCGGCAGCCCTCCTCACACAGAACTAATTATCATATAAAACTCTTCAGAAGCCTAATATGAATTGTTTAACATAGGTTTACATAACAGTACTCGTTATCTTACCTATTAATCTGCAACCTGTGTTTATAGTATTAAATTTCAGGGTAAGAGAAAGTCGTGTGAGTGACACACCAGATTATTTTATTTACTTTTCAACAAAAAGGTACTTTATCGAATCACTTTATTAGAAATTTGGTATTCTCATCACAGATGACAAAAATAAGTATATCTTTTTTATCCCCCTCCCCAAAAAAAAAAAAAAAAAAAAAAAAAAAAAAAACAAGAAAAAAATACACCACTATCTCACATAAAGTAACTAGCAAATTACAATTAAAAAAATTAAATAAATAAAAGTTCTTTAATAAACTCTCGTGATATCTATATTCGAAATACTTATTTTTCAAATTGAAAAAAATCTTCACTGTATTACTAATTTAAAATCTCATTGGCAAGGCATTTACCAAAAAAGACAAAAAAAAAAAAAAAAAAAAAAAAAAAAAAAACTCTATTTTGAAACGAACACTGAAATATCTTATTTTGTAAAATAAAGCACAACAGTTTATAAGTTAAAAATATTATAGGTCTAAAAATACATAACTTATTATAAAGCTAGAGAGTGAAATATGATGAACGTAATTATATCTTTAACCTTTCTACACCACACATATTTGCGAAATTTCGGTCGAAAAATATTGGTAGCCGATAATTAAATGCCAGACACTAATTTTATTTCTTCTCTAAGCTGTCAACTACTGAAAATAATTTTTTTTCTTATTCATAAACAATAATCTTTTACTGTGAAATTGTGAGGTAAAATGACCCTTTTATAAGTATATCCTGTAAAATAATTGTATGATTATTTTAAACATTTAATTAACGTTTACTGTTAGCTTATATAGAATAGACATTTTAAACAGTACCTAGGGAGAACTATTTATTTAAAATAACATCAGAATAGGTAATTTGATTTCATGTTTCTACAGCATTAAGTGACTGATTTTATTTTGTGCAAAATTAAATAAACTTCATTAACATGATAGAACCTCAAATCAAATTTTCTAACTAACACATTTATGGTTCAATCCTTTAATTTGGATTTTACGTAAATAAATTACCCTATTAGAAAATCATTTTTTTAATTGATTAATTATATTTTTTTAATCTCTCCTAAAAAGGCTGAAAGTATAAAATACTTGTAAGCAGAATTATATATGAAATAAAACTATATTTTTATTGCTATTAAGACAAATATATGAGCTATATATCATTACCAGTCGGACAACACAAAAACAAAATTTATTACCCAAAATCGATACAAATTTCTGATTTATTTAATTATGATAAACGATATAATAGCTATGACAGTCCGTAAAAGAAAAAATATATATATAAACACTAATATAAGTTAAAAAAGTAAAGAACACAACCTGTTATAACATATAAATTACAAAACTGATGTCCCCCCCCCCCAGAAATCAGCAAAATAAATGAAGTTAGAGATTCTGATATAAAAACCACGTAGATGCTTATGAATTATTGAGACAGCATCTTCTAAAGTCTTTAACTATTTTAATTATTTTGACTTAACCCTTTGTCGGCTCTAATGCTATAAAACGCTCAAAACAGTGTTGACAAATTTAGAGTTTTATTCAACTATCAACAATAATTTTGAGGAGTGATATTTTCCTCAGGATGTCCTATGGATGAGAAGACATCCTATGGATATCTTCAGAATGTATTATTGTCAAACGTGTTGTTAGGGTAGGCAACCGTTACTGTTAAAATTTACTGTTGGATATTGATTATAAAAATTTGGCAACACTGATTAACACTGGTGGATATTGATTATAAAAATGTCCCTAAATTTCACAACACTGACCAGAGGAGTGAAATTAAATAGGACCGGCAAAGGGTTAATATATTTAGTCCCAATAATAATTAAACAGAACATTTGTGATTAAGTTCATGATATTATTTCGACTTGATAGTTCGTCATTTTGAACATCCGTTATATTTCTTCAAAAAAAAAAAAAAAAAAAAAGTGCGTATAAACACATTTTTAAAGTAGGTAAGCTGCGAATAGTATGTTGAAAATGCAATGGTCAAAAGTTTTATTATAAAAAATAATTAATGAATAACTATTTTTTTTAATTGGGAATGTACAAATAAAATATAGTTATATAATATGTGAAATCTAGCAATTTTTATTTAAAAAAAAAAAATCTTGTGGATCTCGTCATTTTCAAGAAAATGGTAAAAAAAGTATCTATTTATTTATTTTTATTTTTTTTATTCAAGAAAATTGCATAAAATAAAGTGTATGAACAATATATGAATTTATTTTTATTTTTTGAAATTTTTTTGAGCTTGAAATCAAGAAAAATTAATTTTGCTAAAAAAACAACAATCAGGGTTATTATGACTGAATGTCCAGTAAGTCGAAAAAATAAAAGATATGTGTTTTAAACATTAAAATAGAATTTTATGAATAAATAAATAAATAAATAAATAAAAATACGTATAATGCAACACTATCCAAACTTTCATTAATATCACTTATTTCCGAATCACTCTCAGATATATTTGTACTAAAATTAGAATCCGAGCCACTCTGTGATTCTGACTACATAATATATATATATATATATATATATATATATATATATTACAACAGAGCACAAAACCATGTGCATTCAAAAGCATAACTGAGCTAAGATTATAAAATAAGTATTACAAATATTTAAAATTGGATAGTGCTGACAGTTTAAAAATAAATCTACCATTTCCAAGTACGTTTTAAATAGTTTGTTACTTCCATCTAAAGTGTAAAATAAGAAATAAAAATATTGCCGGGTATCAGAGATGTTTTTTTTTTTTTTTAGTGCGTTACTTTTGAACACTTCAGCCCGGAAATTTCATGGGCACGAAAAATAGAAAGCGAAAACTCACCCCGTCATTTTCACGGGAGTTAGAAGGAAGGAATTAACGTCTTAAAAAGTGTGATTTGTGACCTTTCGGATTAAAAGCAAGAATTTGCTTCTACAAAACCTTAACAAAGATTATGTGGAGACTTAATTGTTAGCGCTCTGTCCTTCAATTAATAGGTTTCGGGTTCGAGTCCCGGGTAGGCATGTTTGTAATAGTTCGGAATCGACTTTAAGTAACAGGTCTTGGTATATTTTAGCCCAAGTGCACAAAAGATGACCGAAGAGTGATACATCAAATCAAATTTAAGGCTCCTTATCAGAGAGAGTCAAGGTCAACAAGATCCCATATTTACTTACGGGGTAATATACTCCATTATTATTCATTATATAATACATATTTTAAAATTCCGTTTTCTTATACGAAAAATTCACAGTGATTACATGAGTATTCGTTTTTCCAAAAATTGTTTTTCAATTTTTAATATTTTATTTTCGTACTGTAAAGTGCAAAATTTAATTAACTGGAATTTTGCATCATTTTTACTAACTGAAATTTTGCATAAAACTTCAAAATAAATTTGACAAAAAAAAAAAAAAAAAAAAATAATAATGAAAAAAAAAAAAAAAAAAAAATCATTTTTTGGAAAACAAGGACTAATTTGACAGTCACGATTTTTCTGAATGGGAAAACGGAATTTAGAATTATGTATTATGTGATAAATAATAATGGGATATCAAATTACACTGGTAAATCTATAGATTAGCGTTGGATTTGGTTGACTTTGACATTCATTGGTAAAGAGACTTGAGCAATATTTTTCTCAATTTATCAAAGAATTTGAAGTGAAAAAAAAAATGAATAGTTCCTATTATAAAACAAAGCTTGCACTCGGAAACAAGTAGAGGACTTGCTTTTGCTGTACATTTTCTTTGCAAAATATAAAATATAATAACGTGTATACTGAAACCGTTGTCTTTCATCGTTCCTTTAATATTGAGAATGTAAACTTAAAAAAAAAAAAAAAAAATCTCCAGTGACCGAATCTTCTACTTTTTTTTTTTTTTTTTCTGAATGTTTGTAAAAAAATTTTAAAGGTTACGTATTTAAATTTCAGTGTCATGTTTTTTAATATATAAACCCACCTCATGACTTATCAGTGATATTTGCATTTTTATCTAGTAGTCGCACTGCACTTAAGTACACAAAGAAACTTTTGTCAATTTAATTTGACATTATGTGACTTTTGGCCATTTTTTAAATGATAATTCAGCAACTCAGTGTCAAATAAGAATGCTAGTGGGATTGTTTGTATACTTTTACAAATAACCAACTAGTCTTTCAAAATATAGTTTTATTTGACATCCATTGGTAAACATGTATAAATTGTAAACGATGTTTAATATTTTCTTATTCAAACAGTCAGAATTCTAATTTACACCGTGTTAATCTACAGAATAATTATCTGGAACATTCATGAAATGGAAGATAACACAAAGTCATAGTATTTAAATCCGTCTATACATTACAGACTACAACATTCATTTATGTTATTAAGTTGTCTAATAATGTGTATTATTAGTAGAATAAACTATACATAAGCGCATCTATGACAACATACAATGAATATCATATCATTTTATATGATATACGATTTAAAAAAAATTCATATATACATATACTAATTTATAAATATTTTTATCCAGAATATTAAAAAAAATCTATATACATAAAAGAAACAAATATTCTAAAAAATATTAAATAATAATAATAAAAATTAATCGTGAATCTTCGCTATGAGCGGCGTTTGATTTTTTTTTTTTTTTTTTTTACAAAGTTTTATTATCCTAACAAAATATGTCAATACTAAAACATGTATTTTTTGTTTTTGTTTTTGAACATATCTTAATAACGCACTTTAATTTATTCGATAATAATGTCGGAAAAAACATTGAATAAAATTTAATCTTCAATGAATAGCTTATAAACAGTTTAGTATTTAGTGAGTCTTAATTATTTAACCTGAATCAATATTAAAGGACTAAGAATCAAATCAAACTTATTATTTAGCCTGTAAAAAAATAAAAACAAGTCTACATTCTTACAAAGTTGAAAATATTTCAAATTATAATTTGTCCGAATCAGATAGTCAATTCGATCGCCTATACGGATAGTTTATTCGATCAATACTTAAACTAGAGTCAGCCAGCCTAACATACTAAGCGGACAAATTACGCCATTGAAGTAACTCTTAGCTGTGTTTGATCGATATATTTGCGTGATTTATGTCATTATTCACCATACTATGTTTATTCACAGTTATCTTAGTCCTAAACACTGAGTTAGTAACTCGCAAACTTTGCTGAAACCTTTTTACTCCAAGCATTCCTATGCATTTCATATCACTCGACTATGAGGATTTCGCCAATAGATGGCACTACATGTCATTTTTAATTAAATTTCTTTGATATCTAATGTGAATTGTTTGGCTTTCCTTCAAGAGCAATAAAGGAAGGATGTATAAAAAGATTTAAAGGAGGTAGAGATGTACTTAAGTAACCGAGATTAATGTATACAAAAGCAGAGTCAGCTGAAATTAAGAAAAAATATTGTAATAGCTTTTATTCGCAGAATAATTGCAGCAAAACAGAAATAATGTTTTGATGATTTTTATCACACAAATCCTTAAAAGGATAATCTTTGTCACATGCATATTAAAATGAGAAAATATTTCCCATTCATAGAAGTAAAATACAGATTAGAAAAAATATATAAATATATTGGCTCTGGTGTTAATTTTTTTTTTTTAATTAAAACTTATAACTAACATAAAAATGTAATAATTTTGTGTGCTGTTCGTAGTTAATACAAGAAGATAGGGTAATATTTTCAACGTAAAATAAATACCTGATGTATTCATTTTACTTTCTGTATAATTTTAGTAGTTAGTTGTAAAGAGACTAAGACGCCCGTTGAAAAAAGATCATTTAATTTTATTTATTTCTCACTGTAAATAATTCATTTGCTAGCAAGCGCGTGCGAATTTTTCGCGAATTTTTCGCATCTTTGTTACCTTTAAAATTTAAAATTATTATTATTATTTTAGAAACGTCATTTTTTTCATATGCAGGAGCAAATTTAATATTTTATTTTACTTTATTTTTGTTTGTTTATTTTTTCATGTGAAAGCATATTTCATTTTATGCTGAAAAAAAAAAAAAATGGCAACAATTAAAAATTTAAATGTCTATTTTAAAGTTATTATTTTCATATTTTAATTAATTAAAAAAAAAAAAAAAATTAACCAAAAATTCGTTGCAAATAAGGTACCAAAAGAAAAAGGCGATTTTTCTGAATCCGTCGGATTAAACAGCTTATCGATCGGTCAATTAGATTTTTTAAAAATTAATTAAAGTATGAAAATTAGGATGGATGGATGGTTGGGTTTTACGTCGCACTAGTGCTGCGCAGATGGGCAATTGGCGACGGTCTGTGGCACACCCCTAGAGGTGGTCCGGAGACATGTCATCACAATTTTGATCCTCCACGTAGGCACTGATGTACGTAACTTTCTGCTGATTATTTGTTATCGCATTATAGGTGACTTCTATGGCATAACACTTATGACATAACTGTATACAGAAATGTTGCTCAAAAGTTGTTAGATAATTTGAAATAATTTTTTATCTAGAATATCTTTTAACGAGAGACTAGTAATTACTTTTATTTCGCAAATAATAAAACACTTTCACGTTTATGTATAAATAAAACACATTTTATTTCGATTTTATACGGATAACACAACTTCCATTTCCCTATTTTATATTTTGCTTTCTTTATTCTTTTGAGTAAATATTATTTTTTATTTTGTAAAAAGATTTCCTAGCAATAATTTCAATAACTTTACTACCAATAATTTCAGAGCAATCCAGTTGTGGGAAAAAAAAAAAAAAAAAAAAATCAGCTTACATATTTTGTTGTAATCCAAGTTTAGCCATATTTCATTGCATTAAGAAAATTTTTTTTATGTTAAATGTTCCGAGTTTTTGTTAAAATTTTACTTAAATAATTTTATGGCAAAATAACAAATAGCAGATGATAAAAATAAGTATTACTGAAACCAGACCGTCGCCATTTACCCATTGCACACTACTAGTGCATTGTTAAACCCAACAAACCATAACTGTTTATTTATTTTCTAATCAACTGAATTGATTTTTCTCAAAAGTATTTGTTTCGTTTATAAGGAAATTGGTACCACGGCTGTTACATTGCGTAGTTAAAACTATTTATGGTTCATTTCTACATTCAACTTTTACATAATCCGAATAGATTTATTAAGTTTTAGTTTAATTAGTATTATGGAAAAATTTTCATTTCTTACTTAATTTCGTTGTCAAGAGGACTGACGTACTCAGTTATGCCAGATTGGGGATTTTGTCGCCATTTTGGGGATTTTTGAGGCTTCTGGGGACAATTTTGGGGAGCAAATGTTTGTGGGGACTTTTCTGGGGACTTTTAAAATTTTTGGGGACAAATCTGGGGTGTTCAACTTTCTGTCAGCGTTGGCAGCGTAATGATTTATCCCTACGACTACTTCCAATAGCTTTATTGCTATTTGGTAATTTTTTTCAAAAATTGCTTTCATTTGGGGAAAAATCTGAGCTTAAATCATAGAAAAATCTGCTTGATATTTTTTCTTGAAAAATTTTTTATTTTCCCTTTTTAGTAGAAATCAAGTTGGGGATTTTTTCGGAAAAAAAAAAAAAAAAAAAAAAAAAAACCCTGATTCGGGAAAATTTGAAGACCTGTTTGGGGAAATAATTTTTGACCATCTGGCATCACTGGATGTACTGTCCATTTAGGAAAGCGAGTGGCATGACTCACGGATAATTCTACTCTGAAAAGGGGTGACCGCTGCGCTGGCCGTTCTTAAAAAAAAAAAAAAAAAACTGGAATCTGGTAATAAGAAGAATCCTCTTTATTTCTCTTTTCTCCACCCCTATATCTATATATTATAATACGGAAACATGAAATTTGTCGCACACTTTTAACATGTTAATTATGAGAGTAGAGGATTTTAAAGGTATGCTTAATGTGAGTTTGAGAGAAAAAAAATTCTCTTATGATGCCAAGAAGGTATTTAAAAATACTTTTATTCTTTATGCACGTTTTCCTTTTATACATGTATTCTTCAATCACATTTCTTGAAACCATCGAAGACTCTGCGCAAGTACTGATTCAACAAGTCCAGCGTTAAAATAGGGGTGATAGAGAGAAAATAAGCGATAAGAGAGCGCCGAATGACGATATGTTTTCCAAATTCCAAATTTTCGGTCAATTTGGCACCCCTCCAAGAATTTGGACTCGTTCTCACTGCTAGTTTTAGAAAACGTTGTTAACTTTCCGTTTGGGCCACGTCAGCCACCGGTGGCTGACAGTGTGAAATATGATATAAAACTAAAATATTTACATAGTTTTAAGTAATTACTGACAATTTATTTAAAATTTACTTAATTTTTATTTATTATAGGATTATATCATTAAGGTATTTTAAAGGGTTTTATTGAAACACGGTAAACATAACACGCTTCTAAGCAGCGCGCGTGGCCTGAATGGGATTTCCTTAAGAATTCGCGTGACGCTCAACGTGTTAAACTATATTCATTAGTATTTAAAATTCCTAAAGAAGAAAGTTGTTAAATCTAGCAATATCTAAAAGTTCAAGTAAAACCATAGACGCAGTAATTTATATAGATGTAGCATCCTAATATTTTCGAATACAGATTTTTTATTCTGAGAGGCAACAGCCATTATTGTGGTAAAAATGCTTATTTACCATTCAGTGAATGAGCTGTAGATCGAAATTTTATACCGTTGAACATATACTTAAATTAAAACGCGATTGATTTATGCAAATTCTAACTTTTTTTCTAATTTATTTATTATCTAATTTTTGCAATTTACACCAACTCTACTTTGAAGACATATTTATATTTTTTACATAAAAAATAGTGCTATTCAATTAACTGAAATTGACTAATTATTAAAAAAAAAAAAAAATGGATTTATTACTGTATCTTCTGCATGAATAAGAAAAAAGTATGAGATTGAAAAATATTTCGATTTCCGGTTTTCGATAAATTTACGCGTTTTGAGTTTTCCTGAACACAATTCGGCCATTTTTTGAAAATGCCTGTCTTTTTGATTTAGCAAAACTTTGCGAACAGTGTATCTCATGAAACAATGGACTTAATTTAATCGAACTTGATATTTGGTTGAACCTTGGCTTCTATTGGTGCTGATTAGCTTTTGGGCTATATCACCCAACAGGCGACGCTGCCACGCTGTGATATCCTCTAATTTCAGAAAAGGCTTAGCATCTACAGTGTACCAAGCTTAGTGTAAGATATATATATATTATGTAAAACTCTGCTCATTTAGTTTAAGTGCGTATCAGATAACAGGCGGCGCTGTTATCATGCAATTCAATCCCATTTGGGAGAAGACTATATCTAAGCTTTTACACTGTATGAATTTGTGAAACTTGGCATGTTAGATGGATAGTAGGAAAAACTCTGTTGATTCACTTTAAATGCATATCGGACGACCGGTGACGCTGCAAATCTCGAATTCTTTCCGTTTATGTCAAAGTTATATCTCATCTTCTATGCTATATAAATAAACCAAACACTTGTGTGTGAGATATATTTTTAATTTTTATTATTATTGAATTTTGGTGTATATAGGCCGAAAAGTAGCACTGATATTACTTTTTGTGGTTTCTCAGAGGGCTATAACTTAACATCTACTGGTGAAAGTTGCACAGTATTACATATGTAAGCAGTAAATTTGTGAAGATATATTAATTAAATTTTTGTTCATTTTAATCTCTAGGCAACGCTGTTATATAAAGTGATGTAGAAAAAGTATTGGTTTTGTAAAAATTTTCGACTTTCGATTTTCGATGAATTTACACGTTTTTAGATGTCCTAAACATGATTCGCCCATTTTTAGAAAATCACTGATTGTCTGTGCTTGTGTATGATGTTTTAGCAAAATACTATATCTCATGAAACAATGGTCAAAATTTAAGCACGATTTATAATTGGTTAGACATTGATTTAAATTGGTGCTGATTAGCTTCTGGGATACAGCATTCAATAGGTGGCGCAGTTATGTTGTGATTCACCCCATTTAAGTGAAGGTTATGTCTCAACATCTGTAGTGCATAAACGCAGTAAAGTTGGCATATGAGATGGATGCCATATAAAAAAAAAGGCTGCTTTTATTTGGGTGTATATCGGCCGACGCATGGTGCTGCTCTGTTTCAATTTAATTCCGTTTACGAGAAGGCAGTATATCAGCTTCTATGATGCATAAAGGCACCAAAGTAGGTATTTAAGATTGATAATATGTAAAACCTTCAATTTAGGTGCATATCGGATGAAAGGTGGTGCTGTTATGCTGCAATTAATTTTCATTTGCGGTAGAGCTATATCTCAGTTTCTATGTTATATATATGCAACAAACTCGTTATGTATTTATTTATTTGCTTTTAGGATAGAGTCCAAGAACATTGTTTACACGGAAATTTTGAATTTCTGTACTTATTATGCAATGCTTATTTAAAAATTTGGTCGAGTTTCGACCACTGGACGATACTAGTTTTGATAAAACCACAGAAGACCTAATACCTACGCAACAGCATAGTATAGATTTCAAAACTAAGCCAAATAATATCTGTTTCCTGTATTGGAAGTAATGGATATAGATAGATGGATGATATAAATAGATGGATGAAAGTATATTGTCTGTAAGTACGTAAGATGGACGAAAGTATTTTAGAAGCTAGAAATATGTATCATGTTTGTACTTACCATACCAAGAATAAAAAGATTTTTAAAAATATGAAATCTATTCGTAATTTTTATTAAGCGACGGAGCTGCTTTTTTTTTGAAAAAAAGAAAATCCGTTCTCTTTATAATAAAGTTGCTATAGTGACCATTATACTCTGAAGAAGAATCTGTTTTGGATTAATTTCTGCATTCAGTTTAAATAAACATTCGGCTATTAAAGCTCAACTATAAGTAGCACTAAAGGTTTGGATACAGATGCACACAAAAGTATTTCAAAGCATTACTGTCTATGAGAAGTTTATCTTTAAAGACTGTTTCCATACTTTTTACAGTACAAAACATAACGAAATTATTATATATCAAAGCAATATTTTTTAACTGTCTGTCTACAGTACCCGCTGGATGATGGTTAAGCATAAATACGTGGGAAAGAAAAAAAAAAAAAAAAAAAAAACACTTTCAGCAAAAACTGATTACACTACTTTAATAGGTATTCTCGAGGCACAGTGGTGAAAGTATTCTACATTTTCTGCTACTTCTACAGTCGGCAGCAAAAGTATCCAAGCACTAGCCAATAACTCCGATATCAAAAAAGCACACTTAAAACTGTTTTGTTAAATAAATCCTTGTCGAATCATGTTTTTAGTCTGACTAAGAATATGACTCAACAAGGATTTATTTAAAAACGCAGTATTAAGTGTACTTTTTTTAGACAGGAATTATTGCCAGTGCGCGAATACTTTTGCTGCCAACTGTACTTCCATGTAAAATTTTCTATTTTGATGGTAATAGACATTATTGTTAAAAAAATTAATGATGAAAGAGTTCTAAGTTTAGACGGAATTTATTTCATTCCTACCGAGCCAGAAACCTGCTATATCAAATATGTCCTATTTTAAAACTTTAAAACGCAAGTGGTAATTTCAATGTTTTTTTTTTTTTTTTTTCCATTAATTTTTAATTGAAATTTTATTTGATGTTCTGGAACGATTTTTCGTGATTAAATAAGGTGAAAAATTTTACTCAGAAAAATTGGTAAAAAAAAATTCGCAGTAGTTAACAGCTATATCCAACCACAGATTACCGTACAGACAGGATTCTACTACAGCTCAATGGTAATAAAAAAAAAATTGCGTTTTTAAAGTACACATAAACAGAAATAGTTTTTAATTTTATGCTTTTTGTATTATAATTTAAACCATATAAAGCTAAATATTTAATGATTCTGTCATTACAGAATTATAGTTTGTAATTATTATTTATGTTTGAACGAGAATACGTTTGACAAAATACATTTTTAAACTTTATGAAAGTAATTTTTTTTTCCTAAGAGAAGCGTAGTTCTGAATCTTTTGAGTATGCTTTTATGAATGCGGAAGTTTTTGAAAGCGACGGAGAGAAACAATAGCTTTACCTACTAACCTGATAGTACTCGAAAAATCCCAAAACATTAGTTTTGACCAAAGATGCTATTCATATAGATTATACATACTAATAAAAAATATGGACGTTCTTAGTTCTTCTGTGTTGCTCCTAGTGGTGCTACTGCCTCTTGATTCGTGTTTGAACTTCAATGTGTTATTTATAATGTAATCTGAGTGTCTAACAGACAAGTATTGATGTTTTACTTCGAAAAGTCACCACTAAATTTGTAAATAATAATAAATTAGAAAACAGCAATATTTTTCATTAAAAAAAAAAAAAAATCTATCTATCTATCTATCTTTATATATATATATATTGAATTAGTGCTTTCTTTAAAACCAGTGCTTAAATAATCTAAACGGAAATCTTGAGATCTTTCTCATTACAATAGACTTATTTTTATTATAAAATTTAGCTTTTATTGTCAGCGTTAAAAACATTGAAATCTATTTGACATACGCCAGATATATTAACACACAAATTGAATTTGGAGTTCACAGCATTAGAAATCATAAAAATGCTCCTTTTGAACTTGTCATCAAGCTCACTGGATAACAAAGAATACTGAAGCTGTAAATACTGATTCATTTAAAACTTTGCCGTATATTAAATTCCACACTTTATTTATTTGAAATCTTTTGTATATTAAAAAAAAAAAAATCTCTTAAGATTAATCGTAGCATGTGTTATGAGTATATGTTTCACAAAGAACAATTTGCTTTGTAAAACTTCATAGAAAAATTCTCATTATAAAATATCCATCTTGAATAAGGTAAAGCTAGGGCAGTTTGCGCATAATTCAACAGAATAATATAAAAAATCCAAATAATATTTTATTTTATTATTTTTTTTTTTTACTTTTGCTGAGTAATTTTGAATTCATTTGTTTTTTATGGATTTTCATTAGTATTTTGTTGGTATGCTGTAATTTAAATCAACAGTAGTAGTAAAACCAAGAGAGCTATTTTGCTCAATCTCTCCTTACTGGATAGGTGTTGATTGCGCACATGAGTAGGAGAGAATGTGTTTAATTATAAATACAATTAAATTGTTAACAATAATAATTGAACATAAATGAAAGTATTGTAAGGTTTTTGTAAACAAATATTTTTGTATTAGGAGTGGATATTCCAATTTAATAATTAGAAAATTCAGAAAAAACGAAAAAAAATTTAAAAATAATTAAAATATTTTATTTAAAGAAAAAATTTTAAAGACTCAGAAGAAAAGAAAAAAAAGATCAGATAATACAAAATAACGTTAAGTTACTAGATAACACGTTTAATTTAAAATTAGTACAGTTATTTTTTAGTTTGAAGAGTTTCTTGTTTGCTGACCTAATCTGTCGATGTCCACAAACGTTTCAATTATTTTTTGTAAATGGTGCAGATTTCATGCAACCACCTGCCACAAATTAAATCATTTGAGGCGGATTGCATACTGTGTGTGCAATGCATTTTAGAGCCAAAAGATGGGTAGAACAACGTGTGTCCACTGATATATGGCTGGTGCGCCCACTTTTAAGTCTAGAATCCGCCCACCGTTTTTTATTTATTAAAGTTATTTTCTCAAAATCTTCCCCACAAAAAAGTTCAAAACACAGAACCTACATTTCACTTGGTTTAGAGTCTTCTGGTTTCAGTTTTAAAAACCTTTATGTTAATTTGATTCAATTTATTGATATTTTGACGATTACAATCTGTAAAAATAAATTTGAGAAGGCTAATATTTTTGTTTGCATTCAGTTTCAATGTTTCTGTTTAAACAGCCGACAGTTGCACAAACCTTAGGCAACATACTTGAAAATATTACAAAAATAAACAGATATAAATTAACATTAAATAATTAGCGATAAATTTCCCATAGGCTAATATTGGCACTCAAGAGGTAAACACTACCGGAAAAGTGGCTTTTGTCGATTGTTTCCACTCCTAAATAATGTCCAATTTTGGGTTCTGGGGACGGTTTACTAAAAGATGCGTCGTCTCGAATGGGTAAACTAGTCCAGTCACTTGTAGACTTTGCCTCATGGCATAGTTCCAGATATTCAACAAACTAATTCTCATTGTCTTATCATTGCCAATAAGCTGCATAATCTCTCTTAGTATAGAATTTAAAGAAATCAATGCGTAATCTGTCCTATGCAGCAAATACGGAAACTCTCCCATTTCTATAGGAGAGATTGCGCAGCCTTTTATTCAATAATTCGCTTTTATTGATAACATAACATATACATCAGATTTGTATTCTTGACTCTCGAAGCCAGCTTGTAAATCTTCGTCAGATAAAAACAGATAGCACATGACAGAATTACATTACGAAGAACTCGAAAGACACCCAGGGCCAGCACGGGAAACGAACCCGCTGGCCCTGGGTATTCCCCCTATTCCCCCCCCGAGAATTTAAAGAAATCAATGCGTAATCTGTCCTATGCAGCAAATACGGAAACTCTCCCATTTCTATAGGAGAGATTGCGCAGCCTTTTATTCAATAATTCGCTTTTATTGATAACATAACATATACATCAGATTTGTATTCTTGACTCTCGAAGCCAGCTTGTAAATCTTCGTCAGATAAAAACAGATAGCACATGACAGAATTACATTACGAAGAACTCGAAAGACACCCAGGGCCAGCACGGGAAACGAACCCGCTCTCCTACGCTCGAAGGCGATTAGCAGTATGGTGACATAACCACTCGGCCACGGAGGGCCATAATCACATTTTTAGAGAACTGTTTGTCTTCGTATAGATAGTCTAGGGTAGTAGCTTATGAAAAATCATTTAATTTGAAAATATTTTGTACTACTGCCATTCTATAGAAATTCCTAAAAAGTAATATGAGAATTCAAGCATATATTTTTGAAAAAAAAAAAAAAAAAAAAAAAAAGACAAAATAACCACGTTTTACCTCAGATGATCGAAACAATCAACATCCACATTCAAGTCTTGATTTCTAGAATTGATTCATGCGTTTAATAAAACTCGCATCTTATGTTCACATTTATTTGCAGAAATTTTTAAATAAGTTTCATCCCAATAACACATAAAAAATTTTAATAGGGGTTTCTAGAAATCGTTGGCAAAAGGTATTAAATTTTATAGGGATGACATGGAATTATTTTTACTACAGCCATAATTTATTTTCTAGATAATAACTACAGATTTTTTTTTCACTGCACACAGTTTTTATTATGAATATATATATATATATATATATATATATATATTTTTTCCTGCTTTTATAAGGTATCGTATTCGTTATGTATTAAAAAACATTAGTGTCACAAATATGCATATAAAAAAATAGTATATATTGTTGCGTACTTGGGGGTTCGTAAGTTGTCCAAGAATGAAAGGTGGATGTTGCAGAAGCTGGAAACTTTATGAAAATTCTAAAATATATGTCTATAAACCAAGTATCAACTTCACTTTCACCAGTAAACACAGCTTAAATAACAGCTCTCAACATCAAATTCACAGTACAAACTGTACCCGAGCATTAACATACAGTAATCTTGTGGAGTTTGCGTTCCTGCAAACTCCATCTTAACTAGATACTTAGATTACTAAGAGAACACAAGACTTTAAATAACAATAACTAAAGTTTATTTGAGCAGATTAATGGGAGGGCGGCCTGGTAAAATTATATAGCTCAGCCAGCGTTTTACTTAATCAAAATATATGAATCAACAAATTAAGTAGATAACTTTAAATATCTCACCCCAGTAGATAGTCGAAAGTGTAGAGACGATTACACTCGTACTCCAACTACGGCTTCACTATGGGACAGAGGATTCCCTTCTCTCCCAGCTTGAACTTCCGAAAACTAATACACTCGCCAACACTCCACGCTACTTAACTTCACGTCACTAAATCTCCACTACTCAACTTCCGATATTCTCCAAAATAAGAATCAACACCATTCGCTATAAGATCCTCCAACATACACTATCGATCCTCCAACATCCACCAACATCCACCTACTAAAACCATCTCTATTTTATACTTTTTCCTACACCCTCCTTTCACTACATTTCAATCCGTACTTTTAAAAATCACTTCTAATTTAACTAATATTCAAAATCTAAGTCTTTTAATGCAGCACCCTGCCGACGCAAAACAACTCCGACCTCAACCGTCACCGAGCCACTGGCGACGGAGTGATTTTAACCGTCCCCACTTCCTATATTGCTGGATCCAGCTTAATTGAAACAACTGTGGTGACGTTCTAACGTCTCAACCTCACAGTCCCCCTCCTAGAAAAAAATGTAGTCGGGAAAATCCCCAACGGGTTTGATCGATTAAATTTAAATAGCTTCATTCCCTCTCTAACTATCTCAAATCTCTGAAGTGTGAGTGCAGCCGTCACTTAAATTTTAACTGGGTGAGAAAAACTTAAAAATTTGTTAAATCCCTGAGCGAAAACTCGGGGACGCAAAAAAATGAATTTAAACTTTTAAATAAAAGGCGTACGTTTATCCCGAGAACTCCGGGACTGACTGAGCTAAAACCAGGCTTACATTAGGATTAACAAACGTCTCCCTGTTAGGCCAGGAAGGCAATATATTAAATTCAACTTGATCTTGGCTTTACAATCATCTTTCTGTTAATCCAGAAAGGAATAAACATAATTTTAAACTTTTAACATTGAGTAAATCATTTTATTGAACATAAAATCTTGAACTTTAATTATCCATCGAAAGACCAGCCTAGGTCCAGAATCTTCCTTCGCAACTTAGAGGAGGATTTTCTTCATCCATAACAGAGCCAGTCTATGGCCCAACCACATCCGCTGGTCAACGTACTTGAGAAAAAAAGTCATTCAGAAACGTCAGACCTCAGAATAACCTTTTCTACATCAGATTAGAGCATCAAAGATATTTCTAAAATGGAAACTTTTTTTTTAAAGTAGAAATCAAAAAATAGACTTAAACTACAATTTGTAGATAGATAAACGAGACAAATTGTCTCTGAATACATAAAAAATAGTATATATACAATAATTTTTCCTCCTGGGCTATAGCATGCGAAACGACAAAAAATTAATTTGTTAGTGATTTTAGTTTAAAGTTACGCGTGATTTATGCATATAGCCAAAAAAAAATATTTCCCCACTCATACACATAGATATATATACATAGATAACTTTTAGTGGAATACAAAAGTTATAACAATAAGAAAATTCATTTTATACAACATTTAGAAAACATATTTAAGGATACAAAATGTTCACAACTGCAGTTGATCGCTGAGAAATAAAAAAGATTTACGTACATATATTTTACATTACATTTACAAAACTATAGAGAAAAATGGTTATACACTTATCAAAGTTCATTTTAGTTATATATACAAATACAATATGTATAGAAATACGAAAAAAGGGGGGGGGGATATTTACAAAGGTTAAAAAAAACAGTTTTATATTACCCATTCTGCAGGCGATGGCTACAAAATAAAAGAATTTAATATACATGCATAAAATATATTAAGAGAGAACTAAAATGTTGACATTTGAAGCAGAAACATGATTTTCGAAATGAAAGTTAATGTACTAATTTAAATTTTACAGTTTTTCTTTTTAGAAAGTCCTGCTCTTTCATACAAAAATAAGAAGTCCGAAAGGCTTCAAGGCATGTCTTACATTTTGGTACAGCTCTGACAAACAAATACTTGAGAAAAAATAAAATAAAGAACGATACGACCTCACCCAGGTTTTCCGCTGTAAGAAAATTAGCATTAAACATGAGAATCCTGCTGGTCATTGCACTGGCCGCAGAGATCGCAGGGCTTGAGGCTTGCAGCAGGAGGTCAGGCGTTGCGAGGTCACATTCCTGGGCTGCGATCGAATCCGGCACGCTGTCACTGTCCGTAGCATCAGTGGGCGATTCCGCTCCATCTCTACTCATGAGTGTTGGTGTCTTGGAAGGCTTACGAGCTTGGAAAGAATTTATATTTTTAGTTGAAATTACTACATTTGCTTTTAAATTATCTAGCAGTTTACGAGAAGCACTGGTAGGAGAATGTAAACTATGTTGAAGACAGTTTAACCGGTCATTTTCATTGGGAGCCTTTTCATTTAAACTAGAAGATTCTGTCGGCTTGACATGTAGAAAACTTAAATACCCTTTTTCATTACTTTCATTTAAATTAGCTGCTCGCTTATGAAAAGCATCGTTGTTTAAACTGCTATTTTCTGTTACTTGTACGACAACATTTTCATTTAAATCAGCTAGTGGTTTGGGAGAAGGACCGCTATTTAACCTTCCGCTTTGTTTTAACCCAGTTTCTGTGAAATTAGATAACTCCCCGGATTTGATCGGTCGAGTATTTGAAAATGATTTAGCATTAGAAATAGTCAATTTTGCCGACTTGACAGTTTTAGAACTGAAATGTAGTTTATCAGGAAATGCATGAATACTAATAGATAAATCTGTTGGTTGAACAGAATGAAAACAAGAGTTTGATGCCTTTAATAAAGATTTAGTACCAACATTAATTTTAACATCATTTTCTGCGAAAATTTTTCCTGTTACCCGAGATAAATTTCCGGACTCGACCGGTTTAGCATTTGTATGAGATTTATCAATAAAAATAGCAGAATCTGCCGACGACTTGATAGTTTGAGAATTAAACTGTAATTTATTACGAGGCGCATTTACATTACTAGAAAGATCTCTTGACTTAACAGTTTGAAAACAGTTATTGGTGAAAGGATTAGCCGCTACATTTAATAAACTTTCATTCTTCTCTAAATTTGAAGGAAACTGAGAGTTTGGATTGTAAACGCATTGAGAAGAATTTAAATGCTGCAAGTTGACTGAAGAAATAGAAAGAGAATTTAAACATATAGATTGTACTTTGGTATTATTAGAGTTCATTGCATCCTGTGCAACATTTTCAGATTGATTTAAGTCACTGGGTCTTGCTTGTGAAAAGTTAGCTTGTTGCGGATGATTGAAATTAACATTTTCAGGGGGGGGCGAAATTTTCTCGCTGTTCGTTTTGAACATTGACGGGTTCTTGCCAGCGATTAGACTTATCCGCCTGTTTAATAGCGTGACGTGATTGATATTTATCGAGAACTTGAAAAAGAGTATCAACAGATGCGGTTGGCTTTAACTCGAGGTAATCTTGGATTGGCACCGTGAACAGCGGATTAACAATATCAAATATTTCTAAAAAAGATAAATTCAGATCGAGTTGTTTAATTAAATCGAGCTTACGCAGGAAAAAGGTTGTCGGTTTATCAAATACAGACATTTTATATGTATAGAGTTCCTGCCTTAATCTTGCTCTATCGGCACTTAAGGAAAAGGTGTTTATAATTTTGATCTTTAACTCTTCATAAGTGGGATTTTGACCCAAAGAATGACAGGCTAGTAGGTCAAGCCACATTTTAGGTTCTCCTTTTAGGGAGTATTTTAACCATTTACATCGATCAGAAATATCTATATGACATACATGAAAATATCGCTCAAGTTCATCAAAAAATTCAAGTACATTATTTGAGCCGGTAAAATAAACCCGAGCGGGGGGGGGGGTGTCGAATTGGTTTGGGCGCCACTGTGGAGTTTGCGTTCCTGCAAACTCCATCTTAACTAGATACTTAGATTACTAAGAGAACACAAGACTTTAAATAACAATAACTAAAGTTTATTTGAGCAGATTAATGGGAGGGCGGCCTGGTAAAATTATATAGCTCAGCCAGCGTTTTACTTAATCAAAATATATGAATCAACAAATTAAGTAGATAACTTTAAATATCTCACCCCAGTAGATAGTCGAAAGTGTAGAGACGATTACACTCGTACTCCAACTACGGCTTCACTATGGGACAGAGGATTCCCTTCTCTCCCAGCTTGAACTTCCGAAAACTAATACACTCGCCAACACTCCACGCTACTTAACTTCACGTCACTAAATCTCCACTACTCAACTTCCGATATTCTCCAAAATAAGAATCAACACCATTCGCTATAAGATCCTCCAACATACACTATCGATCCTCCAACATCCACCAACATCCACCTACTAAAACCATCTCTATTTTATACTTTTTCCTACACCCTCCTTTCACTACATTTCAATCCGTACTTTTAAAAATCACTTCTAATTTAACTAATATTCAAAATCTAAGTCTTTTAATGCAGCACCCTGCCGACGCAAAACAACTCCGACCTCAACCGTCACCGAGCCACTGGCGACGGAGTGATTTTAACCGTCCCCGCTTCCTATCTTGCTGGATTCAGCTTAATTGAAACAACTGTGGTGACGTTCTAACGTCTCAACCTCACAATCTACTGCAACCGAAAGAGGCTCAGAGCTCTTTCAGCACCTGTAATCTTCTCGAATTTTCTGTAAATAATGTTTCCAGCTTCTGCAAGATTCGTCTTTCGTTCTCGAACAACTTACGAACCCCCAAGTACGCAACAGTTCTGGTGTCAGGAGTGAGGTTATCTGTGAATGGTGATGACTAGAGGTATGGAGCAATAAATGAAGAAACTTCTCGAAGGGTTAGCTGCCCAGATGAGTGAAATGAAAGGAAGATTTTCAGAGATCGAGAAGCGATGAAGATTCCCACATACGAATGCAGATTATCCTAGCAAGCATTCAATACAGAGTTTTCAGTCGTAGCTCAGGCTAACGGTTGGTACGCTACTGCCAAGAAAGCTCATCTGGTAGCATCATTACGGGGCCACACAGCTGATACCTTGGAAACCCTTCCGAAGGAACGGTGAAATGACTTCGAGGCTTTGGCCAGAGCACTGAAGCTGCGTTTTGGAGGAAAATGCTCTAAAGAATACAGTCACCTCCAGTTAAAGTCCCGTTACCAAAAAGCGGGTGAAAGTTTGTAAGAGCTGGCATCGGATATTCAGAGACTATCACACCTAGCTTTCCACTGCCATGCTGAAAATCGAGATGATTTGGCTCTTCACTACTTTATCGATGCCGTGCGAGATCCAGAGACTCAAAAAGCACTTAGACTCGTCAGTGCAAAGGACGTCGGGTCAGCTTTGGCGTATGCCCTGAAGACTGAGGCAGCCCAACAAGCCTCCCGTAAAGACCGCCACACCATCAGGGCAGTCACTTTAGATAATTCATAAGCTGATCTGAAGGAAGTGAAGAAAAATCTGGCAGACATCACGAGGAAGTCGCGCAGTCTCGAAGGTAAAAAAAAAAAGATACTAAAAATAAAGTGCTGGAGCTGTGGAAGAGATAGACATGTGAAGAAAAACTGCCTCTTACGATCACCTGACGAAAATAACCCGGCTTTACGATCACTGCAGGGAAACTAAGAAGAGGTAATCTCGCGGGGCAAAGGTTGCACGAAATTTAAGAGCTCCAATTTTCAGTGTTCCATCGATGAGTGGCGGCGATAAGGAACTATATGTTTATGGTCAAGTTAACAACACATCCTGCCGTATGATTTTGGATACTGGAGCCAACGTAACTATCGTTAAAACGGATGTAGCTCAAGAGCTTAAAGATAAGATCATCTAGACGCCGCCCTGCGTTAGACTGTGACCAGCGACGAAATCAAAATCCATGGAAAAATGAACTTGGCCATCACATTTGGAAATGCCAGTTACCATCATATGGCATATATAGCTGACATAAGAGATCCTCTAATCCTTGGATTTGGTTTCCTGAGAAAGTATAACTTTAAATTGGGTTTTAAGAATAATGAACTGCATTCTAATTCAGAAGACGTAGCTGTGTTTAACGTTGAAAATATGAGCATTTAAGTAACATGGCAGATAATAGCGAAGTCCGAAATCTTCATCCCTCCATACACTGAGACAGTAGTTTCTGGGGCACCTCCTAAAGAGCAATACTTCTGCTATGGACTGATTGAATACCCGAATACAGACAATAGCCCGAGAGGAATTCTGGTGGCTTACAAAGAGCATTATTCCTGTGAGAGTCGCCAACAGTAGCTGACATATGCCAACATAAGCGATAAATTAAGGACAGTGAAGAAGGATGAGGTGTAAGCAGTGGCGTATCGTGAATGACGTTTAGGGCATGCTCCACATGAGTATTTAGAAACAGTACATTAAAACTGATATTTAAGCATCTTATTGGCTAATTCGCTCGTTTCGAGAACCAACGTAGATATTACGACATTTAAACAGCCAATCAAATGAACGAGCTTTCCATGATAACTAGCTGTTCCTAGACACCAGTATGGAGCATACCCAGAACGTCACTCACGATACGCCACTGGGTGTAAGCAACCTGCATTTCTGTTGCATGCATTAACCGGCACACGCAATCTACTGAGTCCAAGTCTCCTGAATTTTTAACATCGGAATTACTCAAGAATGCGGAGTTAGGAATCGAATAGAGACGTGCTACGGAGAAGTTACTCTATGAATTCAGAGACCTGTTTTCTCTTACACCTGAAGACGGCGGAAGGACGAACGTCACCTAGCACAGAATTGAAATAGAAAATCATCCTCCAATCAAGCAACATCCAAGAAGACTTCCATTTGCTAAGTAGGAACAGGTGGCTGATCTTCTAAATGAGATGAAGCGTAATGAAATTATCGAACCATGAACGAGTCCTTGGGCCTCTCCCATAGTACTGGTACGAAAGAAGGATGGTTCAACGAGATTCTGCATGGATTGTGGTCGTTTGAATGACATCACGAAGAAAGATAGTTACCCTCTTCTCAGAATTGAGGATACTCTAGACAAACTTTCTGGCATTCAGTGGTTCTCGACTTTGGATCTGAAGAGCGGCTATTTGCAAGTCGAGTTACATCCTGACGATCGTGAAAAGACTGCATTCACCATGTAACAAGGACTGTAGCAGTTTAAAGTTATGCCATTTGGATTATGTGATGTACCTGCAACTTTCGAACGCCTGATGGAGACAGTGCTAATAGAACTTTCCTATAAAGCTTGTCTTGTGCACCTTGACGATATTATCATTGTGTGGCGTACATTTGAAGATCATTTAAGAAACATCCGTAAGGTGCTGGAAAAAGTCAGAATGGCTAACCTCAAATTAAATCCTTGCAAGTGCAACTTGTTCCGTCGTGAAGGGAGTTATCTCGGCCATATCTTCTCTGCTGAAGGTGTGAGAACTGATACCGAGGAGATCTCTGCAACTGAGAAGTGGAATCGTCCTGATAACGTCAACCAACTGCAAAGTTTCCTTGGATCATGTACACAGTACAGGATGTTCGTGAAGGGCTTCTCGAGTATTGCCAGACCACTCCACAAGCTGACGGAAGCTAAACTGAAGTTCCTGTGGACAGAGGAATGTGATTAAGCGTTCAAGAAAGATAAAGAGGCCTTATCATCATCGCCTATTTTGACGTATCCACAGCACCACAAACAGTTCATATTTGATACTGATGCAAGCCATGAAAGTGTTTGTGCTGTTCTGTCACAGGAAGTTGATTTCCAAGAGCGTGTTGTTGCCTAATGTAGTAAATGCTTGTCTAAACCGGATCGAAACTACTGCACCATCAAGAAAGAATTACTCGCCATCGTAAAGGCCATAGAACATTTCCATTATTATTTCTATGGCAGAAGATTCTTGCTTCGGACGGATCACGCATCTTTAACGTGGTTGCTTAATTTCAAGAATCCAGAAGGCTAGATTGCTAGGCGGATACAACGTCTCCAGGAATATGACTTCGAAATCCGCCATCGTAAAGAAACTCTACATGGAAATGCAGATGCCTTGTCACGGAAGCCTTGCTCGAAAAGTTGCAAATACTGCTTTAGAGCCGAAGAGAAGTACCAGCAGATAAATCCAGTTGCTTTCCAAGCTACAGTTTCAACGCTAGTGAAACCGGACCAGTGAAGTGGTCAAGAAGTTAGACAAGCTCAGTTGGGAGATCCTGACCTAAAGCCAATCTTTTAGTTCAAGGAGACGACTAGTAACAGACGTACCTGGCAGGACATTTCCCTATGTAGCCGTATGACAAAATGTTACTGGGCTCTCTGGGACTCTCTTCATATTAGAAATGGCGTACTGTACAGAAAATGGGAGTCTGACGATGGAAGGAGTTTCAGACGGCAGATTTTACTACCTAGATCGAAGATTCCAGACGTTCTAGAGCATTTACATAGTAGCCCTACATGAAGCTATTTTGGAGTGACCATTTCTTCTCACCAGAAAGTTCGAGAGCGCTTCTACTAGTGCAAGACAAAGGAGGACGTAGAGATATGGTGCAAATCCTGTGATGCTTGTGTGGTACGTAAAGGCCGAAGAAACGAAGTGGAGGAAGACTACACTGGTATAGCGTGGGAGCACCATTTAAACAGATCGCACTCGAGATCTTGTGTCCTTTGCCACAAACTTCCCGAGGAAATAAGTACATCCTTGTTGTGATGGACTATTTCTCCAAGAGACCTGAGGCGTATCCCATTCCTAATCAACAGGCATGCATAGAGTGCAGAAATGGGTGTCAAGGTATGGCACACCCCTACAACTTCATACCGATCAAGGTACGAACTTTACCTCTGCTGTTTTCAAAGGACTGTGTTAGCTACTCGGCATAGACAAAATCCAGAGAACACCCCTACATCCCCAATCGGACGACATGGTCGAGAGTTTTAACCGCACCATCCTGAATAACATCTCTCTTTTAGTATCAAGGAACCAACAAGATTGGGACTTGAAATTATCGTTGTTCCTGCTGGATTATCAAAGTGCTGTCCATGAAACCACCGGCTATACTCCAGCTCGGATGCTCTTTGGACGCGAACTTCGTCTCCCATGTGATCTCCTGTTTGGTTGTCCACCAGATGCGCCTTCATTGCCCGAGGAGTTCATCCAAGATCTCTAGGCACGATTTGAAGATGTACACACCTTTGCTCGGGAGCGGATTCACCTGGCAACGGAGAATATGAAGACAAGGTATGATTTAAAGGCTACACAACACGAATTCAAGTAAGGAGACAAAGTTTGGTTGTGAAACCTCGTTCGACGCAAAAGACTCTCTCTCAAGCTACAGTGTAACTGAGACGGTCCTACACAGTCTTAAAAAGACTAAAAAGACTGAATGACGTCGCTATAAGAATTACTAGAATACATTCATCAAAACCGAAGGTAGTTCATTATGATCGGTTAGCCACATACACAATTAACGGTAATATTTAAATTTGAAAAGTAAATATTTGTTAAATTTGTATATGTGTAATGTAAATAGTATTTGTATATTAATATTTGTACTTATTTGTAAACATTGTAAATACTTCTCACTTAATTTTGCAATCTGTATTGTTATTTTATTGTTATATGCAACTTAGTTTTTGTACTTTAGATTGTATAGTTTGTGTAGTTTCGCCTCCTGACCAAGGGCTATACTGCCCGGGTCAGGAGAATCGCCAATGAAAGCACTGGCGAAAACTAAACTGAGACTGACTGATTTGGCGTGAAGCAATTCCTTAAATACCCGCGTAGAAAAATGGGGAAAATTCCAGAAACTTTGCAGCCAGTCAAGTTAGAACTTCCATATTTGGTATTCGATAATAAGTATTTTCTCGCCAAGGTCGCCAAAAAAGTCGCCAAGGAGCGAAAAAGTTGCCAAATTTGGCGCCAAAGCCATTATTTACTTTAATGAGGCTTTTTAACGTGTTTTTAACGGGAAATGAGATATTTTAACTTGAAAACAAGCTAGAAATGCTGAAAATTAACATTTTATCACCTGACTAAGCCTCTTTGAATGAATTTACATAAAAATAACTACGAATTATTTACAAGTTCGTAACAATATGTATATGTTGCATGAGTCAAGTAAAATATTATAAGTTCAACTTTTTTAACTTGCCACACATTTTATTAATCCCCAAGCTTCAATAACAAGCAATATATATATATATATATGTATATATATATACGTTAAGTACATATTTGGTGAATTAGTTACATGATTCTCTAAATTTTCTTCGATATTCATGTTGAGGCAGCTATATATTTTGTCGGTATGGTTTGGTTTGGTTTGTCGATCTAAAGTCACTTTTTGCACAGTCAATCAGATTAATTAGATCAAGACTTAAGGCATAAAGTGGATTTCAAACTACTAGGAATATCCATGTCCAAATTTGGTTTTGAATCCAGCACCCGGCAACTAATAATTCGAACGCTAACCATTCGGTCACCAGATAAGTTTACTTTTTCTGAGTGTTTGCAACAGGGAATGTGTATCTCTCACTATAACTAAAAACTCTTTCTCGATGAAGAAAAAAATTGTTTCATTATTACATTTTATTACCATGTTTTTATTAACTTGGATTCTTGTTTGTTTGTTTGTTGAGTACAAATCTTGCAATCGATTTTTAACTAACTTCCCGACTAGCTAGATATTTGAAACTTTCAGGACAGCTCAGAACACGGTGACAATACATTTTTTTAATACTTTTAGTCAACTGTTTCAGGTCCCTACTGTATTCGGCAATCTTTATATGATTCAACAGAAAATTTATTTAACTAACTTCCCGACTAGCTAGACATTTGAAACTTTCAGAATAGTTCAGAATACGGTGAAAATGCATTTTAAAAATATTTTTAACCAATTGCTTTGGGACCCTGCTGCCTTCCGCAGCTTTACCAGTACAAAGCTTGCAATCAATTTTTAACTAACTTCCCGGCTAGATAGCCATTTGAAACTTTTATAATACCTCAAAACACGATAGCAATGAATTTTTTTTAGTATACTTATCCAATTGCTCCGGGTTCCCGCTGCCTTCGGTAGCGTTTATATGATTCAACAGAAAATTTAAAAACATGGTATATAAAAAGTTCTTTTTATCTTGTAATTATTATACTTTATTTAGTAAACAGGTAACTGCTTACTAGATAACGAGACTTTTTTAAAGAAGTAATTTCGTTGCAGAAAAATTGATTGATTTGATTTCGACTATATTTGATGAAACAAGTGCAGAATATGAATTCCAAAATACACTGTATTATTTCTTGAATTAAAATTTTTAAGAAGAATTAATTATTATGTCTTATTTTATTTATTTATTTTATTTTATTCAGTTCTAACGGTCATTAAGTATTCATGCATGTAATTAGAGATTATTCTCTCAAATAGTTAATAACTAATAATAAATGTACATTGTTGATGAAGTAAAAAAAATTTGAAGAATCAAAGTTCCCTTAAACCAGTTGAATAGACTAAAGTTTTCAAATTAACTATGCACTTAATTTTATTAACGGTAATTCTTATACGTCAAAGTTTTATAATTACAAAAGTTGGAGGCTTTTAACGAAATCTATGTTCAGAGTAACAGTTTTATCTGAAATAAACTCTTTAAAAGCATCATGCAAAATTTTCGCTTAAAACATAAATTTTGGGAATGAAAATGTATATCAGATTTTATTTTTACAAAATACTTTTCATTTTTCAGAAGACATCATTATAATCTAATCAATAATTTACTGCATCTTGGATTTTACAAAAATTGTGTCATCGAATAAGTTATAAAACGTATTAATATAATATATATATATATATAAGAAATTCCTAGTTGCCACAATTTCCTTAAAAGTTTACAATGTAATTACAAAAATACGATGGGACATAGATTAGTTGTTGATGGAATGTTTGTGATTTCTTTAATTTTATGCTATACAATAATAAATATCTTAATGGGGTTTATAGCAGCTTTGTGTCTAAAAATATAAAGATTTTCATAAAATCCTGACTTAAAGAATAATATAGGATTAAATTTGCAGTAATTTTACATAATTTTACAATTTGTATAATAATTCTCAAACTTTTACATGCACACACACATGCATATATGTATACATAATATGTGAGTAAAAATTATTTTACTCGAAAGTTTAAAAGGTTGAAAAACGTATACACATACTCAACCCACAAGGAGCTGCAATATATATATATATATACTAGACTTTCCTGCGCAGAACAACTGCGTAATAGTACCTACATACCCAATATATTTTTTATAAAAATCTCATAAATAAAATAACAGAAAATTTTTCGTTTATTATTATTATTATTATTATTATTAAAGGAGATTTAAATCTTTGATATTTGTATTATAATTTCAATTTTAGGAAAAATATTTTTTTTTCGCTGCGAAGTTAAAATTCTTAAAATTAAATTAAATTATTGTTACATTAAAAATCAATTATTTCCTAAAAATTTGACTGAATTAAATTACCATATCACCGTACATAACAGAAATTCCATTGTTAATAAACGTATCTATAAAACAAATTTATAAATAATAAGAAATACTGTTCATTCTATTTATAATGAATGAAAAATTTAAAATAATAATAATGGCACCACCATCATCCTGCCGAATAGCCATCATCAATTGCTAGGCTTAAGTAGCTATAAATTCTTCTAAATATGTTTCTAAAAATGAGATTTTGAGCATATATTTCAACATAAAAAGTTAATAATTTTTCAATTGCTTAAAAAAAATTGCATTTTAAAAAGTACTTTAGTTTAAATTTTTGTAGCCGAAATCTCTAGCCAAAGCCCTTATAATCACTTTATTTCTAGCAGCCGAATTTATGCTTTAGGTTTGGTTGACCAATCAGATGAAACCTTACGTCACAATTGTGTCATTTCGTCATAATGTAATGATAACTGGTCCACGTTAGAGAAATATTATATATATATTCTAATTGCAGGTTATAATCTTTCCTTTTTTCATCAAAAGTAATATTTTAGTGGCAAGGTTGAATCACCTTTTGTTATTTTGCGTAACACCGCTTGCCAAAAAATGAAACCTTGCATTTTTTTAGCTCAATGTGGAGGGGTGGGGGAGATGACACCTTATAAATTACCTCTACATTCTGAGCCGTTTATTTTATTAACTATTCAATTTTGTCCTTTTCCACAAATTCAGTTTTTCTCATTTTTTTAGGTTTATTTCTTTAGAAATAGAACTGTTGCAATCAGTTCGTTTATTTATCTATTTATCTATCTATCTATCTATATATATATACATAATGAAAATTTTACCATCACGATAACTCCCGAAATAATACTTCAAATCGAACCAAATTTGGTGAGCTCCGCCTTTTAGTTTTCAAGTGGAGATCACTTGAAAATTTCAAATTCACATTGTAAATGCGTATTCCGAATTTCTTTGAATTTTGATGCTTATACAGACCACATAAAGGTCTCAACGAAGTTTGCGCCCTGATTTTTAAGAACACAAGAAGCAAACGTGAACGTTTCCGACGCCGTTACGCTCCAATTAGGGTGCCGGCACCCGATTTTTTATAGCTCCAATTAGAGTCTCCTCGATAACAGCGCTGGCGTTGAAACCGCTAAACAGAGCGTCGTGACGCATGTGCAAATTGAAAATCTCGACGCCGAATACGTTGACTTTCGCATTTTGTGTTCTTAAAAACCAGGTCTTTATTAATGAACTTTATCCGCCATTTTTAACAAAGTGGCGAATATCTTAAACAAAGTGGAGTATCTTAAAATCAGGCTACCGCACTTGAAAATTTAGAATCACGATAACTTCCGAAATAATACTCGAAATCAAACAAATGTGGACAGAGAATTTATCTTATAAATATCTTGAATGACATTGTCAACGAAGTTGCTCCACCATTTTATTTTCAAGTGGAGTTCACTTGAAAATTTCAAATTCACACTGTAAAAAGCGTATTTAAGACCAGATTTGCTCGAATTTTGATGTATACATAGACCATATAAGGGCACAATCAAGCTTAATAATGAACTTTATCCGCCATTTTTAACAAAGTGCGGATTTTAAAAATTAAGCGAGACAACTTAAAATCAGGCTACCACTTGAAAATTTATAATCATGATAGCTTTCCAAATTCTGATTCAATTCGAAGCAAAGTCGGACAGTGAACTTATCATATAAATAATTGGATGAGTTCACTGGGCAACTAGTTCCGACATTTTGTTTTCACGTTGCGGCCACTTGAAATCAGGCTGCCACTTGAAAATGGGCCATAACGATAACTTTTAAAATACTAAACTGATTCAAACAAAAGTTAGATAGTGAACCTACGGTTCAAATATCTCGGATAAGTTTGTGTGATAACTCGCTCCACCGTTTTATTTCCAAGTGGCAGCGACTAAAACATTTCCCATTATGATAACTTTTGTAATACTGAATCAATTAGCATCAAATTTGGGTAGTGGATTTATAATTCAAATATCTCAGATAAGTTCGCTGATCATCTCATTCTGATTTTTAGTTTTCACATTTTAAATTTAAGCCGTACTGCCGTAAATATATATATATATATATATATATATATTAAATTGTGAATAAGGTGATATAAAATTTAGTACGTAGATATGTTAAATTCAAACGTTTTAATTATATGTGATTTCAGTATTCTGCCATAACATTTTTATAGAAGAAAATTTACTTTTAAAGTTATTCAGGAATTAATGACGTCGAGACATAATACCAATAACTTGATCTTTTAAAATAGCATTAAAAAAATTGTCTTAGGATCAAGAAACATAAGATAATAAAGATGAACTTTTCACCATGTGGATATGGATATAGAATAGTAAAAAATTAAATTTTTCTTATAGATAGATAGAATTTCTGTTGCACCTGAAAGAAAGGTTGATATTTTTGTGAAATATTTTTTGTAAAGGTAAATTTGTTTTTTATTTATTTGTTATTATTATTATTATTTTTTTTTTTTAAGAAAAGGTAATATGTTCTTTCCTATTTTCTAAAATTGAAAAATAAATAACAATTATTCATGTAAAATACATTGAACCTTTTATGTTTTAGAAATTATTTCAAAATAAATGAGTATATTGAATGGTGCGTTAAACAATTCGTTATTTTTTTCTTCAAGCTATTCATTTTTGCTGCAAGCTATTCATTTCTATTCATTTTTGTAAAGAATTTCCAGAAAAATAATATTGCATTATTTTACTTTCTTGTCATATCTTATGTAGAGATGCGATATATGACAAACTTTAGCTATATTTTTTCAATTATGTTAATGGAAACTTAAAACCTTCAAATTAAATAAAAATCTGTAGGTTGAATATCTTGTTTAGATTTATAAATTGAACAAATAGGTTTTTGTTTTAAAATATTCTTACACGTTTACGATAGAAATTGTTCTCGTCTATGAATTGCTTGAATTTCTGGATCAAATTTAACTGATCGATTCAAAGCATTTAGTTTTATGTGTCAGAATTTGTTTTATATAAAAATATTTATGAGCATTTTTTCATATTCAGAAACTCACAATTTCATAAAGAGACTTTAGAATTCACCAAAGTGAAAAACTTCCGTAAATTTATCTTTGATCTCGTAATGTTTAAAATGCTGTCTAAAATAATTTCAGAAGTAATTTTATCTAAACATATCATATAAAGTTTGCTGCTTAGTTTTTGTTATGGTTTAATATTTTTGTGGTTAAAAATATAGTCTGTTTAACGTAAGTTATGTGAGAAGATTGAATGTGATTGATTAAAAATCTAGCATTTACGTATGCTGCATTCAATAAATTATTCTTAAATTTATATGATTATTCAAAAAATCACTGTACTGTGAAAGCTGGAATATACGTTTGGAGATCCAGTATCATTTTAACTTAGAGGTAAGGTAAGTTTCACTGCACTTGATAAAAATAATCTTTTGAACACATTGTGTTTTCTTAATTTTCAATTATGTTTTTTAAGAATTTTTATTTTTTATATTATTTTGTACAAATTCTTAAATATTTTACTAAGGAAAATGACACTATGCTTAATACAATTATATTTAGTATTTATTACGTAACTAATTTTTGATGAATTTGCCTAAAAAAATAATCTGCGGTCATTTTTTGGAATGTTTATCATGAAAAACGGCAGTTTTTCTAGTGACGCAAGCGAAAAAACAAACGAACGCGGCGACACTCAGCGGAAAATACGAACGAAAACTGCGACACATATATACAGTCGGTAACAAAAGTGTCCGAACACTAGCAAAAATTCCTATGTAAAAAAAATACACTTCATACGGTTTTGTTAAATAAATCCTTATCGAATCATGTTCTTACGCTGACTAAGACAATGATTCGACAAGGATTTATTTAACAAAGCCGTAGGAAGTGTACTTTTTTTACATAGCAATTTTTGCTAGTGTTCGGACACTTTTGTTACCGACTGTACAGCTAATTTGAGATCAAAGAAACCGCTGAAAGCCGACACTTAATATATCAGGAAATATGGGATGTTTTTTTCTGATATTTTCAAAATAGTCTTTTTCCTTCTGTCTGATCCTACCCTGAAATCGCTACATTTCTGCGTGCAATATATTTTGAGATATGAATTAGCTTATTTAAGTTATAAATGGACGGCCTGTATGTAGCACAATTTTTTCTCGAATATGGCTCGAGCGAATGTCGTTTAATTGATATATGATATTAATCGCTTTTATCTGATGTGCCTGACATCTCCCTTTTCCCCCGGAAAACTCTTGTTTTTTTTATAACTCAGTTTGAAAATCGAACTATTTTTTACTCCAAAAATACCGTGATGCGGCAGTTTCGCGGACTTATACAGTCTTCTCTTTCATCTGAAATACTCAATATCAAATAATCGTTTTGGCTCCCTCTATCGGGAATTGGCGTCAAAAATAAACACAAAAATATAAAAAAAAATAAATATTTTTCTTTCTTTAATATATATATATATTAAATGAGTTATTTATTCTGGTACTTGTATTTTATATGACATTTGTTTATCCAAAAAAAAAAAAAAAAAAAAAAAAAAATTGTATTTACATTGTTTTCATGCTGATACGTTCTTAACTTTCAAAATTGGTTTTATTTTAAAAAGTGATTGCAACAACAAAATTTTTTTTCTTTATTTTCATAAAAATGACAAATAATATGATAATCATATGCAAATAAATATTTGTAATTTTTTCAAAATTAGGTGATAAATCACTTAAACTACGGATTGAAAAAATTCTTAAAACAGAATTTGAAAATAATTAATTTGCTCATTAAGTTTCTAGTATATATATATAAATTACAAAATGTTAAGCTGTAATAAAATTTTGAATAGATTAAGATTTTTTTAAAATTAAATTCATAACAAACTGTACTACTTAAATATTTACCAGTATAAAAATTTCACTTTTTAAAGATTTTTTTATTATTATTTATTTTTCTCTTTTAAATCAAATCTATACCAAAAAATTATTCGCGTTTCTTTCTTTCTTTCTTAAATTTAACAGTAGGGAGGCGGCATGAATATAACAATAAAAACTACTCCAGAAAAAAAAAAATATCCTCCTTAACTCGTATATACTCATTTCTTAGATATAATAGTGATATAAAATAAAATTGAAATTACCATGCATCTGCAACATTTAAATTAGAAATTAATAATAACATTGTAAATATTGGATACACTATTCTAAAAAATATGGCATAAAATCTTGAGGAATTTTTTTTTTTTGGTGAATGATATCATTCAAATGATTAAAGGACATAGATGTTCAAATAGGATTCAAGGATGTTTATTTCCATTACAAAGGATTTTTTTTTACTATCACATATTTTTTAAAAACCTCTGTTATTCATTATTTAGTACAACATATTGTTCTGAAATTTGTGTAAGTACTTGTTTATTTTTTAATATAGCTTTCCTATACAATATCCATAAAATCTTAAAAGTGTTACGAGGTAAACTGAGGCAATTTTAAGCTTTTAATTAAACACAAAAAATTAAGTAAAATTATAATATGTAACTGTTTTCCTTTTGTAAAACTAATCTATTAATCAGTTTAAAAACTTAAAAGTCGTGGCCAAACCAACAATAATAACGATTAATACTTATACTAAATTAAATGATTTTTCCGTAGCTTAATAATTACTGTTAACACAAACATTGTTACAGTAACTTGAGTTTGCATTATATTATAAAAATCGTAAAGGCAAATTCTTTACGAAAACAACTTTAAATTAAACTGATTTAAACTCATTTTGTATTACATAAAAAACTAACTGTACTGTAGGACTGTTCTGTAGAATTTTTATATTAATTTAATTTCATCGATTTTAGAAAAGTGTGTTTCCAAAGTTCATACATAATCTCGCCAAACAGTGTCGAATACGAATTATTCAATTTGTTTTTATCTAGTAATTTTTGGAATTTCTAAAAGCTGTAAAACATGTCTACGATAATTTTTACGGAATTTTGTTAAGAATAAAACAAATGTGTATAGTAGGGGAAGGGAGGGGGGCATAAGGACTCAGTGATGGTCAAAATGTCTTCTACAAATAATAATAATAATAATAATAATAATAATATATTTTGTTCGCCTCTTTTTTTTTTTTTTTATTAAATATACTGAAAATAGTCTCCATTATGTTCCTATTTCAGGATCACGTCGTTTGATCTCGTTTGGTTTATTTAAAAAAAAAGGAAAGAGAAAGGAAAAGAAAAAAAGAAATTGAAGCTGAATTGAGATAGAAGAAATCTTAGGAGGCAAACATTAAAATTTCGAATAGGAGGGGGATTAGGAGCTCATTTAAAGTTCTACTTAGACTCATATTTAATATGCACGCTTTTTACGTTTTCAAAACTTTCAAGGCGTTTCCTATAGATTTGGGAAGAAAAATGGGACTTTTAGAATATATATATATATATATAAGCTTCTTTAAAAAATGCCCCACGAGCGGTTCTGCGCTGAAAAGCTGGTGGATGGGAAGTGCCGGATTCGATCCCATCCCGCACTCTTCGACCTAGCCGTTCCTTCAGTGTTTTTTCTCCGAAACTTGCATAAATACGGGCTACGACCCCTTAGAAAGACCTCACGGGGGCAATGTACTTATAGGCCTAGGACCCTAGTGCAGTCAATTGGTCTTAAAACCTACAAACAAACAACCTTAAAAAAGTATCGCTGGACATAATTTAAGGGATTATATTTAGAAGATTTCTCAAAGTGCTAAAAAATCCTTATCATTTAAAATTTTAAAGTTAGATCTCTCATTTACACTTTATACCCCCATAAACCAATTTTCGAAAATGAGGCAAAATCCAAAACCCCTACACTACGTTTCAGAAAATTTTTAGGAATTCTAAAGTGATTTCGAAATACTAGGAAGAATGTGGGGACTATGTACAGTATGTTTAATCAGATAGAATGAAACTAGATGCATAACATTTTAATGCATGTTTTTTAGAAAATTTTCACGCCATCCAAAACTGTAAGTAAAATATATGAAAATGTTTACTTTGTGTCATTTCATCCAAATAAATTGAAAATGCATGCAAATAGATATTGTGCTGCAAAGAAAAAAATTGTGAAAATTTTTTCAGTTTTGGATGGCGTGACGTAAAAGATAGAATAATTCATTGAAATAAATATATTTCAGTACATAATATAAGCTTAATGAAAGTGATATATTTGACAGCGTATTTGAAAATTAAAAGCAATATTTCAATGTGCACATATACTTTAATATGCAAAACAAAATAATTGCAGTGAAATTTAAAAACAAATCATTTAATGTAACACCACTGCGTTACTGGAATTTCATATAATTTCTTTTAAAACACATGCTTTCATAGTATAAGAGATGTGAATGGAAAGGTATCAATAAGTAAATGCTATATATTATTTTATGTTGAAAATAACGTTTACACTGTAAATATAAATAAAAGTAAAAAGCAAATTGAAATAAGAAAATCTGTGTATAATTTAATTAATATCAAAGCGTCACTGAAAATTTGATATCATTATTTTTAAGACCCGTATTTCTAATTCTTATAGCCATAAAGTATAGTGCTGCGTCACAAACTTTTAACCCGTTAAGGATTTTTTGTATTGATAGTATTTTCTGTATGTTTTTCATTTTTTAGTTTTGTCATTTTTTTTTTAAATATGTAGGCGCAGAGAGTTTGTGTAAGAATGAAATGCTTCGAAACATTTTAAAGTCATAAATTTCTTTTTGACGTAAATAATTTTTGTCGGGCGATCTTTTAATTTTAGAGTATTATAAAAAAAACTTCAAAAGGTATTTTCCAAGAAATATAGTCTAAAAATTACGACGTTTTTCTAAATAGGATAAAATTATACAATAAAATCACTTTCACATTAAAATGGGACTGAAAAGTTTATCTTTTAAGTATGTGCTTAGAAATTACAATTTATTTGTATGATAAATAATGGTTTCTTAATAGTCATTTAAAATTCTTTAAAATTTATAACCATTTATTGTTTAAAGCAACCATTTCGTTCTAAGGTAAAGTGCTTTTTTATTAACATTTGTAAGAGCAACCATTTGCAGAAATCCAAACTCATTCTATATACTTATTTGTTAGTCATCTTCTGGGAATATTATTCAATCACGGAATATCCCATTTTACTTCTTTATTTTAATTCAGACTCTAGATATATAGCACATATAATCTTAAATTACTTTAATGCGTTTTATACTTTACATTCCGATAGGAAATACCATTTGTTTCAAGGTAAGCAAAGTTTTTAGCCAATTTTGATCTCTTTCATGAAAACTATATTCTCTTGTCTTAGAGAAGTAATAAAATATTAAGCAGATTGCATTTTAGCTTTGATGACTAATATATTTTTGAGACACTAAAAGTTATTGCTGATATACATATTTAAGATGAGATATTTATTGAACTGTTAAGATATTTTTACGAACATTATATGATAAATAAAACCGACCATATTTATTTCACTTTGTGGAACATAACGTAAGTTAAATTTATGAAATAAGGATGATAATGTGGATATATAATTTCGCTTAGTTTTTTATTTGGCATTCATCTTTTTTATATAGGTTATCTGTAAAATATTGAAACACTGTTTAATTCATTACCTATTTGAGATAAGTATTAGGTCGTTGCAAAAGTTCGTGCGGACGCGATCATTTTATTGCCTCCAAAGACGAGAGCTTCTAACTCCGTGGTATACATTTGCTACCCGAAAAATGGGCAAAGGTTGTAGAAAGAAATGGAGAGTATTTTGATTAAAAATTGTCATTTGATTTGATGTATTTTTATGAAATGAAGCAATAAAAAACCGCACGAATTTATGCAAAGACCTAATAGGTAATCTAAAATGTCGACATTTTCGAAATAAGGTACGAAGTTAAACCACGTTAAAAAAAAATTTCGATCCGTTCATTTTCAAAAACTTATATAATTTAAAATTTTATACAATCCTTCTAGACGGATTTGGTCCCATTGAAAAGTTTTTAGCATTATTGTAATAACAACTGTCAAACAAATTAACTGCCCGACATTTTTTTTTTTTTTTTAATTTATTAACTGTAATTTTGTCGCCTCATATATGTAAGTTACAGTGATACTTAAAATTTGTACAAAGAAATGGAAGCAATTTCTTTTTTAGTTTACTTATTCATTCCCAATATTATTTCTTTTTATTAGTCCTCAACTAAACTTTTCTTGAACATACCAAAATAAAGATTAGGAATCACTCAACAATGTTAGGTTTCACATTTTCGAATAAAGAAAACATATAACTGGTGGTATTTTTTATTAAAGGATATGTGCAAAGGATAAATTAAATTAACAATGATTTATTAGATATGAAATAATATAATTACAGATAATACACAGTATGACGACAACCAAATTTTCCTGAAATTTTGCATACATTTGTTTATTGCATTAGGTAACAATCGAGAACTATCCACTTATTTCATTCAAGACTTGGACTGGAAAAATAGTTTGTTAACTGTTGAAGACCAAGAAACTGACAAATCATATATTTTTTTGCTTTATAACTTTTTGTGTCTTGAATAATTTATCATCATATAGTTCTTCTTAATATATTATATTAAGCAAAATAAGCATTTTAACACATTTTCTCCATTTCTAAGCATTTTTCTCCCACATATCAAATTTTCTTAAATTATATACAATAGAACCTGAAATATAGCCTACGCTTGAATGGGAAAAATCTCAGTGTAGTAGCGACACCTGTTGTGTGATTAGCACCAAATGTTGGAAGGCACTAATTTATGCCAATGTGTAACTACATGTAAGTTTATATGAAATTCTATGTAGCAGTTCATGAAATAAATTTACCGTATAATTTGGTCCGCCCCCCCCTTCCGCAGGCACAAACGAATAGACTGACAATTTCTAAAAATGGTCAAATCGTGTTCTGGACCTCTTAAAACGTAAAAATGAATCGAAAACTGGAGGTCGAAAATTTTTAAGAGACTAATACTTTCGTCTATTGAATATGGAAGAAAGTAAAACATTTCTACTATGATCAATCACTGTATGGACAAGTGTAGTGCGGCCCAATCTTATACTTCAATTATAGTATTTTGAATGATAAATAAATTTTGTATATTTGTTTAATTTACTTATGTGGTTAAATATTTTATACAATAACTAAACAACGTTAAAATATTAAAAAAGGGGAGTGTTTCACTTTTCTTTTGTAACAAAGGCCTTTTTTCAGCATCTGATTCATAAAATGTTCAATTTTCTAATAAATGTTCAATTTTCTAATAAAATGAATAATTCACCGCTATACATATAAACACTACCGTTTATTAATAACAATAACGATAATAACACTAGTTATTATTTGCTATTTTTTTTAACAGTAGCAAAACAGAGTATCATTATTATTTTTTTAAATGTTTTTTTTTTTTTTTTTTTAGAATATTTCCATTTTATTTGCATAAAAGAAATGCTACGCAAATTGGAAAACATCGAATATTGAAAATTAAATACCGGAACCTTATATTATCTAAATAATAAGTTCCAATTTTCCAATCACAGCAACTTGATATTTTACTTTAAAGTATTTTTTCTAACACTGCATTAATTCAATATATATAATTTTTTCTGAATACCAGCGTAATTACAAGATTTATAATTCAGAAAAATTTATTAAACGACCATCAATAAATTTCGAAAAATAATATATAGTTCGCATAAGAGAATTTCACAATGAGTCATATTTTACACAACAATATTTCATTTTCCTCACCTTTAAAAAATAAAAAAAAGTAAAGAAAGAAAGAAAATATACCGGATATATAAATGACATTCAGGATAAAAAGGAAATTCATTTAGAGCTTAAAATCTTTGATAGGATTATATTGTAAATTTATACGCTTATGTTTTCGCCAAGGATTTTTACATGAAATGTGATAGACGTTTTTGATAAATTTTTCAAATATGAACCAATTAATCGTTTTGAAAAATTGTTTTCGAATGTAAGACTGTGTATATTAGGATTCAGGAATTCTAGCCTCTATTATCAAAAATGAAGTATATGACTCGGCACAAATTTTGGAAAAATATAATTTATAACAAATTACAATGATAAAGTTAGTATTCTCAATTTCGACGCTTATTAATAGAAATGAAATATTATGTGTTAGGTTTTTTATATTGTAATATTAAAAATTAATTGAAATATTAGTATTTAAGTGAAAGACGGGATGAATGCCATTCGTTTAATTTGTAATTTTAAATCAATACTTTAGACTGAATTTTTGTAAGTGATATATTGTTGTTTTGTTAACATTTGTAACATATTAAAAATGTAAATTTTAATAAAGTTATTTTATTCAAAATATTCCATCATGAAATGATAATATTTTCTTGTAGTTAGCCTACTAACTATAAATGTAAATTTACTGGCTGTACATTTGGTACTGTGGCGCCAAGTCCATAAACATAATTCCATTAAGACAGATTGTGTATGTGTATGATTTTTAGGATTTTTTTTTTTCCATAAAAGGTAGATTTACTCTCAGATTCTTTTATTTTCATTTGAAAAAAAATCACACACACGCTTAATACAAAATGACAAATGATATGATAAGTGAACAAATAATAATAATTATTATTATATTAAAGATTTTCAAGTACTGTTATTTTTTAAATTGCAGAACTGACAAGCACTATCAAATTTATTATCATATAATAATCTGGAACATGCAACTTTTACTTACTTCCATATTATTTCAAAAAATTACATATCGTACTGAAAGCAACTAACAATTATTTTACATATCAACATTTCCTTTAGAATTGTGTCAAATATTGAATTTAATTTTTTCAGTATTACATTTTTGTTTTAAAATATGAAATATTATACAAATAACTCAAGTATTTTCAACTGCATTTTCGCATATGTTTCTGTAAAAGAAATACATTGCCTAAAAAGTTAGAGGATATTAAGATTTTGGATAGAAACTGCGGCTGAACAAATATTATATTGCCTGTCACATGATTGATATGTGTCATGAGCTATGACACAAGAAAAATAATCACAGAACAACAATGCTTAAATTTATTTCTCATATTTCATTAGAAAAACAAAAAATATGTAATTTGTACATGGACTAATAATTAAAAAAAAAGTAATTTTTTTAGGATAACAATGATTTTTAATTAGAATTATGACGTCCTCGGGCCCACACTTGATGTATTGAATCAATGGATTGATCAAAACAATTTCTGGTATGCTCATCTACGCCTATGTGGAAGAGATGTTTCCAGTTACTAAACTGTTCCTTGGGGTGAAAGGCGACTAGCAACACTTTTTCTAAGAATATTCAAACGTATTCGATTGAGTTTATTCTGGAGATTACGCTGATCAACCTATTCATAAGATTTCTTTATTAAAAAGGTAATTGTCCAATGGTGCGGCGTGACGTATCATTGTCATTCATTAGAAGGAATTCGTCACAGGTTTATGCAACGTAAGAAAACACAAAATGTTTGAGAATCTCGTCTCGTCCTTATATATCTGGTCAGTCAGCGATCCATTTTTGATGATAAACAAATCGGTAAAGTCATTGATAGATATACTGGCTTGAACCCTCCTCTCATTCATCCAAAACGGATATTTTCGTGCACAAATGCAAAATTATTCTCCGCGCTTCGTTTTCTCCAAATGATGAGCCACCTATTGTCTGGACGTAAACTAAAAGCTTAACTCATCTGTGAAGAGAATATCTCTCCATTCTATTGTCCCCATCTAAGATGCACTTCTGCTTTATTTTCTGTGGTCTTAATCCAGAGAAAAGTCATACGTTTACGAGTATATAAGCCAACACTAATGCGATGGTTTCTAAAAGTTGGATTGAACTTCTGGTACCAATAGGCCCAATTTTATATTGTCGCAATTAACTTGCGTTCTTATTGCGAATTCATCTGGCCATTACTGTTATATAACGGTACTCATTTGGTGGTGTTGCGGGTCTACGGACTTCAAATAACAATTTCAGCTTGCAAAAACCAGTTCTATAGACTGTAAGTGACACTTTTCTCACTTCAAAACTTTAGTTAAACGATTTGTGCTTGTCTAATTTTCAAACATATGATAGCGTTATAGGCTACTAATTCAAGTAAATCATGTTGTCAATACATCTTATTCACAAATATAAAATTTATAACGCATACCAGTTGTCTCCAATCTCCTTTACGTAAGAGATGCTGCATGCCACTTTTCACTTATCTTGCTTTCATATCGAAAACACAGAATACACGATATCAAAGACGCAATATGTATATTTCGAAGTTTTTAATTTTGATATATTTCCTGTATAATCTCTTTCATTCGAATGAAAAAAAAATTTCGAAAATATGAAAGTTTCATACAAAACTCCCTAAATGTTTTGAGTAGTTTATAATGTACATTGAGAAAATATTCTGTAGCTGACATCTAGAATCTAAAATGTGGCTCTAGTAAAAACAGTTCCATGTCATATTTATAAATTCTAGTCCCCTTTTAAACGAGTTCTAGAAACCCCTATAAGAATTCTACATCGTTTGTCTATAATATCGAGGGGGAAAACTTATTTAAAAATCTCTGCAAATAAATGCGAATACAAGCGGCGATTTTTCGCAACTATAATCTTGGTTAAACCAAGTTCTATAAACTTGGTTAACCCAATTCTAGAAAATCAAGCGATAATTACTTTCAATACAAAGGATTCATAATATTCAGAATATTGTTTCAACATCTAAAAATGTATAAATCCTCAATCATTTCGTCTATTCAGCTTATTGACATGCCTTATACGCGTTCGGAAATCTATAGTTCTAATTTTGGGATTTAGAAAGCAACTACTTATTCGTTCTAGATGAAGGCGGTATATTTTTTCTCAGTGTTCAAGATGAACATATTTTAGATTGAAATGTTTTCATTCTATGTGGGAAACATCTAAATTTCTTTGTTGTTTAACGTGTTTCACTGTAAGGTATACTATAGGTAAACGTTTGATGAATACCTATAAAAATACAAATTATATTCTTACTGATTTCTTTTATAAAGTATGTTGTGTTACTTTTTTTAAAAGTATTTATGTTATGTATTTAACACGCTATCAAACAAAAAGTAGTAAAGTTTAGTGTCAACTGTGTCATTTAGATGAAAGTTAGTTTTTAAAAGGTACAGGCAAAACGAAAAACCAGTCAATTTTACATTGTAATAATTTTCACATAGGATCATTAAGTGAAAATTATTCCCGTCTATCATACAGTCGGCAGAAAACTTATTGAAACGCTAACAATAATTCCTATTTAAATGTTGTGCACCAAATACTAAGTAACTATTTGTTGAGTTAAGTAGTTGTTAAGTAGTTGTTAAGTAAATATTTGTCGAGTCATGATCTTAGTCTTACACTGTTTATAAAAATGTAATTGGATGATAAAAATTAGCGATCAAACTAAAAAAACAAATAGTATATGAAAAATGTGGATGTGTGATATAGTAATATTGCTGCTGATTGTAATTTCACGAATCACAGCATATGCTCATAAGTTATGCATTAATTATCGTAAAAAAATTACATTATTGATACAACTTTCTTTAAAATTGATTAAAAACAAATAAGGAATAAAAAAAATCACACAATATGTTTTAACACAAATAGCGTAAGGAGACTATATTACTTTAGTTGTCATAATTTATTTTCGTTTGTGCTAAAAATTACACTTCCAGAATACAATGAATTTCCTTGAATTTTAGTAATTCTTTATTAATGATAGATTCTCTTCATTACTGGGCTTTCACAGATAATATAGATCATTTTAAAAAAGAAAGTGGAATTTTTTCTGCTCTTTCATTGTTAGATGCAACGGGAAATTTGAAAGAAACAAGTTCTAATAATTAAAGAATCTTACGACTGTAATATATCTTTGCATTTAATTATTACTTAGAAATAACATATACATATATATCTTTATATATATATATATATATATATATATATATGTATATATATGTGTGTGTGTGTGTGTGTTTGCATATATATGTATATATACATATATATATAGAGAGAGAGTTTCAAAATAGGAAACAATGTTCCAGTTTCTGTTAATTAAAAGTTATTAGTTATTAAAAAGAAAAAATCAATGGTGAAATATAAAATACACATTATGGTTTTTATGTATTTCTTTCGTTTCTGTGTAGCTGCAGAAAAATAATCTACGATCGGTTCACTTGATACAAAAGTTTAAATATTTGATAAATTAAAAATCCAATATGTAATTTCGTTTCCATAATGATGGCTCAAAATACGATGACTCAATATTATTTAAATATTTTATACAGGGTATCCTCCAAAAGATTAAAATGCGCTTTAATTATCCATCTTCTTGAGATAAAAGGGTAAAAAATAAAAAATAAAAAAAAGATAACATCAAAAATATAAAAATGCATTGAAATGATGCTTTAAGGGGTTATACGAAGGCCGAAAAAAGACTTTTTATTTATTTATTTATTTATTTTATTTTATATATATATATATATATATATATATATAATGTTTTTGTGAAAAGTATTTTATTTTACAAAAACGAAAAGTATTGATACAAGTTTATAATGGCACTAATGATTTGTAAAAATATTGATCTGGTGTGCTCCTGCAGACGATCTCCTGAGGTCTTCCAAAAAAAAGGTGTTCGGCGGCGACCACGATTTCTCCGGTATAGTTCATCTGAAATCAAAAAACCAAAAAGATTCTTTTAGTGGATAGATAAAACTAGGTATATTGATCAAAGGAAGAATCGAAATTTCGATTTTTGACAGAATGGTGGCTTCGTAAAAAAAAACAAAAAAAACAAAAAAAAAACTATCGAATATTCGACCAAAATTGCCACATTACAAAAAAAAAAAAAAAAAAAAAAAAAAAAAAAAGAAATAATTATCCGAAATTTTATTCCTTCGATTACTACCTGAGGAATATATCTGAGAAGGTTGTTTTAAAATTTCAAACCGATCAGTTGAGCCGCATTTTAGAAATCTTGGTTACCGTCTTGGAAAACATAGTTAATAAAAAAAAACGCGTTTAAAGTTTTTTTTTTACTTACATGGAGTCATCTATTCCAGGGCCATAAGATTCTAATACTTCAAGTTGATGTTGTCTTCGAGCCATCCCATACACTCTCAAGTCAGAGGTCGTGACGCGTTCTGCATCCTCTTTCTCGACATAGGCATGGGCATTGGGCCCAATTGATAGTTCCATTGCATTCATATTGTATAAAATTGAAGCTGTTCCTTCATTGAAGATCCCGGCAGCGATGTAAGCTGCTATTTCAACAATTTTTGAGCCACACGAAACGATTTCTGGAGTTATTTTCCATATCAACTGAATGTAGCTTTCATTGTTGTTTTGCGTAAAACCACCAACACATCTTTCTAATAATTTTTTATCACTGAGGTCTTTATAAATTGGAAAGATAAATTCACCAACATCAAGTGGTAAAGACACATAATCATGTTTATAAGAAGATCTGAAGCTCGCGCTCGCTGCCAACAACACCATGACTCTTCTCCGACCGGGCACCTTTCGCGTTGAGGATTTTCATCTGTTCAACAATAGTGGTAATAAGTTGCCCATATTGCATTATGCATGTTTTCAACAGAATCACAGTGTCTTCCGCCAAGCCACAGTGGCGGATCCAGAACTGAACTTTTTTTTTGGGGGGGGGGGGCTAAGATTTTTCAAAGTGTTTTTCTAGACCAATAAAAAATGTACAATTGCAATATTCAATTGTGAATGTCAGTGTTTTGGGGGGGCTTCATCCCCCTAGCCCCCCCCCCTTAAATCCGCCACTGCCAAGCCATAATAAACTGTTAACTTATCTATCATTTTACCAGTGAGTTTACCTTTTCCACCAAGTACGTTTTTTTGTATTTTTTATTACCTTTATCTACAGTTTGAGTAGTTTTATTTACACACTCGCGGAGTCGTGAACCCATTCTCTTTTGAACATGTCCAATACATTCTTTTTTGGTCACTTCAATATCACCGTATGGCTCAGCTTTCAAAATCCCAGGGTATGTTTTGGAATCACCATCACCATCACCATCTTTGGAGTCACCATCTAATTTTTGTAACGAACGGCTCATGTACTCGTTGAACACCTGAGCATTTCAACGACTGCATCGACTTCCAATTTTCCTGAAGAGCCTTTATGATTTGCAGAACAATAATTTATATGATCTTCTAGCCAATCGTTGTACTCTTCAGTATTCATTTTCTTTTACCAAAGTTCGCATTAATTGCAGTACGAACTTTTTATAACAATATCGATAATTTCCCCCCCCCCCTATAATATCCAATCAATGATGTTACTCCGTATAAAGAATTTTATCCTCGCTTTTTCCAGGTACCATAGCCAGAAACTGTTAATTCTTCACAATTTTCATCACCTTGATTTTCAGCAGTCGCACCTTTTTCTTCAGCACAAGCTTTTTCGAAAATTTTCTTGGTGGCTACTTTCACACAAGAGTAAATATTTTCAATTATTAAGTCATAGGTATTTTGCGTCAAGAAAGCTGGCTTGTCTACCAATCCACAGAATTTACACCTTTCAGTCCTAGTCCGAGAATTCTCATCACCAATATAAATCGTCTGTTAGGCAAATTTCATCTAATGGTTATGAAGACATCTATGTGGCTTATAAAGGAAATATACGTAATAACAAAATCCAAGTTTTAAATCTCTGAATGCAAATTAGTACACTACGCTTTTTTTTTCTAATTAAAAAAACTCGTAACTTATCTATGTATGTAAAAAAGAACAGTGTAGTATGTGAATTTAATGCTGTAATTGATTCTATAGGTGGTTCAATCTACCTAATGGCAGAGCACGAATGCGTTCAGAGCAGAGCACGTAATTCATGCACGTATGCGTTTCTGTTTTTAGTTTTAACTCAAGAGCATGCATTTTACTAGAGAGCGCATTAAATACTAAAGTTCCTATTCAAAGGAAGGCCACGGTAGCCCAGCCGGTAGAGCGCCGTGCTCGTAATTGGAAAATTGCGGGTTCGGTACTCGAGCTGAACAAAGTCCGTTGTGTACACTAATGGTGGCTGGTGCACGTAAAATCTGCCGTGGCCGCAATGTCCTCCATATTCTCATCAAAATTATACATCTGGAGGTCACCGAAGCGGGAGAGCCATCCCTTCCGTGGAGGGTCAAAATTGTGATGGCATGTCTCCGGACCACCTCTAGGGGTGAGTTCCAGACCGTCGCCAATTACCCATTGCGCAGCACGAGTGCGACGTAAAACCCATCAATCCATTCGATCGATCCTATTCAAAGGATAACGAAGTTGAGGATAATTTTCATCGGTCACGTGACGAGTGAAATTGCCAGATTCGTAGGTAATTGGATGACACAGCGAAAAACCTTTGACAGCCCTTGTCCGAAAGTGGATTTAGGGGCGTGACAAATGACCTTCATTGGTAAAAACTTGAAAAGCACTTGTCATCTGATTTTTTATGTTGGTTACATTCTTCGATGAAGGATACGCTCTCTAGTCAAATCTGTACTCTAGAGTTTTAACCCAAAATTGCTTAGTCTACAAATCTGTGTTAATTTTTTTTTCACCAGTTAAGGATTTTTCTTTGTCATACCAATAATATCATGTGTTATAGAAAATATACTATAATAATGTAATAATTTAATCACTGTAAAAGTAAAGAGAAACCTTTTGTCTCAGAAACTTTGATTATAAAAGATATATTATAAATAATTATCGTTTTGATAAAAATAATAAAGATTTCAAAGCTTTAAATGGTGTTATTGATTCTGTAGATAGCTCAATTTACCTTCTGATAGTTTTTTTTTTATTATTCATGTACGTCTGTGTATTGAGTTTTAACCCAAAATTACCTGGTATTAAAATAGGTTTTATGTTCCTATTACACAGAACGATTTTTCGCACAACATGTGAGCCAGTTTTGTTGGCTCAGATCACCTGAACGCCCAGGGTAATAGGAATTCGGAGTACGAACATTTTTTTCTGTATAGTCATAAAAAGTTGTTCGTACGAGCAACTTCTCCTACTGTGATAAGCCAATGAGAAGACAGCTTCTTATACGTGCCGAGAAAAGACAGCGCCGGTGGGAATTCATTCATCGTTGTTCTCTTCGCTCTCCCGTGGGGACTTCACGTCGTCCTCGTTAAAAGAGAGATAAATAGGTGCACTTTGACATGTACTGTACACCGTGTAAACCAGTCTTTCGAACAATTTTTGACACAACTATTGCAACCCACTTTCGGATTTCGGCTTCTAGAAATTGGAGCAAAAATTGGCTCAAACTGATGTCGCGTGAAAAATCGTTGTGTGTAACAGGAGCATTATAACTTTAATCATCGATATGTTTAATGATAAGTTTTAACATAATAATATGTCGATATTTTTAACATAATATTCAACATGTTTATCATTGTCATATAATCTAACATAATCTGTTATAGAAAACATAATATAATGGAACAATTTAATCACTGTAAAAGATAGAAAGATCTTTTAATTCGCAAATTCCAACAACAAGAAATATATTTTAAATGAATATCGTTTTAATGAATAATAATGGTTAAATCTAAATTTTAAAATGGTGTAATAGATTTTGCGGATAAATTATATCAACCTCTAATGGGTTAAAAATTACTACTTTTACATAGAGAAAATGGTTGCATCCATTATTCGAATGACAATTGGTAAGAAATGATGCAACTAAATACATATATTGCTTATTGATTCTGGATGTAAAATTTCTTAGTCTAAACTGAATAAATGATTTATTGATAACTTTTTGGTACAGCGTTTTAAATGCTTTTATCAAAGGATAATAAATTATAACTATTCAAAAGGCAGAAATTATGTAAAAAAATAATATTATATGCATAAAAAGAATCTTTTATATACACTTTGTCCATGAGATATAAAAGAAATATCTTTTGTATTAAAAATAAGTAAGTCTGATCACGTGTTTTCGTTCTTGTAAATTGTCAATCACTTCCATTTCGATATATTTGTTCTCTTGTCTGGCAAAGAAATCTACTTTTTATATTCTTATTTTTTCACGTTTGTAAAAGGAAAGAATTGGGAGAGTACAAACTTACAAAAATATGCAATATTAAAGCAGATATATTTCTAATTTTAAAAATAAATCGAAAAAAAAAGTAAAATTGTAAATTTCCATTAGTTCTAAAGTTATTCTATTATTTTATAAAATTTTAGAATTTAATTTCTTTTAATATGCCCTATTACAAGTAATTATTTATTATTGTTTATAAATTTCACTATTTAATAAAGGTATAGATTATTCATTGCATTGTTTGATCTTCAGACAATTTTCCCTAAATTTTTATAAATTTTAATTAATGTATGGTTCATTTAATTGTTTTCACATACTATGTTCACGCATTACACACGCTAAACCACTCACCAACACAATAAATTATCTCTCGTATATACTCTGTTTCTTTTTCTCTAGTTATCTTTTTTTAAGAATTCGTTATAAATTAAAGGTAATTAAAAAAGTTTAAATAATGCTAAAATATTGTGATTAGTACGAGTGATATAAAAAAAGATAACATATTATTTATGGCAAAAAAAAAAAAAAAAAAAAAAAAAAAAAAAAAAAATTAGTTTCTAAAACAATCGATAGAGGTCGCTTCGCCTAATATGAAGCAGATATATAATATGATACAAATGGCATTTTGAATAATATACAGTCATCAAAGAAAAGTGCAACAGAGTATCTTTTTATTCAACTGACTTATTTTAACAGTTGTTCAACACTACTGCTATCAAATTAGATTTGATAGCAGAGATTAGATTTGAGCTCGGAGAGACTCCACTGATTAACCCATGCTTCGTAGGAATCTATACAATCGCATGCTAGAAAATCCCCAAGAAGATGGCTGTCCAGTGGTTACGCCTGTTAATTCCACTACTTAAGTTGTGCCACAAGACTGCAGTAAAGCTATTTAGGGGTCTCAGTCTGCAGCACTTAAAATCGCAGAAATCAACAGAGAAGATTGGACCAAAGTATCTGACCTGAAATTATTACGGGATTCCTGCATAATTTTATATAACAAAAGTAAAGAATTAATTCCACATACAGATTTCTGAATGTTACAGATTTGATTGTACCTTAAGTGAAAGAGAAGAATTATTAAACAGACGACTTTAAATAAAGCTGTTGTACATAGAAAAATCTGATGAATTTAAGTGCCGGAGCATGTTTCTTCCAAGCTTTAGTTCCCGACTCCTATTTTCTAACTATTCTCTTATTTTCTCCATTTTACTCCTATTTTATAGCCAAAATCATTACCTCCGGGGTACAAATATACATATATACGAACAACATATATATATATATATATAGGGTACATGACACTTTGGTCCCGCCGTTTTGGTTCCGCCACTTTGGTCCTGCCGAATTGGTCCCGAGGAAATTTTGGTCCCGCTGTTTTGGTCCTGCCGTTTTGGTCCCGCCGTTTTGGTCCCGCCATTTTGGTCCCGATATCAGGAATAATCAAAGTATTACAAAAAAAAAGCGAAATTCTTTTTTCATATTTTGAATTCTTCTCTTTTGACTTGAAAACAAGGGGTAGGCAAAGTTAAAATTATTATCATCATCATCATTATTATTATTAATATTATTTTGCAACAGAAAGTTGAAGTAACAAATAAAACTGAAAAAATGTCTAAAATTTTTAGATTTAGATTTTTCCTTTGTACGATAATGGAAAAAGGACAGCAAATACATGAGGGAACTTCAGGCAAAAGAGAACTAATAATAATTTTTACAATTAGAGGGTTAAATATATACAACCTTTGTTTAATATGATGCAACTATAGGACATATTAGATATCAGCGAAGATCTAAGCATTGTTAATTTTTCAAAGTCCTGAAAATTTTAATTTAAATAAAACGCAAGGTTTTTAAAATAAAACACTGTAATGTGGCTCTTAAATATCACATTCAAATTTAGAGTGTTCAAATACAAAATTTATGGGAAATCGATGCTTTATGCAAGCATCGTCTAAATGTTAGAGTTTAATTATAAAAGAAGAAATGAGGAACCCAAATAATGATATCGGGATTTAATTTGTACAGATCTGCTAAACATGAATCAATGTCAAAATCAATGTCAGTGCCACTGTGTTTGACAAATGTCAATCCGGATACATTTGTCAAACACAGAAAACAGTTATACATCACACAGAATTGGATAAGCATTTTTCTTCCCTTATAATCCCTTACAATATTGTTTAAGAAATTTTCGATTAAAAGCTCCCCCTCCTCCCCCCCCCCACTTTTTTTCTTTTTTCAAATACGCCGAAACAAAACAGCGAAATTCCTTTTTACTGTCTGTTAGAGAAACAGGTGTGAAACGAATCCCAAGTGCTTCAGAGATTTCAATGGGAGCATTGTTTTTAGTCATACAGATATAATATATATATATATATATATATTTATATATATATATTAAGCATAAGATTAAACTAAAAAGGTAAAATATTGTGCATCAACATTTTACAAACTTTGATGCTTGCAATGCGCACAGTTGATTAAATATTGGGCTACTTACATTTTTTCATTTTTAAAATAAAATCTTTGTAATTGAAATAAAAGTAATTTATATACATATATACTCGTGCATGGTTAACATAATTAAATATCATGGACAAACAAACATGTATTTTATTATTATTATTAATATAACACAGATTTTGAAACAAATTCCTCTCAGATTAATGATAAAAATTAAATCACAACCAAATCGAATAAAACATCTCTCTCTCTCTCTCTCTCTCTCACACACACACACATATACATATATATGAATAACTTCATATGTAAATTCAAAAACTTCATAAATGATCACAAGCTTATGCTTATGAAGAAGAGTCTATGATGGGAGCAGGTCAATAATTGGTTCTTTGAAAGAAACAGCATTCTGTTACTAAAAGCAAATTGTATTTAATATTCTAAGGTTTTCTTTTTTTCTTTTTTTCTTCTTCCCATTTTTTTTTTTTTTTTTTTTTTTTTTTTTTTTAAATTTTTTTTTTTTAATTAATTCAGACTTTATCAATAAATATATTCAAACGGGATTTTTTTTAAATAAGAAATTGCTGTTGTTATTAACAATACTTTTAAAACCACAAAATTTTGTCACTAATAGTAAATTAAAAATCAAATTACAATTAAAGTAAGTCAAATGAAAATCAAATGAAAGAAAGATCTAAAAAAAAAAAAAAAAAAAAAGGAAAAGAAAAGAAATTGCAATTACATTAAAAAAAAAAGTTTAAATATGTAAAAAATGTTCGTAAAAAATCAGAACAAAATTCTCCGAATCTCAATGGCTAGGAAGCAATCGTAATGTCGAAAATTTATGCATTCATCTATAAGATATTCCTTAATTAAAGATATTCTAAGAGCACTTCAGTTTTTCCGTATCAACAAATAGGCTATCATATTAAAAAACTGACATATATATAAAAAAATAGCAAAAAATTAGAGGGACCAAAATGTCACGGGACCAAAATGGCCAGGGACCAAAATTACCTCGGGACCAAAACGGCAGGACCAAAATGGTGGGATCAAAGTGGCGGGACCAAAACGGCGGGACCAAAGTGTCCTGCTTCGATATATATATATGTACATACATTGATGATATTATTGTACTTTATATAAATAATTATAACAATAATTTTATTTTAACTGCTAATTATCCTAATTATCTTTCTTTTAGTGAAACTGCTCTAAAATCTAATGAAATAAGCTTCTTAGATGTAAAAATAATTCTTAATCATAATCTACAATTAGAATTTAATTTATTTGAGAAATGTAACGATTTTCTTTTTAAAGTTATTTTCTTTACAAATTTAAAAACTTGCTTTTGATAAATCTGTATATTGAGTGACATTATTATAAATTTTTGTTTACGCATTAAACACGTAGTTTCTGATAAATATAAGAAAAATCAATATAACTATAAAATTTTTTTGACACAGCCAAAGAATATCCTGTTTATTTAATTAAATCAATTTTTCATCGTTGACAAAATTAACATTCTTTATGAAACAATAAAGCTATTCAACTTTTCACTTTAATTTTTTTCAGTAAATTTTATTTTAAACTTTTGTAAATTGTATTGTAAAGTTTTGTATCTTTATAATTCATGTATAGTTTTATTATCATTATTATTATTATTATTATTATTACAACGCAAAGTTAGGGTTCACCCTTGCAAAACAAATGCCAACCAGAAATTTTTGTTTAAATTCCAAAATGTTTCTAAATATAGTATCCTGAATTAAAAAAAAAAATATATATATATATATATATATATTACAGTACAATGAAGACACACATTAAGTTCAGGCTCTTATACAGTGCCATACAAAACTAAAAATAAATAAAAAAGTCAAACTCTAATTATTTATTCAAAATTGATGAAAATTTATAGTTCATTATTCTGTTACAGGTTTCTACTGATTCGTAAAATTTTAGAATGGGTTTTAATATGCATGCAATTTCTTATGTCAAAATAAATAGATCAATTCTTTTTTTTTTTTTTAACCATAAAATAAATGCAAGAACTCGCAACAATTGTTTCGGGTCAAAAGAAAATACGACACATCGTCAGGTGAAGAAAGTAGGCGCGAGTGCTGCAAACAAACCCGCTACGCATTTTTTATAGTAGAAAGTTATTACTATTATCAGGATTCTTTTCTTTTTTCAATTGTATTTATTAGTGTAAGTAAATGTACCTGGCATATTTTCAACTTTCATGGGTTAAAAATAACTGAACAATTTGATTTAATTATTGTTTGTCTTTTTTTCCGATACATTAAACTGAATACATTAAAATATAACTTCGTACAATTCTAATAGTTTACAAAAATAAATAAATAAATAAATAAATAAAAATAAAAAAAGGAGAGTTTCAGGGATCGTACAAAGAGAAAAAAAAAATCGTAAATGAGCAACCAAAATGAGGTAAGAACGTTACATGATATACTAGTACAAAGTGAAACAAAGAATTCCGATGGATGTTGAGCCTATTTCATTCAGAAGAGAATAAGATTGATGGGACTCAAATGTAAATTAAATTTTCCGTAAAATGGGGCAGTTTATTTTCAGCATCGCAAAAATCATGTCATTTTTAACTAGGTAACGTACGTGCAGCTTAGAGTAAGTGTTGGAAATTTAAAATAACATTTTACATCATATGAAATAAAAATCCATGTGGTTTCTTTAATTATTTTTTGAACATTTTTTGAAGTGAATCATTAATTTAATACAATGCATTTTTTAAAATTTATATTAGAATATTTCACTGAATATTATTCAAGTATTAATTTATCCCTTCTTTATACTAAATTAATGAGCATTAAGTTATTTTTCAATAAATTCGAACTTTAAATTAATATTAATTGTTCTAGTTTTATTTGTTAAATTAGGATTTATCTCTCCTTATTTAACTGTTAATTGTAAAATCATTCTCGGTTCGCATGTGAGTTTAACTTACTATTTTATACACTGTAAAAAAATAAATATATAAATTTAAAAAAAGTTTGCTTTTAGAAAAAATTTGATTTTTAATTGGTTCTTTTCTAAAATATCTAATATTGAATTTTTTGAAAGTTATCGTTTTAGTTATTGCTATAGTTTAGAAAAATATTGAATATTTCGAAAGTTATTGTTTCATGATAGATACTAAGTGTATATTTCGTGAGCTAATTGTTATTAATTACGAAAAAGCAATCCAAGGTAAAGGGGAGAAATTTCATTCTGCTGAGTAAAATTTAAAAAATGAGATCATTAATATGTTTTTCTTCTTCATTGTTATTTATTATTGGTAATTTCTTCTTTACATAGTTTAAATGATTTTCGATTTTCAACATGCTAAAAACAAAATTTGATTGGAACTATTCACAATCATTTTGTACAAATTTACTTAAAAGAACAAATTTAGTCATAAGGTGAAAATATGATTATCTATTTTCTATTGGCATGGTTATTACGAAAGAATTAGCCATCCATTGCGTAAATAAAAGAGACAGTAAAACTGTGCATACACTTATATAGAATGGTCCGCATATTAAAAATTTTACATGAAGAAGTTTCACAAGAATGCAATAACTATAAAGAAATTTTTTAATGGACATCTACGTTTACCCATGTAATGTCGCTTCGGAGTTTTGTTGAAATGAAATTTCAACTTCATTGAATAGAAAAAGACACATCTTCAAATTTTTTGATTCATTATTGTAACGTAAATTACTAAATTTTAATGATTTTGAACAATAAGCAGGGAAATATCTTATATTCATTTAATTGGAATTATCAAACTTCTAATAGTAATTCCTAATTTATTATTTTTATTGCTATTATTTTCGCAATATGTTCCAATGATTATAGGATTAGATTATTAGATTGATATTTACCTCACGAATAATAATAATAATAATAATAATAATAATAATAATAAAACCCTAGCATTTAGTTATGTTACTCACAATTGAATAAGGAGAAGCTGATTACAACGAACAACGATTGTAAAAGAGGTTATTTATAAATCTTTTACAACCAAAAAGACAACATGCTAGTTCAAAACAAAATATTAAAAATATATTTAGCTGTGCTCGGTATAAGATTGTAGATATGTGACAATAAAAAACCACTACTAAACATTTCTTACAGCAAACGTTCGTATGTGTTTAATGAAGAATTTCATATATCTATGAAAAAGTCAACTCAGAAAGGTTTCGTAAAGTCTTGACGTTCAAAAACTATTGAATAATATTCAATGAATGGATATTTTAAAAACTTGTATAAAAGCCATATGAAAACATATGAAAGCTATAAAAAAATAATAATTAATAAAAGATATATGTATAAACAACCAATATTTTAATTAATTACTAATCCAACATTAATAGGTATGTTGGATTATTTTATTATGCAGGTTAAGTATATATTAAGGGGTGAAAAATAAAATATATAAAAAAAATATTATTGGTAAACTAAGCCTGATTATTGTTACAGAACACTGTCACCACTATTTTTTAATAATTATTTTTCTCTTTTAACTGGAAAAAAATCATCATTAAATTAAGGAGATATTTATACTTAAATTGCTATAAATGAAAATAGCAAAATTTCTTTGAACCTGCGTAAACTACGTTCTTAAACAAAACTTTTTTCTAATGATAATCAAATTCTAATTAAAACACAAAATTTTGACGTTAAATAAGTCAGAGTATTTTTGATAAAGGTAGTGTGTCCAGGCCTTAATACGACTCTGTCGGTAGAATATTTTCTTTTCCGACTTTTATGAGAACGAAACCATAGAAAACTGCTAATTGTTGATTAATTACGAAAAAATGGGGTTTCTCAATGACATATAATATATGATCATTCTTCCATATAAATCAGGCATTTTGCGAGTATAAATATGACTCCGGTACTTTTGGGTTCTTCTTTAGAAATCGACCTATTGCAATCACTTCGTTTATCTATCTATCTACCTACCTATCTATCTATATACATATAATGAAAATTTTATAATCAAGATAACTCCCGAAATAATACTTCAAATCGAATCAAATTTGGACAGCGAACTTAGGTTATAAATACCTTGGATGATTTCGTTAACCAAGTTGCTCCGAATTTTTGTTTTCAAGTTGCGGCCACTTGAAAATTTCAAATCCACATTGTTAAAAGCGTATTTAAGGCCGGATTTGCTTGAATTTTGATGCAAATAAGGGTATCAATAAAGTTTATTAATTAACTTTATTTGCCATTTTTAACAAAGTAGCTGATATCTTAAGTTAAGCGGGGCCACTTGAAATCAGGCTACCACTTGGAAATTTAAAATCACGATAACTTCCGAAATAGTTCTCCAAATCGAGCCAAATTTGGACAGTGAACGTATCTGATATATATTGTGAATGCGTTTGCTAACCATGTTGCTCAGCCATTTGGTTTTCAAGTGGAGGGCGCTTGAAAATTTCAAATTTACACTGCAAAAAGAGTATTTACGACCGGATATGCTTGAATTTCGATGTATACATAGACAGGGTCACAACCAAGTTTATTAATGAAATTTATCCGCTATTTTTAACAAAGTGCGGATGCTATAAACTAAGCGAGACAACTTGAAATTAGGCTATCACTTGAAGATTTTTAAAAATGATAACATTTTAAATTCTGATTGAATTCGAACTGAAGTTGAACAGTGATCTTATCATATAATTATCTTGGATGAGTTCACTGGGCAACTTGTTCTGACATCTTGTTTCCAAGTTGCGTCCATCTGAAATCACACAGCCACTCCAAAATATAGCATCACGATAACTTTTAAAATACTAAACTAATTCAAACAAAAGTTGGATAGTGAACTTATGGTTCAAATACCTTGGATAAGTTCGTTTGGTAACTTGATCCGCAATTTTATTTCTAAGTGGCAGCCACTTGAAAATTTGCCATTATGATAACTTTTGTAAAACTACTGAATCAATTCGCATCAAATTTAGGTAGAGGATTTTTCAATTAGATATCTCAGATAAGTTCGCTGGTATCTCACTCCCCTTTTTCTTTTCCAAGTGGTGGATACTTGAAATCACGATGCAACTTGAAAATTTCTTATCACGCTGATTTTTTAAATACTGACTTAGTTTGAACTAAAGTTGGCCAACGAACTTATTATACGAATATCTTGGATGATTTCACTGGGCAAGTTGCTTTGCCATTTTGTTTCCAAGTTGCAGCCACTTAGACTGCCACTTGAAAATTTGTCATAACAATAACTTTTGAAACACTGCACTGATTCGAATCAAATTTGGACAGTGAACTTATGCTTGAAATACCTTGGATGAGTTTGCTGGGCAACTTGCTCCATTATATTGTTTCTAAGTGGCAGCTACTTGAAAATTTGTTATCACGGTAACTTTTGAAATACTCAACCAATTCAAACCAAAGTTAAAAAATGGACTTGTCATTCAAATAGCTATGATTTCGATGGGCAAGTTTCTTAGCAATTTTGTTTCCAAGTTGCGTCCACTTGAACGCTGCCACTTGAGACTTTGTTATCGCGATTACTTTTAAAATACTGAATTTATTTGAACCAAAGTTGGACAGTCTTATCTTACAAATATCTTGAATTAGTTCCATGAGCAACTTGCTCTGCCATTCTGATTCAAGTGGCGGTCCCTTAATTTTACAACAGAATGACTTTTAAGATTCTAAATTAATTTGAACTAAATTTGTACAGTTGACTTATATCACAAATGCATTTAATATATTTGTTTGCCAACTTGGATGGCCATATTTTTTCCAAGTGCCGGCCACTTCAAAATTTCAAATCCACATAAAAAGGTATTTGTGAACCGATTTGTTTAAAAATTCATACGTACATAGCCTTTATCAAAATTTCCACCAAGTCCATTAATAATTAGTAGCCGCCATTTTGTTTAAAAATTGCGGCTACTCTATAAGGAAAAAGGTATCAGCCTATCCTTCCGAATGAGCCGGAAGGACTTGTTTCATTTTGCTCTCATTTTCTGCACCAAATTTATGTAGAATTAAAGAAATAAATATTCTATTACAAACAGACGTTCGAAAATTAAAATAAGTAGATGAGTTCTAAGAATATGATACCTTTCCCCATGCTATTTACTTAATCTTTTAAAGTGATGGAAAAAAAAAAAAAAATGTATGTACAGGTATACATTTTTGATTATAATTAAATTTGCGATCTCAAAGCGTTCTAACTTTAAAACTACCGATCAGAATGACTTGATATTTTACTAGAACAATCGTGAGGTAATGGAATTTTGTTTGGCAAAGGAGGAAAAAAAATCCAAAATGTGCTGTTAATTATTAATAAGGTGCTTTTTCATGAAGCTCCTTTTTTCTATTGTCACTATCACTGTTTTCGCTGTAAACATATATTCATGTCTTTTTTCTAAATACTTGCTATGAATACCTGGAGTCTATTGTTTCCTGTTCTTTTATTATATTGCTAACAGAATTCCTGTGTTTAATGAATCCATTTAGGCGTTTTCTCTGACATTCCCCTGACAGCGTCATCTATAGCCACATTTTGAAACTACTTTTTTCCTTTGCCAAACAAAATTCCATTGCCTCACGGTTGTTCTGGTAAAATATCAAGTCGTTCTGATCGATAGTTTTAAAATTAGAGCGTTTTGAAATCGAAAATTTAATTATAATCCCCCTGTATATTATTAATAAAAATCCAAAGTACCAAGAATTGAACAAATTATGGTAGATTTTCGAGTCGTACAGATATTTATTAAATCAATAATCAAGGAATTAGTTTCTTTTTAATTTCGATAGGAAACAATTACAAACACTTAAACTTAAAAGCAAATATTAATTATGTACCTATCAGTAACATCATTCGTTTTAACAGTAATACCTTGGTTCATTAAAAAAATCTTCTCTGACCTATCTCGTTCGTAGAATTAATGCTATCACCGAAAATGTGCTATTAGATTTTCGTAAAAGCACTTCAAAAGATAAAAATATTCTGATTATAGAAATGGAATAGGTATCCCGATTATAGTTACTAACTGAAATTTGGCGAAAGACGACTAACTGAAATTTTAGATAAATAGTCAAAAGCATTAAAAATACGCATAGTCAGCAAATTCGATTAATGCATTAGCGTAAAAATAGGCTTTTCATTGTAACAATAAAATGGTATTTTAATATTAACTAATGTGGTACTGATGTAAACTATGAGTTTATACAGCAGTTTTATTATCAGTTTCTTTTTCTTCTTAATTTTTATGTAGGGTCATTTAGAACTAAATACTCATTCTTTTAAATGTTATGTAAAAATTTTGTTAAAAAATAAATAAATAAAAATAAAATACAAAATAAATAAATAAATACATAAAATTACCTTTTTTTAAAATTTAATACCACATCGCCTGAAAAATTACTATTTGCATGGAAATGTCAGTTGCTTAAAAAAAAAAAAAAAAAAAAAAAAAACATGAAATCTTATTTACTATTGTTATCAATGAATAATTTAATTTTTGTTTTCTTTTCTAGTTTATATTCGAGGCAATGTTAAATATTCGCTTAAAAATTTTCATATGCTTTTATGTTTTTAATATTTTCATTTTCAAAAAAAAAAAAAAAAAAAAAAAAAAAAAAAAAATCATATTTTCAAAAAAAAAAAAAAAAAAAAAAATGTCGCTTACAATAATTTAGTGGAAGAACAAGACATTTAAAGAATTTGAAACTAACTACTAGATGGGGAAAAAAATTAAGACTATTAAACTTTGTATACTTACATTAAATCATATCTTCAAAGATAATTATAAGTTTCATTTAAATGAAAAGCTTAGTTCTGATTAAATCTAATATTTTACTAGAATACATATATTTATGAGTAACTATATCATTATATAAACATTTAGAAAATGAAGAAAAAAATATATAAATAAGAATTTACTTTTACATAAAGATTGTTGCTGAAAACTAAACAGCTGGTAATGCAATAAACTTAAGATCGTTTAACTAAATCATTGTGCATAATGAGCATAATATTCTTTTTTTATTTTGTATGAATTCTCCGAAACATTCGCTCAGTAATATAATTTTTCGTTAAATTCAATTTTGAAAATTTATTTTCTCTTCCAGGAATATGGTAGTTTGTTGAACCTTAATTACGTTTAAGTGTAATTATTCATTTTGACAGGCTATGTTATACACCAGATGATTTTTTTATTTAAACGATTTTAGTTTAATTGTAACAAATGAATAATATTTATTTAAAAAGAATTATCTTTAAGAAATTTCGAAAAGTTATTTATGATTAAAAATTAATAACTAGTGAAAATTCTAATAGCTATGTTTTTCTTTTTGAAGAAAATGCAACTGTTTAAGACAGACTATTGATTATATTGAAATTAAAAAAAGAAAATATTTTTAAGTAGGGGAGATGAGGGGCTAGTTGGCATGTTTTGGTTTTTGGTTTTTTTGTACAATACTTAGAGAAATTATGATGAATACGTCGGAGAGCTTAACTCATTGACTACAAAATCATGTATCAATTAAATAACTATTTGAACAGTACCCCCCCCCCCCCCCCCAAAAATAAAAAAATAAAAAAATAAAATAAAATAAAATAAAATAAATAAATAAATAAAATAAAAATAAAAACAAAAATAAATAAATAAATGAAATAAATAAATAAAATAAATAAATAAATATAATAATAATAATAATAATAAATAAATAAAATAAAAGTAAAATAACTATGCAACTAACTTCGGGTGCAGAGCGAGTTGTCATAACGGGATATGGATAATGATACTTAGGCAGACCACAGCATTTTTGGAGGCAAAACATTTTATTTTTTCGAAACATGCTGTTTATTAATATTTGACCACATTTTTTTCTTAAATTTATAAACAAACAATGAATTCCCCAAGAAAAAAAATTCTGCTTATTAATACAGCTACCTATAGTTATTCAGACAGATTAGATCTCAATGTTCGAAGCCAACCACGAATGTAGGAGTTGCACGTTCGTTTATTTGAAAAGCTGGGTTCCATTTTCGTAGAATATTACTTTGGTCGTACAAAACTGAATTATTATCGCCTAACCATCTCCATTTCCTCACCTTTTTCAGTGGGGTGAAAAGGCAAATTTCATTACCACGGGTTTCGTCAATTTTCCTAAGTTACTAACGGGACTGGTATTTAACCAAAATAAAGTAATTTATTTACTTCAGGATGGTCAAGAGGCCCTTGATTTTATGGATGATTTGTTGTTGGTCTTGTTTTATGTCAACTTTCTGTCTCTTTTTGAGGTTTTTTGGGTTTTATAGAAACCGTCGGATGAAAACCTTCACCCAGGGTTTAACCTGGCAAAAAAATTACTTTAGCATTTTAGCGAAAATAGGCAAGCACTAATTTAGCTTTTTCGAAAGTTAATTCTTTGGATACCATTGATTTCTTTTACTTAGCTTTGTTATCCTCAGTTTTGTTTTTCCATTCCTTTTGTTCATTGATGATTTTAACCAAGCATCCATATTTGTGACTTTAAAAATATGAATCAGGGAAACTATGTTTTGATTTTATCAATAGAAAAAGAGGTATTCATATCATATGTGTGTAAAATGAAAAAGCAATGTAAAAATCAAGTAAAGTGTAGTGGTAGATAATCGTGAAATACTAGTGCTAAAAATGCTTCTATGAAGCAAATTCTGAATTCTAACATACTTTTAAATATTTTTGCATTTAAATTCAATCATTGAAAATTAAAAATAAATCCAAATTACTATATAAATAAGGATTCCCAAAAATTTCAGTCCTTTCGTAGTTTTTGCCTGCACATATTACAAAAAAAAAAAAAAAATATCTGAATTATTATATAGAGATATTTTATACAGTTTTAGCTTTTTAGCGAAATTCTGACCGACTTGTTTTAGCAAAATATGATACCTTTTAGCAAAATGCTAAACAAACTAATGGCAGTTTAAACCCTGCCTTCACCCATCGTCTTGGCAAGGAACTGAGGATGATAACGTTTCATCTTAGAGAGGTTCTTCAGCCTTTGAACTATCATTAAGATAAGTAATGCCATGCCGTAGCATGCCAACTAACCCTATACGTAACTATGCCATCTAGTCCCACAGGGATACCCAACCTAAGATGCATATCACAGAATACCAAGGATCAGAAAAAAAAAAAGACTATGATACAAACATGAAACCCCAGTTAACCACTTTCGAAAACCGCCAAACAGCAACACCTCAATTTGATCTACAGATTCACCCGGGAAAAAAAAAAAAAAAAAAAAAAACACGACAAAACAGATATTTTCCCTTTATGACGCTTTAAAGCAGGCGGAATTTACGGTAGATAGTGCACCTGTACATGCACTCTCAACTAATATAATGACAGCGCTCTACCTCCTCTGTGGCAGGAAATAGAAGCTGAGTGCCATATATACGTATATATATATATATATATATACAGGATGATTCAGAACTGTTGTAATCAGAGGTCCATGAAATACTTAGATACTTGAATGTACATTAACAACATTTATTGAAGACGATAAACATGATGAAAATACGATACACACATACGAAATTAAGAAGAATTATAAGTAGATTAAGTGGTTATAAATTGCATACATTTTGTTCTTTGATACCACATAGGTAACGGCCACACAGACCTAAGTGCACACAGCTACATTTTCTTTTCATCTGGCGCCCGCAGCCGGAGCATGTTGGAGAGTTCTCTTTCACGCGCATGCGCAGTTAACAAGGCGCATTTGTTTTAAAATGAATCATTCTCTACTTCCAACAAGAACTATTGTTCAAAAATATACATGGCGGTCAGAAATACGATAACAAGCAAAAACCATAAGAAACATATGGCTGCATGCACAATCCAGACGCTCAAGATGGCACTAGAGGTCGCCAGGAAATCTGACCAGGTTAAAAGCGACAAAAAACGTATTTTAAGTGTATGAGCGCAAGGAAAGATAAATACAAGAATAATACAAGAATATAACTCTGTAACAATAGAGAAATGACGAATATGCATCTCGTTCACGTAGCAGCTAATTGCAGTGAACAGCTATGGTCACCTCGTTTTCAAAATCTGTCCCCCTCTTGATTTTTTTCTTTTCTTTGGGGTTAGATGAAAACCTTAGTGTATGAGACCCATGTGGAATAGGAGAGAATTTCGTGGCACGGGTCATTGCTGCAAGTGGAATTATTTCAGATACACCAGACATTCTTGCGATAGTTCATCGATCAGCGTTTCGTCGTTGAGAGGTGTGTATTACAGCCGCAGTCCGCAATTTCGAACACCTGATTTAAAACTTTCTTTTAAACAACAATGTTGTGTAATAAACATTCTTTATTTGTGACGTTTCTCGCATCTTTCAGTCTCTATCTTTGTAGGTATTTGGCGTAACGGGATTGTGTTTGCTACCATGCATTCCTATATGATTCTTGCTTGCTTGTTTTTAATTTCCTGACCTACATGAAAATTTTTGAACAATAGTTCTGAATCACCCTGTATACATATAAATTGAAGAATCTGATACCTTTATAAAAGTTAGTATTTAATAGATACATGATAAAATCAACAATACACACTTAAAAGTGATTGTAATTCAATTTAAATGTTATCCCATTTTTTTTTTTTTTTATTTAATTACAGTAACAATTTATAGTTAAAGTATTTTAAATTACTTACGCTGAAGTGAACATCGAGGACAAAAACACTAAGACTAACGATGAGAGATATTTTTGCGATTTTCTTGAAAGTTATCATAATTAAATGAGAAAAGGATTAAAAATATGAAAAAAGGATAACTGGATATGAGAATTGGAATAAGAAATGCTTAAAAATCGAAAAATTCGCCTTCAGGAAACTTGCAATTCGACGAGCAAAGGAATCGCAAGATTTTGGAAAACAATACTGCTAATTCCAGCCAAAAATACAGTTCATGTTTCGATCTTGCGACAAAACCAGATTAAAAAATGAATGAGATAAATCTCCAACACAAATCTGCAGTAAATCAATTTCAAAAAAAAAAAAAAAAAAAAAGTAAATAATAGCAACATGTCAAGCGACTCCAAACTGAGAGAGTAACAATTAATAGGTTGCCATCAGAATAATTCTAATAAGTAAAATGATAACTAGTCAAGTAACGCTTAATCGATAAAGGTACTACAATGAGCAATTTTATTAAATTCATTAAATGATTGTTCTTAATTTAAAGATACTCAAAACAGTAAAACTTGCATGAATTTGAGTTTAATAACAACTTTCATAATCTTATTAGTTTGTTTGCAGTTTAATTTTCTACGTATGCAATGTGTGCTATCGCCATCTATCGGGAAAGAAGTTTTATAATTTAGTTCAAAAAAGGAAAAGTTTGAAATAACAGGCTTAGTTTATTATTGTATTTATTTAGTTTATTTAATTTAATTAATTAAATAATTTAATTTATTTTATTTTTTATATATTATTATTAAAATCGTTTAAACCAAACCTGAGATAATAGATTTAAATTTTATTTTTATTTTTTCTTAGTCATAAGCAATCATCCCAAAATGCTCACATGTTTTGATTAAGTAATTTTAGTTAAATTTTTCAAACTATTCTTTTTATTATTATTATTATTATTATTATTAAATATTATTATTATTTTTAAATTGAACTGGATATTTTGTAATATTAAACTTATGAAACCAAAAGCCATCATTCATGGAATCAATTCTAAAGTGTGAAGAGTTAAACTTTCATAATATCAGCAGGAAAATTAAGATGTATCCCGTAATAGCAATAATCCTAAGCCCCCTTTTTAAAAATAACATTTCATTCAGGAACCCTCCCAACCATCCAGCCAAACACCATCACCCAACCTCCTTAATAAAACATCTGCCCACCCATCCTCCACATTATTTATTTATTTATTTATTTTTATTTTATTTTTATAATTTTTTAAGAAATGAATTAAATATGTATATATATAATTTTTTTTTGTAATGTTATACAGTGACACGTGACACTCAAAGATAGATTATTGAATAAATAAATTTCTTTGGATAACCCATTCCTGTAACAGCTTTAATTATATGGTTAATATTTCTGTTTTTGTACTTAGATGAACAAAGATTACGTATACGAAAGAGGTGATTAAGAATGATATTTCTGTACACAGATAAATGAAGACAAGAATTAAAATGTATAAAGAAATTAACTTTAAAACAAAAATCTTGTCTTTTGTCATAAAGATCAGTAGATATTTTACCTCCTTTGAGTTTAAGTTTTAAATCTAAAAAACTAATGCAGTTATTGTTAAGAAAATTATGAGTTAAAGTTAGGTGAGAGGGATATTCTAATTTCAATGAAGATGGTGGATTATTATTAACCATAGACCTATCATAAGAGGGGACGGAACATTCCATTATTAAGGGAATATATTAGGTAAAGGTGGCAAAGATGAAACGTGTGACTGCTGAAAAAAGGTTATCTTTTCTGGCATTTATCGCGTTATTGGCAATTTTTTGTTCTGAGTATAAATATTATTATTATTATTATTATTATTAAAAGATACAGCAAGCAAAACTTGTGTAACAGACTACAACTGCTGAAATTGATTTTTTCCTTGTTATTAGCACTTTCCAACGAAGTTCAAAAGTGTTTATAACTTCGGTTTGTCTATACTCGCTTTAACTCTCATAAATAATCAAGGACATTTTTGAAATCATATAAGGTAAAATATATTTAAACTAATTCAATTTAGTGAATTAAGTATAGCAATTATAAACATTTTACAAAAATAATTACTTAAAAAGAACGAAATAATAAAATATTAAAAAGAATCTTACCTGTGAAATAAAATCTTTATTTTACATAACTTCTAGGGCTTTTAAAGTACATCTAATTACTACAGTCGGCTGCAAAATTATTCGAGCACTAGCCAATAATTCCTATATTTAAAAAGTACACTTAAGACTGTTTTGCTAAGTAAATCCTTGTCGAATCATGTTCTTAGACTGATTAAGAACATGACTCGACAAGGATTTATTTAACAAAGCTGTATTAAGTGTATTTTTTTTTGGCAAGGATTATTGCTAGTGCTCGAATAATTTTGCAGCCGACTGTATTTCTTGCTATAAAATTCTTTTTAAATTCAAAATAATCTAACTTTTAAAGTGAAATAAAAATTTTAAAAAGAACTTTCAAAGAAAAAGGAAAAGTATCGTCTGCTTAAGAAAAAGCAGAGTTTAGAGCATGGCGAGAAAATTTCAATATTGGCCAGTTTGGCTTCCTGTAGTTCAACAGTCACGTGACTTTTTTATGAGTTATCTTTTCCACTGAAAAAGGTTGCCATTGTCCCGTCCACTTTTATAATAGGTCTATGTTATTAACATAAAAAATAATGTCATCAATGTACCCGTAGAAAATGACATTTTCAATACACAAACCTTGTTCATAATGGTATAGCTATAAGTCAGCTAACAAACTCTAGCTACTTCCACCTTGTGGGATACCAACCATTTGGATATAAATTTGATTATTATGTAGAATGTAGTTGTTATGAATAATAAAATTTAAAAGGGTCTTGAAGCTGCACAAAAATGTTTAGGAAAAGAAATTTCACTTTTAAACCTCTCAAAAAAGTTATAGATGATTTGATGAAGGTCGGTTAAAATAATATTAAACAGGACAGCAAAATTATAGGTCATAATTTCAGTGACATTGTTCATAGTTTTGATTTTATCTTTAAGTTGATAGCTATTTTGAAGGCAATAAAATTTTTTTGTTTTACTAATTAAGTCATAGATTTGTTTCAGAATGTTAAGGAGAATTTTTTTAGCAATATTGTTGTATGTATTACATCCAATTGTGACAGTTCTAAATTTAATAGGAGTTTTATGAAATTTTGGAATAAGTACAATATATGGATAGTTGAAATTATTAAAAAGAAGTTTTAATAATTTATAAAAGCTACGAATATTTTTATTATTAATTTTAATTTCATTATTTGTGGGATGAAAGTTAGTACTCGAAGATATGGATTTACTTAGAAGAGATAGATAATATTGTTTACATATTATGGCAAAATTATTAAAAGGTTTATCAACGTATGTAATTACAATTTTTTTTCAGTTCTGTAATTGGTTTAATTAGATCTGATTTACAGTGATAAATTATTTTTGATTTATATTTAATTAATTCAGTTTTAATTTTTGAAATCACTAAAAATTCCATTGCTTATATATATATAGGGTATTTCATTGTATACCCTATTTATATTGTGTATTTCAATATATATATATATATATATTAGAAAAAAATTAACATAATAAAATTAATGATAACAGAAGATTAAGGGCCATCGAAATCCACAATGGAAAAAAAAAAGAATTAATTTATAAACAAATTGAATAACCCGTGAAGTTAGTACAGATATGAAAACAATTAAAAACTAGTATGTTGTGGCCACCACGAGACTTTCTTCTATATTTTCCTATACAAATTCACTCAGTAACAATAAAAAAAAAAAAAATAAAAAAAAAAAAAAAAAAAAAATCCAAGTTTTTTTTTTCGTTAAAAGTAAAAAAAATCGATAACTTTGTTATAAATTACCACATATTTACAGTTCAACCATTCGTTTTAAAGGTATTGACGAGACCTTTCGAAAGATACCCATCGTGAAAATTTACCCCACCCCAGTGGGTACTTCCCCCCAGGGGGGGAAGCAATGCCTCCAGATGCACAATTTTTTTCCTAATTAACTACTACTATTAGTAATAATTCATATTAATTTTACAATCACAGGTTAAGAATAACTCTCATTATGTAAATTTATACGAAATTTTGTCCTATACTACCATGTTAAAAATTTAGAAGAAATGCGATCACAGCGCCTCCTGTTGTGTGATTGATCCCCAAATCTAATCAGCACCAGTTTATGTCAGGAGCCAACTAAATACCAAGTTTTGTTAAATTTCGTTAAAAAAAAAAAAAAATTCTGTTTTTTTTCGTAAAAAGTAAAAAAAAATCGATAACTTTGTTTTAAATTATCACAGATTTATAGTTCAACCATTCGTTTTAAAAGTACTGACGAGACCTTTCGAAAGATACCCATCTTGAAAATTTACCCCCTTCGAGGGGGGACTTCACCCCCAGGGGGGTTCACGAGGCTCCTACACATGCAAAATTTTTTTTTCCCCGTTGACTATCTTTATTATAAATAATTCTTGTAAATTTCATAATGATTGCTAAAAAATAATTCTCTTTATGCACATTTATACAAATTTTTGCCCTATATCACCATGTTAAAAATTTAGAAAAAGCGGGATGGCAACGCAACCTGTAAGACGATTTTTACCAAAAGTTGATAGGCACTAATTTATGTCAAGGTGCAACTACATACCAATTTGTATGAAATTCTGTGCAGTAGTTCCTGAGGTACAGTTGCCACAAAATTTTGTCACACACACACACAGAGACAGACAGACATTTTCTAAAAATGGTCAAATCGTGTTCTACAGCTCTCAAAACGTGTAAATCCATCAAAAACCCGAGGTCGAAAATTTTTACGAATCCAATACTTTCTTCTATTGAATATAGAAGAAAGTAATTAATAGCTTTAATAAAATATGAAAACAACAACAAACATACAGTCGGTTAGAAAAGTGTCCGAACACTAGCAAAAATTCCTATATAAAAAAAAGTACACTTAATACAATTTTGCTAAATAAATCCTTGTCGAATCCTGTTCTTAGACTGACTAAGAACAGGATTCGACAAGGATTTATTTAACAAAACTGTATTAAGTGTACTCTTTTTACATAGGAATTTTTGCTAGTGTTCGGGCACTTTTGTTACCGTCTGTACCACTATATAATTCATCATTATAATGATCAAGCACCAGAAAAGAAAAAGAAAAGGAAAAGAAAAAAAAAAAAAAGAAAAGGGAAAAAGAAAGTAACGCTTTATACGCAGCAAAAAATATATTAGAAAAGTTAATGAATGTAGAAAAATAATTTTGAAATTTTCCAAAATATTGCTACATACTTATAAGATGAATAATTAAGGAATTAAAGTCGAAGTTAAGTTTTTCGAACACCATGTGTTCTTTACCTTCTTAAACTATGCTTATTTAACTTTATTTACTAACATAGAATTCTCATAGAATTCTGGTTTGACACATATTTTTTCGTTATCGGACAATTGACTATTGGTTCGTTGTAACTTTAATGAGTATAATTAACATTACTCCTTTTTATATTTTTATATAAAAATATAGTGCTAGTTTTCATTTCTATTTACAGATTTATGTACAAATTTCACATGCACATTTAACTAATTTTACCCAATAGAAATAAAAGATAATCTTGAAATTAATTAAACATTGAAGTGTATATTCCTTCATAAAAGATAAATAAATTAAAGTAATATTTATTATCGCAATTATCATCATCATCATCATTATTATTAAAATTTGTATTTAGCACAAATCATATCAGTAGTAATATTTAAATATATTGATCATAGTAAATAAGAATAATTTACATATTATTTTGTAATTTACGCATTATAAAGAATAAAATAGAGCCATTTATAAAATAGATTAAAATCCGTTATTTATATTTGCTGAATTATTTTATAAATTCCTTCCACTACATTTCTTCCTACATTTTTTTTTCGAAAATAAAAACCAGTGAATAAATAAAAATACATTATTAATTGTGCATCGGTTTTGTAATATTGTATATAAATTTTAACCTTGGTCCATTTCATCTAAACCGGGTTCTGTCGTTAACTTTTCGTAATAAAGATTAAAATATTTTTAATCAGGCAGAAAATATCCCAAAAAAGCAAAAATGCCAGTTAATTTGTTTTCTTGAATTACATTGATGTTATTAATGTCCCATTTCGAAAATAGCAGCAATTGCGTGCATGTTTTGAAAATTTTATGAATAAGGGCACTGTATAATCGTAATATTTGAAAGCTTTCATAAATCAGCAAGTATACATAATAAATGATGCACATTTGTGAACCCTTGTTCTTCCAGTGCTCATTTCTTTTTAAACGTAGAAATTATTTGTTGTAACCAGAGTTTGTTTGGGCAAAATAAATAAGAAAAGAAAATATTCCTAAATTAGCTGCATATGGAAATTAGAATGGATAAGATTCCCTTCAGTTATTTTAGGAGTTTATACATGAATTGTTTTTTTTTATATTAACTATTTATGCGTGAATTTTATGGATTTTGTTTCTTATTTTACTTATTCATATATGAATTTCTTTCTATTGTAATTTTAGGTGTTTTCCATTAAACACCTCTCAGATTGAAATGCTATATTGTAACACTTGCTCTTAAGTTAAGAATATTGTTATTATTATTATTTTCTTTGCTTGCAGCAATTAAAGGTCTCATAAAATAGAAATTGGGACTATGGTATTTGCGTAAACTACGCTGTAACGTATTTGAAATTGAAATATGAACAAAAAATATATATATATAATAAAACTCATAATAAGTGAAAAGTAATTCCAAAACACATTGGAGCCTTCTTCAGTGGAGCCCCCCCCCCTCCCCCACCTTATGTTGGGAATGAAAAATGAGTAGTTTCTGAAGAAACGTGTGCTTTTTACCCAAAAAATACGTTTCTAGTCCTCGACTTCTCACAGATGAAAGAAAAAAATATAGCAAACTAATTCAAGATTAGAATTAAATTAATATAAAAACGTTAATATAAGCAATTAAATTCATAAATAAAGTACATAAGTAAACACATCGATATAAAAATACAAAACTATAAATATATATAAGGACAAATTTTATATGACAAGTAGATTGAAAAACATTGAAAAAGCCCCCCCCACACACACACACACACGAAAAAGAGAGAACCCTATTCGGCTGGTAGGACAGTTAACAGCTATTAAATGTCGCCTGAGATGGAGAAAATACCTCAAGTTAGATTATATTCAGGAAGATTGAAATGATTTATAATGATTAAATGGTATATTTTATGTATTGTTTTTGTATTAATTCATTTTAATCTTGAATTCGTTTGCTATATATTTTTGCTTTCATCTATGAGAAGTCGGGGGCTAGAAATGTATTTTTTGGCTAATAAACACACGTTTCTTCAAAAACTTCTGATTTTCCATTCCCTACATGATGGGGGGAGGGTCTCCATTGAAGAACCCCCCCCCCCATTTGTTTTGAGATTACTTTTCATTTATTATTAGGTTTGTTTACATATTTTGGTTTTATATTTACTTTTGCTGCATTTGCGCATTGGTTTATAAATACTCTGTTTCAAGTTTTTCTTCTTTTTTTTTAAATAAAAAATTCATGTTTTATTTCTACGAATTTTCAAGATTTATTTTATATATATTATGAATTTCTTAAATTTTAGACTTTATTTGTTTGAAAAGAATTATTTTCGAAAACAAATTTTACAAATCTATTTTTTTTTTAGACCTTTATATTTAATTTAATTTATAAGTATATTATAATTTATATCAAGATAATTTTTTTACTTTCTTCTATATGTAATAGAAAGAAAGTATTGGATTCGTAAAAATTTTCGACCTCGGGTTTTTGATGAATTTACATGTTTAGAGAGCTGTAGAACACGATTTGACCATTTTTAGAAAATGTCTGTCTGTCTGTCTGTGTGTGTGTGTGTGTGTGTGAGAGAGAGAGACAAAATTTTGTGGCAACTGCATCTCAAGAACTACTGCACAGAATTTCATACAAATTGGTATGTAGTTGTACCTTGACATAAATTAGTGCCTATCAACTTTTGGTAAAAATTGTCTTACAGGTTGCGTTGCCATCCCGCTTTTTCTAAATTTTTAACATGGTGATATAGGACAAAATTTTGTATAAATGTGCATAAAGAGAATTATTTTTTAGTAATCATTATGAAATTTACAAGAATTATTTAAAATAGAGATAGTCAACTGGGAAAAAAATTTTGTGTGCGTAGGAGCCTCGCCACCCCCCGCGGGGGGGAAGTCCCCCCTCGAGGGGAGTAAATTTTCAAGATGGGTATCTTTCGAAAGGTCTCGTCAATACCTTTAAAACGAATGGTTGAACTATAAATCTGTGATAATTTAAAACAAAGTTATCGATTTTTTTTTACTTTAAAAAAAAAAAAAAAAAAACCTTAGAAAAAAATCGTTTTTTTTTTTTTTTTTTTTTTTTTTTTTTAAACGAAATTTAACCAGACTTGGTATTTAGTTGGCCCCTGACATAAACTGAGGCTGATTAGATTTGGGGATCAATCGCTCAACAGGTGGCGCTGTGATCGTATTTTTTCTAAATTTTTAACATGGCAGTATAGGAAAAAATTTCGTATAAATGTACATAATGAGAGTTATTCTTAACCTGTGATTGTGAAATTAATATGAATTATTGATAATAGTAGTATTTAATTAGGGAAAAAATTTGGGGCATCGCTTCCCCCCCCCGTAGGGGGAAGTACCGGGGGTAAATTTTCAAGATCGGTATCTTTCGAAAGGTCTCGTCAATACCTTTAAAACGAATGGTTGAACTATAAATATGTGGTAATTTAAAACAAAGTTATCGCTTTTTTTTACTTTTAACGAAAAAAAAAATGAAAAAAAAATCGTTTTTTTTTTTTTTTTTTTTTTTTTATATATATTGTTACTGCGTGAATTTGTATAGGAAAATATAGAAGAAAGTCTTGTGGTGGCCACAACATACTAGTTTTAATTAGTAATAAAATGAAATTCAGAATTTACTATTCATTAAAAAATATGGTACGCGTACTTGAAATTTGTATGAGTTTCAGATGATGTTACAAGTAAAACAAAAAAAATGAATGTAATCACATTATTGCAAAATGAAATGCGCATCACATGACATCATTGCAAATTACGAAAGCATATTATAGCTCCATTTTGACATACATTCTATATCGATATCCTATTCACACTGTACAAAAAAAAAAAAAAAAAAAGGAGAGAGAGAGAATTTCTAGCCTTAAAGTTACCAGAAAATATCCGTATGATGTGGAAAAAATATGATGACGGAAAATTTCCGTAACAGCAATACAAAAGATATTCGTACACAACACGTTGTTACATAGGGCACACTGTAATGAAAAACTCGCATTAAATAAAATACTGTAGTTAGACCAGCCACGTTCAAATTAAGATTCTCTGCATAGTAGGCAGAACTTACGCTATTATTTAACATTTCTCAACACTGCTTAGATACCATTTTTTTTCCGTATGCAAAACGGAAAAATTATGTACTCTTCACATAGAATCTGCATCTATGGTTAGAGATTTTATTAGATTACAGGAAAAATGTGTTGTTTAACAGATTGAAATGTAATTTTATAGTAAATTTCGACTGTATTTTTAGAAAACTGAAATTTTTTGTATGATAGTAAGAGATTTTTTTTTAACAGACTTTTTTTACCGTATAGGCTTGAAAAATTAAGAAAAAAAAAAAAAGCTATAGTTTTAGACTGTTTTTACAAATTTCAAATTCTTAATTTTTGTTTTAATTTTCTACGCTGTGCCTAGAAACAACAGCATTAAGTCTGTAAGTTTCTTAAATAATAACAGTCCTTGAACGTATGAAACTTTTGACGCTCAACGTAAATCTATCTGTCAACGAATCTCATATCGGGCATGGTGTGTCATGATAATTCTAATGACTTTACGCGGTGTACGATCTAAAATTTATATGCCTCAAAATGCAAATAAAAAGAAAATTTTTAATTGTGTATCTATAATTTTGAAACAGATATTTCTTATATTGTTTGTCGTCACAATAAAGTTATAAAATATATTGTTAAATTCTTTTTATTATATATAAAAAGAATTGTCTCATTTAAACATTATCGTAGACATTTATGTTGAAATTTGTAAGTTAATTTTCATATTGAATTTTTTTTTTTTTTCAGATTCCCCTTTCAAAGCATGTGTTGCAGCTTGTGGTTCCACATTTTGGATTAGGATTGGGAATAGGTATAATTTAGTTTTTTAAATTTTAGTTTCTAGTTTTATAAGTTTATTATTAGAACGAATGTATACAATCATAACTATGAATTTTATATCTACCTAGATTACTCTTAAACTAACATAATAAAAAATGACTTTCAAGATATGATACTTTATTTTAAATAAAGGCTTTAACTAAAAATTATATATTTTTAATTAAACATTAAGAATATTACTTTTTCTCATTAAACCGGGTTTGCATTGTTTATTATTGTTATATATACAGGCAACAGAACCAGTAAGGAAAAATTATGAAATTGCTGTTCCGCGATCATTTTTAAAGAAAAAAAATTATTGACATATTTTTATTATAAATTTCATTAATATCAGAAAAATTTCCCTTTTTTTTTAAATATATAATTTTATAAAAATTGTGTAATATATGAGATATCTATAAACAACGTATAAAGAAAAATGTATATGCTGTATATATACATAAATACATATGTATTAGTACTCAGATTTCACGTAAGAATATTTCATAGTAAATAAATAAATATATTTACTTATTTATTTACCATCAAATTTTCTTACGTAAAATCTGAGTACTAATGTTTTATAACATTCCAAATTCTCCACCCGCACTACCATCTTAAAAGGAAGCAACATATTCTTAAGTTATATATATATACATATATATGCTACATTTGTTAAAAGATGAGTGTATAAATAACAGAAAATATTTTTTCAGAAAATAATCATTAAAAATTTCATTATTCTTTATGAACTAATCGTTCATAATACTGTGATCTACATCGTTTGATATTTCTTCCGAAATCTCATATTAAGGCTATAATTAAGATGTACTAGTTAATGCATACTATCTTATACTACGATAGACTAGTTCCTAGGATGAAAAAGTAAATAAATAAATAAATAAATAAAAATAATAATAAGAAGGAGAAGTAAAAGTTTGATAGAAAGGGGCTTTTTTTTTTTTTTTTTTTTTTTTTTTTTTACATATTATTGACGACCACTTTCACTTTTATTTTTTAATTTCACTTTAATTTTATTTGGTCAGTTGGGATAAAAATCAGATTTAAACTTCACTTCTACGAGTTATTATTACTATTATTTTTTTTTTCTGAAGATTCTTTAACTATATTATACAAGATCTAGATCAAAGGCAATTAATAATATTTCAATAAATTTTTACTTGGATTAAATATTTGTTGGCAGAAATACTTATAACACTACACTGTAAAAAAAAAAAAAAAAAAAAAAAAACGGAAGTTTTTACAGCAAAATGTGCTGGCACCTATATTCTGTTAAATAAGGCAATTTACAGCGGAAACATCTGTAAAACAAGACTCTTTTACGGCTGTTTCTGCTGTAAATAACTTCTTTTTTACTTTTCTCCCTCCATGCACCCATATTGCAAGCATATTATGCAGTAAATCTACCTTTTTTTTTACAGTGTATAGTGCTTTTTTATGCTAATGTTTAAATGAGAGAATAAAAATTTTAAAAATATCAGGTCATGACAATTAGTGCCTCTACATTTTTATCTTCATATATATGTTTAAATAAACTATCCACAAGCTACAATAATTATGGTCATAACTGCCAATCATTTTAACCTACCGCTGAATGTTATGTCTTCGAAAAATTCTCTTTTTTCTCCTTTATGTTTAGAGTCATATTTGCTTTGATGAAAATTCCGCTTTTAGTTAAGATTAGATCTTGGAACGTGATGTTAAAAGATATTAAATTTTTGTACTAAAATTTTACAAGCTGCCAAAATTAAAAATATTATCGACAATACCATATTTGTATTTCATTGTACACATATTCCGTTTAGCATACGAGACATGTTAGAGTTCCAATGTAAATAAGATTTTAAAATCTTAATTTGAAATCTGACTGCAGTATTTATCATCTCACAAATCTTAGTAAATAAACAGAAATATGTTAGACTTATAAGCTTATAAGGGGTTTTTCACAAAAAAGAACTTTTGTTAAGCGGTTAAAATATTAGGATCATTAAATTATTTACGCCGCATATGAAAAACCCTTTAAAGAATTTCAACTCCTGGAAAATATCTAAAATCTAGCTCGTTCTTTTTCGTATAATTTGCTTAATTTTTACTCTTTACAAATGCACTTTTGACAAAAGTTGCCCAATATATCTAGCTTTCCACCTGTGCAATTATTATTATTATTTTTTTTAATCTTTCGTACACACGCAGTGAAAAATATTTTTCTTAAAAATGCTCATATATCATGAGATATTTAAGATATTTGTATTCCGATTGCAGTATATTGTTTTAAAAGTGTTTTTCCAACTTATCTGAAAGTGGGAATAATTTTCGTTAAAAACTTCGTGTATTATAAATTAAAAAAAAAAACATGTTGATGTTTTCTGGAGTTTTAAAATAAATGTTTATACCTCCGTTATTTAATATGCTATCGTCACTGAAATTCATCCTCAAATTGAACTGGGTCTATATTAACATATCCTAAAGTTACAGATAATTTTGTTCCCTTAACGATACAGGATGATCACAAACATAGTTGATTTTTCTCAACTTGTTACTGGCCCCCTAAATGTTGTCTTAAACTAATTTTCAGTGAAAAACTGAAGAAGACCCAGTTCTTTAAATGCCCAATGTTTGAAAACATTTCATCGAGAGATAAGTTTTTAAATAGAAAAAACCCTGATCGTTTGCAAATATTGTTAAACTTTTTAGCAGGAGTGTATATAGAGATTAATTTATTGGTTGATAAATAAATTAAAATTTATTAAAACATTCTGCTCATGTATGAAACAATAGTTCTGAAATTTAATTGTGTGCGATCCACAAAGGTGTAGAAAATAATCTAAGTTTAAAATCCTATTTAGCGATGCAAAGACAGATATTTAATATAACTGTTTTGCTTAAATAGATATTAAATTCATTATATCTCTGGGACTGAATTTAATATACTATACTACCTCAATATAATACATAACTATTGTAATATACCTTTTATATCGATTCATCATGGCTGTTTTCATAATATTATTTGAAGGAGAACGTGATTGAAATTGTTGTAGAATGAGTGAAAACAAATGCGGGTGTAGAACTGCTGCTGCAAAATAATTCTATTAAATTTTAGAATTTCTAAAGCTAGTAACGTATCGTTGAGGAATAGATGAAAATTCACGATGAAAGGTAATTTAGTTAGATGCTATTTATGCTAATTAAAAAATATTTTAATGCAATGGTAATAATCTGATGAATACAAAATATCTTAATTCATTTGAATCATTTTTTAAAACGCCAGTACCCATTAAATATAAAATATTTTCTTGAACCACGTTAATTATGGAATTCTTTGAAATCTAAGACTTGATAACTTTTACACTGAACAAGAAATTCTAACCACTAAGTTATTACGGACAAATCCGGGCCGCTTTAATTCTCTCAAGTTTGCTAAATTTATCCAAATTTCCATTTAAGCAGATTAGATGCATTTACAAAATATCTACAATCTTCTATCTAAAAACATTATAATTTTTATGTTTGAACATTAAAAATAAATGTAATTGATGAATGATGATGAATAGTTATATTTTCTACCTAATATCATTTCGACCTATTACTGTGTAGAAAATTGCGAACAAATAACTGCGCGTTTGAAGTATTCTGTTTGTAGCATTTATATATAGATATAATGTATCTTTTCGTACTAAAACGATGATGTTCTACAACTTTGTAAATCAGTTTTTTTTAAATCTCGTACCGTTTTTTTGGATAAGAATGGTAATGAGATAAAAATTGGCTAACTCCATTGTGTTTTACAAGGTGGCGCTACATGCGATCATATCTAGAAGCACATAACCACTTTACTATACAAAGACACCACTTTTATGATTCTAGCAACCACAGTTCAGTAGTTAAAAGGATGGGAATGGATTTTGGTGAGCACCCTGTATATATATAATTGAAAGATTATTATAAGGGTTTTTAATTTGTCTTATTACTTTCGTTAATTTCTTTTGAATTATTCATGTTTGATAATATTTAATAACTTCTACAAAATAAGTCAATTTACATAAAAAATTAATTCCAATTAAAAATTTTTTTATAGATTTTTATATATATTTTTTAAATTTATTTAAATATAATTTACCTTTTTCACAAACACTTACTTGGAAATGAAACACTTAACGATATTTATCTTTAACAAATATATATATAATGTCTAACGATGTACAGCTTGATTGTCACGAATTGCTTGAAATACATTTAAAAAATGTACTGAAAAGCAAAGAAGCGGTTGTTTTATTTTATTTCACTTATTTTCAAGTGCATCGCACTTGCCTTTATTCTATATCAAAAAGTATTCAGTAGCTTGTTTTATTTCATCTACAAAAGTGGCAATTTTCAATAGTCAACTTGTGTTATTTCCTGTCAAAAAGCCCAAGCTTTTGACAGAACTTCCGTTCTTTGGTAACGTACTTAGGGATAATGTATTTGGTAGTTCTAAAAAGCAAATGGTCTTCTTATTTTATTTAATTCGTGAAACATGAATATGAAATATATATTTTTTAAGAAGGTTCTTTTAAAAAAATCAGAATGTGACTTAATCATACGTGTTTTCATTACCATTCATTAAATGTGTTTAAGTTAAGGTTGTTTGATAAACAATCCTTTTTAAAGTTAAAAGAATTTATTTACAAACAATGACATTTTTAAATATAAATAATAAAAATCTCACTCTCTCTCTCTCTCGCTTTTTTTTTTTTTTTTTTATTTTTTTATTAAAATTTTTAATCTAACTATTTCCGAAGAAAACACTATCTGCTATTTTCAGATTCCCCCCTTTTTTTTTCTTTAACGCAATTCATTTGTTGATTTTTTTTTTTAATTATTTATTTAGCTATTTACATGAAAATGTTTTAATTGTTTTTACTTAACGACAGTCTATATAGAAAGTATAGAAAAAAAAAAAAAAAAAAGAGCTGATTTAGGGTAAATAATAATTCTGTTACTCGAGTTCCTGTTAACAATGTATTTTTTCCTTTCTTCTGCAATTCTAACATTAAAATTTCATTTTGAAAAATGATTTATCTTATTTTTAGAGTCCTTTCAGCAGGAATATTTTTTTCAATTATATATATATATATATATTTTATTACCTATTTAATTTCTGGAGTTTTACTCTTTATTTTGAAAGTTGACTTTAGTCGTTTTCTTTCTGAATTCGACCGCTTTTACGGGAACTAAACTAAATAAAAAAGTAATTGATTTATAAATGCTGATATACTAATTTTTCTTCTTAAAATTTTTCCTGTTCTGTTGCCTTTCTAGTGTAATTTTTTAAAAACCTTTTTATGTATTAATTTCATAAGTTCTTCAGCTTAAATATTCATGTAGGTGTCTAATATTATATCTGAATAAAGTTAATCGCTTATTTATTTGTTTATACTTTTATTTATCTAAGTATTTATTACTTTCTTTTATATATATATATATAAGTGTTGGATTAAAAAAAGTAGACTCCGGATTTCAGCGGATCTGCAGGCTTTGTGAAGCCCTGATGATGATTTCATTATTTTTAGGAAATATCTGTAAGTATATATGTGTGCGTGTGCCAAAAGTTTTATGTCAATTCTAACTCGAGAACAAATACACAGAATTTCATGAAAAGGACTTAAATTGATGCTCCACGTTGGGCGCCACTGTGACGAATTAGACTTCGCCATAACTCTATCTTAGATTAACTTATTTAAATATTGAAGTGAGCACGAGACTTGAATCTTGCTTATTTAACTTTACTGGAATACATAATGAAATAACAACAAAGTCAGATTTATAAAATAAATGAGCTTTTATTTGAGCTTAATAAAAAGGTGGGCGTTGGACTATAATTATATTTAATAACTTTATAAATTTCAATGGGCAGCCTTCTTAAATACTTTTAACTTTACTTAATTAACCACAAATAGTTTTAACTACTACATTTAACTTCATTAACCCACACTGCTTAGTGATCTTTCGTATGTGGGAGGATTCCCTGACACCACGATACTACTCGACTTACTATTTTCAGCTATATCCGCTAACAACTAACTCCTCCAACCCCCTACTACTTCTAATTCACCTTCTACATCTCACGGCTACCTCTCTGCTATCTTACTCTCCTTCCAACTAACTCTCTTACTCTCCTTCCAACTAACTTCTCGCCGCTAACCTCCCTACTATCTTTTATACAATTCAGTTTCCAAAAATATTAGCATAATGTCAATTACAATTTTAGTTTAGGATGAGAACTAACTCTATTACTCAACTGAATCCTAAATTCTTCACATTCATGTTTTACTCGTAAAGTGCGAATTTTATTTGTAGCTAACTTTGCTATACCTCACAACTCCAGTCTTACACTTTAGTTTGAAAGTAAATTCCCTTTCTGACTATGAAAGTTAAACAAAATCAAGAAGGAATGAATTATAAAACGACGGCATCTTCATTAAATTATATTTCAATGTCAATAATATGTTTGGGTTTTATTTTCTAATATACTGTATTTCAAATAGAATTATTTTTAAGAGTTTATTTCTTATATTCACAGGTTCTTCAGGATGAATATTTATGTTTTTTTTTAAACACTCTATAAATAAAATCTTCTATTTATTCCTATATTTATTTATTTCTTTACTTACTGTAGTCTTACTCATTAATTCGAAAGTTAGTTCTACTTCTGAATATCGAAGCTAAACAAAATAAAAAAAGAAGGAATTTTAAAATGATTAAAGGAAGGAATTTCATATTCTTAGAATGTTTAAATTCAGCAAAGCTCCCAGTATAGATGTACTAGTAAATTTTACCATATAAAAAAATATTTTGAAAAGACAAATTGCTTTTTATTTTACTTTAATTGAATTTTCATTAATACGTTTTAATTACTAATACTGTAATCTAATAATTACTAGTAATCCAATAAGGAATGTATAAACGCTAAATATTTCCGAATACAGCAAAAGATCAATCAAAAAGTACCCGTTTATTTATTGTCTATTTTTTATGGATATTCCGATCTGTTTAAGCATTAACCCCTCAATATGCGCGGGGTTTTTTCATACCCATTTTTCAAACTAGTTTTGTTCTAAGGTGCATTATGTAAAAAGAAACTCAAAAACGCTCTTACGTTGTTGAAAACAAACAAAAAATCAGCTATCGAAAGATATAAATCTTCATCGCTTTAAAGATATTATATAGTAAGCGATTATACAGTTTTAAATATCATTGGGGTTTTTAAATAATCCAGCGCGTCCTCGAGGGTAAATAACTTAAAACATTCATAAAATTTCCTTAATCTTTAAAATGTAAGTCATGCAACTTTAGTTGCGGGTGTTTCTTGTAAAACATATATAAAATAATTTTGTCAAATATATTTGGAAATAAACCTTATTGTTATAAATAATTTTTTATTGTGCTTGCTCTTGCTAGGAAAAATTTAAACAAGGCATATTCCAAAAATCAGAAGTTATAAGAGTCATTGAACGATTAGAAGACTGGTTAAATCTTTATTCCCCAAGTAGTTTTACAATCAACGCAATTCTCTTGAGACAAAGAATAAGCAGTTATTTTCAGAGTAAATCGCTAAATTGCAATAATTCATATTTTATAATACATATTTCACAAATAACACATACATGATACTATTATTGTATGGGTTTTTTCCCTAACATTTTTAATGGTTATTTGTAGTTTTATGTATAAGGTCAAAAACATCGTAATATTTGTGTATTAATAATTTTCCAATAGAACTTATAACTCAATTATATATAATGAAACCTTCATGTATCGAACTTCTACATATCGACAATCTCTTTGTATGGGACTTTTTTGATTATATGTGGAATTTAAATAGAGAAAGTGTCTCTACCTATCGAAAACAGAAACAATTTAGAATATATCAATTTGATTTCTTCTTTTTCCTTTGGAGTTTCAAGACAATTTTGAGTTTGAAAGATTTTTATATTGCATGAAGCCGATAAAACGAGAAAGAATGATAGTATATATTAATTTTATGAAGTAAAGAATTAAATCTTTTAATTAAAAAGTATAGAAATGGGGGATAATGTTGAATTTTCTCTTTTAGTCTCTAATTATATGCCATTTTTTTTTTCCTCCTTACTTTTCCTAGTTTTGTGAATAAAATCGCCATTCTTAATTTTATATACTATGATTTATAAAAGCTTTGTATTTTTTAAGTTACGTTTATACAATTTTTCTTAATAGTTATTTTTAACGATTTATGAATCAGTAAAATCGTAATTTCAGATTCAGATAATATACTTTTTTTTTTTTTAAATTAATATTTTTTAATGTTTAAAACATATTCAAAATACATAATTATAGTAATAATTACAAAACTTTGAATAAACACTTAAAATGCAATAAACTTGCAACAACTGCTTCGGGTCGAAAGAACACACGACCTTTCGTCAGGCGAACAAAGTAGGCACGAGTGATGCAGTCAAAGCGGCAACGCAAAGCGGCAACTTTAGTTATTTACCGCTTTGACTGCAGCACTCGTGCCTACTTTGTTCTTCTGATGAAAGGTCGTGTGTTTTTTTGACCCGAAACAATTATTGCGAGTTTATTGCATTTTATGGTGTTTATTCAAGGTTTTGTAATTATTATTTTAAAACGCCAGTTCTGTGGTGCTTTCTTAATTATGATTATAAAGTTTTAATATTTCAGTTTTCACCAAAAAATTTAACTTAATTTATAAATTTTTATAAACTTGTACTGACCGCAATTTGGGAAAAGTCAGAATTTACAGACTGAATTATTCAAGCACGATAAAAATGTCTATGTCACAATAATGTGTAATGCTTTCTTTACACGCAATATTTCTGTAAAATATCTTAAAATAATACAGCGAGGCTGATAAAAAATAGCTATAAGATGATCATTATAAAAGAACTTTAAAAAACTTAGTTGTGTCTTCTTAAAATAGAATCTACCTTAAAACAAAGATTATATTACAAAATCCTAATAGTAAGAAATACACCACATACTAATTTATTATGTAAATTTTGTTTGGAATGATGGTAATGTATAATTTAAACACACACCCATATATATTCATATATTATTATTATTATTATTACATGCTTTTATTTAACTTCGTTTGTTGTCAGTTGGGATCGAATCTTAAAAACGAATTTCAACTAATTTCCTATCAATAGATTGAACTAAAATTATAAACGCGTATATAACTCCGATGACAATACATATTTAAATAGCAATTGACTTTGAGGATAGAGTCTGGAGGCTCTAGGACACCAAATTTAGGTAAAAATTTGGCTCTGAATTTTAACTATTTTCCTATCACATGATCAAGCTGAAATTTTGTATACATGTATAATTCCGGTGAAAATACATGCTTAATTAGTAAAGAATTAAGGAAGGGGTCCTGGGGCGGGTACCAAATCCAGTAAAAAATTTTATTTCGAATTTTAACCTATTATTCGATTGAGCTGAAATTTTACATGCCACTGTAAAAAATATGTCCTATTTGCTGCCAGAAATTCTCTGTTATTTGAAAAAATACGCGTAATTTACGAAAAAATTACGTTGTCAGAACGTATTTTCTCAAATTACAGAGAATTTCTGGCAGCAAATAGGACATATTTTTTACAGTGTGCATACAAGCAAACCCGTGCGCATTTTTAGCAATTTATTTCTTTTCTTATTTACCTTTAAAATTTGAAACTGCTAAATCTTATACCAGTTTCAACGCTCAATTTAAATTTTAATTCATCAGAAACTAAATTATTATTGGAACCACATTAATATTATGCGATAGTAAAACCAAAATCATTCAAAGAAAGTTTTTAAAATAAAATTCATTTTTGACGATTCATTTTTCATACTTTCTCAAGGAGCATAGCTTTAGCATAGGACCCCCAAAGTGACTTTTAAATTTCTGTCACCATGTTGGCGGTACCTTTTTATTTATTTATTTGTTTATGGGTGCATATATATATATATATTAAACCTAGCGCCTATTTTGATTACACTTTTTATTGTGTTTTTTTTAGTCAGTTTATGATAACAGTTTTGTTTATATCTTTAAAGTATTGCTAGGTTTGAAGTGACGCTTGCAAATATTGTAAAAATACAACTTTTAGAAGCACGTTTTCTGTAAAATAATCTCATAAGACAAATGTCACCATTTTCTGATTACATCATTGAACGAAGTCCGCGTGCTTAAATATTACCCATGTATAAATAATTTTTTATCCACGTGTATTTTATTAAATTTGCCACTATCATATTGTTTCGGCAAAATTTAATCATAACTGGTCCACGTAAGAGAAATGTTTATATTATTTTTCATATTAGATTTCTTTTAGAGCTAACATATATATATATATATATATATGTGTGTGTGTGTGTGTGTGTGTGTGTGTAAGAAAATACTTGAATTTAATTAAAAACAAATTTGGAAAATCGCGAGACGATAAAATCACTTTCATTGTGCTAAATGGGAAATATACCAATTGAGATCACTTCAATTTTTATAAATTTCTGATAACAGTGTATGTATTGGTATTATGGTATGAAATTTCATGAGCAGCTTACCCATTTATCTAATTAATTTGTAAAAGAGATATCCTTAAGCTATTGCTTGAGAAAAAAAATCAAATAAAAGCAAATATCCTTACTAAAATCATGGATAATTACAGGTACACTAAAAAGAAGATAGTTATTATTATTTGCTTTATAACATTTTATTTCAATTACACTAAAATTTATCAATCAATTTTCAGCCTATATATACAATATTATAAGAGTATAAAAATTCAGTTTAACTAAAAAAAAAAAAAGAGAGAGAGAGAGAGAAAGAAGGAAAGGTAAAACTTCTTATTTGACATTTTAAAACTAAGTGCTTGAATAAACTATTTCATAAATTTATAAAATATGTTGTTTGTTTCAGAGTATGAAACCAATAAAATGAAAAAGTTCAAAATTTGAAAAAATAAATAAATAAATAAATAAATAAATAAACATCATTTTCTAAATAGAACAAGTCCTGATTAAAAATAAAATATATGTATATAAGTGGTTTTGAAAAAAATGAAGAAAATCGCTACAGAAAATAAAAGCCCTTGCTCAGTGATTTTTTTTAAATTCTGGAAACTGATGTTTTAAGCATTAAGAACAATTGAAGAAAAAACTTTTTTTTTTTTTTTTTTTTTTTTTAATGTAACAGAAAGAAAAGTAAGAAGGAAAAGAGTAAAAGAAAGAAAAGAAAAGAGAATTGCAAATTCAGTGTGATTTCTGCGTTATATTGAAAAAAAAAAAAAAAAAAAAAAAACAAATCTAAAAAACACATTTAAAAAAGCAAAAGTTTAAAAAATTGAATACAAACACACACAAACACACACACACACATATATAGATATATAGATATACATAGACAGATAGATTTGGGAAATTTTAAAGTTTTTTCTACATTTACTCTTTTTTTCAATATCCTTTTCTTCGTATACTTTTTCATTTCCATATGTAATTATTTACTCATACCTCGGTAATGCTAGTCTTCTTTCCTGGCGTTTGATCATTATAACACTGAATTTTAACGTATATATGTAAAGCTTGAGTAAATATTTCCGATTCTAATGAATTTTGCCTTTTGAAAACGCAATTACTCGGAAAGATATCTATCTAACCGGTTTTATTAAAAAAAATTGTCTTAATGGGTACATTTATCTCTTTTCAAATTTTAAATATTTGATCCTAAAAATGGTTAACTTCTGCATTGATTTTTAAAAAAGCATATCATCTTTTATAAAAATCTAAAGCACATACAGAAATTTAAATTCGTAAATCTAAGTGGTAATTAGTAATTCTCGTTAATATTAACGCAACTATTTAACTAATTCTAAATATTAATATATTTGTAATTTTGTATAACATTACAACACTTTATAGCAAAATGCATATACTGCACTAGCTTTATTGACTAGACAGATATTATTTTAAAGGGATACAACTTAAGGCGCATTCGAAAGTATTTCCCGGTCACTTCCCGAGTTGGGAAATGACGTCACGCGGGAAGTTCGGGAAATTAGAACTACCATGTAGGAGCCATGTTTGTTTATATATTTGTTTCCCGGGAAGATGAGATGTGTACGGAAGTAGTTATATCTCGGTCATTTTTCGTAAGACTCCTATATGGTAGTTCTAATTTCCCGAACTTCCCGCGTGACGTCATTTCCCAACTCGGGAAGTGACCGGGAAATACTTTCGAATGCGCCCTTAGTTGCTAGTTTTCCTGCGCATTTTGGCTATCGAAAACATTTAACAGAATTTTTTATAAATTTCTATAACAGTTTTCGCTGAATAAAAAATATAATAATTTATACTAAAAATTTTTGGCATTAAAAAAAAAAAAAAAAAAAAAAAAAAAAAAAAACGCAAAAGTTGGCAACTACGACACTCAAACGTTTTCTAATAATATTAACAAAAGAAAAATGTTTTGATCGAATGAAAATGCGGTTATTTTCCCCCATAGTTTTTGGATTCTAAAATCGTAAAAATAAATAATTAAAGAAATAAAAAATTTAAAAAATATAACATAAATTAAATTACGCTTACAAATATTTATAAATGAAAAGGAATATTAAGAAAAAATATCAAAACAAACGACTTCAAAATTCAACTTCAAAATCAAAACAATGAAAAATGTAAATTTTCAGACAAATATGAAAGAATTTCAAAGTAATGGCAGGAATAAAGCGCGAGAACTTGAAAAGAAAAAGAAAATACTAAAAATAATACATTCTAAACACGTAATTAAAAAAAAAAAAAAAAGAAAATGTATCATTATAAAAGAGAAAAAGAAAATAAGCGCCTTGTCATCAAAAGCTTTTAGGCTTTTCTTAAAAAACACTTAAAAAAAACTAATAAAATTCCATCAAAGTAAATTAAGAATCTGTTGAAAAGCCATACTTAAAGAAAAGAGTAATTCATCTCCTTGTTTTTAGAAGACCTGTCAAATTTATTTTTTTGTTTTAGTACAGCCAATAAGTGAACAAATATCTAATAAGAAAAAGAAAATTTTATAAAAATGTTTTAGAATAAATAAATGAATAAGTTGAAAAAGTTCTTTTCATAGTAAACTTCTTTTTAAAAATCATGAAAAAAATTTCTTAGGTATTACGGACAAATAAATACCAAAAAAGTTTTAAATATTTTACGTTTATCAAATTTTTCATCTTCATCATGTAAAATAATTTCTTAAATTGCCGTTCTTCTAATTTAATTCAGAAACTACTCATGTGTGAGTGCATCTGAGTTCCACAGCCTTACATGAATATAATAATTACAAAACTTTTAATAAACATCAAAAATGCAATAAACTCGCAACAATTGTTTCGGGTCGAAAGAACACACGACCCTTCGTCAGGTGAATAAAGCAGGCATGAGTGCTACAGTCAAAGCGGCATTCGAAAAATCTTGTTAATGGTATTTCTTCCACTCTGTTCTTGTTTGGTGCTTGGAAATTACTCATGTAAGTTCTATTTTCGTTTAATTTTTATATTTTTTATATTTTTATATTTTTATTATATGTTTTATCTTATTCTTTTATTTATTTACCTTTTTATTTCATAATTCTGCTCACACTAGTATTTATATTTACATTCGTCTTTATATACCTTTGCTCTTCACTTAAAACGGTTTTGTGTGTTGCCGGTTTGACTACAGCACTCGTGCCGACTTTGTTCGTGCCTGGCGAAGGGTCGTGTGTACTTTTGATCCGAAACAATTGTTGCGAGTTTATTCCATTTTATGGTGTTTTTTCAAAAACTTTTAATTATTACTTTAAAACGCCAGTTCTGTGATGCTTTCTTATTATTCTTACATGAAGATGTTTATTTATTTTTTTATTTTTTGTAGACAAGTATTTTGAAAAAAAAACCAAAAAAAAAAAAAAATGTATATATATATATATATATATATATATATATATATATATATATATTATAAAGTTTTTTTTAATCTTGTATATTTTGTTCCTATTGATTTATTTCAAAAATTTCATATCGGTTTTGATTGTATTTCCTTATTTTGTTTATGCTGTTTTCTCATATGTATTGTGTATTATGAACTTTCATTTTCATGCCTTATTATAGTTTTCTGGTGGATTATTTTTCCTTAATACTTTCCTATTGGATGTTCTTCGTTGCTTCCTACTGATTTTTATTATAATTTCCTTTATTTGATGCTCTTTTTCTCCCGGTCTTTCTTCTGCTTTCGTAGAAATAGGACATATTTGTCTTGATGATGAAAGTTAGTTTTTTCAAACGCATTTTGTTTTGGCTATTTTTGTGATACTAAAAATATATTTTTTAGAATGTGTTCTGCACTAGTGTTTTTACCATAGCCTCCTAAACTAGATGCCTTCCGCGTGGTTCGGAAACGTGGCAACAGCTCAAGCGGGAGACAGCGCCACCTAGTTCAGATTGCGCGACTTTTTTATTCAACAGCCACCAAAAATTTTTAAAAATGATACATGATATATAATAATCGACGTTTCTTCGATTCTATTCGCCTTTTAGGTATATCAAATCCCACTTTTAAAAATTTTGCCAAAAAACTGTTGCCAAGTTTCCGAGCCACGCGCAAGACATCTTGTTTAGGAGGCTATTATTTTTACGAAACATTTTAATCTTATTCATTTATTTTATGTAACACTATCGGTACTATATATTTTATTTATATAAATATTTATCCGACAAGCTGCTTTCGATATTTAGCACGACTTCTGTTAACTGTTGGTTATCTAAATGTATTTTTAATAGAAAAAGTTATTTCTGAATCCACAAAAACAATTTGATTATTTTTGCAGAAGCACGACTAAACCTACAACACATACCATTTAGTTTAACAAGACTTGTATACTTATGTAGCAAGTAGCCGTGCAAATCCACTCTAAATGCCGAGAAGATGTTTATAATTTTATATTACAATATTGTACTTAGAATATTAGAAAATGAAAGTTTTTTTGATTCCGAATACAAGTTTAGACTTATAAGCTGACTTCGACAAGGTTTTATCCTTTATCTACAAACAGTACTGTACTGCAGCATTGAGTTAAAAAGCGTATGAAATCGAATATGTTGGATTTATCTACCGGAAATACTTATACATTAGACTAAAAAACTTTTAAAATCAAATTTGTTGAATTTATCTACAGACAGTACTTTAAAGTAGCATTAGATTAATAAGCGTAATATCAGTTTTATTGAACTTATCTACAGATAGTAATTTACAGTAGCATTACATTAAAATGCTTATAAAATTGAACTTCTTAAATGTATCTGCAGACAGTACTCTACAGTAGCATTAGATTAATAAGCACATAATAGCGAATGTTTTGAATGAATGTCAAAGATACTTATAAGAATCAAACCTATATACCTAACTTTAATCTTACTCACAGGTCTGCGATGAAAAAATTGTCGGTAAAGTGAGTGGTGTTTTTTATAGATTTTTGGATGCTGATTTCTGGAAATATAATGAAAAAATTCCATCACGTACAGTTTCATCACAAATCGCAATTTGTTTTTACTAATTTAGTATATTTTGGACCAAAAAAACTTTTTTTTTATATGAGTTTGATAAATATATTTAAGGACTTAGATAGTAAATTAGTAGATTAAACTACTAAACAGGAAAGAATATATTATTTTTTATCCAAACTATTTCTCTGAATCGGTAAACTGCCCGTTAAAACATAATATTGAAGATCGCGGAAGTCAGTTGAAATCTGATACCTCTCCTTGCAAGTGTCTGTCCTTCATCCCTTCTCACACCCCTTTTCACTGACCTTTTCTCTACTCCCCATTTAGTGTCTTTCTCTGCTCTGTATTGTACTGCAAGTTTTAAGACATAGTATTAATTTTTACTTCGAGTTTTTTTTTTTGCTCTAGAGAGCAATGGCTTTCAGAGGATGTGTGAATTCACCGAATTGTTTCTGCTATATTTGTGGTAACTATATAGTTAAAAAACAACAAAGAAACATTTCCGATTTTGTAAAAAAAATCTATTATGTTTATTTTGGCATGAAATTAGGAGATCAAGACAAGCTTTGGGCTCCACACAAAGTTTGCTGTATTTGTGTAGAAGAATTAAGACAATGGAGTCAACGTAAAAAACAGTCTTTTCGGTTTGGTATACCAATGATTTGGAGAGAGCCAAAAAACCATAGTGATGATTGTTATTTTTGTACTTGTAATGTGAAAGGTTTTAATTTGAAGAACAAAAAACAGATATTTTATCCTAACATTCCATCTGCCATACGACCTGTCCCTCATGGACCTGGTATACCTGTTCCTTCACCTCCAGATACTATTGAAAACATTTCTTATTCAGATACTGAATCTGAATCTGAAATTGATGAGGTTGATGAAGTATATGACTCCACTAGCAATGAGCCTAAACTTTTCACCCAGGCTGAGTTAAATGACTTAGTCAGGGATTTAAATCTACCCAAGGATTCGTCAGAAGTTTTAGGTTCTAGATTGAAAGAAAAAAATTTGCTAGCTCCTGGTACTTCATTTTCTTGGTTTCGGTACAGAGAAAAAGAGTTTATTCCGTATTTTTCTCAAGCTGGTGACCTTGTTTATTGTAGTGATATTCCAGGCCTCATAAAAAGTTTCAAAATTGAATATAAACCTGAAGAATGGAGACATTTTATCGATTCGTCAAAAAGAAGTCAAAGCAGTACTATTGCATAAAGGAAATGAGTATGCATCTGTTCCTGTTGGATATTCAGTACATTTAAAAGAAATTTACGAAAATATTGATTTAATTATAAATAAACTATCATATTCAGATCACGAATGGACAGTTTGCGGGGATCTTAAAGTAATTGCAATGTTACTTGGGCAGCAGAAAGGATACACGAAATTCCCTTGTTTTCTTTGTGAATGGGACAGCCGAGAAAGAAAACAACATTATATTAACAGGGATGGAACACGGGCGCAGAATTCATACCGGAATCCGTTTAAGAAATTTCTCTACCTATAATATCGTCGATTTAAGAAGTAGAAAATTTTCTTACATTGATAGTGGTATGAATTCTGCGCCCGTGTTCCATCCCTGTATTAAGAAAGAATGGCCAATCAGGAAGACATTAGATCCTGGAGTAAAAAATATTCAAAGAAAAAATCTGGTTGATCCAAAAAAAGTGTTACTTCCACAGCTTCACATCAAGTTAGGTCTTATAAAACAATTTGTCAAGGCTTTACCAAAAGAAGGTGAATGCTTCAAATATCTTTGTGATCAGTTCCCTGGTTTATCTGAACAAAAACTGAAAGAAGGTGTGTTTGTGGGGCCTGATATCAGGAAAATGATGAAAGATGAAAATTTTGAGAAGAAAATGCAAAAAAACGAAAGAGAAGCCTGGAAATCTTTGAAATTTGTTATTACTAGTTTTCTTGGAAACAAGAAAGACCCTAACTACAAATCTATTGTAGAAGAAATGATAAAAAATTACAAGATTTTAGGTTGTAATATGAGCTTAAAAGTTCGCTTTCTTGATTCACACCTGGACTTTTTTCCTGAAAATTTAGGAGCAGTTAGTGAGGAACAGGGTGAAAGATTTCATCAAGATATAAAGGAAATGGAAAAGCGATATCAAGGAAAATGGAATGTCAGTATGATTGCCGACTACTGCTGGATGCTGAAAAGAGACAATCCCAGCAATTTCCACAAAAGGAAAAGTGGAAAAAGGACATTTGAGGTTTAAAAAAACGGTATTATAAGGACTTGTAACTTTCTATATATACTAAAAAATTATTTGAACTTAGATATAATTGTAATTTGTATGTGTTTAATACTTAACGGAATTTAAATAAAATGTCAAAATTTTGCAATTTAAACTGTTTTCATGAAAATATGCAATCACTTTGTAAAAAATCCTTACGTGATAGAAGGAATTGGAATTCATTTTTGGAATCAGCACCAAAAATAACGTAAGAATCAGTCATCAAAGTTAAAACAATTTTCAAAAAGTATTTTTTTGCAGGACTGTGAATGGATGCAATCTGAAGTCTTTTTGGTTCAAGAAAGGATTTTATAGCGTGCTGTTGTTGTTTTGGATTGGCATTCTTCAACTGTGTTGTAGTTAATTCATGTATTACCTAAAAAATCTCTTCCATCTTGGAAATAATATAAATTTAGTGAAAAAAAAATTACAGTTTTTTCAATATCTTAATCTTTAAATGACCTCTATGCACCAATAGTACACTACAGTACGACCTCACTAACTCTTGATTAATTACTATGACGATGCGCTATGCATAACCTTTAATTGCTTAAATCACTAAATAAATATGTTTGAAATATTTTTTTAACATATTCAATAATATATTAAATAAAGGATGATTATTATTTTTTTTTCAAGAAGCATACATACCTTTTACATCAATCAGCTTTGTACTATATATATACAGATCTGTTAAAAAAAAAAAAAAAAAAAAAAAGAAAAGAAAAGAAAAAACAGCATAACATAACCAAAGAAAATCTTTTCTATTGAAATATTAAATTGTTTATTTAAATACCATTAAACAAATGTAAGGAAAATTTTATATTGTAATGAAACAATATTAACTAGATTTTATGAAATGCATAAAATCCTTAATTTTTTGCAAACTTCTGCTGAATAGTTAAAGTGTGAAATAAATTTCTCTCGCACAAACAATCCCTTAATATATAAGAGTCATTTAAAACTTTGATGAAGTCCTGATTAAAGCCGTCACGTTCGAATTCAAATCATCACACTCAGCATTGTGTGGATCAAATTCCGAGCTTTTAATTTTCACCCTGCCTTGAGCTTTTAAGCTCAAGATTCCCTATAAGCATACCTGACTGATTTCGAAAAGGGAGTAATTTTAAACTGCAAATGAATGTAAACAATAATAGAGGGGGAATTTCAGTAAAAGCAACTTGTTGATATAAAATCATTTTACTTTTCTTACAATATATTTTATGCTAAGATAAGTATTTTCTATGAAGGATGAATTATTTAGCAAACAATAATTATTATATTCAATTAACTTTCTTTGGAGTTAAATTATGACGCATTATGGAGATTGGAGATAAACGCTTTGAAGGAATGACCACATCGTATCAACAAATTTCATTTAATAACACAAGTCGACATGAAAAATTTTGATTTTATAATTTTGGCTGATCTTCATGTTTTTTGGTGTGCTGAAACCAAAAATGAAGCCAGTTTTTCTCTATCACGCATAGATTTTTGCCAATAGAGGTTGCTTACCTATACAATTTCTTTCATTACTCTTCCACCAGTATAATTATATGGTAAGTTTTATAGTACGTTTCAAAGAATAATTAATCATGGATACCTATTGTTGTAATTGCGCAGCACTAGTGCGATATGTAAAACCATACCAACAAACCAACCAACCTACTATTATGATGGTATACATAAGAAATTGGGTCGGTAAACATCCTGTATTGGCAAAAGTGTATAAGTGATAGAGAAAAATGGGCTGCATTTTCGGTTTCAGCACATCAAAAAACATTAAGATCAGCTGAAATCATCAAATCAAATTTTGTCAACTTCATTTTTGTAGGCCTGTGCAATAAGGGGATACTATGATAATATTTGCATATATTAATTTATTTATACAACAATGTTTATCTACATACAGTAGACTTTCGTATAACGCGGTGATACGTTCCGCGTAATATGAAATCACGTTATAGGAGACATACATTGAGCAGACGATTTCATTCCGCAATGAGACCAAAAGCGTTGGGTGTTGGTATAGTAACGGAGCAATCCTTATCTGCAGTGAAAAAGTAAGTAACCTTGAACAGGTTGAAAGTAGAAAGATGTCACGTGCTTCCTTTATCTTACGCGTTATACGAGACTCTTTATAGCGTTGTACGTGTAATAGTCGCAGATTTTTCGTCGCGTTATACGAAATCGCGCTTTGTGGGAGCGCGTTGTACGAGATTCTACTGTATATTGTATTATTACTGATTTTGACAGATTTCTTTTGGTCATCAGTTACTTCAGTTTCAAGGACATTTCTGCATCAAAGAATATTTTTAAAAATATTTTAAAAATTATTGATCAATGCATATATATAAAGAAAAATATTTAAGCATAAATACACGACGGTAAAGAGGATTAATAAAGATATGAATATCAATTACAAAAGGCATTCTATAAAAACTGAGAGTTATTTTTTTACGTAGTGGCAACACCGCGAAACTAAAAACTAGAAGTGCAGGCGATTTTTTCAAACTGTTAACTGTACGTTTATACAAAATTCTAAACCATGCAGACGATTTTATTTTCCTATTTCCGTGCTTGTTTAAAGAACTGTTTTATTTGCCCTACAGAAATGGATATGAGTGATTCAGAGTTAAAAAACGAAATGCGTTGTGCCATAAAATTTTGCTACCGTTTGGGCAAAACAGCTCCAGAAACAGTTAAGTTAATGAAAGAAGCTTACAAAGACAAACGTTTTGGTGAGCCTACGATTTTTAGATGGCATGGTGATTTCAAGAAAGGCCGTTTGTCTGCAGAAGTGGCTCCTAGGCCTGGGCGACCAAAAAGTGTTGGGAATGATCGAAATGTTAACACTGTGTGGGTAATCCTTCAAGAAAATCGGCGAATGACATGTGAGGAGATAGCGGCATCAACAAACATTTCGAAAACGTCAATATTTCGCATTCTACGCAACAATTTACAGCTTCGCTATGTTTGTTCCAGATGGGTGCCTCATCACCTTGTAAGGCCGAGACTATAGAACGTCTCCACAGTCCGTTTGAATTTCAGCTGAATCCAGCAATCTAAAGTTGGGACGGTCAAATTACTTCGTCGCCAGTAGCTCGGCGAAAGTTGGGGTCGAGTGAGTTTTATATCAGCATGGTGCTGCAGTGAAATAATTAGGATCTGAATGTTTGATGAATGGGAAGTGATTGTAAGTTTTAACTTAAATGAAGGGAAAGGATGTTTGTTAGGATGTAGTATAAAAGGAAGGATAGTGAATTGCTAGAGGAGGAAATGTAATGGAATGGTAATGAAATAGTAGCTGCTTAGTGTGGATTGGAGTGGCTAGCGGTAATGGAATGTGATGAGTTGGTAGCTGCTAAGTGTGCAGTGATGGTAGAGAGGTGTAGTGTTGTGGCGTAAATTACAGTAGGAGTCCGTCGTGATCGGAAATCCGCTCGACACTCTGAAGTGAGAAAAGTTAGTAGTATTAAGGAGCAGTCGTCAAAAGATCAGCGTTGGTGAGATCAGTTATATTTTAATTTATGTCTTGTTTAAAGTTAGTTCCTGAAGTCATTTATTTAGTTAGAGTTAGCTCAACGCCCTCCTTATCATAGATTGTTAAATAAACTTTGTGTATTTATTTGTTAACTTTGTCTCGAGCTCTCCTCATTACGTAATTAAGTTAATCTAAGTTAATCTTTAAGATCTAAGGATTTAAGATCTAAGATAGAGAATCATGGCCCACTATGATTCTCCACAACCTTACTAAAGAACTAATGAAAACAAGAATTCACCAATGTTGTGAATGGAAACAGATGCTTCAAAATGATCCAAATCTCCTAAAGACTGTAATAACAGGTGATGAAGCTTGGGTGCATCATTATAATCCCCTTACCAAGTCCGCAACATGTGTATGGAACCATACTGATTCTCCGCCTCCGAAAAAAATCCGACAAACCAAATCTGCTGGAAAGGTCATGATGATTATTTTCTTTGATCATAAAGGTGTAACCTATCAGCATGCTGTGCCTCCAAAAACTACTGTGAATGGTGAATATTATGTTTCAGTTTTGAAAATTTTGCGACAACACATATCGAGAAAGCGTCATGAACTGGTAGGGAATTGGACATTACGTCACTATAATGCTCCCCCGCATGTCGCTACTTCTGTTCAGCAATATCTTAGTAAATGCAATATTAAAATCATGCTACATCCCCCTTACAGTCCAGATCTTGCACCATACGATTTCTGGCTGTTTCCGATGTTGAAGGAGAGGCTCCGTGGCAGAAAATTTAATACAGATTCTGAAGTTATTTCAGCAGTGGAGGGTTCTTTGAAGCAGCTTCCCGAAAAGGGCTTCTCTACTTGTTTGAAAAGTGGGTTGAACGATGGGACCGTTGCATATCATCTGACGGAAGGTATTTTGAAAAAGAATGATGTATTTTTTGCTGTAAATATATTTCTTGATTTTTTATGATTTTACTCTCAGTTTTTATGGTTGTAAGTTAAAGGAAATATGATAAAGTAAATTCGTGAAAACTTAACAAAATTAGTAGTACAAAACAATAAAATGGTATAAAAGCTCTTCAGCAGGGACTGTAATTACACCAAAATATATTAAGAGGATACGTGGGTTTCGACGGCTAAAAATAAAAAAGCCTATGCTCTCTATTTTTATTTATTTATTTATTTTTGAAATATAATGAATAAAATTTTTTGTTCAAAATTTTGAGTGCATAAAAGTTTAAATTTAAACACTATTTTATAAAATTTTAATTAAAATTTTGGAAAAGTCAACCGGTGGAACCTGGTTACCAAAAACCTTCGAGAAAAACGGTGGACACGATTTTTAAAAACCTAATGCGCCGTTCTTACTGACATTTTGCAAGTTTCTTCCAAATAGAATTGATTAGTGCTTGAAAACAAAGGATTTTTTTTTTTTTTTTTTTTTTTAATTACAACTAATTTTTACAAGGCGCTATACAGGGAGGAAATCTTACCGAAAATTATACCGGTTTTGCATACAACTCTGTCAAAAGTTGCAAATTCAATTTTTTTTTTTTTTTTTCTGAATCCTTCGTGAATAAATGAACAAAAGAAGGAAGACGTGAATAAATGAACTATGTGGAAATAAAAATTTAAAATATATAAAACATATTTAAAAAATTAATATGAATTGTTTCTGAAATATTGCTGGATGAGATCATACATAGCAAACATAACGAAAGAATAACAAAAAGAAAAAAAAAAAAAAAAAAAAAAACTCTTCCAGTTATCATTTTTTCCCGTTATTCTTTGACCGTATTTGCTATATATGAACTCAGCCACCAATGAATGAATGAATGAATAAAATTGAAAGAATAAAACTTTCATAAAACTTTGCATGAATGAATAAAATTTTCAGACATTTTAAGGCGTCTGATAAACTTAATTAATCAAGTTAAAAAAAAAAAAAAAAAAAGAAAGAAACAGTAACAGAATTGTGATGAGCCTGACAAAACTAACACGATAACAGCAATTTCCATCTTGAATACGGGCTAAGACCCCTTAGTAACCCTCTTATCCATGGAAATCATTCCACCCAGCTCCAGATCCTTAAGGTACAGTCGGTAACAAAAGTATCCAAACACTAGCAAAAATTCCTATATAAAAAAGTAGAGTTAATACTGTTTTGTTAAATAAATCCTTGTCGAATCACGTTCTTAGTCAGTCTAAGAACACGATTCGACAAGGATTTATTTAACAAAACAGTATTAACTCTACATTTTTACATAGGAATTTTTGCTAGTGTTCGGATACTTTTGTTACCGACTGTAGAAAATCGGCCTTAATTCATACACAACTACGGCACCAACTATGATTTTAATTAAATTCTATTCTCTATATATTAAAAAATAAATAAATACAGTCGCCGCTGTCCTATTTTTTATGAGAGCGACCATATCTCCTCACAAACAAGATGATATTCAGCGTCACAAAAGGTACCGATGTTTGCCGAATAATCCAAGGCACACGCTTATTTTTGGTTAGAAATTTTTATGACCCTAATTAACGAAATTATTAATTAAAAACTTAGTGTTAATAAAAGTACTTTAATTACCAACTGGCAAATAGTTTTTTCCGAAAATCATTGTTCCTTCATCAAAAAGCTTTCCAGAGAAAGAAGAAAGAAAGGTAGAAAATTTTGTGCGTTTGTGTTCCTTCCGTAATGGATCGAGATATGCAAAATACGTCTATAACATTCATAAAATATTTTTGTAAAAAAATAGAACCCACTCCAAAAAGAAACTACTATTCAAACAACTGAAAATGAAAAAAAATTGGTAAAAATGGAACTGTAAATTGCGCCTAAAAGTATAAAATAATTTCCTTCACTAAACAACCTAAATACTACAATTAAACATAACTTTTGAAGTCAGCGCAGAATTAATTCGATGCGCGACGAAATCGCGCATTTTAATTCGTTTAAGATTCATACGAAATTTGTGAATTTGTTGGAACTGTCAGTGCATTCAATTCTATTTAGTATTATTTATGTCATTATAAGGTTATATTGTAAGGTTTATTTCCTTTATTTTATCCAAATTTACTCGATATATTGCTGTTAATTTTCTCGTCCTTTCGAGAAAGTTTATACCTGAATCATATAATGGTAAACTTAAAAATAGATAATACCGAAGATGAGATATGTTATATTGGAGATTTTTCCTAATAAATAGTGATAAGAAACTTTATTCAGAAAATATAAATGTTGGTATATACGCAGATTTATTGTTATTTTCTTATTAAATAAGATATAATGAAGTTTTATACATAATCATATAATGGTAAACTTAAAGAGAGGAGATAATATCAAAAATGCATAATATCGGAGATTTCTAAAAAAATGTAGTAATAAACTTTATTAAGAAAATATAAATGAGGGAATTTTGTTGATTTGTTATACATGTCTGCAAAATCGCATTTTTCAAATTTTTTTGTACACAGCTATGGCTGTCTCTAATGTATTTTGATGCCCTGAATTCAGAAATGCTTGTCTTTCTTTCCCCTCACGTAAACGTTTTTCAAAAGGGAAGGATGAAAATCAGAAGAATCCACACAAAACCTATAAAAAATTATAATCTCTTTATGTATAAAATACATTAATATAGGCTATTATTTACACATTATCTTTTAAATGTGTTTCTTCACATCGAAGCTCCGCTTAGAGTTTTTTCTCTTGTGCACTGCTTGGGGGGGCCTTGGGGAGGAGGAATTCTCTGTGCTGCATCCAACGATAATCTGCCAACATATTAACACCCCATCGTCCCTGATACCTTCTCTATATTTCTTTGATGTTTATATGAAATAGCACTTCCCATAACAGCACAAAATGTTCCAGAAAAATTACAATCATACAAAATCGTAACACTGGAAATATTTCAGAAATGTTTCGAAACTTTCAGTTTGCTTTCCGATATGTTTTAAAAACGTAGAAATATTCGATATCGTAACAAACAATCGGATACGTAACAGAAACGTTTCAATTACTTAACAGATGGAACATAGAAAACTGCGAATGTTTCAGAAAGGTATCAGGCAGCATACTAAAATGTGTTACGATTTTGAAAGATTGGAAGCTTTTTGCGACATAACTGAAACATTCTGTTCTGTATGGGTCTTGTTCTTCAGTCACATCATTTAGATTTTCAGGGAAATAATTTAGATGGGAATTCAAAAAGTGAAGCTTTAGGTTCAAAAATTCCTATTTTTTATCAAAACTGTACGTGATATGAATTTCTGAGTAGTCTAAAACTTCACCACAAAAACATATCATCTTGAAGAAAAAAAAATCATCTCAGACCTGCATTATTGCTTTCTTATTCAATAAGATACGATCAAAAAAGTTTAACACATACTGTTTTTTATTTTACACATACGTCCAAATATATATATATTAAATTTGCCTGAAAGAAACTGCTCTTCCCTTGCTGCTCTGACACAGAACATAATTAAAAATAGCACTTAGTTTTATGAAATAATCTTACCTTTAGTTAATTAGCCTTTTGGTATTTCCTAATAACAATTCTCTATCAGTATCCTTTTTCGATGATGTGATAAAAGAACTAAATCAGAGAATTAATTTTTTGTCCAGGAACAAAATGTCCTTTTTATCCAAAGATAGATCTAATTATCTTTAGCTTGTCCTGCACTTTCAGCATTCATTTTTTTTTTCAAATTGTTTCGAAATAGTTGAAAGGAATGCAGAATGTTAATTTAAGATAAAATAAATCAAGCCATTTTAAATTCCCCTGGGTGTTATTTAATTAATTTTCTTTCTTGTCCAATTTATCCATCCTTTCATTCTCCAAGCATTTTTTTTCTCTCTCACTGTTCATTTAAAATTCATCAGCAAATCATTCTGTATTAAATTCCATTATCTATATTGTGCACTCTATTTACATATTTAGAGATTATTATTTTTCTATGTTAAGCATTAATGAAACAAATTAAAAATTCTTTTAAAGATATTAGACATTTTAGATGTTTATCACCTTTTAGCGGATTTATAATACGTGATATTTACTATTATAAAATAATAATTTTTTAATAAGATAACTTCTGCTGATACTGCTTGAATTATACCTTGAATATGCTCAAAATAATTTTTTAATAATTATTAGATATGCATTACAATGCATTGAAAAAGTTCTAAATGTTTAATTTGCATCACAAAAATAATAATTTGCTAAGAAGATAAATTAATGCTAATATTGCATGAATTAAGCCTTCAGTATGTCTACAGTGTTTTTTTTTTTTTTTTAATTATTATTACTTATTAGTTACCCATTAGAGTTGACTGATAAATTATAAGACTTTAAATTTGCACCTTTTTTTTTTTTTTTTTTAGGGGGTGTTTGGTAGCATAAATTTGGTTTGTTGATTTATGACACGAAGCATTTTAAGTGATAGTTTAGTAACGATAAAAACATTTATTCTACGTGAAAGATATTACCAATTCATGAAGAATGTTTTAAATCGCTGATGGTATAAAGATCGATATTTCTGTTTATTTGTAAGCTAGTTTAACATTTCATTGTTTATTTTTTAATATTATGAAGTGCAGTAAGAAACAGCTTTTACTATATTAAACATTCAGTGCTTTTAAAAAGCTAGATAAAAGAAAATTCAATAGCTTTTCTCAAACTATAATTAGTTGCTTAAGTTAAATTCTTCTTAGTTAATAATACAAATCAAATTACAATATAATGAGGAAAGCTTAGTTTGGTTATCCAACGAAACAGTTATGATAAAATCTTAAAGAATTAACTCTAGAGTAGGAAATCTTTTTCATCATTAGGTGTACCTAAATGCAGCTTTTCTTTCATTACTTTTCTCCAGTCGTCACTTTATATCGTTATGAAGAAAAAATGACAGAGGTAATGTGTAACCTTGATCTTGTCTTTATTTTCTGAAATATTGATGCCAGAAAGTTAAAAATCTTTAAAAAGTCAGTTATTAATTTCAAAAGATTCAATTTCAACAATTAAAAATTATTATTATTATTATTTTATTCAGTTTCCGTACAAATGGGGAAATTTGTCTCATACATTAATAAGGTAACGTACAGAATTTCATAATTTTATCATAAAAGGTACCTTAACCACTTAACTGCCCCGGGCGAGTATATTCGTCTTTACAAAATACGATTATTTGTATTGTACTGCTACCAGTGAAACTACTGATACGATTTGACCATGCAATAAAATGACCTTGGAAGTGATTTTTACAGTGTTTATGAAAGGTTTGCTCATTTTAAAGTTGAGGGAGAACGGTGGCATTGGGAAGCGAATTTCTTAAATTTCTAATTATACCTCTGGGGGTATACTTTGGTACCCGCCATACCGAAGCGGGGGGGAGCCATCCCGTCCATGGAGGATCAAAATTGTGATGGCATGTCTCCAGACCATCCTTAGAGGCGCGTTCCTGACCGCCACCATTTACCCATTGCGCAGTAGTAGCGCGACGTTAAACCCAACCAACCAATCAACCAACCCTTAATTATGACAAAAGAAATATGGTGGCTTAAACAAACCTCTTTCCAAAATCTACGTTCTATGAGTAAAAAAATCATACGTATGTATCACATAAATGGGGGCATAGACAAGTTACTGGTAAAAACAATAATTACATCAATAAATAATTACATTTACATTTTAATTTGTGACTAATCACTGGTTAATTCTGTTTTGACATAGCTGTGGAATGTTTATTTGTATAATATTGAAATTTTTCACTTATTAGGGTATAAGAATTAGAAATAAGTTGTTTTTTTTTTTGGTGGGGGGAGAGGGGCCTTCATGAAGTGTTGTTTTAATATATGCTTTTATTGTTGGACTTTGTAACTCTTATTTCCATAAATCTTTCATTTTCATGATTTCATTTTTTTCTTGTGAAATGTTGGAAAAGATTTTTTATCTGTATATTATATTTATATAGGGTAATTGCACCAGTGATTGACACTTTAAGAGCAATCTCCGATGTTTTAAATGTTCTAGTCATCAGAAAATATTTTGAGAAATCTTAAGTTAGTGCATATGGTATGAAAGACATTCAGAACCACATATATGTTAAAATATATACATTTGATAACAATTATTTTTTATGAATTTTTATTTGACACTCACTCAATCTTCCAGTAATTGATACTGGCAGTTTTTCATTTTATTAGTAATTGACCCCTATGTTCCAGTGTTTGACACTGCTAGTTATACATTTTACCAGTTATTAGCACCCTATGTTCCAGTGTTTGACATACAATGTTAAAATTCTTATATGTAAAATATATGATTTTATTATTTTTCTTATTTATTAATTATATCAGGATAGATGACAATTACTGGGGCATGCCAATCACTGGAGCACCTACCTTACATACATTTTTTTTACTCATCTTTGTAAGTTGTTGCATTTATGTATTATTACAAAAATTATCGACTTTGTTGTATAAAGAAAGTTGTTCGTAAATAAATAGGCAGGTTCTAGTCGACGAATTCATTTTATTCAGCGTAACTTCTCGAAACAGTACAACAAAATTGTGATTTCAAAGAACATTCTCGAAAAATGTCCAATATTACTGACAATTCAACAAATATTTTCCAAGAAGTCAAATAAAGCTCTTATCACAAAAATCACTATTCGCCGAATGTTCTGGAAACAGTCCAAGAAAACAGTCACCTATTCCCCAAGAGTAAAGCAAATCAAGTGACATTCTTCACAGAGCTAAAATTTCACTAGATCAGAAATAAAGATCAATCCCTTGGAACACAGTCTCTATGAGGCAAACTTCAGAATAACTCTCTGAAAACACACTGACTCTTGATCATTAATCCACTTCTATTTAGTCTTTGGCGACTATAATTTAGCGCGGTTCTTTTGAATTCCGTGCTAGAATCTAATGGGAAGTTGCAGAAATCGGCTTGTATTCGTCACAGAGCTTCGAAACTTCAGGAACCTTTAATTACCATTTTTCTTCGAAGAATGAGTGTCCAGAACGAGAGTTATTTGGCCCTGAAATTAAGGAAAAAGTTAGATTGATCACATATGTAAAATTTATGCATTTAATTATTTTAGAACATGTATATTTTAAGTTTCAACAATTTTTTTTATATTATTCCAGTAATTGTTTGTTCTAAGCTATGTTTCACAATTTTGCATTTTTTGCCAAAATTCCCCGATTTTTAAGGATTTGATCTACTTTATTTTATATGAGCGCAAAGGAGCAATACTTTCTTATTGAAATATGTTATGAAGTACACAATGATGTAAATTATACATGAAGATAAAAATGTGGTCGCACTGCGCTCATATATATACAGGGTGGTTATAATTAAACTTCCCCTATAAACAGCATCCTACAGCGCAAACGGGTGAATGGAATGCAACAAAATTTGGTATATAGACTATACACAAGATGCGCTCACGGAATTTAGAAAAAAAAATAGTTCCAAAATTTCCACCAGAGGGCGCCCTTTCCGGAAAAACATTAACTTTAACACAATAAACGACCAAAACGGAATACAGGAACAATATTAACATTTATTGACTAGTTTTCTGATCACCTCGCCATCGCACCACATTAAGTAAAGGTAAGGAAAAAATAACAGTGCGCTGTTTGAGAGGAAAAAAAAAACAGTTCAGTTTGCAGAAACAAGAACAGATAAAGACGAAATTGCACAAGAGGAGCAGTTGTTAGTCGTGTACAGGACGATGTCGGGAAAGTTTCTCCATGTGACCACACTCATTCACCTGTGTTAAACAGCAGATCGTAACTTATTAGTTGTGTTGTTTCGCAATTGAAGCGTTATGGAGTTCTTTAAGTCTTTCAACCTCGCAACGTCTCCCCGACACACCATACTTTTTAAGTGGCCCCATAAGCAGAAATCGCACGGATTTAGATCCAGCGTACGTGGTGGCTATGGATTACGAAAGAAATGACTAATACCACGTTTGTCTGTGAAATGTTGAAGCAATAGCACCTTCATGGACTCATGGATATGTGGGGGGCGCACCATCCTACATAAAAATGGTCGATGCAAGGACTCGCCTTTGCTGTAGTTGCGGCACAACAAACGTGTGCAGCATGTCGGGATACAGACGGCCCGTAACGGAACATGCGACAGGACCACGTGCAGTTATTTCCTCAAAGAAGAATGGCACAAGGATGAATATCGCCGTGAATCCACACCCGTCTGTCACCTTTGGAGAATGTAGGGGAGTTTCAGTGTGCATCCGCGGATTTTCCTTAGCCCAAATGCGGCAATTCTGTGTGTTGACTGTCCCATTGAGGTAGAAATGAGCGTCGTCGCTCTACAGAATATTCCAAGGCCATGACAAATCAACAGTCATTCTGCTGTAAAAACTGACTGCGAATGACAGACGTTGTGGCTTGTCCCTATCAAGCAGCTCTTTGGTATGGTGGATCTTGTATGGAAAGTAGTGAAACACAAATACAGAAAATCCTGTTCTAAAACTACGTAACTTTCAAAAATAACGTCCACAGGCAGATCTTATAGTATTTAACACTATGCAACAGTGACCATAAGAGAGTTATTCATTGACACTGATATATCATATTTCATTTCAGTCTGAACTTTTAGAGGTAATTCGCATCATTTTTTACTTATAGTGTACAATAAAGTAGAAACTTGAAATTCCTCAGGGTCGAAAAGCCCTGTTATGGACCCTCATGTTTTGTTACAAGACACCAAATTTATTGTTCTGTGGAATCTCGTTTCACATTTGTTGTAAACACGCTTCTAATTCATCCAAATTCGTAGGTTGCCCAACTTGCTGCTCCAAGTGATAACAGATATGCTTCATTGGTGACAAATTTAGGGATCGAGTAGGTCAGGAGAGGGTGGTATTGTTGCAGAGGCAGTCCTGTGACACCATTCATGTGTGAGGTTGAGCACTGTCCTGTTGAAAATGGCTCCTGGGAGCCCTGCCATGAGTGGCAATACCTATGGCTAAAGGATGTCACGAACGTACCGCTGAGCTGTCATGGTGCCGTGGATCAATATTAGGGATGACCGTGTGTCGTTTGCAATTTCATCTTATACCATCACACTACCTGTGGGTGCGGTGTACAGCTGTAAAGAAAAGGCAGTTTTGATGCCCGTTGCCTCTATACATGTACATGTTAGTAATCACTGCTCAAATTGATTCTGGATTCATTGCTGAAGACGACTTTGTTCCATTCGGTTACAATACAATCCCGTCGAGCGCGACACCACTCCAAACGGAGTAGAGGGGGGTGGGTATTATTGGCAGCACACGAAATGGGCTTCACGATAGCAAATGTCCTTCCGCCAGGCGCCTTGCGATTGTACGCACAGACACAAGGAAAGGTCTTGTAGGTGCTGCATATGTCTGGATGGAGGACAACGAAACAGTTGGCGCTATGCGTATGTTTCGTATGAAGCGACAGTTTTTTCGATTATTGGTCTGCACTGTTAAAAATTTCTGTAAATTTAATGTAAATATTTATCCAGAGTCTCTCTAAAATTACAACAATTCTTAGTTAAAAGTGAATATCGAGATTCTCAATCTTTATTCTGTAGTTTTACTTAATTTTATTATTTAATTATTAAATTAAAATTAAAAATGACTCTTTCTACTTTAGAAAAAGCATTCTATGTCTGAGATATAGTCTCAACAATAATTAATGAAATTAATATTAGTTATTAAAATGAATGTATAAAATAAGTTTTTTAACATCTCCGTTTATTTTTCTCTGTAATTTTACGTAAGACTTAAGATAATACATTACACAGAGTTTTCTGTTGAAATTTTTAACAGTGTGTCGTGCATGTCCTGAAAATGGTCGCCATGTAAGCGACCTCTCCCTTGTCCACTGGTCCTAACACCTTCCCACAGTAGAATCAGAACGGCTTAGGTGGCTTTCTACTCGCCGAGCTGATTACCCGGATTCCATCATATCGATGATTCTTCCCCTCACGGACTCAGACAGTGGATCGTGCTGTCTTCGATGGCGGCGTAACGGCATCTCTATTTAAAAAGCGTCCATCTGAAACAGATTATGTACACCAAACAAGCTCTGCTTACCTGTTTTATACTTCAAGAAGAACGAAATTCAAAGCCCTCTGGTGGCCTTACGCAATGTGCAATCACGTTGTAATTCTAATCATTTGCGTATCTGCTTGGCACGTACCTTCATGCAAAGTTTCGTTACGGTGCAACAATTACTTCTTGGTGCGCAAAATTTTATGCAATGAGTGTATAACTACGATAGAATAAGAAAATTTTCTCTAAAGAAAAAAAAAATGGTAGGAAAAAAAGGCGGGGTTGTAATGCTCCGGAATAATCATAAAATCTGGCAACTCTGTTGTTGATCTTAAACTATCTCGCAGTGCAGGCCTAAGATTAATTTTAATTCAAATCCACAAATTTAGTGTTAAGAAGATCTATTACAAACCAGTCACGAGTTATAACTTCGTGGTATCATATGCGCATTTAATTATTACATTTTACAAGTTTAAATAGATACGACTGAAAAAAAAAGAAGATAAAAAAAAAAAAAAAAAACTTTTATTCGCTATATTAGTGCTTATTTACGTTGCAAAACTTTGTGTCATTGTCTACTGAAAAGTTAAGCCAATTTTTACATATTGTTTGTTTACAACCTATTTGAAAATTAAGATTTTTAATTGACATAGCATCGTCCGCATCTGTTTTGTTAAACATTCCACTTGTTCATTCACATGTAAATTATTTTGGGATGAACTTATTTAAAATTTCATATTAATTTAGTTCCTCCGTATAAATGCTGTATTTTTTGAGAAATCGGATCATTACGAAAAATTATATAATATACAAGAGTTTAATGTTTAATTCCTTTTGTGATTCAAAGTCTCACAAAGAAAAATAACAGCATAAGCGGATAAAAGAATAATTATTTTATTCTTATAGATGGTGCCGATACATTATAAAATAAATTGTAAATCTCAATCAAGAGAATACGATTCTTTTATCGAATGCTGTAAATATATTGCAATTAAATATATTTACTGCTTAATGACTGCTGAGAAATTTATAATTAGAAAAAGATGAATTTTTAAAGGCTCCCTTTTTTAAAACAATTGATAGGAAGTAATAATAAAATGGAAGTAAAAATAATCATTGATCAACATAATTATCGGATTACAGATTAAAAATTTTATGGTATAAATGTAGAAAATCTGGAAGAAAACACCATATTATAATTTTGTACAATTTAGTGTCATTTTCTGCGATAGTTACCGATGTATGTTGTCAGACATCTTATCTGTAATCCGATAGCAGATAGTGTTGGTAAACCGTATGTAAGTGAAAATGAATTATCTTACAATTTTTAAAACAACTTTTTTATTCAAAAATATCGATGAATTTCCATCCTTTTTCATGAAAACAGTATTCTGTAATTTTATTAGTTAAAAAAAATATTGAAATTCCATTTTTTTTTTTTTACCGTACTTTATATATGAAAATCGTATTTCATTAAGGATATCAACATATTTTAAGGATTCTGAATATTAACGTCCAAAAAATGCCTATACCCAGAGTTGGAAATATTCTAGATCTTAAAATCTTCAATAAAAGAAATTATTTCTTTTAATCATTTTTTTTTTTTTTTTTAATATAAGCTAATAACTTGAGAAGAAATTTTATTTCCCCGCAAGTAATTATTTACTTACCAATAAGTTAAAAGTGCTAATGATTTAATATTTATCTGTTTAATTCAGTATGTAATTTTATAGGTATCATTGATGCATCCTTAATGCCAATGATGGCTTACATCGTAGATTCAAGGTATGTTGCTCTCTATGGTAGTGTTTATGCTATTGCACAAGTCGCTGTGTGTCTCGCCTATTCCATAGGTAATTATTCCTTAAAAATATGTATTTCAATCATTTCAATAGTATTTATTTTAAAATAAAATGTAGATTTTTTTTAAAGCCTTTCAGAAATAAAACAGGATGAGATATAAAGTGTAAATTAGGCTTGATTAAAATACACAGACATTAGAATTTTAAAAATAAAAAGGATGGAACTTTCTTAGCAACTGAGTTAAATGGGTAATGCCATTCTTTAATAATAGTATGTACTCAAATGCATGGGAAATACATAAATTCCAATACATGATCTTAAATCTATTTCCTATGTTAACTATGTTAAAATTTTAATTATTAAAGGGGATAATTTGATGATCGTCACTGAAATTCAAAAACTAAATACACGAAATGTTTTCAAAAATATTTCGTGTTTTGTTATTATTATTATTATTATCTTTTTATAATTTGTTATTTATTTTCATTTTATTAATTAATTAATTAATTTAATTTAATTTTTTTTTTTTTTTTTTTTTTGTTCTCATCAAGACACATTTGATCGAACATTAATTGAGATTTTGTATTTCTAGTATTGTATTGCAATTTCGTATTTCTAAAAATATTTATTGAAAAAAATATCTTTTTTCAATAAATCTTTTTTTTAAATGTAAGATTTAATCAGAATTCGAGAAGACTGATATTATACATAGTTCAATTCAGAACCTTCATTGAAATAAAATATTTAAAATTATACAATTAAGATTCATTTTTAAGAACTAATTGGAGGCATTTAGTACCCCCCCTCCCACCCGCCGTGGAGGTTAAAAATTGTGATTTCATGTCTCCTAACCACGTATAGTGGTGTTTCCCAGACAGTCGCCAATTACCAACAGCGTAGCATTAATGCGTAAAATCCACTCAATCACTCATATAGTGATTGTCACTCATAAAATAGATTTGAGTAAAAAGTACGAACTTTAAAAATTGAAAACTAAAGAGATGAAATTTTCTTAGCAGCTAAATTAAATAGAAAATACAATTCTTTAATAAGTTAAAATATATATGGCAAATAAGTACATCCCAAAAGATAAATTTAAAGCTGCATACTATCCTAACTATGTTAAAACTTTTATTATCAAATTGATAATTCGGTGATCTTCACAGAAATTGAAGATCTCAATGCATGAAATATGTTTAAAAACTTGATTCTCATCGTCAGAAAATTAGAAGCAGATTGCTCAAAATTTTTCATTTCTGAAAATGTTTATTGAAAAAACATTTCAATAAATGTTTTAGATGTAAAATTTAACCTGAATTTGAGGAAAGTTAATTATATATATATAGTTCAAATATGTCTAGTTTGCAGAAAATTTTAATAAAATGAAATGTTTATAAAATAACAAATTAATGATAAATCCTCAAAAATAACTTGGAGACATAGAGTGTAAAGTAGACTTGAGTGAAAATAACGAATTTAAAAACTAAAGGAATTAATTCTTTTTAGCAGCTAAGTTAAAAAAGGAAATGCATTCTTTAATAAACTGAAATGCATGGCAAATACAGTATAAAAGATCAATACTTTAATTGCACAGTTCAACAAAAATAATGTTGGCAAAATTTTATTTGAGATTTTAGCTGATACATATATTTTTTGGTGTATTGAAGCTGAAAATAAAAACAGTATTCCTCTATCACGTTTTTGTCAATACAGGGTGTCCACCGACACAATTTCTTCATTTTTGATAGTTTCTAGTACGTTTCCATCAAAAGTTAGTTACCATATAATTATATTGGTACAGGAGTCACGGAAGAAATTATGTCGGTAGACACCCTTTATTGGCAAAATTCTATACGTGATAGAGAAAAAATGGCTTCAGTTTCAGTTTTAGCACACCAAAATACAAATAAGATCAGCCAAGATTATCAAATCAAAATTTTAGATGTAGAGCCGTATTTTTAAAGGGAAACCTTCGGTGATCTTCATTGAAATTTAAAATTTTAATAAATGAAATATTTTAACAACACTATTCTCAGAGTCAGAAAATTGAAAGCAGATTAGTTAAAGTTTTGTATTTAAAAAAATATTGAAAAATATATATATATATATATATATATGTATATATATATATTTTTTTTAAACTTTTTTTTTTAGATATTTTTTTTTTTCTGTGTTTGACTAAAATGTGAATTGAATTTTTACACACTGTCTATTATCCGATTGAGTTGCAATTTCGCATACATGTGTAGTCCGATGACAATTCATATTAAAATAGTAACGGATATAGGGGTTGGGGGGGGGGGTCTAAGGCCCTGGGTTCACAACTGCAATTCAAAATTTGTTTTCGTATTTTAGAGCCAACTTCCTACCGTCCGACTGAGCTAAAATTTCGCATTCACGTATAATGGCGATGCCAATACATATTCAAGCACTAACTGACTTAGAATGGGCGTTTTGCATATATGTATATCATGCACCTCCGATGAACTGGAGTTTGTTAGATAAAAAATGTATATTGCAAAAAAATCAGGAATTAAATTTCCAAATTACGTTTTATTTATAAATGAATAATTATTGAATAAATACTCACCTCTTCTGCTCGAAGTGCATCAAGAAACCATGAACTTCTAAAAATAAATGTTCTTATTTTCTTCATAATATATTAAATTAAATTAAATTTGTTGACAGATATTATCTAAATATTTTGTCCTCAAATGACTTAATGATGTAGGATGTCATCCGACTATTATAATAATAATTACTGTTGATTTAAAATTAAACCAGGATTATTTTTCCAAGAATTTTTAATGTCATTTCCCTATTAAACGAACAAAAAACAACAGAATAAAAAAATTCTATTTTTTTATGTAACGTAAAAGTTTTATAGATACCTGGAGCATCCCTTCCGGTATTCAGAATCAAGATTTTTTAGTGTATTTTGGAATAAAAGTGTTTTTTTTTTTTTTTTTTTTTTTTTTTTTTTTTTAATTAGTCTTATTTTATGTGTAATTAGAACCAATGAAGAGTGAAATTATGCATTGTTGAAAATTGAAGAATTTACAGAAAAAAATCGTATGTTTCAAGTTTAATAAACATAAGTTAAATTTTCATAAACATTTATGTCAACGATCTCAATAATTTACTGCTGCATTTCTATCTTAGTTAAGATATTTAAAAAAAAAAAAAAGATATTTTAGCAAAAAAGGCAATTACTTGACAATTTTTCTCAGATTTCAGTCATCTGATTTATTAAAGCTCTAATTTTATCAAGATCTGAAACACTGAATAATTATACACTTATATGCCTAAAAATTTATAAAATTTCTTTAAAGGTATATAAAATATTACTTTTCTACACAGAAGTAGATATTCTTGCGGATATACACTCTCTTGCCAATATCAAAATTCATACCATATTTCAATTTTATGGGAAGTTCGCTGAATATCAACACCTGTAGTCAAACAAACGTGCCTTGACCAGGATTCCAACCCGACCTACAGTTCAGTTGACAATCCTACTTAGCATTTTAATATATACATTGAACAAAAGTAAACTAATATATCGTAAATTATGTCCCAAAAATAAGATGAAAATCTGAGCACTATATTTTGTATTGAAATTCAGGAAAACTCAAGTTTATTGGAAATGTTATATATAGAGAGAGAGAAAGAGAGAAAGAGGTTTAAAAAATAATTGATTCAAAAATAAAATTATATTAATTTGGGCATTTTTAAGCTTTATATTCTATAGGTATGTTTTGTATATTTTTGTGATAGCAGAGAGAGAGAAATGAATATGTATATATATATATATATATATATATATAGTAATACAATAATATAATAATATCAGTGCAAAAATTTTTTGAAATTCAATGATGATTCAACCTCAGCATTAAAACAATTATTCAGATCATAAGCGAAGACTACTCATATCAAATCAGAAAAGAATTAAAGATAAATCGAAATGAATTTTGGAAATTGGAATGAGAAAAAAGCATAATTTGCATTCTAACGTTTTCAAGGGCCTGGTAGAATGCAAATATGCTAAGAAATGGATGTTTTTCTGTCACAAAGAAAGCAAAAGCTATGAATTTCTTTGTTCACAGGCCCGAAACACCCATAGTAAATCCATAAAAATGAAGATCAAAATAACACTATTACCTGAAATGATAATCCAAAGCCATATTAAATTCGAGATTAAAATAAAAATACAAAATTACTTAATAAAATATATTTGATACGAACTCAAATCATACTATACACATGTAAAAAAAACGCAAAAATTCATTCCAGAAAAAACGAAGATACGATGCACATGTAAAAATTTAACAATCAGAACTCAGTTAAACACACAGTTAATCAGTTCAAAATTGCAGTGACCATTGAGTAATATAAAGGATGCACAGTGGTATTCAGGTAAATTAAGGATTCATAAGTATTCAAATCCTAAAAAGAAAGCAGATTATTATTAATAATTATTTTAACGTGAATAGTGCTGCCATCTAGAGTAATGAGATGAAAATAATAGTAAAATAAAATAAAATGAATTATTCATAATTATTTTAACGTGAATAGTGCTGCCATCTATAGTAATGAGATGAAAATAATAGTAAAATAAAATAAAATGAATAAAAAAGAAATAGATAATGTAAGAAAAAGAGAAATAAAATAAATATAAGTCTTTACAAAATAATCAGGAAGCATGTAACAAGGTAAAAGAAGACCAAAACGTTCTATTTCTTAGGATTCAAATAACCAATATATATGATTGAAAAGTGTTGCTATCTAGATTGCTACAAAGTTTGAAAGTTATTGTAGATACATACTAACCATAAAATAATACCTAATGTTTAGACCTAAATTTAAATTGGAATAAAGATTATGAGGGGAAATAATAATAATAATAATAATAAAATAAATAAATAAATGATTAAAAGAATTTTTGAATTAAGTGTTTGGGATAGCCATTAATTAATGCTAAATTTTTAAAGAATCGAAATTGTACTTTTTGATGTTTATCAGACACTAAATATTTGATACGTAGATTAAAATTAAGAAGAATATTGACAAATACAGATTTATGTAAACATGTTTTAAAATTAGTAAAAAAAATTATCTTAAAGGGGAAATCTTTCTTTTTATCATATAAGTCAAATTCTAATTGGCCATTACTATTAAGAATAATTTTTAAATCTAAGAAACTAATGACACTAGATTCCAAATCAGTACTACTAAGAGACAGATTTTCAGGATAATTAACAGGTAAGTCTAGATTGGTGTGATGTTTATCCAAATATAATATAATTATATCATCTATGTATCGTACTAATTTAAAGTTAGTACACTCAGTGTCACGCTCATAATAATATAAGTATAGATCAGCTAATATACTAGAAGCAATGCCCCCTTGTGGCAATCCTAAACGTTGTTTATATAAATAATTATTGAATAAAATATAGTTATGGAAAAGGATAAACCTAGTCAGAGTTTTAAAGGTTGAAGGAGTAATGTTAACATTTAGATTTAAATACTGCAGATTTTCTACAAAAAGTTTATTTATAATATCAAACATATCTTTAATAACAATATTATTAAAACGATCATTGAAATCAAAAGTTTTTATACCAGTAATATCAGTAAGATTTTTAATTTTATTTTTGAGTTGAAAACTATTTTTTAGAAAAAAATTACACTTGTTAGAAACAATATAACTATGTAATTTTTTAAGGATATTTAATAACATAATATTAGCATTAGAAGTATAGGCATTACAGGCAACAGTAACAGTACGAAATTTAATTGGATCTTTATGAAATTTTGGAATTACAACTAAATAAGGATAATTATAGTTATTATTTTTAGTTTTTATCAACTTGTAATAATTAAATATATGCCTATTTTTAATTTCGATACTGTCATTAATCTTAACAAAAATATTACTAGTATCCATAGTATCAAAAAGAAGTTGTTTATAATACATTTTGCAAATAATTGCATAGTTATTAGCCGCCTTGTCAACATAAGTAATAATAAATTTAGACTGTAAGTCTAGAATTGCTGAATTAATTTCTTTGAAATTATAGTACTTGATATTAGAAAGATGGTGCATATTATAAACTAAATCAAGTTTAAATTTCTCAAGTAGCTTAAATTTCCACTCATTAAAAAATTCCACTGGTTTATTATAATCAATAGCAATTTTGTATATAAAGAGATCCAAGTCTAAATTAAATTGAGTAATGATATCAATAAATTTGAATTTTGAAGGCATACGAAATTTAGTACCATACTTCATCAAAGATCTTAGAGTAAGATTTTCCACAATATTGATATCGCCAGTAATAATATGACCATGAGATGGATTGAAAAAAGATTTATATTTGGAATCAGAACAATAGCACAGAGAGAGAGAGAGAGAGTGGTTTAAAAAATAATTGATTCAAAAATAAAATTATATTAATTTGGGCATTTTTAAGCTATATATTCTATAGGTATGTTTTGTATATTTTTTGTGATAGCAGAGAGAGAGAGAAATGAATATATATATATATATCATGAAATTTTAATGTTTAGTTTGTAGCATCATATATAATGTAGCACATACAAAAATAAAATCAATTCAAAATTGCTTCATAGATACAACCAATTTGAAATTAATCTTAATAAAATATCTTAATATTATATAATTTTAATGTTACAGCTAAATATACTATAATATTGAAAACTAACATAATTGCTTGTATAATAACAACACTCAGGTTCGATGATTTCAAACTAAATGGGCCGTGAAGAATCTTAACTTCGGAATAAACAAACAGTTTTTATTTAGAAGACAAAATAGCTGAACATCAGAAAACCTCTGTATAGTGACTTCATAGTAATATAACAACGAAAACAGTACATTCTTTTTGGGGACTGCAAGGAATGAGAGAGAGAGAGCTAAGAAGATTTTTTAATCTTAATCCAGTATTAAGACATCTTTACATCACGGTGGCTAGTGAGAGAGCATCTAAAGCTTTAGCCAAAATCAAAAATTTCGATCATGTTGGCATACAATTTTTTCGCAGCAAAGAGCACCCCCAAAATGGTTTCTTTAGATCCGTTGTATATTCATTAAGTTAATAATTTTGAATACTGTGAGAAGGTTTGCCATGTTATATTAACCCCAGTATGCCGCCAAACTTTAGATATGAGAAATGAAAAACCACAAACGGCAGATGTTTAAGAAAGTAATATAATTAAATTATTTTTCAAGGATAATTTTGAGAAAATGATCAAAAATACGTTAGCTATCAGACTTTGATTTACGCAGAACATAAAAAGCCATGTGGTATTCTTTTAAAACCGAAATGATATAATGGGATTTTCCTTACCGCTAGATTTTCTTTTCCACTTATTTATTTATTTTTTATTATTATGTTATTGATGGAGAAAGAATTCAGCGGTTAATTAAAGACTATTACTGAATACACATGTAAGTTATTATATAAAATGTTAAATTAAAGTTTAGTTAAAGAGTTTTTTTTTTTTTTTTTTTTTAAATATGTGATTTCTGCATCACACACACTCGTTACGGAAAGAGCTTTTGTACGAATGTAGAAAAAAGTGAAATAAAATGATTTATATGTGCTCTTTAACGGCTTATGTTCATATGGTACATATATTTTTTTCAGTTATTCGACATATCTATAATAATAAAAGTTTGTAATAAAAGTGATTTTGTTTTTCCTTTTTCATTATTAATTAAAATAACTGTACGCATGACTATCCCGTTGAAATTTATTTTTCTGAATTATCTCTATGTAATTTATCAAACAACTTTTGACTAGCATGTAATATACAGCTTTTAATGTAATATTATCTTCACATTATCTTGTCCCTTTTTCCAGTAATATACACACACATTTATTCATTTTTGGTACTTAAGGGTACATTAGCGAAGTTGAAAATGTCGTGTGATTAATTGTTATTACAAAATTTATTTTCATTTAACGTCTCTTACTTGTTGTCATAAATTCTCACTAATAAAACTCATTTATAGTATATGCATCTACTTAAATGAAACAGAAAATGTAATGCTAAGGTCACACTATCCAGAATTATTCTTTAGTTATATTCTATCATTTTTTTTTTATATATAAAGAAAGTTAAAGAATTCTATGCCTGTTTTATATTGTTATTAAAAATGAAATTATAAATTTAAACTTTTAAAGGTTGGTTTATTCTTTGTGATAGCATATATATGATATATCAAGCATATATATGATATATCATTAATGATTTCACTTTAAAAGCAAAAATCTATAGATTATTTACTATGACGTTTTAAAAATATAATGAGAAAATGCTGCCTCGTACCGTGTGGTGGTTAACATCCTTGACTCCCACACGGTAGGGACCGGATTCGAATCCTGGACAAGGCATGGATGTTTCGCCTTGTGTTATCTTTGTTAAGGATAGCTCCTTCACAAATGGCCATCAATTTGGTGACCTCTTGTCCAAATGCTTGTGGCAAAAAATGTCGCCGTTAAATAAAAAAAAAAAAAAAAAAAAAAAAAAAGGAAAAAGAAAATGTTTATAATTATTATTTTTCATATAACTATTGCATTGATTATTTAAGCATGATATCACGCGTATAAAATTAAACACATACATTCATGAATTCAGATAAAGAGAGCCGAAATTATGAAATTGAAGCTGAATAAATGAAGGAACTGAATCAAGTCTCTCTAAATATATATATGGAAATACTTTGTGTTTATGCCTTCTCTTAAATTCCTTTCAAAATATTATAGGTTACTTAAATTAAGCTCACTATCTCTCTGAATCATCATCAGGCAAATCAGACAATAAGCGTCTAGATATTTATCACTAAGTGCACGCTTATTGACTGTCAAAATATCACGAACATCACACTGATATGCATTAAACAAATTACATTAAGCTGTTTCGAATTAACACATACATATGCCCTAAATTATGACACATTCATATTTTCTAAAATTTTTAAAAATATAAATAGACTAATCAATAATATGAACAGACAATCGTAAACAGACATTAATATATATATTTTTTCTGAAAGGCCATACATCTCTTTATTTTGCCCAAAAGAACAGTTTTTTAAAAGTTCATTTCATAATGTTTATTGTATATTTCATAATGTATATTTCATAATGCTTATTGTATAATACCCCCACAACAAAAAATAGTCAATATTTATGGTAAAAATGTTCTAATTAGTGCATGAAATAAAAACAACGTTTTGAAACTGAGAATATTATACATGATAGAACATGATTTTTTTTCCCAGGTGGTTTATATTAATGGTTAAACATAAACTACGTAAATAAAACATCATACAATTGAAATCTGATTTTTTATATGTCCAGATATATCCTCACGAACTGTTGAATGCAAAAAGTCGCGGAAGTACTAAAAGATGGGAAATAACACAAAAATTCCGAAATTTTTATTTTAAAAATTTAAGACAATTATTTCAGCTAATTAAAAAGGTATCAACTTAGCGCTCAAAGAGTGTACAATATAAGCAGTACAACGTACTGCTTAAAATAATGCCCGCATATAGCAGCGCCAAGTGCCTGAAGCGGTTGGGCGGCAAAATACAACTAGTGGCTGTGGGATAGGTTACAGAAACCTTTAGTCCAAAATTATATACAATTGCCCGAAACGAAATTTTGGGAAATTTCAATGGATTTTTTTTTTTTTTTATAAAGTAATATAAAAATTATTGATTCATTTTTTTTTTTTTTTTTTAAAGTTCATCTAAATACTGTGGCCAGATTCGGACAAAGCCTGCTAGTAATAATATTATTCAAGGTATTGAATAACATCAAGTAATACCAAAAACAATGACAAATTTTATTTTATTTTTTATTTTTTCAAATTAGCTGCAAAAAACACGAGAGTGCAACTTTTTATCTTTTTCAAATGGATTGGTTGTGAAATAGAAATAATTGAAAAATTAACCAACGATTTTTTACGAGAAAAAGCAATGTGTGTTTTTAGACGCAATTCAATGAAGAGTTTATGTATTTTATTATTTTCTGTTTTGTATAATACCTATTACTTTTACACGTAATATATATAAATATTTTGGCTATAATTTATTTATGATGTTAATATTTTATAACATTTATTTTGAATATTGAGAATTTTTCAATTAAAACTGTTTTTTTTTTTTTTTTTTTTTTCGATTTCCTATAATTAGCACGGGGAAAAACACGTATAAATGATTTTTTCTCAACTTTTAATCACGCTGTTAGCAAACATATTGAAACGGAACGTTAGACTGTATGCTTTAGATTTAAATGGAGATTCCTCTCTTTGCATTTTTGATTGGCTAATTAACAGAAAAATAATGCATATTACTGATATTACTTTATTAAACGTAATATTCATCCAGATTCAGTAAATCTATTTATCACAATTGAGACACCTTTCAAACACATTTTAGCTTACATTTAACGAGTTATTTAAGACAAAGCGATTTTTTAAAAAAATGTAATTCCGATAAAAATTGCAAATTTATTAACACGTTGAGCATCACGTCAGCCGTTCTAGATTCTAGATATTTTGTCATATATCTCTAATTACTGAAGGAATCATCTTGAAACTTTAGGAGTGTGCAGAACATGTTATACTTTAAACATTTCAGTAAAAGTTTTACCTCGAAAGTAAAAGCAGTATCAATAAAAAATTAAAACGTTGAGCTCCCTGTCAGCCATCGGTGGCTGACAGGTTCAAATATGATATAAAGCCGCGTCATCTATCGGTGGCGGACATAAAATAGGATATAAAACTAAAAATATTACACTTAATGATTGGAAATTTATTAAAATTTTGCTTAATTTTTATTTATTACAGGAAGAATTATTATGGAATTTGAATGGATTTTAAGAATTTGCGTGGCGCTCAACGTGTTAAAAGGCAATTCTGTGTATTTCTAGTTTCAGTTTCATACAGGGATATCTTCGCTTCACCAGTATTTTCTAACAATAATTACTGTCCTATTAATTCGTAATAAACTGCTGTAAATATGTAATAAATATTTCTGCATGGTAATGATGGTCAGAGATCTCATTCTTCTGTGCAACATACACTACTTTCTGCCCTGAAGTTATCCTGAAAAATTAAAAAAGTATGCTTTGAAAAATTCGACGTTAAACCAAAAACGCATATATAGAAATGTTCTCATAGAAAGAAATGTTTATAAACAAACAAACAAACAAACAAACAAAAAAAAAAAAACCTTAATGTAAACTGCTTTATCCTTATGCTTTTAAACCAGAAATTTATCACTAGGATTCATTTTTCTTCTCGTTAAGTATTCGTTTACATCGAATAAATTATTCTCATTCGAAGATATTTCTCAGTATTATCGGAAGAGAATATAATATAGGAGGAAAAATTACAAAAATATTTTTATTATGCATTATGAATAATAATAATATTTTATTTAGTTCCAGGGATTGGAGATATTTTCAAAAATGTGTAAATAAATACTTGAATGTAAATTCACATCTAGTTTCATCGAAAAATAATTTCCTTCATGCGCATTTTCTCATATTTTCACTGGATTTGAGTATGAGTGTATCTTGATATTTTGTGCGCTAAATATTCAAAAATTTGAAATATGAAGACTCCAACTTCTTTAACACTGGGATATTTTTCTAAGCAGACATCCATATATATAATAACCAAAATAATCTGAGCCTTATCTCAGGAGACCAATCGATCAACTGCAATTAGTTCGCTGGGATCACTAACGCATCCTTTCACATCATTTTAGGAACGCTGACAGGAGAATAAATCACACATCATTAATTTAGAAATGAAATAACGGAGACTGTACACAAATAAAAAGTAAAAAAATAAACCAAGTGAGAAATGCCATTAAAATAATTATTACTTTACGTCGTAAATAAATAGATAAAACTAGAATACATAATGGCGCTTTTTTTTTTTTTTTTACTTTAGAAAATATAATTAGAAAAATCTTTGTATTTAGTAAAAACAGTTTCTTTAATATTCCTATAAATATTCTGATGCAAAAAAAAAAAAAAAAAAAAAAAAATAATAATAATAATTTATTGATATTTATTAATGTAAGACTATACATAAAATGTATTCATTTTTTACTTTTATCCTTTAAGAAATGCAGTGGAATTTCAATTTAGTTATCTGTGAGATGTTTAAAAGTAATATAAAGAGTTGAAAAATATCTGTAAGAGAACTGATATAAATTACTGCTTTTCATAATTAAGTTTCTTTTATCAAACAATTTTAGGACCATTGCTGGGAGGTCATCTAGTGAAAGTCATTGGTTTTTCTTGGGTAATGAGAATTGTTGGAATCCTTAATTTGGTGTATTGTCCTCTTTGCTATTTTTTGAAGAAAACTCCGGTCCTTGAAGAAAAAATGGTAAGTTCATCAGTTAGGAATCAATATTTAAAGTTTTTTTAATTATTTCTAATGATTTGCGTTTTCATATTGTATTAATCTACTATACACATACAGCCAGTGAAAATATGTGCTGTAAAATCCAAAGAAGGGAATTCATTAGGATTAAAATAATATTTTTTATCATTTTCCATAAACAAATGTTTGGCTCAATCTATGATAATATACACGATAAACAAAAATTATAAACCAATAATACCTTAATTTTCATTTTTCTAATCAATTGCTAACAAATTAGCACTTATTCAGCCTTACTTTTGATTATATCAAGAAATTTGTTTTGTGATGGCATTTGTTCGAAGTTTCACAAATCGGAAAGACGGTATGTGAGTTCGGCGAGGACGTGGCTGGAGAAAGGGATGTCTTGCTTCTTTTCGTTTGAATTATAAGCAATAAATTAAAAAGTATTTTTTTTTTTTTAATTAAAATTTTGAAAAAAAAAAAAAAAAAAAAAAAAAAAAAAAAAAACAGAGACAAAGAAGGGTTAAGGATAAATAGGCAAACCTGCCTAACATTTCTCAATTACAACACGCTGCAATTCTAGATTAATGTACAATAGTCATATTCATTCAGCTGTTCATTGTGCTTGTGTTGACAATAAATTATTTCAAATTTAAGTTATCAAATGCATGCTTATAAACCATTTTAATTTTCCTTATATACACTACTGAACAGTACTGTAATGTTTCCTGTAGACTAATTGTTGCCCCCTAGAAAAAAATTACAGCGTTCTATAAAATTTAAAATTCTTCAAGCACACATCTTACAAATCATCCTCATCCTGCTATTTCCTCATCGGAAATATCTGAGTCGATGTTCAAAGGTACCAGAAGTAATCACATATGAAATGAAATTTCAGTAACTCCTTTTAAATTGTTTAATTATTTTAAAGTTGAAGCCAATATGTCCAGTTCGTTTTCATTTTAATTTTTTTTCTTTTTTAATAGCAAATTGTCAATATTATTGACTTGTATGTCATTTTTTGCCCATTATAATCTTATAATACTTTTATACCACGTTTATTTCCATATGGACTTAGGATATTACAAATATTGATATACATAGCAATAGTACTTAAGGGATTTCAAAGGGTGGAAAAAAAAAAAAACATTTTTTTTTACTCTCTTTTTTTAATATATTAAATAATATATATATATATATATATATATATATATATATATATATTCAAAATTTTAAGTATATAAAAGATCGCAATTTAAACAATATTTTACAAAATTTTCATTAAAAATTTTGAAAAATTCAGCCGATGTATCCTGGTATCCAGAGATTTTTCAGAAAAGCGGCGGACACAAGTTCTCAAAAACTTAGTACACAATTTTATTGAAATTTCACACACTTCTTCAAAGTACAATTGACTAGTGCTTGAATAAAGGATTTTTTTTTTCGATTACAACTTATTTTACTAATTATAACTAATTTTCGATTAAAACTATACGTGGTGTAAAATGTACCGAAAAGTTTACTGCTTTTACATACAACTGGGACAAAAATTGAAAATTCATTATTTTTAAATCTTTCGATCAAGCACTAGTGAATTCTATTTTGAAGAATTCGCAAAATTTAAATAAGACTTGTGCATTAGATTTTGAGAAGTCGTGGTCACCGTTTTTTTTTGAAGGATGCCCAGAAATCAAGATACACTGGTTGAATTTTTCAAATTTTTTATTGACATTTAAAAAAAATATTGTTTAAATGTTTCTTTTTTATATACCCAAAGCTTTGAATAAAAAATTTATATATACAGTCGGCTGCAAAATTATTCGAGCACTAGCCAATAATTCCTATGTTTAAAAAGTACACTTAAGACTGTTTTGCTAAGTAAATCCTTGTCGAATCATGTTCTTAGACTGATTAAGAACATGACTCGACAAGGATTTATTTAACAAAGCTGTATTAAGTGTACTTTTTTTTGGTAAGGATTATTGCTAGTGCTCGAATAATTTTGCAGCCGACTGTATATATATATAAAGAGAGAGAGAGATAGGTATGTTTTTTCTTAACCTTCAAAATCCACGTAATCCTTAAATTTTAGCCATGAGTATGTTGCTGGACTGATACTTCTAATTTTTTTTTTTTCACATTAGAATATTATTCATATGATGTAGCTATTTTATGAAATGCTTTCTAAAAATTAACATGGTCACCATACAAATATTTACAGCGCATAAAATAACATAATTACTTTGATGATTAATGTGACAGACAGAAATGTAAAGTACTTGTAGCCGATGGTTCGAATCCGATGAAAAAGGCTCAGCAGGATGTTTCAAGATTTTCTTTTCAGAAGTTAAGAATTCAAATAACTTTTCCTTCTAAAGATCGTTGAAAGATAAGCCAAATCAAGTTGCTTTTATTTGTAGTACAAATAATATTTTAATTGAAATATATTGAGCAAATATACTCTGCGAAATTTAAATGACATTAATCTTTATATGTATATAAAGTTTAAGTAGTTCATTTACGATTATTGTAACATTACGTAATAGGAAATTAAAACTCCTGTCTCTACCTTGATATTTCATTTATTAAATAGACTTAATTCATGCTCCAAAGGTTAACGATAATTTTATTACAATATATTTATACTTTTCAAATACCTTTGTTGAATTTAACAGCAGTTTATTATGAATAGAATTTGCAACTATCCTTTACAATTGGTTAAAACGAAACGAGCCCTTTTGAAATTGGTAAATATTTTTTCTCTCATAATATTGCAAATGATGTTTGAAATAAATAGTATTTAAAATTATTTATTCAGCCATTAAATTCGGATATTTCTAATCTAATAGCTAATGTGGAATATAGTCTTCTATCGTTTTGTGTTAACAAAGAACTTAGTGTAAACATTCGACTACAAAGAATAGCAAAGTTCCAATGCAAACTACGTTCATTAAGATCAAGAGATAAAAAGGCCTATTGAATTGAAACTAATTATCGTCGTTTCGCCACGTGTTGCAAAATGTTGAAAATATTTGCTGTTTTCAAGAACAGCGTTGTCATTCGAGAACAAATGTCTGTAAAACGAATGTAAACAGACACTAATCTTAATAAAATATTTATAGAAGTTGAATTTTTTAATAAACAAAAACCCTTTGTTTTTCCTTTCCTTTATTTAATTTATATCATGGAACGCATATATATCTTATTTGACTTTTGTCTTAATGTTTAAAAAGTAATAACACGAGTAATATGCTATTTATATATATTTTTGCTGAAATCTTAATGTTTAAATAAAGAATACTTTTTCTTATTAGCATTTTTAAAAAACTATTTAGCTTAATGATATAACGCACAAATCTATATTGCTTTAAAAGAAAAATAATTTTATAATAATTTATCTCAGAAATATCCTTAGTTTAAATTCTTTGGAATATTCAATATCTATAAAAAAGTTAATCCACTTTGTGCTGAATTAAGTGATAAGATTCTACATAAAATGTACACCACAGGATCCCATTCACATGTTTTCTAAGCATGAATTATAAGATTTCTTTTATGTATTATAAGAATTAAGAATAATTTACGTGTCAAAAACTTTGTCAAAGACACATATTTAATTAAACTAATTATATAATGCATTGTGCTTTGAGCAAGATAGTTATATAACAAATAGTTAGCAAGATAGCTTCAATAATTAGTGTTCGTCATCCAGTTTTTCTTTTTTTAAATACATTGTGATATACAGTGATAATATCACTAAAAATATTTTATTGATTTTGCATTTTTATACAGCTAATCAAATATAACATTTTACTTACCTATAAAAATATAAACATTTATTTATTTTATTTTATTTTATTTTATTTTATTATTTTTTTTTTATTTTTTGGAAAATTGGCTTTTGAAAACAACTAATTAAGGATTTTATTTTGATGAGTTTAACTTTGATCTGGAATACTGTAAATTGTTTTCTTCCCCATCTTTAACAATTAAACTATGCCTAAAGAAAAATGATATGTTTTAGACTTTTTTATCTAACAATGCTTCTTGGCTACTAAAAAATTTTTCATATATTTGATTAACCTATTAACTTTTCTTTCTATCTGTTTGATATATGTTATAGAGATTTACCATTCTTTTAAACTTTTATTCTTATTTATTTCCTACAATGTTAAAAACAGAAAAAAAAAAAAAAAAATGAAAAAAAATGAGAAGAGAAGAAAAAAAAATCTGTTAAAAAGCAGAAATTTCTGTTATTTTCCACCAAACAATTTCTATTTTCTAAAACTATAGAAATTTGCAGTAAAATTATTCATCAATCTGTCAAAAAAGAAATATTTTTTCTATAACCAGATAAAATCTGTATCTATTGATAGAGATTTTATTCGGTGGTTACATATTTTTTCTGTTTTGCATACGGAGAACTTGGGGTAAGATTGTGAAATGCTAAGTAAAAACGTAACCTGTGATTTCGTGATAATTTCGTCACCTACTATGCGGTGCACCGTGGATTAAACCGAAGAATTTCATTTAATAGACAATTTTTTTTTTCCTTTACAGTGTGCTCTTCGGAAAAAATCTATCGTGTACGAATATTTTCTATAATGTTCTGTTATAGAGAAAATTCGTCAACGTATTTCTTTCATAGTGTACGGACGTTTTCTGGCAAATTTGCTTCAGGATGTTTTCTTTAATGTAACAGGATTTTTGTTTTACAGTGTATTATAGGATTGTGAAATGCTAAGTAGCAGCATAATCAGTGATTTTATCTTGGCATCGTCACCTACTATGCAGTGGACCGTGGATCGAACCGGGAATTTTTACTAAATGCGATTTTTTTTTTTTTTTTTTCTGTCGTGTATGAATATTTCCTGCACTGTTCTGTTACAGAGAATATTTGTCCACGCTCTTTTTCCATAGTATGCGGATACTTTCTGGCAACTTTGAAACCAGAGATTTTATTTAATATAACACGATTTTTTTTTTTTAACAGTGCATTACATTACATTTTCTTTTTAAACAAATTTATGTTTTTTTAACTTCATCTTTATAGTATCATCTTTTCTTTAAATATCAGTCCTATTTTCCTTTAATTATGAGTCCTAACGGTTTCAAATAATTTTTAACTGTGAATATTTTTGCAATTTGTGTATCTGTCTGCCCGACTGTCCATCTTTCTATCTGTCCGTCTGTTCGCCCTCAGAGTCCTTAAATACTTTTTGAAATTTTAAGAAATGATATATGTTATTCGAGTTCACTAAAGAATGTTTCCTATTTAAAATGGCATTAATAGATCTTGTACAATTGTTTTATGTACAGGGACACCCAAAAAAATTCTAATGCATTGCGTTTTAGGACAGACATTTTTATAAAGCACATTTAAATAATTTTATACTGTAAAATTCATAAAGAAATTCACATTTATTGTTAATATGCTAAAATAGTGATTTGTATAAAATATGATATGGTTAACCTTCAAATTTACAGGACTACAATAAAATATTCAGATACATTAAGGGCTGTAAATACAATCTCAGGGCTGTATTTTCTTTTGCGTTAAGTATTTTAATGTTTAAGAATAATTATGAATGCAATTAGTTTATTCATATGCCTTTCAGTCCTTCTGTCTGTCCGTTGTGCGATGGCGTAGGCAAAGAACATTGAAAGTTATATTATACGATACAAAAAATACGTACAGTTGGAAAGTGTTAATAATCAATACATACCGCATGATTTTTTGTTCTTGTTTTATTATATTATTGGTCATGCATTATGAATTAAAAAAAGAAAGTATCTGTTCACAATTTGATTATGAAATCTTTGCTCAACAATATTTATCATTTATTTCGTTTAACAAAAAACTCATTTGTTTTCAATGCATTTATCAGTTTCATCATATAAAAAATAGAAACGAAACATTCAAAAAGAAAACTACTGAAATATTTCCTTATTACAAATTTAAGTACAAAACTAATTACGTACTAATTAATCTCATTAGTTACTAAGAGATATCTTGTTTATTACTTAATCCATAATTTCTTTTTGTTCGCTGTCTTCCTTTTCAATTAAACTTTAGTTAAATTATTTTCTAGATAATTGAAATACGAGCAGTTTTACGCAATTTTATTTGTGGATATTTGAAAGAAGCAAAATAATTAACGAATGACATAGCATTAGAAACGACTGCACATAAAATATTATTAAAAGTGAGCGATTTTAAAAGAAAATCTATTAAATGAACATAGCGTTTTTAGGCAGTCATATTTTATGGCATATTTCAAACTGACTTCTCGTCATATTTCATACTTTTTCTCTTTTCAGGCAATAAATCTTCGAGGGAACGACTATGCAGCAGCTAAAAGTACTACCGGTGAGGGTAGAACAGCTTATTCATCCTTTATTGAAGGTGCAGAATAAGTGACATATTTTTTCCATATTTCCAGAAAAGAATATTGTGCTTCAATATCGGATGTCTATGGCATTGTTATTGTGAAAATGCTATTATGAAGTTATATTGTTAAAAAGAAAAAAAAAAAAAAATTGTAAACCAATCGATATTGCTTGGTTTTATTATTTTCATGCTCAAAAACTTTCTTGATGTGGAATTTATAATTTTTGATTTTATATTGAAAATGAAAACTTAATGTGCACTAGCATTCAAATAAACAAAATAAGCAAATCATTTCTGAGAGATTCTGTGAAATTTTATGAAATCAGTTTTTTTTTTCCAGTTATGGTGTTTCTTTTCTTTTCTTTTAGTAAATTGTGTATTCTTAAAAGCTTGTTAAACTTGTATTTTAAAGTACACTATGAAAAAAATTGTGTAACATTACAGAACAATGTCGAGCCAGCTTTCTTGTCAGAATCATGGAGAAAAAGAAGCGTTACCAGCTGTAACTGGGTAACCCTGGCAGGTCATTAGGTAAATTTTTCCTCTTACGATAGGGTACTTTATACAGTTTTATTGTGTAACATATGCAGGCCGGTAAGATTTCTCTCTCGTGTTCGGGTGCTTTACACAACTTTATTGTGTAATGTATCTAGAGTAGAGGTAAGATTCCACATTTGAGACTGAGATAGTTTTTATCATATTTTTATTCTTACTAGGGGCTCCGCCTCCTGTCACTGTGTTCGCAAACTCTGTGGGGGTTCTACTCGCTTGATCGCAGCTTTTCTTTTAACTGAATAAGGGTATTAATAGGACAATTTATTACAGGACAAAAGTAGAACATTGTTACAGAAATTATATATTCGAATCACAATGAAATCCACAATATTTTGTTCTATATCGGCTGTTTAATTGAAATAATATGCTAATAATCTGTTTTAAAATTTGGAAAGTTAATAGCAATTTGCCAACATTTTGGACGGAAGCTTATGTTAGACACAGAAAATAAATAGCGGCAGCAGTAACTTTTATTTTTTTAGCATAGAGAAATTTTGTAATATTTAGACTATTTAGCCAACTATCTAAATATGTTCTAAGTTCAAAAACTATATCTTTATATAAACAACCTGGTTTATGTTTATGCCTAGGTCAAAGCTTAGAGGAAAGACATAAGAAGAGATGGCATGTCCAGAAAAACACGATGGTAAAATCGTAACCACAGAAGCCATTAAATAACACAGTTATATAAGGCATTATCCATTGTTATTTTGAAATTATGTAATATGGATCATTCGAGACGAAAGTCATTGTAACTATAGGTCTCAAAGCTGACAAATAAATGTCAAATAAATAAAATAACACAGTACTAACCAATGTTTTAATAGACTCAATATGGCTCCTGCGGTAGCCTTGGCTCCTATTCCGTCAGCCATGTTGAGTAGACATCAGTTAACTTCATTTGCCCCTCGAGGTGATAGGCCATGCCAACTCTTCTTATGTCATTCCTTCGACGACAACAGTGACAATAAATTTCAAACCCTGTCTTTTACTAGAGAAATCTTTTTCGCCTAACGCTCTAATAAAATAAGATATAAACTAAAATCCATTTCATTTGTATTAAATATTTGCAAAATATTTTTTAAATCTCGATTATTTTTAGATGCAGCATTTTTTGTTATATTTATGCTCAAAGTTATCTGGTTTTTGGCAAGATATACATATGTATTTTTTTCAATTATAATTCGTTCACGATTTTCTGTTTCCCGCATCTGAATTTCATGTTGCATTTCTAACTCTTTGGCTTCTTTTTCGTGCCGTATTTTTTATTTCCGGCATCTGAATTTTTAACTCTTTGGTGGCTTTTTTCACGTTGCATTTCTATTTACCGCAAATGAATTTCTAGCTCTTTAGCTTCGTTTTCGTGCTGTATTTCTAATGTTTTTCGATTATTTTTTTTCTTCTACTATCATTTCTAACATAGCATTAACCAACTCTTCAGAATAATTTGCCACTGAGAAAATTAAAGGAATTGTTTCGTACATTTTCATTGAAGGATCGAATTCTACATAAAGTTTGGTTGCCAGACTCTGTATCCCCCCCCCATCCCTTTTTACTTTTGCTAAAAATAACATGCTATTATTATTATTATTATTATTATCATCATCAATTTTTCGTAAAGTGCAAAGATAAATTATATCACTATAAAAAATCCAACAGAATTTTTTATTTTATTATGTAACCCTAATTTAAATAGCTGCAAATTTAAACGTAATCATTTCCAGTTCTACTCAAGGTCTCACAGTCTCTCTCTCTCTATTTTATTTTATTTTATATTTTTAATAGAAGTTTCTTTAATTACTGTATGTAATAAATGGTGACATATAGTCTTACCTTTACCTTTCAGATGTAGTTTCATGTCTTTGATGTCACCGCTTATCGTGTTCGAAAAATAGCACAGATCGACGATGAATTTTTTTTCCCCTTCAAGGTTATATGTTTTTCTGATATATTTTTGGATGCTGATTAAGGAAAAACTATTCAAAAATTTCCATCACGTACAGTTTTGAGAAAAATGGGATTGTATGAGCCTAGATCTCCACTTTTACAACTCCCATCTAAGTTATTTCCCGGAAAATCTCGGTGATGTGTGTGAAGAACAAGAAGAGCTATTTCATCAAGACACCAAAGAACTGTAGAGAAGGTATCAGGGACGATGTGGTGTTAACATGTTAGCAGATTATTGTTGGATGCTGCATAGAGAATCCCCCCCCCCACACACACACAAAGACTTCAAGCTGTGCACAAAGTAAATTGCTCTAGAAAAAGGCTTAGATGTAAAGAAACACATTTAAAAAATAATGTGTAAATAATAATATATTTTGTACACAAATTGATTCAAATTTGTTATAGTATCTAGCTGAATTCTTCCGATCTTCGTCCTTACTTTGTGAAAATTTCTTACGTGATAGGAAAAAAAAGACAATCCTTTCTGAATTCAACGCATCAAAACACATTTGAAATACCCAACGCAAAGCAGAAAATAAATAAATAAATAAAATAAAATAAAATAAAGTACGATTCCGCAGGCCTGTGTAATCTATGGAAACACACTTCTTAATAAGTCCATCGTCCAGGCTTAGTTCAAATGTACCTTTTTAAAAGTATCTTATCATGATTTTCCATACACCATCGTAGATTCATTTTCTCTATTGTAACATCTTTTCTTTTCTTTTCTTGAAGATGCCAAGCTTTCAGTGGTTTTTTTTCGTTTTTTTTTCTTTTCTTTCTTTCTTTCTTTTCTTTCTTTTTCTTTTCTTTCTTTCTTTTCTTTCTTTTTTTTTACGCACAAGGATGATATTTTATTTTTATTAATGAATATGGCGTCACAAACTGAAAAATAACAATTAAAAAAAGCTATTTGCAAGTTGGCAAATAGAGTACGTTTATTTACGCAAAGTTTTTAATTGATAACTTTGTTAATTAAGGCAATAGACATTCCCATCTAACAAGGAAACATTCAAAAGGTGTCATCTTATAAAAGTATTGAAAAAAATATATTTGATTCTACTCTTTATAAAACACTAGAAAATGAAAATATTATCGGCTGAAATTAATTACAGCAACCACAAAAAATTATCGAAATTAAGCATATTTGGCGATTTCACACTGCTAGGCGATTGATTTTGAGTACTTGGCGGAAAAGCAAAACACGGTTCTGTTCGTACACGGCAATCTCGGTGCTAGCAAACGTATCGCCTAACAGCGCTAAATCGCCAAATATGCTTAATTTTGATAATTTTTTGTGGTCTCTGTAATTATTTTCAGCCGATATTTTTTTCATTTTCTGGTGTTTTATGAAGAGTAGAATCACATATATTTTTTTCAATACTTTTTGAAGATGACACCTTTTGAATGTTTCCTTGTAAGTGAAACATGTTCCTTGGATTATTCTGCAAACGTGGTATTTCTCGCGATGCTGAAGGCATTCTCGTTTTTGAGAACAGGATCGCAAACGAACAAAATGAACAGCGGTGGCAGTAACATTTTTTTTGGAATAGAGAGACTTTTATTTTAAAGAGGGTGGTGGATATCACACTTACTTTTTGTAAACTACTGTCTTTAAATTTATGAAAATTTGCATACATATGCATTTAAATATAGTAACTTTAAGTATCTTAAACTTTATTGGAAATCTTTAATTAATAAGTTTTAAATATAACATTTTATAAATTTTGAAAATTGTTCGAAGCTATTTAATTTTTAACCCTTTCCCCATCTTACTTTATTATGTTTAACAATATATTCTAATTATATCTGAATATTATCTTGTGCATTCATTGGTAAGTAATTTTTCCTTAAATATTTTTATGTTTAAGTACTAAAATTTACATTAAATTTTAGTATTCAAACATATTAAAATAATAATAATATAATTTAACTTAGAAATGAATCCACAAAGTACTATTCAGATGTGGTTAGAATATAATGTTAAGCTAAAATAATGGAAGATGGAAGGGGTAGGATTAAAAATTAAATAGTATGAAGCTTTTAAAAAATATTTTGAAATTTATTTTATTAAACTTAAAGAGTTTTTAGAAGCTTTTTATTGAAATTGGATTTTGTCATCGCGTCTTCGTGTCACGCTAAAAAAACAATGCGCCTCCACTTTAAAGTACACGTAAGCAGCGACATTTGTTGCTCGTTGGCTTAGTTGGTTAGAGCGCCAGGTTGATAGTGTGATGGTCGTGAGTTCGATCCTCGAAGGGCCGATAAGTTAATTTTTGCAGATAATTAATATAAAAGGTGTCAATTGATAATAGAAAATTTTTCATTGTCCACAGAGTTTCCTATGAAATTTTGAAGATTTTTTTTTTCTTTTTCAAAGCTTTCTTTCAGTTAAAAAAAGTATGAAATAAAATGAAAAATTAATAAATAAATTTTTTTGGAAGTCTTTTTATTAAAATTGTTTTTTTTTTTATGATCGTGCCTTAGTATAACGCTAAAAAGCAAGGCGCATCCAGTTTAATGTAAACGTAAGCAAGCTTTTTCCATCACTTGTTAGATCAGATGGTTAGAGAGTCATTTTGATAAAGCAGTGTTCTTGGGTTCGGTTCTCGTAGGGCTGATAAGTTACTTTTCTGCAGAAAATTAACAGAAAAGATTTAAGTTGTTAAAAGAAAACCTTTCATTGTCTACGCAGTATCCTAAGAATTTTTTCTCTTTTTAAAGAAGTTTTTTATAGTTACTAACACGCACAAAATAAAAATTTAAGTAAAAAAAAAAAAAAAAAAAATTCAACACTAGAAACTTTTTATTGTTGTGCCCTAAAAAGCATAAAATAAAAATTTATTTTTGCAAAAACATGCTGTAAAAAATAAAAAAAAGTTTTAGCAATAGGAAAATTTTAGAGAAAAATATAGATATTTCACTTTTGCAAGAGATGAAATGTTTTTTAAATATTCAAATTGTTTTAAAAAACGTTCGAAAACAAAGTTATTATACTCCTTAATTTTTGTATAAGTATTTGTTAGGATTTTCTAGCATGTTCTGTGACGATTCTTGACTGTTATTTGACTTTTGGTTAGAGCGTCATGCTAATAACGCGGTGGTCGTGGGTTCGATCCTTCAAGAACCGATGTGTTAATTTTTGCAGATAATTAATAAGAAAAAAATGTCAATTGATAAAAGAAAATTTTTCAATGTCTATACAATACCCTAAGAATTTTTTATTAATTCTTTTAGAAGTTTTTTTTTCTCTAATAAAATGCACAAAATAAAAATTTAAATAAAAAGAGATATTTCACATTTTCAAGAGATAAAAAATTTTAAATATTCGAAATATTTTAAAAAGCTTTCGAGACCTTTTAAATTTATGGTTTAACGAATACTGATACAAAAACTAATAACTAAGAATATTGGTCTCGAATGCTTTTTAAAATATTTTGAATAGTTAAAAATTTTCATTTCTTGAAAAAGGGAAGTATCTATATTTTTCTCTATAATTTTATTATTGTTGAAAGTTACATTTTTTTTATAGCATGTATTTTCAAGAATAAGCTTTTATTTTATGCTTTTTAGGACTTCACAATAAATCTAATGGTAAAAAAAACAAAAAAAAAAAAAAAAAAAAAAACAGATTTTTTACTTAAATTTTTATCAGAAATTTTAATATACATAAAATTCTTATATTTTATATTTCAGTGCAGCATGCGTATATTTCAGTGCATGCGTATGGTACCATTACGAAGTAGTTCATACTTTTATGGTCGTTAAAAACGACATTTTTAAAATCTATTGGAAGCAGGAGAAAATCTCAAAATTCCAATTTTGGAAGTAATAAATAAATTTTACAGAATTGTAATAAATTTTTGCATGTTGTATAATTTTTCCTTAGATAATTGTTAATCTATTAGATAAAGCAATTTAATAATTTTTACACATTTTTTACCAATTCTAAACATTATCTTATTTCCTCAAATGACCCTAGAAATACCCTAATAACAACAACTAATCACAGTCTTTCCTATAAATATTTCTGCACCAGAGTTGTTTTCTTATGGCATGTTATATAATATGAATGATTCGGAATTCAACAATAATGCGGTATATGTCCAAATTAAATAATGACAATAACAATAATATTACATATTTAAAATTAGCAGGCGCGATTTTAATATCATGAAATGGAAAATACCTCACTTTCAAACCAAAAGTATTCAGAACGTTATCTTCCTATTTCTTCTTCAACTTTCATGACCATAGATGTGAAATTTTTTCTCGTATTTTTATAACAATAGGTTACATGTTCGTCCAAGCTTTTTTGACCGATACTGTATCGCTTAAGTTTTAGTCAAATCGCATGTCTGGTAATGTTTCGTAAACGTGTTGTGAAAAGATACTCAACAAGGCCGTAGACAGAAAAATATTTCTGTGGGGTTTTAAACTTTAGTACATGATGTTGTGTGCTAAAAATTATATAAAACACAAAATTTAACTTAAAATTTTGACAAAATTCACAATTTCAGTAAAGGTGAGGGGGGGGGGGGAGGGTTAATCCCTGACACCCCCCCCCTTCCTTACTCTTGGCTTCAGCGGTGATACCCAATATAAAAGTGTTTTCCCAAATCCCATTTTAAATCCACATGAATATAAAATACTGATTCTACACAAAATTGTAAAATTTTTGGCTCGAATAATGAATTTCTTAAAAATTAAATGAAAATGCACTCTATCCCAAGAAGAAGCCATACAACAATCTAAGCTCACTTGTCTTCGAAGAAAATTCTTGTTTTATTCTTAGATTAGTTTACACTGCCAATTGAGAATTAAAGAATTATTTACTGAATGCGACATTATTGATATAATTCGGAAAATTTATATAGCTAAGCAATTACAATTAAATTGATTATTAAAAGTTAATTTATGTATATAAACGATTTTAAACACATAACTGAGAGATACAAGAAAGAAACATTTCATTAAAAAATGAAAATGTCTGTGTCAATTATAAGTAAAAAATACCAATATGAAGAGATATGTTAAAATAAATTTTAAAATACCTTCAGTAAAATCGGATTTTCAGTATTAAAAGGGATAAAAATTATAAATGAATGCAAAAATTGCTCTTTCTTATCAGCTAGGGAAAAAAAAGGAATGAATGAACAAAACAGATGCAATATTTCGATATAAGGGGAGTTCTTAAAGCGTTCATATTGATGTATATATGCTTTAACTTCTAATTACCAATTTAACCATAATTACTTTGCTATAAATTTTCATAATTGCGTCAAAAGTAAAAAAAAAAACTTTAATTCTGAATTGGCATTAAAAATTAATCTAAAAGTAAAACCAGAATTGATAACAGTACAGTAAATATAACCACGCAAATATATAAATATCGTTATCTTATATAAATATATTTATTTAATACTAGTATTACCCAGTGGTCGAAACTCGACCACTTTTTTGCAAAGTGAGGCAAAGCAAAGTTATTGCCTTCTCCTAAACGGAATTAAATTGCAACACAGCTGCGGCAATTTTTTGTCGATATGTACTCAAACTGAATCAGCAGAGTTTTACTTAATATATTTCTCTAAGTTTGGTACAATGTAGATGTTTTGCTTTTCCTGAAATGAGAGGAAATTGCAACGTGGAAACGCCCCTGCCGGGTGATATAGCCCAAAAGCTAATTGGCACCATGTCAAACCAAGGTCCAACCAAATATCAAACTCAGTTAAATTAATTTCATTGGTTAATAAAGTACCAGTGTTTGAACTCAAAAAGACAGATATTTTCTAAAAATGGTCAAATTGTGTTCTAGAAATCTCAAAACGTGTAACTTCATCGAAAACCGAAAATCTGAAATTTTCTGAATCATACTTTCTTCTTATATATGCAGAGGATAGAATAATAAATCCTCTTTTTTAAAAATAAGTAGTCAATTTCAGTTAAATAAAATGCAAGGAAATCTCAAAACGTGTAAATTCATCGAAAACCGGAAATCGAATTTTTTTTTTTTTTTTTTTTTTTTTTTTTGTATCTTCTACTTTTTTATTATACATGCAGAAGCTGGTAATAAAGCCACTTTTTTAAAAATAAGAAGTCAATTTCAGTTAATTGAAATCCAAGGAAATCTCAAAATGTGTAAATTCATCGAAAATCGGAAATCAAAAATTTTCCCAAATCTTATACTTTCTTCTTATATATGCAGAGGATGGAATAATAAAGCCACATTTTTAAAAATAAGTAGTCAATTTCAGTTAATTGAAATGCAAGGAAATCTCAAAACGTGTAAATTCATGAAAAACCGGAAATCGAATTTTTTTCCATATCATTCTACTTGCTTTTTATACATGCAGAAGCTAGTAATAAATCCACCTTTTTAAAAATATGTAGTCGATTTCAGTTAATTGAAATGCAAGGAGATCTCAAAACGTGTAAATTCATCGAAAACCGGAAATCAAAAGTTTTTCAAATCTTATACTTTATTCTTATATATGCAGAAAATATAGTAATAAGTCCTTTTTTTTTTTTTTTTTTTTTTTTTTTTTTTAAATAAGTAGTCAATTTCAGTTAATTGGAATGTATTACGTTTTAGTTTAAAAATGTCTTTAATTTAGAGCTGACATATAAAGAAAGAAAGAAAATAATTAGATCTTAAATAAATTAGAAAAAGAACAAAAAAAAAAAAAAAAAAAAAGAACTTTCACAAATAAAATCCTTTTTTAATGTGCGTATATTTTCAACAGTATAAACTTTCGATCTTACACTCATTCACTCAAATTTCTACATTCTGTTTTCTCTTAGAAAAAAAAAAAAAATCTCTAGTCGAGAGTATATTGATGCTACATCTATACAAATTACTGTGTAGTGGTCTATGTCTGTGGTTTTATTTGGGTTTTAAGAAATTGCCAGATTTAACAACTTTCTACTTTAGGTATTTTTTAATATAAAAGAATGCGTGTACAAAATGGAAAATTGCATAAAAAATAAAAGTATTTAGAAGCTTTTTATATGAAATCGACTTCATCGTGTCTTCGTGTCACGCTAATAAATACGGCGCCTCTATTTTAAAGTAAATATAAGCAATTCCGTTCATCGCTCCTTGGCTTAGTTAGTTAGAGCGTCAAGTTAATAGCGTGGTGGTCGCGAGTTCGATCCCCGAAGGTACGGCGTATTAATTTTCGTAGATAATTAGTAGGAAAGATGCCAATTGATAAAAGAAATTTTTTCGTTGACTACACAGTATCCTCAGAATTTTTGAAGAGTTTTTTTTTAAGAAGCTCTTTTTTTAGATATTAAAAAATGCAAAATACTTTAGAGATTAAAAAAGCACAAAATAAAAAGTTATAAGTAAAAAATGCATAAATAAATATTTCTTTTTCAGAATTTTTTTATTGAAATTGGATTTTGTCATCGTGTTTTCGTGTCACACTGAAAAGCAAAACCCTCCACTTTAGCGTAAATGTTAGCACCGTTTTTCGTCACTTGTTAGCTCAATTGGATAGAGCGCCATGTTGATAACGCGATTGTCTTAAGTTCGAAAAGACCAATGTGTTACTTTATTGCATATAATTAATAGAAAAGATGTCAAATGATAAAATAAAGATCTTTCATTGTCTATACACTGTCCTAAAAATTTTTGATTAAATTTTTTAAGAAGCTTTTTTTAGTTATTAAAACTCACAAGAATAAAAATGTAATAATAATAATAATAAAAACCTGCACGTTTTTATTGTGTAGCCCTAAAAAGCATTAAAAAAATATTCTTGCAATGCCATGCTATAAAAAAAAAAATAAATAAATAAAAGTTTCAACAATAAAAAAATTGTTGAAACACAAAAATATAAATACTTAAAGAAAAATATAAATATATCACTTTGCAAGAGATAAAAATTCAAAATTAAATATTCAAAATATTTTAAAAGCATCGAGAACAATATTCTTTTTCTATAAGTATTTGTTGGAATCTTTTAGCATTTTCTATGACTTTTCTTTACTGTTCTTTGATTTTGGATAGAGCGTGTCGTGGGTTCGATTCTACAAGGGCCAATGTGCTAATTTTTGCAGATAATTAATAGAAAAGGTGTCAATTGATAGAAGAAAATCTTTAAAATCTACACAGTATCCTAAGAATTTTTGATTTGTTTTTTTTTAGAAGTTTTTTTGTAACTAAAAAGCAGAAAATAAAAATTTAAGTAAAACAACAACAACAACAACAACAACAACAACAAAAACGTTTTTTAACAGTAGAAGCTTTTCATTGTGGACCCCTGAAAAGCATAAAATAAAAATGTATTATTGCAAAGACATGCTATAAATAAATGAAAGTTTCAACATTAAGAACATTTTAGGAAAAATATAGATATTTCACTTTTGCAAGAGATGAAAATTTTTAAATATACAAAATATTTTAAAAAGCTTTCGAGACCTTTGAAATTTATGGTTTAACAAATACTTATGTAAAAACTAACGACTAAGAACAGGGCGCGAAATTTCTGCTCGCCAGCTCGCCATTGGAGCGTGGAAATTGTATTGTGGCGAGTAAAATATAGATTTAAAAACGTAAAATTATACTAATCTTAGGTAATGTGACCAGACATCCTCCTTTTAAGAGGACAGTCTTCTTTTTCAACGTCCCGCCCTCTTAAACGAAAAGAAAAAAAACAAACATTACAGGACTGAAAAGTCCTCTTTTTTATGTTTTTCACCCTGTGTCCTATTTTTACAAGCGGCCCACCAGCGGCCGAGTGGTTCTGCGCTCAAAGCTGGTAGATGGGAGGTGCCGGGTTCGATCCCAGGTCGCGCTCATCGACCTACCGTTCGGAGTTTTCCGTGGTTTCCTCCGAAACTTGCGTAAATACGGGCTAGGACCCCTTAGAAAGACCCCCACGGAGGGCACTCCCCCTCTAGGCCTAGGACACATCAGGAGTCAATCGGCCTTAAATCCTACAACCAACCAACCAACCTATTTTTACAAATGAAAAGGATTTAGTCCTTAATTAAAAAAAAAAAAAAAAAAAAAAATCGCAAAATTGGGAAGCTCAGTCGGCTGTTGGCTGCATTGAAAGGTGAACACTAACTTTTTTCTTCTTTAGGTTCGCAAAAGAACAACTTTTCAATAAACTTGCCAAAGCATGTTATGTTTTATGTCTATTCAGATACTTCGAATCACAGAGAAATAAATGTATTCCCTATATCTGTACGGTTTTTTTTATCCAGAACACGGAATCCCTATTGAAATTGTCATGAAATCATTAAGAAGGTGGTGCTTCGGTTGATACGCGGTGGATTGACATGCGTTCTCACTTTTGCTTGAATAATATTCCTCATAAAAATAGGTCCACCAGTGACCGAGAGGTTCTGTCCTCGAAGCTGGTGTGCATAAGGCGCTGGGTTCAATACCAGGTCGCGCTCGTTGGCTTAGCCGTTAGGAGTTTTTCGTGGTTTTCTTCGAAACTAGCGTAAATATGGGCTAGGACCTCTTAGAAAGACCCCCATGGAAGACTCTCCCACTGAGGCCTAGAGTCCTAGAGCAGACAATTGGCCTTAATGATAACACTACCACCCCCTCAGAAAAATATGCAAAAGTTAATTGAATTCATTTTATGTCCTCCTGGCAGAAATTCTCCAACAAAGCGACTGTTTTTTTCAATGAACAAAATGTAGACATGTGAAAAAAATTCTCTTTATATACCTACTTTAAAAACTTTAACTACTAAGACTAAACTAAGACTAAAACTAAAACTACTAAGACTAAACTAAGACTAAAACTAAAACTACTAAGACTAAACTTTAACTACTAAGACTAATTTGGGTATTACTTGTGAGAACTTTTATAAAATGTTGATAAAGAATGGCTGTTCAAACAAATTTCATCTGATGAATATTAATTTTATTTTTTCATTTGCAAATTTTATTTTTTCTTTTATGAGTATGATTTTTATATATATAAAGAAAAGTCTATAAACTTTTTTTATATAACTACATGAAAATACCACAACAAAAAAAAGTTTTTGTTTAGAGCAAAAATTAATAATAATAATAATAATAATAATAAAAAAAAAAAAAAAAAAAAAAAAAAAAAAACTATATTGTACCCGTCCAGCGACACCTATAAAAATTAGGGATTTTTCCTCTCGTATCCGTACATTATTAATTTAAATTAAGGTATGCTGATTCAAATTCACAATTTGAGATAAAAATGTGTCCACCACTTGTATAAAGTAGCTTTTGAATCGGATTTTATAATAATTTTCCCTTAATTCTGTGTCCTCTAAAATGACCTCTTTTTCAAAATTGAATGTCTTCTATTTTCTTATAAAATAAAAGAGATTGCATAATTTCTCATCTTTTTCCAATAAAAAATGCTGGTCACCTTATACGTAAAAAATAGAGTAAGTTAATCATATTTTGTGGCGAGTAACTTTTTTTTTTCAGCGAGAGTAATCCAAGTTGAAATTTCGGGCCCTGACTAAGAATATTGGTCTCAATAGCTTTTTAAAATATTTTGAATATTTAAAAATTTTCATCTCTTTCAAAAGTGAAATATCTATATTTATTTTTCTTAGTGTTGAAACTTTCATTTATTTATAGCATGTCTTTGCAAGAATAAATTTTTATATTATGCTTTTCAGAGCTCCTCAATAAAAAGCTTCTACTGTTAAAAAATGTTTTTTTACTTAAATTTTTATTTTAAATATATTCTTGACAGCGAAAGAAAATAATTTTTACATTCTGCAAATCTGGCTAATCATATTTTCCGAATGATACCATTTTCAATATCTACTCTCATAATTAATATGTTAAAAGTGTACCACAAATTTCATGTTTGCCGATTAATTATATAGATAAATAAATAAATAAATAAATAATGCTATTACCAAACAGTTTTATCAGAAATTTTTTACGACACAGATAATACATTTATTTCCTTTTAAATCGGGAAAAAAAATGAATTTTTTTTTTTTGGCAGCATTGTGTTTTATTTTTAAATATTTTAAAGTTAAAATGGGTTTACAATTTAATTTGGTACTATTGTCCATAAAATATCTTATTTTCAACATAATTTAAAGATTTTTAAATTGTAAGCTTTTAATCTGTATTTATAGCCAACTTTTAATTTTAGCGAAAATCGATTGAAAATTTGTAATAAAAAAAAAAAAAAAAAAACTTTTTTATACTCTAATTAAAAAAAAAAAAAAAAAGTGTATTATTACGAAATGTCAGTTAAAGGTTAAAAATTTTACTGCTCACAAACTTTAAAATATCACTACAAGATGACTTGATGTAATCACATTTTGATAAAGTAGAAAAAAAAGGGGGGGGGAAATCTATGAAACAGTTATTCCTCAACTATAGTTAAGAACCATCCCACCTAAATCAGTGTTCTAATATTAATAATAAAACACATTAAAATCAGCTTTAACTTCGGTAGCTACATTGTTATAGAGACACACAGAGAGACAGATAGATACACGAAAGCTAAAAACTTATAACACACTTCTTTCTGCTAGGGAACAAATAAAAGAACTGTATTTGTATTTCGTATTGCAGTAAGTATTTATCCTATTGTTAAAAACTTGATACCAAATTATTCAGAATAAAATTATGTATTTAAGTAAACATATATATGTATATTTTCTAATGGTGTGGCATTTGCGACTAAGCATTGGCCAAGGTGTCGACAAATTCATGGCCATTTGTGAACGAGCGCCCAATAGGCAGCCGTCGCTACCCCTAACAGACACAACACAGTGCGAAACATCCAGGATTCGATCCCGTCCCCAACCGTGGAGGTATTGGTATTAGGATTTAGGTTGATTGACTGCTCTAGGCCTGATGGGGAGTGCTCTCCGTGGGAGTCCTATACCGTGAGGGAGTCAGGGATGCTGACTACCACACTGTACGAGCGCGGCTATTTAAGCATGTTAAAATCTCAAAATTTATTTTTTGACCATTTAATGGTTTTCCTTTCTTGGAGGAATGATATAAGAAAAGACGACATGTCCAGAAGAACATATGAAGCCAAATTCGTAACCTCTGTAACCGTAAAGTAAGACAGCACTAGCTAATGTTTTTGGTAGGCTCGATAAGGCTGCGCTGCTATATCGGCAGCCATCTTGAGTTAGCTTCATTTGATCTGCATGCTGATAAGCCGTACGTCAAACCCTCTTATATCATTCCTTCAATGTTCCCTTAGTACTAGCACGTAAAATACTAAAAATATACTAGAAAATAAATAAAAATATAAGCAAAATACGAAACAATATTTTAAATTATTTTCTTATTATTTTTTCTGGAATATAAGCAAAATAAGACAAAACAAATATAAGTGAAGAAAAAAAAATTTTTTTTTCTTTTATTTAAAATTTTACCTTGTATTCCGCAGAAAAAATTGCCGATTTTAGTGCTCAGTAGTGACATTTACAATCTTTTGTTATAGCTCCCTTAAACATGTAAGAAAAAAAAAAAAGTCATATATTTTTATTTGTTCAAAATTTTAATTAATTTCGAAAATTTAAACAAAACTGCATTAATAATTTCCCGCCAAAACAAATATTACGGTTAAAATCACTTCAATTATTAATGTTTACAGAATGATTGAATATTTTTTATTAAATACATTTTATTTAAAACGTTAATTTGAAGATAGTGTGCTTGATTTTGTGCAAATTACTTCACAGCTAATCAATAAAAATATCGATTTGCAGACATCAAAATCCATTAATTAATATCATTAATTAGTTCCTATTTAAACAAGGTAAAATTGCATTTAATGGTATGTCAAATACATAGCTGAATATTTAATTGCGTTCTCTCCTAAATACAAAAACTATAAACAAGCATTAAAAAAAAAAAAAAAAAAGAATTAGAATTAGCAGCATTTAGATATTTACTGAGGAAGCCTTAGTTAATATGTTATTGTCGGTTTCTACTCTAATTAATGAATATTAAGCTTGTGAATTAATATTTTTATTAAATAATTATGAAATGACATTATTTTTTAAATTTATTTTATAATTAATTTAAAGCCAGATTTGGAAATTTTTCGTATATTAGAATGTGAAAGGTAAACAAATTTAAAAGAAATAGTTGAAAATTTTTGCTAATTAAATATTTAATGCAATTGTTAATCATTTTAAAGTTTAATAATAATAATAATAATAATAATAATAATAATAAATAAAAAAGTACTTTTCCTTTGCAAATCACCGATTACAACTAAAAATCAATACATTATAGATCCCAACAGAAACATACACACACACACACACAAAAAAAAAAAAAAAAAAAAAAAAAAAAAAAAATGAATGCATGTAAACGAAAGGTAGGGTAGGTGCTCCAGAGACTGACATGCTCCAGTAATTGACATCCTTACCGAAATAATTAATATATAAGAAAAATAAAAAAAATAAAAGCACATGTTTTACATATATGAATTTTAATTGTATGCCAAACACTGAAGCATAGGGTGCCAATAACTGGTAAAATAAAAACCTGGAGTGTCAAACACTGAAGCATAGGATGCTAATTACTGGTAAAATGAAAAACTGGTAGTGTCAATTACTGGAACATTGAGTGGGTGTAAAATAAAAATTCATAAAAAAATAATAATAATAATTATCAAACGCATATATTTTAACATATATGTGGTTCTGAAAGTCTTTCGTGTCATATATATTAATTTAAGATTTCAAAAAATAGTTTCTGATGACTAAAACATTAAAAACATCAGAAATTGCTCTAAAAGTGTCAATCACTGGAGCACTTACCCTAGGTAGTTTCTCTTACCAATGTATGATAGAAAAAGTATTGATTTTGGTAAGCTTACTCGTTTAAAGGTCTCTTGAGTTCGAAAACCAGGCTTTTAGCGGTAGGTCTATGTGTCTATGTGTACGCCTCTGGGTGTAAGTGTATATGTGTGGGGAATTACAGTAATCTACTCACAACCGATTTTTTAAGATTAGCGAGGAGATTTTTTCAGTGTGGCGGGTAATTTTTTATAAAGCGGATATGTTCCCTATATTTATTTATTTTTTTTCCAAATCTTAAATGCGGCAAAGTTCATAACGGGAAAAATAATATAAATATATAGTACTGAGTGAATTTGTATAGGAATAAAAAATAGAAGAAAGTTTTGTTATGGCCACAACATACTAGTTTTTAAATGTATTTATCAACATGCGTTTTATTATTATTTTTTTTCTCAATTTTAACATATTTAGATTTAAATTACCTTGTAGATAAACGATAGTTTACCCTTTTAAAATAAATATACGGATATTTTTGGTATTCAACATAATTTTTTCTTTTGATACGCTTTTCTATATCAACATAATTTTTTTTTTCTCTTTCTCTAAACATCCATTTTGTGATTTTGAAAATATACTCCAGAAAACGTGCAGCCACTTTTAACCCACGTATGCAATTTTTGGTAGAGTTCTGTTTGAAAATCTAAATTTTACGGTATTTTATTATTATTATTATTATTATTATTATTTAAAAAAAAAAAAAAAAAAAATTCCCTTCGTCTCTCCTTAAAATAAAAATTCTAAAATCACCATTTTTTTTTTTTTTTTTTTTTTTTATGGTACCCAAATCTAGTTTCCCGTTGTGAAATTTCTTCACTTTTAAGTAATTTGGAGTAGAGTCCTTACCCGACCCGAACCCGCAAAAGAGAATTCTTACGACACGCACCCGACCCGAATTAGCTTTCTTTATACCCTAACGAGACCCGAAATCCGACTATTTTTTTTTTTTTAACCCGAACCCGAACCCGAACCGAAACCCGAAAACTAAATAAACATTACTAATTCATCTAAAAATCATGCAAAACTTTCTAAAATTATAAAATAAAGTAAATTTTCACTGCCACACAGTTGGGAAATGTTTTTAAAAAGAATTAAAGTGGAATTACTAATTATATTAAGTTAAAAATATAAAAATCTGAAAAATGTATTAATAATAATTTTTAAACGATCATGTGAGTTGTGTAATTCACGCAGACAAAAATGTGCTTCAAGTTAAGTGTTTGTAATTTATTGTTTAATGCTTATATTCTTTGAAAAAAGGATAATAGTTTTGTTCATTGATTTTGTTCTAATGTGGATATTTACCTCATTATATTAATTTGGATACCATGGATATGATTCGCACTCAAACACATACTTTTACATGTTCATATTAAATACAAATCAGCAAATCCGCTTCCTCCAGTTGCAATCTTGGTTCGTTTTTTATTTGTTCTAGACCTAGAGGAAACGATAAAGAATATAATCTGTCTTGATTGAATCCGTCTTCTAAATCCTTTTTATTACTTTTTTTTGTTGTTGTTGTTTAATTAAACAACAACAAGTATTTCTTCTATATCTGATGTACACAAGTGCAAATGGAGGAAAATTCAATATTTCGTTATCATAAAAGCGAGGACTGAAATTCATTGAAAATAAAGGTAACTAAAATCTAACACGTTGTGGCCATCATAAAACTTTCTTCTATGTTTTCTTATACAAATTCACGCAGTACAAATTGTTTATTATTTTTTTTTTCAATATGCATACAGACATGTTTCATCTCATAGAAGTATTACACGAAATTCCCAACGGATGTGAACTTTTACCGTGAGGAGGACATCCTTCCTGTTTCCGGAGAAATTTGCAGTATAGAAGCGCCGCGACTCTTACAGGCCGATATTTGAAGAATAAAAAAGGATAAGGATATTTTTTTTTCTTGTTTATACGGATCCATATATATGAATACTTTTTTTTTTGTTGTTGTTGTTGTGATTTCCGCAGATACAGATACGAATACGGGAGTCCAAGTGTACATAGTATTTTTGTATTCGTACTTATTTTGTATACATGTCCAAGTATACATAGTATTTTTATATCAGTTATAGAGTTCTAATTAGATCTACAAATTTATGCTTATAATTGTAATTTTTTTTTAAGTTGTTCTGAAGTCGACCCGACTTGTTAAAAAATAAACCCGACCCGAACCTGACCCACAAGAAAAAAGACCAGTCAATCCTAACCGGGCCCGACCCGCAAGATTTTTGTTTTTTGTCAACCTGGCCCAAAACCGACTCGCGGGTCGGGTCGGGTTTGTGTAAAATTGAGTTATCTGACCTGACGACTTGCAAACGTTTTTTTACTACCTGCCCTTCTCTCCGAGGGGAAGAGCATCAATTTCGAAAAATTCCGTCTGAATGTGTGTCAGGTTCCCAAGATCAATCTTCACATCAAATTTCGTGACACAATCTCCCATAGAATCGCCGAGGCAGTATTGAGTCAGTCAGTGAGTGGATGTATTCTTTTATATATGTAGAGGAATATTCAGTAAAGCACAGGATTGTTACCACGAATTATAAATCTTCTTCAGATGCAAAAAACACGTGGTTTTAAATACCTTGGAGACAAAAGCAAATATCGATTTTGCCTCCAAGGTAGTAACACGTGTTTTTTGCGCTTGAAGAAGAAAGTCGACGTCCTTTAGAAACCGGTTGTGCTTACATTATTTTTATGGTATGTGAAGAAGTTTTTAATTATAAATATATACAGATTTCTGTTAGGAGTTTCTGATTTAAGTTTAGAAAACCTGTCACCCTCTTTTATTTTAAATCTGTCTGTATTTTATTTTATTTTATTATTATTTTATTTACTTATTTATTTATTTGTTTGGAGGGGGGGGGGGACGAAAGAGAAAATCACAACGCGTTTGTTATTATTATTGGAATTTAATTCTAAGGTTTTAAAGCCTAATAATATTCAAATTGTTTAAATAAAATCTTAAGAAATTTAAGAATTCAGGAGTTGTTCTAATTAATACCTTATTTAACGCTTTTATTAAGAAGAAATTATAAAAATAAAAAAAGTTTACAAATTTATCATATTTCATATGATTCAGAAATGTAAACCAAATATATTTAGTGCCGGGTAAAACCGGTATAAAATATTAGATACCGATACTATATTAAATAATAATAGTAAATGTTAATGAATAATAAACATTTCATATGAGCCAACTGATATTATAAATTATACAGATTGTGATAACAATTCTTTTCAGAATAATTTTTATTAGCTTATATTTTTAACGAATATTTTTATATGTAAATTATTCCAAAAATAATTTCTGGAAATATACATTGATATTTTACATAATTAATTCAATCAGTTTTGGTTTTAAATACTAATGCTCTGTGTTGCAGTTAATATTTAGCATATTGCTTTTTGCATATTAAAATGGTCTCGCAATATTTCAAATACCCGCATTCTTGAAACAAATATCAGGTATGAATATTACAGTAGATGTACCACTATGTACAGTGACAATTGTTCCATTGAAATTGTATTATCAATACGATCTTCAAATTTGTACGAGTGTATGATTAGAATATGCTTGATAATCCTTGCATGATACTTTATGTAATAACGTTTGTGCTACGATAAAGCCGTGTAAAGAGTACATCTTAGTTGAATATTCTACATTAATAAACTGAATATCAATAAATGATGCTTTGGAATAACTGATGGTTAGTTTGAATAACTATGCCGTTTTACATAATGCAAACCGAAGCTCAATCAAACATTACATGTTTTGAAATAAAATTATTTTGCATATTAATCGGTATTGTTCAATCGAGAATGGAACAAAAGGTCTTAGATATTGTATAAATTTAAGCAGCTTTAAATAATAAGGTATTTTCATATTATAAAACTCAAAAAAAATATAATTGATTTAAAATTTAATAATACGTAAATACTGTTTCTTTTTCTTTTCTGTTTTATATATATACAGTGCGTTGCATGAATATAAACGCACCTTAGCTTTAAGAATTAGAATGGTATAGAAGTGTAATAAAAAAATATGAATAGGTGACACTTGATGCAAACTGTATGTGTATGATTCAAGAAATGAAAATACGAGTCAAAACAATGAAAGACCAATATGACTTTTTAGAAAATAATTTTATTGAATTTATGTCAAAAATACATGTTGCATGAATTTAAACGCACATGTAAAAAATAAATAACTGAGTAACAAATACTGTATCTAATACTTTGTAAAGCCACCATGGGCTTCTAGAGCAGCCAGTAAACGTCTTGGCACTGACTGATATAGTGGCATGACGTCATACAAGCTGATTGTCTTCCAAGCTAATAGAATGGCTGATTTTAGTTCACCTTTCGTGTTAAACTGCCTTCCGTTTACATAAACACGGCAAACCAGAATACCCCATAAGTTCTCCATTATGTTTAAATCGGGGCTTTTTGAGTGCCAATCCAGAAATTTAATTTTTCTGTCACGGAACCATTTTTTCACGATATGTGCTGTATGTACAGATGCACAATCTTTCTGAAAAATATAATTTCTTCCACTTTTCTTGACTGCTTGACGGCGGATGCTCCTTGTGAGCATCTGGACATAATCTACAGAGTTCATAGTGTTATCCACGAACTCTAATTCGAAAGTCCCTTTAAAACCTATGGTTGCGCACACCATGACAGACCCACCTCCAGATTGATATTTTGAACAGCACATTTTTTCGGTTCGCAAATCGTGCCAGTAGCTATGAAATCCATCCGGACATCGAGATTAAACTTTTTTTCGTCTGAGAAGATGAATTTTTCCCATTTTAGTCGATCTAGAATCCCTTTTCTTGCTCATTCCAACCGCATATCTTTGTGCCTTTGAGTGAGGGGTGGTTTCGCCTTCATTTTCTTAAATTCAATGAATGTTGCAGCTTTGATAGTTCTCCATATGGTTTTCCGATGAACACCCAGCTTGTATTGAGCCTTTATCTTCGCACAGGAAGTATTCTTATTCTTTGCATCGTTGCATATTCGACGTTTGTCGTAACTGGTAAGCTTTCCTGTTCGCATCTTATACGCTTTTTTCCTATCATTTTCTACTTTCTTTATATAATTTCGCACAACACTCTCACTTCTTCCAATTTGGCGCCCAATTTCACGATTGCTAAAGCCTTTACCACGCATAAAGTCGATTTTTATCCTCTCGGCAACTGTCAAAATTGCCCCTCTTGCCATCCTGAAAAAACTCCGTAAATTTTGCACTCAAGCATTAAAACTGTTTTAGAGAACTTTAGCAACATGACTATCAGTGTTTTAATTTAATTCCGGTGGCTCTGATAAATTTTAAACGCAAAATACAGAGTGCGTTTAATTTCACGCAACAAACGAAAAACTGTGAAAAATAAGAAAATGCTTAAACACTCATTTCCATAAGCTTATATGAGCCTAAACATACGTGCTCAAAGTACCTTATTCAGTTGTTAGTAATATGCAATAACTGTAAGTCACATTCCTTCTTTTAAAATTTAAAAAATTCTATTTCTGGTTATTGGAAAAGGTGCGTTTATATTCATGCAACGCACTGTATGTATACAGTCGGTAACAAAAGTATTCGAACACTAGTAAAAATTCCTATGTAAAAAAAAGTAGAGTTTAACTGTTTTGTTAAATAAATCCTTGTCGAATCATGCTCTTAGACTGACTAAGAACATGATTCGACAAGGATTTGTTTCGTTTGATAAAACGTTAACAGATTTGAAATTAATTTAAAGAAAGTCTGCATATAAGTTTTATAAAAATATCCAAAACTTTTATTGCCATTTAATCATTTTTGAACTGTTAAATAATTAGTGAAACGTGTAATTTGAACTACATAAATAATAAGGGGAAAAAAATCATCTAAAAGTGTTGAATTTTCCATAATAAACCCTTAATATCATAAGATTGCTTGTAAGAAGTGTGGATATAAGATACAACGCAAAGCCGATTAGAAATAATTATATTGCTAGTTTCGATACTTTCGTCACTGCAGTGCTCTGAAAATTGACATGAACATAGTGTGATCCTCATCTGTTTAGAGGATTACACGGGATTTGTCCTTGTCAACGATGCGACATGAATAGAGAACTCCTCTAGATTCACCCTAAACTTATTGACTTTATCCTTGACATTTGTGGGAATGTTAATTTAAGTAGATTTCAACACAACCTACTTTTTATTAAACTTGTGCATAGGGAATAAGATTTAAACTTTACTAATCAATTATGTTTTGAGATTATTTTGACAAGATAATCTTCTCTCTGTTGATTATTCTCATTTCTATTTCAGAAATTAATGTGTGAGGCTGTCGATATCTATTTCAGTTTGCATTTCTTGACAGCAATTTTTCTCAGTTTAGAGTAAACATTATGCGGTTTTTCTTCATTTCTTTATTGAACTAGAGGTTTATAATACTTTAATATAATTCAATTTTAATAATGTTAATTTTTTTAAGAGAATATACTTTAAGCAAAACGTCTTAAACTCCATTACGCACATATTTCAGCTTTTATTGTTAACGTGCATTTAACTTATAAATTTAATTGAAATATTTAACTTTATTTTTCAACTTATTGAATTCAAGAGCTGATTTTAGATAGGATAAAGAATTTTCCAAACTTTTCACTATAGCTGAATTATTACGACAATTATTATACCTATTAGTTAGGGGGGGGGGAAATCACAGATCGATATATTTGAAATATTTCGATTGAAATACTTTGTGAAAGGAAAATAATACCGAACTGTGCAGAATGTTCATTACATTTTACGAAAGTAATTGTTTTGCGACGATTTTTTATTTCTTTATTATTTTACTTAATAGGCTTGCTTCTTGACAACACTTCTCGCTGAAATTTCTCACGAAAATAAAATTTGTCTATTCACCACTAGATACATTTGAACGATGTCCTCTTGGATCACTCTTCAAAGTTTGTCTAGTATTTTTTGTTGTCATCTTCCGAAGTTTCTTTATAACAAACCGAAAGTGTAAAAGTCCAAAGGAGAGAAACATCATGCAATTTATTGCTTGTAGCATAGAGTGACCATATTTTTTTCCTTGAATTTGTGGACAAAGATGGCGGTGTCCTCGAATTTCGAGGACAAAAAAATTAAAAAATATTTAAATCACCTTAAATTGTAAAATTTTTGTAATTTTTGTGTATAATGCACCTTATTTCAGCTTATTTATTATACATATAATAAATTACTATAATAAAACATTAATAAATTTATAACCGGCGTCCCCAAATGTGTTGTAATTTTTTGGGGACGAAGGTAGTTTGTCCTCGAAATTCGTGCCTGTCCTCGAGATTCGAGGACATATGGTCAGCCTATTGTAGCATTTATTGTATGTACAAATGGCAGCAAAAGTATCCGAGCACTAGCCAATAATTCTCATATCAAAAAACTATACTTAATACTGTTTTGTTAAATAAATCCTAGTCGAATCATGTTCTTAGACTGACTAAGAACATGACTCGACAAGAATTTATTTAACAAAGCATTATTAAGTATATTTTTTTAGACAGGGATTATTGCTAGTGTTCGGATACTTTTGCTGCCGACTGTACAGTCAGCAGTAAAATTATTCGAGCGCTAGAAATAATTTTTATTGTTAAATAGTTTGTTGAACTTCTTTGATATAAGATGTAGACATAGATACAATTTCGATGACGCTAAAAAAATCTAATATTTTTTTGATGAAGAGGTCTATTGCTAGAATGGAGAAAAATGTTCAATCTAATTTAAAGAGATGGCCGTGGTTTTGCGCTGAGAAGACAATTCACCCAGGAAGCAGTAGCTGACTCCAAGTACTTTATTTACTTTAAATTCATGACAAAAATATTCTTGATAAAATATTCCAATATTATAGGATTACAGCAGGACAAAGACTTTTTGAAAACAACAAGATAAAAAGTTATTCATTTACAAATATATGGACACGGGGAGAACAGAAGAAAGTGATGCGTCTTACTACTACAAAAGCTGAAGGAAAAGTAATGAAAGTTTGGCTCATTTACTTTATATCAAAAACCACAAGATCTATCGCCAAACTTCATTCTGAAAATAACCAAGAACAACATCCAATTTTTTTCAGTTGCGCTTAAATCAGCATAACTTTTAAAAATATATTGGCGATTCTAATTTAAGCCAAAAATACCGTTACCAATTCATGAGAAGAATGGAAATGTACGTAAGAAACTCAACCACAAGAATTTATGGTTAAAGCATAATCCTCAGTCTTTTAGCCGATACAAAGTACAGTCGGTAACAAAAGTGTCCTTACACTAGCAAAAATTCCTATGTAAAAAAAGTACCCTTCATACGGTTTTGTTAAATAAATCCTTGTCGAATCCTGTTCTTAGTCAGTGTAAGAACATGATTCGATAAGGATTTATTTAACAAAACCGTATCAAGTGTACTTTTTTTACATAGGAATTTTTGCTTGTGTTCGGACACTTTTGTTACCGACTGTACGTAATTTCTTTTCAAAGAGCGGATGCATCTATTCTTTGCCTCAAAAGTGACCCATCAGCAAAACTTATTTTATTTTGTTTTACTGAGATGAAAAGATTGATTATGAATTAGCACATTGAAAGGGAATCGTTTCTTCTCCTCTTTGAGAGATAAATTAGACATATTCACAGTAACAGAATCCGCAAAAGTGGCTTGATTTTTAAATGTTATATTGTTTTTAGAATAGATTTTTATAAGATAATAATTAAATGAAATTTAAGAGATAATATGTAATTTTGAGTATGTGATTTTCGATATCACATATTTTATTTCTATATAAAAAGTGTACACTTAATGCAGCTTTGTTAAATAAATCCTTGTCGAGTCATGTTCTTAGTCAGTCTAAGAACAGGATTTCACAAGGCTTTATTTAACGAAACAGTATTAAGTGTACTTTTTTTATACAGATATTATTGCTAGCGAACGAGTACTTTTGGTTCCGACTATAGCATACAAGAGAAACATATTATCAATGCTAATTTCATCCAAAAAATTATATAAATATAATAATTTATAGGTATTCAAGGACTGGTTATCGCACAGGCACCCGGGACATGTGTCCTGGAAGGGCAAGGAAATTTAAATAGTATGATTTTTTAAATATGATATTTAATAGCAATTCTAAATATTATTTATAGCAATATTTGATACTAAATCAATGATATTAAAAGAAAGACTCTAATTATCAGCATTCCATATTTTACTGACATAAATTTGCGCAGCAGATTGGTCATTTATAGTGAAAAGCTGATTAGGTCTGTACCAGTACCAGAGAATGTGGATATTTTAAAATAATAACACTTTATAAGAATATATAGAGAATAGTTTTCTGTTTTAATCCTTTTCAAATTAATAAAATCTGACAAACATGATTATTTTTTCTTTAATATAAGACCCGTCCTACTTTTTACTTGAATTGAAAAAAACAGCTAACATAATTATTATTCTAAAAGGCTCTTATGTTAAATACATTTTTTAAAAAAATATTATTTAATTTCAAAACTAAAGTAACAGACTTTTCATAACAATTAAAACAATTATTGAGTTTTATAGATGTACATTTAAAACCGGTCTTGTGATCAATTTTTATAATTTTTTAACTGATTATTATTATTTTATTATAAATTTCAATCGCATGATTACACTGTATATACATTATTACACTGTATGTAACCATCATTATATTTATTTTATGTGAGTGTGTTTGTGGTGGTGGAGGTGGGGGGCACAAAAAATAAATTGTGCCCTGAGCACAAAAGTATATAAGTCAGGATCTGTAGGTATCATTGAAAGGAACACATTTGATTTTTATTTTTAATAAGTTCTTTGCTAAAAAGCCATAGTTGATTTAAACATGTGCTAAGAATCATTCTCCATATATAATCTCAGTTTATTGAGATCTTTGTATATAATACTGAAACTTCTTTAAAAATTGGTTCTAAACTAGCCTGTTTATAGCAGAGTTAATTAATTTTAGATCTACAGTCGGTAACAAAAGTCTCCGAACACTAGCAAAAATTCCTATGTAAAAAAAGTACACTTAATACAGTTTTGTTAAACAAATCCTTGCCGAATCCTGTTTATAAACTGGCTAAGAATAGGATTCGACAAGGATTTATTTAACAAAACTGTATTAAGTGTACTTTTTCTATATAGGAAATTTGCTAGTGTTCGGAGACTTTTGTTACCAACTGTACTTAAAATTTAATTGATTTTTAATTTACTATTACGATAAAATCCTGTAATTATCTTGAATTCCCTTGAAAAATTTTCTGTACATTTAGAAGTCATTTCTTATGGTTACTTTTGTCAATTGAGCAATAGAAGAAAATGTGATTTGCTTTCTTACAGTCTCTTAAATACAGTTGGTAAAAAAAGTATCCGAACACTAGCAAAAATTCCTATATAAAAAAAGTAGAGTTAATACTGTTTTGTTAAATAAATCCTTGTCGAATCATGTTCTTAGACTGACTAAGACCACGATTCGACAAGGATTTATTTAACAAAACAGTATTAACTCTACTTTTTTTATGTGTTAATTTTTGCTAGTATTCGGATACTTTTGTTACCGACTGTACAGCTGTGCATAGATATCGAAATTTGAAAAAGCATAATTTTCCCAACTTCAAATGTATTTAGAAAAATACTCAAGAAATTTTGTTGAAATGGGATCACGTGGTTAAAGATGGGAATGAAAGCCAAATTTTGCAGAGCTACTCGAAGATATTGTGCTCACGGTCAAAGAAGAAGTAAGGAATCCAAATCTTACGAATTCCATAAGTTTTTGCCATGAAACAAGAAGTGTTAAATATAAATTACTTTTAAATTCTTCTATATGAAAAATGAATTAGCACGATCCGTAGTTGAACAGCGTTAAGTAAAGATATTAGAAATTTATATTATCAAAATTCAATTGATACACCAGTCTTTCGCGCTATTTTACTAATTCGAACTTGTGTTAAAAAGCTGATCAGAAGAAACTTTAAAAAAAATCGTTTTATTGCAGTCATCACTTTTATTTTCAGTAATTTTCCAGCTAAAGAAAGTCTTGAAAAAAAAAACTATAAAAAAAAGAAGAAAAATTGAAGAAAACTGCAGATAATCTGAAGGTATTTGGAACAATAATAATTTCAAGGGAAAAAAAATCACCTGCAAATCTTTTGCTTCCAAACTGCAGTTATTCTGCAGATTTTATTACCCTTGTTCAAAATACTTTCAGATTGTAGGCATTTTCTTTCTTTCTTTCTTTTTTTTTTTCTGTAGTTTTTCTGCAGGTTTATTTCAGCTGAGTTGTTCGATACCCAGCCGTTAAATTCCGTCAATCTTGGCTATAGGAATAAATGAAATCTATCTAATATGAAAGTTATACAATATGATTATTGATTTCCCTTATATTATTTTTTAATTTGCATATAAAACTGCAATACACGCTTTATAGCAATATCTATAACTCATATTTACCTTTGGCTAAATGTCTTTCCTATCTTTCAATGACGAAGGATTTTAAGTTTTCCTAGTAGGCTTTCCCGCTTCGCTGGTCACAATATTTAATTGAATTTTGAATAAATAAATAAAAGAAAAAAAAATAATAATCACTATTTTTTTTATATCATTTTTATTAAAAAAAAAAAAAAGAAAATCTTGAAATCACTTATAATCTCGTTTTGCTGGTTGTATTTCACCGTTCAGCCGCTCCTGGCAGTTGACATTGCTGTAGGTGAATACTGTTTTTAGCAACTATTTTTAGCAATACGTTGAGTTGATTATCTTGTGCTCACTTTGGGTTTTAAGTTGATATCTTTATAACGAATTGAAATATTTTAATTTAAATTGTCAGCTCGGAATCCTTGGGTAATTCCGCATCTTTTGGCATTAGTAGCTTTAGAAACTTTCTGTGTTCAGTGATTTGTAAGGAGATAAACAGACATAAGTAAAATTGGATTTTGATCGTATGATTTTTTTTTTCTGATAAAATGTTCTGATATACAAAGCTCAGAACAAGTAATTTAAATTATTTATACCTAGTATATATGTACACAAGTAGATAAAAATTGTTATGAAGGAACTTTAATAAAATAAATAGGGGAAAATGAGCCAAATAACCGTTTTAGCAAATACTTCCTTTTCCAGAAAAGTCGCACTTAAGGAAATTAATTTGAAGAATTTCTTTTAGAGTAATAGTCCCATATAATGACTTTTAGAATGAGATATAGCGAAACCGTTTGTCAAAGATATTTTGAAAATATTTCCTGCCTGCAAGTTTGATGGAGGCATTAAACCATTAAGTCTGACAGTTTGATGTAATACTAATGGGTATTTTTATCATCTGAAAGTTGAATGTATTTTTATGCTCTCAAAATTTCTTAACTGTTATTTGAAAATGAGCTCCATTATATAAGTGTTTTAGTAGAATAGTACGACATTTATCTAGGACATGTATTTTGCACATAGAAGAATTTCTTGATTATAAAAATTATTAATTTATTGAAATGATAAGTAATCTGTTCTGTAAATAAAATATTAATGATCTTTTCTGAGAAACATATTTTAATGTTTCACTTGCAAAAAACGATGTTTATTAATTCTGTCTTGAATAACATCCGAAAATATTTATAATTAGATCACACATTGCCTTCTTTGCCTAATTCAAACTTGAAATTTTAAAATTACAATCTTGAGAGACAGACTTGCATAAAATGTTCCATTACATAACATAAGTGTGATACGGCTTTATTTCAAAACCAATTTAAATTTATTGAATAAAATTTCAACAGTTTGAATAAAATAATAACTTTAACATATGCCATGAAAATTTTGTTTTTTAATACTGTCTGTTTTATCCTGATTATTAATCGAACTTCAAAATCAGACTTTAAAAATTAATTCGATTGATATTTTGAAATAACGCGTTTTTAATATCGAATTAAATATCCTACTCAATAAATTAAAACTTCTGTTGATACTTTAAAGAAATTAAAAACTGAGAAATTTCATCTAACGTGTCAAATTTTCTATTGCACACTTCATTAAAAAAAAAAAAGAGGTTTTTTTTTTTTTTTTAAGTACGGTTGAAATATTGTTTTCAATCATCGATTTTAGCGTTGTGGAAATTTGCACTTGAACACCTTGAATCAAGCATATATATGTAGTGTATCAGGTTTAATTCGCTATAAAAAATACACCATTCAACAGATTGCTACGAAAGTTCGTACACTTATTAATCAGAACAAATTCCAGATAATACCGTATCTTTTAGTTCAATCAAATAATTGGTTCAAAAGGTATTAAATAAAAACCCCATTTTACTTTTAGAATTTTTAAATATATATATATATACATTAAAAAAGGAACTTAGTAGAAAAAAAAAATGCGTGTTCGTTTTTTCCTCACGACATAAAAAGAAATGTTTAGGTCGAAAAAAAAAGAACGTGTAATTTTTTTTTTCAAATTTGAAATGAGGAAAAATAAATTTTTCCACCCTTTTTTACTGTTTTTTTTTTTTTTTTTTTTTGTATATTTTGAGCAATTTTTTCTTTTCTTTTTTTCCCTCTGTAATGAAGTTAAAAATTGTTTAAAATAAAATTGGAAAAAAAAAAGTCGGGCAAAAGAAATGGAACAGCTTTACGTAGTTGTCAATTTTTACAATTTTAAAATAAGGGTAATCACCACTATATTTTTAGAACTTCTTGTATTAATTTTCGGAGATTTCAGATCTCGAAGTTCACTATCATATAAAATTCTAGTGTAAAGTCCATAAAAGTATAGTGTAAAGTCAAGAATAAAATTTAGCATCTGTGGCTTTAGCATAAGGACCCCTTGGTGAAATTTGAAATTTGGCACCGAAGTAGCTCGGATGTTTCAAAATCTTTATTTACGCAAGTGAGATATCCATTTTAATTCATCCAAAATGATAACAAAATTTTAAAAGCCGTCAAAGGGGTGCCATACTGAAGCTGTGCCAAAGAAATTTTAGGAAATGAATAGAGTAACCGTCGCTAAAGAACAAAACACAGTTACCACATGCTTTTATGTGGAAGAATGGACTAAAAAGAAGTTCTGTCATGCTAAATTAAATTTTGTTTTATGCAGAATTATATATCTGTTACTTAAAAAACAAAAACAAGTTTCGGTTTATTTATTTATTTATTTATTATTATTATTTGAGAATGATAGTGTACGTCAAACTTTTTCCCTCCTTAAAGAAGAAAAAAAAAATCTTTTGGAAAACTACAAGCGTCTTCCATTTTAATACATCTTTTCGTACCATAATTCCATCAAAAACAAAAAAAAAAAAAGTTTGTTTAAACTTCAGGGTAAAACAGTCTACAAAATGCAAAAAGAAAAAAAAAGAAATCCTTTATTCTCCTTGCCCTTTTTTTTATACTTTCAAATGATTCAAATTCTAAAAATAAAAGTAGAATAAATAAGTTAAACGCATGGAAAATGGATTAACTTTCTATGGACAGTACCTTGGTATTTAGAAATAAGTTCAGTCTTCAAATATATTTGAATTCAGAACACATATTATAGGAAAAATCCTCCTCCATCATTTCAAATACTTGAAGTATCAAGAAATGGAAAACCCTGAAATGCTGTAAAGATACGTAAGAAAAAAAAAGTAAATAAATAAACTCATGCAAAACGATTTATTTTTAGATTTGAACAAATAATAATAATACAAGTGTTTTTACTCTCTTCTATATATGCACAAGAATTACTTTCTTCTGTATATATGAAGACGAAAGCATTCGATTCGTCATAACTTTCGAACTCCGAATTTCGATCGATTTACATGTTTTGAGATGTCCCGAACACGATTCGACCATTTTTAGAAAATATCTGTCTGCTCGTCAGTGTTGGTGTCTGTGTGTTATTAAAATTTTGTGGGTACTGTAACCATAATGAACGAATTTTAACCAAACTTGATATTTATTTGTATCTTGACATAAGCTGGTGATGATTACATTTGTTAGATGTATTGGACGGAAGGAGGCTGCTCATCACTATCAGTTTGGAGTGATTTTAAGCCTTCTCCGTAGTTTATTAAAAAAAAGCGTTGTCTGCCTGTTACACTCTCGCGAGAAAGGACGGCATTAGGAGTAAAAATTAAAAATGGCAGAGGGCGTCTAACAGAATGATGCAAATTGAGCGCCAGAGACTATCTCTATGGAGATCAATTGCTCAACAAATGGCGCTCTCATTTATTCTTTTTATAGAGACCCTGCATCATAAGATACTGGACGGCCTGCCGATCGATCAGCCATGTTTGTTCAATCTGTTATATACGATATCGTTACGCTGTGTAAATGATTTGAATGACTCTCTGAAGATAAGTAAAACTGTTTTCCAGAGATTTTAATTTAAGAAAGCATCATACGTTAGTAAATATATGTTACGTTTTACGGTCACCGAGTTGCTTTTCAACGAATGTTCGTCATTTTTGTTCAATGTCCAGTCTCCCTCTATTTAGGGTCTCTAATTTTTTTCATAAGTTTCAATATGTAGTATAGGAAAATTTTCTTATAAATTCACATGATGAGAATTATTGTTCACTTTTCAATGTGGAAAAAAAAGTACATTTATAATGCTAATAATCAACCAGGTTTTTCTTCATTTCTTTTTTCTTTTTTTTTTTTTTTTTTTTTTTGTATATGTTGGGCCATCGCTTCTCCCCATGGGAGAGTAATTCCTTCCGTTGAATTACAATAAAATTTCAATATAGATAGCTCTCAAAAGAACTCATCAATACCTTTGGTTGAACCATTAATCTGCAATAAATTACACGAAAATAACCATTTTTTTTTTTTTTGCATTTTTAACAACAACGACAAAAAAAAAAAAAAAAAAAAAAAAAAAAGAAAAGAAAGAAAGGATTTTATCAGATGTCATCTAAAGGGCATAAAATGGAATTTATTTCAACATTTAGTGTTATACTTCTCTGAGATGAAAATAGTCTGCATTCAACATGCAAAAGAAATTTAATAAATAATAATTCTAATAATTAATTTTACTGCGTGAATTTGTATAGGAAAACACAGAAGAGAGTTTTGTGGTAGCCAAAACATACTGGAATTTTTTTTTTTACTTTACTTTATTTATTTTATTGAGAATTAAAAATTCGGAGTTCTTACAACCAGAACTTTTAAAATAATTGGAGAATTTTATTTAATTTAAGTGCTCATATTTACCAGTAATGAACGATTTGTAAAACGAACGTCTACTAAGTGCTTTAGAGCAGGAAAGGGAATCGGTTATGTGTAATATATATATATATATATATATATATATATATAAAATCTGTAACATTTCTAAAGTAAATTTATGTTTTCTAAAACTACAAAATAATTAATTTAATATTACATTTCAGTCTGTCAAAAGAAACATTTTTTTTTTTTTCTGTAACTAGATAAAACCCGGAACCATTGATAAAGATTTCATCCGGTGGTTACATATTTCTTCTGTTTTGCATATGGGGAATCGGTATCAAAACAGAATTGCGAAATGCTAAATAACAGAATAAATACTACTGCCGTGGCTAAGAAGTAATATCGTCGCCTACGATGTGCGATGAATTCTGGTTCGATCCTAGCTGGAAGAATTGCAGATTTTTATTTAATTCGAGTTTTTTTACAGTGTGCCCTACGGAAAAAAAAGAATGTTCTGTACAAATATCGTCTGTATTGTTCTATTGCAGAAAATTTTTGTTAACGTATTTTTCGCATAGTATACGGACATTTCCTAGCAATTTTCTTGCCAGGATTTTTCTCTAATATAACATGATATATATATATATATACTGTACATTAATTGCAAATTATAGTCTACCTACTTTTATATTTACTTTTTGGGCCACGTATATCTCCTTTGATAACAAAAATGGAAATGTATTTTACAATGTACATTTAAGACAGGAAATGTTGGAAGTTTAGGAAAAAAGATTAAGATTATACAGGGTGATTCAAAAAAACGTGGACAAAATGATATGGCATATCAGTCATACAACAAGGATAAAAAATCGCATAGGAACAGGGGGTCGCAAATGCCTGTAGAGGGCGCTAAAGCCATAAGAGGGCGTTGCGATATAAACACGAGCTGAGCAAGCGGAGATTGTCTTCATTCGAGCCATGGATGCGTTGGGCGTAACAAGCCCTAACAGCACAACATGTTCCAGAAAGATAACAATCGTATAACATTGAAACATTTTAAACATTTCAGAAACGTTTAAAAGCGTTCAGATTGCTTTCAGATTTGTTTCAAATACGTGGAAATGTCCACGATCGTAACAAAAAAACAGACACATAACACAAACGTTACAATCACGTAACAGATAGAAAAACAAAAAGGGCGAATGTTTCAGAAAGGTATCAGAGAGCATACTTAAAAGTGTTACGTTTTTCAAAAATTGTAAGGTTTTTGCGACACAACTGAAACATTCTGTGCTGTATGGGAGGCTCTCTACACGCACCTCGAAATGTCTGACATGCATTTAATTTACGGCATGTACAACTGCAATGGACGAGAAGCCTCGCGAATGTATCATGCGAAATACCCTGGTAGAAAGGTGCCTAGCCGCTCACTCTTTGCCACTCAGCATCGACGATTGTGTGAAACCGGTCCGTTGGACGTGCACAAGCCGAATGATGGTCGCGAACGAATAACTCGGACAGTTGATGCTGAAGAAAGAGCTGTTCTAGAACTCCAGTGTAATCCTTCAACTAGTACACGAGTTATATCCCGAAAGACCCATATCCCACAAGCTACCGTCTGGCGCATTGTACACGACGAAGGACTACATACTTATCATTTACAATGCGTCCAGGAACTGGAACCGGGAGACTACAACAATCGTATGAATTTTGCGCAGTGGTTTTTTGCAAGAAAGTGCTGCAGACCGAAACTTCGCAGCAAGTGTTCTCTTCACGGATGAGGCTGCGTTCTCATTAGAGAGTGTGATGAACTTTCACAACATGCATACGTGGGCGGATGAAAACCCGCATGCTACACGTCCGCACGGCCCACAATGAAAATTTTTCGTTAACGTGTGGGCTGGCATTGTAGGAGACTGTCTTACTTGGTCCGTACGTTCTCCCAGAAAGACTTAACGATCCCATTTATCTAACATTCTTGCAAGAGGTTCTGCCAGAAATGCTGAATGATGTTCCAATGCTTATTCGTCAACGCATTCGATTTCAACACGACGGAGCTCCTGCATATTTCAGCACAAACGTCAGAGCACATCTGCAGACTACTTTTCCTGGCGGCTGGATTGATCGCGGTGGACTAATCGCATGGCCACCACGATCACCAGACCTGTCTCCCTTGGATATTTTCTTATGGGGATTTTTAAAAGGACTTGTGTATGAAACACTTGTTGCAACGCCGGAAGACTTGGTAGGAAGAATCGTTGTGGCAGCAGGATGTGTTCGAGATACACCTGGTATGTTTGAGAAGTTGCGGCGTTCCATGCAACGTAGATGCCAGTCGTGTCTCGATGCATCTGGCAAAAACTTTGAGCATCTTCTGTAGGCTCAACATTTTGCTTGCGTTAGTCGCATGTGAGTGAATAATTATCAATAAAATGATCTGTAAGGGTTTTGTTTATTCTCTTTGTGTTATGTATTATTTTAGACGCCCTGTAGCGGCTTCGGATTGCAGTTGCGACCCTCTGTTCTTATGCAATTTTTTATCCTTGTTGTATGACTGATCTACCATGTCATTTTGTCCACGTTTTTTGAATCACCCTGTATACACTGTTTAAAGTAAACCTTAGGGTTTGCCACAGCAAATCTGAACGTACTGACATTTGCTACATGCAGTGGATGGTAATATTTACATAATAATTTTAATATTCTTCTCTAAATTCATTGCATAATTAAAATATTTGCATGTATTTTACCTACAATAAGACAGAAATATAATTAACAACTCTCTGGGCACAAATCCTCTCAAATTTCCTCCTTACTACAAATGTCCGTGTTTTAAAACTTTCTGCCTATGTAGCTTCTCAGGTCAGGAGACATTTAACGGTTAAAATAATCATCGTTCCTCTCCAAATCAAACTGATGGGTATAAAATTACCAAACAATGATAAAAATGAGGGAGGGGGTGTATCTAGAAAACAATGTGCGATTGGGCAAAATGGTGGTCATATTCGGATTCAGGAGGTCATTATACATAAGAATCTTCAAAAATGGTATCAGATCTCGATTTTTTTTTTTTCAGAGGAGTGTAATTAGATAGACTTACATATCTGTGTACAGAAGAGAGAGACCAGAGAGGAGCGTAACTAGCAACTGTGAACAACATACTTGCATACAAAAGTGAAAAATCCTAAGACAAAAATAATTTTTTTCCTGACAATTACATTAAAATTAACATTAACATTTTTAATAAATTCTATTAAACATTTCTGTGATTTATTGTTATGTAAGAGCTGTTAAAATACCTATGAATTTTAGCATGTGCTATTTGTTTACTTTGAAATTTATCTCTCTGCATTCACTCAGATAAACAAATAAATAAATCTTTATGCATATATATGTAAACTGCTTCTTAGTGCAATAAGGAATTGAGCATCAGATGAATGTTTGAAAGTGAAGATTTTCTAATTCAGGTATCTGATCACCATCAGTGATTTTTTCATCTTCACAAAAGTTCATTTCAGAGCTTAACACGTTGTGCGCCATGTCAGCCATTGTAGATTCTAGACATTTTATCATATATCTGTAAGTACTGAAGGAATCATCCTGAAACTTTAGGAGTGTGCAGAACATGTTATACTTCAAACATTTCAGTGAAAGTTTTACACCGAAAGTAAAAGCAATACCAATAAAAAATTAAAACGTTGAGTGCCTTGTCAGCCATCGGTGGCTGACAGTGTCAAAATTTATATAAAGCCGCGTCAACCACTGGTGGCGGATATAAAATAAGATATAAAATTAAAAATGTTACACTTAATGATTGAAAATTTATTAAAAATTTGCTTAATTTTTATTTATTACAGGAGTTTAATGGATTTTTAAAATTTGCGTGGCGCTCAACGTGTTAAAATGAATGCTATTTACAGTCGGTAACAAAAGTGTCCGAACACTAGCAAAAATTCCTATGTAAAAAAAGTGCACTTCATAAGATTTTGTTAAATAAATCTTTGTCGAATCCTGTTCTTAGTCAGTGTTAGAATATGATTCGATAAGGATTTATTTAACAAAACCGTATGATTTGAACTTTTTTTACATAGGAATTTTTGCTAGTGTTCGGACACTTTTGTTACCGACTGTAGATCCGAAAACATATACATAAACACTCAGAACAATGCAAAAACAAAATTTTTCACAAATTTATGAAAAATATATTTATATAATAAATTGTTGGTCCTTACAAAAACACACCTTTTAACTGACTAGAATAAAATACATTAAATACTAGCTGTTACAGCCGTTATTTAATTATTAATGCGAACAACTTTTGACTTGATAGACCATGAAAAATCATGCACAAGATCAACTTATATCTCTTCTAGACTATTACGTCATTTTTGTTCAATGTACTACTTTAGAATAAACAAATAAATGGATTAGTAAAGTCTCTACTAAAAATGATTTTATTTGTTATTGAAAGAGTGCAGAACAGCTATAGCCTTAATTGGACTATATATCATTAAAAAAATGAACGGCTATAGCCGTCTTTTGCGGTAACGTGTTACACTACTTTGAATAAAGTTTATTATATCTAGTATTCAGTGTACTCTCATTAAATTGAATACTGTGTTTAAGATATTATGTCACAGTATTCGCTTTCCTTGACAGAAGAATAAGAAGTGAAATAACTTTCTGAAGTTTAAGGTTTTTAACACTTTCCAACAAGGTTGAAAAGTGTTTATGACTTCGGTTTGTCTGTCTGTCTGTCTGTCTGTCCGTCTGTCTGTCTGTCGTCTGTCCGTCTGTCTGTCTGTCCGTCTGTCTGTCTGTCTGTCTGTCCGCGCTCTAACTCCCGTAAATATTTATGGTATTTCTTGAAACTGATATATGTTATTCTAGTTCACTATCGGACGGTCCCTATTGAAAATGGAGTTTATACCTCTACTGGTTTGTGTACAGGGACACCCGAAAGTATTTCAAAGCATTGTGTTCTATGAGAGGTATTTCTATAAACCATAATTTTATACCTTTACTGTAGACATACCTTCATGAAATTAAAATATGTTATTCAAGTTCACTATTGGACGTTCCCTATTGAAAATGGAGATTATACCTCTACTGGTTTGTGTACAGGGACAACCGAAAGGATTTCAAAGCATTGTGTTCTATGAGAGGTATTTCTATAAACCATATTTCCATACCTTTACTCTAGACATATCTTAATGAAATTGAAATATGTTATTCAAGTTCACCATTGGACGTTCCCTATTGAAAATGGAGTTTATAACTCTACTCCGGTTTGTGTACAGGGACACCCAAAGTATTTTAAAGCATTGCTTCTATGAGAGGTATCTCTATAAACCAAATTTTCATAACTATACTGTAGACATACCTTAATGAAATTGAAATATGTTATGCAAATTCACTATCGGTCGTTCCCTATTGAAAATGGAGTCTATACCTCTACTGGTTTGTGTACAGGGACACCCGAAAGTATTCCAAAGCATTGTGTTCTATGAGAGGTATTTCTATAAACCATATTTTCATACCTTTACTGTCGGCATATCTTAATGAAATTGAAATATGTTATTCAAGTTCACTATCAGACGTTCCCTATTGAAAATGGAGTTTATACCTCTACTGGTTTGTGTACAGGGACACCCGAAAGTATTTCAAAGCATTGTGTTCTATGGGAGGTCTTTCTATAAACCATATTTTCATATCTTTACTGTAGACATATCTTAATGAAATTGAAATATGTTATTCAAGCTCACTATTGGATGTTTCCTGTATCAAATGGAGGAAATACCACCATCGGTTTATGTACAGGGACACTCAAAAGTATTCCAAAGCATTGCGTTCTAGGAGAGATATTTCTATAAATCAAATTTTAATAACTTTACTATCCACGAAGTTTTAGGAAATTGAAATATGTTATTTTCATGCACAAAAGAATGCTTTGCATAGAATGTAGCATGATTGGCATTAGATTTACAGGGTGACACAAAAATCCAGTGATATTAAGAGGTATTAATAAAAAATTGCTAGAATTGTACTTTCGTGTAAGTTAAGCGTTTTTAACACTTTCTAGCATTTTTTAAGTATGTATATGATTTCCGTTTTGTGTATCTGCCTGTCCGTCCTTCTGTCTGTCTGCCTATCTGTCTGTCCGATCTCTAACACCCGTAAATCTTTATGGAATTTCCTAAAACTGATATATGTTATTCAAGTTCACTATCGGATGTTCCCTATTGAAAATGGAGTTTATACCTCTACAGGTTTGTGTACAGGGACACCCAAAAGTATTTAAAAAGTATTGTGTTCTAAGAGATTTATTTCTATAAACCATATTTTCATACCTTTTCTGTAGACATATCTTAATGATATTGAAATACGTTATTCAAATTACCTATTGGATGTGCCCTGTATAACATGGAGGAAATACCACCAACGATTTATATACAGGGACACTCAAAAGTATTCCAAAGCATTGCGTTCTATGAGAGATATTTCTATAAATCAAATTTAAATAACTTTACTTTCCACGAAGTTTTAGGAAACTGAAATATGTTATTTAAATGCACAAAAAAATTCTTTGCATAGAATGTAGCATGATTTGCATTAGATTTACAGGGTGACCCAAAAATATCCATTTATATTAAGAGTTATTAATAACAAAATGCTAGGATTGTACTTTCGTTTACGTTAAGCGTTTTTAACACTTTCTAACATTTTTAAGTGTGAATATGATTTCAGTTTGTGTATCTGTCCATCTGTCTGTCTGTCTGTAAGCCCGCGCTTTAACTCTTGTAATTATTTATGGAATTTCTCGAAACTGATATATTTTATTGAAGTTTACTATTGGATGTTCCATATTGAAAATGGAGTGCATATCTCTTCTGGTTTGTGTACAGGGACACCCAAAAGCATTCGAAAGCATTGTGTTCTATGAGTGTTATTTTTATAAACATTATCCCTATAGAATGTTCCCCATTTAAAATGACATTAATAGGTCCTGTACAACTAGTTTGTTTACAGGGACAAAAAAAAAAAAAAAAAAAAAAAAAGGCCAATGCATTATATTTTAGGACAAAATTTTTTGAAAGTTACATTTAAAAGTCTTTCTACTGTAAAAATCATAAAAATATTGAAATTCATAGTGAATACTCTAAAATAATGTTTTGTATAGAATATGATATGATTAACTTTCTGATTTACAGGGCTACACTAAAATATTCAGAGAGATCAAAAACTGTAATTATAATCTAATGGCTACATTTTATTTTGCGTGAAGCCTTTTTAACACTTTCCAAAATGCCTAAGAGTAATTTTAAAATCAATTAATCTATCTGTATATTTTTCAGTCCTTCTGTTTGTTGTGTGATAACTTAGGCAAAGAATATTGAAAGTTATTCGATACAACAATTACCTACAGTTGGAAAGTGTTATTAATCAATGCGTACTGCATGATTTTTCTTTCTTGTTTAAAAACAATACAGCTCTATCAACTACCTATTTTTATCTCATGGTGCCTCATTTTTGACCTTGGCGTATCTCATTCTTGACCTAGCCTTGTTTCAGTTTTAACCTAAGAGTGACTTTACATATTCTTACTCTTACTAATATACTAAAATATACGTGTATGAAAATCTTACACTTGCACCATCTTCTCTTGCATACATGTAGTCCTAATTGCTAACATTAGCGTTAGTAATTTAAAATGAATTTATATATTAATTGATATATTGTAAATGAAAATCATAGAAAAAGTGAGTGCTAACATTTAAATTGAAATAAAATAATTTTTATTTGAGTGTTGTTGCTATTATCAGGTATCGATTAATTACTAAATTTTATAACGTTATTAAATTCTTCATTTTATGTATATGTATATATATATATTTGTTCTTTGTTGGCATTCATATTATTAAAATGTTTATATTATTTAAATAATGCTTGGTATTAATAACCAGATTAAACGTACATGTAAGGTATTAGACTTAGATACATTTTCATAACGAACAATTCCACTGTTGAATATTCTTTCATTTACCAATAATAATTAGGTTATAGTTGTATTTAATATATCACAAACATATAATATGTCTAAAAATAAAACCCTTTTAACATACTTTTTAACTTTTTATTTCTTTAGTTTTCCGTCCAACCATTAAAAAAAAACACACACATACACACACACACACACAAAAAAAAAAGTTTACATAGTTTTTTAATTAAATATTTTTATGCTTTTGTGTTCTTTTTTATTTCCTTCATACACATTTCAAGTTATTCTGCATTTAAGAGCTAAATAAACATATCACGTTTCCAAAGATACACAGAAAAAATAATCAACACAATACAAGCCATAAGTAGTTTTTCTCTGGAAATTTCAGGAGGAATGTTTTCTGTAGGATTATAACATGAAAAAGTTTATGTCGGGAAGTGATATCAGTCTGTTTTCTATTTAGATAATTATTTTCTTGCATGGATACGTATATTTCAAAATAGGCCCATAAAAAAAATGGGAGTTAACTTATTGAAATTAGAAAGAAGAAAAATATTTGTTTCTGTCACGATATTCTTTGTTAGTATTATCTATTGCAGAATTTAAAAATTCGAACTAAAACGATAGCGTTACGTGCCGGTTCATTAATGTTTTATTCTATAAAAAGAAACACAATAAAACTTATTTTAGAAAGGTTTTATGACATACATTAGTAAAGCAATTTCGTGCGAGAGCTTTTCAGGGTTCAAATTTGTAAACAAATGACATAATTGGATGTTTAATTCAAATAGTTTCATCTATATATGAAAATATTTTTTTATCTATTATCAGCAAGGTAATAATTACATGTGACGTATTTTTACATTTACAATAATAAAAAAACTAAGAAAGAAGACTCTCAACAACACGAATAATTTAATTTATAACTAATAATACAATTCAGCTTTAAAATTAAATATTAAAAATGTAAATAAAGCAGAAACATTCACTAAACAGTGTGCAAAACGTAAAAATATTTTACAACACTAATTATTTTTGCCCTCATAGCATCAAATATTTTTGAATGTGGTATATACAGTGCGGCCACATATCCTAAAACTAGCAGTGAAGACGCGTCCAAAATGTTGGAGGGATGCCAGCTTGACCGACAGTTTGAAATTTGGAAAACATCCAATAATTCCGCGCTCTGTTACTGCTTATTTTCTCTGAGTCAGATGAATGTCAGCCCTATTTTAGCGTTGGAATCGTTGAGTTAGCACTTGGGCAGATGCTTCCATGGTTTCGTGAAATGTGGTCGAAGAATATATCATTAGAATTTTGCATGCGTATTTATAACATAGAACGTTATATTCAATATAGTTTAACATGTGAATTTATACATTTTTCAAATATAGTAGTGCGAGTGTGAAAGCTTGAGATAAAATAGATTTCTTCATATTCTTTGTTTTAAGAAAAGCTTTGTTATTAATATCAGATTTGGCATAGTCTTAATTAATGAAAAATTGCCAACATTTTAATTTATTCCGGAGCAATTTAAGCCCCACCTTTATTTCACACCACATTATTTATAGAATAATTTACTCCAATGAATAACAACGATAATATAAGAAAAGATTATTCTTAAAATACAAATGGTATGAAATAAAGTCGGGTCTAAAAATGCTCCGGAATAAATTAAAATGTCGGCAGCTATGAAACAGTGCCCTAAACTTATATAATGTGCAAGTCAGATAGCGTACGTTTCAAACCAGAAGTTTTATATTAAAATGTAATGTTTTAGTTTATAGAATAAATAAATAAATAAAAAATCACACTTTATAGTTTAGTTGGGAGTATCACAAAAGTCCTATACATTCTTTACTCACTCCAAATAAAAAACCATCTTAATGATTTGATTTTAAACAAAATTAGAAAATTTGTTATTTACATATCAGAAATTTTTAGCATTTTTTTTTATACTTTAAATCTTACCGTTTAAATACAACCAAAATGGAAATCAAAATGTTAAGAAATAAATTTTACTTGGTACTTTATACAATTATTTAAAAAAAATGTGATAAGTTATTTATTGTCTTTATACTTAAAATATTTTAAAAAGCTAAATAGCAACAATGCCGTTTTGCCAGATTTAATTCACCACGGGCTGTTTTTTAGTATATTCTCCTGTTTTTCTAGTTTCCTTGATAGATGGTCGCTGTTGAGATTTTGAATCTGCTAGGCAGCTTAAATTTTAATTAGTGGTACTAGTTCATTCTTTTAAGCTAATTAATAAGTATATTATAGCGAATTAAAACATTAATTATTAATTATTATAAAACATTAATTATTATAAAACATTAATTATTATTCCTCTTAAAATGTAGCTAGATTTCATCGGATGTCAAAATAGATTAGTAAATAGATTTTATATTTGTATATTGCACAAATTTATAGTGTTTAATTATCCTAAATTACACTATCATTGAGTTCTTAAATAAGAATAATCAAAGAGCATCTGAAAATTATTTATTGTGAAAAATAGTAAACATTTATAATTTTTTTTTTTTTTCAAACAAAGCATTATTTTACATATTTATTGAAATTGAAATTGAAGCAAAAATATTGTCCTCCATTGTATTCAAAAAAGTAATTTCTCTCAAAGCTGTTATGTTTTCGAGTAGCACACATGCAGAAAATATGATTAATGTGCAGTGTACAAATCCAGCCACAGTATTCAAATTGGCTAGTGAACAAATTTCCGTAATTTTTAACAAAGCACTAGTACGCCGATAACTAATGATCATGAAATTACTGAAAACTTGTTCATCTATTTAAGACCTGTTCTGTCATAAACCTGTTCCTGTATTTAATGGATGAACTAACGCCAACAGAATTTGAAATACAGCATTATTTTGAATTTTGAAGTTTCATGGTTAAATAGGAGACTGCAAATACCATACTTGCGATAACGATAGGGAACATTATGATGAAGCATTGGAGGAAAACTCAAGGAAATTGTTCAAATGACAAGAAAATATAATGTACAGGTACATCTGAAAAATTTGAAATGGAGTATAAAATCAATAAAACATAAATAAATTACATTTTCGACCCGACTAACAAATTTTTGTGATCAGGGCAATTTCAATTTTTCGTGTCCCTTTGAAGATCCAAGCTACCCCCCCCCCTCCATTGCGCAGCACTAGTACGACATAAAACCCAATCAATCAACCAACCAACTAACCCCCTCCCCCCCTCCACAAAAAAAAAAATCTTCTGTTATTATTATACTATGATTTATAGCAGGCGAAATAGCAGACAGACTGCAAAAAGTATTTGGGCAAAAAATTAATCTGTTTCTGTGTTTAGATATAAAATTACTCCAATCAAACGATAGATTTTATTTAAAAATTTTATTCATTTAAATAAAACGCATTTGGGCTAGAAAATGAAAAAAAAAATGTGAGATTTAGATCAGATATTTTTAACCATTAGTTAAATTTTGTGCTCCTCAGAAATTTCATGCCCATGGCATCTCAGAAAGCACGTTAGATAAAAAATACAAATACACGTTTAAATACAAATTTTCAGGAGTTTCTTTGACTGTCAGCTTGATTAAATAAATAAATAAATAAAAAGTTAAAATCTCCCATAGAAGGATTTTCTGCCTTGGCAATAAAAGAGAATGTCACAGTGAAAGAAAAACAATGAATGATGTAGAAAATATGCAAGCAGAAGAGAAACAACTATTGTAAATATTCAAAGAAACACATGCGTTGAACACCGTTCAATTCAGCTTAAACCATCAGTTATAATAACATATAAAGGTGAACATTAACATATAAACGCGAAGATTTGAGATTTGGTTTAGTCTATTCCAAAATGAATAAAACAACTCAGTCGTTTACTGTGCTATATACTATCAATATTATTGGGGAATTTTTCGGAAATACCTTTTTACGTGTGTCGAAATTAAATGGAAACCTTGATCCAGATGTTATTGATAACATCTTGAAAGAAGCAGCAACTTAAAATGTAATCTTAACTAACAGCACAAACAACAGTCATTTATGAGAATAATCTTCACGGAATAATAGCGAAATACGTCACCAAATATTTCCTTCTCTTTGTTCATGGTCTACGTAAAGTAAACCCGAAATATATGATGCTCACTTCCATGCCATTTACGGTAGGCCATAGTCCCCCTTTGCTAACAAAGGGGAACAAACAGTTCTGCTCAACAAATCGGGTTATATTTCCCATGTTGAGTCTATGCTAAATTCAGGTTCCTATTCGAAACTTAAGAAAGATCCGTCTAATGATCATCTTGATCAAGTTAAATACCTCGTTAAAAATTCTGTTATTCTTAATGATCATTCTAAACGCATGATAGTTCCTTCCATTGCTAAATGTGCTCGTTTCTATGCTCTTCCGAAAGTTCTCTGCTTCCGGCCTATCTAGTATTGGTACGGCTTCTTATAATCTTGCTCGTTTACTTTCAAGACCTATGACTTTGTGGACAAACTTAAATGCATCTCTCCTTCTAACTATACTTTAATTTCTTTAGATGTTAAATCACTTTTTACTAATGTTCCAATTCAGATTGCTCTGGCTTGTTTAGAGAGCAGATTACGTGGATTCCATTATTCTTCTATTGAATTCAGTTTATTTATGTATCAGGCAACCTGCGTTCATCTTTAATGGTACTTATTATTCCCAAAATGAAGTACGGCAATGGGCAGTTCTCTTTCTCCCTTGCTTTGCGACATTTATATGCTTTATTTTGAAGACAAACTCTTCGTTGTATATAAATTTCCTCACTAGTTTAGGTATGTTGATGATACTTTCGTTCTTGTTCCCTCTGATGTCGATTTTTCCTCTTTACTTTCTTTGGTCAATTCGACTGACCGATGCATTCAATTCACTTTTGAGATTAAAAAGGATGGCTCTTTGCCTTTTCTTGACGTTTATGTGTTTAAAGACAAGGATCGGTTTTCAACCACTGTTTTTAGAAAAACATTTTCCGTTTCTCTTCCTTCGCATGCTCTCTCTAACAACGCCATCAACAGAAAACGTCTGCTTTCTATACTTATGTTTTTTGTGCCTTACACATTTGTTCTGATCCATCTAGTATTTCGAAAAAAAATAATTATTTGAAATCACTTTCTCTTTCTCGAGGCTATAATCCCTCTATTATCGATAAAGCTTTATATAAATTCAAGAATCCTAAACTTACTGTTCCAAAATTAAACGATCTCAGTCTCATCCCAGTTGTTTTACCTTTTTATTCATCACTTTCTTTTAAAATTTCTAAAATTTTTTCATCATTTGGTATAAAGTCATTTATAAAACCGTCAACAAAATTAGATTATCTTCTTTTAAAGATCTCATTCTTACTGAAAACCGATCTGACATTTATGTAATACCATATTCTTCATGCAATTTAGGTTATATTAGTCAAACTGGGAGAGGTTTGAAATATAGAATAAATAAACACCGTCAGAATGTTTTTAATGAAGAGATTTCCAAATCTTCTATTGCTTCCCATTGCTGGGCTCATGGTCATCGGTTTGATTTTTCAAAAACTAACATAATTTAACCTCCTGCCTCCTCTTCTCATTTGGATATACATGAAGCTTTTTACATTTTTAAAAATTGGAAAAATCTTGTTAATGATATTTCTTCCATTCTATTCTTGTCTGATGCTTGGAAATTAATTACATAACTTCGTTTTTCGTTTAATTTTGATATTTTTAAGATTTTGATATTTTGTTATATTTTTTAACCTTATTTATTTAATTATTTTCTTCTTTCATTTAATAATTCTAGTCACACTAGTATTTATATTTACATTCGTCTTTATATATTTTTGCTCTTCACTTAAAATCACTTTGTGCGTTGCCGCTTGTATTGTAGTACTCGTGCCTACTTTGTTCACCTGGCAAATGGTCGCGTGTTTTTCGACGCGAAACAATAGTTGCGAGTTTATTGCATTTTATGGTGTTAATTCAAAGTTTTGTACTTATTACTTTAAAACGCCAGTTCTGCAGTGCTTTTTACACTATGATAAATCATAGTGTATATAGTAAAATTCCTCCCAGAAACTTGCACAAAATTCTTCCAGACCTTGTATATAACATTCAGTCCGCATCTTAAATGCCTCACACGAATTATATTAAACTATACAGCCGTCTTCGAAGAAGATGCAGGACTACATCAGAAACATAGATTGTACCAACGTGAATTTTTATCTAGCACATTTAATCCATAAACGAACAGCGAAGTCAATTATACTAACGAATGAAACTTACTCGTATGTTGGTTAAATACAGGTACAGTCTGTAACAAAAGTGTCCGAACACTAGCAAAATTTCCTATGTAAAAAAAGTACACTTCATACGGTTTTGTTAAATAAATCCTTAGTCAGTGTAAGAACATGATTCGATAAGGATTTATTTAACAAACCGTATTAAGGGTATTTTTTTTACATAGGAATTTTTGCTAGTGTTCGGACACTTTTGTTACCGACTGTACCTTGCTTACTGACTGAATGTCACAGAAATATGAATACTCTAATTTTTATTTGTATTACCTAGTTCAAAAAATTGTAAATCGTAGATTCTTTTAGGAAAACCACTGTTAATTAAATAGATTTTTTCTGTTCATGTTTTATATTAAAAAACTAATCAAATCATACATACACACACACATATATATATATAAAGGATCATTTGATGAGTTTAATTCCATTTTATTAAATAACTCGCTTCAAAACTTCAACTTGTACAGTTGGCAGCAAAAGTATCCGAGCTCTAGCAAAAATTCCTATATAAAAAAAGTACACTTAATATTTTTTGTTAAATAAATCCTTGTCGAGTCATGTTCTTAGTCAGCCTAAGAACAGGATTCGACAAGGATTTACTTAACAGTATAAAGTGTTATAGGAATTTTTGTAAGTGCTCGGATACTTTTGCTGCCGACTGTAAGGTCGTTAAAATACATCTTCTGAAATATTGCGATTGGCGCGCAATATGATATATTATTTATTTAATTTTCCTGTATCTAATATTTCTGGGATAGACGTTTTTGTAATTCAAGTTTTTTTTTTTTTTTTTTTTTTTTCCCATGATGACTTTTAGATGCGGTGGAAATACATCTTTCTTTTGCATGCCAGAAGCAGCTACTTCAATGCTTTTCACAAGATTCTGAATACTGTCAAAGGGAGAATTTATACAACATAGTATCGCATAGATCCAGCAAAAATGAATCAAGTGGTAATTTCAAAAATATAGCCTAAAAGAACGCAAAGATATTGCCACATCTCTGCACAATCTACCGCATACCTATATGATTTCTGTCCCGCTTTGCTTGTATTTCGGAATCATCTAGGTAAATTCTTTGCCCTCCACCCCCTCGGACTTTAGGAACCTGGTGTTATAATACCCTTTGTTATACCAAAACTTGGAAAAATCTGAATTTGAAATACGCTCTGCAATTTTGCTTAGTTGCTTCGTTAAAACCCCTTAACGCGCGTTGTTCTCGCTGCGAGGACGCAAAATTTAAGATCCAGCTTCAAAAATTCATCCCGGAAATTTTTTAGCAAAAATTTACGGTTATAACATATCAGAATAGGCCGGTTTTTTTAACCTTAAAATTTAAATTTTCTTTTAGTTTAATTTAGTTCATGAATTTCGTTCATGAATTTAAATGATCCGAATTGTCTTGCGCCGCATAGGGTTAACCCTTTACAGCGCACTATCATTTAAAGTTGGAATTTCAATAAAAAAAAGTTATAGGCTATCTACATAGTTCTAAAGGAGTACACAGGTATAACTTTGTAAAGATAGTACTTACCGTTTTGAATCTGTGGGTGTTCCATCAGCGGGAACACTGCGCCACTAGAGCTCTGAAAAGTGCGTCTAAGAGCATCGCAGTGAAGCGTGTAAATGAGTAGAAGATTTTGCATATGAATTAAAAAACTGTATCATACCTGTGTAGTAGATTTAGCATGACCCATGGTGCATCACGGGAGGACTGGAACTCTACCCCCCCTTCCCCCCCTACCCCCCAAAAATATCTTGGTTATATGATTTTTTATGACATAATTTGATATTTACAGTTAGTATACATATATACAAGTCCTATGTGCAAAAATATTTACAATTAGTCTGTTTTTTAGCTTCATGAAATTTTTGGAAGCACGTCACACTCTTTTGGTAGAAGCACAAACCAACATTGCAGGTTTTGCACATGAAATTGGTTTTGTGCGTTTTTTTTTTTTTAATAAACAACCAACCCTCCCTCGCAGCAACTGATAGCTTGGCGTCATTCCCTCAAAACAGAGGAAAACAGAGCACGTAAACACAGCTGTCTTCTCTCATCATTGTTTTCGGTTGCATAATAGGAAATGCGCTAGTGTCGCAGTGTTCCAGGAGATGGAACACCTTATTTTATTCAACGATTCCTCGTATGTTTCCTGTATAAAAAATTAAAAATAATATAGAATAAATAATTTAGAGTACAGCCAACGATATAACATAGAAATCTTTTTTCAAGCAATCTTTTTTGTATCACAAAAAAAATATACAAAATTTCTTGTAAATACGAGGATTTAAAATAACGCGTCCCAGCTAAATATCATGGATTGCCTTGTGTAGTGGTGCCATCTATGGATGAAAAGGAAAGTTCAGAGTAAAAAATAAACCTATTTTTATGCATTTGCAATTAAATTTAACGGTTGGAGAAGCTAGCGAAGTTAGGTGTTCCATGTAGTGGAACACTGAACGGCAAAGGGTTAAGCAGTGTTAATTACCAATATAACATGAAACAGTTTTTCTGATATGCAGTCTTCAACAGAAATAATTACAAGATAAAAAGAACTTTTTATATACCAAGTTTTTAAATTTTCTGTTGAATCATCTAAACTTGATAATTCTATGTATTAAAAAATACTTTTTTTTTTTTTTTTTTAATTATCCCATTAATTTGAAAGAAAATGATCAAATGCGTAATAAAGAAAGCAATTATAAAAAATTTTCAAACATTTATTAATTATGAATTCAATTCTACTTAAAGATGGCTAAAAGTATTGAAAGAATGCATTGTTATCATGTTCTGAGCTACTCTAAAAGTTTCAAATGTATAGCTAAGTTAGTTAAAAATCGATTACAAGATTTGTACTGGATAAACAAACAAACAAGAAAGCGAGTTAATAAAAACATAGTAAAATAGTTTCATTATGACTAAGATTAATTAATTAATTAATTAATTTATTTTTAATTAATTTATTTTTAATTTTTTAATTTTCTTAAGTTAAGTAATGTTAATTTGAGCAAAAAATATTTTCAACCAAAACATTTATTACTATACCTAAGATGTTGTGAAAATTAAGATAATTAAAAACGGCATTTGAATTTCAAATATGAACTAAATTACTGAAATAAAAGAAAAAATTAAGAAATATAAAATAATGCTATTATACATTTGTCTTTCGTACTTGATTTACTCTAAAGAGACATCTCATAGTTGAAGAAAAAAAAGAAAATCTGAAACACTAAAATACATACGAAATACTTTCCAGGAAAAAAAATAATAAAATAAATACATAAATAAAAGTTACAACTATCTTTAGAAACTGCCGAATTAAAATTAATTTAATTTAATTCAAAATATCTAATAATACACCAAAATCTGTAATGCATACATCCTTATTGTTATCTCTTTATTATTTAGAAAACATTTTTCATTATTTTTCGTCATCGTGTCACATAGTGTTAGAAATATCTTTACTTAAAATATTTTTAACAACAAATTTCCAAGTACATAAGAAAAAGCTATCAATTAAATGTCAACAAGTTTTCATTAAAAAGATTTATCATTTTTCTTTTCTTACAACGAATTCTGTTTCATGATAATCTAGTACCACGGACAAATGTATAAAATTTTAAGTTACTAGAAGTATGCAATTAAATGGGGATTAACTCTATCCAAGGACTTAGAAAAGAATATTTATTTAGTAGAACGTTCAAGTACACACGATGTTTTTGAAAGTTTAATAAAATACTTGGTGCTTTTTAGTTTTAATTGGAAAGATAAAAAAAAAAAACTGATTTAAATTTATTTGCTTATAAATATTACATTTCCTATTAACTAAATTTATTTTGATTAACTGTGCAGAAAAAATAAATAAATAAATAAATAAAAAAATAAAAATAAAGGAAGAAAGTAAAAAAAAATAAAAGATTCTAAATTATTTTTTTTTGTAAAGAAAAGAAGAAGAAGATGAGAAAATGATTTTAAAATAAAATTATTTCTATTAGCTTCTTTCAATAAGCCGTGATATTATTAGCCAGTTATGTTGGCTAATAACAAAACGGCACGTTCTAGAATTTTACTAGGATTAAAACTAAACTGGCGGTGCAGACAGATAAATAGTTCTTTTTCTAGTGATCTGCTCCGAATAAAACTTCGGGCCGCGGTAGCCCAGTCGGTGGAGCGCCGGCCTCGTAATTGGAAGATTGCGGGTTCGGTACTCGAGCCGGCCAAAGACCGTCGTGTACACTAATGGTGGCTGGTGCACGTAAAATCTGTCGTGACCACAAAGTCCTCCATGTTCCCATCAAAAATTATACCTCTGGGTGTCACCGAAGCGGGAGAGCCATCCCTTCCGTGGAGGATCAAAATTGTGATGTCATGTCTCCGGACCACATCTAGGGGTGTGTCCCAGACCGTCCCAAATTGCCCATCTGCGCAGCATTAGTGAGACGTAAAACCCAACCAACAACGAACGAACCGAATGAAACTTCAGATATGAGTTGAGTAGATACATGGAGTCGAGGACAACGTCAAATGAAGTTTATAATTTCGCCATAAACTTTTACTAATGATGTTTGTTCTGCCTGACGCTGTTGTCAGAATAAATGCACATTTCTAAAGCAGATGCAAGTAAGTTTTGTTATAAAAACTACTAATGTATGTCGTGTCCAGCGACATGGTCATAATGGGCAAATGATTTGTTTTAAGAGCCTACAATACCTAACCTCGCCGATAGGCAAAGCCTAAATTATTCTATGGGGAAATTTGTTTCCACAATTACTCATTATCTAACATGTTTTTTAAATTTCGCGTTTCTACATTCAGAAAATTCACAAACGTTAATTTAGTACTCGATTTCCAAAATTTGATTTTTCCCATCTTCCCATTTCACTTTCTAGGTAAAAATATGAAAATGTGCACTTAGGTAATTTTTTTACTTTTTTTTTTTTTTTTTACTTAAAAAAAAAGAACTTACTTTTTTTAAAACTCTACTTAAAAAAAAAAAAAAAAGAGAGAGAGAGAGAGAGAGAGAGAGAGAGAAAGGAGTACTAATTTAACGGTTCTGGTTTTTCTGAATGGGAAAGCGGAATTAAAAAAAAATCAATAATTGAGTAATTGTAGAAACGAATTTTCCCATAGAATAACAAGGGCTTTGGTTGATGGCGAAGTTAGGTATTGTAATTTCTTAAAGGACACAGCAGTTTTTATAACAAGATTCATTTATATGTTATTCATTTGAAGCTAATTTAGTTCGTAAAGCACTACGTGTCGGCGAATGATAAAACTGTTTATTTCCTTCTATCTTCATGAGGCCCACCATCGACCGAGTGGTTCTGCGCTCAAAGCTGGTAGACGTGAGGTGCCGGGTACGATCCCAGGTCGCGCTCGTTGACCTGTCCGTTCGGAGTTTTCCGTGTTTTTCTCCGAAACTTGCGTAAATACGGTCTAAGATCCCTTAAAAAGACCTCCAAAGAAGGCCCGTCCCATCAGGCCTAGGAACCTAGAGCAGTCAATCGGCCTTATTCCCAACACCAATACCTCCTACACTGTTAAAAATAGTTTCTTAAAAATAAGTACATATTGTCTCAAAATAGCTTCGAAACAATATGTACTTAAATTTGAAAACCCATGTACTCACCTTTGAGCATATTGACATGTCAAACATGGGGATATTGGATTCTTATTGGTCAAACCCATTTTTGAGCATGTGAATATACTCAAAAATGAATACATGTGTTTTCAAATATATGTATATATATTGTTTCGGAGCTATTTTGAGACAATATATACTTATTTTTAAGAAAATATTTTTTACAGTGTATCTTCACCCTCATGATCTTAATAACAGACATTGAACCCTTTAACGTTTACTACATATTTTCTTTTAAAAATTATTAAACTAATTTTAAAATTGATTAATAAACACGTAGCTAATGACAGATACATTAAAAAAAAAATAAAAATAAAAATAAAAATAAAAGAAATCTTAATTTTCGAGAATTTTTTGTTTTTAAATATGTATATGTTAACCTGATTAAATGCAAATAAATTTAATAATTTAAAAGGATAAATAAACCCTTTTCAAGTAAACATCATAAATTTCAAAAACGCGCAACAGTTGTTTCAGGTGAAAATAATAGCACAGCCTTTCATCAGGTGAAAAATCTAGACACCAATGAATCATGAAAGCTGTAAGGTGTCCTCGTGCCTTCTAAGAAATTTTAAGTGACATCTGCATTTGGCTTCATGTGAAATTTTACTCGTTAAATTTCGGAGTAGTGCTGTCATCTACTGAAGAGAGAAGGAATAAAAGTTAAGAAAACGATTAAAATAAGGAAAAACTATTGAAAAATGTTGAATGATGTCAAATTCTTGGTTCCAATGCGAAGCCAATGAACATTAAAAGGTTAAATTTTTGATTGGATCCGATGAATAGAACCAGATTTATCGGCCTCCGAGTGCACTGAGAAAAAATTCTGTGACAGACATCTAGAAACTAAATTGTGTCGCTAGTAAATATAGTTTCATATCATCCTTATAAATTCTAGTTCCCTTTGCTAGCGAGTTATAAAAACCTCTAATACTAATCTAGATTTCTATATCGTTTTCTTATATTATCGGGGGTCAAACATATTTAAAAATCTCTGCAAATAAATACGAATTTAAGAGGCAAGTTTTAGTAACTGTAATCTTGGTTTAAGACCCAATTCTAGGAAATCAAACTAGAATTTCTCGCAATACAAAGTATTCGTAATTTCCATAATATTCATAATGTTGTTTCACCATCTAGAAAAGTATAGACTAGCAATTCTGATTTCGTCTAGCCAGGTTATTTGTTGACCTTATGCGAATAGCTCGTAAATCTATATTTCTAGTATAGAATTTCTGAAAATAATTACTTATTCATTTTAGATGGAGATAGTATATATATATATATTTCTCAGTGTACCGTCGCGTCGGTTTAGTCTTAACCACCCTGAACAAATTTTACGTATGGGTGTTACATATGCCGTTTTCATCTTCAAAAAATTTAATTATTTTATAACTGCTTTTGTTATAAATGAAATTCTATAAATGAAACGAATGTTTACTATCAAATCATTTTTACGACTATTACATTATTGGAATAGGTATGAGTATAATGTATATTTTCCAGAAGTTATGTAAAACATAAAATGTGAAAGTAATTCCAGTAAGTTGATACATATTTCTAATTTACATATTTCTATGTCAATAGTTACAAAAATGTAAAAGTTTATAATTTAATTTAAAAACATGAATGAGAGCATTACATGAACTATTTCATTTCTTTTTTTTTCTCTCTCTCTATCTCTCTCTGATTACTCTTTTACTTACTTATTCGTGTACTTAAATGCCAGATTTTTTCATTCTTTGTGTTGTCAGTTATTTATTTTTAGGAACACAAATGGTTTTTATGACATGTTCTGTTCACAGGGCAAATTGATCAACTCCATAAAGCAGAAAATGACCAAATATAGTGAAAATTACATTACATTCGTTCAATTTTTTTTTATTGGAGTTAATCAATTTGTCCTGTGAACGGTCTATATCTAATATACCATTTTAAATTGAATCATTTTTATGTAACCCAGTAATCTTTTTAGTTTAATTTACCAAACCAAGAACTGGAAATCAATAGCATAGAAAACTTGAAAACAAAATAATCAGAAAATAATAATAATAATAAAAACGAAGTTGATATATTTAGCTACATGTGCAAACTGATAATAACTAAATTTTCATCTTATAAAACATTTCCTTGTAATGTAGAAAATTAAAAATGAAAATTTAAATTTTAGTATGAATGTTAAGTTTATAACAGGAATCAGAAAAATAAAATAATAAGCTTCATTTCTATAGTTTAAAATTTATTTGTAAACTAGTAAATTGGAGATAAGCGATTTCGTTGTCTTTGTGACTTGTTTTTGTCTAATTTGTGGCCTCTGGATCCAAAAATAACCCCAGGTTTTGTCCATTGCGTGAACTTTTGAAGCTACAGGATACCACTTTTTTTTTTATTTCTCAAAAGTTATACAAAATATGTATACAAAGGAAAATAAAGGAAAACTTACAAACATACATTTTCATAACGAATAGTTTTATTCATTACAAAGTCTATGTATATAATTACTACAAATTAAATTATGTCCATAAAAATATATTTTTTTTAACCAAACGATAAACGTACATAGAAAGATAAAAATTTTATCTTATAGCTTTCTCATAAATGTCTAATCTGTGGATATTCTTACTTTATGTTCAAAAAAAAAAAAAAAAAAAAAAAATAGTCAGCCATACGTAGATTTTATCTACGTTGATACCGTGCTTCCAAGATTTTCAAATCTTGATGAAATCGCTCATTCGTATAAAGTGTAGAGAAAAAAACTTGATGGGTAGAAGAAAACTAATTAAATTTTTAAAATCAGCGTGCCTATTTAACTCTAAAACAATTTACAAAAAAAAAAAAAAAAAAAAAAAAAACTCAACAGAAATTGTATTACAAATTGCTCCCAGTGTTATTAGTATATACTGGCTAAATGAGTGTTAGTTTTTAAACATCAATTAGTTTTTTAATAAGCAAAGAAGATGGTTTTCAAGGGGGAAATTACTTGTTCATCTCTTGTAAGAGTTCAAACAGTCCTCGCTAGTTACTTGCTTGGTTCCAGCAATTTATGATTCCTAAAAGAAAAACATCTTATTTACTATTTTTCTGCATTTATTATAATTTTTAAAAAATTATTAATGAAACAATAAATAAAGTAAAGCATAATATCTGATATTACTAAAGAAGAGCACCCTTTAAATAGTTAAAAATAAACCGTTATGTTTTGCCAAAATTTATGCCAGTTTATTTGCTTCCAAATAAAAAATGAAGTTTGTCTCTAAAATTTTCCACTTTAGTTATTCTGATGAAAGTTATCTACTAAGCTTAGATATTGCCATTTTTCTAAGTTAATCAGAAATATTGCGAAATTGGAGGGTAATTGACTACAAAATATTTTTTATTAGATACATTTTTGTTTTGGCAGGGGGGGGGGAGTGAAATTTTTATTTAAAAAAGGAGCACTTAGTGCTTTGGTTTCAACAAGAGATTCATTGGCAGAAAAAAAAAATGGGGTGTTTTTGCATAATTATAATTTACAAGATTCGTTTTGAAACATTCTGTAAATTTTCTAGGTAACTGTAATATAATTTTATCTAATTTGGAACTTTACGGAAAATTAATAGTCAAGGCTTAAAAGTTTGATTTTAATATGACGCAGAATGAAAAAGAAAGAGAGAGAGAGAGAGAGAGAGAGAGAGAAAGAAAAGCTTGTATTTCTACTAATTTGAAATTATTCAATTTTTCTGGATATTTGAACAAAGGTTATATCAGTTACATGGCTATTACTGTTTTTATTCTAAAGCTAAAATCTTAATATATATGTATAAATAAATATGCCGTATAACGTTTATATAACCTAATTTAAATTGTAATAAGTTTACTTTTTTGAAAGCAGACAACTACATTGTTCTTAAGTGGGTACTATAGGCACAAGTTCTACATAGTGCTCTAATAAGAGATATTGCAAGTAAATGTTGCTTAAGTGTATAGCTTTAAAGTTACTGACAGCAGCACATTACTAGTATGAATTGTTTATTAACAAGGCTAAGAAATACCCAGTTGTTAAACAAATCTTGGACACATAAGGGTAATTGATGCATATTTTGTGTGAAAAGAAATATTTCTTATAAAAAATGCTCTTTAAAATTAAATTTTAAAAATCATACATGTGATACTTTCTAAAACATAGCGAGCAAACATAACTAGCTTTCAAAAATATATTTTATGAAAAATGTGTAATATTTGTTGCAATGAATGCACAAGTGAAATCAGTATCCCTTCTTTATTCTCGCATAGAATTTAAACGGTCCAAATGTTTATAGTATCTTTTTCTATCACATAATTTTGTTTGTGATATTAAAGTTTAAATAACTTCAACTATATTTTTTTCGAAGGCACTAAAGTTTAAATTTTTCAACAAGTCAATTTTTACAGTAACATTTTTTGATGCACAGTATAAACAGATCATCATAGAATTTCACTTAATTTTTTGTAATATGCAGGGAAAAGAGTTCAATAAAAATAGCTATCATAAAGCATTGATCATTGGGAAGCTAAAAAAAAAAAAAAAATCTATGAATTCTTAGAACTGCTGTCGATACGATAAAAATTATTTAAAAGGGAGGGGCACCTTAATGAATCATGATATTTTTAACCAGGGCGAGGCCCACAATTTTTCGCGAAAAAGGGTGCGGTAACTAAAGGAATACTTACCAATTTTCATACAATCCTCGCGTTAAAGTTATAAAAAGTTAATAGTTCTACATACTTTTAGATACATAAAGAGTAATAATATATTTATGTATTAGGGTGGTTCTGTCGTTTATTTAGTATCATCAGAATAAGTGAAAATGCGCTAATTTATCTTTACAATTGGGTATTGTTAATTTATTTCTATATATATTTAACACTGATGACATTGCTTGCGATCATTATCAAAAACATTATAAGTTGTTATTAAATTTTATATTTTCCAATAATTTTGTATTGTTACCTTGATTTTGTTTGTGGTACAATTAATATTTAAATTCATAATTTTTTATTTTTATCTATTTATTTATTTACTTTTTTTTTGTTTGTGTGTGTGTAAGTGTATGTTAAATTTTTTTAAGATTTTTTACATATTTTAGACAATTTATCGGATTTTTAGAAAGTATGAGTGTTATAAATAAATTGACGCTGTTCGTATATTTCAAAAATACAAACATAATTTTCGATAAAACATATGATGAATATTTTTCTAAGAAATTATAGGTCAGGTTTCTTCTAAAATTATATATATTTTTTTGCCTGTTCAAATTAAGAAGGAAATTATAATGTTTAGGAGAAACTGGAAATCTACATCATATACTCGTTCATTTTGTAAACGATGGAAGCTTATAGAACTATATTTAGCATAAATTTTTTTTCAATTACAGAGTAAATTAAAAATATATATATATATTATTTTACAAGAAAAAAAATGACTATTGAGAGCCTGTTTGTGACAACACCATCTGTATCTATTTGCATAGCAACACGTAAAATTTTAGTACCCGCCTTTTTTTTCACACCAGTCATTTTTTAGAGTAATTTTATTCTTATTTAATCGTAACAACATTTGGAGAGATTTACTCTAAAAATAAAATGATGTGTAAAAGCGTTAACAATTTTACGATTACTAATGAGATGGTTGGCAAGTATGCTATTGCATAAGAGATTTCTCGAGGCGTTTCAAACTGTCACTTTTGTTCTGATTAATCGTAGATATTTTAACAGAATCACTAATACATAAAAAGTTACATTTCCCTGTAGGCATCTGAAGAATTCACTGACTATAGCAACTACATGAGTTATTAGTTTTTGTTCTCAATAATTAAACGACTAAACTGATGCAGAAATTTGATGTATTAGGCAAAATAAGCTGTGACTTCCAGAAACTTTAATTTACAAATAAAGCTATATTTGTAAGTAACAAAAAGCTTATTAAAAAATAGCGTTTACTGCAAATTTAAATTTCCGGTGCATAACTCATTTAACATACCTGATACCAGGGGTGTTTGTGACCCCGGAAATTGCTGCCAGAATTTTTTAATAGCAATATTATTGGGGTTTTTCTAGTAATGTTTAGCAATTAAATATAACCAAAAATACAATTCATAATTACTGGTGGGAAATAAAATAAAAATTCCGGAACGCAAACATCCCTGTTATACGCCGGAAAATACGGTATCTATTTTTTATTCAATGCATTTCAGGATTTACAGCATAACATTTGATTATAGTTGATCTCATGAAAGAATCGACTTATTAAAGTAGTTTATCCATTTTTATTCCATTTTTATCCATTTTTTCAAAACTGAACTATAATAAAAGTAAATTAAAGTTTTATTTATTTATTTATTTATTATTATCATTATTTTATTTATTTATTTATTTATTTTTTGTCAATGAAAAATGTCGCCCAATGTAACAGAGGTGTTTATAAAAGTTCAATATCATCTTCTAAAACTTCATGTTTACTTACAATTCAAGAAATTGTTTTCTTTTTATCTTAGATATCGTTTCTTTCTTATTTTAGATAAAATTGAAGAAGATCCAATCGCATATATTAAGTTTTCGTAAGGATCTTAGTTACCCGTATTTGTTATGCTACTAACTATTTTTTTAAATAATAGAAAAAAATAAACAAAATGTTTTTGCCAGAAAATATCATGAAAAAAAAAAAACTATTAGACAAAAATAATAGTAATAAATTAAAATAAATAAATAAATAAAATAAACCTTTCTGTCTAGAACTCTGCTGTATTGTCCATTTTCTGTTATCTTAAAAATATACTACAGCTAAATATGTGTCATTTATTACTGAAAAAACCATGCAACTAGATAATTTTAGAACATTAACGTTTATAATACTGTTAAAACCATTTCGTAAAAATTTAGAAACCGTTCTAAAAGAAAAACAGTCGAAATGCTTTTTACCTATTTCGTTTCTTTGGAGAAAACAACAACACATAATTGAAAAATTTTTAACACATATGTTTCTTTTTAATGCAAGAAAAACCATTTGGTAAATATTCAGGCGAGTTTTTAAAGAATTATATCACTATTTATGTATCCCATGTGACGACTGTAAAAGAATAAGAATCTGTTTAATTCTTTAAAAAGAATTTTTAGGTCATTTTGTTCTCATTCTGAACTTATTTTTCGTTTGTTATGCTATTTGTGTCATACAATATAATCCTAACAACAGATGATAAATTTACTAAAGAATGTAAGTTTAAAAAAAAAAAAAAAAAAAAAAAAAAAAACTTATTTTGTTAGGAAAAAGATGTTTATGAAATTGAGAAAATTATAGTGTATAACATATAAGCATTATTTTTTTTTTATTCTATAAATTAGCTGAAATGTTTTTCCAGAGTCTCTGTACACTGTTAAAAAATGCAACTTTGCTGTCAGAAATTCTCTGTAATTTGATTAAAAAAAAAGTCATAAATTACGGAAAAATTACGTTGACAAAACGTATTTTTCTGCAATTACAGAAAATTTCTGACAGCAAAGTTGCATTTTTTTAACAGTATAAGGTAATTCCGGGACAGATGCCCCACTTAAGGAAAGGGAGCTATAAAATAAATTGGGTATTAACAATGACAACGAAAATTTGTGGAAAATACATAATATATATTGTTTATTAATACTAAGTAGTTTTTTTGTACCGTATTGTAAATTTTCCAAAGAAAAAAGTAAAATTGCCGCACTACTATATTTGACCATCTTTCCCGAAGTTGCAGGTGAGATGCCCCACTCACGTGGGAGAGATGCTCTGCCTGTAAAAAAACATAATAAAAGGTTTTAACAATGGTCAATAGCTTATAACAATTTTTCAGTAGTTTATAACATATGAAACGTAAGCTATTAAAAAAAAAAAAAAAAAATACGACCTTAGCATTAATTTATAAAATATTAAAATATTTAGCTACCATAAACAAGATGTAAAAATTAGAATAAAACATATAAACTATTGAAAAGTATTTCAAATATATATATATATATATATATTTAATATATAGGAAAATTTCATATTTACAGCTTAGAAAGTATAATAAAATAATATTACGAAATAGGTCGAATTTATTCAGATAATATTTTTCTTTTTCTCTTCTCTAATTTTCGCTTTTCCGCAAACATTGCACAGATCTCCATACATTGTGCATGATTAATGCAATCATTTATGGCACTTTATGCAATTTATCCAATCTACTGTTTCTTTTGTAAAATAATAGTTCTCCTCACATTCGAGGCAATTGTTTGTAAGATCACTTTCGTCATATTCAATAGGCATGTCCATCACCAGCTGTTTTGATGCTTTGCTAAATTTAATAGCGGATTTTAGCTTTTTTTCTTGAATGTGCTCTTGGGATGTAATGACCTTAGCCGACTGTATGTTTCTTTTTCGGCATCTTTCCGTTAACCTAGGTACAGGGGGAATCTGTTGCAATATTTTTGTCGGGGAGGATGTTTGTTCAGTTGATTCAGAAATTTGGGACTGTTCACACGTCTGTTTTAATTCTTCACTTATGGAAAAGAAGTGGTTTGGAATCGCTGCTTGGTTTAGAGGAAAAATTCCCGTCTCCCGAAAACCATTAATAGCAGTGTCAACAGAAGCTGCCCTTTCCCAGGCTATACCAATCAGTTCTGCAACTTGTATTCTTCCAATGGTTCTTCCTGGATGATTAACAATCCATTTCCTTGCTTCCTTTTTAAAGTAGTGTTATAGTGGCTTAAAAAAAGACCGGTCAAGAGGCTGAAGTGCTTGTGTCGTATGGCTGGGCAGGCATACAATTGTAATGTCATTCTTGTCCGCAAATTCCAGCAAAATTCCAGTGAAATATTGTACTTCTGCATTGCAACAGGCAATGACTGTAACATTTTCTCCTCTCTCTGTAGACGTCAAAACATGAACATCTTTTGTCCCTTTGGTAGCCACGACCTTTCCTGGAACTTTATTTAACTGATAGCCGGTTTCGTCCATATTATAAATACTCCCCTGTCTGGTAAAGAATTGATTTTATTCAAACACTCTTGAAAGAATTTTTTTTAAATTATCAACACTTTCTCTGTTCATGCCTTCCCCCTTGCTAAAGAGAGCCCCTGGGCTTGTCTAACACTTAGTTCTGGGTTTCTCTTAAAAAATGATAACAGCCAGGCGTACCCAACCATTCTTGCTTTTAAATTAAATCGATTCTTGAGACCTAGTTTTTCAGCAAACTGAAATGCAACTGTCCTAATTGTCTCTCTGTCAGGTGCAAATCCACATTTTTCTAAACGTTGAATTTGCTTGACGAGATGTTTTTCGCTTTCAACTCCAAACACTGCTTGTGGCCCCAAAGAACTTGTTTTGGTATTATTACCCGTTTTTCTTCGACGACGACGAAGTGTCCGAGAAGGAATTCCATAGTACCTAGCAGCTTCATTGACGCCAATTTCCCCTGCTTCTAGTCTCCTGAGAGCCTCTTTTAAATCGTCTTCTGTCCAGATCTCACGAGCTGCTCCAGTATTTTTTCTTTTGTACAGTGTAGGCATCTTTCCTGAAACAAACAAGAAGCACTGAACAACTGCATGAACAAATACAATAATATACACTCACTGGCACAATTAACCGCCCACCTACAGTTTCGTTAGCGTCCAAGTTTTATTTATGTTATATTTTAAATGTCAATATTCAGTTTAAATGTCTAAGGTCAGTCTGACATACCTGTGCGTTTTCTGCTTTCTTATCTGGGTTTAATCTGTATTTTTGTGATTTCATTTTGAGTTGCCACTTCTCGCGATCACGCGAATTTGAATTTTATTTGAAGAATTTTAATCTAAATTTATAGTTGAAAAAAATATTTTAAGTTGAAAAATTTTCCATTTACAAATATTAAGCATTTTATAAAAACAATATGATTTAAAAAATATTAGTTTAAAATTTAAACAATTAAAAGACTTTTCTCCCTGAAAATGTATGTGGGACATCTCACCCGAATATTGTCTGGGGCGTCTATCCTTTTGGTATGGGAGAGATGCCCCGGAAACTGTCCAAAGTACAAGACAGCAAAAATGGCCGCACAATGCCCGAAGTCGACTAATCAACTACTTACTACAGGTTTTTACGCTTTTATTAAAAAAATCCCTACTTATTAAGTAGTGACTGCCTTACAATGCAACATCACTCTTATAACAGAGTAGAAAAAACATGGTACTTACTCGAAATATTGTTGTGGTAGCAGAAAACAAAGAAATGACTTCACGTAATTTCCACAGCACACTATTCAACATCTATCTGAAATAATAATAGGACTCGCTGAGCCATCTAGCGTTACGTCTCGAAATTACATAAAGTGGGGCATCTCTACCGGTGGGGCAACTCACCCGGAATTACCTTACATTTACAATAATTCTTAGTTAAAAGAAAATAATCGAGATTCTCAATCTTTATTTTGTAATTTTATCTATTTTTATTATTTAATTTCTGAATAAAAATTAAAAATGAATACTTACATTTTAGAAAAAGCATTCTAAGTCACAAAGATATTCTCGTCAATAATTAATTAAATTAATATTTGTCATTAAAATGCATGTATACACAGTTAAAAATTTCAGTTCAACGTTGTACCAAAATTTGGTAATACGTTAGCTGCAATATGCTTGATTGAACCAAAACCTCGTACTACAGTACCTGCAATCATGCGATGGTGTAACCTTCTACCATGATTTGCTGTTTCTTGTTAAAAAAAAAAAAAAAAAAGCACAGAATCATGGTAAAAAGTTTACCCCATCTTATGGTTACAATAACTGTAGTACCAAGCTTTGGTAGAACCAGGTACCAAATCATGGTAAAAAATTTCACCATCTCATGGTTGCAGCTACTGTGGTATCGTGTTTTGGTTCAACCAAGGACAAAATTTTTAACAGTGATAAAACAGATTTTTTAACATCTCCGTTTATTTTTCTCTGTAATTTTGAATAAGACTTAAGATAAATGGTTACCAATAGTTTTGTGTTGAAATTTTTAACAGTGTATCTCTATATCTATATATCAGAACATGCATCATATAAATTTTATAATTAAAAATAACCAAGAGTACGATGATACTTACAAAATCTCTAGAAAATATTTTTTCACGCAAAAACGCTTTTAGAAACATACACTGTAAAAAATATGTCCTATTTGCTGCCAGAAATTCTCTGTAATTTGAGAAAATACGCTGTTCTGAAATTACAGAGAATTCATTGCAACAAATAGGACATATTTTTTACAGTGTATGAGTCAGTAACTTAAAGCTGAATTTAATAAAAAAATAAATCTATGTCATCAAAATGCAGACAAAAGAAAATGTTAATAAAGTAAGAATTTTTTGGGTTTTCTTAAGCAAATATTTATCGTGATTATTTAAGTGAGAGAAAAAAAAACGATAAACATCAGTAAAAACATCTGTTTTATTCTGTGCAACAATGGCTTTATAGGTAAAAAATGTCGTTAGACAGTTTTTGATTTGAAGCAAGAAAAATTAAGCTAAATTTGTGATAAATATAAATTTCCACATGATAAAACAGAAGACATCAGAAGCTTTATGGAAAATGTGTTATTATACTTTTTTCTTGAGTGCAAATCTTTTAGTTTACAAGATATTTTAATATTTGTATGCTTTGGTGACTTAGAAAAGCGAGCTCATATTTTGACAATAGCATGCATTTGTAAAATAGTATTATTCTATTTAATTTAAAATTCTTTTGTCAAGTAATATATATATATATATATATATATATGTGTGTGTGTGTGTGTGTGTGTGTGTGTACCGGTATTAGGTGTATTTACATAAATTGTTAAAAGAAAATTGTAATGAAGGGAAAATTAAGTTTAGTAAAAGTTTAAAAAAAGTTTAGTTAAGTTTAAAAATTAGTAAAGAACATCTTCCTAGCGATTCCAACTCAGTTGAGAAAAGAAAGAAATGAAATAGAGAATTTCTCACACTGATCACTGAAGTATCACTATACTTTCTCTCAATGTGCAAGTTATAGTATTTGTATTATGATTACAATAAAAAATAATTAGAAACTAAACTTAAATAATCTAAAATAATTGCAAAATTAATAGTTGAAAAAAAAAAAGCTGTCTTTATTTGGGGCACGATTTTAAAGGGCAAAATGTAAAAATTTAATTTTAATTTCCTGACTTTACATTTTGGTTATTTTTAAATTCATCCTCTCAGCCAATTGTAAAGCCCGTTCAAGCAAATGTATATATATATCTCAGTATATATTGAAAATGGCCTAAAAATTTCAGAAAATAAAAGAAATAAGTTCAAATTTCAATCACTAGATGGCTATTTTTGTACTATTTTAAAATGATGCTATGCCAGTTAAGAAATGTTTAAATTTCTTCTAATAGGTATAGAAAAATAATTCACTGAGAGAAAATTATTATTCCCTTTGCTTTTAGAGAAAAATATATGTAGCTTTAATAATCAAGTTGTTTTATTGGAATTGAACCAAAAGCATATTTTGAAAACATTGCTGCTTGTAAGGTTTACGAAAATATGCCTGTGTCAAAAATATGATTTCTAAATTCTAGAATTCTTAGAATTTCAGTGAGTTGCCCAGAAGAAAACGGAAAGAGATTTCAAGTAAAATTGTGAAAAGTTTCGATTCTTTTACTTGACAGAATGTCCTTTTTGCGATATTCTTTGCAAATTTTAAAGCAGTATTACATGCAATTTTAGTATTTTAATCTACAGTCGGCAGCAAAAGTATCAGAGCACTTGCCAATAATTCCGATATCAAAAAAGTACACTTAAAACTGTTTTTAAAAATAAATCCTTGTCGAATCCTGTTCTTAGACTGACTAAGAACAAGAACATTGACTCTACAAGGATCTATTTAACAAAGCAGTAGTAAGTGTACTTTTATTAGACAGAGATTATTGCTAGTGCTCGGATACTTTTGCTGCCGATTGTACGATATAAATTATTTAGCGATTTTAATTTAAACTTTACTATAAAAATATTCCATAAAAATAAATTCCTTTCTTAGATGCAGTACCAGTTGCTGTAAATTTAAACAGCTAGTTTTGTAAAATCAAGTAATATTGAGTGGGTATTATTTAAGTCGCACTAGGGCTACACTAAGAGTAATTCGAGACGGTCCGAAGACATGTCATCACAATTTTGATCCTCCATGGAGATTAAAAATAATTGAAGACTAGTTACTTAATATTTTGCTGTAAATCGGTAACGAAAATTTCCCAGAAGCCCCTTGATGCGTATCACATGAATTATTAACCCCTCAGCATTATTGCCCTTGATCTTATTTATTTTTATTATGCAAAGAACGAACAACCCTTGGGAGCCCAATGACAAGGTGCTGACATTTAGAACAGAAGACTGTAAGTACGAATACTAGACAAAGCATATACGTTTGCTCCTCCTGTGTGAAAAAAAAAAAAAAAAAAAAAAAAAAAAAAAAAAAAACTGTTTATCTTTACGGGTTGAAGAGTGCACGCATGTGTAATAATTGCATAACATGCTTTTACACCAAATAGCTAAAATACAAGTGCAAGTGCACATGCAAGTAAGAACTACAGAAAATTAATTTTGCTTCATATTGTAAATATTCATCACAATGAGTAGAAAAAACTTTTACAGCGATTACTTTTCTTTACTTTACTTTTACTTTAAAAAGATTACTTTGCTGTAATCTTTCACAGAATGTTTTTATAGTGTTTTTAACATGCACAATTTATATATACTGCAAATTCTATTACCCCAAAACCGTTTGTTCTCACATTAATGTTTCTAACTAGTTTTCGATGAGAATAACTGTTGACACTTCATGACATGAGCGGATTTGTGATTAGATGACGTGCATTTCAATCTAGAAGGTACTGCGATTGTAAATGTTGTCCATGAATATTTTGATTACTTGTCTCTTAAGATGTGCATTTATTTTGCTAATTTACGCAATTTCATCTCTGATGAAACCGCTTCCTCAGAACTAAAATCTATTTTGTCACCGAAGCCCGTTATTTTGCGAACTTCAGAAATATTAAATAATTTTTATCTTAAAAATTGAGAAAATTTAGAGACTTTATGTAAAGTGATACAATATCTTTATATTGAAAAGAAAGTGAAGTAATTGCTATGAAATAATCAGGAATTCCAAAAAATTTCGGGAGAGGCAATTCTTAATTGTATAACGTAAACTCATGCTACTTTGATTGTGGGTATTTTTTATGCTTAAATATTACTTACACAAAGAAAGGATATGAACTATAATAATTAAAATAAAGACAAAAATAACTGTTCTTGTTATTGTATTTTTTCCAGAAACACAATTCACTGTTTAATAAGCTATAACACGCTTTTAACAAGCGATTGATTCAAACAACTATTGAATAAAGTATGTAATTAAAATATTTTTATTTTAGTCAGTTTTCTTTTACTTTATAGGATCCAGCATTAAATCTGAGGGACGAAATTTGAGTTACTATTTTTTATTGTAAATTTCTTAGTATGGACACTTTGAATATATCTGTTTTGCAAAAAGTTATTTTAAGCCCGCTAACAGAAAGAAGAGCTATAAAAATTAAAATATGAATCACTTACCCTATATGAGTAAAAAAAAATATTTCAATTTTAATTTTATCATCATATTTTTTAAGATAAATGTTTTTTTTTTTTTTTTTTTTTTTTTTCTGATTGAATTTTATAACCAGATTAATCAATGTAATTCATTTTACTTTGCAAATTTCATTTCATTCATTATTTTTCTTCTACAGACACTAAACAATGAATTAGAAACCTGTGAGAGTTTCTACAAATGCTTGCTACCGGCATAAGTATGCAAAACCTGTTATTATAGTGAGGGGTATGTTCTGCTGGAATGAAAATGATGTCGAGGTGTTACTTGAGTGTAAGCAAAAAGCCATCCAATATCTGGACATCATCATCATCATTATTTTTTCAGAGTTCCTAGGAACGGTGTTCCTTCACCTCTAATACTAGTATGTAGATCTGAAAAATTCAAACTCATAGCCAAGGTTCAGCAAAACAGAGCACTGGTAACAATAAGAAGGACACGATGCCCTCAGAGTAAAATTTTACGAAAAGATAATTAATAAATAATAATAAGATATATGTAAATGAAAACAAAAGAGTAAACATTAAACTAAAAAAAAAAAAAAAAAAAAAGGAAATTAGTAATAATTATAATAAGCGAGGATAATATAAAAAATATAGTAGAATATATGGCCAGGAAGGCCCAAAAGGCCCTACCAATGTGAACAATAAAACAGGAGAATTTTAACCAGGGTTAAAATCCTCCGGCAGGTAGAGGGTGGCACGAGGCCGTCTATAACTTGTTCTAGCGTCATAGTCGGAGATGTTGAAGATTTCTTCGTTGGGAACGGAGTATAAATTTTCAAAAAAAATTATAGCCTGGGTTTTAATAGTAGTTCTGATTGTGTCGATGTGAAGGTCATGATGAATAACAGAATTGCGACAATACCAGGGGGCATGCCGAATAGATTGGAGGATTTATTTTGGACGATCTGTATTTTTTGAAGATTGGACTTAGCCACCGAACCCCAGATCTGAGCACAATAAAGCAGAATTGATCTAAGTACAGTTTTATACAGGCGAAGTTTATTACCCATGCTCAAGCCTCTACCAATCAAGAGACAGGTAAGGTCATTCTTAGCTTTACAGAACTTCCGGACGGTATAGTCAATGTGCGTACGCCATGTATGTCTGCTGTCCAATTTAGTCCTAGATATTTGACCTCTCTTTCGAAGTCGACAAAGGAATGGTAGAGGTTGAGAGGAGTAGGGAGATTTCTCTTATTTGAGAAAAAAACTGGCTTCGATTTATTAGAATTAATTTTCATTCTCCATTTATTGAAGAATATTTCTAGATGGTTGATGTGATTCTGTAAATATGAATGCATAATGTTAACGTTAGCATCACGGGCTATAATTGTGGTGTCATCCGCATATAAAGCCAAAAGAGTATGTGAAGATTTTGGAATATCATTAATGTAAATTTTATAGAGCCAGGGGCCCAATTTTGAGCTTTGGGGAACCCCGGCATTTACGGGGCGGACAGTGGAGTGCTTACTAACTTAGCTAACAGTGAAGGTCCTGTCGCTGAAATAAGATTGAATGAAACGGACATAAGCAGTAGTAATTTTCAGTTTCAACAATTTGTAAATAAGGCCACTGTGCCAAACAGTATCAAAGGTCTTTGGAGACATCGAGAAACAGTGCCCCCGTATGTTCTGAGTTATCATACCCATCGTGAATGAATTCAGCCACACGAAGAAGCTGGTGGGCAGTGATGCGTAGGCCTAAAGCCAAACTGTTCAGGAGGGTCATTATAGAATTACTTAATGCGAGTGATAAAAACATGTTCGGTGAGTTTTCCCAGGACAGGAAGCAAGCTAATAAGTCTATCTTTTAGCAATCGCAGGATCTTCACCATATTTTTGGATAGGAATAACAATGGCCTGTTTCCAAGTTTGAGGAAAGTAAGAAAAAGTGAAGATGGCATTAATTAGGTTTTCTAAGTAAGAAGCATACTGAATCGGCAGGTTTTTTATGGCAGCGTTGTAGATCCCATCATAGCCAGGAGCTTTACGATTTGGGAGTTTTTTTATAACAGAAATAACTTCTTCAGGAGTGGTTGGTTCGATAGATCTAATAGCCTGTCTTTCAGAAAATTTATTAATAACATAATCAACCTCAACTGTGGTTCAGGGATTAAAGTTGTCTGCATGAGCAGAAAATTGCGATTCGTACTGGTCAGTGAGAACCTCTAATTTGTCTTGGTCGTCGCACTTGAAGTCAACACTAGTACTGAGCGGAGGGATAGGCGTAAAAGGCTCTCTTAATATCGGCAGATCAAGTGATCCTGCAATGTTATATTTTTATTCCGAAGGTGACGGATACTTCCTGGACGATAATGTAAAATACATCATGCCGGTATCGTTCTAGATAAGTTCAATGAGCATCAGTCTGATTATCAACAGCTTTACTGGCCGCCGTAAAGCCTGGATATTAATCCAGTAGAAAATGTTTCGGATATGTTGAAAAAGTGCATCCGACAGCAACCTCCTCTTCTATCTAATTTACAGGATCCTAAAGCCTGTGTAGCCAATTAATGGACGTAAATACTGAAGTTTATATAATGAATGTCCTCACGAATATTGACTGTTATCCGCGCAAAAGAAGGTTTAATGGGCAAAAGGATGTCCAATGAAATATTAATCTAAGGTTTCTAATTCATTAACCAGTGTGTGTGTGTAGTCAATTGACGAAAGAAGTGGTTTCGTAAAAATTTTCCAGTTCGAGTTTCCGATGAATTTATACATTTAGAGAAGTCTAGAACAATATTTGACCAATTTTAGAAATTGTCTGTCGGTGTGTGACAAAAGTTTTCTGTAATCTACAGTTCGAGAACCAATACAAAGAACTTTAAGCAAATTTATACACATAGTTGCACCCTGACAAAAATTACTGCCTGTTAAAGTTTGGTGAAAATCGCCTATCAGGGGGAGAAGTAGTCATGTTTTGCCTTAAATGTATTATGGCAGTATAAGACAAAAATTGGTATAAATGTACACAATGAGAATAGTTTCTAACTAATGATTGAGAGAAAGAACATTTAGAATAATGCTAGTCAACAGGCTAAGAATTGGGGTTTTCTTATAAGGTTCTCAATACTTTTGGCTATTAAATTATGCAAATGAATTTTTTTAAAAGCTAGTACATGCGTAGTTAAAAATTACTTAGTAAAAATACTCATATTTCGTAAGATATTTAACATTTTTTTCATTCTTATTGCAGTATAGTACAGTCGGTAACAAAAGTGTCCGAACACTAGCAAAAATTCCTATGTAAAAAAATACACTTCATACGGTTTTGTTAAATAAATCCTTATCGAATCATGTTCTTACTCTGACTAAGAACAGGATTCGACAAGGATTTATTTAACAAAACCGTATGAAGTGTACATTTTCTAAATAGGAATTTTTGCTTGTGTTCAGACACTTTTGTTACCGACTGCATGTCTAATAAAGTATGCCAAATTTTCAAAAAATGTCATTGCACTGGGTCTAATACCCTATGTGTTATAATTAAAAAAGTGGATTTTTTTTTCCCCAATTAAAAAAAAAAAAAAAAAATTACATATCCATGAATATATTTGATAGCCTAATAAAACTTTATACAGGTAATGAGAAAAATCTTCATAATCACATGCTACAGCCAAAACACATTTAAAGCATTATTTTTTACAGGGTGATCCAAAACATTTTGTTTTTTGTTTAATTTTTTACTGGTCCCCTTTTCTCTTTAGGACACAACTTGTGCTGAAATATATGAGGTATAACATCTTCTTTACACTACTGAAGTTTAAAGGTGATTCCTAAAGAACTTTCTAGCTATTTCACAAATCATCTATATTCCAAAGTGTCCAAATAGTTAATGATAGATAGTGTGTTCTGCCATGTTCAATCGCAAATTCCAAGTGCTCAAAATCGAATACCTACAGATTATGATATGCTTCCCAGTATCATAAATAATATTTTGAAATAATTGTCCAACAATTTTATGACGAAACTAATTTCCAAAATGCACGTTCATATGAAATTTGGCCTTGTTTTACGATATTAAAAAAATCTTAATCTTTGAATTACTTAAGTATATTCAATGTAGAATGTTCATAGTCAATGATGTTAATGCCAGCATCATAAATGATATTTTAAAACTGCTCCAATATTTTTACGATAAAAATAATTCTGATAAAACATAATACACGCTAATGGGAACAATGGACGTTAAAATGAGTTATATTTGTTTTACATGCTATTGCTTTTCAAATTAAGTGTTGCCATAAAATCTATCATTTTCATGCTTATAGCGTGTTTTAAATGATAAAAAGTAAATTTTTATATGAAAAGGTTTCTTTTATGGGAATAATAATACAAAATAATGCCCAATTTCTAAATGCTCCATGCTAATTCTAAGTTATTTTAAAGCCCCATTTTTTTTATTGTGTGTCTTTTGTATGCAACTGTACACATCTGTGCACTGAATTTTTATATGTCTATTGCAGCATCAGTTACAAACAAAGAAAGTTTGAAATTTGAAATCTTCGTAAATTTTTGTCACGCGACTGAATTTAAGAGTTCGTAATAAATGTAATAATTTTTTGATTTCAAAATGGATGCCGAGTTTTGTGACAAATACACCGATTAACAGTAACTAAAAATTTAAAGGGTTGAATGAAAGGAAATTAGCAAGGAGCATTATAACAGTGTTGTCATGGTCACGCATTTTTTTAGACTTTTCCACTATTGTTATTTTAAAATAAATTCATCTTAAATGTACAGTTTTCATTTAAAAATAAATTTATTTTAGTGATTTAACTATGCTTATACAAATTCGGGCCGTGCGAATTCTGTATAAGTAATTAAATATTTCTGAAATTTGGAAAAACATTAGTGTTTATTTTTTTGTAAAAAAAATTAAGTAATGTTTAAGGAGCTGCAGAATGATATTATTTTATAAAACATTTCCTGGATTAGTACATCCTATAATAATTATCTAGATATCTTTAATTGCATGGATTTTACAATTTTCCTCCCTTGTTCTCTTAAGCGAATTTTCCCCTTTTCTTCAATGTTAAGAAAATTATAAATTTTCAATAACTTACAAGTTTTCAAATTAGAATGTAAGAAACAAAAAGTGTTCTTTCTAGTGTCATTAGTGACATTTTAAAACTCATCCGACGTATCTGCGATCATTTGTTCTTGAAATATCGTACACAAACACAATCTAACTGACTGACGCACAACAAACGAACACCCAACAGACATACACCGCACTGATTTTGCGATTTTCGGACTCATGCCTCAAAACGACTAAAAAAAAAAAAGAGGTTGAAAATTTTTATGAATATCTAAGTTCCCTACACCTATGGTATGACGGGAAATTGAAGAGAAATAAAGAGAGAGCGATAATGAAACGCATGAAGTGAACAGATCTGTCAGTAGCTTAATATTGTTCTTGGTTTCGGGATCCAGTCATCATATAGCTAATAAAATAATTCTTTTATATAATATCTTCAAGAATTTATGTCCGTACCTTTTGAAAATGTCTGTAACATTTTAGAATATTTAAAAAATAAAATATGTTTATTTAAAAAAATCCATAAAAAAAAAAAAAAAGTTTTAATCTAGGAAATGATACATGGTTGTTTCGACTCAGTCATTAATTTATCAGAATGCTATTTTCCCTAACTTTTAATATGTTTTCTCGCTTCTTTTCTTTTCTTTCTTTTTTTTTTCCCTTAAAAACATTGTTATTAAAGATATTAAAGTACTGGAAAATGGGTTTCGAGTAACCTGTAATTGTAACTAAAAACATTAATTATATACACTTACATGAGCTAAAAAAAATTTTTTTTTTCTATTTTTATATAAAGCATAGAGTAGAATTGAAAAACTATTTTCTAAAATGATGAATTACACTTCTAAATAAGCTCTAAGTATTGATCTCCCCATTATTACAAAAACAGTACATTTTAACTTTTGATATTTTCCTCTTTCATATTTGGTAAAGCAAAAAGTAATTGGTCTAATAGAAAATTACATTAACTTGATGAAAAAGCATTATATTGAATTACATTACAAGCTGAGACACTAGTTTATTATTTATAAATTAAAAAAACAGTGATGAATAAAATAGACGTTATTTACTGGGATTTGCAAATAAAAGTAAACAAAATATAGAATATTTTATTTTAAAATTTTAAATAGTAAATGCCAAAAAATGACTTTAGTAAAAATTTGTTTAATATTTAATAAATTTTCGGACATCATATTTTCTTATAAAATTATAATAGTTCACTCGACTCTAAGACCGACAATTTTTTCTCATTTGAAAAAACAGTGTGATCGTTCTGTATGTAATATTTTTCAAAATTTGCTTTCATTTTATGCATGATTCTTGCATTTTTACATAAAATATATCGTAGAAACCAACAAAAACAATTTTAAACAGTATATAACCCATAAATAACCTAAAAAATTACTATGGTTATACTATATGTAAAACCGTTTCATTATTTTTAGCTAAATTGAACAAAAAAATCTTAAAATGATAAAATTAAAATAATTTATCTTAAGTATTCTTTATGTTAATATATAAACATATAGATATTAAAATAACAGTTTTGTAACACCTTTTTTTTTTTTTTTTTTTTTTTTTTTTTTAACCGATAATAAATTGTTTCAATTTCTTTTTATTTTCTTATCAAATTAATAAAAGTTTTTAAACTTGCTTAACCTAGCCAAATCACTAACCATTCCAGAAACAAATATGTTTATTTTTTCCAAATTAACAGCAAAAAATACAAAGAATTATAATCACACTGAAAAAAGCATTTCTGAAATGCTAAACATACCTTTTCAATTCAATAATTACACTGCTCGTTGTGAAAATCGGCCCAAACACCATTTCTGCAAATTCTTATGTAAAATGACCGCCTGAATAATATGACGTCCATTTTTCCCCATCACCCACTTTTTTTTTTTTTTTTTTTTTTTTTTTTTGGGGGGGGGGGGAGGTGACGTTTCCTTATTTTTATCACTGTTCGGTAATTTTATGACTATGAATTTGATTTGGAGGAATGGAAGGATCATTACAACTGTTAAATATCTTCTGAATCTTCTGACGGGCTACAGAGGTGAAAAATTCTAACACATGAACATCTGTGGCAAGGGCGAAATTTAGGAAGTGGGGGGGGGGGGGATTTGTCACTGAAATAATAAATTACATCTATTATATTTTATTAATCTATTATTATTTATTATTTATTGTATATTATTTATATATTGGTATATTACGTGTTAAAATAAACCTTTTCCACCCTCCAAATCAAATTGATGGCCAAAAAATTACCGAACAGTCATAAAAATTGAGGGAGTGGGGTGGTGGAAAATGGTGGGTGATTGAGCAGAATGGAGGTCATATTCGGATTCAGAAGGTCATTTTACACAAGAATTAGCAAGAATGATATCAGAGCTCGATTTTTTTTTTTTTTTTCAACACAATTTTGACAGCCACAAATGTGAGTCTATATGGAAACTAATATGTCTTGGAAATCAAAAAATCTCCTTCTGTATTTACCTATATAAATTGAAGTACTGCAAATTATTTATTAAAATTCCATAACGAATGCAGACAATTTTCATTTCAGAAATTAAAATACACTATCTACCAATAAGTATTTGGACACTTTTGAATTTAGACGTTTTTTTAAATAACTTGAAAAATTCTTCAGAAGTTATGTTGAAACTTTGGAAGTATAAAAAACATGTTATGCCTCATAAATTTCAGCAAAATATTTGTCCTGAAGAGAAAAAGAGCACCAACAAAAATTAAACAAAAGACAAAATGTTTTGGATCACCCTGTGAAAAATTATGCACTAAAAATCAGCACCAACTTTATAGTTATTTTAAATCTTTTTCTTATAAACTTAGCATTCTTTGCTTGTGTATTAGTAATTAATATCGTATGTATACAAAATGCTTTTATATGTGTTTTTTTTTCTTTTTTTTTTTTTACTTTAGGCAAAATTTAAAGTTTGGAATTTTTAATCGATAAATATAACACATAGGTATCATATTTATCATGAAGATGATAATTATAATTAATTTTAAACTAATTATCATTAATCAAGTCTTTTTTTTTATAATTAAACAAAAACGAAAAATCATGCACATAACACTTTCCAAATCTATGTACTCGTTACATCTTTTAACGTACAATGTTCTTTGGCTACGTCATCATACAACGACCCACAGAAGGACAAAAGGGCAGAGAGATAGACAAAATGTATTCATAATAACTCTTAAACATTGTTGGAAAGTGTTAAAAATTTTTAACACAAACGGAAATGCAATTCCAGCAATTTCCAATAGTAGTACTTAATGCATCTGAATATTTTAGTGTAACACTATAAATCGAAACTGAACGCTAAGCATATATTTTACATGAAACATCTCTTTAGCATATGAACAACAAATGTCAATTTGATAACGATTTTTTCAGTAGTAAGTTATTTAAATGTGATTTACAAAAAAGTGTCTACAAAAAGCAATGCATTTGTATTACGTTTGGGTGTATCTGTATACAAACCAGTTGTATACTGGGCTTATTTATACCATTTTAAGTAGGGAACATTCCATTGTGAACTTGAATAACGTATATCATTTTGAAGAAATTCTTAAAATATTTACAGACGCTGGAGGATAGCGGACGGAGACATAGACGGACCCTCAGATAGACAGAGAGACTAATTCAAATCATATTTATTGTTGAACATTGTTAGAAAGTGTAAAAATGCTCAGTAAAATTAAAATAAAATTCCAGCTATTTCCTATTATATCACTTAATATATCTGAATATTTATATGCGGCCGTGTAAATCGTAATGCTATATAGTATATATAACATACTTTTGTGCATATAAATACCATACTTCAATTTCAATTAAGATTTGGGCGAAGTTATTAAAATAAGGTTTATAGAAATACCTCTTATAGAACGCAATTCTTTGGAATAGAATTGGGTGTCCCCGTATACAAACAAGTTGCGGTATTTACTCCATTTTCATTAGGGAACATCCGGTAGTAAATTTGATTAGGACGTTTCAATTCCATTAAGATTTAAGCAAACTAAAGGTATTAAAATATAGTTTATAGAAATACTTCTCACAGAACGCTTTGAAATAATTTTGGGTGCCCCTGTACACAAACTAGAAGTAGTATTTACTGCGTTTTCAGTAGAGAACATCCGATAGTGAACTTGAATAACATATATCAATTTCAAGAAATTCCATTAATATTTACGAGAGTTATAGTACGGACAGACCCACAGACAGACAAACCGAAGTCATGATCCCTTTTTCAATTTTATTGGAAAGTGCAAAAAAGGTATAACCGAAACAATTTTCGTATTTTAATGATAACATGGTAAGAAAACTATTTAAAGAACATACTTGTAATCTTACTCAATTTTAAATTCCGATTTAAAAAGGGGTTATGAAGAAAATTTATTTTAACATCTCTATGAAATTAAACAATGCCTTCAAAAATGAGTGAAAAGTATGTTTACGTTAACCCCTTCTTTCTCGCACCCGTGGAAATGACGGGGTGAATTTTCGTGTTCTATTTCTCGTTCTCGTGATATTTCCGGCCTGCAGTTTCAAAAGTAAAGCACTGAAAAGATTTTTAAAACAAACCATTTCTGATACACAGAAAGTTTTTTATTTCTTATTTTACACTCTAGATGGAAGTAGCATGCTATTTAAAATGTAATTGGAGATAATAGGTTTATTTTAAACTGTCATCAGTATCTAATTTTAAATATTTGTAATACTTATTTTGTAATCTTAGCTCAATTAGGCTTTTGAATGCACGTGGTTTCGTGTTCTGTGAAAAAATATTTTCTTTTTAATATTGTGTTCATTATATAGTCAGAATCACAAAGCATTGCCTCCTAAAGTAGACGCCTGTTGCGTGGCTCGGAACCTTGGCAACAGTTGTAGAGGTAGACAGCGCCATCTGGTACAGATTTCGCGACTTTTTTATTCAATTGTCACCAATAATTTTAAGAAGTTATATATGATATATGTAATCGACGTTTCTTCGATTCTATTCGCCTTTTACGTATATCATATCTCACTTTTAAAATTTTTTGGTGGCTGTTGAATAAAAAAGTCGCTCAATTTGTACCAGGTGGCGCTGTCTACTGCTTCAACTGTTGCCAAGATTCCGAGCCACGCGACAGGCATCTAGTTTAGGAGGCTATGCACAAAGTAATTCGGATTTTGATTTCAGTAGAAATGCATCTGTGAGAGTGATTTGGAAATAAATGATATTTATGAAAGCTCGGATAGTGAATCTGAGAAAAGTGTACTATACGTATAGTGTTGTATTATACGTAAAATCCTTTTCATAAAATTCTGTTTTAGTGTTTAAAACACACATCTTTTTTTTTTTTTTTTTTTTTTCTACTTACTGGAAAACCAACATTCAATCATAATAACCCTGATTGTTGGTTTTACTGAAAAATAGAATTTTCTTGATTTCAAGCTCAAAAATTTTTAAAAAATAAAAAATAAATACATATATTGCTTATGCACTTTATTTTACGTAATTTTCTTGAATAAAAAAGAATAGGCACTTTTTTACAGTTTTTTTGAAAATTACGAGATCGTTAAGGGGTTAATCGAGATTTTAGATATACAATGAAATATTATGACTCTCATTCCAAATTATTATAAGCGATAAAAATGTTAATTTTTCAGGATATATATATATTTTTAATTTTAATTTAAATTTTAATCTTCGGAGTGCTATGCCCAAGTAAGATAAATCGGTTTTACACCATAAATTTTAATTAGCAGTCGGTGTTATGTTTGTTAAAATTTCTGATGCAAAACTGTTTTATCTGACCTGCGGATTATACGTAGGAAATTATAGTATTTATTATTCTAAAAGCCGTTTCAACTTTTCTTTTTTACAAATTCTTAGCCAAGTATATATCTTGCTAAAAACTTGTATGTTTCAAGTTATACACTAATACAGGCCTGCCATTAACGACATTTTACATACCACTATTTTCGTATAGTATTCTATATTAGTAATTTTTTAATATTAAATAAGTTAAAATTACTTTTATTTAACAGTGACATAAAAAAAAAAATTGCTTATGACAGCCTTGCTAATACTATTTACAATTAAAAATATAATTCCATAAAAATTACCGCTTACAATATCAGTGGAAAATACTCGATATAAAATCATAAATACTACGAGAATTGAACTGTTAATACATTCACATCTATTATACTTGATTACAGAATAAGTCAATTCACAAAGTCTTGTGAACATCTTGTCTTATAAAAATATGTTGAATTTAAATTAGGTGTTTAAATTCGTATTGAAGTCATCCGATCAATGCCCGCAAGAAATTTTGCTCCCAAAAGTACAATTACAGCAAATTATAATACCCGTTTGCCCGAGATGAAAGATTTAAATGAACGATTTGTTCAAAATATGCCAGCCTCTATGTTGAAAAATATAATGTAAGTACAATGGTTACAATCTCCCGTAATGTTTATAACGTATTGCAACACCATGTGCTTACAAACACATCATTGTACTTTTTTTTTTTTTTTTTTTTTTTTGGCAATTATATTTCTTCAGCTGTAATGCGGGGTTGTTTTGTTGGTTGGTTTTAACGTCGCACTAATACTACGCTATGGGTAATTGGCGACGGTCTCGGACGCATCCTTAAGGATAGTACGGAGACATTCCATCACAATTTTGATTCTCCACATAGGGGATGGCTCTCTCGTTTCGATGACCCCAGTCATAATTTGGAGATTTAATGCAGGGACATTTTAAGACAATATTTAGCATCTAAGATAACATAACTTGCATATATTATTTTGAAATTTGGATGAATTTTATAGAGTATTTTACTATCGTAAAAGTTCAGGTATAAAATCTTAATTTTACTGGCTTGTACATCTTAAAATAGCTAGTTGTTAGTTGGTTCTTTTTATGCAGTTTCTGCACATACAGCGTTATTTTTAATTAATATTTACTGCATAGTCAGGGTAATTGTATACGACTCATATATTCTGGAACATTCTGAACGATTTTACCGAAAAAAAAAAAATTACATGTTTTTATTGTGAATAAAAAGTATGAAGCTATTACTATTACTCCAAGGATATCTAAATAGCTGCCAAGTGTTGCGATTTTTAGGTACCCGTTTTTTTAAATAGAAATTTTCGCTTTACTTAATCATAGAAAACTACTACAAAAGCTTATAATATATATATATATATAAATATCAGTATCCAAAAATCGTAACACTTGGTAGCTATGATATCCAATAAATCTAATATTTAATTAATCTCTTTAAAAGTTACAAGAATTAATTCATTAAATTTTGATATTTAAGAACTATAAAATACTAAGAAAAAAAAGTTATATCTTTTAATGTATAAATGTTTTCCCATTTCTACAGCCATTCATCAAGGATCAGTGTTAATAAGTCGCATTAATTTTGTTAATGGTTGACATTCAAGTACGTAGAAATTATTTTCTCATCTCATTTCATTCCATTATATTTTCTGAGAAATGCATTTTCTTGCAATTCTCGAAACTTCAAACAAGGCAATGTATTCTCAATGGCGGAAATTCCTCTCTCTAATTTTCTTTCAAATATTCTCCTTATAAGTTTAATATATCCAACGAAATGCAGGAGAATTTTTTTCCTCCTACTTTCCCTGTACTCCGAATTCCTCTTCTCTCATAAGCTTAAGATTCTCATGCTTGTCATTTCACAACTCAGCTTTTCTGCTTCCCTCCTTTCAGAGGAGCTTTGTCAAATACATAAATAGCGGCAAAAAATTATGCCTATTTCTTTCATACTTGGTCTGTTTGTTTGATAAAGCTTATAGGAATTTCACCTGGAATAAATAGTAAGTTTTTATAAGGATCTTGCATCCTAGAAAACTTTTATGCTTCCACTGACAAGAACGTATGCTTTCATTTTTTCATTTCGATGAATTCAATATCTGTATGCTTTAAACTGTAATTAGAATAAGCATTATATGTGTGCTTTATTTATAAGTTAATTTAAAAATCATAATTAAAAAAGATGTAAAGATATTAAGTGGGTAGATATCCATCAGTTGAATTTTAGATATATATTAGCTTTGTCAAATACATAAAATAGGTCCACAATAATTATGCCTAATACTTTCATACTGGATTGTTTGATAAAGCTTATAGATATTTTAACTAGAATAAATAGAAAGCTAACTTGAATTTTGCTAACTTGAAAACTTTTGTACTTCTATTGATAAGAACGCATGCTTTTGTTCTCTAATATGCAGTTTTTTTCGTTTGAATGAATACAGTATCAATATTCTTAAAACTGTATTTAGACTAATCATTACACGTGATTTAAAATATATTTTTTATTCGTAAATTAATCCAATAATCCTAATGAAAAGAGATAAACGAAGATGAAATCAAATACACAGGCAGAGTTCCCAACTTTTATAATTTATTCACAAGCATTTTTAGCCCCGCCTCTTTTTCATACCGGAAATTTTGGAAAATGATTTTCTTCTTATTTAGTCGTCGTCACATATTAAAGAGAAAGAAGCTATAAAATTTCTGGTGCGAAAAGAAGGCGGGCTGAAATTGCTCGGGAATAAATTATAAAAGTTGGGAACTCTGTACACAGGTTAATTTTAGATATCAGTAAATGATTGATAACTCTTTACAGAGAAGTTCAGGTTTAAATTTCTTAAGGTAGAGAAATACTTTCTTTTTTTCAACATTATTAGTTACAGAATTTTGGGATGAAAGTTTGGAGGACTTTCACATGCTAAAGTTAAATGCTGAGGTCGGTTCAGCATTTAGATTTTTGGTTTAGCGTGTAAATACTCATAAATCTTTAGATTATACCGAATAATCCACAACAAACATAATTAAAGTTTACCCCAATCAGTATTTTATCATATTTGAAAGATCATAAATAACAATTATGAAATGTATATGATCATAGACTATGATAAATAATAATAGACATTCAGCCATTTTACAAAATTTTGAAATGAAACTTTAAAGAATTCAGTTTTGGGGTGTCGTTCTACGAGCTTTTTCTTTCTCTCTCTCTCTCTCTCTCTCTCTCTCTAACCATAAGACTCATTCGACAGAGACCTGTAAATGATTTAAAGTGTATTCCGATCCACTACAAATGCCCTAACCAAGATTCGAAAAAAGCAACTGGTAACTGCACTGTAAAAAAAAGGTTCTTAAAAATAAGTATATATTGTCTCAAAATAACCCCGAAACAATATATACTTAAATTTGAAAACCCATGTACTCATTTTTGAGTACACTGACATGTCAAACATGGGGATATTGGGATTCTTATTGGTCAACCCCATTTTTGAGCATGTTGCATGTCAATATACTCAAAAATGAGTACATGGGTTTTCAAATTTAAGTACATATTGTTTCGGAGCTATTTTGAGACAATGTATACTTATTTTTACGAACCTATTTTTTACAGTATGAGAGCCTGAATGATAACCCTTCAGTTAACAGAAAAAATTAGGAAAAGAAGAATCTTTTATTCTGAGTAAAAAAAAATTATACAAGAAAGCAAATCAAAAACTGTTAACTTAACGTATCAAGTATTTGTAAAATTTTGCCCTTGAAATAAAAGAAAGTAAAGAAAATAACGTGTATTTTTTTAACATTTCCACCGCAAATAAAAATTTATAACTTATTATTATTATTATTATTATTATTATTATTGTATAATCCTATTATATTTAATTTTAAATTGATATGCCTGTAGAATATGTTTAAAATTCCAGTTTTTTAGAATGTTAAGCAGTGGAGTATTAGAAAAAATGTTTACATTTTCCAAACTATACATAAATCTTAGTAAAGCCGCAGGCAAATATTCTATGCATCGCATTGCATAACAGTAAATATGGTTCTTTCTTCAAAAGTACGATTTTTATTCAGAAAGTATTATATAAGACATTTTAATACAATACAAATATTAAAAATGAATTAAATAGTTACATTTGAAAATTATGCTTTAAAATATTAAATTAATTGGATTTATAATAAAAATATGTTGTATTCATATTTATTCATCAAAATATACATATAAGTTTATGGATTAGGTAGACATATTTTAATGTTTAAATATGCAGAGAAATTTTTATATTTTCGTAAATAAACGTGTTATTTAGAATTATTTCTCAGTTCTATAAATGTAGAAATTCTGTAGTTAAATTTAATCATCTCGTATATTAAAGAACAAGTATGTTTTTACTTTCTTCTGTATATATAAGAAGAAAGTATTGGATATTCGCGAAAAATTTTGAACTCCAGTTTTCGATGGATTTGCACGTTTTTAAATGTCTTGAACATAATTTGACTGTTTTTAGAAAATGTCTGTTTGTCAGTCAGTCTGTCTGTCTGTGTGTATCACAAATTTTGTGGAAGCTGTATCTCACGAACCAATGAACGAAATTTAACCAAACTTGATATTTATATGGACTCTGGCCTAACCTAGTTCTGAATACATTTGCGGATCAATTGCTCAACAGATGGTGCTGTGATCCCACTTTATTTAAAGTTTTAGCATGGCAGTATAGAACAAAATTTTGTATAAATGTACATAATGAGAGTTATTTTTAACGTGTAATATTGTAAAATTAATATGAATTATTGATAATAGTAGTAGTAAAGTAGGAAAAAAAGTTTATGCATAGGAGCATCGCTTCCCTCCAAGGGGTAACACCCCCACCCCCCACTTACGAGGGTATAAATTTTCAATATGGGTATCTTTCGAAAGAACTCATCAATACATTTAAAACGAATTGTTGAACCATAGATATATGTAATAATTTAAAGTAAAGTTATCGATTTTTTTTCATTTTTAACCAAAAAAAAAAAAAAAAAAAAAAATTTCTGATATTTGCATATAATTGACATTGGCCTGGATACGGAAATTAACTTTTCGCAGAAAGGATCGCAACTGTCCTCAAAAATGAAGACATCTGGTCACCGCACAATCAGATGAAGTGAGTCTTACGCCACACCAGAGTTATACAATGGGAAATAAGCGACGGTCCAGGATTCACCCTTTGTGATGGTCCGGAGACATACCATCACAATTTTGATTCTTCGTAGAGAGGAGGTCACTTCTCATTAGACAAATGGACGCCTCTGGGAAAATGTAAGGGAATTTTTTTTTGCTTTTTAGGTTTCTTTTAGTTGTGGTGCCTTCAAAATTTTTGTTAAAGTCGTTTTTTTTTAATTAGCTCTCTTATTTGTGGTATATCTGATTATTTGTATTCTTATATGTGCTTTTTTTTTTGTTTCAATTTCTATGTGCCATGCTGTCCCTGGGGAGAGAAGTGACTGTAAGAGATACACAAATTACCATAGAGTCTAATGTTGATGAAAATGCCTTGGGCGGTAGTTTACTTGATGAGGTCAGCGGTGGTGAGTTACCACTTCCTTTTTTTCACTATCAATAATCTGAAAAATTTCTTGAATATAACTGTCTCATATGTTTAAAAAAAAAAATATTTTGGATTTTATTAACTTACATGTGTGAAAATGTTTTAAGGAGGAATTTTTATATTTAAGTAAATGCTATTAATGGTCTGGGAATAGAAAATTTCTGTGGATGTTTCACACATTGAAAATAGGGTATGAGCAATGTATGTGGAAAATTTGCAAATTTTGTGCAAAAAAAAAGGAAAAATTGGCTTGGAAGTAAGATAAAAATCCCTCCTTATAATTTTTTTTTTTTTTTTTTACTTTCTTCTATATGTAATATAGAGAAAGTATTGGATTCGCGAAAATTTTCGACCTCCGTTTTTTGACGGATCTACACGTTTTGGGATGTCCTGAACACGAATTGATAGTTTTTAGAAAATGTCTGTCTGTGTGTCTGTCTGTCTGTCTGTGTGTCTGTATCATTTTTTTGTGGACGCTGTATCTCACGAACATATGAATGAAATTTAACCAAACTTGGTATTTAGTTGCACCCTGACATGAACTGGTGCCCATTAGATTTGGGGATCAATAGCTCAACAGGTGGCGCTGTAATCGCATTTTATGCAAATTTTTAACATGGCAGCATAGGACAAAATTCCGTATAAATGGGCATAATGAGAGTTATTTTAAACTTGTGATTGTAAAATTAATTTGAATTATTGATGATAGTAGTAGTTAACTAGGAAAAAAAATTGTGCATGGGGGGGCATCGGTTCCCCCCCTGGGGGGGAAGTACCCCTGGGGGGGTTAAATTTTGAAGATGGGTATCATTCGAAAGATCTCGTCAATACCTTTAAAACGAATGGTTGAACCATAAATCTGTGATAATTTAAAACAAAGTTATCGATTTTTTTTACTTTTAACAAAAAAAAAAAAAAAAAAAAAAAAAAAAAAAAAAACTTTGAAAAAAAATTCGATTTTTTTTTTTTCTTTTAATTATTGTTAGTGATTGAATATGTATTAATTTTCACAAAAAAAAAAAAAAAGAAATCTTTTTTTTTTTTTTTTTTTTTTTTTTTTTAATATTGTTACTGATTGAATATGTATAGGAAAATATAGAAGAAAGTCTTGTGGTGGCCACAACATACTAGTTTTTTTTGGTTTTGTTGACAATGGTGATATATGCATATAGTATTTTGGTTTTTTTGTCTATACATATACACATACATATTTCTTCTGTTATCTTTAAAATTTTTTATGATGAAAATTGTGTACATCTTATTTGTAGTTAAAATCTATAATTGAAAAAAATTAATATATATATACATTATTTTGCTACTTTTTGATATATACACATTATTTCACATTTTTGATAAATATACTGTATTTTTACCTTATGAACTACATTTTATCCAAATTAAGTCATTTGTATAATTTATGGGTGGTAATTTCAAAACAAATTATATGTGAGGTGTCTGCCTCTTTTATGGAATTTAGGAAGGTTTTTTTTTTTGTAGAAAAGAAAATTTTTTTTTGAAAAATTTTTGTGAAATTTTGAACTTTTTGTGAGACAACAAATTAAACAAAAAAAAAAAAAAAAAAAAAAAGAGGAGATAGGAGTTATGATTGAAACTTTGGTCTCCTTGGGTAGAAGTTAAAAAAAAAAATTTTTTTCTTCTCCCGTAGGTTTTTTTTTTTAGAGTTAAATTGAGGGTGTTTTTGGTGTAAATTTTATTTTGCAAATTTGCGCTTGTATTTTGAAATTGCCACTAGATATATATATACACATATACATATTCTTATTAATTTATATACAAATAATGTTGTTTACACTTTTTACAACAAAGTAGTCTGTATTTTACACAAGATTTATGAAAGAAAAAAAAAATTGTTTTTAAGTTGGCAAAATATCTTACATAGTAAAATTTTTTGTTGTGTGCTATTGTAAAATTTGTATGGACTATACATACTTGTGTGAAAGATACAATTGCTAGGACTTTATTTGAAGCTAAGCTGCAGTTAATTATTAGAGACATTTGATGACAGCTGCCAACTGTGTTTTTATAAATTTTATGGTATTAGTAATTTTGGTTTAGGTTAATATTTTTTTTTTCTTGTTGTGGTCAAAAAAAAAAAATGGTTGTAGAGGAAAGTACAGATCAAGGTGGGGCAGGTGGGCCGACTAACACAAATGGCCCAAAAGGTTTGGTCGGTGCAATTATTGCACAGGACCCCGAAATCGTTTCGTCCCAGAGAAGGGGAATTCTCTTAGATAAATTGTCGTTTATACCAATTTTCACTGGAGGTGACCCTAATTTTAGTGTAAATGATTTTTTGGCAAAAGTTAAGGAAATTGCTACATTTTTACTTTGGAAGCCGGAAGACTATGTCTTCGCCGCATCTCAGAGATTGGCTGGTTCAGCCCTGCGGGTGTTTAAGACACACCAGGACAAAATCAAAACTTTTGCTGAATTCGAAAAATTTTTGAAGGACAGGTTCGGGGAGAAAAAGGATATAGGTGAAATTTTCAAGTCTTTTTGGAATGTCATGCAGGATGACAAAACGCCGGTCGCCGATTTTATCGCGAGTGCGCGGTGTAAAGCTCGTCAAATTGTCAAGGCTCAGAAAATTCCTGAGACTAGTTGGACTGACACCGAAAATGAGTGGTTAATGGCTATGCTGATGAATAATTTGAGACCTGAAATTAGGCGCGGAGTTGTTGCCAGGGCGCCAGTAACTATCGAGGAACTTGAGGCGGTCGCTTTGGCGGAGGAAAAGGCATTTAAAGCGGTGCAAATTCAGCATTCACCCCAAGAATTTGAGCTGGCTTGTGCAGCTCAGTCCTGTGCGCAGCAAACTGCGTCGGAGGCACAAGCGCAACAGCTAAGCAGCCTCACAAGCATTATCGCTGATCTCACCGACCAAATTTCGAAACTTAGCACTAAAGTGCAAAATTTAGAGTCAAAAAGTCAGTCCAGGCCTTCGCAAGAAAATATTAGACCAACCCTGCGAAGTAAAAGTGAGGTCACATGTTACAATTGCGGCTACAAAGGGCATTATAGCAGGGAGTGCCAACTTCCCAGGCGTCCGCGAAATAACAGAGAGGATAGGAGGACAAGTGGTAGAGGTGGATTCAGTGGTGGAGTGCAGGATAATAGGGGGCAGCAAAATGACAGTAATGGGTATTTAAACTAATAGGGGTCTCGCCGAGCAGGGCAGAGGTGAGAGACCCTCTTGATGAAAATATACTGCCCAATACTAGGGAGGTGTCTTTTAGCAATTGGTCAAAAGGCGTTCAGGGAAAACTTCCTATAATCGAATTTAACTTTAACCAGCATAACTACTTCGCTTTGGTTGACTCGGGTTCATCTTGTAATTTGATCTCAGAACATACTTTAGAGGGGATCAGTGTAAATAAACAACCATGTTCTGTGGGATTGAGATCCTTGTTAGGGGGCGAGGTAGCCTTGAGGAACAAGTGCAATATAAAATTTAATTTGGGTGAAAAGGCATTCGAGGAGTCTTTCATTATTAGTGACGGCGCTTTGTCGCCAAATTTTCAAATCATCTTGGGTGTCCCATGGCTCATCAAAAATGGTATTAAGATGGATTTTAAAAATAAAATATTGGGGAATGGGGAATTTGAAGTAAATTTTATGGCAAATCAGTTTGAGTCTGTAAATTTTTGTGAAACTCTGTATAAACCTGTAAATATTTATGCAAAAAGCAAGTATGTTGTCCCGGCTAGGTCTGAAATGTTTGTAACTGTAAAATCTCAGGGTATTAATATTTTTTCTTCAGACTTAGTGTTTTTGTATCCAAACAGAGTAATAGCAGATGCTGCTTTAATTGGAAATGCGGTTTGCCCAAATAATATGAATGTGTTAGTAGTTAAAATAATTAATGTTAGTGACTCCCCTGTACATATCAACAAAAATACGCATGTTGGCTTTATGGAACCAATTTTCGAGAGTCTAGAGGAGACCTCTCATTGTGCAGAAGTTACCGAGGTTGGGGATGTTGATCAAATTAATTTAGAATGGAGCACAAAATTTAATCTTGAACATTTGGATGAAAACTTAAAAGCGCGAGTTAAAACTTTTTTAGAGAAAAACAAAGATGTTTTTGCAGCGTCGGTGCTCGATCTTCCCGGTTGCGATACGGTGATGCACAACATCAGAGTAGCTGATAATGTGCCGGTTAAGTGTAGTCCGTACCGTGTACCATACAACCTTCGTGCTGAAATGGATCAGCAAATCAATACCTTAATGGAGGCAAATATTTTGGTCCCGTCAAATTCTGATTACGCATCCCCCGTTATTTTAGTAAAAAAAGCTGACGGCTCTTTTCGGCTCGCGTGCGATTTCCGCCGCCTCAACAAAAAAATCTTAAGTGACAACTACCCCTTGCCTAATATCAGTGAAACTATAGACTCCCTGTCTGGCGCCAAATATTTTACGACATTAGATTTGACAAGTGGGTTTTTTCAACAGAAAATCCCGGAGGAGCAACAGCATTTAACAGCCATTGTCACGCACGACAAATTACTCCAGTGGACCAGGAGCCCTTTCGGATTAAAATCTTCTCCTGCGGCATTTCAACGGCTGATGAATGTCGTTTTGAGTGATTTAAAAAGTTTAAATATTCTTATATATATAGATGATATCTGCGTTGCCTCCTCCGATGTAGAGTCCCACTTGCACAAATTAAATTTAGTCTTTAATCGCCTCAGAGAAAATAATCTAAAATTAAAGCCATCAAAATGTAATTTTTTTCAATCAGAGATAACTTTTTTAGGTTTCAGAGTCTCAGACGGTAAAATTTTCCCGGCTAAGAAAAATGTCGAGGTTATTGACAAATTTAAGCGACCTACAAATCGTAAACAAGTGAGGTCTTTTCTGGGCTCAATTGGCTTCTATAGGCGTCACATCAGTGACTATTCGAAACGGACCATTAACCTGACCAACCTGACTAAAGAAAAAAATAAATTTGTCTGGAATGAGGAGGCTGAGGCAGAGTTTAGAGACCTTAAGGAAGCACTTGCTGAGATTCCTTCCCTTCGTTTGCCTGACATGTCGAAGGAGTTTATTATTTATACCGACAGTTCTGCAGTTGCAATGGGATCTGTCTTGTGCCAGGAGGATGAAACTGGTTTTCCACACCCTGTAGCTTTTGCTAGCCGAAAACTTAAGGAGGTTGAGAGTTGGTACTCAGCTACTGAAAGGGAGTTGTTGGCGGTGGTTTGGGTAGTACAATACTTCAAGTGCTATGTTTTCCACCGAAGGTTTATAGTGTATACAGACCATGCCGCACTAACGCATGCTCTAAAGTTAAGGGATCCCACGTCTAGGATTGCCAGATGGTTGTGCGCACTCAGTGAATTTAACTTTGAGCCGAGATACATAAAGGGAAAGTGCAATTCAGTGGCGGATTTTATGTCTAGGTATGTTGACCACACTTTGGAATTTAGCAGGAATGAGGATGTTGCTGAGTGTAATTTTGTCGAGAATTCTGGGCAGGAGATACATATTTTGGGGAACAGTTCATTGTTGAGTGAAATTCAGTTAGCTCAGGAAAAAGATCATTTTTGTAAATATGTTAGCGCGCGTCTTTGTAAAGATTTAACTGTAAAACCTGTTACGTATAAATTTTTTGTTAGAAATGAAATTATAATGTGTCAAAAATTGTCGCCAAAATCAAAACGTGAAGCTGGTGAAAAAATTGTTCTGCCGAAGGCTTTGGTGCCAAAAATTTTCAGTTTGACGCATGATTCTGCCCTAGCATGCCATGCTGGTTTTTATAAAACTTTTAATCGTATCCGTGCAAATTTCTTTTGGCAAGGCATGTATGCAAATGTAAAAAGACTTTTGGCCTCTTGCCAGTCTTGTTTGGAGTTCAGAGCTCATAAACCCAAAAGGTTAGCCGAACTCCAAAGGTTAGAAATCCCCGACGCCCCTTTTTCGACCATACACTCAGATATTTGTGGGCCTTATCCCACTACTGAGAGGGGAAATAAATTTGTAATTGTGTACATCGACAGTTTCTCGAAATGGCCTGAAGCATTCGCAATCCCTAACATAACTTCGGATACCATCGCCGATACTCTGGCTGAATTTATTTGTAGGCACGGTACTCCCGCAAAATTTGTTACTGACAAAGGTAAAAATTATATGAGTCAAGCCATCGCTCAGGTCTATAAACAGTTAGGTTTAACTCATGTACACACGTCCAGTTTCCACCCAGCTTCAAATTCGCAGGTCGAGCGATTTCACTCAACAATGAACCGCGCCCTTGCTCACCTTGTAAATGATCACCATGACGATTGGGATATAAAGTTAAAGTTTGCTTTATTAGCTTTGAGGTCAAGCGTCCATTCCACAATTGATGAGTCTCCTTTCTTTGTAACTTATGGTCGTGATATTAGGTTGTCTTACAACACTCTGATAGAAAATAATGTTATAAATTATAATGACCAGCCATCTTATTGTGAGAATTTGATCCCTACTCTAAGACAGGTGTATGCACGAACTCGGAATTTGTTAGAACAGGCGGCTTGTAAGCAGGAAAAAGCTCGCAGTAAAATAGCCTGTGATAAGAAACTTAAAGTAGGTGACCTGGTAATGCTATTTACACCTACTATAAAGCCTGGTCTTTGCAAAAAGTTTGTTAAATGCAATAGTGGTCCTTTCCGTGTTCTTAGAAAATTAAGCTCAGTTAATTTTGAGATACAACAACTTCGTAACTTAAAAAATGTGCAGATAGTTCATGTCGACAGACTGTCAAAAATCGTAGACAAACCAGTTTTCCCGGTTTTAGAGAGTTTGGATCAAATTGCTGCAAATCCCAGTAATAATCAGAATCAGCAAGTCAATTTAGGTCAACCTGAGGGTGGTATGGATAATTTACTGGAAAGTAATCAGTTTCAGGGTGGAAATTATGGTGGGTTTAGTTCCGCAAACTTTTATAATGTTTTTTTGCCCACAGATCAGGGGCAGGGTAGTGAAATTTTTGTTCAGGATAATCAACCGGTTCCTTCTTCTTTTGATGCCAACTTAGTAAGCCCCGAGGTCTCTCACCCTGTGCCCTGTCCTGCTCACATTGAACAAAGTGTATCTCCGACAGTAAGCGAAGACGAGCGCGACAATTTTAATATTGAGGAAACTACTCCAAAAAGTCTTAGGACAACAAAAAATGAACTGAGTGTGGAAACGGTTTCCAGGCCAACACATGATTACAACCTTCGCCCACGTAACAACCTTCGATTTTGAGATACATTTTGGGGGTCAAAATTTGTAAATAGTAATTTTTTTTTTCTCTCTTTTATGATAGTTGTTCGCATGTATATGTTTACTTTTGTATTCTTTTTGTTGCAGCACCGTGTAATTGTTAGCATTCATATCAGTATTTTTCTTTGTAAATATTTATTTGTAACGTACATATGTATATATATTTGCCGGCATTGTACTGTGGTATCATTTTAGTGTCAGAAATTTTTCTTTTATGCGCATGCGTAGTACCTTAAGGCTTTAGGGAATTTTTTTTTTGGTTCGGGATATCATGTAAGGGGATTTGTCTCAGTCACAAGGTTGTAGGCTAAAAATTCTTTAAAATAAATTTGGGGTGGCAGGTCATGTTTACAATAAAAATGGCAGTTAGATTTTTTTTTTGTTCTCTTTATCTCTCCGTTACCTTGTCCTTCACAAAAACTGGTGGGGGTTTTCATGTAAATAATTTAAGTTAGGAGGATAATGTTAATGTGTTTGTACCTGCCTCTCTGTGATCTGTGTTTTTCGGGCTTGCCTACAATTTGTGTTATAAATTTTGTTTATGTGTGAACATACCTTTGTTTTTTAGTATAAAGTGTATTTTTATTTCTGTTTATTCTGCATGTGAGACAGTGTATATTCTCTTTCATGATTATTGATGGTTTTCCTTGCAGTGATAAGTACAAATTGACGAAATTTTTTGTTTAGAAAAATTAGAACTCTCGAAAAATAAAAAAAAAATTTGGCTCTAATCTCTTTGTATATCACAGTCTTTAATGATTGAGGCTTGTAGAGAAAAGTGTCTCTTCTGCGTCGATAGGCGCGAGTCTTGTAGCATTGTTTTCTCTCTCCCTAAGGTTTAGTTGTGGTGTATATGGCTCTCATGGGTCGTATAAATTTTTATGTAAAAAAAAAAAAAAAAAAAAAAAAAGGGTTTTCAAATGTTGTGTTGTAAAAATTTATCATGTAATGGTTTTGTTTATTTGTATGTATATTTTTATATTTTCTGCATTTATGTATATTTATTGTGTTTTTTTTTTAATTGCATTTGGGCTGCCAGGAGTGTTCATGTTGTCCCTGTTTTGGTAGTGGTTTATAGAAAAATAATGTCTAATCATTGCCCACCCCGGTCGTTAAGGTAGTTGGTGCAGGGGAATTGTGTCTATTCTGTCTGATAGTTAAATGCTGTATAGATGGCAAAATGTTAAGGGTGCATGTCAAGGCTGGTTTGGTAGAATCTGGTTGTGGTCCGACTGGTGCGGTATTGTGAATGCCTTCGTGGTTAAAAGTTTTGTGCCGTGCTATGTCATCTGTGATTGGCTAGATCTTTTTTGGGGGGGTTTAAAAGTGTCGGTTAGGCTGGTGCATGTGTCCTTATGCTCTGCCATGTGGTTTTGGTTCAGGTTGGAGTTGGAAGTTGTGTCTGTGTGGGTGTGTGAGTTTACGGAGGTCTTGAGGCTGTGTTAATACTTTTCAGGGAGGGTTTCTGGGTTCAGGCAATAGCTATTTTTCTAGTTTGTAATATAAATGTCTTTGAGAGTGGCAAGTTCGATTTGCAGATAGAGACGTCTGTTTGCGGATCGAGGAAGGTTTGGGGCCTTAGCTGTCTTCTGTCTTAGGGTCGATGTTTGACTTTTTGATGGTTGGTCACTTTGCCTTTGAATTTTCAGCGGCTTTTCAAAAAAAAAAAAAAATTTTGCAAAATTTTTTTTCATTGGGGTAACGGGGTGTTGTTATAATGAATTATAACTACTTGTTCGTTTTTAATATTTCATAATTAAAATCTCTATTCTGTAAAAAAAAAAAAAAAAGGGGGGGGATAGGTTTTCTTAACTATATTTATTTTAGTTTCAAAACGCTTTGTAATCACATGTATTGCACGTTAGGAAGATATTAAATTCTGAGAAGTATTTTTGGTCAAGAATTCTTCGTATATATATTTCCTCTTGAGAATTGTAAGCAAACAAAAAAGGAGGCTTTTCCCTCGCTTTTTCTCTCTCGAAAGAGGTGTGTCCCCTCTCTTTCTTTCATTCATTGCTTCCGTGAGAAGCAGATCTGTGTTTTCTTGTTTCCAAGCGGAGTGAAAGGTTTCTTTTTTCCCGTCGCTGAAGGTCAGCGTGGAGGTGTGGCGGTCACAGCTGTTTTTGGGACTCAAGTGCAGTGAGGAATGGAGTAGGGATTCCGTAGAGATTAAAATATCTGTCTACCTGGGGGGGGGGTGAAATTGAGGTATTGCAAGGTTTGCTGACTGTATGGGCGTGTGTATTTTGTTTGAGAAATATTTTAAATGTGGGCGTATTAAATTTTTATCTAGGAGGGACCAGGGGGAAAGTTTCGGTTACTGGTAGCAAATGAGAGTTTTGTTTTGAGCTGAGCCTTGTGGCAACGCTTCTGGATTGGATCGAGCGTTTTTTTTCAAGTGTTTGCGTTTTATCGGTAAGCGACGTTGGATTCGTCCGAGAGATATATGGTCTTTTGTGTGAGTGGAGATTATTGTATTTTTTTTTGGTCTTGTTGAGGGGAGAGGGGGCCTTAGGGCCCCTTTAGTTCCTTGGGGCCTTCCATGATCTTTTTTATTGCTATGATGCTTCTTCGAGTGGTCATAACTGATTTCCGCGCAGTCTCTCCTTACCATATTATCAATCTGAAGTTGCTGGGGCTCGGAAATCATATCCGATGCGTACGAGTTTCTGGAAAAGAGCGAAGTAGTGTTAACTAAGTGTGGGATGCTCCACTCTTCTTTTGTTAAGAAGCAAGCTTTGGACGTGCTGTATGAATTTCGATGTCAAAAATGGTCATCCGACGTAATTGAAAGTTTCATTTGATCTGCCGGAGCCTACTGCGTAGTTTCATTGACGGTGTCTTAAAGAAGTTACGAAATTGGTAGAGGTGCAATGCGGTCTGACAAGAAGCCGAAAATTGTGTGACCACTCCTGGCTGCCTGATAAGTAATATTTTGTCATTTTTACTTTACCCTTTTTCTCATAAATATGTTATTGGAAAAAAATTTTACACTGCCTGTTTATTTATCACCTGTCGGGATGGAAAGAGTTGTTACCAAGAAAGATTTTGTATTGTGATAAATATCTTAATTAATACTTAATTAATACTAAATATCTTAAATAATACTTAATTAAAAATTTTACACTGCCTGTTTATTTATCACCTGTCGGGATGGAAAGAGTTGTTACCAAAAAAGATTTTGTATTGTGATAGATATCTTAATTAATACTTACAGCAAAATTTATGTTATGGAATGTGTTATAAAAACCAAAATATACCTTTCAATAAATTTTTAAGTTTAAAAGCTAATTTTTACTTGTATGTTTTTATTTAGATATTACAGTCCTTTTACTGTGTTAATTGAAACTTACTTTTAAAAAATATGGGGATTTGTTTTTATAATTCAGGATTAGTCTTTGGGGAGCTAAAGGAAATGAAAGCGTAAAAATTCTCTTATTGGAAATGATTGTTTCCATTCGAGCTGGGTTTTTGATTTTTGTACTCATTAGAGCCTAGAAAAAAAATTGAGATAAGCTAAATTAAGAGTTAATTAGAATGTTAGTCCGTATGTTTTATTTCTTTTTATTTTCCTTTGTGTGTGGTGAATATACTTACTGTATAATCTGGAATACTACTGTTTTAAAATCTGCATTTAATTTCTTGTGAGTCAGTATTTGGGACTTGTGTTGTTCTGTATATTCACCAACTGTTTATTTTTTTTTATTTTGTGGGAGGTGGAAAATTAGTTCTAAAATTTTTAATGTAACTGGGCTTAAAATGCTAAGTAAAGTATTTTGGGTGACTAATGAGTACTTGTAAACGTTTTGTACTAAATTAATAAAAGAATTATTCTAACCACTATACGATTTATTTGTAAAAATTTAAAGCTAATAAGTTAATTTATGAAAGTACACAGAACTATATAATAATACGAACAAACTATTCCACTGTATTAAACTATATTAAGAAAAGTGTGAGGTTTCTTTTCTGACTCTTTTCTTTTTCCTCTTTCGTTTTACAAATGGACTTTATCCGTTTGACGTCTCGAAACCCTTCACTCATGACTATTGCAGGGAAAACTGCAACAATCTCATATTTATATTTGTATTCTGTGAAGAATGTTTTATATCCTATGAGGAAATGTTTATATTCTATGGGGAACTTAATAATGAAATTCATAATCAGAAATTAGCTGGGGTGTAAAACAATCGATAATTAAGCCTCTAACCCCGAAAACATAATGTCCATTGTCGCATCTAAAGTGCTTTGCAATGGTTATTTCGATAATTACGTTATCATTTAGAAATAATTTTTCGTAAATTTTAACGATGACATTATTATTTCGATATGTCATTTTTGAGCGGTTGAAAAATGTAAAAATGCGACATTTGGTTCCCCACCAAAAATCTTTTTCGATTGTTCCATCTGTCGTAATTTTATTCAAAAAGATGTGCAAAACGCTTCAAATTTAGAAGTCAGTGAATTTTCCTGCAAACGAAATTTAGAGAACTGTAAAACTATATACCTAACAGCTAGAGTTGAGACTGAATGTAATTGAAGTCGCACAACAACTGCGCAGTAGGCAATTTGTGTCCACGATCTGTGATTCACCCCTAGATGTAATATCCTCCATGTAGGGAATGGTTCATCGATTTCGGTAATCCTCAGAGGTATTACCTTTATGAGCATGGTCTTAATTGCAGTCAAGACGGATTTTATGTTCACTCGCCAGTGGGCGGCCACGACGGCTTTTAACTTGAAGTATCGAACCCGTAATCTTCCTATTACCAGATCGACCTCTGCTTGCAACTCGAGAAAAATGCGGTAAAAATAAATAAATAAATAAATAAAGATTTAAGACAAAGAACCGCGATTTAAACTTAAGAAATACTTGCCTACCAGGAAGTATTTATTTTTCACAAATTAGGCATTATACATTTAAGATTTTTTTTTTATATTTTTCCCTTGAGAAGAGAATTTGAAATATACACACATGTCTCACAAAGCCCTATAACTTTTATTATTTTTACTTTAGGAACTTCGCTCTCGTCACTGTTTAAGGTAATGGAGTCGCTCGTATATTTGATGCAAAAAGGAGCCGTCCGGATAGACTGATGGAGACAGGCTAGTAGATGTTTTATTGAGAGGAAAAAAGTCTTGTAAATATATATATATATATATATATATATATATATATATATAAATTACTTTAACTACATGCTAAAAAAGGAATATTTTAACGGTTCATATATTTATCCATTCATTTTTTTAAAATTATTTGTGGTGTTTATTCCATTTTTGGTTAGAAAATGTTAATGAATTGTTATATTGTGCATCTGTTAAGAATGGAAGTCTCAAATCTGTTTATGTTCCTCATTAATATACTATTTCATGTTTATTACATTTACTAAAATTGCAAAAAAAAATACTTAAGTGGAACTTAATGTTAAAAGTAAAATGAAATGATCTTCTGAAATTTTTTGCGATATCTATACTTAGAACTTAATTCATTGCATTTAATACACTTATTAAATGCATTTAGTTAATTTTTTTTTAATTATTTTTTTTAGTTCTAAACTGAAATATTAAAAATTTAAAAAATTAATTTTTAGAAAACTAGAACCAATTTAACATTCGTGAATTTTCTGAATGTAAAAACAGAATTTAAAAAGATATATTAGGAAATGAATAATTCTCATAAAAAATTTCTTTGTAAAATAAAACAGGTTTTGGCTGCAGGCGACGGGGGAAGTGTAAAAGGTAAAAGCTTTAATCCTGCTGTACTGTCTTCATGCCTACATTTTTTTTTTCTTTTTTTAATTACCTGATGACGGGTCGTTCTTAAATATTTTGAGTGTAAATAATTGTATTTTTTGCTACTGGCTAATTTTCTTCTTAAACCAGTTTTACGTTGCAGTCCAGAGAATTTTAAAAACACTGTCTAGAATAATCTATTTATTTTAATTAGTCACTAACATTAAATTTTCTATATTTCATGCAATTGGCGTTAATTAAAGATAAACACTTGGACAGTTGTAATTAAAAGAATCTTAAAAATAAATTGTTTGCACTGTTTCCACATACAAACAATGATAAATGCATAAAAAATTGCCGTATGTATAAAATTTGCATTAAGATATGTTAATTATCTTACTTTTGTTTTCCATTTTATATATTTTTGGACCCTCAAATCATAACCAAGGTGAACCCTTTAGACCTCTAAATTTCTATGTATTACGCAAACCCTATTGATGAGTCCTATGCCAATTTTCCAAATATAATTGATTATATTGAAATAATTTATAACCATGAAGTTTATTTAATTAAAACTTTAATAAAACATACAACCTTTTATTACTTCATGTTTTCAAAATTGCCGAACTAGTTTCTTCAGGGCGCCCCAGCTTTATCACCGGCATCTTGGTGTGCGAAGTTGCTCGAAACTGATGTTTCTTGTTTCTTCCCTCTTATATACACTCTTCGCCATTGGCGGTTGAGCACAGCCCCATCGTTGCCAATGCCCCATCGTTGCAATCCGTAGAAATTTTAACAAGTTCCAATTGCTGCAATGGCAACGATGGGGCTGTGCTCAACCGCCAATGGCGAAGAGTGTATATAAGAGGGAAGAAACAAGAAACATCAGTTTCGAGCAACTTCGCACACCAAGATGCCGGTGATCAAGCTGGGGCGCCCCAGAAGAAACTAGTTCGGCAATTTTGAAAACATGAAGTAATAAAAGGTTGTATGTTTTATTAAAGTTTTAATTAATAATTGATTATACTTAAAAAGTGGCTATATTTTATCAAAGCTGACAAAATTTATAATTTGTTCCGTAGCATTGTTAGAACATGCTGTTTTTTTTTTTTTTTTTACAGTATTTTTTACAGTATTTTTAAGAGTTTTTTATTTTTTTAAGAGTTTTATTTTCTCTTTATTCAGTATTTTAATTACACATTGAAGAAAATTACCCTACAAAGAAAGCAGTATGAAAAAAAAAATCGAGTACTAACAACGATACCGAATAAACAGAAATGTTTAGAGTAGCGCCTTATGTAGCATCTTATGCAAAGTTTACATTTTTCGTAAAGCGTGATCTTTGTTTAATTTTAAGTAATCTTTACCTTTCAAGAAAAATATTTTATTGCGACAGTATACTCTGACATGTATATGGGTCATTCTCTGAAAAGTGGGCTTTAAAAAAAAAAAAAAAAAAAAAAAAGTTAGTCCAAATAAAATTGATCCATTATTATTATTATTTTTGTTTTTTTAATTTTGTGCATGTACACATACGTTACAGTTAATAAAAATAATATAAACCAAACTGCATCTGATAATTTTTTGAAATAGTATTATTTTTATTACAATAAAATTGATCCATTTTTTTTTTTTTTTTTTTTTATTTTGTGCATGTACACATACGTTACAGTTAATAAAAAATAATATAAACCAAACTGCATCTGATAATTTTTTGAAATAGTATTATTTTATTAATTATAAAAATGAGGGAATGACTGCGAGGGAATGACAAATTTCTTCTAGAAACTACTTTATAAAAATATGATTAGGTTTAGTTTTGTATTTTTAAACACTAAATATTTATTAAAACATATTTTTATTACTATAATAACATAAAAAAGCAAATTTGATTTCTTTTAGTTAACTTTATAATGAATGAGGGAATGACGTATAATAAAAATACTGTATTTCAATCTAACGTTTGAGAGCCTTATGCAACTCATTGTAAAAAATTTCGAACAGAACACAAAATGGCTTTTTACTTTGCTGCCATACAAATTAAGTTTGACTTATATAAAGCGCGTGCTGCCATTAATGGAGTAAGTAGGGGTGTAATTATAGTTTGATGAGGGAATGATATCTAATACCAGGGACAACAATAAAATGTGTTCTAATTTCTTTCATTGCATAATATATAAATGTAGTATAATGGATAAATATTTATTAAAGTATGTTTAATAAATTTTCAATTAACATAATCTAAATATCCATGCTTTAATACCATAGAAACCATTTTATTTACTTACATGTGTGAATGGGGACACAGTGAGGGAATGATATTTTGCACTTCAAAAAATATTTTAAAATTATATTTAAATTCCAGCAATCAAAGAATTACAGTTTATATGCATAACTAATTAATATTGATAGTTCTGACAGCTTTTTGTTTTTGTGATTTTAAAAATATGCCCTCAAGATTACTGACACATGAAATGACCACTTTTCAGAGAATTACACATATATACACCCCGCGTCAAAAAGATAGGTACAAAGGGTTTTTTCTTTGATTTTTCATAAAATAACATTATCTAAATTGTGCTTATCATTTATTATTATCATAAAATAGCACTATTTCCAGACTAATTTTTGTTTTAAGACTAATTTTGAAAAGTTTTAAGACTAAAATTTTCTAATTTAAGACTACACTCCGCGAGAAAAAGATAGGAACAAAGCGTTTTTTAAAAATTTTCATAAAATAACATTCTCTAAATTGTGCTGATCATTTGTTATCATAACAAAATATTATCATATCAAAAACATATTAAATATTTGAATCATATTCAAAATATTCATATTCAAAATAATCATATTCAAAAATTGAAAAAAAAAAAAAAAAACCTTTGTTCCTATCATTTTGTCGCGGTGTGTAGTCTTAAATTAGAAAAATCTTAGTCTTAAAATTTTTCTAAATGAGTCTTAAAACAAAAATTAGTCCGGGAATAGTGTTATTTTATGATAATAACAAATGATAAGCACAATTTAGGTAAAGTTATTTTATGAAAAATCAAAGAAAAAACCACCTTTTTGTCGCGGGGTGTATATATATATATATATATATACTTTTTCAAGTGTAAAATCAATAACTAAGTTCGAAAATTGATTGATTAGGAAAGGACTTTTTCGATGTGATGTTATGAAATCCTTCACAAGTGACCACTGTAAGGAAAGCTACAAAAATTATTATGTTTATGTTTGTATTATATGGGGAAATATTTTTATTCTGTAAGGAAATGTTTGTATCTCGTAGGGAAATTCATAGGGAAATGAAGAATGAGAAATCACCTGTCGTGGAAAACAATAGATGAAATAGCGTCAAACCCAAAAATCCGATAGAGTCTATTGTAATTTTTTAGAGTTTATTATTATTGAGAGCTTTACTGTTTTCGAAATCTTCGCTTTTAATATAAGGTAAAATGTGCAAGAAAATTCTTTTAATTTACTTTGTCGAAAATTTGGTGTACACCTGAATAAGTAAAATAATTAACTGGAAAAAAATTTAAAGTTTATTTAATTAACCCTAGAACACTAACGTATTCATATCACTAGAGATAAGTAAAATTTACGTGCTCATGTAAAACCATGTAAGATTAGTTTTATTTGCTTATATTACATTAATATTGTTTTTAAATATGTTTAATTGTTTGCTGTTTTACCCAATATTACTAACTTTTCATTAACTCAATAATTATTTTTATTTAAAAATATATGTGAAAATTATAAAAAATGTATACCAAAAAAGGATGACCGCACGTAAAATTTACGTACACTAGTGTTCTAGGGTTAAAGTAATTAAAAATCACCTTAAATTTCCTTTTTTGGACTATTTTTAAAAAGATTATTTTATATTTTATTAATTTTTTTCTGTTATCTGTTTAGCAAATTGCAGTTAATTTATTATGTATGTATCACACAATCCCAATTATTTCATCTCTAAGGAAATATTCATTATCCTAAAGCGGATGATATCCAGATGATTTTTATTCAGTGTCTATTTCCCAATAACTGATGATATTACTATCTTCAGCTTTGGGAATACATTTGTAAAAAAGACTCTGACTGCTTGAGTTTATATTTATTTATTTATTCATTATTTGGTATTACAGCTTTATCTAGTAGTTAGCAGAAACAAGTTTTGCTGTTTAAGAATAATATATTTGACCTTTACTTTTAAAATCAATAAAATTACCAAAGATTTAAACGCTTTATTGAATAATAGCTTCAAACTGTTAAATTTTTTTTGCCACCACTAATTCTGAATAGAAATCGTTCATAAATTTGTATCAAGAATAATATTCTGAAAAATATTTTAGAGGCTCTGTTTACGTAATTAAGATAAGTTAAATCAAATTTACTGCTGAATACCACTAGAAAATCTGCATTAAATAAAAAAATAAATAAAATAAATGATAATAATAAAATATTTTCGAGCATTTGGCGCAAAAAGGCGAAAAGTGCATAGGATTTTGTGAACGACATTATTTTCTTACGGACGATGTACAGAGCTTCAACCGGAAGTTGCCCTGTGTGAAGGATAAAAATTGTGATGGCATGTCTCCAGACCATCCTTAGGGATGAGTCCCCACCAATTACCCATAGCGCAGTACTAGTGCGACGTTAAACCCAACCAACGAAACAACCAACCATCAACTGGAATTTTTTTTTACAAAACATACATAATTCATGAGTAATTCATTCTGTAATTAAAAAAAAAAAAAAAAAAAAAAATGCGTATGCGCCTATGGAGACCTTTGTTATCAGACGAAGTATATTCAAATAATCACAGTAGCTTAAAAGCACGTTTGTTACATATTTCCTTAAATTGTTTTTATAAACTGAATCTTTTTATAGCTTTTATATACTTTTTGAGATACGTGGTCGGTTTAAAAAGAGAGAATCAAAGCAAAATAGTTGATTTTTTTTCTTTACATAAATATATAACTGGTAAACATTTTGAATGGATGAAAATAGTTTCTTTACTATACAATTATAAGAATAATAACAACAGGATCTTGTAATTATATTTTGATTCAGAATTAAGACGGAAAAAGTGCAAAATACTTGGTTGAGCATTTTTAGTAAACGTATATATATATATAATATTACAAAGACACAACTAAACTAATAGTTGTTAAAAAAAGTGAACTATTCCATCATATTTTTAAAACAACTAACAAAAATTTGATGGTATTATTATAACTTAAAATTCTGTTGCAATTGTTCCCTTCCCACGTCCATAATTTTTATCACTTTTTTTGACGATGAATGCTCCAGATAAATCGACAGAAATAAATCGTAAATAAATCTACATTTTATTAGTACTGGAGGGAGAACTTGACAGACGCCTAAGATACACAAAACGGGAATCTCGTCTTCAAATTAATACATTCACATCTTCTATGTAGGATCACGCTTTCTTATTTGCTTTTGCTAGAGAAGTGTATTTACTTAGCATGAGAGCTCTGTTGAAATTATTTATATATCAAGGCGTATTCAGTTCATCTCTAATGGAAATAATGAACGTTTACTCGAAACCTCATTCAGTCATTTAAGAAAGTCAAACAAAACTTTAATATCCAGAGAAGTGTTTGGAACTTATTCAGTATCCTTAAGAATATAAAATACTGCGGTTAAATGTATGTCTGAAAGAGCTAAATATATAATTTTAAAGATGTTAATAAATATTACTCAGTTGAAACTGTTTGTATTGCTTTATTATAGAAAGATTCTTGGCCCTTTAAATACAAAATGAAGTTAACGTCAATAATAACAAATAAAGGATCTGTAATTCTAAGCTAATAATACGGAAGTTAATGATGATTGATAGTATCTATTGTCATGGTTGAATGACTATGATCGTGTATTAGGGCCAGACCCTTCTTTCTCTTTTATTTCTCATTTATACGAAATTAAACTTATTGGTATTTATTAATATACAGGAGTTGGACACAATAATGTGAACGCTTTCGATTTTCTTACGTTTAGTCAAATATCTTGAAAAATATTTAACGTTTCGTTCCTGAATTTTTGGAATAGGGAAAAAAAAGTTCTCATATTTTTCAGCAAAGGTTTTGTTACTGAAGTCTCTTAGAGGACGAACAACAAATCCAATAAAATAAAAAATATTTTTGATAACCCTGTATATGGAACAGCTTCGATTGATTGGGAAATTTTAAGTATGGTTTTAAATGTTATATTTTATACTTGCGTAGAGTTTTGTGAGATATCTTGAAAATTTATGAATTATTAATATTTTATTTAAAAAGGCAAAAATTTTTCGCAAGTTTTTACTTTATAACTCCAAAGGTTTTTCTTTAAATTTAATGTAACTTTCGGAAAACATGACAACGTATGTCTAAATCTATATATTATAGTTTAAAACACATATATTTAATATTCAAAGAGATATGGTCAGTTGTAGTAAATAATTTATTAGTGCGCATGCGTGGATTGTAGCTAATAAACTTTTACATATTTTAATAATGAGCTATATAGAGCACCTTATAAAAAAATCCCGTTGAATATCATAAAAATTCATAGATATATCGGTGATTAAGTGAGCTGTTTTTCAGCTGCTTTTTAAAAGGTCTTTACGATAAAGGTTATTCACAAATGAAAATTTGTATCAGAAAAAAAAATATTATTATTATTATTATTATTATTATTATAGGTATGTAGTACATACCTTAAAAAAAAATGAAAGAAAAATGAATCGCAAGTATTGTATTAAGTTTCATTGTGTAACATAGTTTTTTCTGATACAACTTTTCATTTGTGAATGACCCCTTATCGTAAAGATCTTTTTAGAAATCATCTAAAAACAGCTCATTTAATCACAGATATCCTATGAATTTTTGTGATATTCAACTTGATTTTTTTTGTAAGGTGCTCTATACAGTTGGGTATCAAACTATGTCAAAGTTTTTTTGCTGTAGTCCGCGCATGCGCAGTAATAAATTATTAACTACAACTTTCCATAGGTCTTTGAATATTAAATATTTTTTGTTTTAACCTATAATATAAAGATTTAGGCATATGTTGTCATGTTTTCCGAAAGTTTCATGAAATTTTAAGAAAAACCTTTGGGGTTATAAAGTAAAAACTTGCGAAAAAATTTTGCATGTTTTAATAAAATATTAATAACTCCTTAAATATTCAAGACATTCTCGCAAAACTCTACACAAGTAGAAAATATAGCATTTATAACCATACCTAAAATTTACAGATCAATCAAAGCTCTTCCATATACAGGGTTATCACAAATACTTTTTATTTTATTGGATTTGTTGTTCGTACCCTAAGGATCTTCGTGACAAAATCTTTGCGGAAAAATATGAGGAAAGACATGTTTCCCTTATTCCCAAAATTCAAGAACAGCACGTTAAGTATTTTTCAATATATTCGACAAAACGTAAAAAAAACGAAAGTATGCACGTTATTTTGTTCAACATCTATCTATCTATCTCTCTCTATATATATACATATGATAAAAAATGTTATTTTATGTTTTAAGAAGTCTTAAATATATGGGATTATTTAAATTGACGTTTTTCATGTGCATGCAAATAAATATATTTTGATAATAATACATAGTCGCCAATTTTTACGATTTTTAGATACCGGTATTTTTTTATAATAATAATAATAATTATCATTATTATTATTATTATAATTTTATGAAATATTGTATAAGCTTTTGTAGGCGTTTTCTGTGATAAAATAATGTGAAATTTTCTCTCTCTCTCTCTCTATATATATATATATATAAATTACTGCCATCGCTATCCGTTTTTTTTTTTTTTTTTTTTTTTTTTTTTTTTTTTTTGGGGGGGGGGGGGGTCTGCGACCGCATCTACTCGCAAACAAGAGAGTCCTCAGCAACACAAAAGATACCGATGTTTGCCGAATAATCCAAGAAACACGTTTATTTTGGTTAGAAATTTCTATAGCCTTAATTATCGAAGATATCAATTAAAAACCTCGGGTTATTAAATGCATCCATTTGTCAACTTGCAAATAGTTTCCCTTATTACGTTGTTTTTTTTCTGTCTCGAAAAATAAATAAATAAATAAATAAAGTGTCACCTATGGTCTAAAAAAAAATATTAATGTTGCTATTGGTAAATTGTTGATATTGCTATTGGTAACAAAGAAATTTATCTTCTGCAAATAAGTAAAAAGCGTTATCTTAGATACTTTCAATGAAAAAATGCATTTAGAATTGTAATTTATCGTTTGCAGATATATATATATATATATATATATTCTACTTTTAAAAAATTAAATATTACAAAAACTAGTATGATGTGGCCACCACAAAACTTTCTTCTATATGAATTTACACAAAATTCACACAATACAAATTATTTATTAAATTATTAAATTATTTGCCATTATAAATGTAGACGATTTTGTAGACGATTTTTTTCTGACAGAATTATATCATTAAATGCCGAAAGAAAGTTATTTTTTGCCAATATCAAAAGAAATACATTTTTTTTTTCCGTTAAAAAATGAAAAAAGTCGATAACTTTGTTTTAAATTATCCCAGATCTATGGCTCAAACATTCGTTTTAATGGAATTGACGAGATCTTTCGAAATATATCCATATTGAAAATTTCCCCTCCAGGTATGGGGGGGGGGAAGCGATGCTTCCACGTGAATAAACATTTTTCCTAATTTAATACTACTATTATCAATAATTCATATTAAATTTAAAATTACACATTAAAAATAACTCTCATTATGTACAATTATATGAAATTTTGTCCTATACTGCCATGTTAAAAATTTAGAAAATAAAATGGAATCACAGCGCCACCTGTTGAGCGAATGATTTCCAAATGTAATCAGCAACAGTTTATGTCAGGGTTCAACTAAGTACCAAGTTTGATTAAATTTCCTTCCTTCGTTCGTGAGATACAGCGTTCGCAAAATTTGTGATACACACACACAGAGACAGATTGGCAGACAGACAGACTGACAGACATTTTTTTAAAAACAGTCGAATCGTGTTCCGGATATCCCAAAACGTGTAAATCCATAGAAAACTGGAGTTCGAAAATTTTCCCGAATCCAATACTTTCTCTGTATATACATATAGAAGAAAGTAAAAAGGGGGAGGGGGACGTGGTGAAAGGATAAAAAAAAAAAAAAACATTGAAAAATTTGCATCCTCAAGTTGCTCGAAAGAAGAAAAAAATTATCAGAGTTAATAGAATAGTGAAAACATTAAAAATAACTGAGATTTTAAAAATATTAAGCAAAAATTTAATCCAAATGAAACGAAAATAAGCTTATATTTTATTTTAACGTCAGGTGAAAAAGATTTATTAATGAACATCATGATTGTGTTAAACAACTACTTCTATAGCGTTTTAAGCTAAGTGCAGAAACTTTAAAAATGAAATTTAAGAGACAACAACTTAAATTAGTTTATATAAAGATTTAGTTGTTTAGCTCAAAACACATATTAAAACGCTTGACTAAATGGGAACATCTTTATTATGACCAATTTAGCGATTTCTAAAATTTAGAGCTGAAGTAGTTCGGACTTTTTTCGCAAAGGACTTCTTTTCCGCGACCATGAATACCCTCTTAATTCCAGCATGCGTTAAATATAAAGATAAATTCTAAAATGGTAAAAAATAACAATGAGTATAATAATGAAATGTTTAGAATGTTTACGGTAGTCACATAAGTTACTTATTTTCAATGTTTCTGGACTGATCATATTGTAGAAAAAATGCAGTTAAAAATGTTGCATTTTTTTCTGCTGCAAGCGCCACTTTAAATCTAGCTGTACCTCAGAAATATATATATGGTGTTTTATATTGTCTTAAATTAACTAAAAAATATAATAAGAAAAAATATAAGCATAAGAAAAAATAGGTTCTAATTTTTTTTTCTTTTTTTTTTTAAGCAAGCAGTTATACACAAAAATTCATCTCCAAATAGTGAAAAAATTTTTAAAGTCTCCAGGGGGTCATGTATTAAAGCTGTAACGCTTAACGGTCTATATATTACAAACATTTTTCTGTCCCCCCCAAAAAAAAAAAAAATCTACTGCCATCGTTGTTCATTTGGTGCGTCTAGCATATGCTTCCACTCAAAGTAATGGAAATTGTTAGTAAATTGTCGAACGTTAAGACAGATTTTTGACATATTATTTCATAAAAAAGGGATATAATATTAAATATTGTGTACTTCAGTACGATATCAAATATAACAATTTCTATAATACTGTTCTACTTTTATCTTCTTTTATGCGCTATTAATATTCCTATTCAGTGAAAGCAAAGCTGTGAATAGGCGAGTAGAGTGTTCCACAGGAGTTAATGAACAAGGTGAGTCGGGAAGGGGGGGGGGGGAGGGAGCGAAGCCTCCCTTGTGTATTAGTGAGCGGAGCCCCTTAGTTTATTGAAGAAAATAAAAGAAGAAAATATACCGGTATAAAAAAAATCATAACACTTAGCAGCTATGATAATAAATAAGTGAACATGCATGATACATTTAATTTATCACTTCACTGTTAAAAATAATAGTTCAACGTTTTACCTGATGAATGATGCTAAGTTTTCCAATTTAGCTTACTACTTAAATGGTGCCACTAAAATGGTGAAACACTGCACACAAATATTAGTTGCATCTAATTAGAACCACTTTTATTTATTTAATTTTATTTTAATATTTTTTTTCTTTTTTTGTGTGAAATGTAGAATTTTATTTTTAACAATGTTGTAAAATTTAAAAAAAATATTCTTCTGAATAAATTTGCGGTATTTGTGTACACTGACAAGGTAGGAATGTCGGCGCAGAGTCTCAAGTTTTTTATAGTTACTGTAACTTTTCATATTTTCCTTTTTTTTTTTTTTTTTTTTTTTTTTTTCAAATTATAAATAACATTAATTTAAAATAGTTTTCCTTGCCGCATTTAACTGATTAATTTTATACTTTATATTAATTTTTTTTTTCTATAGAAATAGTGGTATTAAAAACGCAAAAAGTTACCGACTATGGTTTGCTATACTTGCTCGCTTGAAAGAAAGAATGGTCGGAAACGATTACAAGCTTTCCAGTAGCACTTTGCGTCCAAAAAGTATGATGTTCATGAAAATAACTAAATAAAATAAATAATATATGTAATACAGCAGAAAATAAAGTAAATAAAAATTTAAACAGGGTTTTACATTCAGTAGTTTTGTAATCTATAGTAAAGCATATTATTAGGGTAAATACCAATACATCGATGTTATTTAATGCTTGAATCTGCACTTAAAATGTTAGATTTTAATTTACAGTGCGCAGTGTGCTAAGTTAAAAACTAGCAACTGACTTTTGAACTAAGTTAAAAACTGGCAACTGATTTAAGAACCATTTTTAAGAACCAATGCAATAAGGAGAAAAATAAAATTCTTCTTAATTACTTCTTTTTAAAATAAGAAAAATTACAAAAACGAAAGAAAAGAAAGTAACAGGAAAAAAAATACAGTTAATCCACAAATAATTATCCTTAAATTTTATATAGTTTTTTATTTACTTTAAAAGGTTTACTGAACCTTAAAATATATGGCGATAACAGAGAAAAAATTCTCATTATGTCAGCATTGAAGTTCAATAACTTTCCGAAATACTCGTTAATCTTAAAATCTGCTTCTCTATCTTTTTTTTTTTCCCTTTAAGCTAGTATCGTGTTACTTGAACGTAAAAAATAAAACAGGAATTTGTAAAATATATCTGCCGTGACACACTTGAAGCTCGAAATAGAAAACCTTTTAAAACACATATCATGAATAAATTAACATCAATATTATAATTCAAACAAATAACAAGAAATTGATGTTTCTCTTTTATTATTGCTTTTTTTCTTTTCCCTTTTTCTTCCTTTTTTCTTTTTCTTTTCATTTTTGCTTATTTTTGTTAGTTATATAATATGATAGTGCTTTTAATAAAGAGTTTAATAAAAAAAATTTAAATTTAATTAAATTAAATAAAGGGAGAAAATCAAAGGTAAATCGTACACAGGAAATAAAATACGTGTTATTATAAACTTTATTTTGCTTATAAGAGCTATAAGATAATTTTTGCAGCTTAAAGCTAAAATTACTTTTAAATGATGAATCGCATCTGGAAATATTACAACATTTATATTTCATTTAGAATATTTTAGAATATTTTAACATATGTTATTATGACTAAAATACAGTGGAGACCACATGTGTTCCAAGGATACACAACAAATTTGGAGGAAGGATTTAACTTAAATAATAATAATAATAAAAAAAAAAAAAGTGTTATAACATGTAGTAATGCAGAAAAATCTAGCTTTAATATATTATAAGCAGTGGAAAAAAAATATTTAGTAATTCAGATTAACTTTCATATAAAAGGATTTTTAATTTCTTGTCTTGAATTATTCATGGCGCACCGTTATTTCTTTGTCAATACCAACACTAAAATTGAGCGACCTGGAAATCACGATATTTAAAGTTCTACCAGAAACTCGTATTTTTAAATAATGAGTAAAATACAACATTTATTTCTGTATTTTTACACGTTTGTATGGTCTGAAAAGAGAAATATAAATTATTTTAGCTTTTCATGAGGCATCACTTCTATATGTAGTTGTTTATTGATTACTTCAAGTCTTTTTTCCAGGTGTTTGATCGTTGTAATGATGAATTATATACATATATCTACCTATATATATATATATATATATATAGAGGGAGTTTGACATAATCTGCCAAACGAAAGGAGGTGATAGAACAGCCTATAAAACACCATAAAAACCCTGTCCTATCTCTAACCGTTTCCGAATTATGGTAGATAGAAGAAAAATCTGTTTTTTCCCATCCCGTCTGAAAAAACCCAAATTTGTAAGCTTTCTGAAAGACTTACACGCAAAATAAGCACATATTTGGAAAGAGCAGAAAAATTCCTATCGGGTGACACCATTTACGTCAGGATACCTTAATTTGACGGCGAGCTACAAGAGCTAAAACATTAGCGAAGTTTAAAATCGAGTTGTCACCAAATTCTTTACCCGGCAATTCTGCAAACACCGTTCAAGCTACAATCGGACAAATTTATCCAAAACTTCTCCATTCCACAAGCTTTAGAATGAGCCCACAATAAGCCATATCGGTGTTCCAGTTCAGGAGAAATTTAGCCTTTTGTTTGAAATACATTCATCAGTGAACACGATGTTCGTCAAGAAGGAGACTCACGGGGTGCCATGGTCGTTCCTGATTTCATGTCCACCTTCAGCCCGCTGTTTTGTAAGATGCAAAAAAGAAAGTTTAAAGACAAGCAAGAAAAGTAGCAGTTGTATTAAGTTTACAACCACAATGGAATGCAAACAAAAGAAGTATGACGTTTCTCACGTCTTTCACAAAGGAATATGCAAAGGAGTATGCAAAAAAAAAAAAAAAAAAAAAAAAAAAAACCACTGACGTATCTCACGTTTATGATTAAAGCACATATGCATTCGAAAAAATGTGTGAAATTTAGTGCCGCTGCTGAAATTGGTCACCCCCACACCTGATACATACACTTGCTCGCTTACGGACGGAAATCACAGTAGCTCTTAGCGAAAGCTCATCCCTCAGTTTTATTATTGCATCATCGAGCGGACTGCTTAAATCTTGCAAACTGGCAACTTCTGTGCCGTAAACTTCTTGCTTCAGGAAACCCCAAACATAGAAGTTCAATGGAGTGAGATCTGGCGATCTAAGTGGCCAAGGAATTGGTCCATTACGACCAATCCATCGCGAATACTGCTGAGTCAAGAAGTCCCGAACGGCATTGGAAGAATGTGCAGGGGCCATATCGTGTTGGAAAATTATTTCCGCTCGTTGGGGTACAGGAATGGCATCAATTAATCTTGGAAGATGATGTTCCAGAAACTCCAAATATGTATTGCTTGTCAGATGAGCTTGGAACACATGTGGACCTATCAAGCGATCTCCAACCACTCCAAGCCAAACATTTAAGCTGAATCGCGTCTGGAACGATGAGTTTCGTGTTACAAACGAATTTTGTTGAGCGTAATGATGCCAGTTATGTAAATTTAACCTGCCATCCCGAGTGAAATGTGACTCATCTGTCCACAGTATCGTTCTAAGGAAATGGTGTTCCTTAATATCTCGCTCTAAAAAGCCAGCGGCAGAATGTTGCCAGCTTTTGGAAATCTTAGCGGCGTAATTCTTGTATCGGTGTGAAGTGGTATGGATGATACTGGTTTTTGCGGAAAACATTCATCACTTTACTTTGGGAGATTCGACCTTCTCTCGTATGCGTGAACTCATATTTGGATTTTCCTCCACTCGGTCGAGTACGGACTCCTCAGGGGTGGCGGAGCGGCGACCATGGCCCCTTTCGTACACCCTAACGAACGACCCGCTCTCCCTAAGCCTTCGATGAATTGCGGCAAATACAGCACGGTTGGGCGCACGACGATGTGGATAACGTAGACGGTACTCTTCTTCGGCTCTCCGAGAGTTACCATCGCAAAATCCATTCACAAAATGCATATCTGCGTATTCTTCATTTGTAAAACTAGGCATATCTGTTTACAGGTTCGCAAGTATGACAATTTGATCCCTGTGATGACTTCAATTGAAAATAAAAGTGAGAAGGGTAAACAAAAAGGGATAAAATTTCAATATTAATTTACAAAGGTAGAAGAAAAAAAGTGCAACGGAATAAAAACCAACTTGGTTAATTCGTGCCAATGTAGGAAAACATACTAAGTATAAACTAAGAGAGAGCAAGTAGACGTGAGAGCAGCGTGAAAAGAATCGGCCGAGCTCAGGCAAAGTCCAGAAAATGCTAAAGCAATAAGCAGCATAAAACGTAAAAGAAGCTGACGAGCTAATGAGATGTTACAGATTGACTCGCCTTTTGTACCCGCGAGTAGGATGCGCGCGCAGAAAGGTTGGAATACATCTGCATATCACTAAGAGTTCACATGCAGGTAGTCACGAATTTGCATACGTTCCATTTTCTCACCATCGTTTCGTTTGCCGAATTTCGACGAACGTCGTTTTCAGTGATGTATTTCAAACAAAAGGCTAAATTTCTCCTGAACTAGAACACCGACATGGTTTATTGTGGGCTCATTCTAAAGCTTGTGGAATGGAGACGTTTTTGGATAATTTGACCGATTGTAGCTTGAGCGGTGTTTGCAGAATTGCCGGTTAAAGAATTTGGTGACAACTCGATTTTAAACTTCGCTAATCTTTTAGCGCTTGAAAATCGCCGTCAAATTAAGGTATCCTGATGTAAATGGTGTCACCCGATAGGATGTTTTCTGTTCTTTCCAAATATGTGCTTATTTTGCGTGTAAGTCTTTCAGAAAGCTCACAAATTTGGGTTTTTTCAGACGGGATGGGAAAAAACAGATTTTTCTTCTATCTACCATAACTCGGAAACGGTTAGAGATAGGACAGGATTTCTATGGTGTTTTATGCTCCCCATGGGCTGTTATGTCACCTCCTTTTGTTTGACAGATTATGTCAAACTCACCCTATATATATATATATATATATATATATAATTCATCACTCTACAATCATTTTAATTTAAATTAAATAATATATTATTATTATTATTATTATTATTATTATTATTTCTGGATTCTCTTAAAACGGAAAATTTAAAATAAGGAAAGTAGAGAAAAAAAATGTCAAAATTAACTTGAATTACTAACAGAAATAAGTTTTAACACCTACTTTCAAAGAAGGAATTTTATCTTTTTGGTCTTTTAAAAAAAGCTCTTTATAAGCGGCATCCCAAAATATTGGATGGACTCTAGAAGATTGTGAAGGAGGAATGGAACAAAATCTTTTTTATTTTAAGAAATGTTATCTTGGAAATCAAGATGTAATTTGATAGTTCAAGGAAAGGGCTATCAGATTGGGCCTATTAGAAAACAAAATTCTAATATTTTTTTATATTAACTAGTTTAAATTTGCAAAATCGTTACAAAAATGTATGAACATACTCCGTACTTTTATACAAAAAATAAATCGACTGTTTCTTTTATCGAAAATTTTATATACAAAATAAATAACTAGAACAATCTATTTGTCAAAAATTTTCCATTTTCTTAATACAAACGCATTTACATGTTTCAAGCAATATTAGCTGATAAATTATTTATTACGCTTAGAAATTTGCAACACTTTTGTCGGCGTTATTAATATTTGATTCCTTTTTTGAGAATAAAATAAATGATTAAAGGAAAGTATACATAATTCATAAAATAGATCTGTTGTTTCAAATATGATATTTTAAAGGAGATTTTTAACAACTAAAGGAAAAGAATAATTTAGGTTAATTTGTGTGAGGAAAAAGTTGAGAAATATTGAAGAATAAGCTGTTATTTAAAAATAAATTTTTATGGGGAATTTTAAGCATTTAAAAAATTATATTTAGTTAGAAAGAAAACAAGAAAAAGTTTTTATATCTAGAATTAATGAATGAGGGTTTTAAAATATACGTTCTAGAAATAATTATTAGTATAAATTTTATTTCTTAATGCGTTATTTCAATCAATTTAAAATCGCTTAATCTCTTTTAGACATCATGTGTATAATTTCAAAATGCTTTTTTTTTTTTTTTTTTTTTTTTTTTTTTTTTTTTTTTTGTGTGTGTGTGTGTGTGTGTGTGTGTATTTATTTGCATCATTATTAAAAATGCTACAATTCCAATGTTCAACATATTCGGATAAGTATATGCTTTAATTATTATTATTATTATTATTATTATTATTTTGGCTAAAGAATCGTTTTGATCAGTTAAATTGATTAAAATCAGCACACTTTTGGCACTTTAAGTAATTCAGTTTATTTATCTATTCAATTTTGCTTTTTAAAAAGCTCAAAATGTTCACTTTTTTGCAATCGGTAACAGAGCTGTGTAAATTTTCTTTAAAAAAATTATATATATTTATGTGAACATTTTTAAAATTGGAAATGTAATATTTTTTAGAATGACGTACTATATGATTATAAGAACAATTTTTTGGATTGTTAAAAATAAAGTATTTCGAAGTTTTTGAAGAAATGTTTAAATGTTGTACGTGAATCAATCGCAAATAATTAAAAACCTATTTTAAACAAACTGATATTTTTTAGTGAAAGGATAATTCGTTCAATAATCTATTTTTCCGAATATTTTATTCGTCGAATATTCTATTATTTATTCTTATCCTGAATGTATAATTGTAGAAATACTACTTTTTTCGTTGTTTTATTTCTGTTTTTGTGCGAAATTATCTTATTAGAAAATAACTTTTGATTTTCTTTTTTAGACGTAAACGTTAGAAAAAAAAAATGACCCCGTTACTACAAATTCTTTACCTGAAATTCTAGTTTCACTATTTAGCATTTATTGGCTTCTATTTGAAAAAAAAAAAAAAAAAAACACTTAACATTTTTTTTTCTTTGCTTTAAATGTATTTTGTTCCTTACTTCTTCGTCAGAGTACTTCTTCGTCTATGTACAGATGTATTTTCTTTTGCACAGTCTTTTTCTTTGTTTTAAATGTCTTTTAAATGTCTTTTGTTCCTTACATCTTCATCAGATAGTCAGCTATGTACACAGATCACTTTAAATTTATTTATAGGCCCAAGTACATCTTGATCCATTTTTTACCTGTGCCCAGTTTTTTATCTGATGAAAGGTCATGCTATTTTTATGACTTGAAACAACTGCAGCAAGTTTTTGCAATAGTGTTTACTTACAAGTTATTAATTAATTAATTATTTGAATTTAATGAGATTAACCTATAGAATTTCAAATAAAAAATTTCTCAAAAATTAATATGTTCATTTTTTTTTAGATATTTATAATCAGTTATATGTCTAAGAGATATTTTTGAAATTAATTTGGCAACTTTCAAAAGAAAATATCTAGTGAACGCTAAAGACTTGAAGCAAAACTAGAATTGTAATCGTGAATTTTTTCGCGGCTAACTTAAAAAGTTGTTTCTCGCGGGAAAAAAAAAAAATCTTTCACTCTACCAGTAATAAATATTTCAACAGCTCTAGATGTATTTATTTTAAGAAGCAGATCATCGCTTATCTTAGCTGATAACAGAAACATGGGATTTTTTCTTTTAAAAAACACACACGAAGTTTTTAAAACATTATTTTCAAGCACTTTCTGAAGAAAAGAAATAGGTAAAGTCTTTTAGTTATGTAACACATATCTTTATCGCGAAATTAATAACTTCATATAATTCATATATATTTAAAATCGCAAAATGCGTTCCTTACGTCGCATTTAAAACTATCTACGGTAGGTGCTCCAGTGATTGACATGCTCCAGTAATTGACGTCTATCCCGAAATAATTAATAAATAAGAAAATTAATAAAATCATATATTTTACATATAAGAATTTTAACATTTTATATCAAACACTGTAGCATAGGGTTCTAATAACTGGTAAAATGAATAACTAGCAGTGTGAAACACTGGAACATAGGGGGTCAATTGCTGATAAAATGAAAAACTGGCAGTGCCAGTTACTGGAACATTGAGTGGGTGGCAAATAAAAGTTCATAAAAAAAAATAATTGTTATCAAATGTATATATTTTAACACACATGTGGTTCTGAATATCTTTCATACCCTATGTACTAACTTAATATTTCCAAAAATATTTTCTGATGACTAGAAAATTAGAAACATCAGAGTTTGTTTTAAAAGTGTCAATCATTGGTGCACTTACCCTATTCTTTTAAGTTTTTATCAATTACAAAATATTTACTAATTTAGGATACATAAATATATCCATAGAAAATAATTAAAACGAAAACAAAATCTTAACATTACGGTGACTTAACATTAGGCCATAACACGATCTGTGACATAATGATCTTAACGTTAATTGAAAACATAAATCCTAATCTAATAACAAAATGAGGTTACTTGTTTTTAAATTTATTAGGCTTTGTAATATAGTAAACCCACTAATCAAACTTTGAAAATAGTTTACTAATTTAAACTTCATTTTGAAAGCTTATTTATGTATGATGTGTAATTCACTTGGAGGAGGTCCAGTATAAGTAACTTCCCATATTTTTAATAGTTAAATCTGCTTTATTCAAAAGTAAAATATGAAACTAAGTGTATAATTTCTGCTGATTTTATATATAGAAAATTGCTTCTTTATATCATCAGTTATATTCATTTTTCACGATTCTAATTTGGTTTGAAATTATTGTAAAATATTTTACCGTCTCATATAACTAAAAGCGGAGGCTGAATTATTTTTAATATTAACAAAAAGTTTAAAAAATAATATCTAAACGTGTAAATATGAATTTACTCCCCTTCTTTTACAACCACGAAACAGAACACCACAAATGAATTGCTTATATCAATATGGCGAAAAATAATCTTCTTAAGGAAGCTTTAGTTCGTTAAAAGATTTAACAAATAGGATCTACATACACATTTGAAAGCTATTAATTAAACTTTTGAATAAATGCCATTTATATTTTTAATCGCTTTAATTTGTATTCGAACATAATAATAATGTACAGTCGGTAACAAAAGTATCCTAACACTAGCTAAAATTCCTATGTAAAAAAAGTACACTACATACGGTTTTGTTAAATAAATCTTTGTCGAATCATGTTCTTAGACTGACTGAGAACAGGATTCGACAAGGATTTATTTAACAAAACCGTATGAAGGGTACTTTTTTTACATAGGAATTTTTTCTAGTGTTCGGACACTTTTGTTACCGACTGTATAAATATTAACATAATAATAATGTATAAGTACGCTTAGATAACTGTGTAAACACCGATTTGTGATGCAAAATATAAATTGTGAATGCGATACAGTTGGCAAAGCACCAATCTCACAATTAGAGGAGTGTGTTATGGGTTCGGTATTAGAGGCGGACAAAGACTGTTATACTTATTAATAAGTGGCATGTGCACGTAAAATCTGTCGTGACTGTAGTATCCTCTATGTTTCTCAGAATAATACAGCTGGGTGTTCCCGAAGCTGGGGAGCCATTCCCTCTGCGCAGAACCAAATCTACGATTGTATCATGTCTTTGAACTACAGTCGGTAACAAAAGTCTCGGAACACTAGCAAAAACTTCTATGTAAAAAAGGTACACTTATTACAGTTTTGTTAATAAATCCTTGTCGAATCCTGTTCTCAGTCAGTCTAAAAACAGGATTCGACAAGGATTTATTTACCAAAACTGTATTAAAGGTACTTTTTTTTACATAGGAATTTTTGCTAGTGCTCGGAGACTTTTGTTACCGACTGTACCCCAGGGGTGAATTCGAGACTGCCGCCAATTAGAGAGCCTCCAAGAAGAGAGACTACAAATGATGAAATTACGCTACGGCGCATGCTCGTAGCAGACTTTTTTTCTACCAAACTGGGTTTTGATAGAAAAATTCGAACACTTCTCAGTGGAATATCAACAGCAAAAGATTTACAGATATCATTGTTTTTTGGTAATATTCCTTTATTTTAGCTATAGTTCCAAGCACAGTGCTTTAAAGCCATCAAAAACACTTTTAAAGGAGGATTTTTGTCAAAAAAATTTCTAAGCCAATGAGAAGCTTACTCGCTATTGTCGCCTCTCTCCTTGTAGGCTCTCTACCGTCAATCGCCTACTAGACAGATCTAGTGCGATGTTAAACTCACTCACCCTTCGTCCGTAGGAATATGTAGATATCTGTTTATGTATTGAATGATGATTGATTTGGAGGTAATAAGAAATATTAGTCTATTAAACTGTTCGTACCATATTTTGTATCGAAATATTTTCTTTTGAAAGATATTGTTTTGAATGAAGGTTTTCAGTGTCAAAGCCCACTTATTATTTTTATTGAGTAAATGATACAGGTCATTAATGATTAAAAATTTCAGGAAATTATGTTATGTAAAAATTATATTTTTATAGGCCTTCTATCTTGAATTGCTTTTTTTCTTAGATGCTCAAATAATTACGATTTTTTCGGCTACTTTTTTTTTTGTTCATTAAATTGAAACGTGAAATATGTTGGAAGTGTTTGCTTATCTAATTTCAAATTATATTTTCTTTAACTGAAATACGGTCAAAACACTCATCAAAATTGCAAATTATAAGATGCGCAGTCGACTGCAAAGGTATCCGAGCACTAGCCAATAATTCCGATATCAAAAAGGTACACTTAAAACTGTTTTGTTAAATAAATCCTTGTCGAATCATGTTCTAACTGCCGTATTCACCAATAACCTCAACTCCCGGTTGAACACAAAAACTTGAAAAGCGTATAAAGTCGGGGTTCAACATTTTAGCAAAGTTTGATGCGTTGCATCTGCCATCTAGCGGCATTGTTATTTTCAGATTTTTTTAGCTGAAAATAACCAATCAAAAATTATATGAAAACTTTGACACTAGATGGCAGAAGAAGCGTGCCAAATTTTCTTTGAAAGCTACAATCTACCTTTAGACGCTTTTCAAGTTTTGGCGTTAAACCGGGAGTTGAAGTTAATGGTGAATAAGGCCGTTAGACAGACTAGAAACATGACTCGACAAGGATTTATTTAACGAAGTATTACTAAGTGTACTTTTTTCAGACAGGGATTATTGCTAGTGCTTGGATACTTTTGCTGCCGACTGTATGTGGTTGTACGACGCTGTAAATGAAGAATATAAACTGCAGTTTTTACCAAAAAGTAAAACAGTTTTATGCATACAAAATGCAATGTGGAAAATTGTTGAATGAAATGTACAGTTGAATTTTTTTCATACATCTTGCATTTGTATGGAAAAATAATAATATGAAAATTATTTATATCATAGTAATCATTGATTAATAAATTATTTTTATTAGTTTTATAACCATTGATACAAGTACAAGGATGTAAACTTATGATAAATATGCTTAATCAGTTTGATTAATTTCAAATTTTTCATTTCGTCTATGATAATTAGTGATAGTTCTTTTTTTTTTTTTTTTTTTTTTTTTTTTTTACAAACTTTTTAAGTTTTAAAATATTTATTACTTTTAAATAAATGTTTATAAAGAATACTTCTATTTAAAACTTTTCTTTATCTTACTTCATCATGAATACATTCTGAGAAGCTATTATATGAAAAGATTAATAGAAGCATTTCTTAAAAATAATGATTAAAAAAAAAAAAAAGGGGAGGGGGGCTGAGACTACGACTAAAAGAGAAATATATATAAATCATATTTATTAGACAAACAAAAAGTATAAATACTGGAAAGAATGATATAGTAGTAGATAACATGCCCGGAAAGAAATAAAATGGAAATCGTAACCGCAGAAGCCATTAGGTACAGTCGGTGACAAAAGTGTCCGAACACTAGCAAAATTTCCTATGTAAAAAAAGTACACTTCATACAGTTTTGTGAAATAAATCCTTATCAAATCATGGTCTTACACCGACTAAAAACAGGATTCGACAACGATTTATTTAACAAAACCGTATGAAGTGTACCTTTTTTACGCAGGAATTTTTGCTAGTATTCGGACACTTTTGATACTGACTGTAACAGGGTTGTATAAAAAATTCTCCATTATTATTGTGAAATGGGCAATATCTGTTTTTTGAGTTCGAGGCTAAACCATACCCACCATGTGATTTCTGATTCTCTATTTCGTTATGAATTTCTCAATTGCACACTAAAATTTCCCTTAAGAATACAAAATTTCCCCCCACATTACAAATAAAAACATTATAATGTTGCAGTTTTCACTGCAGTGGTCACATGTGATGGATTTTACTACGTAACATGGATAAAGTCCATTATGTAATATGAATCATTCGAAACAAGAGTGATTGTAGTGATAGGTCTCAAAGTTGTCAAATAAAAGTCCAATAAATAGACTAACATAGTACTAGCCAGTGTTTTGGTAGACTCAGTATGGCTCCTGCTGTAGCCTTGGCTGCTATTGTGGCAGCCATCCTGTGTAGACAACAGTTAACTTCATTTGCCCTTCAGACTGATTCGCTGTATGCCAATTTCTCTAATACCATTTCTCCAAGTATAGAAAGAAACACAATTTAACAGACAATGAATATAATTTTTCCATTTTTGAATTTTTTGAATTAAATAATCTCAGTTTCCTTCTGTGTATTAGTAGAAAACCGCACTTATATTTGATTACTTATATAACATTCTTTTTCATTTATTTAAGATAAGCGTGTGTTAAATTATTGATGTGAAAAGTTAGACTTTTACACCGACGGTAAAGCGATGAAGTATGATTTAACTCAATGTTCTGAAGCTTTCATAAATTACTTCAAAATTAATTTATTATCTGTAAGTGTGTAAGTGTTTAAGTATAAAGTAATTCAGAATAAAAAAATTCTAATTTCTTGAACACATAAAGTTGTGCACATAAAAGAAAAGAAAACTTATGAAGTTTCCCCAGCTTTGCTTTTACATCAAGCACTTAAAATATTATTTTATTTTATTTTATTTAGATTTGCGAACTTTTCTAATTTATTTCGTAACATTATTACTATTTTTTTTTTTTTTTTCTCTCCTAAGTAATTTTCTCCAATACGTAATTGTGATGAAATAAGCAGAAAATTACTCTTCAAGAAAGTGGTATAAAAGAAGGCGGGTTCTAACATTGCTAAGGAATTAATTACAAATTTTGGCAAATCTGTAAATTTTCTGTAAAAGTCAACGAATGTAAATAACAAGAACATCAATAATAATTTTACTTATAATAAAAGTAAAAGTAAAAGAAAACCGAAAATTTATTTTTGATTTAAGTTGTGTGTGGTCATAACACGAGGAAAATTACCTAAGATTGCACTGTTAAAAACATCTACACAGAAGAACCTGAATGTATTTGGAAATTATCATAACCGAATCATAACCGTATCATAAACGAATCAATAATATAACCTTATGTATTTACATATGTTTCAGAAAAATAAGCTTAGTATAAAGAATGCTTGTATGCTTGTTATTTCAGCATTGTTAGCTTCATAATCGATTTATTTTCAACATAATATATGTAACTAGCAGGCGTCGCCCGCTTCGCTGGACCCTATTTTTAAATGAATCACTATAATTACTGAATTCTCAATTTTTATTTTTTTGCCTCACCACTCTCTCCCCCCCCCTCCTAATAATTTTACAAATTCAAAAATATCCGCATTCGATTTTAAGTTTCGAAAACCATATGTGTACCAATTTTGAACGATCTAACTCTATTTTTATTTCCCCCCCCCATCCCCCCCCTTCTCGCCCCTCCTAATAACTTTACACTTTCGAAAATATCCCCATTCGACTTGCAGGCCTTTAAAACCTATCTGTACCAATTTTGAATTCCATAACTGTATTTCTATTTGTTTTTGCCCATAGCCCCCCCCTTACCGCTCCACCCCCTTCCCGTACCTCCTAATAATTTTACAAATTCGAAAATATCCGCAATCGATTTGTAAGTATCGAAAACCTCTATGTACCAAATTTGAACAATCTAACTCTATTTTTTTTTGCCCCCCCCCTCTCCCCTCCCCTCCCCTCCTAATAACTTTACACTTTCGAAAATATGCCCATTCGACTTGCAGGCTATTGAAACCTATATGTACCAATTTTGAAAGGCCTAACTGTATTTCTAATTGTTTTTACCCCTGCTGCTCCCCCTCCCCCCCTGCTGCCCCACCTGGGGGCTGAATTTTTAAAATTCCAGAAATTGGTTTTTAGATATTTGTATTAGCTATATTTTATAGCAAAAATTTCACGTATATCTGTTTTTTTTTTTTTTTGTTTGAGATATATAGGATTATGCGAAATCGCGTTTTACGCATGTGAAATCCCGTTTTTTTTAATTCACGTTTTGACCCCTCACCCCCCCCCCCCCCCCCTTCAATTTTTTTTTTCCTAAACCATCCCTGACCTATAAGGAAAAAAACAAAAAAAGAATGATCGAAATCGGTCAAGCCGTTTACGATTTTATAAAGGACATACAGACAAACATTCATTTTTATATATATAGATGAAGTTTTATTTACGGTCTAGCTATATAAATAAATCAAAGAGTTTGTCAGAGGAACACATCTGGGTGGACCATTTAAACTATTTTGGTGATTAAAGTCGGCCTTTTTTTTTTTTTTTTTTTTTTTTTTTTAAGTAAAAACTGGTGATTTTTTTTAAAAAGATACTGCATACATGTTATACTTTTTTAAAAGAGATCTAAAAACTGTTCATTTTTTGTGTGGACACTATATACATCAAGTATTAGATTTAAAGATATTACGTTGCAAAATTTCACAACGCGATAATGAGTTCATTTTTTTTTTTCTCAAGGCATTGTTTAACGGCCCTCTTCACTTACCGTCGCCGGAAGCCCGAGCCAATGTTATTCTATGGGGAAATTTTCTTTACAAATAACTTATTAACTAATACATATTTTTAAATTCTGTTTTCACATTCAGAAAATTCCCAACTGTTAAATTGACGGACCTTTTATAAAAATGTATTTTTTTTAATTTTTAATATTTTATTTCGAAATTGCAAAATGAAAAAAATTCACGTATTTGAAAATTCGTATTTTGCAGCGTCAAAATAAAATATAAAAAAATTAAAAAATAATTTTTTAAAAAATGTCAGTCAATTTAACAGCTGGGAATTTTCAGAATGTGAAAATAGAATTTAAAAATATGTATTAGTTAATAAGTTATTTGTAAAGAAAAATTTCCCATAGAATAGCATTTGCTTCGGCTTCCGGCGGCGGTGAGTGAATAGGGCCTTTAAGTTCAATTATAACATGGACTTTGATATATATATATATATATATATATATATATATATATTGTAGACCACTTATTAAATGCACCTGAAGATGTCATAAAATTATTGCGAAAATCTTTGTAATTTTAACATGTATTTTTTTTATCGTATATAGACTATTTTTTTTTTTTTTTTACTTGTGTTAAAGTTATTGTTATTCGTTCACAATTCGAATTTGGGAGAATATTTGGAGCTACTTCAACTACTGGATCTGTCCTTAAAAGTCAAATGAGCCAGTAGTTAAAAGGGCTGATCATGATAACATTTTGTAGTACCAGTAGTAGTTACCCATATAATTATTATTGTTAATTGTTAATACATTTTTTTAAATCACAATAAATAAATTTTGGGGACTTATTTCAGTCATATGAAAACAAAATGTACATAAAAATAGTTAAAAATAGAGATAAAGCAAACAAAATTTTAATTTCTTATTCAAAACTACAAGAACTAGTATGTTGTGGCCACCACAAGACTGTCTTCTATATTTTCCTATACATATTCAATCAGTAACAATATTAAAAAAAAAAAAAAAAAAAAAAAAAAAAAAAAAATACGATTTTTTTTCTATTTTTTTTTTTTTTTTTTTTTTTTTTTTTTGTTAAAAGTAAAAAAAATCGATAACTTTGTTTTAAATTATCACAGATTTATAGTTCAACCATTTGTTTTAAAGGTATTGACGAGATCTTTCGAATGATACCCATTTTCAAAATTTACCCCCTCCCGGGGGGTATTTCCCCCCTTGGGGGGAAGCGATGCCCCCATGCACAAAAATGTTTTCCTAGTTAACTACTACTATTATCAAAGAGATTTTTCGAAAGACACCCATTGTGAAAATTTACCCCCCCTAGGGGGGGAAGCGATGCCCCCCCCATGCACAAAATTTTTTTCCTAGTTACATACTACTATTATTAATAATTCATATTAATTTCACAATCACAAGTTTAAAATAAATCTTATTATGCACATTTATACGAATTTTTGTCCTATACTGCCATATGTTAAAAACTTAGATAAAATGCTATCACAGCGCCACCTGTTTAGCTATTGATCCCCAAATGTAATCAGCACAAGTTTATGTCGGGGACCAACTAAATACGAAGTTTGGTAAAATTTCGTTTCAAAAAAAAAAAAAAAAAAAAAAAAAAAACGATTTTTTTTCTAAGTTTTTTTTCGTTAAAAGTAAAAAAAATCGATAACTTTGTTTTAAATTATCACAGATTTATGGTTTAACCATTCGTTTTAAAGGTATTCACGAGACCTTTCGAAAGATACCCATCTTGAAACTTCCCCCCCCCCCGGTGGGGTACTTCCCCCCCGGTGGGGGTGGGGGGAACCGATGCCCCCACATGCACAAACTTTTTTTCCCAGTAAACTATTACTATTATCAACGAGACCTTTCGAAAGATACCCATCTTGAAAATTTACTTCCCCGGGGGGGTACTTCCCCCCCAGGGGGGGGGGGAACCGATGCCCCCACATGCACAAAAATTTTTTCCTAGTTAACTACTACTATTATCAATAATTCATATTAATTTTACAATCACAAGTTTAAAATAACTCTCATTATGCCAATTTATACGGAATTTTGTCCTATGCTGCCATGTTAAAAATTTGCATAAAATGCGATCACAGCGCCATCTGCTGGGCGATTGATCCCAAAATCTAATCAGACCCTTTCCATGTCAGGTTCCAACTATACACCAAGTTTGGTTCAATTTCATTCATCGGTTCGTGAGATACGGTGAGAAATACGAAATTTTGCGATCACAGCGCCACCTGCTGGACGATTGATCCCAAAATCTAATTAGCACAATGCCCCGTCAGGTTCCAACTATATACCAAGTTTGGTTGAATTTCTTTCATTGGTTCGTGAGATACGGTGAAAAATACGAAAATTTGTCCTATACTGCCATGTTAAAAATTTACATAAAATGCGATCACAGCGCCACCTGCTGGGCTATTGATCCCCAAATCTAATCAGCACAATGCCCCGCCAGGGTCCAACTATATACCAAGTTTGGTTGAATTTCATTCATAGGTTCGTGAGATATTGTGAAAACACTAAACCACAGACACACACACAGACAGACAGACAGACAGACATTTTCTAAAAACTATCAATTCGTGTACAGGACATCCCAAAACGTGTAGATCCGTCAAAAAACGGAGGTCGAAAATTTTCGCGAATCCAATACTTTCTCTATATTACATATAGAAGAAAGTAAAAAACAACAAAATGATAAAAAGCGCAAACTTTTTCTGTTAAACTAGTGTTACCAAAACTAAATTCAAAAACTGGCGGACAATCAATAGAAAGATATTAAAACTTTTTCACACACCATAAATTTGAAGTCAGCACAACCGGTTTCGAAATGCCGTAGCCTTTCTTCATCAGGTGCAAAAAAAAAACGTGCTACTGCCTTGGAGGCAAAAGCAAGACACTTTACAGCAGTCTTGCTTTTGCCTCCAAGGCAGTAGCACGTTTTTTTGCACCTGATGAAGAAAGGCTACGTCCTTTCGAAACCGGTTGTGCTGACTTAAAATTTATGGTGTGTGAAGAAGTTTTAATATCTTTCTAAACTAGTGTTAGCCTAAACTGAAGGCTGGAAAGTTATGCAGTTCAAGTCATTCATAATGGTGAAATGCAACATCAACTTTGAATGTTGTTCAAATCTATACAATAATTAAAAAACTTTTATTTTGTAGGTTTAAATATAAAAGTGGCCACACAAGGACCAATGCTAGTGCTTTTATCCCATTCTTTTTAGAAAAAGTGCGCAAAACATTGACTTTATTTGTTTAAAATTTGAACAACAAAAACATAAGATTAAATATGTATTTTTAAATAGAAGCATAAAATGTTGGTTATGAGTTAAAGTATTAAAAATATGTACATTTCGATTAAATGAAAGCTTCCATTTTTAAGAGTGTGTTTTAAAATTTAAAATGAATGGCTTTAACTGTTCCTCTCAAAATTAAAAAGACGATAAATTTTTCAATTTAACTTTTTAAATAAATATTAACTTTACTGAAATTTAGATTTTGTAAAACTAAAATATGAATACGAAGTTTATTAAGGAAAGCATGATACGCAAACAAAACAATTCCAAAATTAACTTCCAAATTTAAATTGAATTATCTATCTAAATAAATCACTTAAGGCATAAAAATTTATTCTTTAGAATTAACTGAAATATACAATTTAGATATTCGAGAAAAGTTTAAAACTTAATCTGCCAGGTAGTTTTGATTTTGAGATGATGAAATAGTTTCTGATAAGCATTCAAGTATAAGATCAAAATCTTTCGGAAAGGTTTTTTTTTTTTTTTTTTTTTTTTTTTCTTTTTCTGACCCGTTAAATAAATTTAAATTTCCCCACTTACTTTTTCATTGTTATTAAGTGTATCATGAGAACAAACTTACCCTTAAAAAGTATAGACTATTTTACATTCTTTTCAAAATTTGAAAGATGTTTTGGAAGAGGTTAAACTAACCATGCTAGAATTTTTGTGAGTAATTATTTCTGCTCTGACATTATAGTGTACTGTTGTGGGTTTTCAGACCAATTATCTATATCCTTATAGGCTAGGCGTGAGTGAAACGCCCTCACCAGTGTGGATCTTTTTAACGGATACCATCTTCATGCGAGTTTCGGAGAAAATCCCGGAAAACTCTAAACGGCTAGGTCGAAGATTGCAACCTGGGCTTCAACCCGGCACCTCTTTTCTTCCAAGTTTGAGAACATAAACTCTCGAGCAAATGCTACTAAGATATTAAAATAGTATAAAATAGACCTATTTAAAAAAATTCAGCATTTTATAACAATGAGCAATAAAAAAGGCAATTTTTTTTATTTTTTAAATACGGATACCTTTAAAATTAATAACGCTTACATGCAAATATATTTTTCTTTATTTGTTCTTTCTATATACATAAGAAAAAAGTATTGGATTCGGGAAACTTTTCGATTTTCGGTTTTCGATAGATTTACACTCTTGAAGATGTCCTAGGCACAATTTAACCATTTTTATAAAATGTCTGCCTGTGTGTCTGTGTGCTAACAAAATGTGGTGAGACGTTCTATCGCACGAATCAGTGAATAGAATTCAGTATAAGTTAATATTTGGTAAGACCTTAACTTAATTTATGCTAATAAGTGGGAATCGTCCACCGGTGGAGTTACAGGGGGCGTTGAAATTCTGTTTCTCATATTTTTTCATATGGCAGTATAGATCAAAATTTCGTATAACTGTACACAATGAAGATTATTTTTAACAAATCACTGTGATATATAAAGAGGAAAACAATGGAATATAGAATACCATTTACATTTGAATTCAGCATAATAAACTGAGGTATTTTGGATCATTGGGAGTCCTACTGTTGCAAACTTTCAAGTGGTGTTGGTGTGTTTTGATAGTTTTATGTTACAAAAAATAGAGTTTACATGCAAAATTTTAAGTTAAGGAAAAAAAAGCCATTTTCGGGTGATATGGAATGTTATGAAGGGAAATATGGAATATTCATTTTCTTAAAGGACAATAGGGAATATAATAGTATTTAAAAAAAAAAAATCACGAATAGTTGCAATATAAACATTTTATTTTGAAATTGTTATAGAAAATAAAGAACATTGAAAAAATTATCAATATTCATGTTTTACAAAAATCGCAAATAGTATGGAATAGTTGGTATTCTAACTATTATTATTGTTAATTATTAGGGAATTGTTCATTATTAGGGAATAAATCAACCTTAACTACATGTTGGTAGAAATAAGTTCATGGGAATCAGAATATAAACTAACCCGCTTCCCCTACCGGAAATGACACAAGGTTTTTATTCATTATAGTGCTTCGTAAATAGATTATAGAATTCGTAATACATAGGTTGCCCAATATATCTAGTTTTCAACCTATGTAAAAAAAAAAAAGAAAAAAAAAAAAAAATCTGTCTTTCGATTATACTTACTAAAAGAAAATATATATATATTACAATTACTCATATCTCAGTGAAAATTACACGTTGTGCAATTTATGTTTAAGACTAACGTTTCTCTAATGCTTCATCAATTTTTCTGCAAGTTCTGTAAAAATCTATTTTCGTTATAGGCAAAAAATTTGCAGAAAAAATTAATAATTTTTGAAAAGAAAAATATATCTGTCTAATTAAGCATGTGATTTCCACACGCACAAAAAAAGCATTCAAATATTGTACAAAGAAAAGTAAAATTATGTATTAAAGTTACAAGTCATTTGTAGCTTTTTACGACGCAGGGTGATCCAAAGTATTTGTGCTTTTCTTCATTTTGTGATTGGTCCCCTAATTGCACTCGTTACTAAATCGGTAATGGAAAATGTGAGTTCATAAATGCTCTTTGCATGTCTAACGTACCACGTGATTTCGTTCAGTATTTTTCAATGGAAAAAAAAATCAAAGTTCCTTAACATATACATGGCAAAATACACTTGCTTAAAATTTTCGTTATTTCTAAATCAAATGCGTGATAACCGATTCATATCGTTGAAACACATTAGTAGAAATTTTATTTACTTATAAACCAAAAAAAGTTTATTAACCTAATTTTATCTTCCACAAGCTCCCAGCACTCCTCAAATGATAGAAATTGTGGTGGCATGCCTCCGGAGAATCCCTAAGGGTGAAACACGTCTAAATTATATATATATCCATTCCTTTCATATATTTTCTAAAAAATATACACTATTCTTTTTAAAGTGGGAACGTTTAATGCTTTGATCTAAAATTTTATCTTGTATTTGATTTGATATAAAAAATTCCTTTCCAATTTATAAGATTTCAAAAATGACAAAATCTGGACGTTTTTCATCTATGAATGATTCATTGCTGGATGTAGTAATATACAAATATTTCAGAATCGTGACATGCACACACACACACATACACACATATATATAGATGGATATATATAGATATATCCATAGAGAGAGAGAGAAATGAAAGACATTTTCAAACATTTCGCAGGAAGAAAAAAGAGCTCTGAAGAAATGAAGGTTAATTAAAGAATGAAAGCATACATTATAGCAGTATTTCATAAGGGACGGAGACTGAATAATGTATGCAAAAATAGATGAATTTATGTATCTGTAAACCTCAAGCCAAATACGATTACAACTTATACGCCCGATTCATTTAAACATATTGTAATCACAGAAACGCAAAAGAAACATAAATTTTAATGCAAAGATCAAATGGAACACAAATAGCAACTAAAAGAAAAATACTAGTTAAATTGAAAAATATTTAATTATAATTATTTATCTATAGAAAAATTATAATAAGATGCGTTTAACATGTGTAATTAAACAAATTAGTAATTGACATGTAAATTGAAGGATTTATACAATTCTTAAAAAAAAAAAAAAAAAAAAAAAAATTATGAATATTTAAAATCTCCACAAATTTATAGGACATCAGTATTCCTAGAAGATTTTTTTTTTTTTGACTTGGGCACTGTGGCTTATTACATTAGTTCAATATTTGAAAAGGTATTTAAATTAATTGACATTCAAGGATTTAAAAAAAAGAATTCAAAATCGCAAAAGTATACAACTGTTTTAAAATTGAAGTTAGATAATATTCTGTAAATTTTCCTAAACGACCGTTTGAATTGTTTTCATCAGACTTAATTTGCAGTGAAACAATTTGACGGGTATAATCTAAAGTTTATCAAACATGTGATTACAACACATTTATAATTTTTCTTCTTGAATTTTGATAATGACTTAAAAAGTATATATATAGAGAGAGAGAGTCAGATGTGATATGCAGATAAAACAAAATTTAAATTTGAACAAAAAATTAAATTTATTATTATTTTTTTATCTTTTGTATTCTGATAAGAAAATATAGGGTGCAGTATATCAGACATACTTTGATTTTAAACGTTAATAAAAGCAAATTAGAAACAAACTACGTTGCGATACGCATGAGTAATAAATAAATAAATAAATAAAAATAAAATAATAATAAATAAAACAGAAACAGTTAACTGACGATACTTTTAAAATTTTTATGTGTTTAAAATCAGCAAGATAAAAAAAAATACCTTAAGTTAATTCATTAAATTAAAAAATGCCGTAGTGCCGTACAAATTATTACAAAAATAATTTTAAAAATACCTAATTAAATAATTGTTTTATATTGTCTGCTATTTTTTTTTTTATCTGGTTATGATTATTTTTTATGCATTTTTGTATTCCTTTTATAAAAATACTTATACTTTTCCTTTCATGATTAAAGTGCGTGTCTCTTTCCCATGATTGGAGTGCTTTTATCATAAATCTAATGCTTTGTTTCTGGGTAAAAATCGAATTACTTGATCTAATACTGGATTCTATCTCGATTTCGATACATGGATTTTTCGTAAGAGGCTACTTTGTAGCATAACTGATAACATAACTGATATTTTAATGCTGTAAGTGCTCGGAAATTTACGGCTGTATCACAAATGGCTGAGGTACATGTATTACGCTCTGAGAGTTTGATTTATTTATTCTACAGTACTTGGAAACAAAAGAAAAAAAAACTTTGTTTATTTGTTAATAAGAGGTTTATAATAGTAATTTTTTATTATTATTATATGAAAAAGTATTTGTTTAATTCATATAAAATATGGTTCAAAGAAAAAACATAAAATTCAGCACATATACCAAAGGAGTTATTTATTTACATCTTTGCTCCTTTTATATATATTATTTACATATGTGAGTGTGTGTATTACTATTTAACCCTTTGCGGCGCGAGACAATTCGGATCATTAAAATTATACTGCCACCGGAATTCGTGAGCTAAATTAAACTAAAAGAAATTTTAAATTTTAAGGTTAAAAAAATCGCCCTTTTCTGCTATGTTATAAACGTAAATTTTTGCTAAAAAATTTCCGGGTTGAATTTTTGCAGCTTGATCTTAAATTTTGCGTCCTCGCAGCGAGGACAGCGCGCGTTAAGAGGTTAAGAAAGTTTTTTGCTGAAAATATTACATATAACATTAATGTATAATCAGTAAAAATTAAACACACATCTAAGAATGAAATAAGACTAAAAATATGGATCTCATAAATCTATATTAAGTATATAGGAAAATATTATGAAATTTCCGATAAAAACAGTGAAAATCTAGTACTGAATGATGAGAGCCGTATAAACAAACACATAACCGTTTGAAGTCCAAATAATTAAGAACTAACTTTCATTATTTAAAAAAAAAAAAAGGC